>NW_024102639.1:0-1400122 GCF_013122585.1 Styela clava
GATGTAGATAATATTTACGCAGACACTTTGCCCAACCCTGTTCTAAATCGTATAAGCTAGCGATTATACGGGTTGTATGTACTAACCCGTTTTGGCGGGAACGATAGAACAAGGGAGAATTGGTTAGTCATAGGTACGAGCGTACCCAGTGGGGTGGTTGTGCCATCCCCCCACCCCCCCCATTTGAATGTAAAAAAAATCTGTATTACACATAGAAATAACGTAGCCGTAGATAACGTTTTGAAACCCGCGAGATTGCTTGAAACCACTTTCAACTTGGAAACTTGACAATTACAAATTTCAGAGCCATCTCATCCTTTTGAAAATTGTTTCCTGCGTCCCGGCCATAGGCCTGGACAGGTGTTAGGACGATTCGTTAAGTATGACGTCGTCCTATCCGATTTCCTCGTATGGACTGATGCTCAGAATTTAACTTAGTTTCACATCTGAATTGGGGGTTAGAATAATGTAAAAGTGTGGTTAACTTGATACCACCATTCCCTATAAAATGACTACGAATTGTATAATCATTTGATTGTGATCCTTTTTTTTTATCTTTCGATTTTTGGTTTTGTATTATCGAGCGCGTTGCGTTTGCGAAAACGCGTTGAAAGCAAAATTATGCTTACCGTATATACGTCACGTATGAGTAGTATGACGTCAGTACTATCAGTCATAAGTTTGACGCAAGATCTGTAATTGCACCTGTCTATCGCTTGTCCGACCAGAGTATGGAAACGAGCCCGAACTTTGCGAGCCGAAAGGTACCTGTATCAAAATTATTGAAAGTAATAGTTTCGGACGAACTTTTAGTTACCGGTGAATTGAGCCTTTAGAGTACATAGTGAAAAAATCAAGGAAGCGGGAATATGTGTTTCCCCTCATTATAAATAAACAGCAAATTGTAGGTATTGGTTTCGGACTTTTTGAGATGAGCAGTATCTGTCTGTCTACATTGGGATGAAAGTAATAGTTTCGGACGAGATCAAAAGGCCAGCATGGAAATCGATCAAAAATTAAATTTATTACAATGCAGACAGATATCTTTCGACATACTCTGCAAGACTCACCCTGACGCGGTAATAAATTCCACCCATAGAGACATGCTACGTTTTCTTCCATCGCTGAGTTTCAGCACGGCACACCCTGGAATAGAACCATCGTCCACAAAATTGAACACACCCATTTGATTAAGGTAAAACGCAACTTGAAATTCTGTTGGTGATATCACGTCCAGACCATCGAGACGCCCGTCAACTTCGTTCAGTGTGCTGAATTGATAAACAAAATGCAATCATATTCAAATCTGCTTAATTTTCTCTGAAAGGCCAATGGAATTCTTGCCCACATATTACTAATCATGCTAATTCTATTTCAATTATGGCGAATTGTTATTTTAAACGAAAACTCGAAACGATAGAGTTGATCTTTTCCGAGCCGGAGTGAGAATTATTTTAAATCTTTCACTGGCGATAATGGAAATCCAATGCTTTGTATTAAGCTTTCCCGAAAGCACCCGGCACATATCCATTATTTTGTAATTAATTGTAACTCATTTGTAATTAGTCAGATTATCCAGTTTTACAGTTTGGCGTGTATTCACTGGAGTCGGGACTAGAGTTGATCTCTTCGCTGCCCAAGTGGGAATTTTGAATTCCCTGATGTCGGAATTTAAATGATTTTCTTCTGAAACTCAAAAAGTCTATTGAACGGTTTTTAATATCATGATAAAAAGTACGCTCGTCAAAGTTTTCGTTTTCAAAATGTGATTTTCTCGCGAGATCTGAGTCTATTGTGAACTCGATGAACAGTGAATAATTTCTTCGATCGTTCCACCTATGACCGTTATGTTGTTGCAAATTGATTACGCAAAAATAATCATTGACAAAATAATCTCTAATAACTAATTACAAATTCGATTTTTGTCTTAATTAACTTGTTAATAATTATACGGATTATACCATTCAACGCAAATCCGAGGCTGTGGAGTTTGTTGTGTGAGGTAATAAAACTCGATGCGCTGTCAATAATTCCCTCTCGCATAAGTGTCAAATGGATTGCGCAAAACAATAATCAACGTTAAAACCTCTTGTAGCTATTTACAATTTCGATTTTTGTCTTATTAACTTCTTTGTGATTTTCCTGATTATCTTATCAATAACAACACCCTATTGATTGCTCCCGGTTGGCAATAATTTTGACCTCCGCTGCGAACTCTGTGAGATAAGTGTGGCCCAAAACTTTCACTTTGCAAGCATTATTTTCATTATTCGTCAACTTGAGCGTTTGATTACCACCATTTACAGTCCGACCCGATACACCGAAGAATTTAAATCTTCCACTCCGACTTGGGACATTCATTTGTCTAAAGATTTTCTGTTGCGGTGATCCATCTTGCACACGTTTAGCGTGGCTTAACTGTATGACTTGCCAATCAGAAAAAGAGCGGCCCGCAGACAAAGATGCGCTAGCCACATGCCGTTCAATGTCGCGGTGTGTTAGATATATCTGTAACTTATAAGATAATAATATTATTTTTAACATCTCTATATTGCAACCTTCTAATTAGCTAAGTAATATCTCAGCGTGTTAACACTTGGTTTGAATACCGAAACTTGCAACTCTAATAGCAGTGAATGAATATTCGGTACCAACTATTCATTTGCATACCTTATAAATCGTGGTTCTTGCGTTTCCACTTCTTTCAATATATCCGTGATTGTTTTACCGACTTCAAACACTCGACTCGCCAACATAGACTTCCTTGACATTGTACGTTCCGTGTAATACTTGTTTAAATGATAAGCTAGCTTAGACTGTGTTGCCAACATTTTGTTTAATAAGTATTCCAATCTACAAAAATAAATTTTAAATTGATCCTAGACAAGCGTATGGTTGAAGTCTCTGCCGGACCGGAAATTTTTCGGGTCTTTCCAAAAAGCTGTGGCTGTTTAAATAGGGAATTGTTCAGAGGTAAAGGCACCGTATAAAATCAACAAGCCCACCGCTTTGACCAGGATGTAATAAATTTGGGTGATCAATACCGAACCGGTAAGATCCCAGCCAGTCCTGCATAATATAGCAGCTCTTTACTTGGGAGTGGATGCTTGTACAGAGTCTTGTTCATAGCGAAAAATTAAAGGAATTCCTAGTCGAAACTTCGCTTTTTCAGTACATTTTACAATTTTTGTTAGTAGTATCTTTACTGGGACGTGTATATTATATTCAGATTTTGACGCTTTTTTGATTTGAAAGCGATAAATTGACAAGGCAGATAAGATAATACATAGTTCGTATGGGGAATATCTTGCGCGCTCATAAAAAATTCACTTGTTACATTGTGTGAGGGATATACTTGGCTTACATATTTCTAACCGTTGCAAGATAGTATATAGTAGTATATAATTCCTGAATACTATCTAGATTCTAAACTTTTGACCCAATTTATTTTTCAACTGACACTATTTGAAGTTTACAACTGTTGTGAGCGGGGGAAATTGTGTATCCCCTCACATTCAACTTCGACTCACGGCTCCGGGTTAAAGCAAAGTTATGACTTCAACTTCAGCTCCGACCTCATAGAAAAACAAATTTTGATAACCTAATCTTTGGCTTATATATGTTTCAATGCTTTTTGAAATTATGCAGAAAATTTAAACCTCGTCGGCATTCCGAAGTATGTGCACTAAGATGGCGGGCACCGGAACATAGTATGTGTACCAGGTTCAAGTTAGGCCATAATTTTATTTCAAAAACGCCTTATTTTAGTTCTATTACGAGTTCGGTGACTAGCCAAGTGACTCCCGTGGTATTTGTACCTAAAATTATGGTCTAACCATAATCTGGTGCACATACGTTTCGGTGTCCGCCATCTTGGTGCTCATACTTCTGGAGTACCCTCGGGCCGACTAACCAATATATTACGCTTTGTCTGAGGTAATGGATATTAAACTTCCGGGGTCAATATAGTTAGGTCGATTTAGGTTCAATATGTTCGGAATTATTCGATTCTAAATGCAACCCAAACTATCTAAATTAAAAAGAAATTTGCCAGCGATCAAAAGAAATTTGCTTTTATCGCCGATATTATTTCAAGTGTCAATCTGTCGTTATGATCTCGGTAATCAATAGGTATATTTTGCCTGTTGTGAATTAGCTGTGAAGGAGAGAGACAAATCTTCCGGATACTATCCGAATAAAAAATTGACTCCAGATTCCGATTTGGCGATTTCGTTTGCGGATCTGACTACTTCTAACTCGGGCCAAAAATTCGGCTCCGAATACGAAAATTCTCCGACTCTGGCCCAAATAGTCCGGCACCACTTTCGATTTGTACGCCAATATTCGATTAACAAAAATCAATCCAATTCATCTAAAATCTAAATTGATAAGAAATTGCCAGCTTAGCAAAAACGAAATCTGCTTTTTCGCTGATATTTTCAAGTGTCAAGCCGTCGCCATGATCTCGGTAATCGATAAGTATATCCCCGCAATTAAAACGTCTTTGTGTCCGCAAGTATCGATTTTTTTCGCCGCACTTTAAACTCGTTCGTCTTGCTTACAAGTTAAGTGTCGTGTTCAATGCGTCGGGTAAATTTAACCGAGGTATTACAGCGCTTGCCTCAGATTGACCGTATTTTTATCGCTTCGAACAATCATAACTGAATCTTAGCGTTTGTTTAAAATTGGTTGTATTTTTGTAGCCGTTGCAACAAGCTCCCAGACAAGCAATGTGCATATGCGATTTGTGCATATGTAATATTTTATGGAAAATTGCTTAAAGCGAGACCACCGATAGAACTAAAAAAATTACTGATAAACGAAGAATTGCAAATGACCATATTTTGCTTTCGTTTGTTGACTTGAATGATGAAACGTGGCATAAAAAATATTCCATGAAAACGCATTGAATGCAAAATTAGTGATCTTTATAGAACTGTCGGGGCCCAAAGAGTGTAGAAAGCCTTTTAAAAAGGGGACACAGATAATGAAACTTTTGAGAACCACTGCCCCAAAACTAGCCCAATAACGGCGGTATAATAAGGCTAGTGCAGATATTTGCGGTTATTGATTTTCTGCTCCGTTTTCAAGTCGTCTGTCTGAATAACATGATCGCCTTTCATGTTAAGCGTCGATGAGAATTTATCCGCGAAGACTTTGAGCGCAAAATAGTGTTTATGACATCACGTTTTATATGATGTCTCGTTTATATGACGTCATGTTTTGTATGACGTCGGTTTTGTACTATAATGTCTTATACTTAAACCTATAGGCTACGTGTTATAAGATCATTTCTGTATGTCTGTCTGGTGGGACCGAGCCCTCTTTCTTTCCCACCGCGAATAGATCAACTGACGTCATTATTAGCATGACGTCACTTTACATAATGATGCCATGTTTTTTATATTTTAACTGAGTGCCTTTCTTCCGAGATCTTCAATACTGCAAACTCTTTCAGCTTTAGAGAAAAACTTATACTCAGAAATAAGGGCAATCACAGTCTGGTAACTTGAATATCTCTCTTCCTTTTATATTCCAATCTTCGTGAAATTATCAACGAAAAAGTGATCCAATGTCTAAGTCTATCAATTTTTTGCGAAATATATAAATGCAATCTCATCTTGTTGCGTAAACATTGAAGCATTGGCAAGACATACAAATGTAATTTCAATCTGTTGACAATTACCTAAACTGACCTCTCTTTCAATACTTCCCCGTACACCCCGAAGTATTCTCCTCGTGGCGCTCCAATTTTCAAGCCTACGCGAAAGACTGCAATCTGCAATCTAAAATGTAATAAAGAGCACCGACTCGCTATAGAAACGTAATCACAATCTGTTCCCGACAACTGACCTCACCGTTTCAAAACTTCGTTACCAAAACGTTTTTATTCAAAATTGTCAGCAAAAAGAGAGTTTTCAAGCAACGTTTAAGCCCTCGCAAAAGACTTTGAATTGCAACTTTAAATGTTGAGACGTCGCAACTCTCGGACGTTAAAACCTTCTTGAGAGACGTCAACTCGAAATGCAATTTCAATTTCAATCGGCTAACGTTAACTGTCTATCTCAAAAGTTCGCTTTATATTCCAAAGCATTTTTGTTCTCAAAAATTGTCAGCGAAAGAGTTATTCTCTATTCTAATGGGCATGAAGCATCAGCGGAATTTGCATATGTAATTCCAATCTGCTAACGTAGAACTACCCCCCGTTCCACAACTTTTCTTTATATTCTACAGTATTTTTTCATCTCGAAAATGGTCAGCGAGAATGTGAGAACCCTAAAATAACCGTCGTGCCTTCGCAAAATACAGAAAATTACAAGTTTTAATGTTATAACCTTGACGACAAAGTATGCAAACGCAGTCTCGAATTGTAAACTCTCTTTATATTCCAAAACAATCTTTCTCTAAATTGTCAGCGAAAAAGCGACTCTCTATTCTAATGGGGATTGTAATTTGCTGTCTTTCCGATAATTAGTCGTCGAATTATCTCCTTGTTTTCGTGTCATCAGACTACAGAATGATACAAAATGACAACTCAATTTTGTCGAGTGGGTTTTAAGCTAATGTAGCATGAGACTCATGTCTTTTACGACAACAGTGGTTCTAATTAGACCATATTTTGGATTATACGCTAAAGAAGAGGACCGTGTGTTATTCTAGCATAAAAATGCTTTATTTTCTACCGTACACGCTTGTTTAAGTAACTTTTATCGACTTTTTTGTCCTGAATTTTTGATCTTTCGAGACAAAAATCTCTCGGGATTTTTGCAACGTTCGCTGACGACCCTTACCATTTTTCTTGTTTTGGTATTGTGTCGTAACAATGTATCCGCATTCCCTGTCAATCGCTGTCATCTGCTACCCGAATTAAATATTCAACGAAGTATTTTACGTGTCTGAAGAGATCGGGAGATTGTTTTTAAGATAGCTTTCAATTCTGAGTATTATGTACATTTTTAGGAATTATTTATGAAATTACATTTATGAAAAAAAATGGTATTAATTTGAAAATTTAATTGAAATTAAACCAATTATTATTGAAATTTATATAAAAGAAATTGGGATAATTTATAAATGTTCAGAATGTTTTATTAGACTTTAAAGTTTGGTTATAATGATTAAATGATATTAAAAAACCTTGCGTTTGCGAGATCGGAGAAATGTTTTCAAGATGGTTTTTGATTCCAGACTTTTGTAACTTAAAAAATATTTATAAACGACATAATGTTAGTATACTTACAAGTTTGGTATAAAGTAAAACAAATATAACTAGAATTTGAGTAAGAAATTGCCGTTTCGCTGAGTGTATCTCTCCACACGGGTTACTTACAACACCAAGTATTACTCGGAACAAATATTAATTTGAATTTGAATTTAAATTTAAATAATTTAAATTCTTGAATTAAAAGTTTTTAAAACAAATTCATTACCTTAACTAACAGTTTTCTGAATAACCAAACCTCCCATGTACCTTGTGCCCCATATTCTTAGTAGTATATTTACAATAAAATGAAGGATATTGAAATTCAAATAACCAAACGGGCGTTATCATAATTAGTGTCTCTTCGTGCAAGGCCTTGTACCTACTACCGATTATACTCTAGGATTTTTTGAGGCCTTATATACATTCATTTCAAATAAGGCTCTGAATATGCATCCACTGATACATAAATATATTATCAGTGGTTGCAATCACGAAGGAGGGGCGGGTCGAGGGGCTTGGACCCAATATATAAACTTATGACTTGCACGACAGTGGCCACAATCACAAAGCCTTGTTCGGAACGGAATGGGAAAGCACCGCCTAAAAATACCACCATGTACGATGAACTCTCATCGCAATAATACCAGGTTTCATCACCGCCAAAGAAAAGTAAATGACAGTGGCCGTTGTGCAGATACCTGTTCATAGCAAAAAGCTTCTAAAGAGCGTCTCATGAATCCGCTAGCTAATACGTTCCAACTTGGCAATAGGACATTTCAGACCACCCCCTTTCTGGTTACGCCGCTGTACCGTGAATATACTAACAAAATCATCGCATTAAAAATGCTCACACTCACGGAAAACTCACGGCGAACGGAAAGATCTAAAATGAAATAGTGCCTTGCACAGCATTGACTTCATGATTAGAGCTTTATTCGGAGCCAGAGACACACAAAATGCTAAGCCCTAATTCACCCCAATTCACGACAAGCTCAGCAGAAAAATACCAGGTTCGTCTTCTTATCATCACAAATGTCAAGATACACCGTTAATTGCGCAATGCGCCGCCAAATCTCAGATATATCGCGATCAAAATGGCTATTTATGCTACAAAGAAAAGTTTTTAATCACCAACTGATTAAACATGGCCCAATCATACACAAAACTCTAAAATTTAAAACACCCGTGGGCCATGCATGGTAAATTTTAAAAACCGATCCCTTGTCCCGAGAGGGTTTGCTGTTAAATTATACATAGGCCTGAATATTCAATGTGGTTTCGTTGTTTGTTTTTTGAAATTCTGGATTTGCAGCGTAATCTGTGCGGGGATTAAAACAAATGAGCTGGTTCATCTCGCGAAATTTATATCAATTAATTCTATTAAATATATTTTTGATTTTATGTTAAACAAAGTCTCGTCCCCGCAACAAAAAATTTAAAATTTAAGGCGCTCCCGTAGTATGTTCAACAAGGTGGCGGACACCTACCTGAACATAGTATGTGTACCAGGTTAGGGTTAGGCCATAATTTTATTCCAATTTTCGTTATTTTAGTTCTATTATGAGTTCGGGGACTAGTCAAGTGACTACCGTAGTATTTGTACCTGAGATTATGGCCTAACCCTAACTTGGTACACATACTACGTTCCGGTGTCCGCATTCTTGTTGCACATACTACGGGAATACCAAATTTAATTGTAAAATCATCATTTTTTAGTAAGGATCCGATAGTTGTCATAGTTTCGCGAAAAATGATTTTCAAACGATTCGGTCTTCGATCGGGTAGTTAGTAATATGGTTCAAGCATGTCAGAGTGAAGAATAATGAGAATAAGATATAGGATACTCATTTACGGTACGTCTTTCGCGGCTAACGAGACACTGTACGTTATGTAAGGATTTAGGTTTATACCAATCTGGAATATTTTTGCTTCGTATCGCCTAACTCATCTATTACGCCAGTGGTACCCAACCTTTCATGGCTCGTGGGCGTGGCCCCTTCCTGCGGCTTTAAGCAGTCGTGTGCCCCCTGTTCACCATCTCAAAAAACTACACTACAATTTTTGTGATATCCCACTTTTATCGCAGAAACAAGCCAAAAGAGAGGTTTAATTTTAATTTAGGACGGTAATTAATGTACAACCAACTACAAAGGTTACAATTCGAAAAGTACAAAAGTACGTATATCATTATTTTGATTGGTTGATCCCAAATTCTGTTATGATAAAACAATTCATGCACAAGAAAGTGAAAACATGCTATGACTGAAATACGGACAACAGGAAATGCAAACGAAATTGCGTTGAATATCAATATTGTTAACGATTATGCTTCTCCTATTTATCACCTGAATCCTTAGAATTTCTTGTTTTTTTTCACTGGCGATCTTTTCTTAACTGGTGATCCATCTACCGGTAATTTAGCGAGATGTTATTTAACTTCCAAATAGACCTGGTTTAAACAAAGATAGTTGAATGAGCTGAGGGCATTTTATTTAATTCGATAGCCCACATTTTCTTTTTTAATGTCTCGACAGCAAAATAGCGCTCTGATATCAGCCGTACATAGAGAGTGCTCCATCGCACAATCAATGTTATTTTTATATAAAACCGACCACTTCATGAATAAATTTAGTTATTCCGAAAGTTATTTCCGAAACTCCGAATTCATATTAAGGTCAACCAAACGATTCCCATTTTTCGAAAGTGAATTGTAAATTTTACAAAATATTGGTGATTTTTCATTCAACGAGTTGAGCTTGGTAATTTTTTGTGATTAGTGGCAGTACCTCTCTTTACCTATTTTGAAAGTCTTTGCGTATCAGTGGCCGCGTGTACTTGTCTTATTCGGAGTGAATATGTAGGAAAACGCTTCATAAAAAGCAGAATCTAAAATAAAGTATAAATCTGGACTTTATCAATGTTGTACGCCCTCTGCTTGTCTGAAGCTTTTAACGGAGCAAACGTATAAAAATAAATTTCTGATTTCCTAATCAAAATGTCAAAAGATAAAATAATTCTTAAAATCCGATATCGGAAAAATTTTAATTAGTTAAAACAATTTAAAATGTTTAATTCAATTAAGAAGCCATTAGAAATAGTACTGTCTGGAAATCAAAACAATTTCATTTTATTTGTGACATTTCAAACGTTTTATTTCACGAATGACATCTCCCTTGACGTAGTCTGAGTGATAAGAGACTTCTCGCATTCTATTTTTTTCTCAATCTTTTATGTGCCTGACGATAATCAGTATTTATTTTATCACCATATAGAAAATACACTTTATGCGAACATTAGAAAAAAGAGACTAAAATATGTCATTTCAGAGTGAAATGCGGCGTGAGAAACCAAAACTGGCTAACGAGTAGCGACTCCTATGATTAAGTCTAACAGTAATTAATATATAAAGGAGAAAAAAGTCAAACATTGCATCATGAAAAAAGAGTTTACAGCAGAACAAAAAACAAAACCAAATATATACAAAAATAACAAACTCCTAGCACTGCCAAGCACCGTGACCATTGAGACGGGATTCCATAAGTTTAGGAGCGTGGACTGTGGGGCTGAGGCCCGAGGATTCGACTACGGGTTGTTATAAAGTTTAACTCCTCGACTTTTTTTTTTTTTTTGAATTCCCTTTCTTTCCCATTTCCTGAGAAACTTATTGAAACAACAATTATATCAATTGGAGGCTTAAAAATGTCATGTTCATGTCATTCCAACTTTGATTAAAGTCTTGCAACCTATACATCAGTTCTTGTTAGGGCTATTGGTCATGAATAGCAATTGGGATCAGGATAGGATAGCATTTACATATTTATCCCGGGGGAGAGGAAAGCCGATAAGACGGCTTATCCATATGGCGAACCACGGCCTCTCGTCCGGTTACCAGTCCAGGTCGGGTATAAGATTAGTTAGCCAGGTATTTGTTTTCGGAAGCATGGACTTGACTTGATCATATATATTTACTGTATATGCACCCCTATTGAAACGTAATTTGGAGTTCTCTGACTTTGACTTTAGGAAAATTTATTTTTGAGAAAAGTGGCACATTTGCCAGTCACCCTGGCCTCCCTCGTAAGGGAGAGCAATACCATTATTAATGGAAATAGATATAAACAAAATTGAATTAAATTGAACAATTTCGTAAACATGTCAATATAAAAACGTAGCACTCCATTCTCCAATTTTTATTGAACGTCTTGCAATCTTTTCTACAGGTTCTTCAATACACTGAAGCAATACACGGTAAATGGTCCTTCCATGAGATACGGGCAGTGTTTGCCCGAAGATATCTGTTGCAGACGACCGCCGTCGAAGTTTTCCTGGCTAACAGAAGTAAGTCTGGGTGTAGTGTAGTTTCGTACCACAATAACTTCTATTGGACGTGACCCAACAATTTTTTCATATGTCATTCCTAACCCCTGCCTGACTATGTCATCCTAAATTACGTCACAGTGGCGTGATGAAGCCTGCTATAATATACAGATGGTCGTCCAAAACGTGCAGACGATCACCCGAAGTCGAGCAAGCTATTTTTCTTGTAACAATCTCGATATGAAAGAGATCGCTGTCGTTAGTGAGTTTCTTATTATCAGATTTTGGATGATTGTAGCTATACTTTGGCAAGCTCTATAACGTGATTGTGATGTCGCGGTGACTGCATTTTCGGATGGCATAGTCAGATGGGGGTTAGGAATAAGATATGCAAAAATAGGCATGCCAAGCCCACTAGAAGTACTTGTGCTACTGAACTACACTAGGCCCGTAAGTTTAACATTTCATGGGATATTTTTACACTTTATTTTGTTCTCGAAAAGTTGATATTGTCCTATCTTGCATTTTTGATTTTGAAATAAATTCAACTTTTTTTCATCAAAACTATGGTATATTCTGAATTAGTAAATTTTAAGCATTTTTACTCAGGGTGAAATTGTGCTGATTTTTTTTAATGTCTTATGGTTGGTTGATTTTTTCCTGCCCATTTACCAATTTTCCGGTCGGGATATACATTCTTTGGGGATGATAAGGATATTCTGTCAAGTTACGCTTCATTGATTTTTACCTTTCCTTTGCTTTGCAAATAAGATCTGGTTTGTTTTGACAGCATCTGTAATGTTCAACTTTCCTGAACAAGCCACCATGAAGAAAGTTGTGAATTTCCTTCCAAAAGTTGGAATTGGTACTGGATATGGATTACCACAAACAACGTGAGTACTGGTATTTTCATGTCATGTTTATTATGATTTCAATATCGAAGGCTTTAATAAACGAGCAGCCACTGATAGAAAACAATCGGCATCCCTCAGGCCTCTCCTGGCTACACCTATGGTTACCATGGTTACTACAAGAATGCTCGGACGTTGTATTACATTCTTCGTAGTTTGATTAAGTCATATAATGTTTTGTAATCTGAAAAAAGCAAATATACTTGTAATATTTCACAGAAAAGAATTTATGTTCTTATTTACTAATATGAATATATTGATTTTAAAGTACCTATTTCATTTGTAAAATTTGTTTTTTTGCAGTCGGATATCGCTTGCCAGTCCACGTCAACTTTTCAAGCAATCGAACATGACCCAGAGATGGCAGCAGAGAGAAATTTCCAATTTTGAGTATTTAATGTTCCTCAACACAATATCAGGTAAAAACATATATTTAGTTTTTTATTGTTTGTGGGAATTTGTGTAAAGTGAGGTCACAGACACTCACTCAGAAGTAAAAGAAACTTTATGCAATTGAGCCACATGCTACCACTGAAATACTAAAAAATAATGGTCGTGCTCATCACTTGTTTCGTAGTTTACTCTCGGCAGTGTGGCACATCGCGCTAAGCGTTAGGAATACGCTCAACATCACACCTCTTATTACCCTGAGTGAGTTTGAATAGTTTATCATATGATTAGGCTGTCTTATTGGCTTTCCTGTCTCCGGAATAAATATAAAAGAACTTGAATTAACATGACTTCCTTGTTTTCATAAGTTCCTAGTGTTGGGTTCAAAGGATACCCATAACCCTTCAACAACAATTCACTTAATATACTTTGTTTTTTTTTTCAGGTCGGACCTACAATGACTTGAACCAGTACCCAGTGTTCCCATGGGTTCTTACTAACTATGAATCTGCTGAGTTGGATCTTTCCCTTCCAAGTAATTTCAGGGACATGACAAAGGTATGTGAACTCAGTTTAGTCTGTTTTTGCCCATCTAGACTGATAAGACTGATAAGTGTGTCATAGAAGTTGAATTTTTATATACAATATTTACAGTATTACAAAAACAAAAATGGAAAACGAGCGAAAACTAAATTTAATAGCAATCTAAACAAATTTCTTTGATCTATTTTATCTAAAACATCAAAATTTGGTTTAGTTTGGTTGTGGCAGTATCAGGCGGGCTAGATTGAATTACCTAACGAGCCGGAGTGGCCCACGGGGCGTAGGTTCACTATTTCAGATTTAGACTCTGAAAATCGACTATGAATTATTTGTTCGTAGACCAAGGGTTACGAATCATAAAAGTATTACCTCCGACTCCCAAATATTCAAAAAACAAAGTTAGCTTCATTTCCGGCTGCGGTTTGACAAAAAATTTGGCTCTGGATCTCAACTTAAAGAAAGACTGGAAAAATATTTGGCTCCAGATCTGGACTCCAAAAAAAAAATGCTCAGTTAATTCTAGAATACCCAATCCCAAAAAATACTAGAACTAATAGTAACCTTTACTTTCAGCCAATTGGAGCATTGAATCCGAAACGCAAGACTTATTTTGAATCAAGATACGAGGCATGGGAGGATGCGAATATTCCAAAGTTTCATTACGGAACTCATTATTCAAATGCTGCTTTTACTTTAGGATGGCTAATGAGAATGGTGAGTGTCCAGGGTTTTACAATAGTTGATTCATTTTTTGCTGGCTTCGCTATTTTCTGATTACCTGCTGCCTAATTCACGATCTGACAGCAGTGTTAAGGAAAGCTTGAGTCTCCACTTGTGAAAGGCTCGAAGTACCTTCTGAGTTTTCAAAATACTGACTGGCCGCCATTTAGTATCTGAGTGAAATAAAATAATTGTATAGACAGAATACAATAATGTAGATGTATTTGTGTCATATATAAGATGTCCATGAAGTCTTAATGATTTTTAAAAATGCAAAGGGAATTCATCGATACCATTCATTGGATTGGCCCTCACAGATGTATTAAATGAAGTGAAAATACAATTACTGATTAAAAAACAACGAACCTGGTTAAGCTTAAGATATATTGAGAACTGACTTCATAACAAAATTTAAATTGTGAAGAAACTTTATGGACACTCTGTATATCTATGTGTGAAAGAGTAAATTTGTATGTTTAATGTGGATGTAGGTTATTGGGTTTGTGTGTGTGTGTATAGGTTGTCTTCCTAGATTCCTAGAAATTGGGAATTTCGTCTACAACTCCTGACTTTAGCGAGTTTAAAAATATGACACTAACTTCAGTGAAAACATGCCGAGCTTCGCATTGAGCCCTAAAATGATTCTCATTATTCATTCCAGGAACCGTTCACTTCTCTGTTTCTCAACCTTCAAGGAGGAAAATTCGATCACGCTGACCGTACGTTTTCATCTGTTCTTCAATCATGGAAGAACTGTCAGAGAGACTCGCACGATGTTAAGGTAGTTTGACTTTTTATTTATTTAGGATAAGATTTAATTTTTTCCTTAGGGAGAAACAAGCCCTTACAGGACAGACAACAAAAAAAAAACTGTCATACATAACGTTGTGAGTATATCAGGAAAGAAGCTTAATCACACCACATACCCAGTTCGAGGTGTCGATGTCCCACAGCCCTGGGACGATTACTCATTAACTTCCACGACCCTCGTTAGTTCCACACTAGACGCTGTTATAATAAATGCCATACATTTACATATGAATGATAATGAAACGTAGTTAATTTCATCCACATCAAAAACTAAATACAAGGTAACAGGAGAGTAAGCTCGAATATATGAGCATTGGGTACGAAGGTTAAAAAACGATCCATGAATGAATCTGAATCTGAACAGATACCGTGCAAAAGTTTTGAGCCTGCTTCCCATATTTACAGTAATGGCTTCAAAAACACTATGTTTTGTATTTTGTGTCTTTCTAGAAAAACAGTAACCCCTTACAAACATAGGATTACTGGGTTAGTAATACTCCTTTATTGTTTTTAATTCTAGGAACTGATTCCAGAATTTTTCTATCTCCCTGAAATATTTTTGAACAGCAATAATTATTCTCTCGGGGTGAACAGTGAGAAAGTAGAAATCGACAATATCAAGCTTCCACCTTGGGCTGATTCTGCTGATGATTTTGTAAAGAAGCATCGAATGGTGAGGATTGGATTTCTTTTTTTTGAGAGGGAGGGAGAGCAAGCAGTCACATCTAAGCTAAACCATGTTAATCTATGAGCGTACACTCACTCAGAGGTATGATAGATTTTATTCTGATCAAAGTTACGCAGGAGGAGAAAAAAAAAATTTGAAAAAGTGCATAAATTTTGCTATCTAGTTATGATAACAACATAATTTCATGCAATTTTGAAAAATCAGTTCTGAAAAGTTAAGAAATTACTGTTTCAAATGGGGATATTTTAAAGCAAAAACATCATTTGGGTTATTATTTATTTAAATGAAAATTCCTTTTGAAAAATGCTTGCAAGCATAGCAAACCAAGATCAGAGTCATGTGCGTTAGCATACGCACACTACAGCACAGCAATTATTGTCGTCTGATTTTAGACGTTTTATAACAATTATCGATGGACTGCAACTGGATAAACAAATAGTTACATTGATTCAGATTTCCAAGCTATCATAGCATATAAGCTGACCCCTTCGATAATATTTTTTAGCGTTTCAAACACTGTTTAAAACTTTAAATGAGATGATATACGGAATAAATTCTATTCTTATTATAGGCATTGGAGTCTGAGATAGTATCATGTCAACTTCATCAATGGATAGATCTCATATTCGGCTACAAACAACGCGGAACTGAGGCAGTCAGAGCAACAAATGTTTTCTATTATCTGACTTATGAAAATGCCATCAACTTGAATGAAATTACTGTAAGTGTTTACTAAAATACAATAGCTAACAATAATCTATTAATAATAATTAACAGGGTGAAAGCATGTTTTTTTAAAGAACTAGCTGAGAATAGATGTACATAATAAAGGAGTGTAAATATCCAACTTAAGGTAGGCATGATCAAATATAACAAGTACTTTTATTTACAATCAGCTCCACGCCCCCTCAAAAATGCTCTAACTCCCCCTTGTGTCGTATGCCCCACTGTTTGATAACCACTAGTGTTTATTGGAAACAAAATTTTGCATTATGTGTAATCTGTTACTGAAAATGCCCTATTTCACAAAAATTGAAGTGCCTAACTTAACTATGCAGGTATCAAAAGATAAAAATCCTATATTAACATAATGCAATGATTAACTCGAACTGAAACTTGGGACTTAGGGATTCTACTTGAGCCTAAACACTGAAACTGACATAAATTCTGTTAAAGTGACTCCAAAGTATATTTAATAAATGTTTTAATCAAACAGCAATAAATGTCCAATGCAATAACCAAAGTAATACATACAGATATAAGCAACACCAACTGAGCTGTGCTCCAGACTACTGAGTGCACATGGCCACATCACCTTCACAGGTGGTTGGTCATGATCAGTCACCTGAAACTGATGACATCAAAGGTCATGCCTCACCATCTGGGAAAATGCTAGTTGCCAGAAATACAGTTCACAAATTCCTCGAATAGGACATTATTAATATATAATCATATTTATATTTAGGATCCAATAGAGAAAATGGGACTTAAGGATCAAATCCGTAACTTTGGGCAAACCCCATGTCAACTGTTAGCTGAGACGCATCCTCCAAGAAGTTCAAGAATGCATATGGTAAGTAGGAAAGGGCGTTGATTTTGTGTTAACTGAAAAACGAGAATATCGGTCGAAGACCGAAGACTTATTGATCGAAGTTAGGGGATCTCCCAAAACAGCGCTCTTACTCCATAGTGACACCGTGTGTCCCATCACTAATTAATTAATAACTCACTAATTATACGACATAATTCATCCAAAATCAATGGGCTTCTGGTCCGAGCTATGGTAGATGCACATGCAAAATTTGGAGCAGATTCAACTCGCTTTCGTGAGATATCGCGTGCATCTAACAGACAGACAAATACCTATCAACATACTTACCGATCTTAAGATTGATAAGTAATAAACAATATAACCGACTGTGTGGTCATCTGAGTCAGTTTCCAAGTGTTCCCAATGTTTATTACACTTGCAATTAATAAACAAGTTTAAAGAATTATACCGAATGTCATGAAAGTGTGCCCTGAATTACAAAAAAAGAAGAAATTTGAATTGGAAAATTGAGCCTTATACGATTTAAAGAAAACTTGAAATAAGGTTGAGCAGGGGTCAGCAACCTATGGCCCGCGGAGTGATATAATCCAGCCCGTGACGCTTCACTGAATTATAGTAACAAAACAGCCGTTTTGACGATTATATTCTTTAGACTAAATTGTATTATAACCTAACAAGTATATAATGCACAATTACTCATTTAATGAGCCTATAATTAGATTATAATTAGACAAATGGCAACAAAACACAGAAAAGTTGATGCTAAGGATTCAATGGCGCTGAAAATCTTCAAATGGAATTTTATGAAATTCAATGAGGGAAATAAATCTATATTCTATTCGAGAGATGTATCACTGCTTGATTTTTATTATAAAAAGTATCATTCATTCGTCTTTTAACTTTCTAAAAATATGTGCGGCCCGCCAATGACTTGCAACCTTTAATTTCGACCCGCTAACGACAAAAGGTTGCCGACCCCTGAGGTGGAGTATTGGTCTTCAGCAAATTTTTACTTGTTTGAGTACTGAGAATTTAAAATTGATATGTCTGTATTTGACAACAATAATCCTGAGCATTTCGAGAACACAACAACCTATCCATTATAGCAGGGGTTCCCAAACTTTATCGGCCGCGGGCCAAAATTAGAATCGGAAAGATGTTCGCGGGCCGGAAGAATGTAGCGCCCAAAAGTGGATTCACTTTCATTTGACATTTTTTTGAAACATGCTCGTTTGACTTATAATAGCGCTCAATGTTGTATTCCTTCAGAACTGGAATAGTTCGTTGGCAAAGAAGACAAATCTCTAAAGTTTGATACTTTTCAATGGAGAAATACGAACACTGCCATTTATTCAAGAAACGTCAGTTTTCTGAGTCTAGTTTTCGTTTGATTTCTGACATCTTTAAGCTTTCCTATATGGCTGATAACTAAATTACTGTCCTATGTAATCCTAATACCGGTACATATAATTGATATACTGGTATAATTGAATTGTTACGATAAACACGTGCTTGAACTCATGACATAAATTAGCGGTATCTAGATCGCAAAAAGGTAGAAATAAAATCTGTTGAACACTATTTCACACAAGCTCGGCGGGCCATTTTAAATCGTTACGCGGGCCGGATTTGGCTCGCGGGCCGCGGTTTGGGAACCCCTGCATTATAGTATTAGCTTTTTATTCTCAATCTTCAAGTTACTGTAATTTTGAAATTAATTGGTCAATTTTTTTATAACTTAAAAATCCCAACAAGAATTCATCAATTAATGGCTTTTTGGCCTCCAGTGTAAGCACCCCATTCTACAATAAATATAAAACCTTACACTTTATACAGACACCCATGATGTTCAAAGATTCCACGTCTCAAGATGTTGTTATGGTCCTCAAATTCCTTTCTAATTCTCCAGTGACTCACGTAGCAGCCAACACTCATCCCAGCCTGCATAACCCAGCTGTCGTGACTTGCACACAGAACCTGCAATTCTGTATCAACAAATGGAACCAGGTATCCAGATTTCTTTTTTATTTTATACCAGTGGTCCCAACTTTTATGATATGTGGCCTCTTTCTAGAGGTTTTTAGCACTTATAGCCTTCCTGTTTATCATAGGATAGGATTTACATATTTATCCCGGAGGAGAGGAAAGCCGATAAAACGGCTTAATCATAAGGCGGACCACGGCCTCTCGTCCAGTTACCAGTCCAGGTCGGGTATGGGATTAGTTAGCCAGTTATTTATTATCAAAAGCATGGACTTGATGGTGGAGGAAGCCGTAACCGACCAGCGGTTACGTGAAACACCCTACGGCGGCCAGGAGTCCACAATCCTCTCGCACATGATCATCCTTGCATGGGATTCGAACCTGCGATCCAACGAAGGGTAATCAGAGATGCGGTGGCGAGCGTATTCCTAACGCTTAGCACGATGCGCCACACCGCCGTGCCGGGGTATGATTCCAGGGGTAATTATAATGTAATTTTAATTGGTAGATTCAAAATCTCATTAGGTTCAAACAATTCCTGCTCAACAAAGTGAAATCAGTTTTTCGCCCAGTATTGTGGTCTCGCTCCAACTACTCTGTAGACTCCGGTTAGAAACCCTTGTCGTACATGTCCCTGCTTTTATAGCCTGTGGCCCTTTTTCTGGAGGTTTTTAGCACTCATGGCCCCTGTTTTTTCATTCCAGTGGTATTTATAGTGTTATTATGATTGATAGATTCCAAATTCCATCGTGTTCAAACAATTCAACCATGTGAAAACATCCTGTGAAATAACCTTGTCTGAGCCAGAGTCGAAGTTTCAAATTGATTGATTTGAAAGAAGAAATTAAAATATTTTCTTTGGATCTCGAAAGTCTGAAAATATGCATCTTCATCTGACACCAATATCAGTAAAAACGCCCCTAACTTGTCAAGGGTTCTGTAAGACACCATCCAGTCATTATTCATATCGAATCTTTTTTCAGGTCCAAGGATCTCAAGCAAAGCAAAACCCGAATGATCAGTCGAAACAAATTCTACCAATTGAACCAGACCAGCTTATGAGTGAGTTATTGTTTTGCAATTATTTTTGGTTGCAGGATTCATGTGACGAATTACCTACCCTTGATTCCACATTTCTCGTGCTGCTGTTCCCGTATGGGTACTCCCGAAGTGTGTGTACCAGGTTGGGATTAGGCCATAATATTATTCTGATTTTCCTCATTTTAGTTCTATAACGAGTTCGGGGACTGTCTGTGTTAACCAAGTGAATATACCACCTACCCATAGGTTCCCATCCAACATATCTTGATGTAAAGTAGGCGAACAAAATTAGTTACCTCCATATTGCTACACATACTTCTGGAGCGTCGAAATAATTCTAATTTTATCCAACGACGAATTTTACTCTACAAAATTTTAAATTTGTTTTGCAACTAATTCAATTCAGACACCCAAGGAGCACTATGTCGTCGTCAGATCAGCGACATGCTCGACCAAAGTGTGAGCGTTCTAAGTTCTTGTTTCGTGGTTACCGCTGACAACCGATACCTTGTCTCATGTGGATACTGGGATCGAAGTATACGAATTATTGCTACTGATACTGGTGGGTACTTGTTTACTTATTTAACAGTATTGGGGAGACTAGAGTATTTCACTCAACCTGAGATGAGACTCGAGTTATTGAATTGTCCAAAAACTCAAGTTGCACGAGTAACACTTTTTCAAAAATAAATAGGTGACTTATTCGAGGCCCGTTTTTCGAATACTTTGATGTGACGAACTCACTTTTGCAGTTTTCAAAACCTCGGAATTGAAAACCAAAGAAATCAAAGTACCAAGACTCAAAAGTGACAAAAGTTTTGTTTTACAAACACTTGGAAGTGTCTTCACTGAAGGAAATTTCTATAAAACCCAGGAATTGCTTAACTTAAGCTATGTTTTTCATGAATTCGGAAGTGACTCTACTTGCTTTGCTTGGTGCGCTCTGATACTCATATTGACAACTAGCCACCCCCCATGTTTCAAGTAACGCATACTTTTTTCGGACAGTTCGGACAAGCTGAACACAGTGATATTTGAACATCGGGACGTTGTAATATATATTGCCGCTACCAGGTCAATGCATGTTACATAGTTTCACCTAGATTTGAATTCTTACATCATTTTTATTATTTTATTTTTATTCGGTCACTGGGGCGTTGTAACATGCATCATACGCTCAGATACTTTCATTGGCGCCAATAAGTCATGACGCTTTATCTTTTCTGACACAAAATCTCACATCCTTTTACAGGAAAGCTAAATCAAGTAATATTCGGACACTGGGATGTGGTAACATGTCTTGTGCGCTCCGATACTTACATTGGCGGCGACTGCTACATTGTCTCGGGCTCACGAGATGCCACTCTACTTCTCTGGTACTGGAATGGCAGAAGAAATAGAATAATTGGAGATTCGTCAAGTCCAGGTAATAAAGTGCTAAAATAGGGTTTTGCTGTTTATTCCGGGGAGAGCAGGCCAGAGGAATTGAGGAAAAATTTAACTTTCAATTTCAAATTTTGGTCAAAATAAATTTCCAGTTTTATTTCGAGTTAAAAAAAATTTCAACTTCAACTCTGTGGAGATCAAATTTTGATAACACATAACTGGTCTTTCTTCATTGTCTGTTAGCCATTAACTCTTTTTGAGTAACTAATTGAGTGATAATATTGACGTCGTCCTTTATCACCCTTGAAGTCTGACTTTATACTCCCCTACTATGTGGAAATCAAAATTAAGGTGTAATTCAGAATGTTAATTATGACTCAGACTTTAGTGGAAACTTGTCCCGGACGAGAGAAGAGTTGTCTAAAAATTTTGGTTATTAGATTTGTAAAATAATAGAATCGATTATAATAATTAGTATATTTTAGTCTTTTCCTTCTGAATTAATCAGCCAACAGGTGTCGCTGACTCGAAGACTGTTACAGTCCTTCACGACCCCTTATCGATTGCAATGAATCTCTGACGATAATTCTTACGAGTATATTTCAATTTCTTTTTCAATTCCGTCATACACTTTTGTGTTGTGTTTGCATTGATTCTTGCATGATAAAAATAAATTATCTGAATCTGAATCTAACCATTTTGACAAACAGTCAGAATCGTGATACCTCAACGTCTTGACCGATAGGACCCAATGGCTGCTTGCACGTAGCCTTGTTCGGAACGAAATGCGGGAATAAACGTCTTATATCAAAAAAAAAAATTTTAAATTCAGCAGAGAACCCATCTCCACGAGCTGTACTCACTGGTCACGATACTGAACTAATTGCTGCTAGTGTTTGTGCTGAACTAGGCCTTATAGCAAGCGCTTCATTGAACGGACCTGTATTACTGCACACAATCACAGGAGACTTACTGAGGACGCTACAACCGAGTGAGGAGGCCATAGGGGAAAAGTAAGTGAAAGAGCTTTTTTTGTGTGTTTTGTGTTGTAGTACAGGAGTCGGCAGCTTTTTGTCGCTCGCGGGCAAAAATTAAGGTTTGCAAGTCATTGGCGGGCCGCACATATTTTTAGAAAGTTGGGAACCAAACGGATGATACTTTTTATAATAAAAATCAAGCAGTGATACATCTCTCGCATAGAATATAGATATATTTCCTCATTGCATTGCATCTTAAAAAATTCCATTTGAATATTTTTGGCGTCATTTAAACTTTTGCACTTGTCTTCTGCGTTTTGTTGCCATTTGTCTAATTGTAATTAAACTATGGGCTTATTAAACGAGTATTGTGAATTATATAATTGTTAGGTTATAATATAATTTCGTCTACACGTGTCTCACAATAAAATCCATTACTTAAAGAATATAATTGTCAAAACAGCTGTTTTGTTACTATAATTCTGTGGAGCGTCGCGGGCCGGATGGCCGTAGGTTGCCGATCCTTGTTGTAGTACCTTGCATAGGCATAGTGAAGTATAGTTTTCAAGCCAGCAAAATAAAAAAAGATATAAATACAAAATGTTAAATACTTATACTGGGGAAAGGAAGCTGCTATGAGCACGAGTTGATTATCAGGCGCTCCAGAACTATTCGCACCAAGATGACGCACATCCTGAACAACTCTAACCCGGTACACATACTATGTTAAGGTTGTGCGCCATCTTGGTACGAATACTTCGGGAGTGCCGATTATCAAGCCGAGGCAACGTAAATATGAAATTTATATTGTGCTTACTATCAGCAAGGCAATGGAGAAAATAAGCAGCAATTTGTTGTAGTAACTTGCATGATCATAGTCAATAAAAACAATATTAATACAAAATTACATGAAAATTTTGAACACATAATTCTTACTAGGACAAGCTGCGCCACCGTTATTATCAAATTTTTATTGTGGTTACTATCAGCAGGGCAATGAAATCAAGGAAAATATGCAATCGACTCTCGGTTATAAAAAATTAACTCTGACTCTGGTTTAAGAAGAATACCAGAGTTGAGATACTCACCTATCAATAGATATCAGTGGCCGATTATGAAGAGGAAGGCCTGTTGAAAAAATGACCTCACAAATTATGTTGGTAATGCCATACTAGTCAAAGAAGAGCTCATTCCATCATTATGTTTTAGTAGGTTCTTGTGCAGAGCCTTTAGACTCTGAGAAAAGAAAAAAAATATCTAAATAGACTAATTTATTTGTTTTACAGGGAATTGAGCCTTAGTCCATATCTTTTGAAATTCAGTAGCGAAGGCATCGTGTATGTTGCTTACAAGAACGGACTTGTCTGTAATTTCACAATGAATGGAAGGAGCTTGACGCATAGGAAACTGGAAGATGGAATCAAGGTTGGTGGAAATAAACTTTTGGATAATTTAACAACGTATTAAAAGCATCGACTTGAACTAATGTAGTCTTATATAGTTTCTGTAATGTTTATTTGCCCTCAAGGAAGATGATACACATGTACAGTTCCTTAATTCAGGCCTGTTACAAACTGTAATGCACCAAAGTAGCACCCTCACACAAACATGTAAACAAATAATAAGTAGTACATAACAACAGGTAATGGCACAATGATTACAAATGTCTGGTAACGTAATCAGACCAAAGCATTCACAGTTTCAGTAGCTCTACGGATTCCTCTATTATGCATGTCTTAGTACATAGGATAATGGTTGAGTATTCTGGAGAAGTTTGGCAGTGTGACGCATCGTGCTAAGCATTAGGAATACATGTAACTGCTGGTCGGTTACAGCCGCTAATCTGCGATAGTATTGCCAATGTCATAGAGTGGTTAACCGATGGTTGGTTATGATTTCCTCCAAATGCTGCATCCTAACTGGTCAACTAATTCCATACCAGACATGGGCTGGTAACTGGAAGAGAGGCTGTGGTTGTACATAATGATTAAGCTGTCTTATCACCTTTCCTCCTCCCCTGGATAAATTAATATATCTCTTAAAAATGGATATTATTACCTGTGTTTCAGGCAATCACACTGAGCACTGATGGAGACTATTTACTCACTGGAGGAGACAAGGGCATTCTACAGGTCTGGGACTCTTGGAAATTGAAGCATTTGTACACCTACCCACAATGTGATGCCGGGATAAGGGATATTGACATATCTCATGATCAGAAGTAAGAGATTTTATTTGGCCTTAGATGAGATTTGCAGCAATGAACAGTTTCTAAAATAGAGAGATTGAGAATCTTATCGATGTTCGAAAGCACCTACATTTGCGGGAGCGCTTTCTTCATTATAAAGAGTTTGAAATCTTGAACTAAATGTACATAAAGAAAGACTTTTTGCAGGTTTTAGAGAGTTTTTTGGTGGTATTTGCATGTTTTAGCTTGATAAATGACAAATATTGATCCATGGGTTGGCACAATAAAAGTGTTCGTTTTGTATTGCACTGTTTACCTATTCTTGGCACTATTGTGGCCCGCGAACAATGCAAAAATGATTCTGTGGCCCCAGAAGCGGACAACCTTAGACCACCCTGCCCTAGAATCACCAACTTGTGAATTAATGGCTTTCCTTTCCAACAGAATGATAATGGAAAGTCTTATCTCAACCTATAAAGTGTTTCGAGATAATGTCGAAAAGGGGCATTCCTCTTGCGGAAAGTTCATATAGGCATAACATAAAACCAAATCTCAAAGTAATGCAAAAATGAAAATTTTTATAACAATGTAATTATTTTTTTATATTAATAGTGTTCAATCCGAATTTACAAATCCTATGAAAATTATCTTATCTTGAAAAAATTGAAAAGTCTGTCACTTAGATCTCTAAATGGGCATAAAACAAACATTAAATATTCGATTAAGATTATATTATCCTAATTCAGGACCGTTATCACTGGTATGACATCGGGAAGCATTGTCGCATTTCGCATCGATTTCAACAAATGGCATCACGAGTTCCAGAACAAATACTGATGTCTAGATATTGAGGAAAATAGCGATGAAGACAATCAAATGACTACAATATGATGTCATAAACAATATATTGAGAAAATCATTATTAGGTCATAATTGTGGCAATCTATGATATTGTGATATAATAATATAACCATGTTCTCATACTAATTTTACTTTATTACATCATACTCATTGTAAAAACTTTTGTTTGGTATAATTTTTGAGAAAGGTACATGTAATTTTAAGTATATATATGTTATGCATGTTTTACCGGACCAAAATTGAATGAGGGGGCCATTTTCTGTTTTCAAAAATTGCTCAATATCATTGTAACTGTACTGTAATTAAACCATTTTATCGGCTTTCCACTCTCTTGGATCTGGGAATAAATGTTAAAAAATTTCCTTCAGGTATGAAACACCATGCTAGATTGGTATGAAATGTTGAATACCATGCTAAATTGGTATTGAATGCTGAAATACCATACCAGAATGGTGTGAAATGCTGAAATACCGCGCTAAATTGGTATTAAATGTTAAAAAACCATGCTAGATTGGTATAGAATGTGAAATACCATTCTAGATTGGTACGAAATGCCATGCTGGACTGGTATTAATGGTTGATATTATGCTGATGTATTGAATATAGCGTGCAAGTGTAAAATATACCAGTTTTCTAAAGTATATACAACAGAATTATCTGGTTATCTATTCCCATACCATACTTAAGACTTGTTAGTTGGTACTATATAAAAGGACTTGATCGCCCATATGATTTACCCGTATTATCAGCTTTCCTTTCTCAGAGATAAATATGAAAAAGTCTTATATATCTATCTATATAAACAGATGATTTTTTGATAATTTTTATGCTGTATTGTAATTTTATGTTATCATGGTGCTTATGGAAATTTATTGTGTTTTTTCTAGTTCTTATGGAGTTCATTGTAACCTGGTACCGGTATCTCTTTAAATAAGGCTTTGGACAAGCAAGTACTTATGAGTTTCATATTAGTCGTTAATTTTGCGGCCATAAAAGTACTTACGTGTAGCTTAGAATTTGAGTATGTACTTGGGTCACAATATTTTACAAAATTTGGGTTGCTTGAAAAAATTTTCGTGACCACTGGCTTAAATAAATCATGTATAGATAAAGAATACGAAATTAATGACTGGTTAACTGTTTCCATACTTGACATGGCTCGTGACCAGGCGAGGGGGTGGTCCACCATTCATTGAGGGTGGCTGTCAGTTGTTGATTTTAGCAGCCTAGTTCAAACGTAAGGTATGAAAACATCTAACAGAATATAAAAATTTCAATGTCCACCCAATACCACAGAAAATAATCAATTACTGCTTTTTTAGGAGCCAAATGATTCTTTTCCTCGCCAAAGCTAGTAAGTTACTGCTTGTTGTAGTCTCGTTTAAAGTGTGGCATAAAATATCGATGTCTACCCAATACCATAGGAACCAATTCTTTGCTCTTGTCTAGAGCTGTATTAGAAGTAAAATTGTGCTGGAACATTGAAATATGTGATTATGCTACTTTCTATATAATTGTGACTATATCGTGTATGTTTTAACAACCATGTAAGCTGACGCAATGATTATTTGAGAGAGCGGAATTCTAAGTGAAATTTATTTCTCGTTGTTACTTATCGATTTTAATCGGTAAGTATGTTGATAGGTATTTGTCTGTCTGTTAGATGCACGCGATATCTCTTGAAATCGAGATTGAATCTGCTCTAGATTATGCATGTGCATTCATCATATGTCGTATCAGAAGCCTATTGATTTTGAATGAATTATGTAGTATAATTAGCGAGTTATTAATTAATTAGTGATGGGGCACAAGGTGTCACTATGGAGTAAGAGCGTTGTTTTGGGGCATCCCCTAAATTTCGATCGATAAGTCTTCGGTCTCTGAACGATATTCTCGTTTGTCTTTTGGCAGATAATTGAGGAGATAAGAGCAGGAATTGTTACTCCCGTAGTATGTGTACCAAGTTAAGGTTAGGCCATAAATTATCCCGATTTTTCTTCTTTTCGTTCTATTACGAGTTCGTGGACTGTAATTGTCAGCCAAGAGAATATCCCCATGCCCATGGGTTTCAGTCCCTTTACGCAACCTGATGTAAAATCTGCGAACAAAATTAGTTACCTCCATATTGGTACACGCATTTCTGGAGCAGGATACAGGGACTTTCGATTGCAGTTAACATGCGTAATTATCGCTTATGATGTCATAAGGCAGTGTACAGGTCATCAGTGTTTCAATCGATCACGAAGCTTGGTTAGTTAGCTGAGTACGAGTACAAGTCTATTCAGTTTAAGAACTCGAGTCATGAAGATTAGAAGCAAGAAATCCGAAGGTTTTTCTATTGTATTTGGCAGTTAAGCGCTGCTGTTAGGCCTGTGGTTCTCAACCTTTTTCTTCCGCGGCCCACTTTCGCTGTAGAAAAATTTTGTGGCCTATCATGCAAGGGTAAAAAACTACTTTAATATTAACGATGTAAATTACCACTCAAAAAATAGCATCATCATTTATTGCTTCTACAATCGAAATTCATTTATCTATCAATGTAACTTTAAAAATAGTTTTGTGACGCACCTGAAAATGTTTCCCTGTTCCAGTAGTAGACATGGCCCACTGGTTGAAAATCGGTTAATTATGCAGTGTTGAATAGTCAGGTCCGAAATGTGACAATCGCTACGCTGAGTCTCGCTTCCATTTAGTTGACAACGAGCGGTGGCGTATCTACACAAAATGGCGGCCATTACAGAGTTTTGAAAATGAGCCCTATTGATCGTTGACTGACAATATTTAACGAATATTGTTGAATTGAAATAACCGTGCGTTATTATTCAACACGAGTTTTAATTCAAAATTCTTTTATTAACAAATTTTACGATTTTAATTTCTCGCCTCTACTGAGTCCGCCCTAATCTAAACGGCGCCCATGGCACGAGCCATTATTTCTATACACTAGATGCGCCACTGTTAACGAGTTAAGCTAGATTGTTGTCTGGTAATCGTTGCTGTTAGGTATTGTGTGGCAAGATTTCATATAACGCGAGTCGAACGTCAGTACGAACGAAAAATTATCAGATCCTGACAGGGAGAGTGTCTGCTGTAGGGAAGCCATAAGGCCACGAATGAATGACAGTACATTTGAACCCATGTGTATACCCGCGGGTTCAATCTATATGCGTGTTATACCCATTGGTTAGGGTTAGTATGGGTTCAAATATCCGTAAAAAAATTCTTAGGTTCAATAGTATGCAGGTGCAATTGTCGTGGGTTCAAATGTAATGGAACCGAGTGAATGTTACTCGGAATCGAACCAAGGGTTGTCTGATTCGCACTGTCTCTGTTTTATGTTTCGCATCCATGAGGGATGGGCGCGATTTTGTACAAGGGGCCAAAAAAATTTGCCCACCTAGACTTGCGGGCTATCTAAGTATGACGTGAAAGGTTGCATTTTATGAACAATATTTACAGTGTTACAAAGGCAACAGTGGAAACCAATAAACCTCGAAATGATAAGTGCGAAAACTCAATTTAAACGCAATCTCGACAAATTCCTTGGGCTATTTTTTAGCTAAAACATCTAAATTTGGTTTCAGTTGGTTGTGGTAGCATCAGGCGGGCCAGATTGAATTACTCCTCATAATCATTTTTTCAAATTAGTATTCCGAAGTATGAAGATTAACAGGAACAAAAGCAGATCTCCTTCAACGAATTCAAACCTATAGGCGGTCTGAGAAATCATCACAAGCAACTGCGTTTTTTATTCAACGTTTTATATTAAGTGCCAAGTTTGGATCGGAAAGTCAGTTGAACGTGACTTTCACTTTATTGAAAATAATATCGGTAAAAATGAACCTCGACTCAACCTATATCAGGTGGATCCAAGGTTGTCGACCTCGCGGGCCACACTATTATTTTTGAATTGTTCGCGGGCCAAAATAGTGCCAAGAATAGATAAACAGTGCAATACAAAACAACTCCTTTATTGTCCAAACACATTGATCATTATTTGTTATTTATCAAGCTAAAACACGCAAAAACCACCAAAAACTCACTAATATCTGCACAAATCGTACTATATCTTCATTTAATTTAAGATTTCAAACTCTGTCATAAGGAGAAAATGTCGTTTTAGATTGTCACCGACACAACTTGCAGACATATCAAGCAAGCATTGTGGTACTTTTCTTCCCATATCCAGTCAAAAATCTGTTTGAATTGGTCAGTTTTCTTCAAACTCATGTTTACAAAATAACTGCTGATTGATTGATTACCGAATTTCAGTAAATTTGAGATACATGCGATTAATAATATTTAGTTATCAGGCATAGTCAACCTAGGCTAATAAATTCCTTATTCGTTTTTTAGTTTCCTATGAAGCCTATTTTATTAGCCTATTTTTTCGACAAAAAAGATGGAAAGCCAGCAGTTAACAATTTAGCACATTATTCAACTTCGCTAGTTGCCTCAGCTAGCCATAACACTAGTCATTTCAGTGACATTACCCATTTTTCCGTTGTCTGTAAAATACTTAGGATAAAGACAGATCGTGTTTGATAATATATCATGCAGACCTTTACGTTTCTCGTTTCAACCCACTGAAAACACGGTTACGAATGAAAGTACCTTAAAAGAAAAAAAACAATTTCTCGAAATAGGAGATGGAGAATTTGACGAATGTCGCATCGCATGTTTTTGGTAACAAAATTTTGCTAACCTATTGTCGCTTTGTTGGGAAAAATTGCTCCGCTCTACCCCAGTCTATATATAACTGTTCATTGTAAAGGATGGATAAAGTAAAAAACTTGTATTTTTCACATCAATATTTCTACCCAAATTTTGCGCACAATACGATGGCCATATTCGTCATTAGTTCTTCATATCCATATTCTATGCTAGAAGACTGTGTCCGTAGTATAGAAATGTGACGCCACAATACTAAATATGCCGTCATAGTATTGTTTTTCAAGGAAGAGGACCAATGCGACACACCTTAGACACGCCACACTAGACATTACCTGTGATAACTGTTTGAACAGCAAACTGACACCGACAGGCAGCTCATATTTGATTTATTGCAATCATAAGTTAATATGCATCGAGTCGCATACGCAAGATCTTAACCAACTCTGGCCACTGAAAATTAGCAGAATTTATCCCCGTAATATGCTCGGCGGTGTGTAAATGAGCGTATCTCGTGGTAAGGCAATGGCTTTAATGTTAAAATCTGTTGAAGCGGTGATGACGGAAAATATCGCGAATGGCGGAACATTCACAAGGTAAGATATTAAAATGTAGTTTCAAACAGTGCTGGATAGAGGTCTCTCAACTTTGATTGAGTCTATTCCTGTGTAAGTCTCACTGACGGTTAGCTGAGTATGAGTCACTTTGATAAGTGATGAGTTAAATTGATGATTCGAGCTGCCCAACCCTGCTGTTAGACAATAAACCAGACCTGAAAACTCCAAGAAAACGCTGTTAGGGAAACTGGTACGTGGGAGGCAACTCCAAGTATTTACTTGGATGCTGACGATTGGGATTCTAATTTGCGCTCTTGAAGTATGTGAACCAAGATGGTGGACACCGGAACGTAGTATATGTACTAGGTTAGGGTTTGGCCGTTATTTTATTCCAATTTTTCTTCTTAGTTCTATTACGAGTTCGGGGACTAACCAAGTGACTCCCGTAGTAATTATACCTGAAGGGTGCTCCAGAAGTAGGCTATTGTACCAAGATGTCGCACAACATGAATCCTAACCGGTACACACACATACTATGTTCAGGTTGTGCGACAGCTTGGTGCACATACTTCATGAGCTCCGGCGAAAGTATGTTGCATTCAAAAAACACGTTGAAAATATGTGAATGGAACGTCAATAATGAAATAGATAAGCAAAATAAATTGTCATTTCTATTAGTGCAGTTGTTTTTGGCTGACAAAATAAGAAATGTAAATATCCGGAATAAAGCGGAAAGATCAAAACCAACAAATATTATATTTTAATAGGGTTCACGCCCCCTCAAAAAACTTTCTACCGCCCTCTTTTCAGAAAAACTGGAGGAAGTCTTCCAAAACGAGATTGTCTCCGTTTTCCGGGACAAATCAGAATTTATCGAATTCGCCCGTTCAAAGTACGGACTTCGGTTAAAAGAATCTGACATCGAGGGGATTATAGCAAAACAAACAATTTCAGTTGAAGAACGAAATCATCGCATTCTAATGAGATGGAAGGAAAAGAGAGGTCGGTTCGCTCTTCATCAAAGTAAAGGGGGCTCCCGAAGTATGCGAACCAAGATGGCGGACATCGGAATGTAATATGTGCACTAGGTTAGGGTTAGGCCATAATTTTAGGTATAAATACTACGGGGGCTCTTGGCTAGTCTTCGAACTGATAATAGGACTAAAATAAGGAAAATTGGAAAAAAATTATCGCCTAACCCTAACCTGTTACCCATGTTACGTTCCGATGTCCGCCATCTTGGTTCGCATACTTCGGGAGCACCAAGTAAAGTTTATGCTGCCGTACGGCTTATTGCCTTTCCTCTCCTCGGGATAAATATGTAAACCATATCCTAATTAGTTGTCGTATGAGGTCTACAGCGTTGTGGTCAAATCCATGCCATGAATCGCTATAAATTGACCACATTGAAATAGATGCGACAGAATACCACTAACACGTCGAGGGCTACATACACGTCAATTTATTTTTTAAAATTATTGTTAACATCGATGGAAGCACGACGATTCGTTTTGACATTACTCGAAAACTTGCAAAATTTCTTGAATTTATTTTCATGCAGGTAGAAAAGCTACAGTGTCAAAGATTCGATCAATCGTCACAAGATTTCAAGATAAGAACAAAAGTATATTATTATAATTTTGTATAACTTATTACATGTTGTCATTAGTTTAAAAGTGTAGTATTAGAACAGTACAGTATTATTTTAATATTATTTTGAGATACCCCTCATTTAAAATTACCTACAATTCGGTCTGAGGGTGAGAAAGTGAGTAGAATTTATTTCAAATGTAATTTAAAAGCAACGCTTTCCGAAAATATCCATTTTATCGATTTGGTGTTTTTTTTCCAATTTTTTATTATTTTACGTTGAAATTATGCTCTATGTATAATATTATTATTTCAAATTTTGTACAAGTCTTCATTCTGAATCTACGTAAATAAAATACTTAATGAGCGTGAAACGACATTTTTAATGTTTTTACATTCTTTAAGATATTACATCCTCGCAGCCAAACGCGATCATCGTATTCGATTTTTCAACGATGTCTCTCTATTCTTACAAACCAGAGACGAAGGAGTGGATGCAGATGCAGGTAAGAGACGGGAAATCCTGTCCGGATATCTTTACTGACAAATATTTCGAATTCGACTTCGGATTAAAATTTTAATTTTGATTCGGATTCCCCAATTCATGGGAACAACTGTTTAGCAGCGAAAGCTCTTTTGATTTTTGACAAAAATTACATCACCTACTTTTATATCGACGATTGGTGATTACAGAGCCGTAGCCAGGTGGAGGGAGATGGTTTGGGATGATGCCTCCAAGTTTTTCAAACACATATTTCAACATTTTAATGCAATTTTACAGGCACGAGTGAACGTTGTATAACGTCATAATAGAAAAAAACTGCCATCGAATGTAGTGAATTACTTATTGCGTTAGTTACGCGCTTTCTGTCGTTTCAAGTTCCCTGGGTTAATTAAGTGCAAGAGAATTGCTGGGTTTTTCGTTTTGCACAGGGGTTGGTCCAACTGCAGGTCGTTTATAGCTTCACCCATCTTTTTTCAAAATTTACTGGTTGACCGTACCCAACCATGATCGGTAATCGGACAAGACACCGGTAATCGGACAAGACACATAAGAGCCATAAAGAAATTCCTCCTCAGAAAATAGTTTTGTTTATTTTTGAGCAGAAATTAATATTAGTGCATTTGGTGTAATTTCAATAATATTTTTCAGTTATTTAACAGTATACAAATAAACATAAAGAACTCATAAAGTATTCAATTACTACAAAAGCAAATGTGCTGTTTGCAAACTTTAGCCAAGCTTTCGAGATAAAAAAATTAACGGCAATGGAGTTTTTATACGTGTCATATAGTTAAACAGCATCACTCATAGTTAAAACTGTAAAATCCAACCCTGAATATTTCAGGAGATGCATAAATCTATGAAAGAAGAAAACACATTCACGACAGTTTTGGTCGAAGATCACATTTACGCTTTGTTCCACACAAGACAGGTTGTGCGTCTTAAATTCTCAGATTTGGCTTCGAAGTGGACGAGAGTTGCAGATTTGAGCGATAATTATTATTGGAATCCTTCGGCTGCTGCGTTGAACGGTAGGAAAGAAGTTTACTTGTATATAGGGCTGGACGTTTTTGAATGCCTGAGAATTTTAGAATCGAATAGAATAAAAAATTTGAATCGAATCTCGAATACTCGGAAGATATGTGACTGTATGTGACGCTTTATTGTATGAGCCTCTCAAACACATAAACGAGAATATCGGTCGGAGATCGAAGACTTATCAATCGAAACTGCGGTTTCGATTCATGGCTCTATAGTGACACCGCGTGTCCCATCACTAATTAATCAATAACTCTCTAATCATACAACAAAATTCATCCAAAATCAATAGGCTTCTGGTCCGAGATATGATGAATGACCATGCAAAATTTGGAGCAGATTCAACCACGCCTTCGTGAGATATCGCGTGCATCTAACAGACAGACAGACAAACAGACAGACAAACAAACAAATACCTATCAACATACTAAAGATCGATGAGTAATTACTGAAAACATAGAATCTATCACTCAGACAGTCGACTGAGCGTTCACACTTAATGAGAAACATGTTTAATCCAAAACCCACTTGAAAAAAAAGATCGTATGTCAGCAGAACTTTGTTCAAAAATATGGCTTCCTTTAAAAAATTGAGGAATTCACATCGACTTTTGACTGTTAAAAAACAAGATGGCGACAATTCGAAATTCTCGTCTAAACCGATTCAAAATGCACAACTCAACTTGTATGCAATATCAAAAAAAATGATTTAATATTACGTATGTACTTGTTTATTATACCCGTCATACAGCGATTAGTATTTCAGGCTTGTTTGTGGATTCACTGGTTGAGCAACCATTTTGAGTCCAATACCCTACAGATACTCCAATTTAACCTTTTACGTTCATCTCATTCTTCCAGGCTTATTATACGTTTGTGGGGGATTGCGGGATTTGAAGACTGTAGAGCGATATGATCCAGCTGTCAATCAATGGATAAAGATAAAACAACTTAATGTTGGGAGAATATCGCCTTCATTGATTGCAGTCAATGGTATGAACTAGGGCTGGCTTTTCAATACATTAGGATTTCAAAATCGAATCTAATATTTTTTTCGAATCGAGACTTGAATACTTGGAGGATATGTAAATATATGAAAAATCTGAGTTTAAAAGGGCCACACTCAATGACTCAGTGGATCGGGTTGTGGCCCTCGGGCCTTCTGTTGTAATTAATAATTAAACGAGAATATCGGTCGGAGACCGAAGACTTATCGATCGAAACTGCGGTTTCGATTTATGACTCTATAGTGACACCGCGTGTTCCATCACTAAGTAATGATTAACTCGCTAATTATACGACATAATTCATCCGAAATCAACAGGCTTCTGTTGATACGAGATATGATGAATGCACATGCAAAATTTGGAGCAGATTCAACTCTGCCTCCGTGAGATATCGCGTGCATCTAACAGACAGACAAACAGACGAATACCTATCAACATACTTACCGATCTAAACATCGATAAGTAATTATAGGCTCATTAAACGGGCACTTGTGAATTATATACCTGTTGGGTTACAATATAATTTAGTCTACACGTGTCTGACAATAAATTCTGTTACGTAAAGAATATAATCGTCAAAACAGCTGTTTTATTACTGTAATTCAGTGAAGCTTCGCCGGCCGGATTATACTACTCCCGGGCCGTAGGTTGCCGACCCCTGTACTATAACATGATTTGATGCAGATTCAGATATTCATTAATATTAGTGTTGGGATGAAGTCACCTAAAACCCCGAGTCACGTGAAACCTTGAATGAAGTCAATAGTTGCGTTTAGTTGAGTCAGTGTCATTTCATTTGAATATTTGGGGTCTTTATTAAATGGTGTTGGATCAATGGTTGAGACCTTAACCGCTTGAACCCGGCAAGCCGGTTTACCGGCTTGTTTGAGTACGCTCTGTGCCCCGGCAAGCCGGTTTACCGGCTTGTTTTTCGTGTCGGAGGGAATCAACTTTATGATCTCGTATCTCAAGAACCACAATGAGTATTTAAATAAATTTTATATTGCATGAAAGCTTGTTATTGGAACTAATTATATTGTGATGATCGGTGCTCTAATATACGATGTTTCAGTAAAATTGGCAATTTGAAAGTGCGTATGAAATTATTGTATGATAACAAATATTTAATATAAAGAATTTCGACTTCTTGCCTAAATAGCCACATATTCAATCGCAATATATGTGGAGAATTTGAATAGCTTTTTATATACGTATCCAAAACGATTTTACGATGAGCCATTCAAATTTTATGACCAAATATATTAGATTATCTGTAGATTTAACAGCGACGCTGCGTCAAATTGATGTTCTCATTGAAGAGAGGCAACGTCTCGTCACGCACAACTTTACGCATATTACGCAAATGCAACTAAACGTGACGATATCCGCAATAACGTTACGTCGAGATGTTATTATTTAAATGTCCGCAGGAAGTAATTAATTAACCCGATGCTACGCATTCAAAATTCGCACTACGCTTTGACTGCCCGCTCAAGCCCCATTAAGTTGTGGTTACGTATACGCAATATGAACAAGATTGTGATTTATTAGCGGATAACGGAACAATAAAGACCATGAAAAATGTATGTACATAAAAGACTGCTTGCTAAAAATTTTAAATTGAATATTGCACTTTGTTGTGCCCGGAACAATGAAGAACATGAAAATATTAGGCAGACTAAATCCAATATTGCACTTTGTTGTGCCAGTTATACCAATGGTTGTTGGTTTTGTTACCTATACATAGGTACTCATTACAGTATTTGTACTTATATACTGTCTCGCATCGTTTCAGCAACGCTTTGTTCTTAGCAGCTGGATTGGTTTTTCGGCAATAATGTAAATTTTGCTGCATACGACGCATCTATTATTAGAACTGGCGTTTTGCGGTGGGGTATCTAGTTCTGGCGACGCATATGATCTTGGTGGAAAAAGAGTTGCTCTTTCTGCATTATTAGTGCTCTCAGATATTATTCCATCCACTTGCTTCGCCTAACATTCGTAAAATCAGATATTTTGATCTGCAGAGCAGGCAAGTACTTATTTTGGTTGATATTTGAACAAATACTCATGGGCGAATAAAACATTTTCCACGTGAAATTTTATATGACGATATTAACTTCACTTCGCTATTACTGCACGCATTACTCGACGTCGGTACTTCAATCCATACAGGGTTAAAATCATATCGAAACTCGGCGACCGATGTCCCGCTGAGAACGTCGTCGTGAAAGTTATCTTGCGCATTTTGCCACGCAATACGTTTCGAACGTACTTATCAACATCTTCATGACGGTAGTCACGTGATCGGCTTTTGCGTAGCTGCGTAATCAGTGCGTCATGGCCGCTTATCGATGTTGTTCACCCGACACAATGATACACAATTAAATATTTAAATATAAAATTGGTTATATGGCAGCCACAAAAGTAATTCGAATATCAACAAAAAGCTTATATAAAACTCTTTATGAACATCAAATATTGGCAGTATATTTTGTACCAAACTAACAAAATTTCAAGCCAAAACTCACATACATGCAGAAAAATGACTGTTAGATTAGGGTCAATTTTATTAATTTTGACAAAATGTATTCCAAAATGGAAAATACATTCTGAATGCACGATAAAATTTCCTTTCGATTGAAATGTCTCATAACGTGCTACCTATAATTGGTGAAAAGTTACAAGCGTGCCAAATAGCCAGTATTTAGACTTATTTTATTGTTCTACCAATACGGCGCCGCGAACCTTCAGGGTGAGCGAGTAACTTCGCTCAGAGCCGTCAGAGTTCAAAGAGTTAAGACTAATGTTTGTCGCGCAAAAATCAATAACAAAACAGTCCAGGAGGTCGGAATTTTGAATACGTTCTTATTCATGTTGACAAATATGATTTTCCCGGAGCTGACTCAGAAAGCTTTGACTTTTGAACGAGATAGCGATCAGAGACCGCCGACTTATCGATCTAGCGGCGTGTATCCTTCGCTTTGGCTCAATAGTGACACCGCGTGTCCTCTCACTAATTAATCAATAACTCGCTAATTATACGACATATTTTATCCACAATCAATAAGCTTCTGGTCCGAGATATGATGAATGCACGTGCAGAATTTGGAGCAGATTCAACCTCGCTTTCGTGAGATATCGCGTGCATCTAACAGACAAACAGACAAATACCTATCAACATACTTACTGATCAAGACCGATAAGTAACAAAACCTATTTCATTCAGATCATTTATATTGTATCGGAGGAAGTGACAGTCAACTCACGAATATACTTTCTGTTGAAAGATTTAATCCAAGACTAGATAAGTGGGAGGTCTTTAGTCAGATGCTGAAGGGAGTTGCGAATGCAAGCTTGGCTGTTCAGAAGGGAACTATATATGTTGCAGGTATTTGATAACTTTTGTATATTATGTGGATTTACTTTCGAGGCAATATCAAGGGACATCTTATACAGTCAAGGATGGCGTTGATATATTCTCAAATTTACACTAATTCTTAGTCACTCGCTTAATACTATGACGCAATATAATCATAATCGATGAGTCTTATTGGACACGTCAGTGGACATAACGATGTTTCAAAATTATGTTGTTGTTGTTCTTCGACACGTTTTCAAAAAGTCGCTTTTCTCTTTGATTACTGGACCAATCTGTTTGAAATTTTCAGTGCTTGAAGATTGAATTTTTCGCTAGAAGGTTATTACTTTTACTTATTTCAAATATTCCGGTGAGCTGCATGACATTTATTTTTTTGGTCATTTGCCAATAGGTGACGCAACATGTCCGTATATTAGAACATAGCTCTCTTGTTCCTGATGATATCTGGTAAGGATTACAATTGATTGTAATTTTGCAGCGGTCTCAGCGCCTTTGGTTTCTGAGACCCATTTCGTGGCGTCGCCAGACATTTAGCGTTTACCCAAGCTCGGTTGAGCGTCCGATTCGTATCTGATTTTTTGGCTTTTCCATTAGGGTTTACGGACCGTTATTATTAATAAATTGATAACCGCTGGTCAATTAGTGTTATACCTGATCTGTACTGCTTGCTAGAATGTAGGCAGGTTCACGATTATTAACATAAACATTGCCAATCCTCTACAATTTTTGAAGACGTCATAAGACCCTCACGCATGAATAAACCAAGAACCATTTTTTTTTTTTTTTCACAACATTTTAGTGACAGATTTTCCTGCATTGTTCAGCACGAAATGCTATTTTGCGAAGTGCTTTTTATTTCACTTTTTAAAAAAAAAAAAAAGAATCAGGTAAATCACTCAAACAAGTTTCAATTCTATTATTCTGTACAGACAACGGAGTAATACAATGCTTTGATATTTTTGCAAACTTATGGAAGATGATTGACATGGAGAGGGCGTGGCCATTTATTGTTGGATATGACGTCAGTATATTATCAATCAACAACGAAATATTCGCCATTGGGAAAACAGAGGAGTACGTATAATGTTTGTCAGAGTCAAGGACGCTTTCTAGAAAGATTGATAAAAGTCCTTAAAGTATAAAAATAGTTTTGCGCTCAATGTTTTTTTTTTATTTATCATAAATATATGATATTAAAATATTGAATTGATGATAAAAAACATTTATCAAACTCCAAAAAAATTGAGCTTCTTTCGGGTATTCACGTCAATGTGTTTCAATATTTTCAGATTTCTTTCATGCTACCTAGACATTCATTTAATGTTGGTAAAGCAGTTATTATAATTTGGGGAGCTCCAAAAGTATGTGCACCAAGATGGCGCACAACCTGAACATAGTATGTATTCCAGGTTAGGGTTCAGGTTGTGCGCCATCTTGGTGCACATACTTCAGGAGCGCCAAATTTGGCGAGCAAGCGTATGTTCCATTTCTCAAGTCAATCTTTTAAACCGTGAATCTCTTTCAGGAATTCCCACGCAGTGTACAAGTTGAATAATTCACGGACGGAGCTCGAACAAGTTGAGACAATAAAAGATAGAACAATGTTGAACGAGAATTGTATTGCGGTGAGATTATAAAGGCCTGACCGGTGGAGGATAAAGGGGCAGTCAACTTGAGAGAGATCTTTGTTCCAGAACAGTCTTTTGCTTAAGAAAAATTGTCCAACGTAGTCTCGCGAATGTATGTTCTCCCATAACAACAGTTTCGTCATGATCAGGATTGTCATATGCCCAGGTTTAGCTGGGACAGTCACGATATTGAGAAGCTGCCACGCCCAGTAGACTTAAATGTCCCAGTCATACAGTATGGCAGTCATTAATATTTTCATATTTAATATCAATCAAACTATTTTTATTTGTTTATTTTATTTGTTTTTAACCCGTTTATCACTGATTTGCGACTCAATTCACTATTTCAGTAATAGAGAGAAATAAATATGTCGCAAAAGTATGTTTTCCAATACCTATAGTTCCGCTATGAGCAGGATAGTCATACGCCCCAGTTCAGCTGGGACAGTCCCGATTTTGACAAGCTAACCCGCCCGGACTTAAATGTCCCAGTCATACAGTATGGCGGTCATACATTTTTCGGTACTCCTGAAGTATGCGCACCAAGATGTCGCACAACCTGAAACTGACCTTGTACACAACCTGAGTTCAGGATGTGCGCCATCTTTGTGCGCATATTTCAGGAGGTCCCATTTTTCTATATTTAATAACAATCCAACTATTTTTATTTGTTATTGGAGGTAGCCCGTTTGTGTGAACCAAGTGAACCAAGATGGCAGATGGCGGAACGTAGTATGTGTACCAGGTTGGGATTAGGCCGTCATTTTATTCCAATTTTCCCTATTTTAGTACTATTACGAGTTTGGGGACTATCCAAGTGACTAAAAACCAAGTGGAGACAACGAGTGCAATGGTGCATATCGGACGTCATTTTATGTCCAGCGAATCGGGGAACGCGGCAGCGTCGGTTTGTTTTAGCTGCGTCAGAAGGTCTCGTTTGTCAATTTGTTTGAAGATTTTTTACTGTTTTGCATTTTATTCGGGTAATTTCATTATTTTCCTTTTGCTATTTGCCTCGTGGAATGATACTGGTATCGTGCGGTTTTGTGAAAGTTGCGATAGTTATCTTATCATCCCGTGTGAGTTATGCAACTTTGAAACCTCATATCTCACAAACCTTATATTATATGCAGATAAGTTTTATATTCTAGGGGAATAATTATAATTATGAGATGAAGATAAAATGTCGCGATTATCATACAAAAATCGGCAAAATTGAAAATCGTGGAATTGTTTTGAAAAGCTTTCGAATTAAATAACGAAAACTTCGATTTGCTTGTTTTACCCTAACATGACATAGACACATTTGCATAGGTTAAGAATAGCTTTCGACATTAGATATAAATTCTCGTGCACCAGTAAAATTGTTTAAGTTATTTTATTCAATGTTCTCCAATTCTTGACATGTCCACTGCGTCAACTTGAGTTAAACAACAACGTTCCCTAATTACTTCGTTACGCAATTACGTAGCAACGTTCCGTATGAAAAACACATATCGCTTTCCATCGCAAGTGTGAAACGTCATTAGCCTAATGCGTACGTTTAAATCAGGTACTATTTGAACTGGTATTATGATACCTGTTCACACCATGCCGAAAGTTTAAAGCCTGCATGCGTTTTACATTAATCATTTCAGAAGCTGATGAAATGAATTTTCTCGGAAAAATGTTTCTTAATTTAACGAGCTGTTGCAACAGTTGCTCCAAAAATTATAGAATGTAAACGATCTCATGGCTAGCACAGTGTGCGGCCTAATGAATTTCATCAAAGCATGTACATTATAAGGTACAAAATTTAAAAACCAGCCGTCGCGACTGGTGTTGCAGCTCTTATCAACTTATTATTGGCAGGATATTTTGAATATTTTGCGTCGGAAAATGTAAAATATTTACTAGGTGATCTAGCGACGCCATCATGTCTTCTACGTTCTCGTTGATAAAACTTAATTGTAATTTTATCGATATCCAAAGGTGAAAAATTGGCCTTGATGTTTCCGGGAGAACCCTAAAGACACGGGGTTCAAATTGTTTGTTTGTTTCTATGAAAAGTGTCAATCCCGATGAATGTACACAATCGTTACTAACTCTTTTTAGGTCTTACACACCTGATAAATATTTGAAAATTGATAGTTTTACCCAATATTTACGCCACCCATCCAAAAAAGCAATCGTATTTTTGCTCGAAGTATAAACTATATTTCATGCAAATGTTAATGCCTTTCATAATATATGTTCTCCTGTTACTTTTCTGACAGATAAAGTTGCTTGAAATATAATCTCCCATCTTGCCACAATATCGCTTTTAAAATTTTGAAACGTTTTCTCAATTTAAGGTTAAATATTCACGCAAAAGAGGAGAAAAATAAAATGATTGAAAAACGGTATGCTAGTAGACCTGCGGCAAGAGCTCAATTCAAAATAATATATTATTTTATACACTCCAGATTATTAGATGTTCTTGTAAACTTGATATACGCCGTTATCCTTCATTTCATGCATGTAGTATATATTTTGATATTATTTTGGCAATGTACACCTTGTTGAAAATTTGCGATACGCATATTTTAATATCATCTGCGGTTAATTAATTTTTCAGAAGAATGTTCATTCGTTTTGCCGCTGCGAAAGTTTGGTCGGAGTTATTGAGCATCGTTTTTTTTTAATCAGCTGTTTAACGATCGCAGGTTTAAATCATTTAGTTGGGATCATACAGCGATAGAATTCTGGACACAAAATGGCTGGTGTGACGTCACACGAGCGCTTATAACGTTACCAATGCATGTCCTCACTTGGTTTATAGTCACTTTGGGACTATCCATGTGACTGCCGTAGTATTTGTACCTGAAATTATGGCCTAACCCTAACCTGTCCGCCATCTTGAATCATATACTTCGGTAGTACGGGAGTTTCATATGATATTTATTATTTTTGCAACCGATTCTATGTTTATGCAAGTTTTCATCAAATAATCAAATCTATGCATTCCTGTTTTTCTTCAATGGTTTGATTTGTTCAGAAATCGAGATTGTATTTTGGACCTCCTGAAGTATGCGCACCAAGATGGCACACAGCCTGAACTCAGGTTGTGTACCAGGTTAGGTTCAGGTTGTGCGACATCTTGGTGCATACTTCAGGAGCACCTGTATTTTAGTATTTTGTATTGCTTTTAACAAGCACAACATATATAGCATTTTCTTCAATGTCTTAACCATATCTGGTTTGGACGTCATGACAAGAGGCGTTCTAGTATTTACAAATCATCTTTTCAGATTTTTGGAATAATCTACAAACGGTACCTAGGATATGTTAGAGGTAACAAAGACATTAAAATAATGAATAAAGAAGAATAGAATTAAAATATTCAAGCCCCGTCCCAGTAACCGAGTCTATTATCTGTATCTGACCCACTCAGGAAAGTAATTGTCCACCAATGGTTTACACCAAATATAACTTTACCTTTAAGTTAACTGAAAAACGCAAGTTCAATATCTCAATAAAATAATTTAAATTAAGATTAATTGAAGCTCTTATTTTACTTAAATGATAACGTAAAAGTATCTCAATTTAACGACTGTCGTTTAAAATTGTCAGTCAACGATCAAGGGGCTCATTTTGAAACTTCACGATGGGCGCCATTTTTTGGGTATATTAAATACTTTGGCAGAAGGTTACAGCATATGAAGTGTGATTCACACAATCATGGCTGTCATACAACTGGAAATTCGTTGCTTCGGCAAAATGACGACATCATATATAACTCAACCTTTGAATTGACTGTAAAACGCAAGTTGAATTTTTCAACGCTTTTTTGTCGTTTAAATTGTATTAGATACAAAAACTTTTAACACGACAACACATTCCTGAATAATTAAGGTCAATGGGGGGTCACGGATGCGTACTTTAAAAAACGATCGGTCTTGAAAGATAATTTATGCAAATTGAGCCGCGTGTTGTCGGAATAAGGTCAGCATCTCTTACAGAGGACAAAGGTTGAAATTAGAAAACATTTTTGAACTTTTACGAAATTTGTAAATTGAGTCGGGTTCACATGAAACAAGTGGGAATCCATGATCATGGCCAGCTCAATTTTCTTTTATAATGACGTAATACGTCGCTTACTCGCGCATTTTGCTCCGAACAAGGCTAGATAATAAGCAGCACCACACACCCCTCGGCTACGCCTATTGAGAGAACATATTTCTGAATAACCAGGGTTACAGGGGGTCGCGGTTGTTTACGTTAACAAAACGATAACTCGTAAGAGATAATTTATGCAAATTGAGCGCGTATTGTCGGAATAAAGTTCGCATCTCTTACAGAGGTCAAAGGTTAAAATTAGAAAACATTTTCTGAACTTTTACGAAGTTTGTAAATTTAGTTGAACTTAGAGGAAACATAAATATTGTAAGCGGTCCAAGATTTTTGTTTCTTTGTGTATCGGGCGACTCTCAGAAATCCAGGTCGCCTCGACGTACTTCGACTTATACTTTTAATAATCATTGTTCGACTTTTTTATTCTATTATTACTTACTGTTAGGCTTGATCACTGGTGTTGCTGCTCGATAACCGGTACTGGTTTCTCGCGCCTCCCTTCATCCAGAAATATCAATATTTGGCTTTTTTCACATTCTATATTCTTTAAGTGCATTTCACGCATGGCGGGAAAAAACTACCGATTACTGAAATAATTTCGTAGTTGTCAAGAATGACCGCGAAAAAGTCCAATCGAAATTAATCCGATATAGGGAGGGCTGCCATCGATATGAACCTAAAAATAAAGACATCAGGAAGCATGATAGTAGAATAACAAAGAACGAAATGTAATGAACAAAATGTATTCATGTCATGCAAGAAATGATTTGCTCCAGTTCTTTATTCTTAGAATCTAACTTTCAAGTTGTATTTTGATTCAAGTTACACGAACTGATCTTTGCCAGTAGGCTATTGTTTTGTCATTGTGGCAATTAATTTGATGTTATTACGTCTTGAATGCGCGTAGCAATCAATGAGGTTCTAAAATACCATTTCCAGCAAATCAACCATTCGAATTAACCAATGTAAGTGCCCGGTATAAAAACCTCTACTCATAAAACAAAAATAAGGTCAAATCTTAAAAAATAAGGACGTTATGGCAGCCCTGGATATAGCCTATATTGTGACCTTTGCTCATAATTTATTCCGACAATATGTGTACTGTTGACTTTTACCGGTTAATAAAGGTAGAGTAGACTCGTTACAATCAACAGTGGATGATAACCAAAATGAGAATACATTCAAAGAAAAGGACCTGCGCGACGGAAAGCGTTCGAATTAAGATTTTCATATTTGTCTATTTATTACGTGGACTCAGAGGCGTAGCCAGAGCGGAGTCAAGGGTTAGAAATATAGAAACAAAAATCTTGTTCTGTATCATACATATCAATTCTCCGTGGCTTGTAACGCTTTTTAGATTCTCAACACTCTTGAAAACACATGTTCTCCGCCCTCTGGCCGGACCCGCCAGCTGATATGATCTAACTTGGCAATTAGAAATTTCAACAACCAACTCAATTATGTGGCGAACCATGGCCTTTCGTCAGATCTTCAATCCATATTTGTTTTAGATTAGTCCGCTATATATCAAATCTCTCATAGAAATCACACCATAGCAGCTTCACCGTACGATTCCATCACAAAAATCCACCAATGACCCTTGACCCTCTTCCTGTTTTAATGAGGAACTACTTCAATCACAAGTATTTAATATATACGTTGATATAGACTTGAACAGGCGCGAAATCGGCGTCTAATGAAGCCTATTTCCACTTGTGCCTTCGGCCCGTCGAGTGTGAAGTACCCTCGAGTGCGGATGACTACATTAATTCTGGATTCCTTTGTGACAACAACAATGGATCATATGTCACAATTGTGTGTTTAGGAGCTTTTGATACTCTTACGTCATCGTTAAATCAATTTGTGTGAATTAACGTTTTTGACCCTAAAATAATTTTATCTTAAAATTATATATTTTATCTGTATTTGTGTATGTTAAAGATCGGATGCAAATTATCAGCTTATCCATGGCCGTGTTGGCCAGCCATTCGCTTTTTTTTTCTGTGTTACCTTCGCTTGGCGGATTGACCGCGACTGGCATTGATTCAAATTATATACATTTTAATTGTATATCCGCCAGAGCACGAGACATTTACTTCGCAATTCTAGCTCTTTGGCGGTTGGCCTAGAGTCCTAGCTAGACAGCTAAGCCGCTTTATTTTCTTTTATATTGACGCGTGTACCTTTCATTACATGCTCAATTCATTTATTAATTAATAAATGTGTGGGCTTAATTATCATTTGTATTTATTTTCACTCTCCTGCGTGGGGGAGAGGGGAGGGTCATAGGGTATGTAAAGCAATAAAAGTAGTCTACTTGAAGTCATAAATTGGGTTGTTCTTGCTCGGAGTGAAAGACGATTCGATTTGATATGAATGTGTAAGGTTGTACCTATGGCAACTTGTGGCTTAATGTTATTCGCTATATCAGTGAAAATAATAAATGTAATAAAATAATGGATCTTTCGTAGAAATCCCCGTCAAAAGATATACTCCCGCCACCGCTTCAAATACTAAAATTAGTAATTACTTATCAATCTAAAAATCGGTAAGTATATTGATAGGTATTTGTCTGTTAGACACTTTCGTATGTTACGCGATATCTCACGAAAGCGAAGTTGAATCTTCTACAAATTTTGCATGTGCATTCATCATATCTCGGACCAGAATTGGATGAATTATGTCGTATAATAAGCGAGTTATTGATTAATTAGTGATGAAACTCACGGTGTCGCTGTGGAGTAAGAGCGGATGAATCGAAACCGCAGTTTCAGTTTTGGGGAATCCCCTAACTTTCGATCGATAAGTCTTCGGTTGATTGCAATGGTAATTCAAATTTTCAAATCATTTCTCACCCGAACTCTAACCTCATTTAAAAACGCGGCGTCGGGGTTTTTATCAAATATCACATTTTTGCATTACTGGCAATCTTTGGGGGGGGGGTTAGTCAAAAGTCCGGTATAATTAACCCAGAATAAATTGTTTTCATGTGGCTGGAAGAATGTAGTATGGAATGTAGTATGTGTACCAGGTTAGGGTTAGGCTATAATTTCATTCAAATTTTCATTATTTTAGTTCTGTTACGAGTTCGGGGCCTAGCCAAGCGCCTCCCGTAGTATTTGTACCCGAAATTAGGGTCTAACCCGAACCTGGTGCACTACTACGTTTCGGTGTCCGCCATCTTGGTTCACATACTTCGGGAGTACCGAAAAAAGTTTGAAAACACTGGCAGGGACGTATCCAGGGGGTTCGTGTCGAAATTTTATATTTTAAACCGTTTTTCTTTTAATCTCCCATTTTTGCATTGGTGCCGGGGCCTCCTTACAAATTTCCATTTTATCCTTGTTTGGAGTTCTGGCAACTTTCCTTCGTTTATCTTCTATTTTGTCATTTGTTCGAGAATGGGTCCAAAATATATCATCGAATAATTTCCAAAGAATCCATGAAAGCAGGCAGAAACGTTCCGTTTAGTGTTTATCAGACAATATCGTGTTTACCTGTCTCTTTGCGACGCGGATTAACCTCAATGTTTTTACATTTGAACTTGAGTTTAATCATTTTGAGCTCGGTGTCTTTTCATCTTTGATCTTATTCAATGACCTGTGACATTTAAAAGTGCATTAACGCAATGAACCGTATCGGCAGGGTTAAAATAAGTGATATATTGTGAAATACACATCGAAGTTACTATGTTTTGACCGTTACTCGATCTAGTCTTGACTAGAGAGTCTCGTGTCATTGGCTGGACCTGAGTTATATTCGGGTCACAATTTATCAAAGACTCGAAACGACTCACGCCGTCTGAAATTAAAACATTTTTTTTTTAAATGTGGAAAAAAAAATTTTTTTTTGTACCATACATAGCAATTTTTCGTAGCCTAAAACGCTTTTTAGACCCCCAACACTTTTGGTAACACCATCGAATCCCCCCCCCCCCCCTCCTTCAAGTTGAACTCGAATCAGTGATTGACTGGATTTGATACCCGACCCGGGGATGACCCGTGGCTCGCTCTGATCTCGGCTATCATCGACAGAGGCGTAGCAGATAATTTTCGAAGGAGATTTCTGGGGGTAGATTTCTGGATTTCTCCCGAAGTATGCGAACCAAGATGGCGGACATCGGAATGTAATATGTGTACTAGGTATAGATACTACGGGAGGCTCTTGGCTAGTCTTCGAACTGATAATAGGACTAAAATAAGGAAAATTGGAAAAAAATTATCGCTTAACCCTAATCTGTTACCCATGTTACGTTCCGATGTCCGCCATCTTGGTTCGCATACTTCGGGAGCACCGATTTCTGAAACTTCTAATCGTCAAGTTAGACCGAAACAGTTAGCGGGTCCGGTCACTAGCTATTGAAATTATATAGAATTATGATGGTGTATTACGTACACTTATTCAAGAAGAATGTGAGTCATCTGTGAGCAAAGTTACGGGCAATTACTGGAATGCCAAAACACTCGAACGATATAGAATAATAGTTTGTGCATTAAAGCGACTTTCTCCATTCCACATACTTTACATAAGCCTAAATGTCACGCTTCTCAAAGCTGTTATTATTTGCAAAACAATAAAAAAACACTTTAAATCTGAAGCAGTATTATTTGCGCACAATGACATTCACGGTCTGATGATTTCGCGGATTTAAAACGTGATTGTATGCGTATTATTACGATGAACAATTGAACAATACATAGCAATTTGGAAATATTATAGTACTTTGACTGTTACAGCTATCGGAAAAGGATTAATTTAATTTTTAATATTTTTGAATACTTTTTATAGCGCTCCAGAAGTGTGTGTACCTATATGGAGGTAACTAATTTTGTTCGCCTTCTTTACATCAAGTTGTGTGAAGGGACTGAAACACACGGACAGGGGCTATATTCGCTTGGCTAACACATACAGTCCACGAACTCGTAATAGAACTAAAATAAGAAAAATCGAAATAAAATTACGGCCTGACCCTAACCTGATACACACTCTACGTCAGTACCATTTTTATTGCTATCAGGGTATATGGTCAAAAAAATAACCCGTGCAAAACGTTACACTTGCGTTGGAAGCCGCTGTAATGTAGTGCAAGTGTTAGTTGCGTAGTGTTGTTGTTTCGCTTCAATTATTGAATAATTTTATTCTGATTTTCCTTGTTTTAGTTCTATTACAAGTTCGGAGACTGTCTGTGTTAGCCAAGTGAATATACCCCCTGCCCATAGGTTTCACTCTCTTTACACAACTTGATATAGAGTAGGCGAACAAAATTAGTTACGACACACACTTCTGGAGCCAAACTTAGTACATCAGCACAGGATTGAATAAATTATTAACATTTTTATTTAATTTTAATTGGCATTTCGATGATGTATGGTTAGAAAAAGCGATCTTTTGTAAAAATTAGCCCTCCAAAAAACACTCCCAACATAGTTTAAAAAAAATAAAAAATTAGTAATTATCTACTTAGGGTTAAGGTAAAGAATACAGATTGCGATTGCGATGTAAATTCAATGTTTCAAATCATTCCGAGCTTTCTATTGCCCCCCCCCCCCCCCCCCCCCCCCCCCCCCCCCCTCAAAAAAACACTCCCGCCATCGCTCAAAAAAATTGTAATTATCCAGTTAGGGTAAGAAATACAGATTGGACTGAAAATTCAAATCATTCCTTAACCCGAACCGGATAATTGCTGATTTTTTTTAATATTTTAAACGTGGCAGGGGTTGGTGTTTTTCTCGAATCTCGCAAATCTCTTTTTTTGTATCAATGGTATTGGTGTATTATTATTATACTCTTTACAAAAGATCCAGGAAAAGTTGAAATGTCACATTGCGAGTATTTAATATTAAACGCGGATTGTATTACTATAATTTATATTGCTATTCATTCGTTTTTCCTTCACGGTATGTCGATTTGACCGGATATGAAACGCGATTATATGTGTATTACCACAAAACAATACGTAGCAATTTAAAACATGTGTGGGCGAATTACGGCCTATCTAAGTGTTTCACCCGGCCCACTCATGCCTGCTAAAGTTACGACTATAATTTTTACGGATATAAAATTTCCGTTGAAAATATTGATGAAAATAACGTCATAACGACCCCATTGTTACATCGTGCTTTTTAAATATTGTATAAACTTGGAACCCGACATGTGATTTAAAAAATTCGATCAGGTGTATTAAACCTTGTTTCGAAACACCCAGCCCTGACATGCACTTGATGGCGGAGTATGCCGTAACCAATGTTTATTATCTGTCTCTTTTATGTAATTTTGCAAAAAGTTTAGGGTGTCCGTAAAATCTTAAGTTTTTTTTAAATTGCAAAGGGAATTCATCGATATATGTATTGTTTGGTCCTCACAGATGTATTGAATGAAGTAAAAATACTTAAAAACAATTACTGATTACAAAACAACAAACCTGGTTAAGATATATTGAGAACAGACTTTATATCGAAATTAAAATTGTAATAGGAACTTTATGGACACTCTGTATTACTCTGAGAAATATATAATCGTAATACAATTCCCCACACAAAATAGAAGTTGTACGTAGAAACGTTGCTTTTGAGTATTTTTGGAAAATTTTGTGTTTGGATTTTAGATTTGTTCTATGTTTTTTCCGTGCCAGCTGCCAAGTCTTTGAAGCGGAAAATCAAAAATAATTTGCTGGCGTGCGTCATTTCCTCAAGTTAACGAAGCGTATCAAAGTCTAGAATGCTTGAGGTAAACTTTATTTATAGACGATTTATTTTCTGACAAATATAGCGACACTGCGCTAGATTGACAGTACACATGTTGTGTGGTTGCCCTAAAACAGTGGTTCTCAAACGACGAATCGAGCCTCACAAGGGGGGCGTATACAATTTTTTAAAGGGGCGTAAAGCTAAATAAAAATAGGAATATTTGGTACTCCCGAAGTATGCGAACCAAGATGGCGGACATCGGAACGTAACATGGGTAACAGGTTAGGGTTAGGCGATAATATTTTTCCAATTTTCCCCATTTTAGTCCTATTATCAGTTCGAACACTAGCCAAGAGCCTCCCGTAGTATTTATACCTAAAATTATGGCCTAACCCTAACCTAATACACATATTACATTCCGATGTCCGCCATCTTGGTTCGCATACTTCGGGAGCCCCGAATATTTATTAGATTTGATCTTGCCCGCCTTATTTTGTATATTTAAATTTCTTTATTGTTTAGAGATTTTGATTCCATCTACATATTTTCAATGTATTTTTGAAATAAAATATACTTTCGCCTTACTATCTGTTATTTGTAGCTTTTTGTTAGCAGATTGTCTTTGATGTGGGCACGTGATTTGTCGAATTTTAAAAAAGGGTCGCAGCTTAAAAATTTTTGAGCTAATCAGTTAATCGTTCAAGACATTGGAACTTGGTCCTAAAAGCAAACATGCCGAATAAAAAAGATTTCTATTTTTTTCAAAAATATTCCCCTCGCATGATTGACAGGTTGTACAGTTGGAGCTGGAGCGTAAATACGATTCGTAAGAATGGTTGCTGTATATATGACAGCCGGACCCCGTACATTTGAACCCAGGACAATTGTATCTGCATACTATTGCACCTATGGGAATTTTTTTCGTTTTGCGGATATTTGAACCCATACTAACCCTAACCAATGGGTTTTAGCACCCGCATATAGCTTGAACCCGCGGATATACACATGGGTTCAAATGTACGGTCACCATGGCAGCCCAATAGCCCGTTACGCAGGGGGCGATTGGGGCCGTATATCTAATCCAGAGGGTTTGGTTTGGAGATCGTACCCGCTAAATATTATGGCCTGACTTTAAAATTGAAAATTCAAGACTCCCATATTTTTTTAAATTTATCTGGTTACACCCCTGGTTAATTCTAATCACGGGTGTCGTTGCTCAATAACCAATATTTGTTTCTCGCGCTTCTTTCACTCCGAAATATCAGTTAAGCTTTTTTTACATTCTGTACTCACTAAGTGTATTCAACAACGTATGGTGAAAAATAAACTACTGATTACTGTGTTTTTTATTTATTTTTTATTATTAATATAAGAAATACGAAGCATTTGCAAAATAGCATTTCGCGCTAAACTTCAGGAAAATATGTCAATCAAATGTGATGCAAACAAAAAACTTCAAACTATTCTAAATTAGTAAAATTGCACTCACTGAACCACGTTATATTACCAATTCGCTACAGCTATTTTTTGTCGTCATTGCATATGCTATTTTTGAAAACCACCTAACTTACTCGGAAACAATAATCGCTGAGTAACAATGTGTTTTTTCAATTTTTTTTAATGTTAAAATTTATTCCGGGGCTCCGTGAATAATAATCAAACGTCTCCAAGGGGTTCCGTGGCACCAAATGTTTGAGAACCCCTGCTTTACACTTGATTTAACTTGATGTAAAGTAGGAAAACAAAATTAGTTACCTACATATTGGTACACACACTTCTGAAGCGCCATTGAGTGTATTTCATGTAAGGTGAAAAAATAAACTACTAAATTATGCTATTTTTAAAAATCATCTCGCCGCTGATAACCAAACTTTTACACCATCTATCAAATTCAGTACAGTAGATAACTCTAACCCACGCCAATTCATCAATATATGCAAAGCTATAGTGACCCACCCAATGGGTTAAATATACTCGAGCCCCCTTTATCGACTTAACTTGTTGACATAACCCCAATAAGACGATTGAAATGCGGGAAAGGAAAAGAAAACTAAAACAGAGTGCGGTCTGATGGATGGCGTGCAGGAATGCTTTTACTTTTCGAATAATTTTGATTGATAGTTAGCAAATAAATGAGGGAGATTTTGGTGCTCCAAAAATGTGTGTACCAACAGTGGTTCTCAGCCGCCGGTCCGCGATAACCTTGCTGCCGGTCCACCAAATATATCCCAATATTATACCTCAATTGCAACTTGCAAGGCATTGATGGACAGCCCATTTATTTTGTGAGTTTTAACTTCTATTGATGCGTAAACCAAACTTGGTGAAAGGTGCTACGCCCATATCTACCCTGAACGGCTGTAATGTTTCGTTAAGTCTATGACGTCATAACGGTGAATATTACTGCGGAGGAGTTCGAGGGCGATACCAAGTTGTCATAGTTTTGGATATCGATTGAAAATGAATATCCTGAGCTCAGTGACAAAGCTATTGAATTACTGCTGATTTTTGTGTGCTCCTGTAGTATTCGTATCAAGATGGCGCACAACCTGAACAGAGTATGCGTACCAGATCAAGGTTAGCAGGTTGTGCGCCATCTTGGTACGAATACTACGGGAGCGCCGATATTTGTACAACTTACTTGTGGGAGAAATGCTTTTCATCGTTATCTCTAATCAAGACCAAACAGAGAAATCGTGTGGAGGTCAATGCTCTACTTCGTTTTGCAAAAACTTCATTAGAACCGCGTTTAAAACGTACGATATCGGGAAGACCGCGCCAAGTTACTCATTAAATTGAATTGTCAGCTTTGAGTTGTATACTTTTGTCGTAATTACATCCGTTATTTTGTAAATTTCACCGGCGCGCAAATTAGAAAAGATTGTGAACAACTGCACTAGAATACTTGGAAGGGTTTTTCACTTCATATAGAATATTTGTCTTGGTACTCCATTTCTAAGAGCATCCATAAATGGCGTGAATTTATCTTTTAATGAGAAAAGTATGAAACAGTAAATAACTCTAGATCTCGTAGACACAACATATAGTTTGATGTGAGATAATACAGGAATCCAGAAAACCGCATAAAACAACTTCGAGCCGCGAAATACTCTGTGAAATCTCACTCTTCGTAATAAATGACAGTAAGAAGCTGCTGTCGCTTTTCTTGTTTTATTTAAAACAGCTTAGAAAAAGGCTATGAAGACAAGCAGAAGTAGAAAGTAGGAAACAACATTGACATTTGAAATACGCATGAAGACATTTCCCCGTGTCCGTTTTTTGACACAAGCAAAAGACATGTACTAGCATCGACCAAAGCAGGGCTCTCCAAACTGAGGTCCCCGTTTGGTCGCGAAAGAGCTCAAAGAGGGTTGCACTAAAATATAGTGTAGTATGACTTGTTGTTTCAATGGTCGTCTGCAACTTTGCTCAAAAATGAGTTTCCTTCACCCCACGCAAGCTAGGGTCCCGTGAAAGCCAGTGAGGATCGTAATGTTGTTGAATTAGCGTTAAACGTTGACTTCAGACAAATTACTTGATCAACATTTTTTCGGTAATTTTCGGCAGTAATTGCGCGAGGAATTTACCCGCTTACTTTATAAAAGCTGTCATGAGATGTTAGCAACTTTTAAAACGAGCGTCAGTTTAAGTTAAAAAAAATGCAACAAGTAAGTATAAAAAAGGTGAGTATCGGTGGGTCGAAGACTACTAAGTAAAAAAAAAATTATTTGAGTAAAGATTGAGAGTCAAATACAGCGAAATCCTGCTTTATGTTAAATAAATTAAATTACTATTACTAATCTTACTGAAATAATTGATTCAGATGTTTGATTTGATTTTTGTCATACATCGTGTTTCATGCCGTGTTTTGGTGTCAAGTTATGGGTTATTGTGTGTGCGCCTCGTCTCTAATATTAATGAATTAGGATCGAAACGAAATTTGATATTCACCCCGGGGAGAGAGGAAAGTCGATAAGATTGCAAAATGGAATAATTAACGGCTTTTAACCCGGTTACCAGTCAATGTAGTTGGGCGTAATTATTAAGTACCGGTAATTTGTTTTAGATGCATTACAATATTATCGATATATTTTGGTGTTCTATAGTTATATCTCCTGAGTTATATTCGGGTCACAGTTTATCAAAGACTCGAAACGACTCACGCCGTCTGAAATTAAAACATTTTTTTTTGTACCATACATAGCAATTTTTCGTAGCCTAAAACGCTTTTTCAGACCCCCAACACTTTTGGTAACGCCATCGACCCCCCCCCCCTCCAAGTTAAACTCGAATCAGTAATTGACTGGATTTGATAGCCGACCCGGGGATAACCCGTGGCTCGCTCTGATCTCGGCTATCATCGACAGAGGCGTAGCCGATAATTTTCGAAGGAGATTTCCGGGGGCTCCCGAAGTATGCGAACCAAGATGGCGGACATCGGAATGTAATATGTGTACTAGGTTAGGGTTAGGCCATAATTTTAGGTATAAATACTACGGGAGGCTCTTGGCTAGTCTTCGAACTGATAATAGGACTAAAATAAGGAAAATTGGAAAAAAATTATCGCTTAACCCTAATCTGTTACCCATGTTACATTCCGATGTCCGCCATCTTGGTTCGCATACTTCGGGAGCACCGATTTCTGAAACTTCTAATCGTCAAGTTAGACCGAAACAGTTAGCGGGTCCGGTCACTAGCTATTGAAATTATATAGAATTATGATGGTGTATTACGTACACTTATTCAATAGTAATGTGAGTCATCTGTGAGCAAAGTAACGGACAATAACTGGAATGCCAAAACACTCAAACGATAAAGAATAATAGTTTGTGCATTAAAGCGACTTTTCTCCACTCGACATACTTTACATAAGCCTAAATGTCACGCTTCTCAAAGCTGTTATTATTTGCAAAACAATAAAAACCACTTTAAATCTGAAGCAGTATTATTTGCGCACAATGACATTCACGGTTTGATGATTTCGCGGATTTGAAAACGTGATTGTATGCGTATTATTACGATGAACAATTGAACAATACATAGCAATTTGGAAAGATTAACCCTATATAGTACTTTGACTGTCACTGCTATCGGAAAAGGGTTAATTTAATTTCACATTTTTGAATAATTTTTATAGCGCTCCAGAAGTATATGTACCAATATGAAGGTAACTAATTTTGTTCGCCTTCCTTACATCAAGTTGTGTGAAGGGACTGAAACTCATGGGCAGGGGGTATATTTGCTTGGCTAACACAGACAGTCCCCCAACTCGTAATGGAACTAAAATATGGGAAATCAGAATAAAATTATGGCCTAACCTGGTACACACACTACACTACGTCAGTACCATTTTTATTGCTATCAGGGTTTATGTTCAAAAAATACCCCATGCAAAACGTTTCACTTGCGTTGGAAGCCGTTGTAATGTAGTACAAGTGTTAGTTGCGTAGTGTTGTTGTTTCGCTTCAATTTTTGAATTCCTAAGTGTCTGAACATTTGTAAAACTTACTCCCGTAGTGTGTGTACTAGGTTAGGGTTAGGTCATGATTTTATTCTGATTTTCCTTGTTTTAGTTCTATTACGAGTTCGGAGACTGTCTGTGTTAGCCAAGTGAATATACCACATGTCCATAGGTTTCACTCTCTTTACACAACTTGATGTAAAGTAAGCGAACAAAATTAGTTACGACACACACTTCTGGAGCCAAACTTAGTACACCAGCACAGGGTTTATTAAATTATTAACATTTTTATTTAATCTTAATTGGCATTTCGATGATGTATAGAAAAAGCGATCTTTTGTAAAAAGGCGCCCGCCAAAAAAACACTCCCAACATAGTTCAAAATAAAATAGAAAACTCGTAATTATCTGCTTAGGGTTATGGTAAAGAATACAGATTGCGATGTAAATTCAATGTTTCAAATCATTCCGAGCTTTCTATTGCTTTAAAGCCCCCCCCTCCCCCTTTTGAAAAACACTCCCGGAAAAAATATTAATTATCCAGTTAGGGTACAGATTGCACTGTGAATTCAAATCATTCCTAACCCGAACGGGGTAATTACTGACTTTTTTTAATATTTTAACGTGGCAGGGGTTGGTGTTTTTCTCGAATCTCGCAAATCTCTTTTTTGTATCAATGGTATTAGTGTATTATTATTACACTCTTTACAAAAGATCCAGGAAAAGTTGAAATGTCACAATGCGAGTATTTAATATTAAACGCGGATTGTATTACTATATTTTATATTGCTATTCATTCGTTTTTCCTTCACGGTATGTCGATTTGACCGGATATGAAACGCGATTATATGTGTATTACCACAAAATACAATACGTAGCAATTTAAAACATGTGTGGGCAAAATACGGCCCATCTAAGTGTTTCATCCGGCCCACTTATGCCTGCGGAAATTACGACTATAATATTTATGGATATAAAATTTCCGTTGAAAATATTGATGAAAATAGCGTCATAACGACCCCATTGTTACATCGTGCTTTTTATTATTATATAAATTTGGAACCCGACATGGAATTGAAAAATCAATCAGTTATATTAAACCTTGTTTCGAAACGCCCAGCTCTAACATGGACTGGATGGCGGAGTATGCCGTAACCAATGTTTATTATCTGTCTCTCTTATGTAATTTTGCAAAAAGTTTAGGGTGTCCGTAAAACCTTAATTTATTTAAAATCGCAAAGGGAATTTATCGATACTATATATTGTTTTGGCCCTCACAGATGTAATAAATGAAGTAAAAATACTTAGAACAATTACTGATTAAAAAACAACAAATCTGGTTAAGATATATTGAGAACAGACTTTATATCAAAATTAAAATTGTAATAGGAACTTTATGGACACTCTGTATTACTCTGAGAAATATATAATCGTAATACAATTCCCCACACAAAATAGAAGTTGTACGTAGGAACGTTGCTTTTGAGTATTTTTGGAAACTTTTGTGTTTGGGTTTTAGATTTGTTATATGTTTTTTCCGTGCCAGCTGCCAAGTCTTTGAAGCGGAAAATCAAAAATAATTTGCGCGCGTGCGTCATTTCCTGAAGTTAACGAAGCATATCAAAGTCTAGAATGCTTGAGGTAAACTTTATTCATAGACGATTTATTTTCTGACAAATATAGCGACACTGCGCTAGATTGACAGTACACGAGTTGTGTGGTTGCCCTAAAACAGTGGTTCTCAAACGACGAAGCGCGCCTCACAAGGGGGGCGTATACAATTTTTTAAGGGGGCGTAAAGCTAATTAAAAATAAGAATATTTGGTCCTCCCGAAGTATGCGAACCAAGATGGCGGACATCGGAACGTAACATGGGTAACAGGTTAGGGTTAGGCGATAATTTTTTTCCAATTTTTCTTATTTTAGTTCTATTATCAGTTCGAAGACTAGCCAAGAGCCTCCCGTAGTATTTATACCTAAAATTAGGGCCTAACTCTAACCTAGTACACATATTACGTTCCGATGTCCGCCATCTTGGTTCGCATACTTCGGGAGCCCCGAATATTTATTAGATTTGATCTTGCCCGCCTTATTTTGTATATATAAATTTCTTTATTGTTTAGAGATTTTTATTTCATCCACATATTTTCAATGTATTTTTGGAATTGGACATACTCTCGCCTTACTATCTGTTATTTGTAGCTTTTTGTTAGCAGATTGTCTTTGATGTGGGCACGAGATTTGTCGAATTTTAAAAAAGGGTCGCAGCTTAAAAAAATTTTGAGCTAATCAGTTAATCGTCCAAGACATTGGAACTTGGTCCTAAAAGCAAACATGCCGAATAAAAAAGATTTCTATTTTTTCCAAAAAAATTTCCTCTCGTATAAGTGACAAATTGTACAGTTTGAGTTAAAGCGTAAATACGATTCGTAAGAATGCTTGCTGTATATCTGACAGCCGGATTCCGTACATTTGAACCCACGACAATTGCACCTGCATACTATTGAACCTATGGATTTTTTTTTTGTTTTACGGATATTTGAACCCATACCAACCCTAACCCATGGGTTTTAGCACCCGCATATAGATTGAACCCGCGGATATACACATGGGTTCAAATGTACGTGGGTTCAAATGTACGGTCACCATGGCAGCCCAATAGCCCGTTACGCAGGGGGGCGATTGGTGCCGTATATCCGATCCAGGGGGTTGGGGTTAAGGATCGGACCCACTAGTTACCATGGTCGAACTTTAAAATTGAAAATTTAAGACTCCCATCTTTTTTTAAATTTTCTGGTTACACCCCTGATTAATTCTAATCACAGGTGTCTCTGCTCGATAACCAATATTTGTTTCTCGCGCTTCTTTCACTCCGAAATATCAGTTTTGCTTTTTTTACATTCTGTACTCACTAAGTGTATTCAACAACGTATGGTGAAGTAAATTACTGATTACTGTGTTTTTTTATTTATTTATTATTATTAATATAAGAAATACACAAAGCACTTTGCAAAATAGCATTTCGCGCTGAACTTCAGGAAAATATGCCAATCAAATGTGATGCAAACAAAAACTTCAAACTATTCTAATTTAGTAAAACTGCACTCACTAAACCACGTTATATTACCAATTCACTACAATCATTTTTTATTTCCATGGCATATGCTATTTTTGAAAACCAACTAACTTACTCGGGAACAATAATCGTTGGGTAACGATGCGTTTTTTTATTATTGTGTGGCTTCGTGAATAATAATCAAACGTCTCCAAGGGGTTCCGTGGCACCAAATGTTTGAGAACCCCTGCTTTACACAACTTGATGTATGGTAGGCTAACAAAATTAGTTACCTACATATTGGTACACACACTTCTGAAGCGCCATTGAGTGTATTTCATGTAAGTTGAAAAAATAAACTACTAAATTATGCTATTTTTAAAAATCATCTCGCCGCTGATAACCAAACTTTTACACCATCTATCAAATTCAGTACAGTAGATAACTCTAACCCACCCTAATTCATCAATATATGCAAAGATATAGTGACCCCATGGGTTAAATATACTCGGGCCCCCTTAATCGACTTAACTTGTTGACATAACCCCAATAAGACGATTGAAATGCGGGAAGGAAAAGAAAACTAAAGCGGACTGCGGTCTGATGGATGGCGTGCAGGAATGCTTTTACTTTTGCGAATAATTTTGATTGATAGTTAGCAAATAAATGAGGGAGATTTTGGTGCTCCAAAAATGTGTGTACCAACAGTGGTTCTCAACCGCCGGTCCGCGATAACCTTGCTGCCGGTCCAGCAAATATATTCCAACAATATACCCCAATTGCAACTTGCAAGGCATTGATGGACAGCTCATTCACTTTGTTAGTTCAAACTCATATTGATGCGTAAACCAAACTTAATGAAAGGTGCTACGCCCATATCTACCCTGAACGGCTGTAATGTTTCGTTAAGTCTATGACGTCATAACGGTGAATATTACTGCGGAGGAATTCGAGGGCGATACCAAGTTGTCATAGTTTTGGATATCGATTGAAAACGAATATCCTGAGCTCAGTGACAAAGCCATTAAATCACTGCTGATTTCTGTGTGCTCCCGTAGTATTCGTATCAAGATGGCGCACAATCTGAACATAGTATGCGTACCAGGTTAAGGTTAGCAGGTTGTGCGCCATCTTGGTACGAATACTACGGGAGCGCCGATATTTGTACAACTTACATATGTGAGAAAAGCTTTCCATCGTTATCTCCAATCAAGACCAAACAGAGAAATCGTGTGAAAGTCAATGCTCTATTTCGCCTTGCGCAAACTTCTTTAGAACCGCGTTTAACACGTATGATATGGGAAAGACCGCAGCAAGTTACTCATTAAATTGAATTGTCAGCTTTGAGTTGTATACTTTTGTCGTAATTACATTCGTTATTTTTTAAAATTTTACCGGCGCGCAAATTAGAAAAGATTGTGAACAACTGCACTAGAATACTTGGAAGGGTTTTTCACTTCATATAGAATATTTGTCTTGGTACTCCATTTCTAAGAGCATCCATAAATGGCGTGAATTTATCTTTTAATGAGAAAAGTATGAAACAGTAAATAACTCTAGATCTCGTAGACACAACATATAGTTTGATGTGAGATAATACAGGAATCCAGAAAACCGCATAAAACAACTTCGAGCCGCGAAATACTCTGTGAAATCTCACTCTTCGTAATAAATGACAGTAAGAAGCTGCTGTCGCTTTTCTTGTTTTATTTAAAACCGCTTAGAAAAAGGCTCTGAAGACAAGCAGAGGTAGAAACTGAAATATGAAACAACATTGACAATTGAAATAGGCATGAAGACATTCCCTTGTCCGTTTTTTGACACAAGCCAAAGACATGTACTAGCATCGACCAAAGCAGGGCTCTCCAAACTGAGGTCCCGACCCCCCGTTTGGTCGCGAAAAAGCTCAATGAGGGTTGCAGTAAAATATAGTGTAGTATGACTTGTTGTTTCAATGGTCGTCTGAAACTTTGCTTAAAAATGAGTTTCGTTCACCCCACGCAAGCTAGGGTCCCGTGAAAGCCAGTGAGGATCGTAATGTTGTTGAATTAGCGTTAAACGTTGACTTCAGACAAATTACTTGATCAACATTTTTTCGGTAATTTTCGGCAGTAATTGCGCGAGGAATTCACCCTCTTACTTTATAAAAGCTGTCATGAGATGTTAGCAACTTTCAAAACGAGCGTCAGTTCAAGTTAAAAAAAAATGCAACAAGTAAGTATAAAAAAAGGTGAGTATCGGTGGGTCGAAGACTAACTACTAAGTAAAAAAAAATTATTTGAGTAAAGATTGAGAGTCAAATACAGGGAAATCCTGCTTTATGTTAAATAAATTAAATTACTATTACTAATCTGACTGAAATAATTGATTCAGATGTTTGATTTGATTTTGGTCATACATCTTGTTTCATGCCGTGTTTTGGTGTTGAGTTATGAGTTATTGCTTGTGCGCCTCGTCTTTGAATATTAATAAACAGAAATTTGATATTCATCCCGGGGAGAGAGGAAAGTCGGTAAGATTGCATAATGGAATAATTAATGGTCTTTAGCCCGGTTACCAGTCAATGTAGTGTATGGGCGTAATTATTAAATACCGGTAATTTGTTTTAGATGCATTACAATATTATCGATATATTTTGGGGTTCTATAGTCATATTTTCGTTTCTTTTTGAATTTTAGAATTATAGTATTTTTTATGTCGTATCATTCCTTACAATACACGGGGTGTCCATAACGTTCCTTTACAATTTCAATTTTGTTATGGAATCAGTTCTCAATATATCTCAACCAGGTTTGTTGTTTTTAATCAGTAATTGTTCAAGTATATTTTTATTTCATATAATATATAATCTGTGAGTGCCAAAACAATATATGGTATCGATGAATTCCCTTTGCAATTTTGAATTCTTCTAAGGCTTTATGGAAACCATAGATTATGACAGAACAAATCGGAAGGGTCAATGTTTGTTTTCATCTTCTGTCTGAACAAGGCTCCAGACGAGCAGTCACGGGCGCGAAAGTTTTAAGAACATTTTGGAGGGGGGAGAGCTCGTGTCGATAAATGTTTGATTTGAGTTAAGTCGAGGGAAATGTTTTCACGGGTTGCGTAAAATTACTTCAAACAGAAAAAGGAATTTATAAATAACTTCGGTTCTTTAACCACTAGAAACCTTGTCAAAACGTGCAAAAACAGTTCAAAACGAAAACTGACCCTGACTCGCATAAGTTTCACGTGAATATATTTGTGCCAGTACATTCACGCGACGCCTTAAAGAACAAATCATATTTACAAGACTTGGAAACAGTCCATTTATCGAATCATCATTCCTGAGCTAATAACTAACATAATCTCGTCGTCCTTAGAATTAATCCATAAATGTCGAGTTTCAACCCGGTAAAATAATAATTTGTTTGGTTTGTATGACCTTTCACTTTTGAACCCCAAGCGAAGATATTAACAGTTTCGTTGATTATATTGTTATGTTCTTAACCTTATAGGTAGTGTACTCAGAGTGTGAGGTATTATTCGAATTGAAAATTAATAGCATCCAGTCAATTTTTGCTTCAAGGTGGGCGTGTACATTATGTAGATTCCCCATCTTTTCCACGTATTTTATTGTTGTTTAAGTTACCGTAGTCGTTGCGTTTTGTGATATAAAGTCTGACTTTTTGGAAGGACCGGGATTTTTCTAGTTTGATATTGCCTAATCAATCCATTTTACCAAGAGACGTGAACACGAGTGGGAATCGGAGGAATCTAACATTCAAAATTGTTGTTCCACTTTTATATAAAGTTCAACTTTATGCCCGTTCCACGCTTCACGGAACATAATTTTGACAGTCTTAAACTCTTTAATTAAAAATTTTAATAAACAGATGTGTTAACATAGATATAACAGGTATGAATAGCAAAATTTAGTTTAAATTAGCTTTATTTATTTAGCAAAACCAGATCCATCGCATATTAAATTGGATTATTTAATTGGAAAGAAAAGAGAAATTCGCGCGTATAACGAACACTCTCAAAAACACGGACCCGATTACGCTATACTATATACTTGGTCCGTGCTATAACAAACATAATTCGACACCATCAACGCTTTATATCCTTCAACATGAAACTGTGTTTTTACTGTAATGAATCATGCTTTACGGGTCTTATCCCGATATACAGTACAGTATATAAAACCGTAGAAAGATTAGCGTAGCCTTTCAAAGTTTTAAATGAATAATAATCAAAAAATTAAATAAAAAAAAATATATGTAAACTATTAGAGTAAAATTCAAGTCTGATCCATAGCAAGTACGGTGGTTCGTGCATAACTTTTCTCTCGAAGCGCACTTTTACGGCATACTCCCAAGCTAAAACAAACATAATTCGACACTCCTCAGCGTTCGAATCTTTCAACAAGAAATGTGTTGTTACTGGTATGAATCATATTTTACCGGTCTTATCTCTCTTATAATGATGTTTCAATCATTGCAGTCCATCAGGCGTCGAAAGCTTCGGATCAGTGAAGCCGAAAACAGACTGATCGACGGGCTCAGACAGTCTCAGAGAGAAAATATATCACAGAGCACGTTCTGACATTTATGTAATCCGGCTGTGGGTTTCGCTATACGCTTGTGAGTGTTGGAACTTCCTCAAAGTGAAATTTGGTTTGAATTTTTCAAAACTATTTCGACGAGACATCAATTTTATCATAATGTCATATGTAACTGCCCAAAGTGGCAATAACGGCATTGATGAAATTTGACAGGGGCAAATACATCTGAGTCCTTAAATAAAATAATTCTGATTTACTCAGGAATATTAATCGGTAGGTAACAATGCGTTTTTTGTTTTTATAAATTCATTGAGCGGTTTCGTAAATTATAATCTACCTCCTCACATACCTCACAACAGCAAAAGTTTGAAAAACCCTGGTTTAAAGACCACAATCTTCTTGGTTTGACATGGTATACCCAATTAGTCGCACCCTTGGTGAGGCGGGGCATATATGTTCAACTCAAAATTTGGAATTTGTGACGTGACACCTACTGAGGTGCAAAATTATTTCCTGAGTGGGTCTGTTACTGATAATAGACTTGATTACTGGGTCGTACCAGATACAAGTGGGTCCGACGAAACATTTTGATGTTCCGAATCCGTCCCGCAGATCGTAGTTTGCCAATCCCTGTACTGTGCCGACCAGGCACAAGTGGGCTGGATCCGGCACGCGAGCTGTAATTTGCCTACTCCTGTACTGGGCAGACTAATACCACGTTAAACGCAGTGAAATCATAGGATCATGTGCCGATACGTATTTGTTTACTTGGTAAATTCTTCGATATGAATATGTCACAGATACGCTCTGACTTTCTTGTAATTCCGCGCTGCGGGTTTTGCTGCGCTTCGGTTGGAACTTTCCTAGAATTAGGTTTCGTCTTGACTTTGAAATATTTTTGTTTGAAACATTGATATTAACATGAATATACTCACTTTAAAGGCCAGTCTTGGGCCATTGTAACTCATGCGGCCGCACTCCCATAAGCCCCAATCGTGTTTATTATGTATATGCTGGACTCGTTAATTAAAGTAACTTTTAATCGTTTTTTTTTTACTTAAGTAAGCGGTATCTAAATTTAAAGAATAAGTCATTTTGCTTTACAAAATCTTATATTTTTCAGTTATTATACTTATTTAGACCGGGACTTGCTCAATCTTTTTTGTCCCGCTTCGGCCTTGCTCACCTTGTATGCGTGTTTTACCTGGCCGACTAATAACTTCGTTAAACGAAGTGAAATCACAAAATTATACGGCGATGCGTATTTGTTTTCTTAGCAAAGTCTTTTCATTTTGTCACGGCTTTGCAAAAGGGTAGGAAACCGAGCTCCAGACGTTTATTAAACTAACGCACCTCACCCATATATTACGTAACGCCAAATACGGCCCAGGGGTCCTATAACCATGGCATAAAGGTGTTTTAATAGAATAGTTTACTCGAAAGCCGATGAATATTATGAGTCAGAGGGAGATGGATTTTGGAGTTAAATTAGGGTGACGAAAAACAAACAATATCGCATTAAAGGTCGGATATACTTTGAATGAAAAGTTCTATTCAGAAATAGAAAGTGTTTGAAGTTTTATGAATATGGCGCGTTTGGATTTTGTTGTGTAGTGTTCTCTGTGAAACAGGCTCCGGAGAAGTATGTATTAACTGTACAATTTCATGTTAAAGGCTTGTTGTATTTTGAATTGAAATTTCTTTTCGGAAATAAAGAAAAGTTGGACCTCCTGAAGTATGCGCACCAAGATAGCGCACAACCTGAACTCAGGTTGTGTAGCAGGTTAGGGCTCAGGTTATGCGACATCTTGGTGCGCATACTTCAGGAGTACCGAAAAGTTTTTGAAGTTTCATGAATAAGGCGCGTTTGAGTTTTATTGTGTAGTGTTCTCTGCGAAACAGGCTTTAGATCGGTATATATTGTAATGTCGCATTGAAGGTTTTTCATTCAAAGTATCTGAAGTTTCATGAACATGGCGCGTTTCGGTTAAGTTCAGTTTTGCTCTCTAAGAAACAGGAAGTAGACCAGCATGAACTCACGTACCTGCTTTTTCAGCTTGTGTGAGCATATACATTGTGCATGTGTAATGATGGCTGGGTCTAATTTGAACGCAAAGTTTTTCTGAAAAAGCTACCAGTTGATTCCGTACGCGTCAGTTGATTAAACATTACACTAAATGACGTTAGAATTTAACGAAGTATTTCTTTACATTCTTAGGCTTCATATTAATAAAAAATAGCTTCAAAGTTTCGTTATACTTTGAATTAAAAGTTCCATTCAAAAATGCGTTTGAAATTTTATGAATATGGCGCTTTTGGTTTTTTGTTGTGTAGTGTTCTATGTGGAAAAGTTTTAGACTAGATTGTATTGACTGTAAATTATCGCATTAAAAATTTGCTGTTTTGATTGAACAGTTCTGTTGAAAAAAGAAAGTGTTTGAAGTTTTATGTATATCGCGCGTTTTTGGTTTTTGTGGTGTTATCTGTGAAACAGGCTTTAAAACAGCATGTTTGTATGTACAATATCACATTAAATGGATGATTATATTTTGAATAAAAAGTTCTATTCAGAAATAGAAAAGTGTTTGAAGTTTCATGAATATACCGCGTTTTTATTTTTTGTTTTTTTGTTGTTGTGTAGCGTTCTCCGGGAAACAGGCTTTATACATTCCATTCCATCCCATGTGCAGATATTTTACATTTTGAATGATTAATTACCCGAGAAACACTAACTTTGACTGAAAATTGATAGTTTTTTAGTTATATGTTCTTGGATAAAGCTAGTAGTGTGAGCAAGACATTTTTTCGCTCTGAACAAAATTTCCAATCATCGTCTTCCGACTATTTTGCAGGAGCAAGAAATGGTTGACAACCTTGGTTGCAACTACACCGGGCTCAAAACTTAATGTGAGAGAAACTATGAATAAAAAACAGCTAATTTACAAAAGCTAGTCCAACAGCTAGGATAACGTTTATATAATAATAAGGAGCACAACGTAACAATGGGGGGTCATTATGACGTTATTTTCATCGATATTTTCAACGGAAATTTATATCTATAAAAACTATAATCGTAATTTTCAGCGGATACAAATGGGTCGGATGAAACACTTCGATGGATCGGAACCGGCCCGCGGGCCATAATTTGCCCACTATGTCCTCGCGCTTAAAATATTTTCGATCATAAAACAAACTTTTGTTGCAAGTAATTTTGTCATTTGTTGAATTATGTTAGCGGCCTCGATTATAAGACGATAAGAATATCAAAGCGGAGCGACGTTTACTTAGGAGATTAAATCAAATTTTAAAAACATAAACGCTTTGTTACCCGGCGTTGTTTTTACAAGAATAAAACATATATTTAGTAATATTTCAACCTTTCCAATGTTAACATGAATGTATTTCAAAATGTCACCATGCGTGTTTGCGCAAATTTTCCCTGTAGTTATATAATATCGCATCAGCCGGTATCTAATCAAACCAACAGGTGAGCGCACCAAATTTGTTAACGATTCACATATATTGGATATGAATTGGAATTATTGGCCGCAATGCCGGTTACAAGTTGACAAAAACAATATTTGACCAACTGGTTAACCGGAGTGGTTACTGGATAACCGGACTGAGTTATATAATAAAGAAATATAACATTTCATAACTATAGTTTAGGACGTATAGAATAACTAGCAGCGATGCAGACTTTTTTCGCCTCCTTATTGACAATTCCATTAAACGATTATTTGAAAAGAAGGGGTTTCTTGATAACGGAACAATCGAAATAATCGACCAAACTTTGAAAAACCTCATTTACTCGATTTCGAGATGATTATTCAATTTCTTGATAATTTGGGGAGGAGTGACGGTTGAATGATAACCGGACAACCGTATAGATGTAATACGGCCTTTGCAAAACTAGTAGTTCCTTTGCTTTGCTGTCGGTTTTGTTGACAACCGGGCAATCGTTCTGGAATAACCGTCTGTAAGGAAAATTACGAATATACCGGTATCAAAATTCTAACATCGCGAAAATAATGATTTTTCGATAATCAAACAAATCAGGACTCGAACACGGGTCATACAACTGTCCATACCGCAATTAAAACACTATCACATAAACAACTAAACCACAGAACCAACTAAAACAACAATTAGTCCTTTCTTCAATCAGAATATCGAATTTTAATGTGATGCATTCCGCTGCCGTGAGATGCTTTATTCAGTAAAGTCGCACGCACGCAGTATCCAATAGGAACGTAACATTTAAACGGTGGAATCCTTTCCCACGTGAAACGCGCACCCAGGGGAAAAGTTGTTTGAGCCATAAATCACTGAAGTTACGCATAAACTCTGCAACAGTGGTCTCCAAAGTTGATTAACCGGGGCCTAAAATTAGAAGCGGAAAAATATTCGCGGGCCGGGAAAGGGGAGCACGCGCAAGGAGCCTATATAATTGAATTGTGACGAATATACACGTGCTTAAACTGTGATAAAAACGTAACAATTGGCGGTATCTGAACATAATTATGATATCACACAAAGGTCATATTAAATTGTTACGCGGGCCGTAATTGGCCCGTGGCCCGCGGTTTGGGAACCCCTGCTCTAGACTAAAATGCAGAAAATTGATATGCATTTATTCGTAATTGCCACCCGAATCGTCCTTGAGCCACATATGTATAGCCAGGGCCGGATTATGCCATTTAGGGGCCTTAAGTACTTGAAACATTGGTACACTATATATATATGAAATATAATAATTACGTTAATAAAACCAGTGTTTCATGTTATCTGAAATTGAATACGTGAGTTTCAGTACGAACGTCTATGGAATATTCCGTGGTGCCCCTTTTCCGTGGTGCCCTAAGCACGTGCTTATATTGGTTAAGCCCTGTGTATTGCATTACTGTATTTCCATGTTCCATGCGTTAATTTTTGGTATGAAATATTAAGTTTACCAATTATAAGTTATAATCATGCATAAGTCAGAGTGTTTAGTATAGTGCTAAATATTCAAGTGGTGTCATGATAGCGTCATACTACAAAATATGACGTCACTGAAGATATGGGGTACCTTATCGCCCACAAACACCGTATTCAAATTGATTCATTTAAAATCTTTCAAAGGTTTGAAATTAGTTCAATCAATCATACTGTTACGTCATAGGCGTTAAATAGCCTGTTGAAAACGAACAAGTCGTCCGCTACGCAAACCGTTGCCTCCCTTGAGTATTCGATTTCGTCTCGATTAAAGCCAGTCATGAACGGCAAGCATTAAAACGTGCCTTTTGGCATAGTGATGAGAGCGGTGGGCCTCTAGATACCTTGGCGTCAGGTTAAATCAGTGCGCTATCTTTTACTCATTGGCCCTAAGCGCGTGCTGATTTTGCCTAATAGTTAATCGGTACTCCTTTAGTGTATGTACTAGGTTAGGGTTAGGCCGTAATTTTATCCCGATTTTTCCTATTTTAGTTCTATTACGAGTTCGGGGACTGTCTGTGTCAGTCAAGTGAATATACCCCCTTGTCCATAGGTTTCAGTCCTTTTACACAACTTGATGTAAAGCAAGCGAACGAAATTGGTTGCCTCCGTATTGGTACACACACTTTAGGAGCGCCAGTTAATCCGGCACTGCGCTGGTTTTGGGGGCGTTGGGGTCGCAGGACAAAGACCCCGGGTTAAATCATTGTGTCAATCCATCATTTCAGTCATGAAAAAGAATGTTGGGTGGTCAATGGCGGTAAAGATTCTGGTCCATCCAAACTGTAGTCGCTCATAACGTACCCACAACCCGCTAGGTGTAACGGCCAAACTTGGCAATTAGAAATTTAAGAGCCATCCTCATGACCACGTCCCTGGTTCAAAGTGATGGTGACCGTACATTTGAACCCACGTACATTTGAACCCATGTGTATATCCGCGGGTTCAATCTATATGCGGGTGCTAAAACCCATGGGTTAGGGTTAGTATGGGTTCAAATATCCGTAAAACAAAAAAAATTCCATAGGTGCAATAGTATGCAGGTGCAATTGTCGTGGGTTCAAATGTACGGGAACCCAAAGTGATACCTTGAAATGGCCTAGTAGAGATCGTCAGCCGCTTAGGCTTTTGATTTAGTAACGATTCTTGGACAGCATATACGTTCAACATAAACAATTATGTGTGCTCATGCAACGACCTGTTCTCATCGAAATAGCCGATTACACCAACGCCAGTGAAACGATAGTATAAGTCAAACGCTTTAATTTTTCGTCCGATTCAAAAAATAGAATTCGAATATTCTATCAGATTCGACAAAATATTCGTTAATATATTCGGATTAAATGGAAAACGAATAAATTTATTTTGACATTTGATCTGTTTTTGTTTGGAAAGCCGGCTTTGTACAGCTGACCCGAAGCAGACAGTAACCGCAACTGAGAAAAGCCAACAAAGCTCAATGACGCGGACTCTATCGAAACGATACTTAGAAGGCGGACGCTAACGAAATATTTACGACAAGTTGTTTTTTCCGTTACGGATCCTTGATTAAGCCAAATGATCTCTCAAACGCGGGTCAAGTTTCAACCAGGTTCCCACCGTTGCTATAGGTACAGGAGTGTGAACCCAAGAAACAGAAAATTGGCTTGAAGTTTTATTTTTATTGCAAGAATGCCGCGAGTTGTTACTAGGATTTTTTATATGAAACACCATAGGACACGATTGCCTAGTGCAGGGGTGTGTAAACTGGGGCCCGCGGGCCAAATGCGGCCCGCAATAGTAAAATATGCGACCCGCGGAGAAGTGCCGGTTTTTAATTGTGTGCCCGCGAAACGAGTTTTTAGCTTACCGGTAGTTTTGTACGTGCGAGCAATTCCAATCTCTTCCCGTCGCAAAGCCTACGCCAGTCAGTACCTGAGTGCCACTGTCATATTAGCAAAATTATTTATCAAAATCCTATTGCAAAATACATAATCTTATAAAAATGTGTTTGCCATTGAATTCGTTTGAAGTCGGTGTGACAATAAATTTATACAGCAGTTTTATTCGGAAAATCAATTCTTTTAACTCACCATTTCTGCAAGGATCCCCAACAATGCCGTATGACCAATAACAAAAAGAAACAATTTTTTGTGCCTGCAACTACTAGAAAGATTATCTTGAATAAAGGTGCAGCCTGCGGCTTTACCCAGTTACGTGTATCTGGCCCTCCTGTGATAAAGGTTGCACATCCCTGGCCCAGTGCACCGGTTCTCAACCAGTGGGTAGGGACGGCGGAATCGACTCCGGATTCGATTCCAGAATCGATTCCGATACATTGGAATCGATTCCTAGGGTTAGAACTTGGATTGCAAGCAAGGTATAAAGTTTTGTGACAAGTTATTCACGTATTTGTATAAACTGATTGGTGGAATTGCTACAACGCTGAAAACTCGACTATAATTTTCTACAATCGTTTTCTTGCTCGTTTGCGCGGGTAAGGGCACTTGCCACATTTTGACCATTTCAAGTACATTTTCTCTTATTTATTGCGTTCATTACTCCTATTTACTTCGAGCAAGAGGCATCACGAAATGTGAAAACTTGTTGCAGTTTGAAATAGTAAATTTTACACCACGGAGATGGAACAGTCCTCAGTCGAACATACCGGTATAGCAAAAAACCTCTTTCATAGAAATAATGAAGTATATATCTGATCAATGATGGTATCCATATATTTGAACATTGCTCACTTGTTACTTATCGATTTTAATCGGTACGTCTGTTGATAGGTATTTGTCTGTCTGTTTGTTTGTCTGTCTGTTAGATGCACGCGATATCCCACGAAAGCGAGATTGAATCTGCTCCAGATTTTGCATGTGCATTCATCATATCTCGGGCCAGAAGCCTATTGATTTTGGATGAATTATGTCGTATAATTAGCGAGTTATTAATTAATTAGTGATGGGACACAAGGTGTCACTAGCAATAGTTTAAATAGATATAGAATCATCTGCTTGTATGTTCCACCAAACTAGAACCGCAGTAAAACTGAACCTTGTAAGCAAGATTTATGTATGGATCATGCTTAATAATGGTATATTGTCTGAATTCATTATTTATATAATTATAGTTATAGATCAGAGTTTGATTGAACTCCGAAATTTCAGTAAATTCGATGGTTTTTATTGAAGTAATATCTCGATAATATTTGATTAATAAAATGCGCGAGAATCGGCCACGTGTGGGCATGCTTTAATCATGTATAAATTGAGGATACACAGATATATTGACCGGTTGTGGGTGTGTTTGGGAAGGAGTCATTTTACAAGGTGTCGAAATAAATGAAATAATTTAGTGTAATAATAAAAAGACTTCATGTACAAATACAAAATTTTGATGTCATAATACAAAATCTGTTGTCATAGTCAAAAGAACATGACGCCACAATACAAAACCTGACCTAAAAATACAAAAACTTGGCGCCGTAACACAATTATTTGATGTCATAATACAAATCTAGATAGTCTAATTAAAAATTTTGATATCACAATACAACAAACTGACGTCATAATACAAAAACTTGCCGCTTTAATATAAAAACCTGACGTCATAATTCCAAACTTTTTGTTATTAATACACAGAAATAAGGCGCCATAACATCATCCCACGGCGCAAAGTGAACTACGTACCAATGTCGTTTTCACGATTGCGTGATTGCTAGTTTAACTGATTCATATTTTTGCATTCGAAATTTAAACGATCGTATACTCGTAACAATTCAATCATACAGGTATCTTAATTTTACGTACCGGGTCCGATATCGTCCCCTTGCGGTCGCCCCCCTCTTCTGACCCTCGAATACCCTTCCGCTTTTAATTTTGGCCCCCGTTTTATTACCTTTGGAAACGAGAATCAGAGACCGAAGACTTATAGATCGAAAGTTAGGGGATCCCCAAAACAGCGCTCTTACTCCATAGTGATACCTTGTGTCCAATTACTGATTAATTAAGAACTCGCTAATTATACGACATAGTTCATCCAAAATCGATAGGCTTCTGGTCCGACATATGATGAATGCACATGCAAAATCTGGATCAGATTTAATCTTGCTTTCGTGAGATGTCGCGTGCATTTAACAGACAGACAAACAGACAAATACCTATCAACATACTTACCGATTAAAATCGATAAGTAACAACTGATTCAATGTAACGCGTAAAATATTTTTATAGAAGAGAAGAGAGGCCACCAGTATTGAGATAACTTGGAAGGGGCCGAGGGCATTAAAAATTTGAGAGCTTGTCATGCAAAATATGCTATCGAACGATTCACGCGAATCCTAGCACAACGAAACTATCTTTCTCTCTCGTGCAGAATATCCAATTCGTATAATAGGTTAATTAAACTGTATTGTCGAATATTCAGAATTTTTCGGACTTTCTATGACTTTATATATAGTTATAGCAGAGCAATGGGCTACCAGTATTGAGAGTACTTGGAAGTGGCCGCGAGCATTAAAAATTTGAGAACTACTCATGCAAAATATGTTATCGTACGATTTACGCGAGTCTAAGCCCAACGAAACCATATTTCGCTCTCGCATAGTTTACTTAGCGCAAAATTAGTGATGGAAGACAAAAACCACTTTATGAAACGAGAGAGAAAAATATGACGCCGCAGACGAAATTCGACCGTGATAAGTGCGGTCTGTTACATGCTGCGCAAAGTTGCCTCAGATAAGCTTAGAATTTGAAGTTATGATAAGTTACGAAGGGAGTTCTTTATAACAGTTGTTTTTCAGCAAAGTTAGGCGTGCAAGTTTGTTAGTAATGTGTTGAAATGATGTTGTTAAAGCAAGCGTACATTTTCGCATACAACTATTTTTGTATTTTGAAGCGTATAGTTATAGTATTCTAAATTATGCTCGTTGAAATTGGAAAATTGTGATATTTCAAGTTATCTGTGTATTGAAATTAGATTGAATATAGTAACTGTAAATATCAGCTAAAAAAATAAATAAATAAAGATTAGCTAAATCAAGCGTACATGCCAGTATTCAGGTATTCTTAAGCGTCTAGTAAGCTTAATGATGTGCTCGGTAGAAATTGTGATTATAGTGATATTGCAAATTTGCTGTTTATTGAAATTAGATTGTATATAGTAACTGTAATATCAGCTAAATAAATAAATAAATAAAGATTAGCTAAATCCAGCGTGCATGCCAGTATTCCAAAGCGTCTAGTAATCTTGATGAAGTGTTCGGTAAAAAATTGTGATTATTGTGATATTACAAGTTAGTTGTGTATTGAAATTTGATCGCATACAGTAATGTTTTTATGTTTTCTTTGAGTTCGCATCCAAGTATTTTTGTTTAGTGAAAAAATGATATTGTTAATTAGCTGTGTATTGAAATTGGATTGTATTTAGCAAGTGTCAATATCAGTATTCTATTAGCCCTTGGGTAAGTAGGTACTATATTGTGTATGCACAAATTTATGTTTTCTTGGATTATGTATTTGTTGGTTTGAGCAAAGTTTGAGTGTGCAACTCAGTCGGAATATGAATATGACAAAAGTACATGCCAGTATTCAGGCATTTTACCATTTTATAGCGTTCAAAAGCACTTATTCCTGTATTCAGAGAGTAATTGTGGTTATTGCAAAATATTTGTGAGTTGGCATTAGATTGCTCATGGCAAGAGTACATACCAGTTAGTATTCAGACAGTTCCGTATGTCTGTATGCACTAGTATGCGTATGCACTAACTATCTGTATTTCACTACCACTATGTTTTTTCTTGAATAATATCTTAAGTTGAGATATAAAACGTTGGGGCAACAGACTAACCCTACATAAACAGAGCCAGAGAAAACATATTGAAAGGAGGAAGCGAGATTTGAATGAATAATGCCAAATATTCGTTTGTAATTGGAAACATAGCTTTGATTATAACTTGCATAATTATATATCAATTATTCAGTACGGTGTTCTTCCATAGAAGTCGCAATCATGAATATTGAACTACTGCACAATCCTAAAGAAGTAAACAATTTTATTTGCTGTTTTTAGTTAAGTTTTGGCCCTTGAATCTACCGAGATTTATTCAAACAATTTGATATGAATTCAATACATTGCTTTAGATGTGTATTATCTAGATTTATCTGACATATAACTTCTTGTCAATACATATTGTAATAATTTATCATTCTAGACTGTGTCTTTTAAATAATGTAAGCTGAATTTATAGAAATTTCTGTTTTTTGTGCGATACATTTTGTTAGAAGCCAAGTTAGGTCGTAGAAGTTGTAATTATAGCATTAGATATAGATAGTTGGTTCTGATTATTAGAAATAAAATATCTATCAGTGTAACTACTATAATGTAAAGTGTGAAGAAATAGGTTGAAAGTGCATTTTAAACTAATTCTACAACGTTTAAATCCGAGTGGATTTTAATATCAGGATTTTAAACGTTTTCGCGGGAATAGAAGCGTTTCCAGTACCGCTAATACCGAATACAAACCTCGAGGTCCGAAGATTGAGTAACATTCCCGAGAAATCGGCATAACACTAAATGTGACATGCTGGATAAAAACGTGGTAATTTTATTTCAAAATATATTGTATTAATGCGAATAGCATCACATTGATTGATTGTTATTCTATATAATATATGTAAATGACCATGTTCGCTTATTTATTTCAGCCGGTATGGCGGTCTAAGACTAGAAATGTTAGTATTCATCAAACAAGGAGGCTTAAATGCTCGCACCACCCTTAAATTCCCAAATTAAATCAACTTCGGGTTTAATATCCGTTAAGGAATCGTAATAGGGACTCCAGATAATTCAAAATGCGACGCCTACAACCAGTGGTGAGCTGCAGCCGGGACGCACCGGAACGGCGTTCCGGTTGTTGGACATTTATTGCATTTGCGTTCCTGTTGTTGAAATCAAATTATTCTAAATAGTCTAGTTTCTCTTGTAAAGTTAGTTAATAATTTATGTTTTGTTACAGCATAATTCTCAATTCTATTCACATCACATACCGCAAATAATTAGTACAGAAGTAACGTGTAATAGATGTTTCCTTGAATTATGACACCATGAAAATCCATCCTTTACCTTTCTATTAATAACATTCGTATTGAATTGCTATGAATATTCTTGTAAACGGACATATTTCAGATCATTTCTTTATATTTCATCGCAGTCTTGAGACAGACACAAATTTCTGTAAACGCCCGCGTCATTTTGTTTCATAAGTACACTTAAATATATTACATTTTTGCGAATTAGATGCGTTCCGGTTGTTACGATTTTTCCAGCTCATCACTGCCTACAGCGCAGACGGCGACAGGGTACAAAGATCTATTTCAAGAATTCTTTAAGATTTGATTCTTTAAGATTTGACTCCGGATTTATGGCGAGTGAAATTTCCAAATAATGTAACTCCGGGAATCAGAGAATACGACCCCAAACTTCGACACCACAGTCGGATATAATTCGACTCCGGTTGGTTCCGGACGCTAACTTGATTTAAAATTTCGACTCCTCCTCCGAATTTGCGAAAAGTGAAACTTCCGGATAATGCATATCCGGAAAATATGACTTCGAACTCCGGCACCATAGTTTGATTTCAAAATTACATAATTCTATTTTAGGAATCCTTTTGTGACGTAACGCTTGAGATTGCACAGGAAGTGAATGCATTGTTGCACTTTGTTCATTCGTTTACGTTTTACGAAACTCGTCAAAAATCTTGAGTGTGCGTTTGCATAACGGTATCGCGTGACTTCCCCGGATATAAGGATTAAAAATCATCTTAAAACAAGGATAAATCGGAGAAAAATTGCAGTTTTTTTGTCTGAATTATGTTTAGTAAGAGTGTTATGTTATGAGGCAACAGTCTAGGTGTGCGGTGGGGTGTCGTATTGCCACTGCACACAAGACCTTTAGGTGACGAAACCAGCAGTTTGTGAACCAGCTGATTCCGCGAAAGAAAATTGTCAAATGAAATAATTTGATATTCAATTCTTTAGTTCTATAATTCAATCAATTATATTGTAAAATAGCTCAAATATGGCCCGCACTTAAATTCAGTACACAATATCTGAGTACCCCATGTATAAAAAAGATACATAAAAAAATTTAGTATTTGAAACCTGACTTCACGATGAAAATCAAGTTCGAAATTTCGATATTGTTTCTGAATACAAGTAAATCTAAAACAAAAAGCTGATGTATCGAAACATAGTTATTTGCAAACATAAATGTCTGTGGTTTGATTTTCGATCGTCAAAAAATTCGTTCGTTTCACATGGTAAATCTTATGCTCAATATGTAATTAATAGAGCAGATAATCCATAGCTGAGAATATTTGGGTGATTCGAAGAAAATATGTATAGTACCTCGTTATTTTCTCTTTTTTAAAGCATATTTAGAATTTAATATAGATCTTACACGACGAAAATCAACATTAAAATTTCGGTTTTTCGTTTCTGAATACTAGTATTCCTCAAACAAGATCGTGTATCGAGACATAGCTATGTGTGAACATAAATTTCTACGTGGGTTGTTGCGTGATTTTCTGTTATCAAACTTATTTGGTTTGAATCAATAAACTTTTAAATTAGTGGTTGGGTGAAAAATTTGGTACTCCCGTAGTGAGTGTACCGGGCTAGGATCAGGCCATAATTTTATTCCGATTTTACTTATTTTAGTTCCATTACGAGTTCGGGGACATATTGGTACACACACTTCTGGAGCGTCAAAAATTGAATATAATAGCTATCCTAGTAACTATTCTACTATCTCATTGTGCCTATGGAACTGCGAGCAACCAGTAAAACAATGATATGTCCCTAGGCCCCGATTACTAATTACATCCAATGACCTTATATAATTAATAAAAAATATTTCGTTCTAAATACCATCGAAACTATAGGATTTAAATTTAAACTAAGTTTTCACGGAAAACCCTAGAAAAACAGATTTTGTAATGTTATTATGACGCCAGTCACGCGATTATGCGGTCACAAACGGCAATTCCTAAGTGTAACAAGCCTTAATTTGTGTTATTAAACAACGTACGGTCGAATAATTACAGGGTTCCAAAATATATATGGCGGCCGGAAAGACAAATATCGAAAAATGTGCCAATTAGGATAATTATCAAGGAAAAAATAAGAAGTTGGCAAGAGCTGTAGTCACGATTGGAATTTATTGGCAAAATCACATTTCTCTTTTGATAAGAAAAACAAGGTTCACGGGTACCGGTACGTTTTAAGGCGACAATTAAATATCTAATTTAAAGTCTAATTTCCAGGCGTTTGACTTTTATTAGCAATTTGCCTACTGCAGTGAATAATTTTTTGCGGCGACTGAAATATGGTTCTAATGAGCTATTGTAGTCAGGCTTGGGTACTTGTACGTTAAGGCGACAATGATATACTTGATGATATATCTAATAGAGCAATGCTTTACTGAAATATATGGACACGGATTTATCTGAGTATCGAGTTTTCTGACGACGAGAATGGTAAGATAAGGTGTTCCTATATTTCAAATAAAAGTGTTTTCAAGAACTTAAATGAAACAGCAAAATGTTGGGTGTAAAGTAGCATAAGAGTAAAGTGAGATAACGTGATTTATTATCGATGAGTGAAGTGATTGTCTATAATAATTGTTGTGGTTTTTAAACAGTGGGGCAGCGCTGAAGGGGCAGAGGTAGCAATAATTCAAAACTTACCAGAAAAATCGTAACTATGGGCAACAAATATTGACGATATCGGGAAGAAACTTTAATGCCAAATAAATGAAGAGTTGTGTACCGTTGCAGGTCATAACCGTATTAAATTATGAATTTTTTATAACATTCATTCATTCAAGTCCGTGTTGTTAAACCGTACCTCGTATTGGCAAGGTATAAGTTTATTATGAAATGAAGAAATAATTTTGGTGACCTCTTCCGATTTAGTAATTATTGTTAAACTGTCATTTAAAATATTCTGCTTGAAGCGGCATTTTTTGCACAGTCAGTCCTGATTTAAACATATATACTATGCTATATATTTATATTTTATACCTAATTTATTTATAACAATTTTAAGTCAGTGCTGTTATGAAATAAGCGGATATATGTTATTAAGGCATATTATTAAGTCATAGAGCATGTTGATAAAAAAATAACAAAATGTAGCGTTAAAAACTGTAAATTTTGAATCAGTTTATGTTTTATTAATTTGTTATTTTATTCTGTGAAGAATACACTATGTCATAAATAAACACACGTAGAGCAAGAGTCATAACGGTTGATCCAAAAATTCGATTTACCGGTATACCGTTATTTATTAACCATTTTAAGTCCTTGCTACCTCGAAATAAGTTCATAATTGTCGCTGTTCAAGAAACTTGTTCGAAGCGAATTAAGCTAAGCCGCAGTGGTTCTCAAACGGCGTGGGGGGGGGGGGCAAGGGGGGTGTAGACAATTTTTTGAGACGACGTAAAGCAAATTGAACATAAAAATAGATTGTTAGATTCGATCTTGCTCGCCTTATTTTGGATATTTACATTTCTTGTTTGTTTAGAGATCCCATATTTTAAACGTGTTTTTTGGATAAAACTTGCTTTCGCACTATCTGTTATTTGTGGCTCATTGCTAGGAAGTTATATTTGAGATAGGGCGTGAGTCTTGACAAGTTCTAATAAGGAGGCGCGGCTTAAAAAGCTGCTAAGGTATTCATTCTTCGACAAACGATTTCACGCTGAAGATTTTCTTGCTACATGCAGAGTGTTTTTATTACTCATAACTTACGCTTCAATGCCTTCTAATACCAGTTTAAATCTTGTTTTAACCCAAAAGCATAGCTTACACTAAATGAGTCTAAAATATACGGCTTAGTGCGAACTAGGCGAGGCATAATCTCGTCTTAATCACAGCGTCGCACCGCCCTGTCCTAACTTATCCGCCAATTACCAGCATTCCGTGGGCATAGGCCGATTATAGGAGAGCGTGCGGCTCTTTAACCTAATGTGTGTACGGATTTTAAAAAACTCCCAGAAAGGCTCCAGACAAGACAAGTATCTGATGAATGATGATACACGCCTGACCCAGGGGCGAAGCCAGGAACTTTCAATGGAGGTTCTGAGGAATAGAGGATCCGAGCGGAGGAAAACGTTGGTTTTCTAAAGTCGTGAGGGTATACAAAGCGCTTCAAGCTACAAAAAGTTTCGGACCTTCTGAAGTATGCGCACCAAGATGGCGCACAACCTGAACTCTGAACTCATAATCCGACATCTTATGTTAAAAATCGCCTACATGGGCAAAATGCATAATGTTTTTATGCTCTTGTTGCTTCGTTTGCCCGCTTTTCACTTATCGATCTTTAGATCGGTAAGTATGTTGATAGGTATTTGTGTGTCTGTGTGTTTGTCTGTCTGTCTGTCTGTTAGATGCACGCGATATCTCACGAAGGCGTGGTTGAATCTGCTCCGAATTTTGCATGTGCATTCATCATCGCTTGGACCAGAAGCCTATTGATTTTGGATGAATTATGTCGTATAATTAGCGAGTTAATAATTAATTAGTGATGGGACACAAAGTGTCACTATGGAGTAAGAGCGCTGTTATGGGGGATCCCCTAACTTTCGATCGATAAGTCTTCGGTCTCTGACCGATATTCTCGTTTACTACTGTAATTCGTTGCGTAAATGGGAAAACTAAACTAAATTGTTTTGTGGACCAGTTGGATGTCTGGAGTTACTATGACCACACCCCTATGTTAGAGTAAGCTCATGAAGTAGGATTCATTTCACAGTATAATATTGTATATTATGCTTACAGCCACTCAGACATACTACTCAAATTAACGTCTAAATTTATAATCGGATTTGTCATCGTAACTTGAAAGCAACAACGCTCGCTCAATGATTATTTTTGTCCCGACATCATTGACACAATTCTAACGCTTTTGTCTGAGTTGATTTACGATAGAAAGCTTCCGATCGATCTTCTATTTAAGTGTTTTTTGACACATAGGCATCCTGTTATATAAAGTTCACCACATCAATGTAAGCAACGGCAATTTATTATGGAAATGGTTAAGTGGTTTACCGAATTTTTGTGGTTAACGGCTTGTAAAAACTACTTTTTACGAAATGGTATACCGATTTTAGTTAAGTGTTTTCCGACAAATAAATACACTGTCGCATAAAATATAAAGTTTAACGCACGACATTTTGGTTGAGGAATGGTTAAGCGGTTTACCGAATTTTTCTAGTCTGTATAAAATGACATTACATATATCGTTACCGCTTTTGCATCGATCCTCAAGTTAAGTGTTTTTAACACATGAGCATCCTGTCATATAAAGTTCACCACATTAATGTGAGCCACGGCAATTTGGTATAGAAATGGTCAAGCGGTTTACCGATATTTTGTGATCACCGGTATAAAATTTACTTTCCTACATATGGTTAACGTTTTTTCTGGTTTTATTATATAAACCATTCGATTGATTTTTTTGGTCGAGTTTTTGACAAATATTTAACAAATTACCAAATTTTTGTGGTTAACTGATACAAAATTTCCTTCATACTACCGTTTCATCTCCCTGGTTAGTTACAATAAAGTAAATCGGAACGATTATTTACATTCGCTCATTTTTCATGTTTTAGTACCGAGTGTGATCTATTTAGTGTTGTTTTACCTTCTGCGATTCAAATAATCATCGGTGCGTGACTTGGCAGAATAATCTATTCCTGACAATCTGTTGACGATGCTGTCATTTTCATTTTCATCCTATTAAACCAAGCTTTAGAACCAGTATTTGTTTATTTACATTCCCTCATTTTTCATGTGTTTGTTTGATTAAAAACGATAGCGGTCTCTCAGATGTGAAATGACAAACTCCAATTGTACGTGCCTTGATTGAACGAGGCCGCGTTAACGTTAAGTAATAAAAAAAACAGGTCGGCCGAAAATAGGCAACTGACGCTCTGAACAAAGGCGTAACAAGGAATTTTCAAAAAGAGGTTTCAAGGGGGGAGGGGGGGAGATGGACGGGGTGCTGAAATTAACCCTTATGGTGCCCCACAGTAAACTTTTAACAATTATCTATTGTAACTCATGGATAATGTCATATTTGAGTTACTGCCTTGTTGCCATATTTCGTCAAGTTTTATTAATGCCGTTACTGCTTTTTGGACAGTTATAAAATTAGCCAAGTCATACTTTAATAAGTGATAGCTGAGAGTAAATAATGAATAACTTGTATAAATTGCCTGTGACCGGTAAACATGGGTTTACTAGTGTCTGGTGAGTTTTTCAGAAAATTTCTATGCATAAATGGGTACGACCCTTGCTCAAAATAATTTGTTTTTTTTTTGGGGGGGGGGGGGGGAGGATTCAATTATTGTTAATTATTGTTAATTATTCTTGAGGTCAGTACATATGAAGTAGTTATATTTGCACTACCCTCAAGGACGTGCCCATGGGAGCGACCCTCAAACTCCTCCCCTTCATTTTTGATATGTAAAAAAAATATTCAGTGCAAATGGATTCACCTACATGAAAAGTACACGGAAATGAGCTATTTAGTTGTGTACGCATAACCACATTTCATAATTCAGTCATATCTTTCTCTCATTTTAATGGAATTTTTTAATAAAAACGTCACTATGATAAATAGCTATAATAAAATCTTAAATTAATAATATCGCGTGTCATACCCGTGTCCTATCGCTTTATACTTCAATCCAGGTTGTGCGACCTTTAATACAGGAGAGCCAGGTAGAAATAACTGGGTGCAACCACGGGCCGCACTTTTACTCATAGGCATAAATAATAAATTGGACTCAAATACAGGCTTCGCCACTTAAAGGAAATGGCATTACTCGCGCGTACCACAACTAAATTGAAAACTTGTTTCGTGGACTGCACACAGTGGTGGGATTCAGCCGGTTCGCACCGGTTCTATAGTACCCTCTCACGGAATTTTTGCATTATTGCATTATATATACCGTTACCGTTTTTGCGTCGATTCTTAAGTGTTTTTAACACATAAGCGTCCTGTTATATAAAGTTCACCACATTAATGTAAGCCACGGTAATTTGGTAAAGAAATGGTTAAGCGGTTTACCGAATTTTGTGGTAACTGATGTAAAAATTACATTATCCACATCGGTAACGCTCTTGCGTTCCAGTCCACACTTTTATTTGAAGAGCAGGTGTTTCAATAAACGTAATTATTTTCGGTTTCCCCGCCAAGATGACAGAGTTTGTATTCGAAAACAAATTACGCGTGTCTGTCTCGAGAAATAGCTTTTAACGCTTCAAACCAACCGAAATTCCGAGGTCCTTTCAAATAAAATTAGGATTGACATTCAATTTCCCAATTTCCGTGTTAGTTTTTAAATTACATGGGCGACACGGACTAGCGGTAAATTAAACCATCGTTCAAATATACGGGCGAGACGGACTAGCGGTTAGACCGTTGGAATCAATCATTTTTGCATCCCCGGTATAATAAAAAAAATCTAGAATTTTCCACTAATTCCACAGCCCAGTTAAATAGTTCGGCCTCAAATTTCCTCGATTTGATTCTATCATTCAAGAAATAATAGGTAGACTTACCTCTAAATAAAATTATGATTGACATTCAATTTTCCAATTTCCGTGTTAATTTTTAAAATATATGGGCGACATGGTGGTTGAAGCGCTGGATCTAACAACATTTTCGTCGCAATTTGCGCGCCCGTTTCCTTCCTCCAGGAATATTATATTGCTTTGTTTTTCACCTGCTTGTTTCGGCGTCATTTATTTGAGATGTCGATTTAATCTTGATCTCAAGAAGTCCCAGTGGTGTTATTATAGCCTCATTTGAAATTATGACGTCGATTTGATGACGTCTCATTTACGAAATTTTCATGATGTAAAATTTGCACATTCATGGGCTTCTCACAAGAAGTCTTAGGTAGCAATAGCGGCAAAGTTGTGATTGAGTTTTTCAGTCGGTCGACAATCTAGAAATAGCTTTGAATCAACCAAAATTCCGATGTTTTTTGAAATAAAATTAACTTTGACTTTTAATTTTCCAACTTCTGTGTTGGTTTTCAGTAGATATGCTGGATGGAGATGACTGTTTAGTGTAAATGTTCAAGTAATATTCTATAGTCATTGTAGCATCCCGTAGTTTAAATTTAAGGTTTTTTTTGTTTTTTCTTTATATGAATGTGTTCAATCAAGTAGAATTTTAATTTTAAGTTGTTTTGTTGCTATGGAACAATGTAACTTGTCTTTTAATTATTACGGAAGTATGTGCAGCAATATGTCGCACAACCTGAATCCGCTACACACACACACACACACATACTATTTTCAGGTTGTGCGCCATCTTGGAGGAGGGGTGTCGGATCATCAGTAAAATGGGTTTTTCTCTGTATAATGTGCTGTACGGTACTGCAAGGTAAAATTTAGTAAGTACAGAAATTATTGTGATGTCACATGTAGGGGTGGGCAAAATCGAATATTTTTTTCGAATCGAATAATTCGAATATTTTTAACGAATATATATATCGTATAACAACAACAACAATAACAACACAATAACAAAACGATTCATAGGTCCCTTTCGCCTCCAATAAGTTTTCGATTTAGGGTTGGGTGTTGGGAATGATATGAAAATTCGAATTTCCAGTGCCATCTGCATTTCTAACCTCAACCCTAACCGGACAATTACTAATTTTCCCCTATTGAGCGTTTGCGTGGGTGTTCTTTTTTTGGCGGGAGCTTTGTACAAAGGTTCCCTATTTTTGTAGTCGGCATCTAACTGGTTTTGCTTTGCCTGCCTGATTTATTACACACTGGGTAAGTTAATATGCGGGCATGCGGTGTGAATGACTTTAAACTTGTGAAGTCTACACAGTTAAGTATAACCACTGGGTTAGGCCATCGCGTCCGTAACATTTTAAGTTTAATTCAATTCAAATTCACCCAAAATTGGCGTTTAAAAACAATCTAAAAATACTTTAAATCAAGAAATCATGTCTACTTTAGATGCCTTCATCATCTCACCAATCTTTTCTTTACGTTTTAGATCTCCCGTTACAGAAATAGGTATTTTATTTAATCCAGTATCTGCTTATGAAGCGGATCAAAACAATCCTCTCGTAAAACGTCGTCTGCTATTCTTCACTCCATTGTGACATCAAAGAGCAAAAATAATGGGAATAACTTGCACGCAAAATGCAACTGTGCGGACACAATGCAGACTTAGTGACGGTTATTGTGACTGTACAATAAAAAAGAAATATAAACAATCGAAAACTCAAAAAGGATATTGTTTCAACATAATAACTTTAACAGTAACACTATTATTATGTCTGCCAACGACAGTAAATAGCCTAAAAGGCAAAACATGTCCATCTCAATGCTCCTGCACTGTGGAAAGTATTGTATTTTGCAATAATAAAGGTTTGACATCTACTCCATTAGGATTTACTTCTGCAGTGGAGAAGCTCTACCTTTTTAACAATAACATCACGACTATTCCTCCAAGAAGTTTACAGCCATTTAAGGTAAGTTGGTGGGTTGTATGCCTTGTATTGCGGGATGTTGGTTGTTTAACTACTAAAGCCTCGCTCATCAATAATAACAGTACTCCGACAATCAAAATGTTAGAGCTCAAAATGTTTAATCAGATATTAGAACCTTGAATGTCGCCTCTTGTTAACCAACTTTAGTTCACCAGGCTTCCCTTCTCCGGTGAATACAGTATTCAACATTATTTCTCTAAACTTTGCGTGTGTTAATTTTTACTGGATGGAAAAAATAAACTCGACTATGACTGTCCTACTCTAGGAACTTCTCAACTAGTAATAGATTTATTAAGCTTTATTACCAGCATATAAAACCAGGGGTCCACGAAGTGTTAAGAGTCTTTGGAGGCCTCGGTTCATGAGAGTTTTGGGAACCACTGTAAGAATCATTGAAGCGTGGATAGGCAGAATAATATTGTACTGAAGGTGACGTGCCGATGCTGCCATTTTTACTCGAATCATCCCTGCGTGGGAACCAAATCGTACTTTAGAAAACTATTAATAAATTCATACCAGATGCACTCTTTTATTAAAGTTTATGTAAAATGGAATATTGATATTTAGTAGGACTAAATGAAATGAATTTTCTAATTCATTCTTACCATAGAAGAAAGTCGAGATTTAAGTCCATGCATCTGGAAATATTAACTGGGTAATCGTTTGTCGTATCAGACTGTACTACAAAATACCGTGGTACATTATGTGTTTAAGCCGTTTCACCGGCTATGGCTCCCACCTACATTAAGAAAGGGGTTAACATGGGGTTATTAGGTCTCCCTAATATGGTGATGTATGGATGTGTTTTTCGAAACACATTAATCCGTTAAATTCGTCGGTAACGACTAAATATGACATCATCATTCACGTCATGCTGTGGTGTCATCATTTACATCATTACGACCGTGCTTGAAATTGTGATTATTTTCATTTAGAATTTAAAAATTCTTGACATATCTGGGAATCGAATCTCAAATTTCGCGTTATGGAAGGGAATTTTCAATCGACTAACACAACTGGAAAACATCATGCTACAGGATAACCAGATAACAAAGATAACGGCTGATCTGTTCAGAGGTAAAAATAAATAGAAGTTCATACGTTAGATCATATTATTACCCTACCAGTAATTGCTTGAACACCTCATCTTCCATCCGCTGAAATTGCAAGCTCTAAAAATGGAGGCAATAAAGTTTATTTATGCATTTGGATTTGATATTTCTGGCACTATTTCATAAAAAGAACAGTGCAAAACAAGAGTGGAAGCGAGGTGGCTGAGTGGTTAAGTATTGGACTAAGTAACTTGACAATTGCGAAAGCAGAAAAGACCTTTTAGAGTTTAGACCCGCAAGACTTTGGCAATTATGTATTTCAAGATCCCCATTTGAAAATCCCTGGCTACGTCCCTGGTGTCACACTACTTGTTTGAAGTCATGATGATCGTACTTCCAAAATCGGTAACGCTTTACATGTGACTCTGGAGATGGGGGTTGAGGTTCGGACCACGGTGACCGTACATTTGAACCCACGTACATTTGAACCCATGCGTATATCCACGGGTTCAATCTATATGCGGGTGCTAAAACCCATGGGTTAGGATTAGTATGGGTTTAAATATCCGTGAAACAAAAAAAATTCTATAGGTGCAATAGCATACAGGTGCAATTGTCATGGGTTCAAATGTACGTGGGTTCAAATGTGATGAAACCTCGGACCACTCACCCCTCATTTTATAAATTTTCCTCTCTCTTGAAAATTATTGGCTACGCCCTGATGTCACTGGTTTCTCGTATAAAACCTTGATTAAAAAAAGGCGCGAAAACGTGTAAATAATGTGCCAACATTTTGTCAACAAGTACAACTTACATGACATAACTAATTTACACGTAAATTTATATATTTTGTGTTGATGTTTCTGGCAATATCTAAGTTCATCATACGTCCGGTCTAGTCGAGACGGTCCCAATTCTCACAAGCTCAACAATCCGGTAGACTTAAATGTCTCGGTCATACATAATGGCAGTCATAAATATCAGTCATGTTTGGTATACTGCTGTTAAATTATCTAGAATAACGGAAAGAAAGTAGACGTTTTCTAATTATTTCTATATTACTAAACCTAGGAATTGAATCAAGGTGTGTCCGATCCACACTGTCCCGTTTTATTGGACACGTTTAGTGGCCATAACGATCGTTTCAAAATTTTGTTGTTATTGTTATTGTTGTTTGTCTCCGTCTCCATTTTTAAAAAATCGCTTTTCTCTTCGAATACTGGACCAATTGCTTTGAAATTTTCAGTGGTTAAAGATAAAGATTTTTTTCCAGAAGGCTATTACTTTATTTTTTCGCTATGACGTCATCAAAATTATTGCCATTTGGTGGCGCTACGTGTTCATATATTTGAGCATAGCTCTCTTGTGTTTTGTATATATGTCAAACGTGGCATTATTTCGAGAAAAGACGTTGAAAACCACGGGTTTAGTGGGCAATCTGGCTGAGAGGTATAGGTAAGTCCAGAACCTCTCCCCGTTGATTCGTAAATTCCAGACTATACCCCTATGGCCACCGGCTTCTTGTTTAAAACACTGATAGCAATAAAAGGCGCGAAAAACGTGTAAATAATGTACCAACATTTTGTCAACAAGTACTTTGGTGATTCCCGTTCAGCTCCCAAAGCGACGATGAGTCGTTCGTGTTCACACGGTAATTTTGCTTACGAATTTAATGTCAACACTAGGCGCACTTACTTTGGGGAATTAGGATGTTAAAATTGCTGTTAATTGAAACTGAGCACTCAAAATAAATGTGAATATCACTCGATTAAAAAGTATAAAACGGCGCGAAATTCTGATTCGTGGTGACTTCTGAGACCACGTGGTAAGGTCATACTTTGGCGCTCCCGTAGTATGTGAACCAAGATGGCGGACACCGGAACGTAGTGTGTGTATCAGGTTAGGGTTAGGCCATAAGTTTATTCCATTTTTCATTATTTAGTTTTATTACGAGTTCGGGGATTAGTCAAATGACTCCCGTAGTATTTGTTCCTGAAATTGTGACCCTAACTTGCTACACATACTACGTTACGATGTCCGTTATCTTGGTTCTAATACCACATGAGTATATTATTTATACACTTACTAAAGTAGTGGTTCCAAACTGGAGCCCGCGGACACCTCAGAGGTATCTAATTTAAATTTTTTCCGAATATCTCTATACTATGTTTTTTATTGTATTTTCGGCTTGAAAATTGTGGGCCCACAGCTAATTCAGAGAAGCATAAGGGGTCGCTCGTAGGTACATAAAGTTTGAGGACCAAAGAACTAAAGGAATGAACCATTGATTTATTTTCAAACGCGAAGTCGAATTTCAGTGGGTAGTTCTTTGGTTTTCAACTTTAACGGTGGAGCGGTACCCCAAAGAAACACTTCAGATGCTCGAGAAACACATGTACAATACCTTCAGAGCTGTGAGAAGAATTATACAAACTATAAATATATAAAAAAATTAACCTGATTTCAGAATCAACACATCGCATAGCGCTACAATGATTTGAAGTTCGTATAGTTCAATATTTGCCTATAGACATGTGAATGAATAGAGCACTTTCTAAAAGAAAATGAAAAAAAAAATTAACTAAAACTATCTTATTTCTCAGAGACAAAAGACATGTCTCAGTGTTCACGAGACCAACTTATAATAATAAATAAAGCCATATTGCAATTATCACTTGAATCATCTTTTTTTCGTGTTTTACATATTCATATGACCCAAAAAATTCACTCAAATTATCCTTTTTTTTACACAGGTCTCAATAATTTGGCAAGGATTTACCTTCAAAACAACGAGATATCGTACATCGAACCAGGAGCATTCAGTAACCTCTCAAATCTTGTCGAATTAAAGTTACGAAACAACAAGCTAATGACGATACCAAGATTCGAATATTCTCCGAATCTTCTTCTATTAGATCTTGGATACAATCGGTTCCGGCAGATACCAGACATGACGCTTTCAACGGTGAACGTCGAACAGCTTTTCGTAAGTTTATTTCATTAAACTGTGTTCGGAGGAGGGGGGGGGGGTGCATTTTTGCCCAGAAATAGGAATAGCTACTATTAAAACAGGCGGTGTTGCGTAGAAGTCACCGAGTCGGAGTTAAGTTTCAGTTAATGTCTCCGTACTCCCGCAGTATGTGAACCAAGATGGCAGAAACCGGAACGTAGTATGTGTACCAGATTAGGCCATAATTTTATTACAATTTTCTTTATTTTAGTTCTATTACGAGTTCGGGGACTAGCCAAGTGGCTCCTGTAGTATTTGTGCCAGAAATTATTACCTAGCCCTAACCTGGTACACATACTACGTTCCTGTGTCCGCCATCTTGGTTCACATACTACGGGAGTATTCGTGTCTCGAGATATACTAGTCGAAATTTTAAAAAATTACCTCATGTATGTAGGATTAACTACCTTTTTTCACGATCGTATTACTTAAAAATGTTTTGGCATTTACTGGCTCGTAATGCACCTTCATAGTTCGGTATAGTTTCAGAGAGTCTTGATATTTCAGTGACCCTCTGTAACCTTGCTCATAGATATGTCTTATTCCATTATAGGCGCGTGACGTTGCTGTGAGCGAACTATCCCAAAAATCGTATATTTGCGCCACAATTCATTCATACCCTATATGGCTTCAGTAGTTCTTGGCTTCAGAGGTCGACCACGACTTTGATCAAAAATTGGTCATTTTTACTTCTGAGCGAACGCCTGTATTCTTTTTCCGATATAAGGCTTCTTTATTCCTAGTTCAGTGCCCGTAACTTTGCTGTGATAAAACTTTTTTTGAACATTTACATTTTTTTTCAGTTGCAGAACAACCGACTAACCCAACTAAGGACTTCGATATTCGATGATACAAGCCATCTCAGCCATCTTGATATCAGCAGTAACAGACTGACAGCTGTACCCCAGTTTATTAAGTAAGTGCAAGGATTTTTGTTTGTGACGATTATGGACGCTTTTCACCGATATCGTTATCTATCAATAGATACGGAACTGCTTACCGGACACGTAGAGGACCTATGGATTGTTTTCTAATTAGGTTGTTGTTCTTGTTGGACACGTAGGGGACATAACGATCGTTGCAAAATTTTGTTGTTATTGTTATTATTATTTGTCTCCATCAACACGTATTGAAGAAATCGCTTTTCTCTTCGAATACTGGACCAATTGCTTTGAAATTTTCAGTGGTTAAAGATAAAAATTTTCTCCAGAAGGCTATTACTTTTTATTGTTGCTATGACGTCATTAAGATTATGTGACTCCACGTGTCCATATATTTGAGCATAGCTCAAGCATAGCTTTGTATTTTTCTTCGTATCGTTCCTAAAAAATCTATTACTATCTAGGCTATTACTTTCATTTATTTCAAATAGAAGAATCCCAGTTGCCCTCTATGGAAGAGAATAATTCATACACAAAGCCAAATCGGAAAGCTTCTGATTTTTCAAAAAAAAAAAAAAAAATTCTCACGTATCTATAACAGTTTTACACATCATTGTATGTTGTAAAGGTGCGAAAATGTCTCATAAAAAATTACGACTACTAGAGCAAATTTCTTCAAGCACAATTATTATTATTTTACTTTATATGTTTCACCATTTTGTTATTGGTTTGATTTCACTTTAATTAGCAAGTAATTTTAGCTTTGCAAAAACGAAACTCTCTTCAGGAAGAAATTAACCTAAATTAAATCAAACGCAATTTTAAATGAAAATCGTTTCCTTAATTTTGTTGCTTTGATAAAAGAAGTCTTTGTGTAAAACCAGATGCCGAACATTTTTGAAAAAGGCGATTGTGGATAATTATTTAGGGCGGTTTAATATGTTTTGAACGAATGGTTTAAAAGTCTATAATGAACTCGATTAAGAGCAACTCAAGAACGACTCCGGTTTTGGATGCATTTCGACTCCGACTCCGGGTACAAAATTATTGACTCTGACTACCACAAAAATGTTGAATTTCGAATATTGACCGTGTCGTCGGAGAAAGTCTCCAACGACCTCAACTCCGATCAATCACAAAATAACTCCGGATTGGAAAACCCTTCATTCCGGAAACTAAAAGCTTGACTCCGACCACTCACTTTTGACTTTGATTGCGATAATTTGAACGACTCCGGATTGGAAACAACTTCGTTCCGGGTTCAAAAAGATTGACTCCGATCACCAAATTTTCGCTATCAATGTTTGACTCCAACTCCCACAAATATGTACTGTTTTTGTTGTCAGCTTTGCAAAAACCAAAACCAGATGCCGAACATTTTTGAAAAGGGCGATTGTGAATAATATTTAGGGCGGTTTAATATGTTTCGTATGAATTATTTGAAAGTCTATAACGAAATCGCAATTCGAAAACGACTCCGGGTAGGATAAATTCCGACTCCGGGTACAAAATTCTTGACTTCAACTACCGCGAACATTTTGACTTCGAAAGATTTGCCGTTTTTTGTCTTATTTTGTATGTAAGATTTTGAATATCGACCATGTAGTCGGAGAAAATATCTAACGACCTCAACTACGAGCAATTAAAACAAGGACTCCTAATTGATTAAAATTTGACTCCGGGTGCAAAATTATTGACTCCGACTACCACCAACATTTTGAATTCGAAAGATTTGGCGTTTTTTGTTTTTTTTGTATATGTATGATTTCGAATATCGACCTTGTCGTCGGAGAATATCTTCAACGACCTCAACTCCGATCTATTAAAAAAAAAATCCGGATTGAAAAACCATGCATCCCGGATCCTAAAAGTTTGACTCCGACCACTCACTTTTGTTTATCAAAACTTTGATTGCAAAAATTCGAACGACTTCGGATTAGAAAAAAACTTTGTTCCGGATACGAAAAGAGTGACTTCGATTGACTCCAACTCCTGCAAAAATCTCACCCGCGAAATAGTTGCCGTTTGTACGATTTTTGCTTTTTGTCTGATTTTGTATTTGTGATTTCGAATATCGACCGTGTACCGATCTCAGCTCCGATCAATTAAAAAAATGACTCCGGTTGGATAAATTTCGACTCCGGATTCGAGAAGATTGACTGCGATCATCTACCTTTCAGTATCAATGTTCGACTCCAACTTCCGCGAAAATTTTACCCGCGAAAATTTTACCAGCGAAATAGTTGGCGTATGTACGGTTTTTGTTTTTAGCTTTGCAAGAACGAAACTCCTCTTCAGAAAAAAAATTAACATAATTTAAATCAAACGCAATTTTAAATGAAATGAAAACCGTTTCCTCAATTTAGTTTATTTGATTAAAGGAGCACTTGTGTAAAACCAGATGCCGAGCATTTTTTGAAAGGGCGATTGTGGATAATTATTTGGGGCGGTTTAATATGTTTTGAATAAACGTTTTAAAATACAGACTGTGGCGTGCAGGATGTTTTAAACCTTATTTGGGAGTGCTGATTGGTTGTTAAATTGCTTGGGACTAGATGAAAAGAAGTTTGAAATCAGAATCAGATTTTGTTTTTGCAAAAAATTCAAATGTCCTCAGCCCGGAGTCAACGACTTGATTTTTTCAACTACATAGTCAGGGGCGTACTCAAAGGGTGGGCCCCCTCAACCCAATTTTCGCGGTAGCAGGAGTCGAACTTTTAAAATTCGGAGTCGATGTCGAAATTTATCCAATCCGGAGATATTTTTTCAATTCATCCAAGTCGAGGTCGGCCAGACATCTTCAATTTATTCATTGGAAATAGAGGGAAACATTGCAATAATTTTTTTTCAAATGAGATCTTAACTTCAAATTTTATAATATAATCGATATTCCATTTGCCGTTCGCGTTACACCCTTATTAATAACCCAAAAAATGCTTTTTAAATGAAAAGATTTTATAATAAACACTTCAAAGCAATTATAAGCGGATATGGGTAATTATAGATGGTAATTAAACCAATTAACTAATTTCTGTCTGTGAAATCATAATTGCTTAGTGATGTAATAAAACAAAGTGTAAATGGTTGTAAAAACAAGGCAATAATTGTTCGTTTCCGAGCGCAGATTTGCTTTGAGGGCGCTGCGCAAGGTCGAACGCTTAATTTTCTATTCCTAATGGATATCATTTATTTCTATATACTTAAGTTAGCAATTTATGGCATGTACAGGTTGCTTCAACCAAAAACAATGCCTCCCATTAAAAATGCACAATCCGCATTGAATTAAGTGTGATCTATATATATATATATATATATATGAGGTATACTCCGCTTTATTTTGTCATTTAGTTTTGATTTTATGAATGCAAAGTGCATGGGGCCAACTGTGTGCCCCTGGAACCTCATGGACTGCCGCTTATGAATCACTGCGTTAAAACATCTTACATTCTCTCATAGACAAATTTACTCACAGCAAGATAACATACGCGCACCTAAAAATAAAAACCTCCGCTTTCATTTTATGAATCGTGGGCCCGTTTGATATGTTTCTGTGTGCCCTTGGCCGCTGAGGCTTCATAAACCTCCGGTAATGAACCAATATGTTAAGACTTCTCACGTCTCCTCTTAGGGCGATTTACTCTTACGCGTACGCACTAAGGAGACTAATCTCCGAGTGAGGTTTTGAGAGTTCACTGAAATGGCAAGAGTTACTGAAACTATACGGCAGTAAACCAAACTCTCCTCCGATTGGCCAACGATGTAAAACCGTAGCAACGTTCTAGCAACGATTCCACGCTTATTACTTATCGATCTTTAGATCGGTAAATATGTTGATAGGTATTTGTCTTTACTTATCGATCTTTAGATCGGAAAGTATGTTGATAGGTATTTGTCTGTATGTCTGTCTGTCTGTTAGATGCACGCGATATCTCACGAAGGCGTGGTTAAATCTGCTCCAAATTTTGCATGTGCATTCATTATATCTCGGACCAGAAGCCTATTGATTTTGGATGAATTATGTCGTATAATTAGCGAGTTATTGATTAATTAGTGATGGGACATGCGGTGTCACTATAGAGTCATGAATCGAAACCGCAGTTTTGATCGATAAGTCTTCGGTCTCCGACCGATATTCTCGTTTGGTAACTTGCTATCGCGCTTTGAATGGTCTTTGTGTATCAGGTATTTTTTTTGCATCTATTTCTGCTATAGCAGCTTCTAATGGTTCTAGGAAAATTTGCGGCAGGAAATCTCGCTGACTAGTGGACTATGGTATATAAATTATAATGGGTTAGTTTAATTGTGTGTTATTTTAAATATGACAAATTATTTTACAGATCTCTCGTTGGAATGCGGACCCTTAACATGTCTTTGAATACGATCAAGACGATTCCGCAAGATACGTTCACGAAGCTGACAAAATTGAAGGTTTTAGCCATGCGTGGCATGGCATTGAAGTCACTGCCAGATGGCGTCATACCACCCCGCGTTATATTGAATGTATTGGATATCACTGACAACGACTGGGATTGTGGCTGTGACATTAAGTGGATGCCACAATATATAAGGTAATGCCACGCCATATACTGTTTTACAATAAAGACAATCAAGTTATCAAAATATAAAATAAACGGGAAATATGACGTCATAGTATAAAATAACGTCATAATATTACGAGTGACGTCATATTGCAGGTTAAAATATGAGAAAAGAGACGGAAAGTGATGCCATAATATGAAAATGGCGTCATATTCAAATTTAGGATTATAAAAGTTGATTCAAAATATTTTTTCCAAATCAAGGATTGACGAACACAAAAAATGGCGTCAGAATACAGGTTATGAATTGTGACGTCATAATATTGAAGTGGCGTTAAACTGCGAATTGAACAAATATGAGACGCCATATTATCAAGAGATAGTTCAACTTCAATTAAATAGCAATTGAAAAATACGTAAATCTCCTATTTTTCGTTGCTCTTATACGCCGTCAAATGTACAGATAAAGTCCAAGGCTAGATTAGATTAGGGTCCTAATAATCCGACACGCTGGGTAAATTAATTTAAATTAATGTAAGAATAAAACCAAACACAATATCATAAACTTGAAATTAAATTTGTGAAATTAGATTAAAATTTTTCAAAGTTTTCCAATATCAGACACCCGCGGTGATAAGTCAATATTCGATCGGCAACCTAAACGAATCTGAGAATATTTTACAATAATTTGAGGCAGAGGTTCCTAAACATTCCAAGTTTTTGTTTGGGGAACATAAAGTCGACTGTCGATTGAATAAACTCTAACTTGCCATTCTGAACCGCTACTTCCACGATTAACTATAAACAATAGTGCCGATAACTTGTCTCGCATTCGGGGGGTTACATGAACCTATGCCCGATTTTGACCTGTTGGTAACCCCGGGTCAGGAGTTTATGAGTTTAGTGATGTATGTGAATGTCAACTTTGTGTTTTAACAATTGCGCCATTAATGACAATTTTAACATATTTCAACTAATCATCGTAATGGATGTTATGAATATCCAGAGTATTCTGATTGTCCAAAGCCTTGTCAAGAGCAAACACTAAAATCTCTTCAATTTTTTCTACTACTCTATTCAACTCCGAAGCATGGCCATAATTGGCATTTCCGATAAATATCAACTAATTATCATATTGTTACAATTATAATCCGCTTGTCTAATGCCTACCTCAAAGAGATAAAAAAAAATTAAGGAGCATATTTCCAACCTATCAGCTCCAATAGGCCATATTTAGCATTTTTTAACTATTGCAACTAATTACCCCATCCCACGTATCACTACACTTGCACTGCCTTGCTTTAAGCGGACACTAACATTTACATTCACATTTAGTCCACCACCCTTCCCACTCCTAAGCGGCCATAATCAGCAATTTCGACTGATTTCATTTAATTATTTTAATAAATGCTATAATTAAACCCCGCGTTTCCTGTGACGTCTGACATGTTTCCTTTCATGTAATTGTGGAATTTATATCGCAAATTCCTGAGTCGGACTGGAGTATTTTTGTGGTTTATGAAAGCGTTTTATTTTTTCTGTGGGTTTTTTAAGTTTTTGGCATTTTCACGGGTTTTATGATAAGAATAATTAATCACGGGGAAAGTTGATAAAACAGCCCAATCATATAGTGAACCAAGCTTGTCCGGTTACCAGTGACGTCTGTTAGGCTTCCTTCGTGTAATTGGTGAATTTATATCGCAAATTTGTGAGCCTGACTGAAATATTTTGAGGTTTAAGAATGTCGTTTAATTTGTTTGTGAACTTATTGGAATTTAGGATTTCCAGGAGATAGGGTGATTCGCATTAAAATCGAAAAGACGACTTTATTTCATGTGACATGAGAATAGCATTTTCATATTCATGTCGGGGAAGAGAATATATCATTAGACGGCCTAATTAATGTTATGGCGATCCACGGCCTTTCGTCGGGCTACCGGTCACTGTCAAGTACGGGATAAGTCAGCCATTTATTTCATCAAGGATTCTAACCTACAACCTTCCGAAAACACCTCTGATTATTAAAACTCCTTTCCTTCTTGATAACCTAATTCAACGCCAAAAGCACATAGATTCCAACAGATCCTTTAGCTTGATTGTCTTAAGACATGTTAGAAGCATTCATGTGTAAATCTTCAATGTGTTTTTTTTTCTAGGATTTTTCGTCAAGCATTTGTGCGGCCAGAAAGTCTGAAATGTTCGTCGAGATCTCGACTAAGAAACAGAGTCATTGAAGAACTAACCGAAGACGATTTTGACTGCTCGAAGTATGAATTTTATAAATGTATATATTTTATAAACGGTATTAAGGTTGTAGACCAGGGGTGTGCAAACTGCGGCCCGCGGGCCAAATACGGCCCGCCAGAAGAAGTTGTGCGGCCCGCGGAGAAATAACAATTTCGAATGGTGTACCCGCAAAACGAGTATTTATTCTTTTTCGTCGCAAAGTCCCTACCAGTCATATTAGCAAAACAAACTAGCAAAATTCTGTTGCAAAATACACGATTTATATTACAAAAACGTGTTTCACACTGCATTCGTTTGAAGTCGATGTGACAAAAAATTTAAATAGCAGTTTCTTCAGAAGTTTATGCGTTTTAAATCTACTATTTCTGCAAGAACCCCTAATAATGCCGTAAGATCAATAGCAAATATAGGCAATTTTTGTGCTTGCAACTACCAGAAAGCCTAAATTAAATAAAGGTGCGGCCCGCGGCTTCACCCAGTTACTTGTATTTGGCCCGCCAATAAAAAAGGTTGCACACCCCTGGTGTAGACCATTGGTTTTCAAACGGTGGGACGAATAGAATTCAGAGGTGAAGGGAAGGTGAGAGTAAAAAAAAGGTTTTTTCTGTTTTATACATAGCGATTTTTCGGCCCCGCAACACTCTTGAAAACCTACTTTTCCGATCCACGGCCCGCTGCCTGTCATGGCCTAACGTGGCAATTTGAAATTTCAGGATTTGAAAAATCCCTGCTACGCCCTGCCTGATGGAACTAAGCAAAAAAATGACCTTGAGTACTCGAAGTACAATTTTTAAATATTTCCAGATGAAGTGTCTTAAGACCGTCGCCTTTTCTAACTACGGCTTCCAATTGGGTGTTAAGTATTTAAGATCTATGACTAGGGTCGGCATCAGGAGTCGTTTGGATGGATTGAAATCCAAATTCTGAAAAACAAAGACTGTGAGTGCGTGTTGAAAGAAATTGTAACTCCGACTATGGCGTACATTTGGTGCTTATTAAAAGTTTACCGTTCAAAATTTTAGTTCTGTCAAACGTTTGCCTTGGTTATCTTCTTCTTGTTGTCATCCCGGCTATTGGCGGCACTTTTGGGGTCGACTTGCCACGCTTCCCCAAATCAAACTATCCTGAACTAGCTTTATGTTCGTGTATAGCTGGTTGCCACTCCATTCTTTAATTACGTCATACCACTGTTATAGTAAATGTTTACATATTTGACTCCTACTTCACAAACATGCCATTGGCTTACAATGGGTTTCCTGGTTAAAAGGTCAAAGTGCAAAGTTCGCTGGTAGATATGGATGAATGGTGGACTATCGTTGGGCTGTATATGTATTTCCCTTCAACAATCTTTGTCAGTTTATCATTCTCTCGCCGTGAAATTAAACCCTTTACACTTCATTTAACAGGACCAATACACTGGTACCACCACTGGGTTCTGTATCGCCACCCCCTGGAACACCGCCTACGACACCTAGTGTTACAAAAACACCATGGTCCGTTAACCCGTGCGATGTTTATCCTTGCTTTCATGGAGGATCGTGTTATGCTTCGAAACGTTTGCCGAAATGCCGGTAAGTATTACATTTGAAATTTGAATAGCGTTATTTGACGTCAGCATTTTTGATAAGCGATACAGACATTCGCATTGGATAAGCTTTTGTACAAGATGTGTACCAAGATGGCGCACAACCTGAACCTTAACCTGGTACACAATAACACATACTATGTTCAGGCTGTGCGCCATCTTGGTATGAATACTTCAGGAGCACCCAATCTTTTGAACAAGATGGTACTTTGTATAGAATTTCGACATTAGTTAACATTATCAACTCATCAAGGGGGGATTAACTCGGGCCCCTAATCTGATCACTGGACTAAGTAATCAATATGGCAACCAGTAACATGTGATTACAATATGTTGAGAACAAGTGTAATAAAGTTTCCGAAGTCAACATTAATTCAAATTCAAAATAATTAAACCTCGTTTTTTTTATTTGAATAATAACATAAAGTATCTCAATTCAACAACAGTAGTTAAAATTTTCAGTCAATAATCAAGGGGGTGCATTTTTAAACTTGGTCACGGGCGCCATTTTACGTAGATAAGTCACTGGCGCCCACTTAAAAAATTGATGCATTTTCTTGTTTCCAGTTGCACGAAAAATTGGACCGGTTCGCAATGCCAACAATCGCTCACAACACCGACTACGACGACTAGAACAACTACAGCATCATCGACTATGCCGACTACAACAACAAAACAAGCACACCGACCTTCGCTTTTAATCAACACAAATTCAGTAACTGAAAATTCAGTCGAAATAATACTCCCCATAACAGAAAAAGAACTACTCGTCTCCATTGCAGAAGTGGGGCAAAAACGGCCCCCAAAGGAGTTCAGCATAACCCCAAAAGCGCACCCATTTACAGTCAAAGGTCTTGAGCCAGGACGATTTTATAACATCTGTATTCATCTACCGCTAGTGGGCAGTGGAATGTCATCTAAAACTAAGGATACGTTATGCGGTTCCGTGAAAACCTCCGGTCGACGGATATACCAATCCTCAGTGTATACTGATATTACGGTAGTCCCAAGTCCCGGACTGGCAAGAGACGAAACTACAGGAATACGCCAGCGTGATAAGACTGAACCTGCGATACCGGGAACAGGAGACAAATTCCGCAGTGGTCTAAATCCGGAGACGACTCCAACCGAAAGCACCGAATTCCAAATTTTGTTGCCTGCTGTTGGGGCGGGAATCGGCGGTCTTGTAATAGTATCATTACTAATCTTATTCTGTTACTGCTACAGACAAAAACGACTGATAAAAATGAAACAGCAAAACAACGGGGACTACACACCCGGATCTCCGTTAGAGACGACACAATCCGATATGGAAATGTCTACCCAAGTACATCACCATGTACATAACCACTACACAGCCACAGGTATGGACCCAAACGGGATACAAAGTTCTCCAATAAAGCAAAATACCCCGAATACGAGACCAAGTAATGCACAAAGCAGTACCTTCATAAACAACTCGAATTCAAGAATCAGCATTCCAAATAAACCAGGGTCACTGAGTGGCGCTAGTGATTCGAGCGGAAGTGTACCCCGCTACGCGGATTCGTCACTTCAATACCCTCATTCGCCAAGTTTTCTTCCTCCATCACCCCCTCTGCCGGTACAAAATATGAGCGGCATTCCGCCGCAAGTTGGCGGAAGAGCAGCTGATTATCAATACAGGAATAACCAAAACAACAGCAATAACTCCAGGGCTTCGTTTCCAAATAACCACTGTGGAGCGCCATTGAGGCGATACGAATATGAGCCAGAAATATTAGATGACATGCAACCACTAGTAGGCGGTACAGGACAATATTACGGAGCAACTGAAGGACAAATTTATCCTGTCAACCAAAGACACGGAACCACATATATGGCCCCATCGGGTCCTGTAGCATTCCCACAAACGAACTCGAGGTCCGCTTTTCAGCCGATTCAGAGCCCCCGGAACACTGTACGAACCCCCACTTCCGAAACTGCGCCAATAATAACTCACGCCGGCACGGGCCGCGTAATTCCTTCGCAAGCTTGCTTTAATAGGAATATAATAAACGATGGTTTGCCGAGGTATCATGATGGAGTACAAGTAGTGTGATTATCCGGAAACTAAGTTTCCGCAAAAGTACGGGATCAAAGGTCATAGTGCAAAGTGCACTGATGGAGACGAACGAAAAGGGTACTGTTGTTGGGTTTGTGTTTTTACCGAGAATACTTATGCGCAAACCGATTTTGCCATGAATTCCACTTCATAGGCTTATTCTAAGCCAGTGGTCGACAAACTGTGGGTTACAGAGCATTTTCTAGTCATCCCCCGAGAAATTTCAATTATGGCAGTAATACACAAAGTTCTATAAATCCAAAGTTACATAAAAGGTTATTGTTTATATATCAAACGATCGTACATTTTATTCATTTCAACTAAACAAAGCTATTTCGTGATTGAATTTAAAAATTTCCAACGAAATTATTGGGGTTGAAACCTTTTTCATTTTGCTATTTGGGCTCACTTAAAATACTTTGCTCAAAATACCCCTACTCTAAGCATTCCCGAAAAATTACTTTTCCGCGCAAGAGGTTTTTTCTTCGCAAAAGTACCACACATGTTGACGCCACTATATTTCTTCTATTTACACAATTTTGCCGAATATTTTTGACTGTGTTTATATTTTTTTTTTTGTTAAAATTTGTTTAAATTCTAAATTCTTGGGAGTCGGGAGTTCATACTTCAATGGCGGTGCTTGGAGTCAAAATTTCTATCAGCCTGAATTGTTGTTCTCAGATGTCACGTTTTTTTTTTACAAAATAACAAATATTTGTTCTTATTTGATGATAGGAACCGCAACTCAATTATTAATACTCCAACTGCAAAATGATATTAGCTTTCTAAGAATTTTTAAAGTTCCGTTTTCAATGCCTTTCTCTTATTTTACGCTTCAGTTGTTTTATTCTGTTTATTTTATGTTCCATCTTTCTTGTAATGATATCGGTCGGCCCTTCTAAAGCATAACAGTTCCTAAATATTATCCGCTGCTTATCTTGAGCATTGAACGTAGCAAAAGCGCAAGGTATCTCATAAAAGTACGCTTTATATTCCTAAATTGGATTAGTTGTTGATTGTACAGTGCTTTTTTTATACTCGTGCCTACATTTGCGGTAAGACATGAAGTCGTAGCCTTTTCAACACCCTTTTGCTCTATTCTTGAACGATTTACTGAAAACCAGAGATTTTCTGGCTTGCTATCAATAATCCTTTCACCAAATGAACCGAACGGGTTAGATGTCAATGCGCGCTTATATGCCTTGGATAACTTCAACAGCGAAGTACTTAAGATATTGTTATTAGGACCGGGAATTTCAGGGAAAACACTTTAACCGTTAACCGGGTAAAATTAACCGGTTAACCATCTGAAATCGGTTAACCATTCCCAGCCCTAATTGTTATATATCAGTGGCCTCCATTATCTGATTTTGTTCGGAATAAAAGACACGAATGAGCGCCGTATTACGTCTTTATACCAAAAAAATTGAGCTGGGTGCGCTCTCGGCGCCAACCCCAAAATTTAAAATTGAACATCTCGATCGATTATTCCCTGCCCATCAGGATAAATATGTAAATTCTATCCAACCCACTCCCCCAAAAAGAATTCCTGTGAAATCATCTTTGCCTTTTTTCTTTTTAGTTTATTACTTTTTATTGCTATTTCAGATTTGTTTTTTACTTGTTACCAGAAACATCAGACCGGATAATGATTCTAATATTAGTGATAATCAAGCTTCCTATGCGACACTATGTTTCTATTTCATGAATATTATTGCAAATAATTTGATGAGTCAATAGTTTATAGCGGGGTTTCTCAAACTGTGTTCCACGAGCTTCTTCGGAGCGTCCAAGGATCGAAATTGCAAATAAATTGGTCGACATGGCGATCTCGCCATACTTCGGCGCCTCCAGGTCGCATATTTGTCTTATTTTTACCTTACGCTTAAATATTCTGGTAACCATCCATAAATTTCACCTTCTGATTTCTCGTTGTTCCACGAGGCGAGATAAAAGAGTGGGTGTTCCGAGACAAAAAGGTTTCAGAAAATAGTTTTATCTTACTTTCGCCAGAGCATAACCCGACTCACCAAACTTTTTTTTCCCCTAAACACCTACGCTGTTTATTTTATCTTGCTTCGCGGAACACCGAGAAATTAGGTAGAGAAAAATGTAAAATTGATAGATTGTTTCCCCAATTGGAGGTGTAAAGTGCTGTAAATTGACAATTAAAAATCTACGTTAACGATATTAAACAGTTAACAAAATTGTGATTTTCAAGACTGACACGATGCTTATCTGTCTGTTTAGATAGCAAGACCTGTTTGTCGCCAGTTGGGAGATCTAATTTACGACCCAAGATCGTAGAGATACGGCTGGGATCGCCATGTCGCCAAGTTCGATCCTTGTTCCGCGGAACACTTCCGCGAAAAGGCTCCGTAACACAGTAACGCTGGCACAACATTATCTCCGCTTACAAACGTTATATTCAGGTCGCTACAATAACTTAATTTTTACTTGTTATGATTAGCTGCTGCTTTATGTACTTCTGTCTGTGCTTTCACTAAAGTTGATTTGAAGCAGTTCGTATCGGAATTACTACCCTAGAGACCGAGGTACAAATCCAGGATTAGAACCCCTGATTGTTGGTTGCTTCCGAAGTATTCGTACCAAGATGGCGCACAACCTGAACACAGTATGTGTACCAGGTTAGGATTGTTCAGGTTGTGCGTCATCTTGGTACGAATATTTCTGGGGCGCCGATTGTTGTCTAAAGTCTTTCAAAGAGAAGTGTGAAACACTTGAAAGTTTAAACCTGCGAAAAAAATGTTAAAAAGATTTTGCAAAAGTCTTCAACTTCGTAATAAAACGATGACTAGTCTTTGCTACTTCTGTGCCAATTTATGTTCTTGAATTATACAGCATGCATTTTTATATAAGTTCAATATATGCGTTTACAAATATATTCTCATTTTGATATGTTCATGAACTGGAGGGTACAAAGGTTAAAGGCAGTTTACAGGGGGAATCTTTCAATGAAGGCAATGACTTTTGCTTGAGCACCGCCGCGTATATCAGTTCTAAAATGGGCCCATCGACTGGCGGATCTCACCAAGAGGAAGAAACGAGCTTGAAATCGCACCCGTCATCTGGATGGTTACAAGACTCGCGAGGTTATCAATTTCGATCATACAGCACCGCAATAACCATACATTCGACCGCATTTTATCCCCGCCGGTTTCTATACATCAACGCAGAAAATCCGGTGCTCCCGACGTATGTGTACCAAGATGGCGAACAACCTGAACACAGTATGTGTACCAGGTTAAAATTCAGGTTGTGCGTCATCTTGGTACACATACTTTCAGAGTGCAGAAAATCCGACATTGTCGAAAGGGCTATCAATAATACAGACTGTTAAAACAAGTTTTTGTGTATTTTAAAATGCATATAAAAGAATTGAAATATATATTCGTCGCACAGGTTAGACCTGGGGTGTGTAACAGAGGGCCCGCGGGCCACAACCCATTTATTGTGGCCCTTGTAAACACTCAGATTGTTCCCCATTGCACATAAAATCCAAATCAGACAGTTTATGTTTGAAAAGGCGCACACGGGTAAGCGATAGCCTCTTTCTCTCATCCTTCCTTTCCCGCGGCTTCTGGTTATCTCTATAATCTTTTAATTCGATGTACACACAGAAAATTATTCTTCTCTGTGGACTAGCGAGATGTTTGAAGTGGTTATATAGCCCAAAAACGTTTTCATAGCCCTGGACTAGGTCGATAAGGTTTTATACATCCCGTCCATGTTATAATGACTATTTAATGACACATTCATATAAATCGGTCATATATGACCGTCTGCTTAGAAGATCGGTAATAAGTGCCAGCAGATAACAGCTTTATCTGGGACATTCGACATCACGGTTTATTTCTGAATCAGTTTTCATCAGTCATTTTATCGCCTGTTATGTTGAGTATGAAGTCGAAATAAACCTTAATTGCTTAGTCATGCTAGACTGACTGAATAATTGAAATAATGAAACTACATCACAAGTCATAAATCTCAACACCAGCATTATGCTGATTTGCTCAGTCAACCGTGACTGACAGAACTACTATAATGAAACTAGCCACAAGCTTATTCTGCCAGTCTCCATGTTATTTATGATGTCAAGCATGACGGACAGAATAATTGCACCAATATAACATTAAACTACTATTTCTGTTGAGTCAAGCGTAAATGACAGAACAAATACTGTAATAAACAGTGGCACAGATTCCTGGTAACATTCTGTCAATTTGTTCAGTCAAGCATTACGGACAGAATAAAATTCATTCTTGCCAGCCATCAACTTCTTTCAACTGCGCTAGAGAATCTGCCAAATACTCAAGAGATTCTGATATGATTTCCTTGTGAGATTCCTGGAATTAAGAATAGTAAATTTAGGTCAGGGGTGAGGATTTTGAGATTCCTGGAATTAAGAATAGTTAATTTAGGTCAGGGGTGAGGATTTTGATATCTATCCTAGGAGAGAAAAAGTTGATAAGACAAATAAACCATATGGCGAACCACGAAATCTCTCCCGGTTACCAGTCCATGTCGGGTATGGGACTAGTTAGTCAGTTATTTTGTTTTTAGATGCATGGAATAACGAACCTCTTTTATTTCTTTCATAACTTCTTCTAACATGGTTGATGACTGCTCAATATTTTCCTGAATTATTTTCAATCTTTCAAGATCAGCTGCTTTCTGTAAAATCATGGAATATTCAGTAAATGAACATTTACTAAGATCTTTATAAACAGAATGAAATGTTTGATGAAGTAATTCGACAACTTGTTCCTTAATATTAATATTAAAATAATTGTTAGCTTAGTTTCCCTTCTGATATGTTATTTTAAAACTCTTTGTAAATGTTTGAAAGTATGAAAACTATTTCCCCAAAAAATCATATAAATTAATCATAGTAATGAATACTGAAACTTATACATAATTATTATGCTATTTCCGTTTTTACTGCTAATTTTGAAATATTTTGCGGGATAATATCTTGAGTAGTTTATTGTGTTAATATTTTTAAAAAGACATATGGGGCACCAGCGCACTTGGGGCTGAAAAAACGCAAAATCCGGCCATGATCGCAGATTAAAGGTCTAACATTCGAATGTAATGAATTGGAGTGAAGAGCTCCAAAAGAGACGAAAGGGCGAATTTGACAAAAATACGTTACCTTAGCCCTCTCTTTTTCTTCTAACGCTTCCTTTAATTTCTTGTCTTCTTCCAAAGTAGCAACTTCGTCTGAAATGGAAAACAAAATTCTAAAGTGACCTGGTTTTGATTTTGTGGCCTAAGCCCTGAAACATTACAGGGTTGGATTTAAGTGATGACCTGGCGTGACCAAAATGAAATAATTTACTATTCCAAGTACAACCTAACATAATATTTTTGATATGGAATATCGAATACAGCGTGTCCAAAACATTTCACCTGTTTTTATATTACCAAGAATTGAAAATTTCTTTGTCTTTGTTTATTGATAGTTCTCATTGTGCTTGTAGTTCTCATTTATCATACAATATAAGTTACTTAATCCTACAATTGTTATTACTATGAGATATAAAATCTAAAATAGGTAACATATGGGTAAGAGTATAGCCAGGATTTCTGAAGTTTCTTATGGCCAGGTTAAACCAAAACAGTTAGTGGATCTGATCGGAGACCGAAAAACACAGGTTTTCAAGTTTCGTGAGGGTCTAAAAAGCATTTCATACAATGAAAAATTGCTATGCATGATACAAAAAAAATTCGGTGCTCCCGAAGTATGCGAACCAAGATGTCGGACATCGGAACGTAACATGGGTAACAGGTTAGGGTTAGGCGATAATTTTTTTTCCAATTTTCCTTATTTTAGTCCTATTATCAGTTCGAAGACTAGCCAAGAGTCTCCCGTAGTATTTATACCTAAAATTATGGCCTAACCCTAACCTAGTACACATATTACATTCCGATGTCCGCCATCTTGGTTCGCATACTTCGGGAGCCCCAAAAATTTTTTTTGCATTTCAAAAGAGGGGGGGAAGGTTTCGCTAGAATGATAAACAGGGGAGCCATGAAAAGTAGGGAACCGCTGCCCTATTAGGGGGCCTAGAGGGCCCAATTTGCAAAACTGAAGAATATGAGTCTCCTTCTTACCAACTTCCACAATAACATCCTGATCCATCTTTTCAATAACTTCATCCACACGCCGAAAACTTTCTGATGGGGCTTCACTGCTTTCTGTTGCTGATTCCGGTTTCTTGTCTTTGGAAACTGAAATTAAATAAATAAAGGTTTTTATTTAGGTTTACTCGAAGCGAGTGTATGAGAAATATCGGTACTCGCGTAGTATGTGTACCAAGTTAGGGTTAGGGTATAATATTATTCTGATTTTTTCTTATTTTAGTTTTATTACGAGTTTGGAGACTGTCTGTGTTAGCCAAGTGAATATAAATAGGTTTCAGTCCCTTTACACAATTTGATGTAAAGTAGGCAAACAAAATTAGTTACCACTGTATCAGTACACAGTGGAGTGCCCAAAAATTACCAGGTTCATAAACTTGTTCTGAGAAATCATCATAAAAATAAAAGATTGAGCGAACCGCCTGAAGTATGCGCACCATGATGGCGCACAACCTGAACTCAGGTTGTGTACCAGGTTAGGGTTCAGATTATGCGACATCTTGGTGCGCATACTTCAGGAGTACCGATGGAGCATTACCAACCTGTTTTATTACTATCAGAATCTTCTTTTTCTTTCTCATCTTTACTTGAAGTTCCATTAGTATTCGGTTCCTCATTTGATTCGGATTCCACAGGAGTTTTCTTGGTTTTCTTTTTAATTGGCTGGATCTTCTTAGCGGTGTCAGTCTTCTGTGGATTTAAAGTGCATATCACATTACAATCCTTTCAACAACAATGCAGGGCGCTCCATAAGTATGTGTACCAATATGGAGGTAACTAATTCCGTTCCCCTACTTTACATCAAGTTGTGTACAGGGACTGAAACCCATGGGCAGGGGGGAATATTCACTTGGCCAACACAGACAGTCCCCGAACTTGTAATGGAACTAAAATAAGGAAAATTGGAATAAAATTTTTCCTTTCGGGCCGCATTTGGCCCGCGGGCCGCAGTTTGCACACGCCTGGTCTAACCTATGACAAATTGCACACTTACCTTTTCATTCTTATTGCTGAACTTTGACCCTGAAACCGGTTTTGATTTCTTTGATTTGTCAAAAGAGTTGTTGCTTCTGGAAAAAGATATAAAAAGGTTAAAAAACATAACAAAATACTTTACAAAAGAACCAATAAAAAAGGAATTACAAAACGTTAGTAGATCTGTGAAAAAGATAAATTATCAAATATCTCTCGAGAGTTGGGAGTTATTTTGAACTACTTAATGATGACAAAGTCAAATTTTTATACGGAAATTAAAAAAGCATAAAGCCTCAGCATTCTCAACAGATAGTTAAAGTAATTAAAAAGGCACATATTTCGAATATTTTATTAATGAAATTCAGTTTTTTCGAAGTCGAAATGTCATTTAAACTGAATTCAAAGCTAACATTTCTGCCAGAAACCGTATGTTGTGATTTTAATGCAGGGTCGTAGCCAGAAGGGTCGAGGGTCAACACCCCCTCTTTAAAAGTAGGAAAAAAGGGATTTTTGTGTTTCATACATAGTAACTTTTCATGTCTTGAACGCTATTTAGACCTTAAGACTCTTGAAAACCCATGGTTTTCTGGCCGGACCCACTAGCTCAGGGTGGTCCGAACTCTGGCCCGCCTCTTCATTCCCAAACCCATTCCCTTCAAACCCAGGCCCGAGGGCCATATGTGGCCCGCCGCTTCGTTTTTTGTGGCCCGCGTCACATTCGGAGAGGAATCAAAAAATCGCATTTCGTGTTGTTTCGTCATAATCTTAACCAAAAAATCTTTTGACATATTGTTGCGTCCCTAATGTCACTGAATTGACTAGTATTATGGCTTGCTGAGGCAACTAGCGAAGTTAAACGAGCGAAGTTCTTGGCACTATTGTGGCCCGCGAACAATGCAAAAGTAATTTTGTGGCCCGCGGAGCTGCCAATCTTGGACCACCCAGCACTAGGTGTTACAGTCAAGCTGAAAATTATAAATTTCGGGCCCTGCGCTCAAAATTCCTGGTTTCGCCCTTATTCAAATGGTACAAAGTAAGAAGCCTTTCCAGTGCTTTACAGCCTTGATTGGAACAACGCCTCACCTATCAGATGAGATTGATCTTGGTCTTCTTCTCCTGTTAGGCCCCTTCATCATACTGCTGAAATCTCGGTTCATTTGCTGTAAAAACATCAGAAATAATCTAAATCTTTCAAGTTTACACACCTGTTAGAATGCAGTGTATGTGTACGAGTAAACATTTAACTTTGTGGCATTCGATCATCGACCTATTAGTTTAAATCAATGGTTCTCAAATGGGTGGAGGGGCACACAGACACTTTTTTGAGGGGGGGGGGGGAAGATAATAAAAAATTAAATATTTGTTGGATTTGATCTTGCCCGCCTTATTTTAGATATTTACATTTCTATATTTTGGAAAATTACTTCCATCCACATGTTTTTGGAATGAAAACACACTTTCGCCTTACTATCTGGTATTTGTAGCTTATTGTTAGCAAGTTATTACTTATTGATTTTAATCGGTAAGTATGTTGATATAGGTATTTGTCTGTCTGTATGTCTGTTAGATGCACGCGATATCTCACGAAAGCGAGGATGAATCTGCTCCAGATTTTGCATGTGCATTCATCTTATCTCGAACCAGAAGCCTATTGATTTTGGGCAAATTATGTCGTATAATTAGTGAGTTATTAATTAATTAGTGATGGAACACAAGGTGTCACTATGGAGTAAGAGCGCTGTTTTGGGGGATCCCCTAACTTTCGATCGATAAGTCTTCGGTCTCTGACCGATATTCTTGTTTTTGAAGATGGGCACAAGACTTGACAAATTATAAAAAGAGGGCGTGGTTTGAGTAACCACTGGTCTAAATCATGGGTGTGCAACAGTTCCTGTCAGTGGGCCATAAAACTAACTTCAGGTGCCCAGCTGGGCCACACAAAAAAATTTGTTTTTTACATACACACAACGAATTACAGTAATAAAGGCCATGTTGAGAGCCTTTATACCCATAACTTGAGAGATTATGATTTCATGCTTGATACGGAAAACTCTGAGTGTTTACAAAGGCCAAACTGAATGGCTTGGCGGGTAGGACTGGGCATTTTCGAATACCTTGTGATTTCAGAATAGAATCGAATAATTTTTCGAATCGAATCTCGAATACTTGAAAATATAAAATTGTAAGCGACTTTATTATAGTAATTAGTCCTCTCAACAAATGAATTACTGAAGACATAGAATAAATCAATCAGATACATTACTGAGCGTTCACACAGTATAACAAACACGTTTTATCAATAACTCACTACAGAAAATAGTCATATGTTAGAATTTCGTTGAATAAATATGACTTTAATGAAAAAAAAAATTGGGGAATTCACCTCGACCATTAGCGGAAAGATAAAAACAAGATGGCGGCGATTCGAAATTCCCATCTGAACCGATTCGAATAATTTACTATTCGATTCGAAATGCCCAGCCCTATTGGCGGGCCGGGTTGGAGCTCTTGGGCCGCTGTTGCAACACCGCACCAAACTCCTGCAGCGCCAAAGAAAAAACTAGAATTCGGTTGGAAACCGAAGACTTATCGATCGAAGGTTAGGGGATCCCCCAAAACAGCGCTCTTACTCCATAGTGACACCGTGTGTCCCATCACTAATTAATTAATAACTCGCTAATTATACGACATAATTCATCGAAAATCAATAGGCTGCTGTTCCGAACTATGATGAATGCACATGCAAAATTTGGAACAGATTCAACCTCGCTTTCGTGAGATATCGCGCGCATCTAACAGACAAACAAACAAACAGACAAATACCTATCAACATACTTACCGATCTTAAGATCGATAAGTAATCAGTACAGAGCAGTAATATTTGGAAAACCAAAAACCTCCCATGACTCCATTTACCGGTCCAACTACTTTAATATAAAGGAAAAACAATTACAATATCAGCCCTCACATGTTCCCTAAGCTTCAGAGTCTGATGATTTGACTTCTGTACTTGGAGTTGTACCTTCTTCACAGTGGGAGGTCGTAACATGTAATGCTCCAACATTGCTGCCGCCCCATCATATTCTGCCAGTTCTACAAATGCCTGGAATAATCAATGAAATAATTGAAATTATTGCTAAGTTGTTTGAACTAATAATGCTATGTGTATGGACATGCTTGCCAGTTAGAAATAGGGATGGATAAATCATATATGGTCCTGATTGCGATTTGGATGGCCTCCATTGTAGCAAACAAGCTACAGTATATCCTCACATAATAAGCTGATCCCCAAAGACTACCAAAAATAATGAATTTATGAAAATTTGCATATTAGCCAACCTTACCAATCATAACACATTGCACACCCCTATCACAGCATATTATGGTTGCAGAAGCCAACTCCTTAGTTTTTTTTGGATTTTTTGTTAGTTTTGAACTCTGCTTATATGTGAGAATATAAGGCAGCTCTACAAATGCCTGGAATACTGAAAGAACAAATTTAATTAACACTCATCTTACATTCGTTGATTCGACACGAAACATGGCTTACATTAACGAGCGCACATTGCTAAAGTTAGGAACATGTTTTTTTCCTCATTTTGATCTCTAACTTATGACAAATTACTCGGATCTGCCGAATTTGACAAATAAAAGACTGTGATCCCTTGTAACTGGATTTGGAGTCTGAGTGATAGTGGTTTGGCTTCCCCCACCATCAAGTCCAAAAACGAATAATTGGCTAAGTAATCCCATACCCGAGATGAACTGGTAACAGGACGAGAGGCCGTGGGTCAACATTCAATTAAGCCGTATTATAGCCTTTCCTCGCCCCAGGATAAATATGTTAATCCTATCACATTCATGTAACTAGCTGAACTGGCCTATATTAGTGCTCATACATAGTTTTAAATATAGCGAAGAGGAGGTAGTTGACTTTGATAATCGTCTGATCGTATCATTCCCTCCCATCTACACCAAACTAATCTATTACATGTTATTATTTTCATTATTACGATGACTCTTGTTTTATTTCGCTTGACAAAAAAATAAAAATTCTCTCTCTTTCTCCTTGCTCAGAGTGAAGGTGCAATAAGTCTCATACAAAAAGATCAGCGATCCAGAAGTGTGTAACCAATATGGATGTAACTAATTTTGTTCACCTACTTTACATCAAGTTGTGTGAAGGGACTAAAACTTCTTGGCAAGAGATATATTCACTTGGCTAACACAGACAGTCACGACATAAAGAAAATCAGAGGGTCTCCCGAAGTATGCGAACCAAGATGGCGGACATCGGAATGTAATATGTGTACTAGGTTAGGGTTAGGCCCTAATTTTAGGTACAAATACTACGAGAGGCACTTGGCTAGTCTTCGAAATCATAGTAGGACTTCAGGAGCACCATCAGAATCAAATTATGACCTAACCCTAACCTGGTAAGCACACCCCGGCCTACAGAAGTATAAAAAAATCAAACCTGAAACCACCCTGTTGACACAGCCTTGGGCATAACCAGCAGAATATTCGTCACTTTTTCAAAAGGTTGTGCAAGCTTTATGATGTCTTCCTCCACTATTAATCCTTTTCTACCAGCCTGGTAACGAAGATACAGAACTCGGCCTTGTCGTGCTCGCATTTGGGCAGCCTGAAAGAAAAAAATAGCTTGATAATTCGTAATATGGCAATGTAAAAAATATACAAACAACTCCCAACTCTAGGTAAATTACGAAATTTTCAAAATGTAAATCGAATTTAAGGTAAATTTTAGTTTAGCCTCTATTGTAAAAATTTTTGTCTTTTACTCCAGATCTAAAAAAATTTATTTTGATAAAGAAACATTGGTTCAAAACTTAGGAAATAGACCGGTAGAACGTTTGGTAAAATATAGTTTGTTTTTTGAGTTTATATAAACAATTTTGACTGCTTTCATAATTATTTAAAAAATAAAATTCAGACTTTCAGGAGAAAAAATTAGGACTCTCGACTCCAGAAGGTTCGAAAATATTACTATGGCTCCAATGAAAACATGCAACCTCTTAACTTCGGCTACACAGCCATGGTTATTAACTGAGGTAACCATTTCCTAAATTTGGTAAGTTAGCGGAGAAATTTTAGCATAACAAAGTACAGGGTGTCCATACAGTCCCTTTATAAATTTCAATTTTGTTATGAAGTCAGTTCTTAATAAATCTTATTTAGGTTCGTTTTTTTCAATCAGTAATTGTTCAAGTATTTTTACTTCATTTAATACATCTGTTGCAGCCAAAACAATATATGGTATCGATAAATTCAATTTAAAGTTTTTTTTTTAATTTTATGGACACCCTATATGGTACTCTCTCTAGCTTTACCTCCTCTTGAGCTTCCTCCCTTGTACTCGGTGATATCACACTCTTCGTTTCCTTGCCACCTCGGCCTCCTTGAGAGAATTTACGAGCACCTGAAAAATCATGGGAATGAAAATATACTTATGAGCAACAGAATTCTTCAATTGATCATATCTTGAAAAATGCTAATATGGGTTGAGGAAAACAGAGAAATCTGCATTTATTATAAACTCATAAAATTGAAATTAACAATAGTGCTGAATTTCTCGTTACTTATAGATTTTAATCGTTAAGTATGTTGATAGGTATTTGTCTGTATGTCTGTTAGATGCACGCGATATCTCATGAAAGCGAGATTGAATCTGCTCCAAATTTTGTGCATGTGCATTCATCATATCTCGGATCAGAAGCCTATTGATTTTGGGTGAATTATGTCGTATAATTAGCGAGCTATTAATTAAATTAGTGATGGGACACAAGGTGTCATTATGGAGTAAGAACGCTGTTTTGGGGGATCCCCTAACTTCCGATTGATAAGTCTTCGGTCTCTGACCGATATTCTCGTCTCTGTTGTATGTTGATACTTTCCATGCCATGGACGTATCTATTAGTCTTTCAAAACAGAAAGAGAGAAAATATAGAATCGGTTCGGGTATTCCATTATTAAAATTCTGACTTGGCTAATTTTGTAGCTATCCAAAGAAGCAATAACAGCTTCAATAAAATTTAACAATGATAGTGTTGAAATGTCGCAACGAGGCAGTAATTCAAATATGACATTATCTATAAGTTTCAATAGAAAATTGGGGCTCCCGAAGTATGCGAACCAAGATGGCGGACATCGGAATGTAATATGTGTACTAGGTTAGGGTTAGGCCATAATTTTAGGTATAAATACTACGGGAGGCTCTTGGCTAGTCTTCGAACTGATAATAGGACTAAAATAAGGAAAATTGGAAAAAAAATTATCGCCCAACCCTACCCTGTTACCCATGTTACATTCCGATGTCCGCCATCTTGGTTCGCATACTTCGGGAGCACCAGAAAATTTTTATACATTGATTGTGGTAATAGTAATCAACCTCTTTGCAAGCTTCATAACACGAAAAGTTTGAGAACCTCTGGCTTAGACAGCACATATTCAAAATTTTTAAACATTTTGTACCTTTGCTACTATTTGATTGAAGTTCCCTTACTGCATGCATCTGAGCTGCAAAGATGGATTTCCCTTGTTTTTGTGAATTTGTGTGGACCATCTGAAAATATAATTGATAATTAGTTTAATAACAAATGTAAATTTTATAAATTCTAGCTGATTTGAGCAAATTTCCGTGCTGAGCTAAAGAATTTTATCTAATATCCTATATTCTTGAGTATAATATTACGAATGTTCTCGAAATATAAATGTAAACTATATTGGCCAATAGGAAGGCGTTTTTCTGAAACACACATAGCAATTTACGTAGCTTGAAACGCTTTTTAAACCCCACACTTTTTTATCTCCGGCCAGACCCACTAGGTCAGGGTGGTCCAAACCCAGGCCCGCGGGCCACATGTGGCCCGCCGCTTAATTATCTGTGGCCCGTGTCACATTCGGAGAGTAATCAATAAATAGTATCCCGTGTTGTTTTGATGATTAAATTATTCAGAAAAATCTTTTGACATATTATTACATCACTAATGTCTCTGAATTGACTAGTCTTATGGCTATTTGAGGCAACTAGCAAAGCTGAATGACGAGATTTGCTAGTCTAAATTATTATCTGGCTTATCTTTTTATTATCTTTTTGGTCGGGAATATACGCTAACAATATATGTATCATTCATAGAAAACTGAAAATAGAATGCGGATTCTATTAGCCTGGGATGGGTATGTCTGATACCTATGTGTTTGCACAATAAAAGTGTTTGTTTTGTATTGCACTGTTTTATCTATTCTTGGCACTATTGTGGCCCGCAAACAATGCAAAAATAATTTTGTGGCCCGCGAAGCCGACAACCCTGGACTACCCTGTCCTATATTCTTGAGTATAATATTACAGAATGTTTTCGAAATAAGAAAGCATTTTTCTATATCATACATAGCAATTTTTCGTAGCTTGAATCGCTTTTTAGACCCTCACGACTCCTGACACCCTACATTTTTCGCTCTACCCACCCACCCACTAGGTCAGGGTGGTTCAAGGTTGTCAGCCTCGCGGGCCACACTATTATTTTGATATTGTTCGCGGGCCACAATAGTGTCAAGAATAAGTAAACAGTGCAATACAAAACAAACTCTTTTCATTATTTGTCATTTATCAAGCTAAAACATGCAAAAATTCCATTAAAATTAAATATTTTTATGACGAAACAACACCAAACACATTTTTTTTACTCTCCCGCCAATGCGACGCGGGCCACAGATAATGTAGCAGCGGGCCACATGTTGCCCGCGGGCCTGGGTTTGGACCACCCTGCACTAGGTGATCCGGTCCAACTTGGCAATTAGAATATTCAGTTCCGCCCACCCTTGTTCCAACCATCTGGAAAGATGATCTGACCTCACCACATCTTACAAAAACCTGTAATTGAACGGAAAGGCTTATCTCAATATACAATTGGTCGTCTTATTTATTTTCATCTCCCTGTGAAACGTGTGAATCTCTTTCCAGGTTTAAAAATCCATAATCGAGGGTTTCAAGGAGACAGAGCAAATTTCAAAAAAAAATTATTGTTGAAAGTATTTATAGTTTGAATCATTGAAGCAAGAGTTACAAAAGTGTTTTTAATAAAAAGATGGTGTAAAAAAACAATTTTTTCTCCGTTTTTCCCAAAACCTTTTTTTTCAACTTGAGCAACTTTAAAAAATAGAATTCATAAACAATCAGAAAATATATAAATACCGGTTGTGGCGGCGAACGTCCACGTTGAAGTGGTTCCAGAAAACGCTGTGGTTCAGAGAAATGTCTTTCTGGGGATCTTCGTTGTAAACTTTGTGGCTCTCTAGTTCCACCTAGACTTGAAGCAAGATAATCCAACTGCTTTGTAGAAGGGTCAAGTGGATCACCTATGAAGAATATGGAATAATAAAAAAAAATGATTGAAGATTTTTGTTATTGCCTTCTTCATTTTAGAGTAGAGAAAGGGTATGTAGATAGTCCCACTGAAATATATACCGTATATCAGGGGTGGGCACATTTTTTTAGTACATGAGCCGCATGCTGCAAGTCAGAACTTTAAAAGAACCGCAGAATTTGTGAATTTATTAATATTATCGAAATACTATGAACAGAAAAGAAATTAACACAAGAGTCTAATAACAATAAATATATAAACAAGGCAACTCTGTTTTCATCTTCGTACTTTTTTTTTTTTAATTTTGGACACATCGCACAGTAACTTAGAGTAGACTAACCACTCGCAATCAAGCTGCAATATCGCTGACGCATCGATAAACATTGACCATTGTGACGAAAGATTTGCTGACTCGACTGACTTAAATTCAACGCTACAGCGATTTTCATACTAAAACATTATTTGTCCTAATTATTGACGAAAACTTCTATATGACTTTCAATAAATTAAAAGAGTTTACATTGAAGTTTTCGTAATGCTACTCGTGAAACGGTACTTGTGGTCTACAATAAAAGCGAGACAATCTTGTTCAAAAAGAAACTATAAACCGATTTATTTAGTCTGCAATTTTCATTTGTTGCTCTCGTTCCTGACGAGTTTTGAAACGTTTTTTTACTCTAAAGACGTCTTTCGGCTTTACTCAGCAATTAAAGATTCAGGACGCCCCTTCAAACATTCTTGGCTTCACCCCTGTATAGTAAGACCTGTGAATCTTTAAAAAAAAGTTATCTTTACTGACCCCCCCTTTAATACGTTTCAGTGGCCGCTTGTAGAAAACAACTAAACGAAAACGACTCATAGAAAAAACCTTACCTAATAGTCCACTTCTCAGTCCTGGGATTAATCTCTGGGGTGACATTCCTCTCAACGAAGACGACAATCTTCTTGCGGGAGGGCTCATGCGCCGAGTCAGTGACATAAGAGGGGGTGGCGACACTCTTCTGGGAGATAGAGATGGCCGACGGGGCATGATTGGTGATGCACGACGCTGTAAAGGCGGGGACATTCTTCTAGGTGGGGATAAAGAGCGGCGCTGTAAATGTACATGTTCTTCTTTTTCCCATCGAGATGTGGACTTGGATGCAGGACCTCGAGATCCTCGGAGAATTGAACTCCCTGCCTGACTTTCGGAATGTTCATTCTGTTTCTTTTCAAATGATTAAAAAATTCAGAAATAGATTAAATTTTTTTCTAAAAAATTTTACCACAAGTTGTACACACTCACTCAAAACTAAATGTCACCTATTTCTGAGCAAGTTCACGCTCACTCACTCAGAAGTAATGGAGACTCAATTCTGAGTATTATTGAGGATAATCACTCAGAAAAGACACCTGTCTCTGAACATGGTAACGGGCACTCAATCAGAAGTTAGGTAAACTCATTTATGAGCGAAGTTAAAGATCTATTGAAATACCAAGACCTACTGAAATTATCCGTAATTATGGTGGTACATTTACTATGTGGAAAAACTCATCTTTACGAAAATTGAACGACCATTGAATACCATTTGCTACTGAAATTATATACAGGGTGTCCATAAAGTCCCTTTACAATTTTAATTTTGATATGAAGTCAATTATCAATATATCTTGACCAGGTTTGTTGTATATAAATCAGTAATTTTCTATGTACATTTATTAGATCTGTGAGGGCCAAAACAAAACATGTTACCGATATATATTCCGTTTGCAATTTTGAAACTTTATGGACACCCTGTATATTTAAGGTGGTGCAGATATTTAATTTTCAAAAGAATTAGGTTAAAGCAAGGACTGAAGGAGACATCACTAAAAAGAACATGGGCGACAACAGAAATACCAAGAGGTTCTTAAACTGTATAAATTTAAAAATTCAATTTTAAAGGCAATTTGCTCTGAGCAAAGTTACTGATGACCTTAAATACCAAGTATTACCGGAACTGTATAGATTTATGGTGGTGGTGATTTATGCTGGTAAAAGAGATGCGGGAATATCCATATTTGCTATAGAAAGTATCCTCAAATGTTTCAAAGAAGTATATGATACGCAAATTTAAATAGTGTATAGCTGGAATTGCACAGAACATGGACAAGATTCCATAATTATCGCAAATAAAACGCTGTAAGATATAACTGTGTTACAGTGCCAAGCATCTCTACCGCTTAACTTGCCACGGAAGGATAAACAGGCAACAACAACACCAAATAAGATAGGTACAAGTTAACCTATCCAGGCAAGGCTGATTAATACACAAAGCAGAAGAGAGACACAGACAGTGGAAAGAGTAGAGACTGACTTATATAGATTATAAGAACTCAATAAAAAAAAAAATGGTTTTTGTGTAATTCTCTATAACAGGGCTCCAAATGAGATTGAAGACAAGAAAATACTATGACAACATGACATACTACTGGAATTTTGAAACCATGTTTCCTTGTTCCTATATCTGTTTGACAATAAACCTATATATTCCACACCATGGGTTGGAAACATGCTGTGTATTCCTATGGCTATTATTGCACTGAGCCAACCTCGCTAAAGAATTGAAGAGGTATCGTTAGCATTGTTAAGTCTTCAATTCAAAGAAAAAATCCATTTTATGAGTCACCTCCATTTTCATATCAAAATTCTTTAAAAAAAGTCATTTTTTAGGCGTAAGCTCAACATTGCCTACCCACATCCAGGGAGACGTGGTGGACGTGGGGTTTGACCAGGAGATCTTTAACACTATGCACATCAACAAAGAAGGTCTAATGATTGTCAGAGCATATCAGTTTAGCTCTGCTGGGCGGAGTGAGAAGACTCACAAGGATGCTTAAACAAGATGAAGTCAAGAGTTTATATTACATATACATAGTTGTCACTACACTTGAACAGGCCAGACTATACTTTAGCGAAAAAAGCAATTGGCCCAACTTGTATTATGTAGAAAGAGTTTCTGCTTTTGCCGCAATGAAAAACACTTACCTTGACAGGGTCAGAATACCATTTCTGTTCAAAGCTTGAAAAAGCATCAGGTGATCTCTCTCGCTTCATATATGGACCTGATTGGCCACGATGAGGGAAGACATCCTCAGTTGGCTCAGAAGGGTCATAGAGGTCATCAGGACTCGAAGCTCGATACTCAGATTTAAAAGAATGTTGAACATTATCATGTGAAGACGCACGATGTATAACTTGTCGAAGATCATGTTTTTGTTCTTGTGTTGTGGGACGTGATTTTTTATTTTGGATGCTTTGAATAAGATTGGCTAAATTACTTGTTGAGAGTTCGTCATCGGGTAAGCGACTTAACAGCTCCATATCGCCTTTAGTGAGGCCAAGTGTGGTCATAATACGCCTGACCTCGGGCGTCAACCGTTCAGAACTACGGCTCTCTTGTTTAATAATCTGTTTACGTTCTTCTGAGCGTTGTCGTTGATTGTAAGAAGAAAATTCTGATTCGTGTGAATCAGAGTAAGATTGACGTTGCTCGTATTCTATGTTTTTCTGCTCTCTGGACCAGCTAGTGGATTCTTTTATCGGAGCATTGCCAAGAAGTCCAGGCTTTTTATCATGACCTGAATAAGCACTGAGTTCCTGCTCATAGATAGACGGTTGCTCATATTGAGAGTAGCTTTGCTGGCTGCCATGAGAGGTCACAGAATCCAATAACCCAGGTATGCCTGGGGCAGCACCAAGGAGACCAGGACGACCTGTGTTGCCGCCTCTGATTTTTCCTCCTCGGTTTCGTCCCCCCGAAAAACCACCCCTCCCTCTATTTCTGAATTGAGACATCTTGTGAAAGATAGCTGTTGAAAAGAATACAAATTTTTTCAAAATGTATGAAAGTAAATTTGAACAAAAATATCATAAAATTGACCGCAAACATCGATACTGCAATCAAGAATTTTCTTTTTGTGAGCCCTAAAGATTGCTCTTGACTAGCTGCTCTGGTATGCTGAGATCTACTATGTTTTTGGAAGAAGCAGAATTACTTTTTCGCTGTACACTGTACAGCAATAACCAAATAACCCATTGGGTGAGTTACAGGGCATTTGACTGGAAGTAGATGCCTTTAGCGATAGCATTAGAAATATGGTTTGATACAGAACGCTAAACCAGAGGTGAGCAAGGTTTCTGAACCAGGGGTCAAAAGTTTTGCCCACCCAGACTGTCTGGCCATGTAAGAGTGACGTGAAAAATGAACAATATTTATAGTGTTAAGTGAAAAACGAGAATATCGGTCGGAGACCGAAGACTTATCGATCGAAAGTTAGGGGATTCCCCAAAACAGCGCTCTCACTCCATAGTGACACCTTGTGTCCCATCACTAATTAATTAAAAGCTCGCTATTAATATGACATAATTCGCCCAAAACCAATAGGCGTCTCGCCGCGTCTGGTCCGAGATATGATAAACGGACATGCAAATCTGGAGCAGATTCAATCTCGCTTTCGTGAGATATCGCGTGCATCTAACAGACAGACAGACAAATACCTATCAACATACTTACCAATTAAAATCGATAAGAAACAATAAGCCTCGTGCCCAAACTAAATTTAACGCAATCTCAACAAATTCCTTGAGCTATTTTTAACTGAAACATTAAAATTTGGTTCTAGTTGGTTGTGGCAGCATCAGGCGGGCCAAATTCAATTACCCAATGAGCCGGTTTTGGCCCATACGCCTTAGTTCGCCCACGTCAGCACTAAGAACATCATGTTGATATCTATAGCATAAAGAATATATATAATCAGTACACTCAGAACCCTCTGCAGTAGCGTATATTACTTAAAAAACGAATTTGCATTTTAAACAAGGATTTTATAGCAGTTTTTCAGAGGTCATAAAAGAAAATTTGAGATATCCATCTGACGATATTATGCTCATAGTAAAAAAACTGACGCTCAGTGAGAGGACGTAATATTTTAAAAATTTTTTTGCATTTTCCTAGATACCATATCACAATTTGCAGTGGTTCACGGAGACTAAATACTTGTAATAAACAACTTGACATAAGTATATCACAGCAGTTTGCATATTCCACCCAATGATATAAAACTCTGACAACATTCTGCTCAGAGCGAAGACACACCACTCAGTATGAAAAGGGGGGTCTCGTGTAGTTTCGTACCACAACAACTGCTAGCGAGCGTGGCGTAACAATTTTTGCATATGTTATTCCCAAACACCACCTGACTATGTCATCCAAAATGATGTCTACACTAGACCCGAAGAAGACATAATATTTATAAAGAACTCTTCAACAACTCTCTAAATTTCATACAGAGGTTCATACAGGCTAGATGTTTGGTATAATTAAACTGTAACAAAATGATTTTATAGCAGTTCATTCAGTGAAGCTACTAAGATGTATTTTATTGACAATATTCCAATAGACATCAGCTACTGACTACTTTCACTGACAATATTTCAATAGACATCAGCTACTGACTACTTTCACTGACAATATTTCAATAGACATCAGCTACTTAGAAGAAAGAGTAACCGCTGCAGTGAAAAAGGATGATGGACAACTATAACACACGGACAATTCGACTAACAAGAGGCCTGGTTAGTTGCCTGTCTTGTCGCATTTTCTGCTGCGACGTTTGATAACTACAATGACAAAGAGAACACATCGATATTATGTGCCCAAGAGACATATTTTGCTCATGGTTTACAGATACAGTATACAGAAGAAACTGGAGCCTGTTGTAACGTTAGTGATGTCAGATTGCTCACATTATACAACTGTGTGCCTTTGTTGGCGTTTTGAATTTTGTTGATATTGAAGAGGTCTAGGAGAACAGCTAGATTATAAATCATGTAGTTCGTTGAAATATCCGTTCTACGTATACTGCTGAACATTCACTTTTAAATCTTATTGCTTTGAAAAGCTAGTGTGATAATGATAAGACTAGGCTATTAGGCAGAAATATCTCAAATTACTGAACTAACTAACAAAGTAAGATGATGCTATCAGCGCAAATATTTGCCCGAACCATCGATTCAAGTTCACATCCACAAATAAAAAATTTTATGAGAATAAACAGGATCCAGAAGATAACTATGCTTTCAGCAGATAGAGTAGAACGCCAGACCATTATTATTAAGGCGCTTTCCTTGAGTCTTGAAATTTGCCAACGAATACATAAATTCTTCCACAATTGACCAAATAGCAGAAATGTTTTTTCAAAAAGAAAGTGTAATGGGTCAATATTGGCAGTATGCTTCACCAAGACTTTTAACATCATACAGCTGTTAAGGCATTAGTTTAATAAAACTTGTATGTAAGAAGTTAACAAGCTGTATCCTGAACTTTGTGGCATGATAATACTGTTGACATTTGCCAACCCTATTTCATTTGTACAGTGCACAAGTAAGTTACATAATATTTTTAAATTTAGAACAAGTTACGAAGGTAGACCATTAAATATCATTTTAAAACTTCTTTAAATGTGATGTCATTGTACTGCTGTACTGGTTTCTAGTTGTACAGTTGTAAGGGTTGGGGCGTCACATTGTCACCATTACCTTAGGTACCGGCGTGTCACATTGCAGCAATGTCACACCCGCTGGCCGCTGCAACAAGTTTAGGTGCGCTTTAATTAAACATCTAAAATTATAGAAACAAAAGGGTGCTCCCGAAGTATGCGAACCAAGATGGCGGACATCGGAACGTAACATGGGTAACAGGTTAGGGATAGGCCATAATTTTTTTCCAATTTTCCTTATGTTAGTCCTATTATCAGTTCAAAGACTAGCCAAGAGCCTCCCGTAGTATTTATACCTAAAATTATGGCCTAACCCTAACCTAGTACACATGTTACATTCCGATGTCCGCCATCTTGGTTCGCATACTTCGGGAGCCCCAACAAAAGAAATACACTATATTGGCTGCCAGGGTAACCCAGGTCTTAACTGACACTATTGTATAAAATAAATTATACACAACAGCATTCATATGAGATTTCATTTTTTATGCTAGACTCTCCATTGTTCCGATTTCTTTTTTTTCAGATTCTAAGTATAATTAGGTATCACACAGAACTGACAGAAGTAATGAAACATTGAGACATCCAGATTCAGATGCCTGTCAGCCGGTCTCATATACCTGTATACTGCAGCACCGGAACGGTAGGGTACCGGTACTGTACCGGTATTGCTGTATTGTCACAGTACCGGTACCGTATTCAGGTAAGCCTACTGTTTTCCTTATTCCTATCAAAACAAATGCCGGAAATCTGGTTACCGTGATACCGGTACCAGGATACGGTGTACGTATGAAACGTTAATCACTGAATAAAACACTGCTACACGAACGAACTAACGTACCGGTAGAGTTCATCAGCCAACTGTCTTATATAGAATGAACCGTGGCGATTTGAGCTTAGCGCAGAAGCGAGGCAAAATAAAAATAAATTGTCTGGCGGCAGCCTGATAAACGCAACCTGTCAATCTTTACCTTATTCCCTATTCCGAAATATTAGCTTGTTTTATACATCCAGCAGCATCCCTCATTTTCAATTTGTGTGTATTCCTGAGTTTTCAAAATCTATATATGAAAATGAAATTTACCTTTCCCCTGTCGCATGGATATTAGGCATATGAGGTATAACACAAATATTACCGTACAACAATATAACAGACCGTAAAACGTACGATACTCCACCGAAGCTAGACTTGACTCAAAAGCGTTATAGTGACCACTTGCGACGGAGGGTTTAAGATAGATACGATAAGATTTTTTTTTTTTTTTTTTTTTTTTTTTTTTTTAATTGGTTCACTCATTGAGTGATTTCAATAAATATGTAAAAAATAAATAAACAAATAAAATAAATTATAGTCCACATTCCATTCATGATCCATTTGTTAAATTGAGTTTCACAGTATTTCCAGTTTGTTTCATCAGTAATAAGTATCCAACGATAATAATGTTTTTTAAATAATTACAATGATATAATACAATATAAAAGGAAATATACAAAATTAGTAAATACAAAAAACTTATTATAAACCTGATTTAATATCTAAATTAATGCTTTACATAAATTTTGTAATTCTTTTTCAAAGGGTTTGTCTACTCTGGAATTTTCTATATTTTTTCTATACATTAGGGCCATTTTTATCTGTTTTTTAAGGAGAGCAATGTCAGGTGTTTTATTTTCAAATATTATAGAATTTCTCATTATCCAAATTTTATATCGCACTATTGATAATAAAAGAATAATTGCATTCAAATCTAATGCTGTTATATGACTAAATAAAGGGTCATTAAAATTCAATAATATACAAGAATCATAATTTATAACAAAATTTATTCTAATTAATTTTAATATAATTAAGGAAACAAATTCATCATAAATTTTCTGAGTAAACTCACAAAACATAAAAATATGTGACACAAACTCAGGTTCTATATTACATAATAAACATAATTCATTTCCTGCTACTCTTTTGATCTCTGGTTTTGTTTTCAAGGGTAGAATATCCCATATTAACTTATAGTTGAAGGTCCTCATATAATTTGCCAAAATTTTATTATGAATACTGTTACAAGTTATACTGAGATTTGAATTACGGATAATTACAAGTCTTTCCCCATTAATACTTTTTTAAAACTTTATCATATATAATTCTATGTTCACCCATTTTAATATCATTCATATTTAAACTATAAGTTTTCATAAAATCAATTACGCTTTTATAATATTCATGTGGACTAATCTATGTAATATACTATTATTCAATGGTAGACCTAAATAAACACATAATTGTTGCCCTATGTTATATTCTAAGTAATTAAAATTGATAGTTCTGTCACTAAATATCACATTATTTTCTCTAGTTTCTATATATTCAAAAACACACATAATATACATAGACATTGTAAAAATTGGAATATTCATTATATCGTATCCCCCCATACATTTTGGCTTACAAATGGTCTCTATTTTGAGCTTTCTTTTTCCATTGAATACAAATTTTTCAATAATTTCATCCACTTTTTTGGCTATATTTTTTGGCATCGGGAATATTTTACATAAAAACAAAATTGAGGTAATATCTTGAGCTTTATTATTAAACATTTTCCTTCTAAAGTAAGAGGTATTTTTTGAAGATCAACTGCTATTTTCTTCACTCTCTCCAGACAATTATTCCAGTTCCAATTTCCAGTATTATTATTGGCAATTTGACGCTTAATATTTCTATTTTATCTGCTATGGTAATGTCTTGAAATGAAGGGTCCTTTGTCCATATTCCGAGTTTCATGAGTTTCGTTTTAGTTCTATTCAATTTCATTCTAGTAGCCAATTCATGTTCATCGATAACTTTTAATGCCTCATTTATAGAACTTTCCTTATTTAAAAATAGTGTAACATCGTCTGCAAATCCTAAATTTTTCAGTTCCATATTTCCTGGCGTCACGATTCCTTGAACATTTCCATTCAAGTTTATACTAATTAACAAAGGTTCTATTGCTATGATGTACATAAAAATACTCATTGGGTCACCTTGTCTAATTCCCCTTCCCGGTTTGATTTTTTCACTTAATAACCGTTTATTAGTATTCTAGTCTCAGCACCTTCATATAGACTGTGTAATAACATGATAAATTTATTTTTTATGCCAAATCTTTCTAAAATTCTATATAAATAATCTAAATCTACTGAATCATATGCTTTCATGAAATCTAACGATAATAATGCCTTTCCCCTACTTTATTTTGTTCTTGTATACAAATATTTCTAATAATTAACAGTGTGTCACTTATCCTCCTCCCTGGTACAGCACCTTGGTGTCTATCTATGATGTCTGGTAGAATTATTTTGATTCTGTTGGCAAGAATTTTACTAAATATTTTATAATCTGAATTTAAAAGAGTTATTGGTCTGTAGTTATTTATTAGATTTGCTTCTCCTTTTTTGTATAGTAAAGTTATGTAACCCATTTTCATTTCTTTCGGCATATCATTTGTTATAAATATTTCTTGTATTACTTCAAAAAATTCATCTTTAATAATTTCCCAGGTCTTTTTATAAATTCTATTGTTATTCCATCAGGACCCGGCGATTTGTTTCCTTTTAAGTTTTTGGATGACCCCCATTATCTCATCTAGTTGTATTATGTCTTCTAAATTATTTGCTCGTTCCTCGTTTATTTTGCGATATGATTCATCCACTTTGTTTAAAAATAATCTTTGTTTTGTTTCATCACAATGTCTCTTGGTATACAATTCTTGGTAAAAATTCCTTCGCAATGTTCATTTTATCTTGGATAGTTTCACATTCATCTCCATTTTTATTTATTAGTTTCCTTATACTTGATTCTTTCTGTCTTGTTTTTGAATAATTTGAAAAAATATTTGTTGCATTTCTCATGACTATCATACTCTTCTGCATTCCTTTGTATACCAATTTTCTCATTCTTTTTCTTCTGCATCCTGATTAATTTATGTTTTGTTTGTTTAAATCTTGTCATCACTCTTTCTCCTTTATCCAGTTTTTTTTTCATAACTTCAAATTATCCAATTCAATTTTATATTCTTCTCTTTCTTTCTTGGCCATTTTGACAGAAAATCTAATTGTTAAGTTTTTGATTTTTTCTTTTATCTCAATCCACCACTCAGCTTTAGTTGGAAATAGCCACTGTAATGTGATCCAATTGTCCCATTTATTTTTTAATTCTGAAATATATTCTTCTTCATCATACACTCTAACATTATTTTCCAATAGCCCTTTCCACGTTCTTCCATTTTTGTTTTAATTTCAATCATTATCAAATATACATCGTGATCAGAATAAATAGTTGGTTCACACATTATTTTTTGGACAATAGTTTCATTGGATGTAACATAAAACCTATCTAGTCTGGCTTGAACTTGGGTAATTACGCAGGTAATAAATGGTGTTACATTAGAAATTAATTCAATGGAATCAGTTAGCTCAAAACATTCAATCAATTCATTTAGAGTGTCTAAGACATATTCTCGTCTCGGTCTTTTAATATTACCAGTTCTATCTCTATCAATGTCATGTACACAATTTGTGTCCCCCCCTAAAATTATGTATGTTGTGAAAAAATAAATCTGTATAAACCCATCATAAAAATTGTCTTGTATATTATTATTAGTTCTACATGGTGCATATATGTTTACTAAATGTAGTTTTTCACCATATACATTTAATATCTGCTGCTAATGTTCTTCCGTCCGTTATCCCATAAAATGTTTTGTAATTCAAAACTATTTAATTTTGATTTGAGTAAGTTATTGCTACTCCTCTAGAGTTTGATGATGCCGAGTTCCAAATACTGTTTCCCAAATGTCCATTCTTTGCTCCATTTCCTTTCTACCTCTGGTGGTGCTGTGAGTTTCTTGTATAAAAATGATGTCTGCATTCCGTTTGGAGAGTTCATTAAATAAGTTTCTTCTTTTTTGGTCATCCCGGATACCGTTCACATTCAGAGTAAGAGCAGAAAGAAAAATTACCATTACAATTATTTAGAGTCAATTAATTGGAGATTTAACAATTTGTGTTTAACAATGAATATCAATCTGTATCCATTTCTTCGTCTATAAATTTTCTTGCTTGTTCAAGTGTCATTGTTCGACTTTTTAGTCTTTTTTTCTTCTTTTTTGGACTTTGACTTTTAGGCGACTTAGTACTATTTTCATCCGAATTTTTAGTTACGCTATCTTTATTTATGTCAATGTTTATTGTTTTTATATATTCTATGGTGCTTCCTACACTGGATTCTTTTTGCTTTCTTCATCGTTATTTTTAGAAGCATCCAATGGCATAATCTTGTTGTGATTCTGTATTTACAGAAACATCTCTAATTTCTTTATCACTATCTTCTGCACTGATTTCTGATAAGTTAACCAAATAATTCAGATCTGAATTTTGTTTCACTGTCGCCATTTTCATCATTTGTGATTACGATGTAATTTGCTGGAGTACTTTGAATATTTCATCTTTTTCGTTTTCTTATGCTCCCAGATCCATCTGATGTTTTCTTATTCATTGGTTTATCTTTTATGTTTAATCTTGGGTTTCAAATGTTACTAATTCTTTACTTTTCAAAATTGTAATATCTTGGTCTGTCGTTTCATATTCATTGCTTGTTTCATTCACTGTTGTTTGTCCTGATATTCTGGTTTTTTCAACCATTGTTTCTTTAGTTTCTCTTCTTTTAACTTCAATTCTTTTCATTTCTTGGTATATACCTTTCACATTTCTCCTCAAATGGTCTTCGCTGCCACAAATTCTGCAAGTAGGTTTTTGGTTCCAGTATTTAACAAATAGAGTATGCCCTTTGATTTTTATATAACTTTTAACTGGATTATTGATTATGTCTGAGGTTTTCAAGAAAATTCTTCTCATTCCATTTTTCATGCCTTTGTCATCTGTTAATTGTTCTATTTTATTTGTAATTTTTCCATAGTTTTCTTCAAAATGTTCTTTTATTGCTTCATCTTTCATTGGGAAAGGTACTCCATGTATAGTTATAGGAATGTTTTCCGCTATATACAGCCTATGCATGGGTAAATCTCTTCTGCCCCCTTTTTTCATATTCCATAATTTTTGGTCTACTTCTATGGCTGTTTTTCTTGATTTGTATGTAATATCAACTATAGTTTTCAATCTAATTAGAAACCCATCTACTGTAGAAAATTCTATTCCTACATCCTCAAATAAAGTCCAAATATCTTGCCTTCTAAGTCCATTTGGATAACATGTTTCATCAAATTTCAACGACATGCATTTAGATCGATCCAATGTATTTCTTTCTCTTTTATCTTTTTCTTGGCTTGCCTTTTCCGCATATGATAATACTCGAGTTGTCATAATACAGCAATACTTTATCAACGACCAGACAGCGAATTTATATATTTTTATAATAGTCTACTAGCCAATAATCTTAATTATACAGCGAATAATTTCATGTGTTATATCGCTTTTTATTTTAAGAAAAGGAAACATGTCACGTCACATGTCTGCTTTTAAAATATGAAAGTTTAACTCGAGATATCTGCCTTTATAATTGACTTTCATGAGTACAATTTTTTATCACACAGCATTGATATTAACCTTCGTGAGCGATTGTTGAGGCGAAAGACTTTAACGCCATTGGATTGTTGTTGGTCAAAAATTCTTTTGTTTAAAGAGCTGACCGACTTTTCAAGCTGATACTGACCTTTTGACTTGGAAAATATACAGCTCACGATCGGCAAAATGATCTCCAAATCAGTGTCTCTTAACCTCACCTACCATTTCCAAGGCAAATTGTATTGCGTTGGACTCAGGACTCAAGAATTGAATAAAAGTTGATTTTATGGAGATTTGTTTATTAGGCCAAATAGGACTATTGTCTATTATCAGCTGCATTTAAAGAGGATCTTGCCCCTAAACTTGTTTGCGAGCGCATACGATTTCGTCTTCATGTACAGCTGATTGCGGGATGAACCCAGCTTCAGATTTTGCTTATGAATGTAGGAAACCAATTATTAGTATATAACCAATTATAGTATGACGCGAAAATTTTGCGATCGCAGCCAAAATTATCTTTAACGTCTCATCGCGGAACGAAAAAAAGGTGTTCACTGGCTGAATGATAAATATGTAAATCGTATCCCTACAGAGCCGAAGGTCATATTTCCCCGTTTAATTAAATGTCAACATAGGTAGGCCAAACATTCTAGCCAATAACGACAATTGTAACAAACTTAAATTCTATTCAATGAAACTGTGCATATAAACATAATACGAGTGAAGCCAAATGCATGCCTGGTTAGGCTGGGAAGAACTAACGAATGATATGAACGAAATATTTTCAATTATTTTTCACAGATTATTAACATGGTACTCCTGAAGAATGCGCACCAAGATGTCGCACAACCTGAACCCTAACCTGGCACACAAGCTGAGTTCAGGTTGTGCGCCATCTTGGTGCGCATACTTTGGGAGGTCCATTAACATTATATAAATGATGCAGGAAAATAGAACATGTTATTGTTCACAGCAAACACAGGGAAGTGAACATCAAAGAAAGATTAATATTTACAAACATCTAGTTTCCTGATCTCAAACATTTGCGAATTAAAGGGGTTAAACTCAAACCAGCCGGAAAGCCAATTATTCTGGCGTGAATAACATAAATTTTGGGAAGGAATAAACATTTTTCTACAAATATATTAAATGAATTCTTTTTATCTTAATAAACACTTGACTACATGAGTCATCGTATTATACTTATTTGATTTATTGCATTTTATGCTTATCATAAGGGGTGTATGCCGCACTTTCATGTGTTTTAGGCCAGTATGGTCTTGTGTATACATCCCGTCTTCAATGTTGATATTTACTAACTCCTGTGTTTTTGCTTTTACGAGACGAATGAACATACATACATACATCAATCAAAAATGTCACAAAAATTCATTCCATAAAGCGCTGACTTCCACGTTTAAGAATATTGTTTAAAGTGCAAAAGTGTTTCTTGGATCCAATTTGCATTTAGGTATAAATAAGGGCAAAAATACAAAATTTGAGAAAAGAATAACAATCATTTAAATCGCCAATCATTTAAAACATGCAGGAGCGATTTTTTGCTATCGAATAGGTCAGAAAAAATTCACGCTATCGACTAGGTCATATTTTAAGGGGAGGCTTATATTAAAAACATTTCAAAAATTCAGGTTAGGTATTATTTTCAGGGAAACACGATGCAACAGGAAGTAAATATGGGAGATTAGGATATATCTACCAAAATCTAGTTCCTTGATTAAAGGGGTTAAGTGTAATGCAAATGAAATAAATGTTTAATAGCATTTTTCCACAAAGTAATTAATAATATAAATATAAAATATAAGAATATATTAATTAAATGGGTTGGGGGAACATGTACTACTTCTTTTAACAACACCTTTCATCCTAAAATCTGTACGTTTTAAACCTCACTTAAGTTTTGTTCGCCCAATTCTATAATCAGTTTTATTTATTTTGTTTTCCTCTATTTTATCGTCGATTATGCTGATTATGGAGTCAAAATAAACTTATACTAACTTATACTTATGTTTAAAGTGGACAAAAACTGTTTGTTCGGATATATATATCGTAAAATTTGTGATAAGAAATGAAAAAAAATTCTCTACAATAAAATTAGGTCATTTTTTGTGGAATAGCTGGCAGTTTCGATGGTTGTTTAAAAGCTAAAAATTCGACGAATTTCTTGTCTTGGCCGCCTTTGGTTCGTGTTGTGTTTGAGAGATGCGCAACAGTCTCGTGAGGTCTGTTCTGTGGAGCTGGAGGCGGCCTGGGTACCAGACCCAAGTCACCGAGCTTGTAATGTGGGAATGAATGAAGAGATGGTCCAGTCAGTGTCTGCCCTTTCGGTTGCCTGTTCTTGGACTTAGGAATCAAGGGAGCCATCACAGCCTGAAAAATTAAAATTGATATTATATCAGTCTACGCCGAAAATATTGTTCTTGTTCCCATGACCCCCTTTCAAAGACTCTCAACGACAGCGGCCTGACGGTGTGGCGCATCATGCTAAGCGTTAGGAATACGCTCGCCACCACACCTCTGATTACCGTACCCTGCGTGGGTTCGCAGGTTCGAATCTCATGCGGGATAGTTATGTGCGAGAGGATTGCTGGACTCCTCGTCGCCGTAAGGTGATTCACGTAACCGCCGATCGGTTCGACTTCCTCCACCATCAAGTCCATGCTTCCGGAAACATATAACTGGCTAACTAATCCCATACTCGACATGGACTGGTAACCGGTCGAGCGGCCATGGTTCGCCATATGATTAAGCCGTCTTAATGAATTTTCTCTCTCCCAGGATAAATATGAAAATCGTATCCCATCTTACCTTAGGTCTTTGTTTGAATAGATCAGCTGGCGGTGGAGCTTTACCAAGAATAACAGCTGAGTTAAGCACAAGTAACAACCGTTCTATCATGGTTTGTCGTTTCACTGTCGTATCTACATCGTCTAGTTCTGGTGTTTGGAGAACCTGGTAGTAATAAATAGTTCAATTTGGGGTGCTCCAGAAGTATGTGTACCAATATGGAAGTAACTAATTTTGTTCGACCACTTGACATCAAGTTGTGTAAAGAGACTGAAACCTATGGGTAAGGGGTTATTCACTTGGCTAACACAGACAGTCCCCGAACTCGTAATAAAACTAAAATAAGGAAAATCGGAATAAAATTATGGCCTAATCCTAACCTGGTACACATACTATGGGAGCACCCAATTTTGAGTGTGATGATGGACTGAAAAAATCAGGCTCCAAAACGTAGTTGTTCATTATGTATCAGTGACTGCTTCCACAAAACCTAGTTGGATTTATCCATAGAAAAGTAGAACACACAATTGAAACTCAATGGCACATCATGTGGAGCGTCAGGTGTGGCAGTGTGACTCAACGGGCTAAGCGTTAGGAATACGCTCGCCACCGCACCTCTAATTACTCTGCGTGGGTTCGCAGGTTCGAATCCCATGCAGGGATGGTTATGTGCGAGAGGATTGCTGGACTCCTCGCCGTCGTTGGGTGGTTCACGTAACCGCTGGTCGGTTACGGCTTCCTCCACCACCAAGTCCATGCTTCCGAAAACAAACAATATAACTAATCCCATACCCGACTTGGAATGGTAACCGGACGAGAGCCATATGATAAGCCGTCTTATCGGCTTTCCTCTCCCCCGGGATAAATATGTAAATCCTATCCTATCCAGGTATACACTTGCCATCGCACCTCTGATTCCATTACACATATTCGCAGGTTTGAATTATGTGGGGAGATAATTATTGTGGCAGACGATTGATCAAGCTGTATTCTCGTCTTTCCTGTCACCCAGGATAGAAATGAAAATTCTATCCTAATTACTTCATACCTCAGTCAAAGACTGTGTCACTGCTGCCAAAACGTCTTCCAACCTTTCTTTGGCACCGACTTCATCTTCTTTCTGACTCGTCATTTCAAGAAGATCTTTCTCAAGTGTTGCAATCTGTTTGTTCATTCTGAGAAGAAAAAGAAACATAATGTGATGACTGATGACTATTTTTTTCATCTTGACATGTGAGAATAGCATTTTTAAGCTCCCCAGTATGTTGGGAGGAAGGCAGCTTCGAATTCAACCCTTCAAATCAGGGATGCGGAAGCTGTGGCCCGCGGACCAAATGTGACCCACAAAAAAAAAATAATGCGGCCCCGCGTAAAAGTGCCAATTTTAAACAGTGTGCCAGCAAAACGAGTTTTCAGTTAACCTTAATCAGGTACGTGCAAGCAATTCCAACCTTTTTGCGTCGCAAAGTCTATACCAGTACCTGAGTGCCACTGTCATATTAGCAAAATTAGCTAACAAAATCCAGTTGCAAAGTACACAATGCTAAAAAAACGTGTTTCTAACTAAGTCATTACAAATAACATAGAAATAGACACAAGACTTGAACCAATTCGAATCTATACTGTCAAGGAAACACAGAAAGAATATTAAGACTTACTCTTCAATCTGAGTGTTGAACTCAGAGTTCTCATTTCTCAAATGCATTGCCTCAGTCTCAAGTTGTTCATATTCTTGCTCTCTCATCTCATATTCTTCAATCATTTCTTCTTGTTGTTTTGCTTTTTCCGTCAACATTCTGATCACCTGGATAAATTTAGGAATGTTTTATAACTATTCTGGGGGAAAGGAAAGCTGATGACCGGATACATGGCATATGGTGGACTAAGGAAACACACCTGGTCAGCAACTAATGTAACCCACCGTAACTACTCTTCCTTAAAAAGTCCTGAATTTCTCGAGTTCGGCATTGCCGCGTGTGCTCATTTTATCTGCCGTACGCGATTCCCCCATTACCAAACTGATTTTCTACTTGGGAAAGGTGATACCTATATTTCACGGGTCTCATGTAGTTTTGTACCTAACGTACTTCTAGTAGGCGTAGCATAACAATTTTTCACGTATCAATCCTAACCCCCCACCTGACCACGCCATCCAAATATTACGTCACTACGACGTCACAGTGACGTAATAGAGCCCTTCAAACTATACGAACTGTCATCCAAGACGCGCAGACGAGAACCCGAAATCAAACAGCCATTTGTCTCAATTTCTCGTCACAACGAGCCCGATAGAAGAAAGATCGCTGACGATAGTCAGTTCTTTATCGTAACTTAGGATGCACGTTCGTTTATCAGTTCTTGCCGAAAATGTGAATAGTTAAACAGTTAATTGCCTCTATGAATGGGGCAACACATACCGCAAAAGCTTGTTATAAATAGCAATTTCTTAGGACACCTTAAATTCAAATTGCTAGACGAAGAAGTACAATACTTGAAATGCTTTTCTTATGAATCAATTACCTTCAAATTACTATGATTCTTCTTTGCAAATTCCTCTTGTGTCGACTCCAACAGTTCAATTTGGATTTTCTGTTTCTGATCTTTGTCAGTTAAATCATCATTCTCCTGAGAATATAATAAGAATAGACAGAAATAAAAAAAATTTTGGCCCTTTCGCTCTGAACAAGGCCATGTATAAAAGCCACTGATATATAAAGCCATACTGCATAGGATAGGATTTACATAATCAACTCACGGGAGTGGAAGATTGATAATACGGCTTAGTCATATGATGAACCACAACCTCTTGTCCAGTTACCAGTCCAAAGAGGGTATGGGATTATTTAGCTCGGTATTTGTTTTCAGTAGCATAGACTTGATTGAGAAAGTCGTTACCGACCAGCGCTAACTAGGAACCATCCTGCAGCGTCGAGGAGTCCAGTAATCATTTCACACATAACTATCTATGCATGCGATTTGAATGTGCGGACCCACGCAGGGAAATCAGTGGTGTGATGGCGGGCGTATTTTTAATGCTTAGCACGATGCGCCACACCGCTGCCAGAATTTTAATATATTTTTGCAAGATATGAACCTGCGAACTCGCACACGATAATCATAGGTTCGATGGCAGTCCTGTTCCTACCACTATGTGTCAACTGCCAGGCTTTCATATTCAATACTTAGGAAAGGCAACAATGGTGTTATTTTATCATTGAATACCTGAATTAGGTCTTTAGTTTTTTCAGACATCTTTGACAATTGAGAATTGATGGAAACGTTTTCTCTGATCGTCCGTTTTGTTGTGTCGGCCATCTGCTTGTTCGATACCTTACGAAACTCTGCTGCCACCGTGTTTACCCGTAAAACCATTTCTTTTTTGAGTCTGAGTGATAAAAACATAAATATTGGAATGGCTGGCTAATCATGTTGACACAAACAAGACTCAGGTTGCAATAAAAAAGACAGGCAATACAAAATAATGAAAGTCATACAGTCATAGTCAATTTTATTTTTCCATCCAATAAAAAATAAGCTACAAAATTGAGTAAAAAAGAAAGAAAACTGATTATCGAGCAGCGACACCCAAAGTTCAATATCTGATTGGATTTGTAAGGTCGCAAATTGAGTTTTTAAAAGCAGCTACTTATGTATCAGTGTACAGATCCTTGCATAGAATGACAAATGAATGAAAGACAAATACAGTATGTAACGGTGAACCATAAAGATTCTAGGCCTTTCAAACTATAATAGTTGCATATCGGCGCTCGCCACCGCACCTCTAATTACTCTGCGTGGGTTTGCAGGATAGATTCCCATGCGGGGATAGGTATGTGTGAGAGGATTGCTGGACTCCTCACCGTTGTAGGGTTGTTCACGTAACCGCTGGTCAATTACAGCAGCCTCCAGGAACAAGTCCATGCTCTCGAAAACAGATAACTGGCTAACTACTCGACCCAACAGGTAATGGTAACCGGACGAGAGGCCGTGGTTCGCCTTATGAGCTGTCTGATCGGCTTTTCTCTCCCCCGGGATAAATATGTGGATCATATTTTATATATCAGTAGCAGTTCGTATAAGGACTTGTTCGGAATGAAAGTGTGAAAATTCCTCATAAAAACCCATCAGCTACCTGTCTTTATCCACCACAGCTTTTCTTTCCAAATTATAAATTGTTTCTTTATGGCTTTCTGCTTGTTGTCTCAGCTTCTCTTCCATGTCGGCAAATTTTTTCATCAAATCATCTTTTTGGACCTGAAAGTAAAATTTTCTTTATACAACGTTTATTATGGTCTTTCACTCCAAACAAGGCCTTGTACAAATATCCATTGATATGTAAGGCGCTACTAATTATGAAAGAACTGGAATCTTCGCAGTTACACATTGCCTACCCGTTTTAAAACCTAAGCAAGTTGGTGAGCATAAGGCTAGAACCTGTAATTTCAAATTTGCCATGCCGACATAGCAGGTTCTTATTCATGGGCAAACCACGGCCCGGACTAAATCCAACCCGTTGGGAAATTCAATCTGGGCCGCCGGATGCTGCTACAACTAAACTGAAAACCAACTTTTAAAGTTTTAGATTAAAAATAGCTTGAGAAATTCGTTGAGATTGCGATTAAATTTAGTTTTGCTTTTGATACACTGTAAATATTGTTCACGAAATGTAACTTTTTATGTCACACTCGCATGGCCCGCCAGTCTAGGTGGACAACATGTTTGGCTCCTGGAAGTTCCAACCCTGCCTCAGATAATTGAGAAACAGAAAATTTTGGGGTCGTATTAATTTCTGCAAATTCCATACCTTAAATTCTTCAAGCGAAGACAACTTTCCACCCAGGATCATATTTTCTGACGTCAGCTGATCTTTCATTTCTTGGAATTCATGTTTCAGGGTTGCTAGTTGTTTTTCATACGATTCCTTTTCTGTGTCTTTGGCCTGAAATAGAGGAATTTTGAAAGTAATCAATGATTTATTCATTTTTTTTCTATTCAGCTCTTATTTTAACCTTTTGCTCTGAACATGGCCCTGCAGAACCAACTTTTGATACCTGATATCTAACGATATGTGGGGAATTACTTCTTTTTCCACAGACAGTAATCTTTCTGGTCCGACATTGTGTAAGCCTTGGTGAGATGGGGGACATGGGGTTAGAATCTGACCCGTCGTTGCATCCAATTTTTTATCATTTTTATCCCAGATGAGAGGAAAGGTAATAAAGTGGCTCAATTAGAAGGAGAACCACACCTTTTCCACATCTAAATGCTGATAAATAATCAAAGTCAAAATTTTCAACGAAAACTACAAATGCTTAAGTTGACAGCTAATTAATATTAGCTGTATATACAGATCAAAATTTTTGTTATTGAAGTTTGGTGTTCTCAAAGTTTAACTCTGGATTCAGAACCAAAATTACCCTTATCCGGACGGCAGGTTCAGAAACAAAATTTGCGTTAACCAAACCTGTTTTCTCCTCTCAATTTGGAGTAAAATTTTCTCAGATTCCTCGCTCCTGTATAAAGCTATTTATTCACCTGTTGCAATGCAGCCAATTTATCATTCAAATCCAAAATTTCGTCAGACCGTTGTTCAAGTTGTTTCTTCAGAAATGAAACAATTTCCTTCTTGTCTTTGACTTGCTGATCATATTTCCCTTGGAATTCTTTATTCGAAATATCAAGGGCGTCACATTTCTGCTGGTACCTGGATTAAATAAAAAATATGTGATTTCAAGCTTTGACCTTGGGTGATTTTGCCAGGGATTGATTTAGAATATATTCTAAAATTCTCTTTGTTGAGATTTTAAATTGACGTTGATTCTTGCTTCTGGGGTGTTAGTGTTATTGTTGTTGTTGAAAAAACTGCTCTATGCAACTTGCTGGTATCTGGATTAGTAGCATTGTAAAAATTAGAGAGTAGAGTGAAATGTGAATGTGGGGTAATTTTTTGGGGCTCCCGAAGTATGCGAACAAAGATGGCGGACATCGGAATGTAATATGTGTACTAGGTTAGGGTTAGGCCATAATTTTAGGTATAAATACTACGGGAGGCTCTTGGATAGTCTTCGAACTGATAATAGGACTAAAATAAGGAAAATTGGAAAAAAATTATTGCCTAACCCTAACCAGTTACCCATGTTACGTTCCGATGTCCGCCATCTTGGTTCGCATACTTCGGGAGCACCAATTTTTTTATGGTTGTTTTTTTACATTGTCACAACCAATTCTGACAGTTTAATTAACTTTGGTATATAAAACGGAGCGTCGATGACCTTCGTCAGCCTCGCATATTGGCCTACACAAAACATTCTCTGAATTATTCACTGAGATTACCAAAGATACATTTTCAAATTGGCCACAAACCATTAAAAATTGCTAAAGTCATTGATATATTAGTTAAATTTAATTGTATTAGAAAGAAACGATGATGTTGTTTTTTTCCTATTGGGTAGTAATGTGGAAGTGTTTATTTCTGCAAGAATAATTTTTTGCTTTTTTTTTTTGCAGTTTTTTTGCTTGCATGAAAAAGATAATGGGCCACAGAATGAAAAAGGATGAGAATCACCGACTCATGCCTTATCTGAATCAGCGTGAATTGCTCCGCCAGGGGTAGGCTATTTGATTTGCAATTTTGAATAATCAGATAACGGATTTCAATTAAAGTCGCCCTTGGTTGTATTTAGGGCTGTCCAAAATCGAATATTTTTTTGATTCGAATCGAACCGAATATTTTTCTCGAATTGAACTGAATAATCGAATATTATTGTACAATCCTAAATTTGTCTCTAATGTACAATGAAAACTTCCTCTTCAATATTGTGATAACGTATGTGCAGTTATACCTAAATTATTGCAAATATTTTGCATACCTATGTTTCCAGAGTTATAAAAGGAGATGACAAGCCTCCTTGAACTGGTCAAAAAATTTAGGGTTTTAAAAACTATCAAGTTTTAAGAGTTGGAAATTGCACAGACTCTTTTATTGCCCGTAGTTGCTATTTTAATCCTATTATAACCCAATATTTTTCGTGTAATTTTCAGTAAAATGATAAACAACTATTAATATAGATATAACTGTTGCCTGAAAAATTCAAATTGTTTTTCGGAAACTCAAAAATTCAGAGCTAGTTTGATGACATTATAATTTGATGATCATATTTTTGCTGTACAACAGCCATCAACTCACAAAAGTGCAATTATTTGTCATAGTAATAAATGGATGAAACAAAGTATTGCCATTAGAAGAAATTACAAATTCTATTGGAAAAAGGTATTGAACCTCCAAAACGTGTTTCAGTCCAGTACCATGTTTCTATGATTCCTGACTAAAAAGCTACAAATCGATTCTATTTATAGAACTGGCGCTTTTGCCGACACAAAATTTGCTCTTTTCTCCTTGTGTTCTTTCAAAAACGTCATCTTTAAATCATTGTTACCAATAACTTTTCATTTAAGACCATGCATGAAATGGATAATTACATGTCACCGGAAAATAGGAGAGACCTTTTTACAGCAAAGTAAGCGATGGGAACATGTTTTTGGTTGCCTGGTGAAAAAGGCGTTGCAAAGGTGGTCGTGAGGCTCATCATGTACCAAATTTTAGCGATTCGTAAATTGGCCGAAAAGCGCTTCGAATAATTTGCGATTCGATTTCGAATATTCGGTTCGCTTGGACAGCCCTAGTTGTATTGCATTAGTCATTGGACCTTCAGGTACAACACAAGTAAATTACATGAATTAATAACAAAAATATGAGGGTACTTAGTAGAAATAGATTGGGGTAGAAATAATATACAAATACAGAATAAGTGTGAGAGGAAAACTTGCAAGAAATGAAGCACAATGAAGGCTTTCAATGGAACTCATCTGCATAATTATATTTAAGCATTGCTTTTTCAAAATATACATTTGTACCAACTTAACACCCAGTGCTTCAACTCACCTGTTTAACCTTGTTTCCAAATCTTTCACTTGAATCATGAAAAACTCTTTACTGAGTTCCGTTAATTCCTTTCCACTGGTCGGACGTTCCCCTGTCGCTGATCCTTCTTCCTTGTCTTTCTTTCCCTTCTTCCCTTTCTTTCCTCCCTTCTTTTTCGGAGGCATATTGGTGAGATTTTAACAAACTATTAAAATTTAACTTTTGATTGGAACTTACTAGTTAAACCAGAAAAAAAGTTAGTCGGTCAATTGTTTAATCTAGGAATGTGCAACCTACGGGTCAAATGCGACCCTCTAGGAAAAAATTTGAATGATGTGCGCCCCGCGTAACGAGTAATTCAGTTGATTGTAAGTAATTCCAACCCATTTGCAACGAAAAGCCTGTACCTAAGTCCGATTAATTATCCATGCCAATGCCTTAACAGCTAGCTTGTGCAATAAACGCATGTCATAAGATCAATTACCAAATTTTTTGTGCCTGGAACTACTAGAAGTGCTATATTGAATAAAGGTGCGACCGGCGGTTTCACCCAGTTATTTATATCTGGCCCGCCTGCATTGAAGGGTTGCATACCACTGGTTTACTTTATACAAGTGTATAGAAAACTGATACAACACATAAATATACTAATTATTTGTGTGACCGCAGTTGCGAGAGATCAAGAAATATCTCCAAGCAGCGACACCTACAACACTGGTACAGGTTACTGCAAAAGGTCACTGAATGAAGCACAACTTCTGACTCTGCAGTAGTTGTGGCAGCCAAATTGTTTTGCTCAATTGTGCGTAAATGGCTGAATATATTGCCAAAAAAATCATTGATAATTGGGCAATCCGAAATGACTTGATTGCAAGCTATTTGAATTAGAACTATTATCTCACTACCGTGGTTTAAAAGTTACATGTTGATTAATTTGTAGTCCTAGGCAAGTAATTATGGTCTACATGCAAGCATAGGTTTTTGAGTAATGTAAAAATGGCACAAAACTTTTAATTTTGCAGACATTCAATAAAAGGACAAAAACACACCACTTTTTTACAGCATATCTGCTCGACGCCATACCGGCATAAAACACCACTAAACTAAAAAGAAGCGCAATCTTTTAATAGGCTAAGTCTATTAAACTCTTCAAAAAAATAACCCGATTAACATAAAAACAAATTTATGTGTTTAGCAGTTGAGCTATATAGCAATAAAATTTGAGAAAATAACAGAAAGGAGAAAATGAGAATACGGCCTAATCAATGGAGAACAACAACCTCTTGTCAAGTTCAATTATGTCTGGAAATAGTTAGCCAGTTATTTGTTTCTGATGCATGAACTTGATGGCGGTGAAAGGCATAATCAAATATCGGTTACGCAAACCACCCTACTGCCCTATGGCTGTATGGTGACAAATGAGCCTCCAGCAAGACTTTCACACATAATTTAAGGCCTAGTTTTAGATATGAATATGAACCAATTAAACGTTTCAAAAGCATCAGGGATTATGACGATGGTGTCATATCCTGGCAGCAGGCCGGTAGACTATGTCTGTATGAGAAGGACTTCCTAATAGAAAAATTATACTATAACATCTCATCTAAAAGTTACGTCGTAAACAAATCCATTTCTAATTATTCTTTATTTCAAAATCAGCAGTATAAGAGTATGCAGCATAGTACAGTAGTAACGCAGGCAAAAAATGGGGATATCAACTCAACCCACAACATCAGTTAACTAATCAAGTCCATGCATCTGAAAACAAAATACCTGACTAACTGATCCCTCATCCGACATGAACTGGCAACTGAACAAGAGGCCGTGGTTCACTGTATGATTGAGCAGTTTTATGGGCTCTGTTCCCCCCTGGATAAGAAATATAAATCCTAATTCCTATATAAATCCCAACATTTAGTAGAACCTTTAGCCAGCGAACAATTTTCACCGACGTTACCATAGTAACATTGACAACACTATAGCGCCACTATGCGGACAGAATACATGTCACAAGACAAGTTATCGGGAAATTATTTGAATTTTGAACAACGGACATAATACGTGAAGGATAAGAAGAGAAAAATTCGGACTGTCTTAAACGGTATTCAGATGAGTAAGTGTTTTTCAAGATATTTTATTTACTGCAAACACATGGTAAGGCCCAACAAAAAAATACAATGGACGGGGAAATATGTTAGATGGGAAAACCCAAACGTAGTTTTAAAAATTCCTATGATGCACTAAAAAAATTCTTCTACTCGATGGTTATGGAACACAGGACACGAAAGTGCATATGCACAGTTATAAATAAGGCATGAAACGTTGTGTGTATAGCGTAAGAAAAAACTTTTCAGTCTCCACAGGAAACATTTTCATTTTCCTCGATTACCTTTTCCAGCCAGTTCGTGCACGCCGAAAAAAATTATGAGTATTCGCTGCTGATAAATAGGGATTTTCATATTTTTTGTGTAGAAAGGAAAGGCGAATAGGGCGACAGGGCGAACCGCGGCTCGTGATATAAATAGTATTACGATTTTTCAGGAAAATTTGTTGCATTTACAAGGAATCACGAAACTGTGTGAAAAGTCATAGTATATACAGGATAGGATTTACATATTTATCCTAGGGTATAGAAAAGTCTATAAGGCGACTTAATCATATGACGAACGTCGGCCTCTCGTCCGGTTACCCTTCTATGTCGGGTATGGGATTAGTTATCGAGGTATTATATATCTGTATTGATGTAAACTCAGCTAGTCCACCGACCAGTTTATTCTCTTGGGAATGAAAAACAATTTCAGAGTTGACTTATTGCGTGGCGCGAATCTATCTTCAGGATATTAGTGGGATCAGGACTGAATGTTTACAACACTTTTGGCAGTCAACAAATGTCGATCAATCAAAAAATTTTTTTTTTTTTGTTAGCCATTCAAGAAAAGCATAATAAAGTGAAAGCAAGAGAGGCCACGAAATATGGCAACCTTGTAATAGCTGTACGAATAATATTTGCGAAATGTTGCACCTGAACGGCGTGCGTTTAGCTTTGCCTATTCAATTTACGAAACTTTTTTACTTTAATATTATTTTATATATATATTTCAATCGACGCTCTAGAAGTGTATGTACCAAAACGGAGGTAACTAATTTTGTTCGCCCAATTTACAAGTTGTATAAAGGTACTAGAGTTGTCAACCGTCCTTTATTTCAAAGGATAATCCTTTAGTTAAGCTCTTCGATCCTTGTCCTTTTTAGCATTAAGAAAAAATGCTGATTGTCATTTATTTTCTCCAACCTTGGCAACCCTAAAATGTACTGATACCTATGAACAGGGGTTATATTCACTTGGCTAACACAGACAGTCCCCGAACTTGTAGTGGCACTAAAATAAGGAAAATCGGAATTAAATTATGACCTAATTCTAACCTGGTGCATTTGCTACTATTTGCTCTCTAAGCGAGATAGTGTTCAGATTCTGCTTAGTTTACTAAGTCCTTTTAAACGTTTTATTCCATTATTAATTATTTCAATGAATTTTATGCTGAATTAAAAATCCAATCCAGTACTGAGTCGGAGAGTAGAGTCAAATTTTAATAAGAAAAACTATGAATAAAAAATAGTTTTTTTACAACAGCTGGTCCAACAGCTAGCATAACGTTTATATAATAATTATAAGCACAATGTAACAATCGTAGTCATTATGACGATATTTTCAACGGATATTTATATTTGTAAATATATACTATAGTCGGAATTTCAGCAGACACAAATGGGCCGGATGAACAACTTCGGGGGGCCGGTCCGGCCCGCGGGCCGTAATTTGACTAACCCTGCGCTAAACGGCCATAAGAGATCAGAAAATTAATGATGAGCAACATGATAGCGATCAAGGTTTTTGAGTATTGCCAATTAAACTGTTTTGAGGAGATCGAAGCCTGCCAAGTTACCAATATATATAAGATAATTTGTTGAATTTTTTATAGTGAAAATGCCTCTGCAGAAACATAGTTATGATTAGACTCTGTATAAGTGGGTATTGATAACACGAGACAGAGAATGCGATAACGAATACGATGCTTATATTTGGTTAAGATATGTTAGGGCAGAGCAGTCGCGTAGCCAAGAGTTTTGAAAGGAAGGGGAGGTTCAAAATTTTCTAATTGCCAAGTTATACTGTAACTGCTAGCGGGTTCGGTCGAAGGCCGGAAATAATCCAATCGAATTTAAACGGGATCAAAGAAACAGGTCAGAAAATCATGATTGGAGCAAGAACTGGGTAGTTCACTACGCTTTTCTAGTATTGCTAAATACAAAGCCCACCAAGTTACCAATAGATTCTAGTCGATTTTTTAAACTTTTTTGGTACAAATGCCATTGGAGAAACATGGTTATAATTGGAGATTATTTAAGTGAGTTCTGATAACGTGACATAAAGAATGCGATAACCCTAACCAAGAGTCGGCCTTCAGATAGTGTTGATTGCGTCGCGGAATAACAATTCGTCTCTAAAACTTCTTATATATTTGTCTCGAATAAAACTTGTGAGAAAATGATTAAATCTGTCAAAATAACGTGGAGAGATTATGGTATGTCTGACTATATTTCAGAAGTTGGGAACCTTTTCCTAAATGGAATGCTCGCATAATGGCTGTGAGCTATTTTAAGAAATAAATCAAAAGCGCAGGCTTAGGACTTTGGAAGAATATTCATAGTTACTAACATGCAGATCCCAGTCTTAGTGGATTATGGCAAAACCTCGCCAGTTAATTGCTTCAGTTGCGTATACTTTAGTGATGGTAGTAAAAAGTTAACCATCCGCAGCCGCTTTTTCACACAGAACCATCTCCCATTGGATTCGAACCTGCGAACTGACGTACAATCACCAACGTTACAATGATAAAAGCCTTCCTGGAGCTCAGTCAATTGCGCATGCCATCACATCGATCACGGATTTGTGCAAGCTGTAACTTATATGTAAAATGCTACCCTTTTAAAATCATACAAATATTTTCAGTTCAGAATCCACTACCCGATTTATTACACCCTGTGGTGTGGTGGTGGACTTTACCTACTAGCATGACTCTAGAGTAGGGATGGACAAGATTTTTGGACCATGGGCCTAAAGGTTTGCTTAACTAGACTGGCGGGTCATGTAAGTGTGACGTAAAAGTTACATTTTATGAACAATATTTACACTTCACAGTTTTAAAAAAAAAGAAAAAAGAAAAACAATAAGCCTTATGCTAAAACTAAATTTAATCGCAACCTCAACGAACTCCTTGAGCTTTTTTCCAACCCAAACATCAAAATTTGGTTTTAGCTTGGTTGTGGCAGCATCAGGCGGGTCAAATTAAATTTCGCAACGGGCCGGATTTCACATGCGGTCCGTCGTTTGCCCATGTCAGGACTAGAGGCATCAGGCATGGTACCATAAGTAAGCTCAACGCCATAAGCATTAAGCCTTTGCGCTATTTTTAGCAAACAGTACCATTATATATTCGAACGCATCAAACAATTACGCAAATTAGAGCGAATGAACTCACGAAGGTGCGATGCGTATAGAATACTATACCGCTGAAACCGAAGTCATACTTTTTCATTCAAGCATATTTAAACTATTTTTTTTGTTTTTACAACGTTTCGTCTTATTTCGTCAGACTTTCAAGACAAACATATTTCAACTATGAAAATTGTGCATTTTACTATTTTTTCGCAGTGTTTCGTCCAACTGATGTCAGACAGGAGACGATCAATTAACGATCAAGGAATCTTGCTGAATACTGAAGTAAATAAATTTCTGTCCGCCAAAGACAGATTTCTTCAGACAAGCAGACATAAAATTTGCCTATTTTACAAGTTATTCTTAACAGTGTTATTAGCGTATAGTTTCGTCTAATCTAAACGAGATCAAACTTTCTCATGCAAGCATATTACAACACTAAAATTCATGTATTTTACGATTTTTTTAACAGTATGGAGAGAGATTAATAGGAATATTTGTTGTGACATAATGAACGGTAACTCGCTAGTAATAGCGCATACGTCATCTCCTCGCAGCTGTTGTGAGTAATACACACTGTAGCGACCAGAGAGCGACTTAGCTTTAAGCTTGGGACATGGTAATTACGGGCCCGTTTATCACACAGTTTCTGGTTTTTAAGCTTGGTAGAAAGACGTTTTAGCGCGTCTTTGAGTCATTCAATTACAGCACAGTTGATAGGCATAGAATAGTGATAACGGAAAATGCATTTGCAAATTGAAACCGGTCGTTTATTATTACGCATCCTCATACGTTTCTGAAAGTGTGTGCGGTGATGAATATGTGAATTTTGAATGAGAAACAATCAGTCAGCCAGTTAATCAGTAGTTAATTTTTTACATTGTACATACAGAATTAATTAAGATAAAAAAATGCATTTTAGTGGGATGGGAGACGCGATAACCAGTGATGGTTATCTATAAGCGTCACCTATGAGGGAGTGAGTCTAACATTAAATCATACTGGGGAAAAAGTCAAAATATAATTCTAATAGAAGCCGAACTTCGAGATACATTTAAGCGACCCGATATCCCGGTGTATATTTTTAGAATGGTGATTGGTGACTACAATATAAACGCTTATTTGGTATTGATAAATTGAGCCACGTTTATGCCCGCCGCTAATTTTCTGACCCGATTTTCATTCTGTATATTATCGGTTAGGAAATGTTGGGCTAATTTTTTGTCTCCCGCTGTTTGTTTATCTTACAATTCACGAAAACGACCTTACTCATTCTAATCTAATCCAACTAGCGATGCCAGATTTAATCGAACGAACATCGCGTCATTCTTCGATTTATAAAGCATAAATTTTGTCATTTAGGATCGACAGTGAGACATTCAAGCGCGATATATCCTAGCTTTAAGCTTAAATCTTATTTAAACTAACCTAACTAGCGATGCCAGTTTTAGAATTGATTTTGTCATCTAAGCTTGACAGAACATTCAAACGCGATATTGCTCAGCTTTAAGCTTGGGACATGGAAGTTTCGGGTCCGTTTATCACACAGTTTCTGGTTTTTAAGCCTAGTAGAAGGATGTTCTAGCGCGTCTTTGAGTCATTCAATTACAGCACAGTTGATAGACATAGGATAGTGATAAGGAAAATTGCATTTGCAAATTGAAACCGGTAGTTTATTATTACGCGTCCTTATACGTTTCTGAAAGTGTGTGCGGTGATGAATATGTAAATTTAGAATGAGGAAGAGTCAGTGTGTAGTTTATTTTTTAAATGCCGAAGTACACATTGTACATACAGAATTAAGAAAGATATAAAATGTATTTCAGTCTGAAAGGAGACGCGCTAAACCAGTGGGGGTTATTGAACAGCGTAGTATGTGTACCAGATTAGGGTTAGGCTATAATTTTATTCCGATTTTTCTAATTTTAGTTATATTACAAGTTCGGGAGCTGTTTGTGTTGCGCTCATAGGTTTTAGTCCCTTTACACAACGTGATGTAAAGTAGACGAACAAAATTAATAATCTGGAACACATACTTATGGAGCGCCGCGTATTCTATGAATGAGTGAGTCCAACATCAAATATTAACAAAAGCGGGCTTTGAGATACATTCAAGCGACACGATATCCAGGAATGTATTTTTAGAATAGAGATTGGTGATTATCGTAAAGTCAATTAGTTGGTTGGGATAAATTGGTTCATGTTATCGCTCGCCATTAAGTTTCTGACCCGATTTTTATTGGACACGTTTAGTGGCCATAACGATCGTTTCAATATTATGTTGTTGTTGTTCTTGTTCTTGTTCTTTGACACGTTTTTAAAAAGTCGCTTTTTTCTTCGAATACTGGACCAATTGCTTTGAAATTTTCAGTGGTTGAAGATAAAATTTTTTTCCAGAAGGCTATTACTTTTATTTATTTCAAAATTTTGCGTGAATTCTATGAAATTTGATATTTCGTCTAAAATTTTGCTGTATTATTTTTTATCCATGGGAACACGCATTTTAGTCAGTGTCATGACTGGCTGTACGTTTTGATTCTGCAAAATTCTTGCTACTGGAAATTCAGAACTTTTTTGAGGGTACCGGTAGCGTCAAAGGTACCGGTAAGGACTGATTCGCTCTGGTCTAACGTGTCCATATATTTGTGCGTAGCTCTCTTGTTCTGTTTATGATCGGTTAGGTGAGGAAAAGTTAGACAAGGTTATTTTCTTCGTTTATCTTACTCACAATTACAACCTCACCTTTTCTAATCCAGTGTTTCCCAACCTATGGGTCGCGACCTAAAACAGGGTCACTCGAAAGAAATTGGTTTTATTTTTTATTAATTTGTATAGTTTATTTTATATTTGCTATTGTAGTGTAGCTCAGTAGTAAATGTATATTCGAGAAGTATACGGTGTAAAATCTTGGCAGCATCTATTTCGTTTGAAATTTAATTAAACCGCTGCAGTGGATTTATTTATGGCAAAATAAATGCTGTCTAAAATAACTGCTCTATCTCAGTTATTTATTTAATTTTACGGCCATGGCAGCACTACACGGCGTTTCGTATGTGAGTACTTATATCCTTGAGTTGCGATTTTGCAAAAAAAAAATTTCAATTTGGGTTGCTTAAAAAAAATATTGGAAACCACTGTTCTAACCTAACTAGTGGTTCCAGTTGCAGCCGAACGACCATCACGCCGTTTTTTGATTTATGAAGCAAGGATTTTGTCATTCGAGCTCGACAGAGCATTAAAGCGCGCTATTTCTTAGCTTTAAGCTTGGGACATGGAAGTTCCGGGTCCGTTTGTCAGACAGTTTCTGCCTTTTATGATTGAAAGAAAGACGTTCTAGAGCGTTATTGAGTCATTCAATTACAGCACAGTTGATAGGCATAGAATAGTGATGAAGAAAAATCGCATTTGCAAATTGAAACCGGTCGTTTATTATTACGCGTCCTTATACGTTTCTGAAAGTGTGTGCGGTAAGGAATAGGCAAATTTAGTATGATGAAAGTGTATTTTTACGACCGGACAGAAACATTTTAGATTGCAAGCTTATCTTTGCCGAACCTGTAGGTGCCAAAGTGAATTGAATCGAAAATGATTTTAAAGCATTACGTATTACATGGTATTTACATGTTTTTGATGCTGCTTTCAGAGTTGGGGGCAATAACCTGGCCCAACTTGTTCTGACGTGACATGAGTATAGAAATGGTCTCAAATTACGCAGAATTCTGAATTTCTGAAAGTGTGTGTAGTGATGCATAGGTAAATTTAGAATTGGGAAGTGTATTTTTATTAGGATTTAAGTTATCAATTTTGAGTGATAAGACAAGGCTTTGCCAGGAATAAGGACTTGTGCAGACACAACAATTCGCAATTTCAAAGCCCACGTCACGTAGCGTCGCCGAGTTAGTGTAGAATTAAACATTTCTGATAGTGTGCGTGATGATGCATGGGTAAATTAACAATGTGATTCGTTTATTTCTATCAATTTTGAGTGATAATACAAGGCTCCGCTAAGAAAAAGGCTCGTGCAGTCATTTTTATTATTATTTATTTTTTTATTTTTTATTTTTTGGCGGATCAGAATTTTTCCAGACTCGGATCAGTGTCTTGAAGACACGTCATGTCCGAGTTTTATCGGTCAATCGCTTCATAAGCATGCTACTGCATGCAGTAGTCATACACTTCCGGGGGCCATTATTATTATTTTATTACGAATACCAATGTTAGTCGGGTGATTACTTTGGAGCCGGGGTGTGCAGCATATTTTGTCGTTAGGCCATATAGCCGACTAGCTTGGGCCACACGAAAATGAGAGAATGCGGCGATCGTTCAGCCTTACAGTAATAAATGCACCGGAGAAAACGGCGAAAGATTTAAAGCAGCGAATGACGCAAAATGTATTATACCCATGTGAGAGCCTTTTCAAACATAAACGTTCGGATTAAGAGTTCATGCTTGCCAGGGAAAAATGTGAGTATCATCAAGGTGCACTGTTCTAACTTTCTTTATAGTGTAACAGAGCTTGCAAGTCAGTTTGAGTCATGATTTTATTTTACAGTCGGATTGTTTTAAAATGACAATATACAAATACATGTGGATTTATAGGACGTTTGGGTATTGTTAGGATAGGGGTCGGGTTATACCGAGACTTCAACAATACGGGTCGCTGCTGTGGTGAATAAAATATCCATAAATAAATTTTCAACTCCACATGTGTTTGTAAAATATTATTTTCAAAACTCCAAGGTAACTGTAGCTTATAACTTAAACTGACAAGAGTTCGGTTTGATCGGTAGAGGTAGACCCTTGCTACAAACAAACGCAAATGTTTTTCTGTATTACATAGAATGGTCGCCTATACTCTTGCTGTAGCATTCTTGTATACGTATATTTATTCCGCATTTAAGATCGTTTAGGGCAGACATGGGCAAACTACGGCCCGCGGGCCAATTCCGGCCCGCTGGGTAATTCAATCTGGCCCGCCTGATACTGCCACAACCAAACTAAAATCCAGTTTGGATGTTTTAGCTAAAAAAAATTACCTCAAGGAATTTGTTGACATTGCAATTAAATTTAATTATGGCACAAGGCTCATTGTTTTCCACTAATGCTTCTGTAACACTGTGAATATCGTTCATAAAACATGGCCCGCCAGTCTAGGTGACCTCTAGACAAGCTGATATTCATTGGTCGGCGAAGGTATTACTTTTTCAACCAGGTTGCAATTGCATCCCGTCATGTATACAATTATATCCATCACTACGATAAGATATATAAACATCAATTTTATTCTATCACATCAAGGAAATTCAATAGATTGAAAACGAACACTTATATGTTTTAGGTGATTCAAGAGCCTTGCTGCGCACTAACGTAAATATATTTTTCTGTAACGTTTCGTCTGACCAAGGTCAGGTTTCCTCAGGCATAAATAGTTCAAATCGGTAAGACCGAACGTTACAGGAATGTATTTGTTAGTATGCAGCAAGACTGTTGAATCACTTATAATAGTTATCTTTACTCTTGCTACAGCATCTTTGCGTTGCACAAATACGGAATCGCTAGCGCAAAAAAAAAAATAGAACAAGGATTAGTATTTAGTCATGCAGAAAGCTAATCGATGCACAAGCTACTATTTTTATTTGTAAACAGCAAATGCGTTAATGGAAAAAAGCTTACTTGTCGGCCAATGTAGATTATTATGAAGACTACGACGGTATTATCATGTTAGAGTTTCTCGTCGATATTTAGTTTCTGAGTTTGCTTATAAAAAAGAGTTGTTTTTTTTATATTTGCTGATTCGCGGCGTATGGTGTAGTCTGCTATCGGGGATTTAATTAAGCATAGAGTTTTTATAAATACACAGGATTAAGCTTGTCCACAACCTAATCAATCTTTCTAACCACAAAAGGTTGCAAATTGCAAGCGTGTTCGTAACGCTAATCGGAATGCGTCGATCTCTGTGCCGCCGAAGAGGGCTGTAGATCTGACATACAGACAACAGGTTAGAAATAGGAATGGATTTATGGACCAGCTCGCCATTTGAATGACCTCCGCCGTGAAGGAATATTGGAGACGTAAATATCGTATATGTAATATATAATACTGTAATTTTAAATGTCTCTAGTCTGATTGAAACGGTACTTGTACGCAAATATGTCCTTATCATCATATGCGCCCGGCATGTGCAACCTTCGGCCCGCAGGCTAAATGCGGCCCGCAAGGAAAAAATTTGCGACCCGCGGAGAAGTGACAATTTTGAATAGTGTGCTGAGCTCAAATCTGGTATGCCCGAGTAATTTCAATTGCGTTGCAAAGTCAATACTTCAGTCAATTTATTATCTATGCATATGACGTTACAGTGCCATAACAACGGAAGCGAGCAACGCATATCATAAGACCAATAACCGAAATTTTTGCGAAGTGCGGACGGCGGTTTTATTCAGTTATTTGTACCTGGCCCTCCTATGTTGAAGGTTGCACACCTCTGATCTACGCTATCGTTGAAGTTTAGTATTCCTGCCACACGGAACTGCGATGATATGATGCATCACTCATGCTTTGACCGGGTTCAAGGTTCACAATGAAGGCGGATGATACACGGATGTTGACGCATTGTCGGCATGAGTAACGAAAACATTAAATCACGGTCTCGTTATGGAATCACGAGTTTTGGATATATGATAAATAGGTCAAAAAGCAATATGTGTGATATTTATAGGCTTATCAAGTCTTTCAGGTTGAAGGACTCAAGTTCAAATCCCATGCATTCCAGCCCACCTTTTTATTTATACTGAATATAATACATCGTTATATTATGATGAATACCAGTTCACGAGAAATAGTAAAAAGGAGATGGGTGCGATAAGTTCTATATAGGATAGGATTTACATATTTTACCCGTGTGGGAGAGGAAGCCGATAACACGGCTTAATCATATGGCTAACCACGGCCTTTCGAACTACGACCCAGTTGACCGTCAAATCAGTACTCGACAATTTTTACGACCGCTTCAAAGAACTTATCGTAAAATATTCATAAGTACTGCACTTAAAAGCTAATAAACACAGAAAAAAGGAATCATTTACTTTAATTACAAACGCGCTTCGAAGTAATTGTAATCAACTCCCGTCTGTAAATTTTATTATTGCTACGCCGAACTGTTGAAAATAAGTGTAAATTTGACTTGGACTTTCACGTGTTGTTGAAAAATGACATGGGTGCAATGTGCAAGTTATATAGATATGTCTATTCTTTTTCCCTAAAAAACTTATCTACATAATAGATAAACGTTATAACAGAGACGGAATGCATGTTTAAGCCGTGTTAGCTTAAGGCACAGGTGTATGGCATGCGCCCCGTCACAAAAAATAATTACATTATGAAAATGCTGAGTAGCAAAAGGACGAAGTGGTAAGGTGACCGTACATTTGAACCAATGATGAGCTGGAAAAATCGTAACAACCGGAACGCAGCTAATTTGTGAAAATGTAATATATATTTACAACACGACGCGGACGCTACCACAAATTTTTGTCTGTCCTTAAGATAGAGCCGAACGACTACAATGAAATATAAAGAAATTATCTGGTATATGTCTGTTCAAAATTACAAGAATATTTATACCAATTCAATACGAATGTGTTAGAATTAGAAAGGTGTAGGATGAAATTTCATGGGGTCAAAGGTCGGCAAAACATCCATTACACGTTATTGCTGTGCGCTAAATATTTGTCTGCTGTAATGTAAAAAAAAAATTATGGCGTAACAAGACGTAAGTTAATAAGTGAGTTTACAAGATGTACTAGAACTAGACTTTCTATGACATAATTTTATTTCAACAACCGGAACGCAAATGCAATAAAATGTCTAACAACCGGAACGCCGTTCCGGTGCGTTCCGGCTACAGCTCATCACTGATTTGAACCCACGTACATTTGAACCCATATGTATATCCGCGGGTTCAATCTATATGCGGGTGCTAAAACCCATGGGTTAGGGTTAGTAACTTAGTATGAGTTCAAATATTCGTAAAACAAAAAACAAATTCCATAGGTGCATTAGTATGCAGGTGCAATTGTCGTGGGTTTAAATGTAATGGAACCAAGTGGTAAGAGAACCCAAGTTGTGGTCTAGCAAGGCCGTCACTGATGTGTGATAAGTAGGGCTGTGAATCTCCGGGAAAACACTTTAAAACCGTTAACCGCGTATAGTTAACCGGTTAACTGCGGCGTGCGTTTGACGTAATAATTTACAATTTTATCTTATTACGTCACGATTGGTACAAAGCAATTTCGCGTGATCTTATCCCGATATCTCTCGTACCTGAGATGTCAGTCAACGGTTAAAAGAAATCGTAACCGTTAACCATTCTCGTACCTGAGATGTCAGTCAACGGTTAAAAGAAATCGTAACCGTTAACCCTTCTCAGCCCTAGTGATAAGCTAATGTCTTTTGAAAAGGCAGGAATCCTGCCACTTTGTCCCCAATTTATTTACAAACTGTGCAAGTCAGCGGGCATGGGGTTCGAACCCGAAACGCATCAAAGTCCATTCCAACGCTCTAACCACTAGACCGCCTCACATATCGCATATCGGTCAATAAGAAATCAATTAGGGTTAGTTCGGATACCTATAATTTTCACAACCCGGATAACGGATATATCCGGGTAATCTGTATTTTAATTATCCGGTTAACCGGATAGTTACTGCCACTTTTAGAGAACCCATTACACAAGATTTTTTCGGTGAATTGACCGAAAACCCTCACACAGTTCTATAGTATTTAGTGTAGTATAGTATCTTGTATTCTGTATTATTTTGTGATTTCTTGCACGACGAAATATTGACGAACTTTGTACATGTATACTGTAATAGGTTCCATAACATTTGAACCCACGACAATTGCAACTGCATACTATTGCACCTATGAAAATTTTTGTTGTTTTACCGATATTTGAACTCATACTAACCCTAACCCATGGGTTTTAGCACATGGTTCAAATGTACGTGGGTTCAAATGCACGATCACCACTGTAATAGCATACAAATAAATGAAACCATGAACACACATCTTGAATCACGGTTACTACTATGGAATGTACATTGTACATACAATATTGGTTCGAAGCAAACGGTGTACTGTCAACGGCAGAAGGTACTATTTATGGTGGCCGTACATTTGAACCCATGTGTATATCCGCGGGTTCAATCTATATGCGGGTGCTAAAACCCATGGGTTAGGGTTAGTATGGGTTCAAATATCCGTAAAACAAAAAGAATTCCATAGGTGCAATAGCATGCAGGTGTAATTGCCGTGGGTTCAAATGTAATGGAACCACTATTTAAAGCGTTGCCGAGACGGCCTAAGGCCACCGAAACTTATGCGGCCGCAGTCGACCGCGCTCTTCCATAGGTTCCACGCAAATTTCAGATGTAGATTTTTCGATTTCCCATGCAAACATAAATTACAACCTCGTATTCTGAATGACATCGCCGCGTGCAAGTGTCGCAAGTTACTTTAATTGCGATTTTGCACTCTGGTAACATGTGAAAATCGAATTTATTTTTCATTACAAAATCATAATTCCCAGTCTTATTTCCATTCCGAGAGTTATAAGAGGGCCATAGATCTGAAATATAGACACTTTAGACAGCAGGTTAGAAATAGGAATGGATTTATGAACCAGCTCGCCAGACTTGTCCTTTTTCAATACTGTAATTTCAAATGTCTCTAGTCTGATTGAAACGGTACTTGTACGTAAATATGTCTTTATTATCATATGCGCCTGGCATGTGCAACCTTTGGCCCGCGCAATTTATTTCGCTCAGGGTCCCGTGATAGCAACTACAGGCCCGCATCAACTACCATACGTCGCCTGCTGAGGTGCAGTTAAAAGTCCGCTTAGAGCAGTGGTTATCAACCTTTTTTCTTTCGTCGCCCTTTTTTTTTGCCCAAAAATTCTTAACTTTTTATTGCAAGGGGAAAACTACAAGAAAAATTAAGATCTTTCTACGAAAATGAACACTTAAACGTTTATGATTAAAATGGTAATTACCTCTCAGTAGCAGAAAACAGCATCGTCATTGATTGCTGCTTCAATCAAAATTAACTATTGTGACATAAATAAAACTAGCAATTTTTATTAGTTTCGTGGCCCGACTCAAAATCTTCATGTTGCCCAGCATTAGATAATGGTTGGCCTTACAAATTAAGTGTGTATCATATCCATTAGCTCTCGCTATGGATGTTTGCCAGAGCATCGATTTCCTTTTTTATTTCCGTAACAATGATCCATCGGCAATGAGTCAACAATGACGTAATAATCGCTATTTGTGGGACGCTCTGACACTTCTGTCTCTCAGACAGATATTCAAGCATGGTTGTTAACATTGGCTTTTTCTCGTCGTTTTGTGCGAATTTTTTCGGTTTTTATTTGTGATTCCAAACATTTGTTGTTAATCAAATACCTTAATTGTCATTATGTCTTCCTCGGAATATTAGTACAGTAGCAATAATGGATTTTTCTGCCCTCTAGGACGAACATAAAAAGCCACGGACTCCTATTTTACGGCAGAATAGTTTTTTCATGCGAGACCAACGAAAATTTTTTAGTGTAACGTTCGTCTGATCAAAGTTACAGAAATATATCTGTGTAAGCGTGTAACGAGACGCCTGCACCCAATTCTGGCAACTTAGGTTGAGCAATTTGGGATTCGACTCCAACTATAATCAGATTGGCAAAATGTTTCTCTCTACTGTTCACTCCCATTTAGAAAATCGGTCAATTTGGCAGAACCAAACATTATAAAATTAAAAATATGGTGTGGCAAGTAATTTTTATTTATTTATTTTTTATTATTATTTTTGTTTACTATGTGAGGTAGCGCATTCTTCTTACTTATAACTCCTCTATGGTTGTGTGTGTATGAAATAATTCAATTATTTCAGGTGAGTGAACACGTATCATTTCTTCTCGGCAAAACCTTTCATCTTATATATATTCTGTACGTTTTAAACCTTACCATATGATTAAACCGTCGTATCCGCTTTTCTCGGCCTTGGGATGAATATGGAAAGCACTACTTAATCATATGCATTACCATGAAATACTATACTATTTTACGACTTTTTTTCGCAGTTGATTTTGCGCGTGTGCCATAAATCGATTTGGTAATTAGTGTAACGTAAAGGACGGTGCATGTCTCTCGTTCAAGTTGACATAACTATTCGAGACAAGCTTGCTGGATAAGTTGGCTTTGCTGTATCAGTCAGCCTGGACTTGATTATGTTGATATCGTAGTTCAAAAATAATATTAATAGCGGAGCTGTCTTCGGAGTGAAATAATACTTAACAGGTGATTTACAGAAGCAGGAGAGCAAACAAAACCTTAGTTAAAGTTTGAAATGTCCAAAATTCAAATTAGAAGGTGTTGTCAATAGAAAGATTCGTGCCGTAAGAAATAAATCGCAGGGGCAGATTTCGAGTGAACTAGCAGGGACGAAAACGGTGAAATTCAGTTTATTATCGTTTACACGAGACAAAAATCATGACGAATACTTTCCGTGTGAATCTTGGATCCCTTGTAATGAAAAAAGCATTTTTCTGTTCTCTGTCCAAATCCCATTATTTTGAAACAATTCATGCTCAACAAAAAAAAAACGGTGCTCCCGAAGTATGCGAACCAAGATTGCGGACTTCGGAACGTAACATGGGTAACAGGTTAGGGTTAGGCCATAATTTTTTTCCAATTTTCCTTATTTTAGTCCTATTATCAGTTCGAAGACTAGCCAAGAGCCTCCCGTAGTATTTATACCTAAAATTAGGGCCTAACCCTAACCTAGTACACATATTACATTCCGAAGTCCGCCATCTTGGTTCGCATACTTCGGGAGCCCCGAAAAAACACTTTGCGAAATAACCTCATCAAACAATGAAACCAGAAAGAAAGGGGAGTTCCCTTGTGAAGCGAAAAGTAAAATCAATTTTCCACCTAGCATAGTGGCCTCCTTTCAATTGCTTCTTGGCCGCCTTGGGGGTCAACGGTCCCATGGTTGGGGACCACTGCCAGGGGCGTAACCAGGGGAGGGGGGGATGTAAAAAAAATAAAAGCATCTTTCTGTATCGTACATAGTGATTTTCCGTAGCTTGAAAAGATCTTTGGACCCCAAGACTCATGAAAACACACGTTTTCCGGCGTTCGGCCGAACTCGCCAGCTGTTCGATCTAACTTGGCAAATAAAAATTTTAGACCCCTCACTTAGGGTTGCCATTAGGGTAAAGGGAAAACGTGGATTTTCAAATGTCTTGAAGGTCTAAATTAAGGTTGCCATACCGTCTAGAAAATTCCGGACATGTCCGAAATTTAGGGTTAAATTTTGCGTCCGGGAAGAATTTAAAAAATGCTTGAATGTCCGAAATCCGGAATTTCACTGCATCTGCAATCGTGCTGTGCACACTGCTAATAAAGAACATTGTTATTTCGTACCGTGCGCATATTTTTTACTACGAGGTCATGAAAATAGTCATGAACTGTCCGGAATTTTGCTTTTTCAAATATGGTGACCCTACGGCCTCACTTCCTTTGAAAATTTTCTGGCTACGCTCTTGACCACTGTCATGAACACTTTATTTTCACAGATCTCTAGTAAATATTTCCTATATCTAGTGATGTGGTTCCATATAAAACAAATACAATGACGATCACAATAAAGCAGGAAAATGTGGAAGAGCATTTCACAATAACAGAGGAAATAGGAAGGTGAGTGCGAAGGGCTTTTAAACGACTTTTTTTACGCTCTAAACCAGACTCTAGAGCAGGCAAGGTACGGCCCGCGCGCCAAATCCGGCCCTTGGGTAATTCAATCTGGCCCGCCTGATGCTGTCACAATCGGACTGAACCAAATTTTGATGTTGTTGCTAAAAATAACCCAAGGAATTTGTTGAGATTGGGGTTAAGTTTAGTTTTGGCACAAGGCTTATTGTTTTTCACCGTTGCTTTGTAGCACTGTAAATATTGTTCATAAAATGTAACTTTTTATGTCACACTTACATGGCGCGCCAGCAGTGTTCCTTCCCTCTAAGGTGTGCGCGTGTGGGCGCGCACACAGCTTTCAGAGGGTGCGCACACGCATAGGTTTACTGCGCACAGACGTACTTCGATGTAATGTAACAATATGCTCCGTTGGCAGGTTGAGAAAGTTGGCAGGTTGAGAAAGTTTGTTGTTGGCTCACTTATTACCCGGTTAGAACGCCAAAATTTCTTCATTGGTTTTTGCACAAATATTAGTCATTTCCAAAAAAGTGCGCACATACCAAAATTTCTGCGCACACATACTACAAAAAATTAGAGGGAACATTGCCCGCCAGTCTAAGTAGACAAAATGTTTTTCCCCTGGTCCAAAAACCTTACCTACCCCTGATCTAGACAGTAGCTTATAATACAGATAGATACTGGATTCTCTACAGTTTGGCTTACAAGCTACCAAATTCGTTACAACATATTTCTGATGGTGGGCACGTTTTTTTTTACTCAGAACAAGGGTCTGTAGAAGTAAGCACTACTCCAGGGGGCTGTCATGTTTTTTTGAACCGGGATCTTTATGTTTGGGCTTGTGTGCTACCGTATAGAGGGATTTTTACGACGTATCCCCACCCCCACACCAAACAAAGCCTTGTGTGAAAAGCCACGAAAATTTTTACCGCACCCCACCTCTTGTGTACCCCCTTATCTATAGACACGTGAATGAAAAATAAGCTCACTATATCACCATAATTTATATATTCCAGTGGACAATTTGCCGTTGTGCGAAAATGTGAACACGTTTCAACGGGGAAGCAGTTCGCAGCAAAATGTATCAAAAAAAAGAGAGCAAAGGCCAGTAGAAGAGGGGTAAGTACCGTACCCACCCCCCCCCCCAAAAAAAAAGTTTCCAACTAAAAATATCCACCCCAGTCACGCTCATATGAAAGACCCCAAGCCCCCCCAGCCGCGCTCAAATCAATATTCGAGTCCCCACCCTTCAGTCTATATCGTATCAAAATTTGGTCATAGTGACGTCATGTCAGGCCAGATCCTTCCATCCAGGTTTGATCATGCGAATATCCCCCAGACAGGGACGTGTCTAACTAGTCTGCTGCCCGGGGCGAGTTTCTGATAATGCTGCCCCTTATACTTAACTTCTAAAATAATTTGGGTGATAAACAGATTATAGATGTCGTCATACACGAGAATAAATCAAATAATAGTCAAGTAGGAAAGAAACGATTGATTTATTAAACTAAGCATCAAAAAATGTTGCAATTGTAAAATATAGGAAACTTTTTTCTTAGGTCAAGGGTCGGGGAAACAACCCTTGTTGAATAACAATCACCACAGAACACATACTGTTAGCTTTTAATTAAATAAGAACACATCTAGAAGAGCATGTGTAATAACGCAAACTCTACAACTTGGTTCTGCAACCCCCTACAATGTGCTTCCCGGGGCGGTTGCCCCCTTCTAGGCACGCCACTGCCCCTACCCCATGCTAGATCTTATGAATGCCCCCCCCCCCCCCACCCCCCACCCCCAAATAGTTTTGGGAGGTAGGGGTCTGTATTATACGAGTCATTTTCAATGCCTGATTATAAAATAGTTGAGTGTTAATTAATCTAGGACGACATTTTCCCCAGAAATGTATTTTTGTTTTAATTTTTTTTACTTGCTATCCATCAGCCGCTTTTCAATCAGGATTACCATGCAGATCTCTGATTTATCCAATTTAGTAATACAAATGAAAAAAGAAGTAAAAGTTTTTTCTAGTTTGCTGTTGAGTGCTGTTTTTTAGTCTTAGGGTTTGTGGTTGTTAGATTGTAAATGTGCTAATAGGGCGTTCTGCGTTTTTGTGACACCTTACTGCGGACCGGTAGTAACCTTTCCGCGGACCGGCAACGGGCCGCGGCCCGGTGGTTGCCGACCACTGGGTTAGGTAATGCTATCAATATTTATTTATATTCTATGTATCAGTCACTAAAATATACTGAATCCTCTCATAGTGTATAATATTACCAAAAAAAACTTTTTTGCCCTACGCACGCACATAGACTTTTGGTACAAGACACTTATCCAAGCAGATTCAACATTATTAAACCTATTTCTATTTAACCAGGTTCTACGTGAAGACATTGAGCGTGAGATTGGTTTACTATGCGGAATTGAACATCACGGGATCATAAAACTACACGACTGTTTTGAGAGTAGAGAAGAAATAACCTTAATTCTTGAACTGTGAGTTATTGGGAGTATACGTTTTAAAAGTGTTTCTTTCGACGATTTACCTTAAAGATGCGAAATTTTTTATAAGAAACCAGTTTGAACTATTATACAGAACAGGGTGATACCCAGGAGGAAGAGGTTGTTGTGGAGAGGACCCCTTTTTTATATATAGAAAAAATCAATTTTTCGTGGCTTGAAATGCTTTCCAGACTCTGATGACTCTTACAAACCCTCCGGACTCACTAGCGGTCTAAATGTCAATTAGAAATGTCAGAACCTATTTGAAGATTCATGGCTGCTCTCTTGAGACATTGCTTGTAATCGAGTATGCATGTCTGAATATAATAGAATGAATAGATATGCTACTTGCGGAGACAAATTTGGTGTGACAGGCGAGCTAGAGGGTACATTCGCTTTATAGTTCGTTTCCACAGAAGTTTAAGATTCTATATTCAGGCTTCAATTTTTATATGTTTTATAATTATTACGTGTTTCTGACGCATTTTTTTTTCAGAAGCGTGTGTGGGGTTTATGGCTAGCAATTCAGTCTAGCGAGTGCCAAATGGATTGCGTTCAGTACTCTATTATTCAATACCCTATTACCCTCTGTGAATACGAAGGCTCCAGATTTCGATTTCACTGCGCGATATCCCAGTTGCGCAATTCATGAAAATTCCCACAAGAAGATGAGCTGAAATCTTTATAGGTCTCACAGAACGTATATATGCACAGGAATGTGACTTCTCACATAAACTAATTAAATGTCCCAAGGGAGTCTGCGTATCATATCGTTTCGCTTAACATACTTAAGTGCGGAGATTACAAAACGAAGGTCATTCCATGTTTGAGTAGTATTACTTAATCAGACGTGGCGATACGTGATTCGCGCATATTGGGAATGTACTATCTATGAGTTATACTAGAACTAGGCTATACAAGACAATATACTATGGGACAATATTTTTTCGTTTGGTTAAAATAAACATATCATTTCGCTTAACATACTTAAGTGCGGAGATTACAAAGCTAAGGTCATTCCATGTTTGAGTAGTAGTACTCATCCAGACGTGGCGTTTTGTGATTCGTGCATATTGGGAATGTACTATATATGAGTCATATTATACCAGTGGTTCTTGAACTTTTAAGTCGCTCCCTTTTTGGAATTTGGGAATACTCGCGCCCCACCTCAAAAATAACAAGCTAACAAATAATTTTTTTAATTTAAAATAATTTTTCGTTGCTCGAAATAAACATATAATTTCGGTTAACATACTCAGCAAGCGGAGATTACGAAGCGAAGACACTTCCGTGCCTTGTTAGTATAGTAATTATACAGCCATGGCAATACCTAATTTATGTATATTGGGACTGTATTATCAATTCAGTAGATACCTAAACTGCAGTCCGTGAAATTGAAGCAACTTCTGGTTACCTTTATTGTTACGTACCAAGTACGTAACAACTAAGGCAGACATTACGTAACAGAGAGTAAACGACATAAAAAAGTAAAATAAATTTACAGATCATATACACAGCATTTAAAATAAGAAACAATGAAACATTTACATAAAATACAATATGTAGGATATTTAATTATATATTAGTTATATTTAAGACAATTCCGTTAATTTTTGGGACGCACTTAGCAAATCGCTCGGTGCACTAGTGTGCAGTGGCGCCCGCTTTGGCGAATTCAAATCAATCAGTATAAAAATTTCCCTTTCACAGAGTGGCTGGTGGTGAATTGTTCGATTACCTCGCTGAGAAAGAATGCCTGACAGAAGAGGAAGCAGTTTGCGTCATTCACCAAATACTTGAAAGCGTTGGATATCTACATGACCAGAATATCGCACATTTTGACTTGAAGGTATAGACGTGTGTTGGATACGTTTTTTGGGTTTTGGGCTGTAGAATCAAATGGGGCAAATATACAAGCGAGTCTGAATCCAAACTCTTAATTTAAAAACGGCGCCGACTCCGTCTATCGAGTACACTATTTTGGCCACGAATTCGGAAATCCTCCAGTTGAGAATACTTAGTCATCTTAATGAGAAGAAATTTATTTGAAAAATCAAAATTTAATAACAAATACTTCGGCATATGCAAACCTCTTCCAATTGCCTGTTGAAATCACTTGATTATGTCGAAAAAGTTCAGGTAGTAGTGATCCCTTTTATCTTTGAAATTAAATTAGTAAATTAAATTATCTTCTCAAATTAGTATATTTTTAGTCTTTCCCTTCTGAATTAATCAGCCAACAGGTGTCGCTGACTCGAAGACTGTTACAGTCCTTAGCGACCCCTTATTCGTTGGATCTCTGACGTTATTTCTTACGAGTATATTTCAATTTTTTTTTCAATTCCGTCACATACACTTTTGTGTTGTGTTTGCATTGATTCTTGCATGATAAAAAGAAATTATCTGAATCTGAATTTGATGACTTGAAATTGATTAGTACAACAAGAATAACAACAACACGTTTAGGAAAACAATCCATACTGGTGCATTTCGTGTCTATATTAATATGCGGACTGGGGTCTGTCGGTCAAAGCTTTAGAAATAGCAATGTTGACATCGCCATTGAAACCTCTGATTCAAACTTTATGCCCGCCACGTCGCCCAGTGTGTAAAAATGGCAATGCCGAATCCGAAAGATCCTAAATAGTAGCATCTTACATACCCAATGTCGCCTTGTGCAGTACATGGATGAATAGTGCAATCATCCATCCATAGAGAATTTTATTTCATTTCTGATATCATATTTCCGAGCGTATCACCATAATTTTTATTAGATTAGTCAATGTATTTATACACGATAAATTGTCGGCCCATTTGGTGATTACGATTAACTCAAAGTGCTGAAAATACGCATTTGATTATTAAATCTAAAGCAAAACTAGGTAATATATCATTAAATTTGAAGGCTCTCGGAATGTCTTGAACATTTTAGTCTAGTATACTTTAGTAAATATTTCTGTTCCCACTATGATAAACTATCGAAACAGAAATTCGATCCAATTTCCAGTCGATTCTGTTGTGCGTGTTGGATCTCAAAATCTGAAACGGGGAGCACTTGTTATGACATCATGTATTCGGGCAACAGAATATCGCTAGCGTGATAGAGGGTTAATAAAAAAGAACTTAACAAAATGTTTTAACTTCAACAGCCTGAAAACATCATGATCTACGACATCAAAGACGACAATCCGAGAATAAAACTGATTGATTTCGGACTAGCTCAGCTTGTTAGACCAGGACAAGAGTTGAAAAATCTCCATGGTACTCCAGAATTCGTTGGTAAGTTATTATTGAGTAAATATAGAAGTAAATATCGTAGCAGAAAAGCCGATACAGCCTATGTCACATTTTTAGGGTTTTAAGCAAAGCGCATTTTTGTAATTCTAAGACCTGTGCAGCCAAACTTTGAAATGGACATAGGGTACAACCTGAAATCAAAACTAGCTTTACAGCCTTGAAATCCAGACCAAAAGACGCCGCTGATTCATATTAACGGAGGATCGAAAAAGTTCAATTCTTAAAAATGTTGTGGCGGGACTGGAGTTGTACTATTTTTTATTGTTTATTATTTTATTTATATTTCTTGTCTGGTTATTGCATATGCATTGGTGTGTGGAGTCTGAGCCCTAATTCGCCCAATAGTTGTATTCAGTTACTCGACTCCAACCACCACTGCATATGTGAACTGTTTCGGATCCGCAGTGTCTCCCTTCTTTGCTTTTGCTGTCGCTGAGTAAGGACCGTATTTTGTCGCTCTTATTTTATCTGCTTTAAGTGTGGATTTTACACTATTTTAATAAAGTCTCTTCGTTTGCATCGTGAATTTCGAACCTATTTGTGTGTCTTTGCAGCACATTGGATCTTCTGAACTAATTATTACAGTATTACTAATAGACTGTATTAGTGGCGAGCACCTACCGGTATTCCGGTTAAGTCGTACCGTTGCAATGTGACAAAAGCTTATTGGGCTTTATTGGACCCTCACCCGCACCGCCTCCTGGATACGCCCGAGCCAAGAAGTCCCTTTTCTATGAGGCCTTTTAAACGACATTTTAAAAAAGGCTCTATACAACCAGCCACTGATATGCAAGACTCCGCTAATTTCACACAAAAGCCAGTATTCATTTCCTCTTCATTCACTATTCTCTTCTACTATTTACAGCACCAGAAGTTATCGCCTTTGAACCTATTGGGCTTCCAGCTGATATGTGGAGCATCGGTGTCATCGCTTATATTCTGTAAGTAACTGAAAATTTGGAAATTTAAACAACTTAATTTGCTCGCATATAGCTGTAATGGTGGCCGCAGCCTTTTTTGACACTTACTTTCGGTCGGAAAAATTCTCTCAATGCCAAACGTTATAATCAGCAAATTCTTAGTTAAGGTTAGGGTTCATAATACGCAGGTCCCGCCTTAACTATTGCTGAGGCATATGCGAAATGAATTACGCTGAGCCTACTCTGACTAGAGATAAAAATAACGGCTAAAAATTAAGATTTTGTAATGGTTATGTATCCGTCTCAACGTTTAAGTCAAAATCACGATTATTACACGAAGTCATTGAGTATATATTTCATCAAATTATAAGTTATAATTGACGCACGGCCCATGAAAATGCGGGCATACTGAGCCATAGGTCGGCCCTGACTATGCTATTCGGTTTCCTACTTCCTGTTTTACTTCCTTCTTCTATGATAATTCTAATACGTCACAGGTTAAGTGGTTGCTCGCCATTTCTCGGAGACAACAAGACAGAAACATTCGACAACATCACAAAAGTTGAATATGAGTTTGACGAAGAATATTTCGGAGAAACGAGCGACTTGGCGAAAGATTTCATCCAACGCTTATTAATAAAAGACCCGAGGTATGCGTAGCAATAAATCTTTTAATCAGTTGTTTATTTTTTCACCATACTGAAAATAAGCACAAGACATAAAGATTGCAATAAATTATAAACGGGAATATCGGTCAGAGACCGAAGACTTGTCGATTGAAAGTTAGGGGATCCCCAAAACAGCGCTTTTACTCCATAGTGACACCTTGTGTCCCATCACTAATTAATTAATAACTCGCTAATTATACGACATAATTCATCCAAAATCAATAGGCTTCTGATCCGAGCTATGATGGATGCACATGCAAAATTTGGAGCAGATTAAATCTCGCTTTCGTGAGATATCGCGTGCATCTAACAGACATACAGACAGACAAATACCTATCATAATACTTACCGATTAAAATCGATAAGTAACAAGCCGTATTTCAGGGTAAAGGAGATGCGCAAAACCAGTAATGGTTATCGAGCAGCGGCTCCCATAACATAAGTCTAACGTGAAGTTATAAAAAAGGCAATGTCTAACTGAGTATAGAATACTTCAGTCCAGCGGTTCCCAACTAGGAACCAGGGGCCCGTGCACTTTAGAAAGGCCTCAAACCCCCGCCCAAAGGGGCCACGGAGCAGTTGGAGGGGGACAATGCTAGGCGCAAAATTGATTTTGCTTTTTCCTTTCCCTAAGAAAACTCTCCGTTCTTCGCAGTTTCAGTGATAGACTTGTTATTACTTGTCGATAAGTATGTTGATAGGTATTTGTTTGTCTGTCTGTTTGTTTGTCTGTTAGATGCACGCGATATCTCCCGAAAGCGAGATTGAATCTGCTCCAAATTTTGCATGTGCATTCATTATATCTCGGACCAGAAGCCTGTTGATTTTGGATGAATCATGTTGTATAATTAGCGAGTTATTAATTAATTAGTGATGTGACACACGTTGTCACTATGGAGTAAGAGCGGATGAATCGGAACCGCAGTTTCTGTTTTGGGGGACCCCTAACTTTCGATCGATAAGTCTTCGGTCTCCGGAAGTGAACCACAAGCCTAAAAGAAGCGGGGCCGCGAGGTATGAAAGGTTGGGTACCACTGTTCTGGTTAAAATTAAATATGCAGATGAACGAATCAAATATAAATTCTTTTTCTTATTTCAGAAAAAGATCGACCATAAATCAATGTAAAGAACACCCGTGGATAAAGGTTTGTATTCCGCAATAAAATACAGTAATTTTAAGTTACCGTGAGGTAACTGAAGAACGTTTTGGCAGAATTTCTTGCGCTCACATTGACCATTTGCCAATAACGTTTCCCCGAGCATCGATTTCCTTATTTATTTACGTAACAATGGGAGAATAATTCTGGGGTTAAGGGTCGGGGAAACATCCATACCGCGCCATTAGTCGACGTTTCAACGAGTTCATTGTTTGATACGTGGTTCTGTGCGTAGTTTTGTTAAATTATTGTTGCTTGGATAAAAAAGTCGCTTTTTTTAATACCTAAATCGATTGATCTCAAATAATCTCAAGTAACGAAAAAGATGGCCTTCAAAATCTATATATATATATATATACAGGGCGTCTATGAAGTTCATTTATGGTTTTAATTTTTGTTATGAAGTCAGTTCTCAATATATCTTAACCAGGTTTGTTGTTTTTAATCAGTAATTGTTTAAGTATTATTACTTCTTTTAATACATCTGTGAGAGCCAAAACAATATAAGGTATCGATTCCTTTTGTAATATAAAAAGACCTTGTGGACAACCTATATATTGTATATATATGTTTTTGCAAACATCCTAAAAGACCTATTTCAATTGAATGATAATACATTTTTTATGAAATTCAGTTCTCTAAAGCCTTACCGTACCAGTACCGATTTGCGACTTGCATTTTCAAGTGTTTGATTTTTGCTTTTATGTTTTTATTTTAGGGTGCGAAGAATTTTATTCCTGCTTGGGAAACACAAGAACCTGTCTACGATCGCGTTAACGATGAACCCACACCGCCACCTAGCGACAAGCAATTTCTCGACGAGGTTGATTCAGCGTTGACGCCAAAGTCACCATCTCCCGTAATGGAACCTGAGCCTGTTCCAAATCGGGGTTCACCATCGCCTATAAGGGATCCGACGCCCACCCCTCCGCCAGAACCGCAGCCCCCGAAACCAGCCCCCTCTCCAATTAAAACTGTTCCAGAAAAAAGGAAAAGCATACCCATACCGATCATCCACGAGCAGAAAAAAGAAGAAAAGCCCAAAGGCGATTTCGATACCTGTCCATCACGAACAAACAGGCCAATCACGTAACAGGGGCGTGGTCACAAGACAAGTTAACATCAGCAAAAAACCAAGCGATGCGCAAGATGGTCTTGAATCTCTATCTAAATCTAAACAACTTCTGAGGGTGCGTATATTCATTTTCTTTTTAACTAATGTTCAAACAAGTCTTCCCGGATAGGATTTTTTAAAATATTTTCTGGCGGCAAAGAAAAGCTGATATGCCGGGCTATTCGTTCGACGATACACGGCCTCTCGTCCGGTCACAAGTTGATCGATGTGGGGAATAGTATTTGCCGGCGTAGTGTTCCAGTTGTGGAATTGGGTACAAGTATCCAAATAGACAGCATTTGATATTTTTGGAAGGTCCGCAATCTTTGATATTTTGGCGTTGATTACCAAATGTATCGTCTCCCTATCAGAGTTTCGTGGTGAAGCCTAGCAGGCACGGTTTATGTTACCGCCATTGTAATTGAAAAGTTCAATCTTAGATGCATGTGTGAGAAAACATTTGCGATTGAGATTCATGTCACACTGCGCTAAAATGAAACTGCCTTTCGATCACAGTTGCTACGTCAAGGTTTGCAATATACCCTGTGAGTACAGCAATCCTTTCGCACTCATTCTTCATTCCAAAAACGGGTTCGCGATAACCTCCTGAATCACATCACTGTCCCTACTAGACACTTTCCACGTCTGGTCACATCGAAAGCTGGGCATTTCCTATAAATCCATAATCCATGACTCAGTCAGATCGCGCAGTGTTCACGCAATAACTCAATACGAAAGGAGTCATAATTTAAAAATATGACGATTGTAAAATAAATTGAATTTGCTTCGACCTTCGACGGACTGAAAAACAAGATGCCGGCAATTCGAAATTTTCGCCCGAGTCGATTCGAATAATTAACCATTCCATTTGAAATACCCACATTTCTAAACACATTATTTCTATGATCTTTGGACAGGACTTACAAAAGGAGAGAAGTGCGTTGGAGAAAGACATGAGAGTATTTGGAGAGAGTTATTTGGTTCTCTCGGATGACGATGTCTCTCATATTCGCAACAGGATGGAACGAAGAGCAGCTGACATCATGGGCGCATTAGATTCGTACAAGAGTAGCAGAATGGGAATGGCTAGGACGTCAAACTCTTTGTTCGGAGAAAAAGGTAGATTGTAATCTTGTTACTTTTTGATCTTGATCGGTAAGTATGTTGATAGGTATTTGTCTGTCTGTTAGACACTCTCGTATGTTACGCAATATCTCACGAAAGCGAGGTTGAATCTGCTCCAAATTTTGCATGTGCATTCATCATATCTTTGAAGCCTATTGATTTTGGATTAATTAATTAGTATAATTAGCGAGTTATTAATTAATTAGTGATAGGACACGCGGTGTCGCTATTGAGTTAAAGCGAACGATACACGCCGCTGGATCGATAAGTCGGCGGTCTCTGATCGCTATCTCGCTTTAATACTTGTTAGACACGAGATGTACGTATGGATAGTGTTCTTGTTTTCCATTTCCTTGCGCTTTTTGTTTGTTTTTTTCCTATGAAAAAATCGCTTTTTTTAATTCTTTGCTGAAGATTATTACTTTTATTTCTTTTAAAACTTCCTATAGGCTCTAGGGGGTTGTGTCTACTTTCGTTTCTTACTCATTGGACATAAAGTGGCCCATTTTGCTAAATGATATTGAGATATTGATCGTTTGAAAAATCGTTTCCATTTTGTAACGGATAGAAATCAAAATTTTCAGACGGCACATCTCACCCCCTTTTTTTATTCATGGGAGCACTTTTCATGACGTATAAGGAAGAACCCTTTATTCAGTCAACCTTGTTCTTTATCAACAAAGTTTGTGCTCCCCCCAATACCTTATCGGTACCGATGCGCGACACTGGTGTATATTTATTTGAGCATTTTTTTTTTCCCTTTAGGTTTGATGCCAGGTCTAATGAAGCGTTTGGATCAAACGAGAAACCGGTTTAAGAATTTGATGGAAATGGACTTTGGCGATGATTGACAGGGACAATGTATATGGAGAAGAGAGAGAGAGAGAGAAAACTGATAGGACAAGATACTGGCACCGCTCAGAACAATTTACTTGAGCATAATCTAGCCCCCGCATTGTATTAATCGCGCAAATTATATCATGAACGAAATTGCAGTGATTTATAAGCTATCTCAAAATTATAGCTTTGGTGTAACGGTTCCAACTTTCAAAAGCGAACCGACACTGGTAGAGCTCCGAACATTTTCGAGTATAATGATTGCCACCACTAGACAATATTCGTTTCGCAAATTTAAAAACGTAATAACATGGTCTCAAAATGAGTACAATTGTCTTTCAAGACTATAACCTGTAAATTTAAAAACTTCTGCATAATGATGTTTACGGTAACATTGCGATGCCACTGTATTTTTGTTGGCAGAATGGCTCGATTATACAAAAGTGAACTGAAAAACACACCTGTACAGCTGGGAATCTTTTATTTGATTAAATTACAACTCCAGGCGTGCATGAAATTGAAGTTTTCAGCATTTTTTTCCTACCACTGAGGGATGCATTTTGATGACTCGGTAACCACTAAACGCTAGTGGACTTCTCTTCGATTAAACGAAAGCAACTTGCGCGGAAATTATTTCCTCATTTATTTCTTTGTTCATTATAATTTTCTCATCTATCTATTATTATTTGATTTCAATTTCCACAAATTTTTATCCGATTAAACAGATTTCCTATTTACTGTCAATAAATTTGTGATTGGGTGAGATAGGGTAGGGTGCGATAAAGGAAATGAGTTTCTTAGAATTTTGAATTTTATTTTGGAGTCAACTCAAGTCAAATTTATTTTTTCCAACCAGTAAAAAAAACGTGAAAAAATTAGGAGAAAGTGATAATTATACAGTTTTACTGGGGAAGGAAAGCCGCGGGGAACTAAAACTGGTTATCGAGCAGCGATACCCAGGGGTCGTTGAAGCCGCTTAATTATGTGGTGAACCACAGCCTTTCGTCCCGTTAGAAGTCCACCTCAACCAGATAACCAGATATTTGTTCATCCTCGATTTGAATAAATAACCACTCAGATGCATGGACTTGAAGTCTATGTCTTAAACAGAAAAGTAAGCCCCTAGGGCCTAGAGGACCAGGGGTTATGTGAAACAAACATCGTTTATCTACATCACAGCGTTTGTTCACTTCACTTCAATGCGACCACAGTCGAACACTTGCTATAACTATCTTCTTTCAACTTTCCCAGTCCTCCATTTCACTGGCAAGATCCTCCCGTGATATCCCTGTGCCCTGTTCAAGTTGATCAATGTATGTCGCTGTCTACCCAAGCTCCATTTCCCGGTTTCCCTAGGCTCAGTTTATGTCCGATTTCTTTCCTGTTTCTATAGCAACGCTTGTAATAGGAGATTAATAGTACCAAGAAATTCAAACAAAACTAAAAAATTTAGCGTGTTTCCCCGAAAATAAGACTGGCTAAGTAATCCCATACCGGGACTGGTAACAAGACGGGAGGCCGTGTTTCGTTATGTCGTCTGGTCAGCTTTCCTCTTCCCCGGGTTGAATATGTAAATCCTATGCTATCTTATCCACCAGGGCTTTTTTCGGGGAATACATTTTGTTTTCATTCATCAAAAACAAAATTACAAAAGAGAATTATGAGTTTTTCAGATATACAAAATATGAAAATCGATATCCATTTACTTATAAATAACACGTTTTCAATCAAAATAACTTAAATATGTATATAAAAATAACCCCGATTTTCCCAATCTTCTATGTGTTCATTGGTTTTGCTTTGTGTATGATTTTTTGTGGGAAAATCAAAATATACTTATACTTATTCATATATACTTACATAACTGCAAAATATAGATTATCAATCATCTAGAAGTGTAGGAAATATTTCTTGCTATCGACTAGATAAAAATATCGCTATCGACTAGGTCTCGTTAGGGGCGGGCTTATATCAAAATCAATTTTAAAATTCAGGCTAGGTTTTATTTTCCGTGTAGGTTTTATTTTCGGGGAAACACGATTGTTTTCGTTGAAAACCTATTCGGCTCACTACACTACTACGCCGGTACCTATTTCACGCATCAATTCTTTCACGTGAGCACTAAAAAAAATAATAATTTAGGGGAATAAATGAACTGCAATTTTATTATTTTGCTAAGCACTTATTACCTTTTATACTACAAAATTTACGTTTACGTTTACAAAATTTTAATTAGTATTGATTAGACACCCATATTAAATTTTTTTTATGTCGAATCAATGGTATTTTAAAATGCTAAGTGTCATTTTTAGAAACACATATGTGTGACTAAAAGTTTGAACAATAAAAAGTTCAATATTAACCCTGCATGTGAGTCATCTTGCAAAATGGATGCGGAAGTTGACGAAGGGAGTAAACAAATAAGGTCATAGTGCAGTGAGCAAAGTTCTGCTGTGAAAGTTGTGAATATGCAGATTTGGTTATTTGAATATCATTTTTTGGTATTGCATAGGATTACAGTTCGGAAAAAATAGAATAAGCAAAAAGCCGCAGCTGAATATCTGATAAAGTTTACATATTATCCATTCAGCAGATATTTAACAGTTTTTGCCAGGTCAGCGGCGGTGTGGCTCAACGGGCTAAGCCTAAGCGTTAGGAATACGCTCGCCACCGCACCTCTAATTACTCTGCGTGGGTTCGCAGGTTCGAATCACATGCAGGAATGGTTATGTGCGAGAGGATTGCTGGACTCCTCACCGTCGATGGGTGGTTCACGTAACCGCTGGCCGGTTACCGGTCCGGCTTCCTCCACCACCAAGTCCATGCTTCCGAAAACAAACAATACAGTATAACTAATCCCATACCCGACTTGAAATGGTAACCGGACGAGAGGCCGTGGTTCGCCATATGGATAAGCTGTCTTATTGGCTTTCCTCTCCCCCGAGATAAATATGTAAATCCTACCCTATCCTAAAAGGTGGGCGGTTTTTGTTATTTTATTCTTACTACACAAATGTTTGTCTACACAATCGGAAAAATCGTACTGGCATGAATTTTTTTCTAAGAGTTCCGACTCTACCGGTACTTTAGATCTATCCTATCTGCCTATTGAATACAACTATGAAATTTAATGAAAGAAGTAATAAAACAGAAAAATTGTAGGATTATTTTTGTATTAGCACCCCTACCTCTGTACCTACAGACCTAGTCAACAGGGACACAGGGATTACAGTATTGCGAAAGTTTTTGTCCTCATTGTGATTTAACTGGCTGAGAAGTCATGGTTCGCCATATGATTAGGCGGTCTTAGTGACTTTCCTCTCCCTGGGATAAATATGTAAACTATGTGAATCCCAAGTTCTATCTTCAAATTGAATACTTGTTGGTGGGGAGTCTTTGTATACTTGTGCTATCGATTGGGTTTCTACAAGACCAACTACTTTCTCGTTTTCTATGCTTTTGCGTCGGTGGATTCGTATGTATATAACGCAATGATGCTGTAGCAAGAGTAATGATAACTATCTTAAGTGATTCAAGAGTCTTGCTGCATACCAACACAAATATATTTCTGTAACGTTTCGTCTGACCAAGGTACAGAAATATATTTGTGTTAGTGTGCAACAAGACTATTTATTGAATTAAATAGTATAACTTGAATTTTAAATTTTTCAAGCCTCAATTTCGTTTAGGACCCTGTATTATCTACCACTCGTATTTGCGCTGCTGCTTCCGCCTCACCCAGGGTGTGTTAAATTGGGCAAGCAATTTCGAATCGGAACAATATTTTTAGTTCATCTCTAATAAAATAATAATTATGTGTTAGTGGTTTGTCTGGAGCCTTTTTAAATTGAGGGCAACAGATAAAAAGTTCATAATACATAAGTCAACAGCCCACATTCAATTTAGTGCAAATGATTATATTCATAGCGAAAGGTACCTATATAAGGCGGGTGTAGTTCAGCACCTCAAGAACTTCTAGTGGGCTTGTCATAACCTAACTCCTTCCTGACTACGCCATCCTATCACATCATATAGCTTGTCAAAGTATAAATACGATCGTGCCGACAATAACAAACTTACTAACGCCAGCGATCACTCTCATATCGGGATCGCTACAACGATAAAATGAGAGAAATACTATGCTCGACTTGAGGTAATCGTTGCGCGATTTGGACACCCATTCGTCTATTTTGGTGGGCCATATTAGGTCACTGTGATGTCATAGTGACCTGATTTTTGTATGACGTAGTCAGGCGGGGGTTAGAAATAACATATGCGACAATTGTTGCAACACGCCCACTAGAAAGTCATTGTGGTACGAAACTACACAGGACTAGATAAAGCCATCTGCTCATGGCCCCCAAAGAACTAACTGATTCATGGCCCTCTATTTGTCCAATATTAAAATTCCCAGTCTAACCTGTCTAACATCAAATTTCCATTTAGAATATCTTCAACTTTTAATTAAAACACTTTTACTGTAAAAGTACTCACTGTTCGTTTCAAATCACTGGAAAATGTATAAGTTTAAGGCATCAAAGTATAAAAACGCTTTCACTGCGAACGCAAAGAAAGAGGAATGCATCTCTGATCTGAATGTTGAAACTCCTGTAACTTTCGGGAACCATGCAACTGCAAGTGCTAAGCTGGTCGCGTTTTGTGTTGGGTCTGCAAGTAAGTGACATGTTTATTGGTTAGCTGTGATTTTTGATCGAGGTTTTTCATTCAAATTCGAGAGTCTGTATTAACAAATATAATCAAATATCTATTAGATTTGCCACTATTATTAAACATGGTACACTTTTTGTGTTTTGTGTTAAGTCTGCGAGTAAGTAGCATGTGTAGTAGTGTTGATCCTATATTGGCATCGTAGGTTAAACGTTTCGAGATATACTTTGAGGTGGCAAAATCGGTCTATTAATTGCAGAGAGCTCTGCTCCCTGACTACAAAAATAATCTTGACAACAAAAACATTTCAGCTGAGTGTTCGCTAGGTCCATGTCATTTCTCAAAATGTAGCAAACTTTGTAGCAAATTTTCAAAAGCAAAATAACCAAATTTGAACGTATTAATTTATATCAATAATTCATAGGTATTGTTCGAGGTGGGATAGATACTATTTTTGAGTCAACAGTTAGAGCAAGCATATGGAGCTACATGTGTATTAGGGCAGTGGTTCCCAACAGTGTTCACTATTAGCGCACTTTTTTGCGAAAATTGCGAAGCACTTTCGCAACTTTTTTTAGGGACTGCGAAATAGCACTTTTTTCCGATTTTGATTGGAATAAAAATTCAAAGTTAACAAATATTTTCGAGTATTAAGTTGACAAATAAGTAACATACTAGTACTTTTGTAACTCAATTCTGCATATCATAACGATATTTACCGGAATTCTAACCTATGAGATGCAGACATAGGAGATAAAGCTTTTGCATTAACGGCAAAATTCTTGTTTATAATATGATTATTATACAAGCACACCGATTCCGCTTCTCCCGCAAAAAACGCTCCCGGGTGATTGAAACCAGATGTTGGAATAATACGCAGTGAGTTTTTTTGAAGAGAGTGGTCATATGACTATCAATGATATCGATGAATTCAAAATGACTATAAAAGTGTTATGTGTTTTAGTCACAGTCACATGTCACAGATTTGCAAAATCACCAAATTCACAAAATAGCATTAAGTGCCATTTTATTGTAATCACAATGTTGAAAGGAGTGGCATTTCCTGTAATTTTGCAATATTTACACAACTATTTCTCATTAATATGCGAGGACGGGTGGGCAAAATTCAATATTTTTTTGAATCGAATATTTTTAAGGAGTACCGAATGAACTTGGTGGAAACATTAAAAAATCGGCAACAAAGCCTTTTTACTGGTAATTCCGTTGTAATCGCTAATTGTTCTTGTCACCGATCGTTTTGGAGGCGATATCCAGGTTTTGGGTAATCTATATTCCCGCCCTCTCTTTTTTACAAATATGAATTCTTGTGGGTCGGCGGACATCGAAGTTTTATATTTCGGGTTTACCCGTTCGTTCACATCGGCAACAGCTGTTGAAGACATTGAGGACTCAAATTAACATTTGCGTTGGCTTTAATATTACCTATCAAGATTTGTAAATTTACCGTCCCAATTTTATGCGAATGGTAATATTATTGTCCATACCGTGATGCAGATATTTATTAAGACGATAATTAACTTTCTCATGTATTTCTATGGTGATAAACTTCGCAAATCTGAAATTGTGACAATCCTGAATGGTGATTTAAAATAGCGATTGAATAATTCGGCAATAAAGGCATTTCTGCGTGGTCATAAGACGAGATGACGTTAATGAACAGCACTTCTTTTACAGGATATTTTTCGTATGCGACTTAATGCTAAAAAGATTGGGCTCGAATGCTTTTTTTTCGAGTGCTCGAGTGCCTAATAGAGGTCAGGTGCTAATTGTAACTAATTCCCTCAAGTTTCAAGCGTTTTCAACAAAACAATACCCCGGCGATAATTATAGCTAAAATGTTACCGAGCAATTCACAATTTTATTCATGGAATTTGCAAATTCACCAGTTTCTTGACCATTTTGATATTGTCATGCCCTAATTATTAGTGCAAAAAATACTCCCCTCCTTCGGCGGCGGTTTGACGGGTTCTTTGTTCCATTCTTCAGAAAGTTCTGACAGGGAGGATATAGAATACTGAATCCGGAGGGTCGAATCCCTGTCCACTTACTGGTGATTTTCCGTTTTGAAATGCGTGAAACATTCTCTATTTTGAATTGAATAACGTTTCGCGGGCTAGAGTTCTCCCCGAAAATGATGTTTTTCAGACGTTAGTTAGACGATAGATAAAACATTAGATCAATAATTTTCGTGACGCCCCGTTTTCGAAAATACAAAGTTATTATCGCAAAAAATGCGTTATGATACATTTGGAATGAATCATTATTTACGGTTAATTCAGATCATATTTTACTCTTCATGACACCCGGTATCCGAAAATACAGTTGTATCTCGAAAAATGTGTTTTGTTACTTTTAAAATAAAACATTTTTGCGATTGATTTAGATCATATTTTACTTTTCAGGACACCCGTTTTCGGAAATACAAGGTTATATCGCAAAATGTGTTTCGTTACATTTAAAATAAAACATTTTTGCGATTAATTTAGATCAAATTTTACCTTTCACGGCAATGCCTTTTGTTACATTTATTTTGCATTCCCAATAAAATACATATTTTCCCTAATTAAGGTCGTCGATGAATCTGTTCCTGTCGTTCAAGCTCGACACACATTTGGTGGGTTCGAGTGTGGGGCGGTTTTTTGGTCGACGATAAATTAAAAAGTTGCCACACGTTGTTTGTATAACGATAATAACTGAAATTTAGGATTTTATAATAGAAGTGAATTTGTCTCAAAATGGTATTTTACGATTCCTGCCAACAGAAAATAAACACGCTGACAGGCTTGGTTATAATTGATATTCGTTTAATTTATTTTACACTATTAATAAACGCGCCAGACCAATTGCGACCATATAAATTGCAGTCGCATCGGTATGGACTGTATGTTTTTGGCGCTGTCACATTAATAATAATTTTCAACAAAACAATACCCCAACGGTCATTAAAGCTGATTTCGTTATCGAATAATTCACAATTTTATTTACGGAATTTGCAATTTCAAGATCTCACTTGACGATTTTGATGATGTCATGCCCTAATTATTACTGCTTAAATGCCTCAAAATACAACAAATGTAATCATTTTCGACGATAACAGGCGCAACAATTCGTAAACGAGCCGTTATAACGAAATTCGCGATTGATTTTACCTCTCTCTTGTTTACAATTTTAACATCCCGCCGGCCACGTATGGTCGAATAAAATGTTCACATATTCGAAACATGACTTGGCCAAGGATGGAAGGGATCACTAAAGAGCTAAAAGAAAGTACATACGCGAGGGTATGATATTAATATCGAGAATATTTGTGAGCATATCACAGGACGGAAATATTTTGCACCCGGCTGTTTGTTGGCAGAACAACGATACGCTAAAGTTAATTGATCGAATACAGGGAAGTATTTATTTATCATCTCACTTGCGAACATCGAGGTTTTGGCGGAATTGTACGATCATGTTGCCTTTCTTATAATAACTTTTTCAATAAATGTTCATTTTACTTTTGCGTCTTTATTATATGGCGGGTTTTCACTTATATTAAATTCGAAATTGTCCGAAATACTCCAACAATAATAATAGTACTTACAATAATAATAGTACTTACCAGGTAAGTTTAATACACACGATGTGTAAAGGGCGTCGTAACTCCCGTTTATTAATTATAAATTTTTTTACATTCTGCTTAATAAACAACGGCAGTCATCTCACGTAACTCTCGTGACCAAATCTTTTTTCTTTTGTATGGCATCGTCTTGGCGACGAATTTATTGCCGACTGAATTTTAACTGTGTTTTAGGATAAGTTATTTTTGTTGGTTTCTAAACTTTACAAACTTGGGTAGCAATTACTATTAATGTGAGATTTGTGCATATGAACGATTGAATATCGCGACTGGATGTCCGATATCTGAGAATGCGGAATTCTCTTTCAACATTAATTTTCAGGATATCAGCGTTCATGTGGTCGAATGAAAATTATTTATCAAATGGATTGGTATTTCGAGACACTCAAAACTATTTGGGATCCACTATCATATCATTCGTTTATTTTTTATATTCACGTTTTTCTCAAGAATCACCCTGGTTATAGTTAGTGTACCTTCGCAAAAGAAAACTCTTTGGTGTCATCGTTCCTATTAGTGTAATTGAAATATATGGAAACCTCGCAAGTGGCGTTGTGATGCGAATATTTGATACTAGGTCAGCAGCATTACAAAGAGTGCTATTTATGAATGCTGAAAGTACATGACATTACTCAACATTTTGCCAAAATATTAAGTTTTCTGCCCGATTTAAACTAACTCGCACACAAACCAAGGCATGTCGACATTTAAAAATTACTTGTCTTTGGGCAAGCTCTGAAATAGTATAATATAAATGTAAATGAGGAATTAGGTCACGCTAGCTCACGAAACGGGAGGATTTTCAAAGTGATCTTGTGTAATATTTCGGAGAAAAAGGTTTGAAAGGAAAGTAGGTCAACCTATCTCCTAAAACAGGGGAGTATCCTGCGTAATATTTCGGAGGGAAGGTAGGTTAACTTATCATTTAAAACAGCGGGTGGCGACTTTCAAAGTGGTTCAAAATCACAAAATAATAATTATCAGATTAGGTTTAGGGATAAATCGAAAATTGAATTTCCAGCGCACCTAACCCTAATTAGTTGATTACTATTTATATTTGGGGGGATTATTTTGCACGGGATTTGTACAAACGATCCACCCTGTAACTAATATGGTTTCCAGCCCGCCTCGTGTCTGTTAGATGGAAGGAGTAACAAATGTGAAATTCTTTGCTGTTTACGCGAGTAAGCAACTGACACTGTGATACATTGCATGAAAGTTTTGTCCGGGCAGGTGTTAGCAAATGTCATTTCGTTGCCGATGAATTCGCTTGTTTTAATTAAACATGAATTCGCTTAAAGGGAACTCGGTTAACGAAAAGACTTCTCTTTAATTCATAATATTAACCGGAGGAGCGCTTTTTTGAGTATCTATGCCGTTTTAAATGGGTTATATGAAAGGCTAGGGCACCTAACTTGTTAAAATCGGCAAAAGCACTTTCGCACTTTTTTTTTCGACTGCGAAGCACTTTCGCACTCATAATTTGCTTAGAGTTAACACTGGTTCCCAATCTTTTATGGGTCGAGGCTCTTGTCCAGAGACTTTTAGCACTCACGGTTAGGGCTGGGTATTTTCGAATACCTGATGATTTCAGAATCGAATCGAATAATTTTTTCGAATCGAATCTCGAATACTTGTAAGGTATGAAATTGTATGTAAATTTCTTAGTATTTTAGGTCCTCCAGACACATAAATTACTGAAAACATAGAATACATCACTGACAATAAAAAGAACACGTTTTCATCAATACCTCAATACAGAAAAGAGTCATAAGTCAGAATTGTGTTGAAAAAATATGGCTTCAATGAAAAAAAAATTGAGAAATTTACATTGGCGGAAAGAGTAAAACAAGATGGCGGCGATTCGACTAATTTACTATTCGATTCGATTCGAATATCCGATTCGAAATGCCCAGCCCTACTCACGGTCCCCTGTTTGGTAATCCAGTGATATTTTGATTGGTAGATTTCAAATTCCATTATATTCAAACAATTCATGCTCAACAAAGTGGAAACACCTTATGAAATATTCTTGTGAACCAAAGAAACTAGAAAGAACGAAGTTTTCCTGGAAAGGGAATAGTAAAATCTGTTTTGCAGTTTGGCCCCCTTTAAATGCCCCATTGGCGGGGCACGGGCCCCGGTTGGAAACTACTGTATTAGGGAATAATTGCAATAGTCTTGTTCTTAGAAATTTTCTGAAAATAATATGAAACTGAATTTGAACCTACATTACTTGTACATATATTGTTTGCTTGTCTATATCCTTGTTCGAAGCAAAAAACCCAAAATAAGCAATCTGAACCTATTATATACAGGTGGAGGAAAAATCATGGTGTTTGATATTAATGCGAATGGGAGACTTGGAGCAGGACCCTCATTGAACGCTCACAGCGATTCCATCACTGACCTTGAGTTTTCTCCTTTCAACCACTGTAGATTGGCAACTGCGGGTGCTGATAACACTGTGAGTTTGTTAAATAATAATAATAATATACAATAAATGAAATAGAATACACTTTTTTCTGGGCTGGGCCCTTGGGGGTTACGGAGCCGTTTCTGTGTGCCACTAAAAATACCATCAAATGCTTTTATTAATAGGTATAATTTGCGGTGCTCCCGAAGTATGCGAACCAAGATGGCGGACATCGGAACGTAACAGGTTAGGGTTAGGCGATAATTTCTTTCCAATTTTCCTTATTTTAGTCCTATTATCAGTTCGAAGACTAGCCAAGAGCCTCCCGTAGTATTTATACCTAAAATTATGGCCTAACCCTAACCTAGTACACATATTACATTCCGATGTCCGCCATCTTGGTTCGCATACTTCGGGAGCCCCTAATTTGCAATGGCTATATCAATTTGAAGTAAATTAACTGTCTTTTGTTTAATTTCTCAAACCAGTGGTTCCTGGTCCTCTAACGCAGGGGTGTGCAACCTTTTTTATTGGCGGGCCAAATACAAGTAACTGGGTGATGCCGCGGGCCGCACCTTTATTTAATTTAGGCTTTCTGGTAGTTGCAAGCACAAAAATTGTCTATATTTGCTATTGATCCTACGGTATTATTGGGGGTTCTTGCAGAAATAGTAGATTAAACTTCTGAAGAAACTGCTATTTAAATTTTTTGTCACACCGACTTCAAACGAATGCAGTGAGAAACACGTTTTTGTAATATAAATCGTGTATTTTGTCACAGAATTTTGCTAGCTTATTTTGCTAATATGACTGGTATGGGCTTTGCGACGAGAAAGAATAAATACTCGTTTTGCGGGTACACCATTCGAAATTGTTATTTCTCCGCGGGCCGCACAACTTCTTCTTGCGGGCCGCATTTGGCCCGCGGGCCGCAGTTTGCACACCCCTGCTCTAACGGCTCATGGCCACCTGTTTACCATTCTAGTGTTATTTTGATTGGAAGGTTCCAAATCCCTTTATGTTGAAATAATTCATGCTCAACAAAGTGAAAACCTCCTGTGAAATCTCTTTATGAAGCAATGAACCTAGGAAGAATGGGAGATTTAATACAAATGGAAAACTGAAATCAGTTTACCACCTGGCATTGTGTCTTTGGGCGGCCATGTGTTCCCGTTTGGAACCACTGAGATATAGGCTTTTTCAAACGGGGCACCTTGGGGGTTACTAGGTATCATTGACAAAGACTACGCTAATTTGAAATAAACTTTTTATGGCTCGTGGCCGTGGGTCGGGGCCCCTTTCCCAGTGACGTAACAAACTTTTCATCTGCCTGGGGCGAGTTTCTGATAATGCTGCCCCTTATACCTAACTTTGAAAATAATTTTTTGGATAAACAAATCAGAGACATTGTTATACATGAGAATAAATAAACTTAAGGTCAAATAAGAGTAAAATGTTTGTAATATTATTATTCAAATCACCAATCAACAAACTCACCCCTATAATGTGTTGCCCGTGACGGTTGCCCCTTTGGCCTTCTTCTAAACACACCACTGCACCTTCCGGAGGTTTTAGCACTCATGGCCCCTATTTACCATTCCAGTGGTATTTATAGTGTTAATATTAGTAGTAGATTCCAAATCCCATTATGTTTGAAAAACTCATGCTTAACAAAGTAAAAACATTCAGTGAAATTACAAGCAATGAAACTACTAAAAAACGGAGTTTTCTTGTCAAGTAAAAAGTAAAATGATTTTTGGGCCAAACATTGTGGCCACTCTCCGATTGCTCTGTGGGCCACTTTTTTGCTTTCTGGGCAAACCTGAATTAACGTTGAACAGATAAATTAAAAATGATCTCAAAATAGGAATCAATTTATTACATTTTTCTCTTCCCACAGGTAAAAATTTGGGATCTTCCATTGGATGGAATCACTGATAATTTCAGTGAAGGACCGATACAAACGTTGGCAGAATTCAAGCAGCGACCAGAAAGCATTTCCTTTCATCCAATTGCAGAAAATATTCTGGCTGTCGCTTTTGGCTCTATGATCTATGTTTATGATATTGAGAATGGAAAGAGGGTATTTGGTAAGTTGTTTAATAAGATTCTTTTCTTGTGTGTTTTCACTCTGACCAAGTATCTAGGCAAGCACACACTGATACATTAGAAGCTACATTTATTGTCGCTTGACACAATGGCCCCTCCATACAGGGTTCCTCAAACTGGGCCATCAGCCCCCTAGTGGGCGACAGAGAGGTTCTTTCAGAACCAGTAGTGAATACATTCCCAAGCTTTTATTATAAGAAATTGATATAAATTTATTTGTCGAATTATTTGTCAGCGTGTTTGCGGATCAGAACCCCCTCTTCTGGAATGTAAAAAAAAAATTTTTGGGGCTCCCGAAGTATGCGAACCAAGATGGCGGACATCGGAATGTAATATGTGTACTAGGTTAGGGTTAGGCTATAATTTTAGCTATAAATACTACGGGAGGCTCTTGGCTAGCTTTCGAACTGATAATAGGACTAAAATAAGGAAAATTGTAAAAAAATTATCGCCTAACCCTAACCTGTTACCCATGTTACGTTCCGATGTCCGCATACTTCGAGAGCACCAAATTTTCTGTATTAGATGTGGCAGTTTTTCGTAGCTTGAAACGCTTTTAGACCCTCTTGATAAACCTAAGTTCTCCAGTCCCCAGCCGAACCTGTTAGCTGTTACAGTCTAACTCAGGGGTTCCCAAACCAGGGGTCGTGATCCCAAATTGGGTCGGAGTGATAAATAGATAGGGTCGCAACTAGGGCTGTCCAAGCGAACCAAATATTCGAAATCGAATCGAATCGCAAATTATTCGAATCGTTTTTCGGCTAATTTTCGAATCCTAAAATTAGGTACCTGTACATAAAGCGGAAACCACCTTTACGGGATGTTTTTCATCGGGCAAGCGGCGGCGCTCCGAGCTCAGACCACTCTTGCTCCCGGCTTAATTGGTTTCCCGATATTTCTCTCGCCTTCATTTTGTGATAAACATGTCATTACTAATGCCCGCCCGGTGGCACGTGATTAGCCATTTCATGCATGGTCATCATAACAAGGTATAATTGGTCATGACGTTTTTGAGAGAGAACAAGGAGAAAAAGGAGACAATTTAGAAAACGATAGTTCTATAAATAGAATCGATTTGAAGCTGTTGAGTTAGTTATCATAGGAACATGGTACAGGCAACTCAAAGCTGAAACAGGTGTTTTGGGATCCTTATGATGGCAATACCTTCTTTGAATGGAATTTGTAATTTCTTATGATGGCATTACTGTATTATCCATCTATATACCAAGACAACTGCACTCTTGCATTTTGATGGCTGTTGTACACTAACAATATTATAGTCGTCAAATAATATTGTCATCAAACTAGCTTGGAAATTTTAAATGCAATTTTGAACTTTAGCAACAGTTTTATCCATATTGATGGCTGTTATTATTTTGCTGAAATTTACACAAAAAAACATAAGACTAGTGAATAGGATTAAAATAGCATCTACAGGCTTTACATGTCCTATTAAAACTGAATCCATCAAAATTGAGATTGCAATTTTTGAATAGTGCAATTTTTACTCTTAACACTCAACAGTTTCCGAGACCCAAATTTTGGAGTCCTCCAATTTTTTTGACCAGTTCATACAAGCGTGTGATCTCCTTTCATAAATCTGAAAACATTGTATTGCAAAATACCAGCGGTAAGTAAGATGTAACTGCACATACGTTACCACAACATCGAAGGGCAGACGTTTATTGTATAATAGAGACAGATTTAATATTACGCAATAATATTCGGTTATTCGGTTCGATTCGGCGAAAATATTCGATTCGAATCAAAAAATTATTCGATTTTGGACAGCCCTAGTCGCAACAAGGTCATGGTGTCGGTGGGGTCGCTGAGGTATGGTAGAGGATGGATGTACAACTCATCTAAGATTTGACAAACCATGTTAAATTTAGCAGCTTGTACCATGGCTTAATGTAAAACAGGCCCATAGGCATCACTCTAAGCTTTTGTTATTAAAAATGTAGGTGTTTATTGTGACATCACTGTTGGGTTTTAGCTTATTTTACTTAATACCACCACATGACTAAACTCAAAAGTCCAGTGAAAGAAGCTCTAAAGTTTCATGAAAAATATATATACCGGTATTGACCTGGGGTCGCACTGGACACTTGAAAGTTGTCTTGTGGGTCGTCCTGAAAAAAGCTTGGGAACCCCTGGTCTAACTTGACAACTAGAAATTACAGAACCCCTCTTTGAGAATTCCTGATGCCCTGTTAGGAGCTAAGATAAATAATTTTATTGATTTTGATCAAGAATTGTAATAGAGAACATAAAATATTCTTCTTATAATTTCAAATTCTTGTTTTCTAGAACTGGACACAGGAAGAGACTTGATTCAATGCATATCATGGAAAAAAAATGGAATCCATATTGCGGCCACGACTAAGGTGAATTGAAGTATGGTTGAGAGATGCGTTTTAGGGAATTTTACTCAAAGCAAGGTTTTGAATACTCACTCAGAAGTAAAGTAGACTCATCTCTGAGCAAAGTTACAGCACTCTCTCAGAAGAAAAGGTGACTTATCACTGAGCAAAGTTTCGGGCACTCACTTAGAATTAAAGAAGACTCATCTCTGAGCAAAGTTACAGGCGCTCACTCAGAAGTAAAGGAGACTCATCTCTGATCAAAGGTATGCGCACTCATTTTGGAAGTAAAGGAGTCTCATCTGTGAGCAACCTTATGCGCACTCACTCAGGGACGAAGGAGAATCATCTTTGACGAACGTTATTTGCACTTATTCAGAATTAAAGGGCAACGTTGGGCAAAGTTAAAACCATAATGGCTATTGATAGGAAGCTCGAAGCTGGAATATGTGTGGTTATTTATAGTATTCTCAGTCACACGATGCACTTCAAACAAGGCGAGCAGCTTCACAAACAAAAATAAAAAAAACTATTTTATCTTATCAGGACCGTTATCTTCTTATCTGTGATCCCAGATCTGGGAAGGTGATGACATCTGGAGAAGCCCATGCTAATCACAAAGAATCGAGAGTTATCTGGGCAGGAGAGTCAGATAAGGTTTTTACAACTGGATTCTCAAGTGTAAGAATATTTATATTTTTGCTGAGCAGGTGGTTGGGTACGATGAATAGAGATTATTAAATGTATTGTATGATGGACGCTCCAGAAGAGTGTGTGCCAATATGGAGGTAACAGATTTTGTTCACCTACTTTACATCAAGTTGTGTAAAGGGACTGGAGCCTATGGGCAGGGGGGTGTATTCACTTGGCTAACACAGGCAGTCCCCGACTCATCATAAAACTAAAATAAGGAAATCGGAATAAAATAATGCCCTAACCTCAACCTGGTACACACACACTACGGGAGTACCGTATGATGAGTGTAGTGTATTCAGATTTTAGTTCTTTTTAGACAAGCATTAAGTTTAGAATAGGATTTGCATATTTATTGTGGGGAGAGGAAAGCTGACAAGACGACTTAATCATATAGCCTCCCGTCCAGTTACCAGTCCACGTCGAGTATGGGATTAGTTAGCCAGTTATTGGACACGTAGTGGACATAACGATCGTTTCAATATTATATTGTTCTTGTTGCTTGACACAGAATAAATAACACACCTAGTGGAAATAATAAAAAACCGCTTTTCTCTTCGAATACTGGACCAATTGCTTTGAAATTTTCAGTGGTTGAAGATAAAATTTTTCCCCAGAAGGCTATTACTTTTATTCATTTTAAATATTTCTGTTAACTCTGTGAGATATTTTTTTGTTTGCTATGACGTCATTAAACGTTCTGCGGACATCGGACGCCATTTTGTGTCCTACTGTACTGCTTCGCTTGGTGTGAATATATTTGTAGACTGTGAGCTGGCGGTACGGTAAATTGTACTGTACTGCGAACAGACGTGTCAATATTTTTGGGCGTAGCTCTCTTGTTTATTATCAGAAACATGGACTTGATGGTGGAGGAAGCCGTAACAGACCAGCGGTTACGTGAACCACCCTACGATTGAAGTCCCAGTGCATAGATTTTTAATTTTAAAGAAAGCGTTCCTAACTTTTATTCGCAGGGTCGACAGAAAGAGCTGAAAGTTTGGGACGTCACCGGAGAGAAGCCAACATGTCTGCACACTCAAGATTTTGGGTCAGGAACGGGGTGAGTGGAGTTGTATTTTGGTATTTAGAGAATATATTGGTATGGGTGTCACAGAACTCATAGGTTTCAGAAAGTCTAGTATCATACTTTTTATGGACAGAGAGAGAGAGATTTTATCATCACTCAGTCGACCCTATCATAAATTTCATAGAAGACAGAGCTTTGCTATTTAGACATGACACACTGTAAATCAGGGTCTTGCAGTAGGTAAAGAGTAGAGAGTAGAGCCACGGATTTCTGTTCATCTATCACTTACTGTTGTCAGATGCATAGACTCCATGGTGGAGAACCCATTCTGCAATGGTAAGGAAAAGTCCAACAATCATTTGTCACTCAATTATTCTATCACCAATTGATTCAGTGCACACAAAGCAGTGCACACAAAGAAACAAGAGAGCCTACTAGGTGGTGAGCACACATTAGGCAGATCAGGGACTTATGGGTTGCTATTTTTAGGATAACATTTTGTGTTATGTATGGGATTAGTGGCATATCTCGGGTGAGCACCGATCGCGGTAATAAGTGATTATTTCGAAGGAAAATCAGGCAGAGATGAGTTGACCTTTTGCGTCATACCTGATGCCTACTTGTTTACAAACTTTAAAAGGCATAAACTACACATTATCAATCACAAAATTAAGTTTTATTTGAAGACAGCAATTTTATTTTTCATGTGCGCCGAGATTTTTATCACTGATAAACTCGAACAAAAAGGTTCGGAATATATGCCATACGAGCCCTGTTAGTTTTGACACTATCAAACATATCATGCGCTCGGATATTTATAATTGCCAACCATCCGCCATTAAAGCTTAACTCAATTCACAATTTATTAAAAACGATTTGAGTTATCTAAATAAAATGACTGGTGGACGGGCACGCACTTGTACGTCTTTTAGCTTTTTCCTTAAGTTATGCTCGTCCTCCAAGTCCTCTGCATTTTGTTAGACCATTTGTTGTCGTTTCGTCATATGTCCGAGTGGCCAAAATAAAATAGCTTGACAATTGCACTCCATTACCCACGAGTGTGGCCTAACTATGTGACTAACTCGACTTTATGGAGTTGCACCGCTAACTTTGCTTGAAGGCAATAAATTCCTTCATGGCGTTTCCCTCTGAGTAGCAGAATTCGCACACTTTCAGTTTACAGCTAAATAACAAAAGACTTATTTTCATTTTTCCATGAAGCCGACCCTCAATAATTGTATTATTAAAAAGAACGGTCGGTGCTCCCGAAGTATGCGAACCAAGATGGCGGACATCGGAACGTAACATGGGTAACAGGTTAGGGTTAGGCGATAATTTTTTTCCAATTTTCCTTTTTTTTGTCCTATTATCAGTTCGAAGACTAGCCAAGAGCCTCCCGTAGTATTTATACCTAAAATTATGGCCTAACCCAGTACATATATTACATTCCGATGTCCGCCATCTTGGTTCGCATACTTCGGGAGCCACGAACGGTCTGATCAACTTCTAGAATGTGAAAATCACCGCTGAACGCACGCACAGCAGTGCTGACCTTGAGTGACAGTTTCCCCAGATTTAATTTCATTTTTCATGGAGCCAACCCTCGATAATAAACTTCTTTTCACTACTCTCGAACTAAAAAAAGAGTAACCCTGCTCCCCAGTATCGGCGCATAAACCACCTTTGTATTAATAAAAATAACTGACCGGTTGACCCTCTTCGACCTAAAATTCTCGCTAAACTCATGACAATACTGACCTTAAGTGACAGCATTCCCAGTAAACACAGTTGTTTAATTGAAGCGTTTTATTTACTCTATGCAATAGTCTCTATAGAATAATAACAATAAAAATGCATAATGCAACATAAAATTGGCACAGCAAAGCATCTGTCTATGGTAAAGCTAAATAAAGTAGTTATTAGCCTTGAAATACAACTTTCAAGAAAGGCTCTTTTTGCAAGATTGATTTAATATGCAAATATGATAATATACGGGTGTCCATAATATCACTTTACAATTTCAATTTTGTTATGAAGTCAGTTCTCAATATATCTTAACAAGTATTTTACTTCATTTAATACATCTGTGAGGGCTGAAAAATATATGGTATCGATAAATCCCGTTTGCAATTTTATAAAATTTTAAGACTTTATGGACACCCTATATATAGCCACAGTATATTTAAATTAGCTTTTGTGTCACGTTTTAAGGTTTTCAAAAAAAAAAACATTTATGTAATTTTTAGGTCAATCAGCCAGAATTAAAATGGACATAACGCACTATCTAAAATCGGGACTAATACATGTACAGTTTATAACCCTTCCAAGAGATGGTCCTTGGTTCATAATTGCAGAAGACCAAATACTCGATTTTTTGAAATTGTGACATTAGCTAATTTGGATTTACTATGACAATATGTCAGAATCAGATTTATTTCCATAAATTTCGACACAAATAATGTGTAGTTGCAGAATGCGAAAGACATGAACTTCATAACAACATGGTGATCGCTAGAAAAGCAGGAAATATATAGGTCAGATGAGATCACGAATAAAATGCGAATAGATATAGGTTGCAATGGAACAATATCCCACAAGTTAACCTTCAAAAGGTTACATGAGCTTCGACTACAAGGTTGAGACACTGCTCTGAAGCGCACGGGCGACATTTTGAGCATCTGTGATTGTAATATCACATGAAAAATTTTCTGTTCTTTTAGCGATCACCCTGTATATTACTGTAGGTTCTAATCACAAAAATGTTGACTCAGGGATTTGTGATAAATAAGAAGGAATGAATAAACACTTCGGGAATGATTGAAAAGTGTTATCAGGCAAGACAATATAGGTAGCAGAGTAAAGTGGGATGTGTAAACAAGATAATATAATGTAAATTCAATCCTATAAAACAGTGGTCCCAAAGTGGATTGACCATGGGGCCAAAATTAGAAGCAGAAGAATATTCGCAAGGGACAGATACCGGTATGCAGTGTTCCCTCTAAGGTGTGCGCGCGCACACAGCTTTCAGAGGCCGCGCACACGCATAGTTTTACTGTGCACAGACTATTTTGATGTAATGTAACAATGTGCTCGGTTGGTAGGTTGAGAAAGTTTGTTGTTGGCCCACTTATTACCCGATTAGAACGCCAAATTTTTTTTATTGATTTTTTGCACAAATATCAGCCATTTCCAAAAAAGTGCGCACACACCAAAATTTCTGCGCACACTTACTACAAAAAATTAGAGGGAACATTGACGGTATAATTACGATACCGGTATAAGTGAATTGTTACGAATATACACCTGCTTAAACTGTGATAATGACGTAACAATTGTCATTAAAAGTGTTTAAAAGTTTGTCCGGTCATATTAAATAGTAAGGCGGGCCATAATTGGACCACGGGCTGCAGTTTGGACCACTGCAAAAAAAGGTATAGCTCAATGCGAAACTGTTGGAATTCAAACTATGTTGGTTTTTTGATATTTAGAATGTATGGGTAGGATTTATGGCATAATTTTTGGAATATGAGTGATTACGTTAAACTTTGTCATCAGTAAAATTTGACATGACTGGAAATTTTAATTTCCTCACTTGCTTAGAGCAAGCCTAAATATAGCAGTAAGTATATCATTATTTATTATGCCATTTTGGGCATCCCATTTCAATTTATTAACGTCTGTTAAAAACCAATGAAAAAAAATAAAAATTTGCTTTTACAGTCAAAATGAAGCACAGTTAACCAATAAACAAACATGTAAATATTCGGCAACTTTTAGAATAAAAATAAAAAAAAATTCAAAAATTGTGAAACTTTCTGCGAAAGCAAAAATGTGTTAAAGCATTAAAAGTAAAAATTACTGCAAAAATGAGCTTTCAAGGGTGTCCAAGTCAATTCAATTGTTTAGAGTGTACATAAAGATCTTTTACAATTTCAATATTTTGTTATGAAGTCAGTTCTCAATATATCTTAACCAGGTTTGTTTAATTTTATACGGTATCCAGGAAGTTTTTATCCCATTTTAACGCACCTGTAGGTAACTATATATGGTATCAGTAAATTCCCTTTGCAATTTAAAATAATTTCAGGACCTAATGAACAACCTGTACGTACGTAGCTAATTTCTTTATTTTCCTAGTTTTAGACTCATCAGACATCCCCTTGAAAGCTCATTTACCAAATTTCGGAATGCAAATATCCAATTTTCCGAAGCGTAGACTCTTTGGCATGATTTTATTGATTTGCATATGCAAATTTTGCTCTTTATTACAGCAATAATGAAGCGTTAGTTGTTACTCAACAGCGCCATCTTCAGGGATGGCCAAAACGAATAATTTATCATTACAAAGACATTTTGAAATATTATTTGTGAAAAATTGAGTATATTACAAAATGGGTCATCTTCAAAAGGGGAATTTACAAAAACTATTGTAAATTATAAAAATTGATTTTCCGATGTAAAATAGTTGAGATGAGCATTGTTTTCATTTCATATGGTTATTTTAAATAATTCTTAAAATCAAGATATAATTATATCGAAAATACCCAATTTTCAAATTTATTTGAATATTTGTTTCTTTTTTGGGTGGTCGATCAGATTTTAAATGCCTAAGACAAATGACAAAATTTTGAATGAAAATACTTCAAACTCTTTATTTATTTATTTATTTATTATCGAATATAACATATTTTGAATGTATTCAGATATTCGTTTTAGACACCCCTGGTCGGTATTTTTACTTCTCAAACCACCGGTACCCCTTCCTGGTACCGTACCATGCTGTCATTCACGACATTACGGTTTAAACAAGTTGACGTCGGCAGTACTTGCACTGTATTTACATGCGTCGTAATCGGCCCGGAATCAGATGTCGGCGTTCGGACAGTGTTTTTTCTTGGGCTCTGTATAGGCTGGAACGCCGACCTTGAGTTAACTTGTGGATACGATACCGCACTCGAAGGCGCGATGTACGTAGGACCAGTGTGTTGACTTATGGGATACATTTGGTTTTTCAAGTGTCCGCCATAGTTGTACGGATTCATCCCGCCAACCACTAGAGGCGCCATTTCGTCCATGACCTCGTGGTCGTACGGCCTCTCTCGTGGCATGTAATGGTTATTTGGTGGCAACATGGCGGAATTATTGTTATTCTGATGGTTTCTGTATATATATTCGTTCGCTCGGCCATTCATTTGTTGCGGCATGACGTCATATTGCATTTGAATTGGCGGGGTGGCGGGATTATACTGCTGATGTGGAGAGTAATGAAGAGGAGTGTCGGCATAACGAGTTTGTAACGTTCCACCGTTACTGCTACTTGAGTTACTACCAGGTGAGCTGGTCCGATTTGGGGTGCTGACTTTTCTTGCTTTCTGGTTGTTGTTTATATAATTTATTTGCTTTTTATTTTTCGTATTTTTCTTATTTTTATCTGACTTTGAGCCGTTGGCCTGGTCGACCCATCCAGCAGGGTAATGGTTGTGCTGATGCAGGTGCATTGTGGGTGCCATCTCCATGTCAACCATTTGTGTGGTGTCTATGGGAGAACCCGGGACGTAGTCTGGGTTATTTTGTTTGAATTTCTTTCTACGTCTTTGACGATAGCAGACGAAAAACATAACTATCAAAACGATGATAATTATGGCTCCAATACCGGCACCAATAGCCGGATAAATGATTTGAAAATTGCTGCTTTCAGTTGGTGTCGTTTCGGGATTCACATCGCCGTATAGTTTATCGCCTTCACCTGGCTTGTATTCTTTTACGTCTTTGTCTTTTGTGCCTTTTTCTGTTGGGTTTACATTTTCGCTGCCACTGAGACTCGGTACAACTTGAATTTCTGTGTTATGGACCGGTTTATTTATTACACTAATCCCTTCAGTACGTACAGAGCCACATAACGTGTCCCTTTCTTCTATATAAGGTGGGTTCCTATCATTTCTACTCCCCAAAGGTAGATGTATACAAATATTATAGCTTTTTCCAGACTCTAAACCGAGCACAGTAAACGGATGGGCGATAGGTTTTATCCTCAGTTCTTTCGTATTATCGTGTTCCCCGATTTCGCTCACAGATACAAGCAGTTCTGTGTCTGTTTGTGGAAGTATAATCTCAACTGAATTCTCAGTTACTGAGTCCTGGTTTATCATGAGTTCTGGCTTTGCAGGTGACTTAGTGCTAGGCTTCCTAGTGTATATAGTTGATGTAGTAGTTGTTGTTGGTAGTAAAGAGATTTTGCATTGCGGACCGGTCCAATATCTCGTACATCTGGAAATAAAATAAAAGTTTTAAATTTAGGCTGCTTATGCTGAGCCAGCAAAGTCAATTTAGTCGCGTTTGATTAAATATTCCCATTCAAATTATTTCCTATGATTTATTGCCAGACGAGAGACGTTGGTTCTGAATATCGCAGAGAAATGTTATAGGCTTTCTCGATGGCACACGCCATGTACTGAGAATGTTGAATATATTTTACTCTTATTGACCAAAAAGAAAGCTATTCTAAAATATATGGATACGAGGTCCATAACTGAATGTTTTACCATCATTTTCCCAAAAATTATACGATATTGCGGGACCCACGTGTCTCGTGGGCGCTCCCGAAGTATGTGCACTAAGATGGCGCACGACCTGAATCCTAACCTGGTACACATACTATGTTCAGGTAGTGCGCCATCTTGGTTCACATACTTCTGGAGTTCCCAGATGTGTGCTATCCCATACCATAGGACGTTCTTCCCATGGACAAGCCTGGAAACATTGAAAGCACCCGTGTTATAATAAAAAGAAATTTTGAAAAGAATCTTTATTATTACCTGCACTTAGGTCGTCCATTTGAAAGGTAGCAAGTTCCTTTGTGGAAGCAAGGATAAACATCACATGGGTTTGGAGCCCATGGTTTTCTTGGATCACTAGATGTCGTTGTTGCACTGGTTGTTGTAGTGACTTTTGGCGGGAAATGAGTCTTCGCTAATTCTTCCCTGTAAAGAAGATAAATTATTTTAGTTATCTAGACGAGTATGCCCCATGACTTATACTTTATGATAGGAGAGTGTGCCACGATATTATAGAACCATGACATTATATTATTAAACGTGACACTCGAAGCAAAAATGTGGCACAATGATACAAAACATGGCATTATAAAACAAAATAATGGCACCATACTAGTCATGTGGCTTAACAACACCTTTAAAGGCACTAAAGGGAATTGCCCCTTACTCTTTTGATAAAATACCTGGGGTGTTGAAGTAGGTTTTCGATAAACATGACATATGATTTAATACCGTTGCACAATATTATGAAAACGTGACGCCACGATGTAAAACTTGACGTCATAACACGAAAACGTGGCAATGTGGTACAAAAATGTGGCAACATGATACAAACTGTGGCGTCTTACCACGAACATGTGACTTGACTCATTTTGAAGGCACGGACATGTCAGGTCTATATCTTTCTATACTTACTCAGTGCACTGGAAATCGTCTGCTGAAAGATCCTCAATTTTTCGGTTTTTCAATTTTGATGTTGCTGAGCATTTTATTCCGTCAGGATTCACAAACGCTTGTCTGAATACGCTGTGAAGAAAAAAATACAAAAATTTTATAATTATTTTCCATCGGGATAAATATAAAAAAACTTAATATAAAATCATGTCCAAAGCCCGCGTGTATTCCCATATCCGACACGTATTGGTAACCAGACGAGAGGTCGTGATTCGCCATATAATCGAGCCGTCTTATCGGCTTTCCTCTCTTCCCCCGTGATAAATACCTTCACATATCTAAAGTGGAGCGAATGATCCAAAATAAAGAATTAGGTGCGGTCCGAATCAAATACTCAAAAGTTCCGCTTTCGGATCGCGGTTCGCCAGTTGAGTAGCCTTGTTTTAGGATTTGAGCAAACTCATCTTTCGTTTTACTAACAACTTAAATTTTATTTAATTATTTTAATAAAGGAAGTTCAACTAGTTTATACTTTGACGTTTTTATTCTTCCTCGACCGATAATTAGGGGGATAATTTACCAATTATATGCTTTTCAGGGAAGATATTGGCCGCTGACATAGAAGTAATTATCGCTTTCGGAACATAAATTAAAATTATTTAATTTTTCGCGATTTTTTTCCATGAAAAATTTGGTCTATTTTTTATATATGTTTTTGTATGGTTTTCGCTCCAAACAAGGCGTTTAGTATACACTATTATTTAGGTGCTGCTATAGTTGGAAAGGGCCGGAATACGGTTCGGCTTTGTCTCTCTAATTTATTATTACACCCTGAGGGACATTGAAGTTTAACACGATATGGGTCATCTGCAATGCCAATATAGTCCAAATCTCTAACGACCAAGGCTGAGCAAACAGATCGATTTTTATGGCCGCGGATGAAAATAGATCGGCTTAACAATTATGCATGTGATCTCGCTCAATAATATTTTAAATTGAGTACGTAGGGACAAATCAAACAGATCCAGGTTATCATTAAATAGTAGATCGTTACATAAGAGTGACTTTTTGTATGAATCCTTTTCAGGTCAAACAGTGTAAAACTATTCTGCTATATTCTCATTTATGTACAATAGATGACCTCAGCCATAAAAAGTAATTTCTCCATATTCGACACCGACCCAATGCTATATTTTAGGCTAAAATCACGTAAATTATACAGTAATCCCCTTTAATGTTTTTCAATAAGTCTGGTTGTCTCTGAGTGACAACGAATATGATATGAATAATAGGGATCCATATTCCGCCATTTTGATAATTTACAGCTAGGTTATAGAGGCTAGGTTTTAGATAGATATTTTTCCGGAATTTTCGAAGAATGGGAGAAGGTGGGGGGGGGGGGGGGGGGAGGTTCTAAAATTTCTTATTGCGAAGTTAGACTGTAACAGCTAGCGGGACCGACCGAAAAACGTGGATTTATAAAAGTCTTGCGGTCCCAAAGCGTTGCAAGCTTAGAAAAATCGCAGTGTGTAATACAGAAAATCCCAACCCAAGGGTACGCCTCTACTGGCGATAACTGAATAAGGTGGATATAGTGGCAAAGTGATTTAGGCGTTGTAAGTAACGATTAAAGCCGTAAATCTCAGGTATACGAATCCCACGATAAATACCTATACCTTGGAAAAACATTAAAAAGCTTCTCACTAGTTATGGATGTCAGGATATTATATTTTAATTAAGGATTCTAGGAAAATTCGCCCTAGAAAAAAATTCGTTATTTCAGAGTAACCCTAACTCCATAAGCCTAACTGTTTTAATCACAAATACTTGTCTTGCAGCAAAATGCTCTTTTGGCGATTTTTCCTATGCGGCAAAATTTTCTACAGCGAATTTTCCGGACACGTGATTTAACACTGACTATTTTACCTGATGTATTGCGGCAGCCAGCTAGCATCGCATCTACAATCCCAATCGTTGTCTGTCATGTCGAATACGTTGAGTATAACCCCTCTAGGTATGATACCAAAGGGTAGCGAGGTTAGACCCATTCCATGGATATCCAGGGTTTTGAGTTTTCTCATGTCTGTAAATGTGTCGGCTGGGATCGTCCGGACTCTGTTCAGTGACATGTTAAGAGCTCGAAGACTTGATAACGACCTGAAATTGAATGAAAGATGTGAATAACTTATACTTACTAAAAATAGGCAATACAAGTTAATCGGAGTGTCTTACTGCACACTAGCTAAAGGAGAAGCATATATAACTCGTGCCCTTCAGGAGGCGTTCATGGCCCGCCCGCCTGTTTATCTTTCCAGTGGTATTCATGTACGGAAAAACTTGGAAATGTGGAAATTCCTCATTTTTTTTAAGTTGGCCCATTTTTTCGGGACCTAGTTGACAACGATGTATAAATGAAATAAACAATATCGTCCGATTTGAACGAAAACACTATGTTTTTAAATTCACCTCAAAGTTTTTGGGTTGCATTGTTTGGACTAATGGCCGAAGCGTTTGACCCCAAAAGTAGTTTTTACTCATTAATATCTTCTTGACTAGGGCTTTATAATATATAAATCCCTAATTTAGCCTATAGGCATGTAGATTTCATAACTTGCCACATCGCGTGAGTATCCACAATTAAAAAAATAAAGAATTTCTTTTCATCTGTGCAGGCCGCTATTCCCAATACCCTCAATTATACGGAGGGTATAATTGTATATAATTCATTCTAAACGCTTGCGGTAATTATACAAGAAAGCTTAATGTGCCTGCTATTCTGGATGATATATCCAATATATGTGGAGATATCAGAAATAATTTGTGTGTATAATTTATTTCGAACTGGTCTAGCGCAAGGGTGTGCACCTGCGGCTCGCGGGCCAAATGCAGACCACAATAAAAAAATGTGTGGCCCGCGACGAAGTTCTAATTTGGAACGGTTAAGGACCCGCGAGACGAGATTTTAATTCCGCATGTCATGACAGCCAAAATTTTTTTTTTTTTGGATGGCCCATGCCCATTTTCACGGTTATTTTTTTAATTATCAAACCTTAGCTAAATTATTCACGTTCCATGTTCAAGCGATGTCGATTATCAAAGAGATTTTAATTAATTTAGCGCGCGGATATTAACATAAAAAACGTGATTAAAAGTCATTAATTAGCGAATTATTGTAATAATGTCGAGGTAGTAGTTTCACCGACTCTATTTTTACCCGCTAGTACTGGATATTACATATTTTTAGTTGAATTTCCCCCCTCGTCTATTTGTGGTGGGTGCGACATTTTGAAATTTCCAATTGTCAAGTTAGACAGTAACAGATAGAAGGTTGAGACGGAGAAAGTGGGTGTACGAAAAATTGCTATGTATGATATATAAAATGATTTTTTACATTTCGAAAAGACCTCCATCTATGACTGCGCCACTGCATGTGCCCACTGGCTTTAAAAAAGCTATGTCTATATAGGTTTAATCCTAAATCATGCTTACATACTATACGATGGAAGATCGCCCATTAAACACATAACTGTGAAATATTATTTACTTCACTGCCTCCATTTAACAGTATTACTTCACAATTAGCGCTCAAAAATTCCGAGTCTTCAACTAAAATTTGAACGATTACTGACAGGAAAATGGCAAACGACCATTGGTTATCTAACAGCTTTTCCCTAAAAAGTCGCCCGCTTCTATATCAATAACAATTAAAATTTCTTTGTCTTTGTTTATTATTAGTTCTTATTGTGCCTGTAGGTCTTATTTATCATACAATAAAATTTATTCAAAATTACAGATATTATTACCATAAAATCGGGCGACATTTTTGGACACTCTGTATATAGTCAACGATGGGGGATCGCTCATTAAACCCATAACTGTGAAATGTTATTAACTTTACTGTCTCTATTTAACAGCATCACTTTACAAATAGCAGCTAAAATCGTGCGCTTAGTACTTTAGCACAGCCTGCATTCTTTCTTTATAATTTACCGCGCAAAATGCGCCGAGATTACCCGTAATGCTGGGTTATTGGGAATAATTCTCGAGGAATTCGCTGACATCACGCATTAGAAGCGTAAATAAAGCGAAAACAAATTATTTTTGTGTTAATTTAACAAAATGGCTTCTAAAATATTTTATGTGTGTGTTTTTTTTGGAAATTTATTAACGCGATCGTTATGACTCTGTTTAGAAAGATGCTAATAGAATATAGAATACTTGCTATTTTTGGTAAAATGTTATTTTTAATAAAATTTAGTAAATTGAGAATATATCGTGTTTTTTTTATTCAAATTACGCCGTTCGCTCGACACTAGGCTCTGCACAGCAAGGTGGCATACTATTTGAGCCGGCGATGATATCAAGTTTAACTTAGGGGCGTGCAATAGTTTTTGTCGGTGGGCCATATGGGGGGGGGAGTTCTGATTTTTTTTTTGCCAAGTTAGATCGAAACTGCTAGCGGGTCCGATCGAACGCTGGAATACGCGTGTTTTTATTAGTTTTGGGGGTTTAAAAAGCATTTTGGGCTGCGGAAAATTGCTATCTATGATACAGAAAAATGATTTTGGGGGGTTCGACTGTACCCAACTTCGGACATACAGTGAAATTAGCAAAATAAAAAAATTCATGTATTTTATGCTTGATCGGGAAAAGTCTGAGTGTTGACAAAGAATAGCTTGATGGCCGTGTTGTCGACCGCCTGTTGCACACTCCCGGTCTAACAATTTAAAATATTCTTAATTTTGGATTCTCTGCTACCCACTTAGCGGGTATAAATATATTATCACGTTTTCGTAAACTTTCGAGATTTGTTTTGCAAATTACTAGAAAACACCACATAAAGAAATATTGCACTTACTTTATCACGAGCGGGACGGCCGTAAGTCTATTCTTGCTGATGTCAAGTTGTGTGAGTCGGCTCGTGTCATCGAAAATTGATGTTCGAAGCTGAGTCAGACGGTTGTCCTGAAGCTAAAACAAAGAAAATAGAAACTTGTAAAATATCTCTCCAAATAAGCATATTGGGGTCTATATGATAATGTTGAGCCGCAGATTTTCTTTTTATATTAACATCAGGGCGAGGCCAGGGCGGGTACCCCGATTTAAAAAGTAAAAATAGCTAAAACAAAGAAATATAAACTTGTAAAATATCTTTTCGAATAAGCGTTTTAAATTCTGTGATGAGACGCCCCAACCCATTTTATAACATGTCCAAATCATGACTTATGTTGTTTAGACTTAGAGTGAAATATTTGTAATTATTTTATAAATATCGCTTTTGCGTCTTGGTAGTCATAAACTCTTTATACAAATAATTTTAAATACTGTATAACCTAACATAACTCATTGTAGCTGTTATTTGTATTTCATCACTTCCTATACCGTGACCAGTTCAGGGCGTTGTGCGATGCGAAATTTTTTTCATTTGCTTTCCAACACCAAGGATGGTAAACTATTTATCATAAACAGTTTTCATCGTCTCGATTTTTAGCACAAACACATCTATTTGGACAGCGATAGCTTCCCTCAGAATTTCGTTACTAACCACCAATTATCGTAGGGCTTTCGACCCCACAGAGGGACGCGCAGCGGATTTTAGAGGTCGCAAAGGAGTACACTAATTTCACATAAACTGCTTTATCTATTGTACTTTTTTAGACTTTTTATTCGAAACACAAATATTAAAACCAATGTACAACATGAATCTCACAATTTCGATAGAATACATAGGCCCAGAGAACCGACGCGCTTGCATAACATTGCAGACAGGGGCCGCGGAAAATTTTATTATATTGAAAGGGATCGCGAGCTTAAACGTTTGGGAAGCTCTGTCTGACCAGTGGTCTTCGAACGGGGTCCCATCAACCATTTGAAAAAGCAGACGCCAGTCTTTATAGGATGCGCAGCACCTATTTCATTTTAATACTTACAAATAATACTTCAGAAATTTTAACATTCGCCCATTTATCTTGTAATCATGAAACTGAATTACCATGTCTTGATAACCTAATCCCAATCTGGTACACACACTACAGGAGTACCAACTTACCATTAAATGCTCCAGATTTACAGTCGAGAGTGTCATGTCAGGTATCGATCGTAGCATGTTATGTCCAAGGTCTAGTAATAGCAAGTTGGATGTATTGATAAGTCGAGGAAATGAGACGAGTTTGTTGTTCCGTAATTTCAATTCGACGAGATTCGGTAAGTTGTTGAACGCTCCATTTGCAATGTATGAGATTTGGTTTCCTTGGAGATAAATACGAGCCAGATTGTTGAGACCTGAAACAAGATGGCGTCGTTCGTTAGGTATTTTTTGTGTGCATGTCTGGTAAATTAGGGTTTTTAGGCGGCTATCTTAACAAATTCGCCATGTAGATGCAGCAACTGATATGCAAAAAAGTTGCTATTAATGGAAGGATTACGTCACGGGTCACACTGCTTTATAAGATGTAAAAACGTCTAATTAAAATGGCTGTATTATTTTCATCGTCATAGAATCCACCACTCAGTTAGTTCTTGGGCGTAAAGAAAACAACCAAGATGGCGGCGATTCGAAATTTTCGTCTGAACCGATTCGAAAAATATTCGATTCGAATTGCACAGCACTAATTATATCACAATGAAAATGACCATAAGTTTGCATGTATAAAGATTCCGCTTCTCTCAATATCGGTAGACAAGTATTTTGTCCTGCTTGTCTGGAACCGTGCTTCGATAAAAAAAAAAAGGCAATTTACAAAAACTGTACCTTGAAACATGTCAGCTGAAATGCTTTTTATTTCGTTATCTTGTAGAATTAAGTTTTCCAGAAGACGAAGTTGACTGAATATTCCTTTCCATAGTGAACTGTCTGAAATCTTGTTGCCAGATAAATCCAATAGTTTTAGGTTCTGAAATAAATAAATAATGTTGACCTTTGAACTCCATTGATAAAAGTATACACACAGACAAGAGGTGAGAATTTAAAAATTGAGACAGTCGAAGAAAAAAAAACGATCTTGCATCTAAGTATCTATAATCTATTATTTCTTTTGACTATCCATTTGAATTTATGTGAATCAATATATAAATCCTGTTTTTGGTCTCAAATACTTCCACAATTACTAGCATTCTTTACTTATTTAGTATTAGGGTATTTTACATATTTATATTGGAATACATTTCGAATGTGTATAAGTCAGAGTGGCAGTAGCACATACAGATAGTTATTCAATAAAGATAAAACAATAAATTGCTTTCGCGCGTAAGGTATAGATGAAGAATTTGAAATAGGCAAAAGGAGGAAGCAAAAAGGTTGGGAAGTACTGACCCGCAAAATATGAAACAAATAAATTAATCACACTCACCTTTAGATTCGCTATTGCTCTTGGATTAATCCTTGTAATATTATTATGGAATAAATAAAGTTTTTCGATCGACGGTGAAAAATCCATGGGAAAATATGTCAATGCTTTATGATTACAAAACGCCGTATTGGCAGCTTGGCAAGAACATTTTGCGGGACAATTCGCGCCGTTTGTGCCGTTTCCCATCAATATTAATGATAATATTATGATTGCGGCTCGACTCGTTCTGTCTAAATAATAAATTTTCCATAACAATGAACTTGATATTTTTCGTCTGCGATTTATCGTTTGTATTCTTCGGTCACAATTACCAAAGTCAATAAATCCTTGTTTGCTTTGTGATCTCATACTTGCATTTTGCGTGCAAGATATTTCCATTATTCCTTCTCTTTGATGTCACAATGGACTGAAGAAAAGCAGACGACAGCGTTTTATAGGATATGGGAGGCTTGTTTTGTTCCGCTTCATAAGCAATTACTGAACGACTGAAAGCCTAGCTAGGTTAATAAAACTGCAAATGAAAATATATCAGTCAGCAATCGCCAGAGAAATACAAACGTTTTTTTATTGAAACGTCTTTTCATTACTGTTTTGCTTGGTTAGAAGCGTATAGTGTTAATTTCGCGTTCTCGTGGTAGTGATTCGCTTAATTTATTTTTTGTAATAAAGTTAGGAATCTCCCGGGGAAACAAGTTGTAATTGTATTATACTGCTTTTATTAGATCGGTTTGATTCGTGTAAGGACTCCATAGAAATTACAACTTAATCAAAATTTGAAAAAGAGAAAATATGAAAACTGATTTTTTTTGCTAATCATAAAAAATGCCAAGTTTTTAGAGTGTATAAGGTGTCCATAAAGTCTTCAAAATTGCAAAGGAAATTAATCGATAGTTCGATACTATTAAATTGTTTTGGCCCTCACAGATGTAATAAATGAAGTAAAAATACTTGAACAATTACTAATTAAAAAACAACAAACCTGGTTAGAATATTGAGAACTGACTTCATAATAAAATTGAAATTGTAAAGTGACTTAATGGACACCCTGTATTTGTATTATATTATACGGGTTTTATTAGAGAGTTCACTCTATATTCCAGAGGATTTGAGTTAATAGACATTACAATCACAATTTTATGAAAATTATTGAGTTTTACTGCTCAGTACGCGAAAGCACAATGTATTACTGTAGCTTTCGTTTGACCAGAGTCAAATTTAAAGACTCCCTCAGAAATCATAATTAAAAACGATTTTAACAAAAAAATTTTTCATAATTTCACTGCCATAAATAGCAAATTTCATAGAACAACATTATTTAAAAAAAAACTATTATTTGGTCATCTATAACAGCGACTGGCGTTTTATTTCAACATATTTAGAAAACACAAATCTTGCTGCATATCAACACGTAATATTTATATTTGTAACTTCCCCTTGACCAAAGTTAAACTTCTTAAGACAAATACAGGTTGTCCATAAAGTCTCGTTACAATCTCCGCAGAGATGTTGTGTGCCTTACTCAGTGTTCTTTTAAAAAGCCCGTAGTTATGCGTTCACAGTAACTCATAACTATACATATACAGAACTGAAATATAAATACGTCTTAAAATTTTGAGCTATAGAAGTTCTGGTTGAGATTAGGATGTTGACATTTCTGATAGGATTTTACTCAAATGTAAATAAAAAGGAAAAGCTATGCGACTACAAATATAAAACGAAACTATCAACATTTGCGATCACAATAACGATTACAATTCCGACTATGACCGAAAGACAACAAAGATGTAAACAGATTAAGATTAAGAAAATTCAAATCTATCTCTGATACTAAACCGCGGAAATCCTTTTAAAAATCGTGAGAGTCAAAGCTGCTTTCAGTTGGCAAAAAAAGACATATTATTTTAAAATTTTCAAACTGTGTTTCGCGGAATATATTAATGGGATATGGAATAGAAAATGAGAAAAGTCGTACTGTCGTAACAAAAAAAAATTAGAATAAAAAATTTTTTTTATAAAGAAAAAGCTACTAGAAAAACAAAAAAAATCCACTTTGATAGTTAGAATGAAAATTGCAACCCTGTTGCAAATAAAAACATCATCAATCATTACTACTACCATCTAATTTAACTTAATTTATTAACAATTTTTAATAGATTTAGGGCACATTTGAAGGTGCTCCCGCCATCTTGGTTCGCATACTTCGGGAGCCCCCATTTGAAAATGTTCTGTGGCACAGCAGTAGGTCATTGCCCACTGATTGAAAACCGATGCTTCAAGCATTAAGCCATAGCGCCAATAGCTAAGCCCGATGCAATTTGCACCAGGGAATGACGCTCATAAGTTAACACGAGTTAACCTCGCTTAGTTTAAAATATACAAAATGTAATCCCGTTTCGCTCGTAACTTGAAGTCGTTCAATCTCCCTTGCAATCCTTCAATTATAGGAAATCCCTGTTTATATTAGCGCGAGGTTTTGGAAAATCGTTCGAAACTTTGGGGGGGTGTTCACCCCCTTATAGGGGGGTGTAGGGAAATCACTGGTTGGGATAATACTTTCCGTCGCTTTGTTACCCATAGTGGGTTTGCGGGTTCGAATCTAGCGGGAGATAGCTATGAACGAGAGGGGGTACATTTTGTCATTTCCCCCGGGCTGTTAAAGGAGTGAGAACATCACGCACAGGAAATCTACATAGTAGGATTTTTAGCGAAATTAATATTTCGCGCTTAAACCTAGTAATATAGGTAGAAATTCCTTCGGTTCGAAGAGAGCATAACAGGTGATAATATAATTGATAAAATATGAACGAAAGACCAGGAGAGCAAACAAAAACTGAGTAAGAATTAAAATATACAAGATTTTTGTAAAGGAATGTTGCCCTAAAAATCAGGGGTTCTCAAACTTTTGGAGTTATGGAGCAAGGGTTGACTATTATTTAAGGAGCCCTACAAATTAAGTTATATTAATAAAAAACACATTGTTACTTGCCAACGAATGTTTCTGAGTAATTTAAATCATTTTATTCAACGAATCAAATGTATTAACCGATTTCAAATTTTATTATTGCCGTTGGACAGTTACAAAATTAGCTAAGTCAGTTCTTAGCTCGCGAGGCTCCTAGGTTTCTCCATCGAATCTCTGGGGGCTGGGGCTATGTAGGGAGCACTTCGGGAACCTAAGACCTAAATGATACCGAAACTAAGGAGCCACAGGCCCACAACTCACGCAGCCGCACCTTCTGTTTCGGGTAAGGCAGATTGTTTTTCCATATTATATTTGTTTCATATTTTTTCCGCGTGTGAAAAATTTCAAAATCAGATTATTTTCGCATGGACATGAATTTTCATCGAAACGAGCGGATTTGTACTATTTTGGGTTAAAACTAAGAGCATTACTGACCGATAGGATTAGAATTTATAAAAAAGTGACCGTCAGAAATATTTTTTGAGGAACATCAACAAACAGATATATATACAAGAACGTGACGAGTGCTTGGATTACGCAGTTTCGAACGAGCTGAGAAAAACATTCTCTATCGGATTTAACTTTGAGTTGTCAGCACTCTATGACTGACCGACCGCGCTAAAGCGGTTTTATTTTTCAAATGATGACAGAAGCGATTCGTTTTCTTCACAGTTGTTTACGTCTTACTGAATTATATCACTATTTTTATTTTCCGCGCATCGACTGAAATCAGCGTGTGTCTAAATTATATGCTCACTCTATGCCCTTGCTTGAAGTTTTTTTTTTACCCCCCCCCCCCCAGAAACAGGGGCGTGGAATTTTCAAAGGGGGGGGGGAGGGGTTAAAATTTTTAATTGTCATGTCAGATCGTAACAGCCCGCCGAAAACGTGGACTTGGAATCTTGTGAGTCTATAGACTATAGAGCGTTTCAAGTCTAATTGTTATGCATGATGCAATAAAAGTTTTTTTTACTTTTCAAAATGGGTGGGAGGTCCACCCACAAAGCAAACCATGAATTCATTTTGGTCAGGCGAAGTTAGATCTTGATTAAATGAACTTAATGGTCAGGAATTTTGTGAAAAAATGCATAATACAATTCGTACCATCGGACCATGCGCACATGGGATTAAAAACTGTTAAAACATCCATTTCTTTCTTTAATCAAATCGACGTTTCCAAATAATAACCACCATATCCATGCACCAACCTAATTTACTATAAGATATATAGAGTGTACGGGGCTCCCGAAGTATGCGAACCAAGATGGCGGACATCGGAATGTAATATGTGTACTAGGTTAGGGTTAGGCCATAATTTTAGGTATAAATACTACGGGAGACTCTTGGCTAGTCTTCGAACTGATAATAGGACTAAAATAGGGAAAATTGGAAAAAAATTATCGCCTAACCCTAACCTGTTACCCATGTTACGTTCCGATGTCCGCCATCTTGGTTCGCATACTTCGGGAGCACCGAGTGTACTTCCGACTAGCATCGACCGCCCTCAAGCTTGAAGGCATTCAAGCATTTTTTTCTTACGTTATTACATAAATATCTACCAACAAGCATAAACCATCTTGATCTCCTATCTATATGATACAATATGCCATAATAGTAATTTGTAGGAGTATTTTTTTATATAAATGAAGACAATAACGCTGAGAACCCCTGTTTCTATATCTTTATCTATTTCTGTTTCACATTCACTCCAACTCGACTATGTTACAACATTATTTTATTGAATCACCAAGCTTTTAGCTCTAACCATAATCGCATAATTAAAGATACAGCGTACCGTTTTCAATGTAACTTTTCATAATTACTATCTACCAGAATTCACCATCCTTAACCAATATATGAAATAGAATATATATAAACCTAGCTAAGCTGATCATTTATCTAATAACTATCATTAAATTTAGTTAGTCTTATGAAATGACATAGAGACCGCAAATTGTTCCGTTGGCGTCATAAGTCCCGCCTTAATTAGTGATCTCAAGGACGAGACGCGTTCTGTGGCCGAAAACGTTTATAATTGCTACCTTTTCATTTTATTCTATTTCGGTACTATTTCACAAAAAGAGTCATGTAAATTCGGTTTAGGACTTATACCGGTTAACCGGTCAATTGATGGTAGATGGTTAACGAATAATCATTTTCAAGTAATTATCCAATCTTAGGATGTTACCGGTTCCCCGAACTTAGATGGGTAAAAGTCGGCCAATTTTTAATGGTTAACGATTCATCGATTATAAACATTTGCTGGTTAACCGATTTTAACTGGTTTCCGGTTAACCGATTTTACATATTTATCGTTCAACCAATAGTGAATGGTTACGGTCAACCGAGTTTAAATGGTTGTATGTATATATGTATGTATGTTTATTTGCCCCAAAATGTAACAGTATCTGCATAATAATTAAACAGTGTAAAAGAAAGCCGAGGTCGTTTTTAAACTTTCCGCAATCGTCGTATCGTTTTCGTACTCTTGCCACATTAAATGTACCGGATGGATTTTCACTGTTCCATACACTTAGAAGTGACACTTGATAGCCTTAACCAAACAGATTTTCCGATTTGGGCCAAGGTTCGACAGAAGCGTAATCGAGCGTTTACATGGGGTCGGGGACTCGCAGAAAATTGTGATATTATGATTTATTTTTGTAAAATCCCGCAGGGTCAGGGCTTACCAGAATGAAATGATGTACAGGGTGTATATAAAGTTCCTTTACAATTTTATTATAGGATCAGTTCTCAATATATCTCAACCAGGTTTGTTGTTTTTAAATCAGGAATTGTTTGAGTATTTTTACTTCATTCAATACATCTGTGAGGACTAAAACAATTGCAATTCCCTTTGTGATTTAAAAAAAAAATGAGAACTTTATGCTCTTGTTTTAGTGAGTCACACGATTGAGTTACCTGTTTTCCGAGTTACCTTATATGTTTTCATCACAGTATTTCCGCAAACGATTAAAATCAAATTAAGATAACATGTCGCTACTTTATCACATTATCTACATATTAATTTCCAATCAAATTAACGATTAATTAACTCATTTGACAATCTTATCAGAAAATTGTCTTGTTTAACTGATAATGGACTGTCGTGGGAACACAAAGGCCCTATCGCTGTTTGTTTAACTTTAACACACCGTTTGCTTTTCTTGCATTTTCCCAACGCTAGAAAGTGTGTGCTAATAGAAACTATGAAGTTGAGGAAACATGATATTGGAAAATTCAAAAATCGGAGCGACTTTGTATAACAAAAAAAGAAAAAATATGACTCCCAATTAGGATTAACAAAGTATAAAACCCTAACTCCGACACAACATTCCTGAAGCAAACCGAAAGCTCAGAGATGCAAAAACTACGCCCCGCGCGCCAAAGAATTTTATGTCCCCCCCCTCCTCCCATGCTTTTGGAATGAGTCGTGAAAATTTCGTACACGTACACACAAATTTTGGATTAAACCTTACTCACACAATTGTAAACTTTACTCTAAACATTGAATTGTTGGAAGATTATTAATATTTTCTTTCAGTTTAATGTTGTCATCCGCCATTAAATCCGATACTATTATAGCGAATTTGAATAGTAACTGTGACGTCACATACATTTCTCAATCATCATTCAACACGTTTTCACACATCCACGTATTAGACACAATTCTTTACAATACAAAAAACTGCTGGACACTAAACATATAATCCCAAAACAATCATTTTTCTAATGACGTTTAATTGCTAATCATAAACAATCGTTTATTTACTAATTAGAAAACAACAAAATGGAAACGTCCACATAAACAAAGCAAATTGGTACAGTGGTATACTACACAATCGCCTTATCTGAAAATTGCCTCAGGGCTTTCCATACAGAAGTGTACATACATGTAAACTCGAGTGCTGTCCTGTTTCGATATTGTTTCGGGTTATAATAAGTTTGCAGGAGCGTACCTTTTGGGGGGTTTGAGGGCCGGACCCCCCATCCCCCTTCTGAAATGTAAATCAGTATTTATATATTGTACACATTAACTTTTCGTAGCTTGAAACGGTTTTCAGACACTTAAGACTCATGAAAACAAACGTTTTCCGGCCGGACCCGCTAGCTGCTAACTTAACAATTAGAAATAATATCCCCCCCCCCCCCCCCTCTCATTACACATTTTTATGTTTTTTAATTTAGTGCTATATAACACAAATTCAAAGCTTCGAGCATTCCCAAAATTAATTTTTCGACCCACTGTTATACGGATGTGCGGAAATATATTAGCGTACGTACACCGGCAACTTGTGGATATTTCTGCGGTCATATCACTTAATTTTTTGCGGCGAAATCGTGTCCCGACCCTCGGCCTTATTTACCACCATAGATTTCTGCATCCAGTAGAATAAATCTTTACTGGTTACTCTTTTTACTTGCATAAGTTAATGCAAATACGTTAGTTCCAAATCCGATGTAATATATATTCGCCATACGGTATATAGTAAAGAATCATGCTACAGACACTATTATTTCTCCATGAGCATGTTATATCTGTATATTGCAGCCTATGAGCCTTCTACAGATGAGTCCATTATTAAAATTGGACTGTATATCCATTCTTATTTCTAAGTTAGCTTAAATTAATTCTATAAACTGAAAAATAGATAGATATTGAACAAAAATATATCAAACTTCCAAATATCAACAGATATACAGTAATAACAATGATTTACGGCGATAAAACTCTATTATTCACAACTTTCCTTGGTTTTTTAAATAGACCTATTTTACATACAATGTATTGAGCTACTCATTTACAGCAGGAATATATGTCGGTAATCTAGTATTGGATCATATATCCATCCCTATTCTTAACTAAATTACACCACTCAAAGACACTACCCCAGTACGTAACTACCCAATACGGTCTCTTTGCACAAAAACGCCTCTCGCTTCGGCGACATCGACATATGAGACTGACCTATGCATTGCTAAATTGACGAACCTCATCTAATCCTAGTATTTTTTCCTGATATGTAACAGCATGCTTTTCATAACTAAACTGTTGGCAAATAGAATCCTACAACGAAGAACTAACTACATAAAAACTATACGAACTCTGCGCCCCTTGTATACTTCTCTCGTTTCATAACATAAGCGTACCGTAGAAAGTTTGCTTTGCCGCGGAAACTTTTTCTTCTTTTTTTCGTTGACTAGAACAAGGGCTCCTCACCATTTTAACTAAAATCATGACGTGTTTACTTACTGTAAAACAAATCACGACTCTTTGGAGAGAAAATTTGACTGTATTAATATTAAATTAGGACAATGTTTTAATAAATGCACATTTAATCAACGCAATACCCTTGTTGCTTTTTGTGCACATAAACCACCATAGGGGCTCCCGAAGTATGCGAACCAAGATGGCGGACATCGAAATGTAATATGGTTAGGCCATAATTTTAGGTATAAATACTACGAGAGGCACTTGGCTAGTCTTCGAACTGATAATAGGACTAAAATAAGGAAAATTGGAAAAAAATTATGGCCCAACCCTAACCTGTTACCCATGTTACGTTCCGATGTCCGCCATCTTGGTGCGCATACTTCGGGAGCACCCCACCATAACACCTAGCCGCTCTTCTTTTTCAACGATTATTTTAACAGACTTTCATAATTTTTAAAGTTTTGAACCCCGACAAATAAAAAGTAATGGTTATTTATATGCAGTATATTACAGCGCACACAGAACAACCACTCAGCACGCTGGTTCGCCGTGCCTTACAGTTTGGGAACACTGCGCTAGTGTAAACAGTCTGCGATGTTTGGTTATGCATTTATATACGGCCTGTTTTGGTCCAATCATTATATTGTTACTTAGAAACTCTTTGAGTATGACATTTGTTATCGCGTCTTAGCTATGTATATTTATTATACTTATATCCTTGGCCAAACAATGATGCGTGGATTTTAAGAACGATCAGGCATGGCCAAGTTAATGTTTTTTTTTTAAAAACTCTACATTCAAATATTGTTGGTCCCTCGCAGTGACGTAATGTTTGCCGATTATACATTTTTATTCGAAAGTTAATAAGAATGGTTATATGGTTCCAATCCATATTTGAATTGCATCCACCTTTGAGGGCCATATAGATAGTTTGGAATAGGGATGGCTATATGGCCCAATCGCCATTCGGATAGCCTCCTTTATAGAAGGCTATTGGGCTGCCATCCGGACAGTAGGTAATTAATAAGGATGCTAATTATGACAAGTATTCGATTCTTATCCGATTCCTAAATTTTCGATTCTGATTCTCGATCCCGAATCTCGATTTCGATTCTCGATTCCGAATGTCTATTCCGAATGTCGATTCCGAATCTCGATTTCGAATCTCGATTCCTCGACATACAAGTATTCGATTCTTATTCGATTCCTAAATTTTCGGTTCCGATTCTCGATTCCAAATCTCGATTCCGAATCTCGATTTCCCGACATACAAGTATTCGATTCTTATCCTATTCCTAAATTTTCGATTCTGATTCTCGATTCCGAATCTCGATTCCGAATCTCGATTCCGAATCTCGATTCCGATTCTCGATTCCGAATCTCGATTTCTCGACATACAAGTATTCGATTCTTATCCGAATCCTAAATTTTCGATTCTGACTCTTGATTACGAATCTTGATTCTGATACTCGATTCCGAATCTCGATTCCGAATCTCGATTCCTCGACATATTTTACCGAGAAAACATACATAGCTAAGCAATACCATATAAATCAAACAAGAAAGCCATGTTCAAATATATAGACCAAAACTAAGTAGTATGGGTATCCAATCTGTCACGGGAGAAAAAATCGCACACAAAAAAAGAATCCTTCAGAACCCAAAGGGATTCTAGAAATAAATAAACGTAAAAATCTTCCAGCGAAATATATATATAGTGAAGTTTGCGGCGTCGTAGCAACTCAACATAGCAGTGAAGCAGTTTATATATATATATATATATATGTGAAGGAATTGCCACAAAATGTTACACATTGTTAGCAATCCAAGTTTTAACCTCAAGAATCGATTTCAATGCATCAGAATCGATTCTAGTCGATTCCGCGAAGAATCGATTCTGTATTCGAATCCGAACTCGATTCCGTCATCCCTAGATAGGAATAGAGTTGGCTGATTAGGGCCCTTGGTCATCGAACGGTGCTCCCGAAGTATGCGAACCAAGATGGCGGACATCGGAACGTAACATGGGTAACAGGTTAGGGTTACGCGATAATTTTTTTCCAATTTTCCCTATTTTAGTCCTATTATCAGTTCGAAGACTAGCCAAGAGCCTCCCGTAGTATTTATACCTAAAATGATGGCCTAACCCTAACCTAGTACACATATTACATTCCGATGTCCGCCATCTTGGTTCGCATACTTCGGGAGCCCCCATCGAACTACCATTTTAACACGTCTATTCATTATTTGATCACAATTCGTTTCAAGATATATCGCACCTAGATGTCAAATCCACTTCAGGAACTAGTTTCCGCCGCTTCAAACACTATTCCTCTCGCGTATGTACTCAGCAAATATAATAGGAAACTATTATTTAAAGTAGGATTTAGTTTAAGTGGGAAATGGGTTAATTTATCAAAATAAAGCATTGAGAATAAGGGTCTCTTGTTGGAATCCCCCTCAAAAATACACCCCGCCCAATTATTTCCCTACACCTTCCTTATCTTGGAGGGGGGCTGGGGTGAACAGCCCTCCTAATGTTTTAACCCCATCGCCCCTCATTTTCAGGCGTGACACCAATTTCAATAAAATTAAAAAATTACGATCAGGATACGAAGTAGTAAATTTTACATATCTTATATCGGGTTTCTGCAGACATGCTTTAAATTAGGGATATGCAACCTTTGATACGCGGGAGGGCCAGATACAAATACCTGGTGAAACCGCGGGGTGTACTTTCATTTAACATAGACTTTCTAGTAGTTGTTGGCACAAATATTCTGGTTATTAACCTTATAACATGCGTTCGCACAAGCCAGCTGTTAGGGCATTGTACCATCATAGGTATAGGCTTTGCATTCACTGGCCACACGCCATTCTAAATTGGCACTTCTTCGCGGGCCGCACATCTTTTCTTCTAGGCCGCAAGTTGCACACCCCTGCTTTAAATGATGTCTTTTAAATATCTTCTAGCATTCTGCACTCTGTGGGAACCGACTGGTAATTTGAGCCTGATCTGGGTCAAGCTTTGCCTCGTTTTACGAACCGTGACGCAAAAAACAACAAAACCAGCTCAATGAGTTGGTGTAGTCGGTTCATCCGCGGCCGTTCGCATAAATTTATCTCAGTTGGGATTCGCTTTATCATTAGAATTGATTTGTAAACATAGTGAGAGTTATGCGGCCTGATAAATTTTAGATTTGGTGTGACTGGATGCGATAAGCAAGTGCTACCGAAGCTTTGGCGACTTGAGCCCTTTTGGAGCTTCTTAATTTTTTTTTCAATCTCTGATAAATAATCGTTCACAGATACCGCTGCTCCACAACCATTACTGATTTTTCGCGCCTCTCTTCACCATAAAATTCATTTATCACGTTATTTTTATGTTATTGGTGCTAAGTGTATTATGTACATTTCACAAAAGATGAGAATCCTCAATTCGGGTCATTAACTGGAAAATAATTTTCGCTTTTATTAGCCTTGCTTCAAATCTCCGCACAAATGGCCTTACCGACAAATTTTCGCGCAAATGTCTTACCGACAATGAACCTTTTATTTTGTGCATATCACAAAAGATACAAATCCGCGATTCGGGTTACTGGGTAGCAAATGATTTTCGCGATTTTTCAATTCCACCTCGGATATATATCTTCAAACAAGTTTTTTCGCGCAAATTGTTTTCCCGACAATAGCCTCCTTTCATTGTGCATCTCAAAAATTATAAGAATCGGCTATTTGTGTCATTGAGACGCAAATGATTTTTGCTGTTTGTCAATTTTACTTCAAAACCCTCTTCACGCTAATGGTTTTCACGACAATATCCTCCACTATTCGCTTAAATGTAATCCCGACAATAGCCTCCCCTTATTGTACATCTCACAAAAGATAAGAATCCGCGATTCGGGTCATTGAGTAGCAAATGATTTATTAGTTGTGGTATAACCTGCGGTTAACTGCAGAAAATAAATTACGCGTGGGAAAGTAGGCGGTCGATTATGTTGAAGTACCATTACATAGATATGTCTTTGTTGCTTTGCCCCGTAAACAAGCCATGAACTAGCTCTTGTAATGCACTGTTTGAAGGCTGTGTATGATCATAATAAAGGACAAGACCACCTACGATTTCTGTATAAATTGTCATAATACAGGTTGACCAAATAATAGAATCCATAAATTTCCTAATTACTTCATTACTTGTACAGTTTTAGTAATTCATGTGTGCAAATATGAGTGTTATATTAATAATAAAGAACTAAAGAATACTACAGGCTACACTGCAGGGGTCGGGAACCTTTTTGGTCAAGAGAGCCATAAAGTATACATATTTTCAATTGCATTTCCGTGCGAGCCATATAACATTTCTTCACTTAATCAGGCCTGAAATGTTTACTCAAAAGTCAACACATACAATGCCAATATACATATAATGTGATTTCTGATGCTGCACAATATATATTCAAAAATCTTCTTGTTTGTGCAATGCCTGTCTGGTAATTATCTTACATAACATAGACATGTGCTGGACGCGCGTTCTCAAACGTATTGGGAATTTCCTGCCAAATTTGGCTATAAATGAGTTTGAAATCTCGTAACAATAGTAAGCTTAGTCTTGGGATATTAGATTTTTTTGGGAGCCATATGCCGTCACCAAAAGAGCCATATATGGCTCGCGAGCCATGGGTTCCCGACCCCTGGGCTACAGCATATACTAAGCAAATACCTTCCCCAGGGAACAAGGCTACACGACCAATTCAGTCCCCTCATTCAACCCTTACTCGATCTCTCTACACAATAATACCGATTCCTGTTTATTAGTTCAAAAGTTACTGATGATCTGTTTTGTAGAAGACGAGATGTTTATTTTCATTAGCACAACATGACTCTTGAATCACTTAGAATGCCCATATACCCTGCTATAGCGTTTTTTTATTATACGGTTCCACTGCATTTGAACCCACGTACATTTGAACCCACGACAATTGCACCTATGGAAATTTGGACCAAGGATATTTGAACCCATACTAACCCTAACCAATGGATTTTAGAACCCGCATATAGATTAAACCCGCGGATGTACGGGTGCAAATGTATGGGTTCAAATGTACGGTCACCTTATTATACAAATACAGAATCACTACCGACATAGAATGACATAAAAGAAGAATAAATGGTTAGTCTCAATCGATATCACATTAAAAAAATATATGTGAATTTTTTTAAGCTAAATTAACTATACCCGTCCTCATCATCACTTAACCCGGAGATTCTCAAACTTTTAGTGTTGTGGATCCTGTAAAGAGATTGATTATTATTTACGGAGCTCATAATAAATTCATAAAAATAAGCACAACGAAACATATTGATACTTTGGACAGTTACAAAATTACCAAGTCAGTTTTTTAATAAGTAAACGAATAGCTCACGGAGCCCTTAGGTTTCTCTCACAAAACCGTGGGGCCCCGCATGGGGCACTTTGAGAACCTATCACCCACTATTCATTCGAAAAATTACTGGTTCTTATTCGCTAGTCTAAAAGTTACTGAACCCATTTGTACCGTGGGATTAGCTTGCTATGCTAAGAAACACGAGATCAAAATACCTGAGATATACGGGACAAGAAAAACAACGCGCGCCTTATCAACACAAATCCCAACGGACCACGAAAAACATCCCTCTCTATCTGTGTCTATCCCTTTTAAAGTTTTTCTGAGAAATTAATTTTTTTAAATATTTATTTTTCTGAGAAATTTTTATATTCGCCAAAAAAACTTTTATGCAAATATTTTTTACGACCTAAAATAATGTGTAATTCACGATACTCCCGTAGTATGTGTACCAGGTTAGGGTTCGGCCATAATTTTATTCCGATTTTCCCTATTTTAGTTCTATTACGAGTTCGGGGACTGTCTGTTTTAGCCAATTGAATATACCACCTGCATATAGGTTTCAATCCCTTCACACAACTTAATGTAAAGTAGGCGAACAAAATTAGTTACCTCCATATCGCTACACACACTTTGAAGCGCCGAATTCACTAGTCACATGTTTCTAAATCAATGCTTCCCAAACTTTTAAGCTCGCAGCTCTTTCCAATATATTAAAATTTTACACGAGCACTGTTCACGTTTTGAAATCGTAAACAGTTCGAAATGTACAAGCGCACCGCTTCTCTGATCCTATGTATTTTTTCAAAATCGTGAGATTTATATTTTACAGTTTTAATAGTTTTTTTTAATTAAAAGTTTAAAAAAGTACGCTAGATATATTACTTCCCTTTTTATGATTCAATATTCAAAATACACAAAAGTAGGAGTACGACTTGCACTAATGAAAATTTTAGATTAAAAACAAACGAAAATTAGAGTTTTTATACTTAGTGTGAGGGAGGAACAAAGAGACCTTAAAGAGAATGAAGAAGGGATGTTACGAAATTGCTAATAGGCACGTTAGGTGACAGGACATTTGAACCCACGTACATTTGAACCCATGTGTATATCCGTGGGTTCAATCTATATGCGGGTGCTAAAACGCATGGGTTAAGTTAGTATGGGTTCAAATATCTTTAGGTGCAATTTTCCATAGGTGCAATTGTCATGGGTTCAATTGTACACGGGTTCAAATGTAATGGAACCGGCACGTTAGACCGTACCTGTTAGCGGGACCGATTGGAGTCCGGAAAACTTGGGTTGTCAAGAGTCTAGGGTATAAAAAGCGTTCACAGCTACGAAAAATTTCTATGTATGATACAAAAAAAAAAAGCTTTTAAGCCCTCTATTCCTCAGCTACGCCCATGGCTTCGCGCGGACACGACTCTTTCCGAGTGAATGAAAGCACATAACTTTGAGCGAATTTTCTTTAAAAAAATTCTACGTCCTGGCCATATTTGGAGGAATAAATGTCATTTAAATACAGGGTGTCCCTAAAGTCCCTTTACAATTTCAATTTTGTTATGAAGTCAGTTCTCAATATATCTTAACCAGGTTTGTTGTTTTTTAATCAATAATTGTTCAAGTATTTTTACTTCATTTGATACATCCTTGAGGTCCAAAACAATATATGGTATCGATAATTTACCTATGCAATTTTAAAATTTTTCAAGATTTTATGGACACCCTATATATTGACGATTTTATTACCTCATATTTACCCTAATTATCAACATTTCAACGCAACAGAAAATATCACTCGTCGAAAAATTTCCACGGCCATTATTATTTCCACTCTTCCGATTCGGCACGTGCCTTTCATTTGTGGAGCTACCATCCATTATACATAGAAATGTTTACTTTATGCCGCGCGCTAAAATAGCTCAGAGAATAAAAAATAAAAACAACACACAGACCAGACTTTTTGTAATAAATGGGCATGGTTTCCTGCCTTCAGCGCTTCCTTTGTAACTTAGGTTTATCTCACCGTTCAACTAATAAATTTACAACTCGTAAAATTCTGATTTTACATTTCGTTTGTCAAAATTTCGGCCAGTGGGGAAGACATATTGTATCTGTTTAGCGGTATAAATTTGTAATATTTCCAAGTCTCACGTAACACCAACTGATATTTAAACACAAGGAAAATGTTTGTAATAAATGTACATATAAGGAACGCTATAATAGTTATGTGCTCATAAACAATCAGGCCATACTCCTTTTTAAACTTTAATATTAACAAATTTGATAATTCTAATTCGATTTCTTAACGTTAACGTGGGCGCATTCAGAATAAATATTTCAGGACTGATATTTCCCGACGCACCCGAAACATTTTCTACGGCATGGGAACCATTGAAATAGATAATTGTATTCTTCCGCCAATAAATCAACAGCTCGTAAAATTCAGTTTCGTTTGTCAGAAATTTGCCCAGATCTCGAAGATTTATCGTATCTGTTTAGCGATGTATTTGTCATATTTTGACTTTTTTCCGTTGGAATGTTTGCTTTTTTCCGCAACTAAGATACCGATAAAATTAAAATTTATTCGTTGGAATGTTTGAGATTTATTCCTAATACAACTCTTTCCTCCTTGTGTATTAGGCAAGAAATCCCAAACTATGGCCAATCGTGCACACCCAGAATGTAATAAATCGGGTAGGCAATGCCGAACGGCTGTTTTTTCAAACTAGTGTCTTGCGTTAAATTTAGTTGGATATCAGTTGCCACCTGTACAAGGGCTTGTTTAGGGCTAAAGGCGTGAATGAGAGTCGCATAAAAAAAGAGAGCTATGCTCAAATATATGCCCACGTTTGAAATGAATGAAAGTAATAGCCTTCTGAAGAGAAATTTAATCTTCAAGAACTGAAAATTTTAAAGAGATTGGTCCAGTAATCAAAGAGAAAAACGACTTTTTCAAAGAACAACAAGAAGAAGAGTGCCAGCATAAAATGCAAAACGATCGTTATGTCCACTGACATGTCCAAAAACAATATTTCAATGCTATTGAAGTTTATTGAATCGATATAAATTCGAGAATATTGTTAATTATGAGAATCTCCATTTTGAAATTCAAAATTGGCACCGTGTATGTGAAATATCTCCTCAAGCTTAAATCAAAAAAGGTGATGAATGTGTTAAGGTTTGCATAAGTTTTGTTCTAAAACTATACTCCCTTTGCCATAATAATATTCGCCGCTTTATTCTTAATACGACCCTTTCCTCTGTATGTCTATTGTGTAGGAAATAACCCAGACGATCGAAAATCAAAACGAACCCGAGTTGCTCTCTACGTTTTAATGCTGCAATAAATTTTGTTTCTCACTGAAAGATTACTCATAGTGGAGTTGAGATCTATCGGGCATATGCCACATTATATATTTGTTTATTGGCCGTAGTTGGACACAAAATGGGCCTGCGGACCGTATTGCTAAATTACTGTTGTTAGGTGGAAATCGTTTTATTCCGCAACTAAGAGACCGATAAATTCAAAATATTCAAATCTTCTTGAACATGAACAGTCGTCCCAACCGTTTTTCCAATTTTTTTAAAATAAATTTCGAGGAATCTCGCAGCCCAATGATATACTTGCATACTAAATGGTTTGTACTAAATTAAATGGCTACTACAAAGCTACTACTCATTTTTACATTATATTAATTCAACCGAAAGTTGCCAGTGAGGAAGCTGCGCTTGTTTTCCGTCGTGGACATTTTCCAAGTGAATGAATTTTTGTAGACGAAATATTTCGTGCACTTCTAAGCCACACAAAATTACAAACAAAATCTTCACTCATATTTCATAACTTATACATCGACTAGGCAGTGAATTGAGAACCTATGGCTCTATCTGGTGATAATCACTTATGATCGGATAAATTTTTATAGTCATTCTCAACAATAAATGAATTACTTTTAAACGAAATATTCTGCGGACGAAATTTTCAACAAAATCTCTTTCGCGTATGTTACTTGTATTTCAACACTTTTTATACCGTGACCAGTTCAGGGCGTTGTGCGATGGGAAACTCTTTTATTTGCTTTTCAACACCAGGAATGGTAAACTATCTATAATAACGGAAATTGACCTTACTCAGCTGAAGTTCGTGCACTGACGAAGCGTTTGCTAAAGTTTTCAAACTCGCGGTGCATTTACTTTCTATAATGGAAATCGGAACGCATTGAAACATGAAATTCAGGGTCTCTCTCCCCCCTTTTGAAATGTGAAAAGAAATGTTCGTATCATGCATAGCCATTTTTCGTAGCTTGAAATGCTTTTTAGTCTTTCAGGACTATTGAAAACCACGTTTTGCGGACCTGCTAGATGTTACGGTCTAACTTGGCAATTATAAATATCAGATTTCATTGCTCCGTCCCTGCGATGGACTTACATGTATTCTCTGCTGAATATGAATTGAGTTAGAAAATAGTCGATACTCCATATTTGGAATGTTACTTCAGAATAAATTACAAAATACGCCAAGGTATTTGCCATCCTTGGTCCCGACATATCTGAGTATTAATTTTACTAGCGAGGCATTCAGTAAGCTGTGACCTCCTGTAATCTTATGAATATTGTTTTGCCCTTATTTTTCATCGAGTTGTTTGAGTCTTAGCAGTCTATCTAATAGTTCTTCCCTGTCTGTTTCTCTTAAAACTCAAGAAATATAGTGTGATTGCAGGCTTGCAGCAAATTTTCCTTTAAACATGGTAAAATTAGGAATGTATTCTGACGATGAATAATTTGCGCAATTTTCTCAATTAAACGCGGCCTATTTCGGAATATATTCCATATTAAGGCCGGAAGCGCAACCCAGAAATAATATTTCGAAATGCACAACCCGACGTGTTATTCCGATTCACCACGTAGTTTATATTACAACTTTGCCAAATCACCAAATTAAACCATATTTAATATTCCAAATAACGAAATATTATATTTGGCCATCCCTTTTCGTTGTATATTCAATTCGCTCTCGTAACCCCAAATCTTATGAATATTGTTGTTCGGCCGTTTTATTTTTCATCGAACGAAAATTTTATTCACAACTGTCTGTCGGACGTCAAACTCAATAAATACATGGTGATTTCAATGAATTTTATTTTGGACAGGATCAAATTGGGAATACATTCGATATTGGAAAATATGATTTGACAAAAGTATCCATATCAGTAAATCATTCTATATTGGTCAGGGGTACCCAAATTCAAATCCATTGAATTCACTTTTATGTATTCTAAAGTCCCTTTGCAATTTCAAATTTGTTATGAAGTCAGTTCTCAATATATCTCAACCAGATTTTTTGGACACCCTATATATTATTCTATATATTTTCAATATTCTAAATAACGATATTTTATATTTCGACCACCCCTTCCGCTGTATATTCAATTCTCTCTCGTAACCGCAAAATATATGAATATTGTTTTGCCTTTATATTTCATCGAGTTGTTTTAGTCATAGCAGTCTGTCGGGCGTCGATTGGAACGGCTCACTGAAGCTGAAAACAGATTGATCGACGTGTATGACCCAGCTTTGAAGAGGAAATTCGCTTACAATCACGTCTTGCTAATCTGGCGTTGAAATATAGGCTATGTAGTAAATTGTTTCGCGTTCCTAGGGACACGTCGAAATCTTGCGTGCTTCATTTTTAGCTCGCTTATCCCGCATTTGTAATTTTTGTATCAAATTTGTCTTACTTGTTCGACATTTTTTCTGTTTTTACACACTTACTTGAATAACACTTGTACTGTTTGTACCATACTTGATAGTCTATCACTTGTGTTGCTTGCGCTACACATGTTTTTCTTGATTTATTTACATTTTATCACACATATCGTCACAAATTCTAGCCGACTTCAATCTGCATTTTGGAAAATTTTGTAATTACTTACCAGAAAGACAAGCAAATTATGTTTTTTAAGTGTGTTTTAGCATCTTTCGCACTTAAATTGTAGACTGTATTCGCGTTCAATTCGCTTACAATCACGTCTTGTTAATCTTGCGTTGAAATATAGAGGTAAATTGTAGGCTGTATTCGCGTTCTTATAGTTTTTTAGGTACTCTCGTAGTGTGTACCAGGTTAGGGTTCGGCTATAATTTTATTTCGATTTTTCTCATTTCAGTTCTATTACGAGTTCGGGACTGTCTGTGGTAGCCAAGTGAATATACCCTCTGCCCATGAGTTTCAGTCCCTTTACACAACTTTATGTAACGTAGGCGAACAAAATTAGTTACCTCCATATTGGTACACACTTATGGAGCGCCCGTCATTGTAAATTGACAGTTTAGACTTATGTAAATCGCCTTCTTTTCCATTATAAAACACTGGCATTCATTTTTCCCAAGTTTTTTCTGGCCTAGTATGTCCATGATTTAAATTTAAATATAATTATTTCAACACTATCCTGCAGACGAATCCAATTATAAATTTCAATTGAAATACTCGATCTCCTCCCTATTCTTTCGTAATAAACAGATCTTTCTTCGCGAATAATTCAATCGTGAGATTTTATGATGACACAATGCAAACCACCAGTAAGTACATCCGTTGAAATGAAATCATTCGTGTTATATAAATTTGAAATCTGCTACTTCCTTGTTATTTCTCCACCTCTAATTTTTTGAACTGTTTTCTTGACTCCGTTTATATTAAGTTAGGTTAGAGCAGTGTTTGCCGACTTATGCGTCGCGACCCGCATGTTTTTAAAACCAAAACCTAAAAGTTATTGATTTTATTTTCTAGTAAATTTCATTGCTTGTTTTGTTATAAGAAACAATAATCGATAAGTAACAATGTATTGTTATTTTTTCAAATTAATTTCGAAGCTCCGTGAATAGTAGTCAACCTCTTCGCGGGCTCCATAACACCAAAGAACCACCGACCTAACTAAACGCATTCAAACTAAAGCTAAACTGAATTAAATAAAATATGATAGAATTAGGCGCAAAACTGGCTGATCCCCCCCGAACAGAAAAGATCCGGGACCGCACTAAATATCATTATATATATATATATCAGTGACTGCTCGCGCAGAGCGTTATCACTTATCCCTAATCTAATATTTCACGCTAGTGACACTTAATGCATATAATTGAAAGAAACGTATAATTTAAACTTTCCGGGGCCGGGAGACGAATGCAGGGACATAGCAACTTCGGATGCGATTGTCGAAAACCGCCCTTTTGAAATGTGAAAAAAAAATTTGTAGCAATTTTACCTAACTTAAAACTCTATTTAGACTAGGGTCATCATATTTGAAAAAGCAAAATTCCGGACAGTTCATGACCTCGTAGTAAAAAATATGCGCACGGTACGAAATAACAATGTTCTTTATTAGCAGTGTGCAGATGCACGATTGCAGATGCAGTAAAATTCCGGATTTCGGACATTTGAGCATTTTTAAATTCTTCCCGGACGCAAAATTTAACCCTAAATTCCGGACATGTCCGGAATTTTTCCAGACGGTATGGCAACCCTAATTTAGACCTTCAAGACATTTGAAAATCCACGTTTTTCCTCTAGCTGTTACGGTCTAAATTGGCAATTAGAAATTTGAAACCCCCCCTGTTTTAAAAAGTTCTGGTCGAATGTAAATATTTTTCCCTGACACCATAGCCCTGAATTCACTACGTTCGCGATTATCCATATTTCTTGAATTTCGCAATTAAAAAAGTTCTAAAAGATTCTTAGTCTATGATTTATGAGTCATATTTCAATTTTCAAAAACTTTTTACCTCATTAACGCGACATTACCCCATTCGAAGGAAGAAGTCTAGAAAATGGGAAAACATAAACTAATTATCATACTGGTATACTTATGTGGATTGACTATGTGCCTGTTTGTAAAACACAAATTACCCTGTTTTTAAGAATTTTGATGAAATAATTAGACTCATCTCGCACAACTAATTTTTGAAAATTAAAGCGTGTCTGGCTGTGCGGTAAAAAGCATAACGAAGGCATTATTTTGTAATTACTTGGTCTGGTTCAAGTTTTGTGTTGGCCGGAATTTAGGTTGAAAAGCCGGGGGTCATTTTTTGTATCATACATAGTAATTTTCGTAGCTTAAAACGATATTTAAGTTTAGACTCTCAAAACTCTTGCAATCCCGGAACCAATAGCTGTTACGTTCTGAGGCGTGGTTCTCAAACTTTTTATGCCACGCCCCCTTTCTAGAAGTCTCGCGCCCCACCTCCAAAATAACTAGCTAACAATAAGCTACAAATAACAGATAGTAAGGCGAAGGTTAGTTTTACTCAAAAACGCGCTGAAAACCTTTTATTTTCATTTTTATTTTTAATTAGCCTCACGCGCCCTCATAAAGTTGTCTACTTCCCACTTTTTTAGAGCCACTGTTCTAAGTTCTAACTTAGTAATTCTTAGTCCCCATTCCCACAAATGGCCCGTGACTCGATTTGACCCGCACTCAAACAATTGTCGGTTCATCTTTTAAAGTAACGTAATTATAAATATAATTTCCTCGACTTAATTATATCCCACAAAACAGGTGTACGCGCATTCAAGTGTTAAAGCCAAAACATAATTCCTTCAGACAAAATTTCCTCAAGTTCAATATTCAATGATGCGAAACCGCCACGCACGGGTTGATGTTTTTACTGATGCTTAATTAGAAAGCTGTTTTTTAAAGAACGAAACCTCAACATGTGGCGTTTTCGGTACACAAAAAAACGAGAATAGATCACCTAGCATTGTTATTTTCAACCAGTATTCCACGGCATCCTAGGGTTTCGCTCGTGCAGTTTACGGGTTCCGCAAGTTTTTAATCAAATCCAATATTGCTCATTCAGTGGTTTCCAACCTTTTACAGCTCGTGGCCACCTGCCGGATGGTTTTAGCACCTATGTGACCCCCTGTTTACCATTCTAGTTGTATTTATAATGTTATTTTTACTGATAGAATCCAAATCCCATTATGTTAAAATAATTCATGCTCAACAAAGGGAAAATGAGCACATCAAGCAATGATACTAAAAGTAGTGGAGAGTTTTCTTGTAAAGTGAAAAAGAAAATCAGTTTTGCGCCTGGCATTGTGGCCCTCCTTAAACTGCTCTGTGCCCCATTTCCTAAAAATAAAAGGTCAGTATGTTCCACAATATGCCAAGTGCTTTATTCGGAGCGAAGATGGAAACCTCGTCATGCAGTCATTATAATATCTATGATATGATTGTATCGTTTCACGGAAGCGGCCTTTGAACCCGGAATTATAATGTTGATAAATATACCGTTAACAGTTTGGGTGTCAAATTCTAAAAGGTTAGCTTAAATTTAAACAATTTTAACACAGTTTAAATCCGTGTTGTATACAATTTCACGCGGGAATCTAGACACGGTTAGCGTATAATAATTTCGAGGTCGAGAACAGAGATTATTTCCCTATGGTTTTCCATTTTTATTTCAGTGCCACAGAAAATTGACAAACACAAGAAGGTGTAATTCTAATTCATACTCAAACATTCAAAATTATTTGAGATGATGGTGTTTACTGTATAATAGACAATTAAGTCTGAACATAAAATAATGCACGTTATCGGCGCACACGAATCTTGTAGCTTCCTTTTAACCTGCTGTCTATATGGCGGCCATTTACATAGAGATTGGGACCAATTATCCATTCCTATTCTTAACCTATTTTTTGGTTCCATTACATTTGAACCCACGTACATTTGAACCTATGACAATTGCCCCTGCATACTATTGCACCTATGGAATTGGTTTTTTATTTCACGGATATTTGAACTCATACCAACCCTAACCCATGGGTTTTATCAACAGCATATAGATTGAACCCGCGTATATACACATGGGTTCAAATGTACGGTCACCTACTGTTTATATGTCAGCCCAATATCCCTCTACAAGAGGGTCCATTTATCTATTCCTATGTCTAGTTTGCTGCCTGTATGGCGGCCTATTAACCCTACGTGAAAAAGGCCATTTAATCGGCGATTAGGACCATATATCCATCTTTATTCATAAACTGCTGTCATATGTATCCATTTCTATTTCCAACCTGCTGTCTATACAGCAGCTCATTAGCTAGTTCTCTACGAACACATATATCATTCCCCATTCCTGTACTGTACTGTCTGTACTATATAGACATACAGGATGACACAGTTACCGAACCCCGGCCATTTGTAACATATACCAGAGAAAACATAACTTTTTTTTACAAAGCGTCCCAGATTACTGGAACTTTTGAGTACAATCATACACAAACAGAAGCTCAAGTGTTGACTAAATTTTCGTAGAAAGTAAGAAATTTATGGATTCTGCTGTTTTTTGAACGGCTCTGTATAAATGTTAGCAAAACTTGTTATCACTCGTTCGTTTCCAGGCTTACACGTTTCCCAATGTCAAACATAATTTGCTATAACCGGGAGGTCGTTATGGGATTAAATATATCAGATGTCACGGTTCTTAAGTAATTCGACCACATTTCACGGATCATACAGTAAGGACCAGCAACATGCTAACCCTGACTTGGGTAAACCACGGCCCGCGGGCTCAATCCGGCCCGCTGGGTAATTCAATCTGACCCGCCTGACGCTGCCACAACTAAATCAAAACCAAATTTGGGTGTTTCAGCTAAAAATAGATAGAGAAATTTGTCGAGATTGCGATTAAATTTAGTTTTGGCATGAGGTTTATTGTTTTCCACTTTTGCTTTTGTAACACTGTAAATATTGTTCATAAAATGTGACTTTTACGTCACACTTACGTGGCCCGCCAGTTTAGGAGGCAACAATTTTGGCCCTTGGTCCATAAACCTTGCCCACTCCTGCGTAACCTAAACATGATTATAATTTGGAACGATTAAATTTAACAATTCCCACTTAAAATTAGGTATGGACGTTCCCTCTGTGGCAAAATAAGTTGCAGACTTAGACTGGGCATTTATGATAAGGGCAATTGCGAATATTTGATGATTTCGAATTCAAATATATTTTTTTTTCAATTAGAAAATCGAATACTTGAAAGATATGTAGTTGTACGTGTAGTATGTAGCATGAGCAGCCGTTGGCAAAAAATATATACCTTGGATCCTAATAGTTATGCATTCTCAGCCAGTTAGCATACTTCATATCTAAGGATGCTAAGTATGACTACTTTCAAGTATTCGTTTCTTATCCGATTCCTAAATTTTCGATTCTGATTCTTGATTCCTCGACATATCCCTTGGAGAAACATACCCACCTAGGCAATACCATATGAAATCAAACAAGAGAGCGATGTTCTAATATATGGACGGACAAGGAGCCCAAAAATAAGTACAGTATGGGTATTCAATGGTTCCATTACATTTGAACCCACGTACATTTGAACCCATGACAATTGCACCTGTATGCTATTGCACCTATGGAATTTTTTTTGTTTCACGGATAGTTAAACCCATACTAACCCTAACCCATGGGTTTTAGCACCCGCATATAGATTGAACCCGTGGATATACGCATGGGTTCAAATGTACGGTCACCGTATTCAATGTGTCACAAGAGACTAAATCGCACAAAAAAAGAATTCCTCAGAGATTTTAATAATAAATAAACGTAAATCCTTCTAGCGAAATATATATATATATATTTATGTATATATAGGAAAGCTCACGGCGTCTTAGCAACTCAACATAGCAGTGAGGCAGTTCATACATATATGTGAAAGAATTGCCACAAAACGTTACACATTGTTAGCAATCCAAGTTTTAACCTCGAGAATCGATTCCAATGCATCAGAATCGATTCGGCGAACAATCGATTCTGTAATCGAATCTGGACTCGATTCCGCCATCCCTATTCATATCCTCTACGGACATTCGAATTATTCAGACTTAGGCTGAGCAATTTTGAATACTTTATCATTTCAAAAGCAAAGGATTTTATTTTTTAAATCTAATCTTGAATACTTGAAAGATATGTAATTGTATGTGACTTTTTATTGTAATTGGCCAAACAAACGCTAAGTTACGGAAAACATTAAACCTATCGGCGGTGTCTCGCATCGTGCTAAGTAGGTCACCGACTTAGGTTGGGCAATTTTAAATACTTGGTGATTTCAAAATCAAATCAATTTTTTTCAAATCGAATCTCGAATACTTTTATTTGTATGTGAGTTATTTATTGTAGTGCAGAGGTGGGCAATTACTTTTCTGAGCGGGCCCGTCACAGATAAGAGACTTGGTTATTGGGCCGAAGGTTCAAAACTCAATATGAAAAACTATGAACAAAAACAGTATGACGTCATTTTCATCGATATTTTCAACGGAAATTTATATTCATATACTTAATTGCAGCAAACACAAGTGGGCCGGATGAAACACTTCGCGGGCCGTCCCATGTTGTAGCGGGTCCCTAAAACACAAAGTTACTGAAAGCATAGAAGCTCTCGGCGGTGTGGCGAATCGCGCTTATCACTACGCTTTAACCACCATCTTGCCCTCATAAAAACATTGGGGTAATCTGATGATAGAAATTTCGAGTTTGTAAAAAAACAAATCACAAAGTCGGCTGGAATGCTTTTACGGGATAAGTTTGATTGATTGAACGTAATGGAAGCGTTGAAATTTGCTTTCATGAACGTAGCTTCACTCAATCATAACGGCACGTGGGGGAGCGTGCAGTGGGTTATGGTTAAGTAGAGCCCCCGTCTGGGAGGCGAAAGTTTCATTGACTTTGATCTATTGTTATGAAACGAATAAATCTAGGGTACGACACATAGAGTGCCCATAAAGTCTTAAAAAAAATTTAAAATTGATAAGGGAATTTATCGATACTATATATTGTTTTGGCCTTCAGAGATGTAATAAATGAGGAAAAAATACTTGAACATGTACTGATTAAAAAACAACAAACCTGGTTAAGATATATTGAGAACTGACTTCATAACCAAATTGAAATAGTATAATATACTGCTTTATAACAAAGTTATTGTTATACACCCAGTACTTTCATTTCAATATCATTTTATAGCTTCAGTAAGTTTAAATTAAAAATCAACACGGCGCAATAAAACGGCCTATTTACGACCTGGGGAAAGATGTAAAGAATTCCACCAATGGAAGGTGAATATCGAAACTCGTTTATTCAGTTTTTTATTGAAATTCTAGAAAATGAAGATGAAAGAAAGTTGCAAAGCGATATGCAAACATCATTGCCGTTTCTTTGAAAACACTGGCAAAAATATATATCCTTTGCACTCAAACAGGCATGTTTTAAAAATCGCTTTTCTCATTCACTAATGGACCACTAAAAGTAAAACATTTAAACGTTGGGAAAACTTTTGTTTTTCACCTCTTGCAACTTTTGTCCGGTGTATTGAGATGAATTCGTTTTTTGAGTAATGATCATGCATGATTAGGCGCGAATTATCATCCGCCCACACAATACCGAACACAAAACAGGTATTATCATCGGGCCCGGCATGGCCAAACTAATTGACAACTCAACTGACAGACAAATGTCAAATTACCTGTTTGTTGTTTTACGATTATGACAAAACAACCATTGCTAGGTGATTCATCGCCCCTAGTGGGTTTCTGTTTTGAGTGCCTTTGTTTTTTCTGTGCCTTGGGAAATAAAAGTTTTTTTTTTGCGATGTTCATATGTAAATAATTTCTATTTTGCTCAAACCCGGTTTTACATTGAGGGTGTCCATAAAGTCCCTTTACAATTTCAATTTAGTTATGAAGTCAGTTCTCAATATAACTTAAAAAGGTTTGTGGTTTTTGATCAGTAATTGTTTTTAAAGTATTTTTACATTGTTTAATACATCTGTGAGGGCCAAAACAATAATATATGGTATGGATAAAATCCCTTTGCAATTTTAAAAATATTTGAAGACTTTATAGACTTCCTATATAACTGCCATTCATTATGTTGAATTTTATTAATCGAATTAGTGTCGTCATGTATCGTATGACTGAACAACAAAAACACATTGTTTTTACAAGATGTCCACAATCCCATGACAAAATAAATAGACCGTTAATGTCGTATCAATTTGGATCTATAGGGCGAGGATAGCAACGCTTAAATACGGTTTTATTAGGCCTTTGGGCGAATGTATAGCTATCAAAACTGATGGCATAGTGCGTTGATATAACGTGGCGGCATAAAGTCCGCGCTATCAACCATAGATAGATACCTATATATTTTTTTTAATAATGAAGTTATGACCTGTGGCCTTCTATAACTCATGTAACAAAGTGCAGAAACGCTGATATTGCGATATCAACGCGAAGAGGCGAATATATTGGACCTGCGCTATCTACGATCATCAGTAACGATCATGATATAACGAATGTACATCAGAGATTGCGAGACTTTTCAAACTCCAGACGCGTTTACTTTCTGCAATACACGACGCATTGGAAGATTTTTCACGGTATTAATAATAAATTAAATTTTATAACATAAGCGTATTTAACCAATGCGAAACATGAGCTTCTTTTTGTGCCCATAAACGATCATAGCCCTGCTAATTGCTCTATAGAGATAGCCGTACTTCTCTCCTTGGGATAATTGTAACATATTCAAGCATTTCATGTCAAATCCTAAACGTGGACATTCAAGAAGTCTTATTTAGAAAACGAAATTTTCTTTTTAAAAACTCGTTTTTGATATTTTATAGTAATTCCGATTAATAACATTTTTGAAACAGATATTTTTTTTATAGAAATAATATCGAAATTTGTTCAAACCGATTTTTTTTTTACCAATTTCCTATACGGCTGTTGTGCTCTGATTCATGCCTATTAGTGGTTTTAACGGAACACGGAATTTAGGCGCGTGGGTTCATTTTAACAATAAAGTTTTTGTGTGTCGTTTTCATAAGAAAAATGGTCTGAGTAATAACCGGTAGCGGTTCGCCTTCCCTAAGGGATTATTGCTAAGTTATTTTAATCCAATTTAGAGATATGAGAATGAAATTACGAACGAAACTCATTTTTTTAACTATCATTAGCCCATTTATATTGACAGACGGACCCTATCAGTGCATTAGCCATTAGGGAGATATTTTGCGAGAGGGGATATATCTTTCATGGGCAGTGGACAAAGTACTAAACGCTTTAATGATTAATATTGAAAAACGTATTTTTACGTTTGCTTTAAGCTAAGAGTTATACAACTAGACGCTGAACTTGTTTCCTATCAATATTTTTCTGCAGTTGGCGGTTTGTTTGCTCATAGGTTTCGGTGCCATTACACAATTTGATGTAAAGTAGGCGAACAAAGTTAGTTACTTCCATAATTTATACTAATTTCAAATTCCAAAGCTAAGTTTCACTTTCAATCTTGTCCAGTTCAAAACCTAAAGAGTGCTCCTTATACTTGGCATATAGCCACGACCAGTAGCTGCTTGAAATTCTCTAAGGAATACTAGTAATGAAAGACATGCGATCTAAAGTAACGCCACATAATGATGTATGTCATCGGCGAAGAAAAACACAAGACATATCGTATTGCAAAACGTTTGGCAATATCCCAAGTGATTGTAACGTTGCCAATAATGTAAGCAAACCGATTTTGAATGCATAATGGCTTATTCAGGAAATATTTGACGTTTCATAAACCGCTGCCATTTCAAAATTCGTTTTGATCATGATTGTACTATTGTAGCAATTTGCGTATTACTTTTATTGAAAATAAAATACGGATTCGGAGATCGAAACAACGGTGAGATTTGAAAAACGGAAAAAGGGTTCTCTGTTGTATTGAACAGGTTCCCTCATCTTAGTAAATATATGTACGTTTTGGACTAGAACGGGTTCGCTTAAACCACAACATACCAGGAACGGGTTCGTACGAACTACCTGAATCGCTCCTCTGGACCACAGGAAGGAAACTACAAAAGAAACTACAGAACGGCTTCCAATTTATTCTGAATATTTGTGTCGTGCGGTCGCTTGTCAGGGGGTTAGCCAGGAAATTTTAAAAGGGGGTTACGGGGGGGGGGGGGAGAGGGGTTCTAATTGCCAAGCTAGACTTAAACAGCTAGCGTGTTCAAAGCGTGGGTTTTCAACAGGCTTTAGGGGATAAAAAGCGTTTCAAGCTGAAAAAAATCGCATTCCATATCACCAACTTTCAATTTAATCTAAATAAGTCTCCAAGTAATTTTACAGTCCACAAAACGAAATAATGTGTTTTGAAATATCTTACAGACCGCAGAATACATTGTCGACCGAACAGTCTAACAACTCATAATTATGGCACATTACTTTCCACATCTAAGAGCATTAAATGGTATTAGTCATGACTCTAGGAACCATTTTTTTAGTATCCTATTTTATTAAAGCGGGCGCTTGAATCATCATAATTATATATGTTTCCGGTACGTGTTGAGATTTACTTTTACTTTTGAGTAAGTGCCCGCAACTTTGTCCGGAGATGAGTCCCCTTTACTTCTGAGTAAGTGCCCGCAACTTTGTCAAGAGATGAGACAGACCCCTTTAATTTTGAGTGAGTGTTTGTAACTTTACTCAGAGATGAGTCCCATTTACTTATGAGTGAGTGCCTGTAACTTTTCCCAGAGATGAGTCTCCTTATCTTCTGAGGGAGTGCCCGTAACTTTGCTCAGAGATGAGTCCCCTTTACTTATGAGTGAGTGCCCGTAACTTTGCTTAGAGATGAATCTCCTTTACTTCTTAACGAGTGCACCACCACAATTATATATAGTTTAAATAGCTCTTTGGCAGTGGTTCGCGCGCAAAATTTTTTTTAAAGATGAATTACTTTTAGCTCAAAGTCAATGCGTGCTACCATCACCATAGTATCTCTCGGCAATTTTGTGGTCACATCTACCTTTTTTCAGAGGTGGGAGTATGCCTTCATTTCCGAGCGAGTTCAACATAATTTTGTATTGCTTTCGTAGCTCCTGGGCGTTTCAGAGGTTGCCCGTAACTTTGCTCAAAGACGATTTTTTTTTTACTTTTGTTTGCGTACACGTAATCCTGTTGTGATTAAATTCTCTCAAAAATATGAATATTTTGACATTTGAAAATATTTTCGCCAAAAATACACGAAACCACGGTGCGTGCGAAGAAAATCGTTGGTTTCAATAAACAGCCATAAATAACGTTATGAACAGACAGGAAGATTGCGAGTTATGAAAATCACGTCACGCTGCGGTTGTTAGCGGGGTAAGCTACAATAACACGGTTTGTTTGAGACACGTGCCGATGTCTGGGCTGAGGGGGTGCAGCCCCAGTGATGAAAGAATGATATGATTGATACTTAGCGACCCCCCCTCTCCTCCAACAAAAAAGGGCGCTCCCGAAGTATGTGCACCAAGATGGCGCACAACCTGAACCATAACCTGGTACACATACTATGTTCAGGTTAGGAGCGCTCCAAAAAAAATAGGACATTTGGAAGATATTCTAGAAAAAACATAATTTTGTTCAAAGCGTGCTGGATTACTGAGACCGTCAAGTACAATCATACACAAGCAAAAGTATAAGCAGGGATTCCATACCGTCCTTATTTCTAAGATTTGTTCTCTTTTTTGGCTTATTTTCAGCTTGCATCCTTATTTTTGACTTGCGCGTCCCGTTATTGTCTTATTTGGACTTCACAAAGGAAGCTTTTGCCAAAGCTTTATCGTGGCATCATGGAAGCAACACAATTTTATTTGGAACACAAAGAAGCAAGGCACAGATAGGCATGAAGCATTGTTAGTGTGGCGATCCTTAGGTTTTGTCGTGGTGGTGGTTATTTTAGCCTAAATTTAAAAATGAGCAAACGTAAGAACGTTTTTCGTGATGAATACGGGAAAGAATTTTAAAAGTTAAACCGTAAATATATAGGTTAAACAAAGTACTTCGCACACTGTGACGTCTGTAATTGTGACATTAACCTGGAGGCCAAAGGAAAGCCAGCTATTTCTGCTCACAATGCAGTAATATTTCCAGTCGTCCTTATTTTGGGCTCCAGATCGATGGAATCCCTGAGTATAACTTATAAAGAAATTTATGGGTTTTGTCCTGGGTGCGCTGCATCAGCGTACAAATATCTTATATAAGGATGTTGGAGTAGTTTTCAATAACTTTTTGGCGAACAATATCACTCTTTAATTCCAGGTCAGTTTATAAGCAGACACTAATACACAAGGAGCTACCATTTTAGAAAGGACAGGACTCTTTTCACGTCACGGTGCGTTAGTTAGCTGGGTGAGCTACAATAACACGGCTTTGTTTGAGACTCGTGCGATGCGGGATTGTGGTGGGCCCTATAAATGGAACCACGTTTGTGATCTAATTGATAAAGGATTTTTGGTACTCCTGAAGTATGCGCACCAAGATGTCGCACAACCTGAACCCTAACCTGGTACACAACCTTAGTTCGGTTTGTGCGCCATCTTGGTGCGCATACTTTAGGACGTCCGGATTTTTTGTCCGGATTCCTTTCACGTAACTGTGCGGTCGTTATATTGATAGTCTACACTACCATAACCCGTGCGATGTGTACCAATATGGAGGTAACTAATTTTGTCCGATATAAAGATGTTAGTTTTGGAGCCGAGTAGTTTTCAATAACATTTTTGCGAGGCAATATCACTCTTTAATTTCAATAAGGTTCTGTATAAGAAGTCACTGATACGCGAGGGGTCACTATTTTTTAAGAGTCTTCTCACGTAACTGTGCGGTCGTTATATTGGTAATCGACAATAACAAGGGGTGTGCGACTAAAGTGCGACCACGTAGACGAAGTTGATTGATATAGGGTGATTCAAGGGACAAAAAATAAGAGAACCCAAGTCATTTGTAGAATATTAAAGTGGGGATGGACATAACTTTTGGACCTCCTGAAGTATGCGCACCGAGATGGCGCACAACCTGAACTCAGGTTGTGTACCAGGTTAGGTTCAGGTTGTGCGACATCCTGGTGCGCATAATTCAGGAGTACCTAACTTTTGTGTAAAGCGTCCTGGGTTACTGAAACTTTGGGGTACCACGACACACAGACAAAAACTCTCAGACCGCCTCCGTTTTAAAATGTAAATGAAAGCATTTTTCTGTAGCATGCATAGGAATTTTTCGTAACGTGAAACGATTTTTAGACCCGGACGCGCTAGCCATTACGTTCTATCTTGGTAATTAGAAATTTCAGAAAAATGGATCTGAAATTTTCCTTGCTACGCCTCTGGTAGCAATAAACAACATCGTATTATGCATCGAAAAAAAATCTAAAATTTTCTGAGATACAAAAAATGGTTTTTAAATTCTTGAGGCGACCTTATTGCTTAATAACGTGAAAAAGGAAATAGAGCGGATACGCGGATGATTATCGGGTTATAGCTACACCTGTTACAGAATCTGTTCGAGAAAACCTTTTGTCCGACATAACAACCCATTATTACGGGATAAAAGGTTCTATACGCTCGAATTACCTTGTTGATAGCCCAATCGTTTCCTGAATATGGCGCGGTTTTGAGGATTTTGCTAAAAAATTGAAAGGGTCATTCGAATGCGGCGAATAATTGTTTGCAATTCAATGTAGCAGCAGTCCAAATAGCGATTTGGATCATGGTAATATGATATAAAAAATTGCATACCCTATTTATTGCACAGTAGCCGTAAAATTTTGGGCTAAAATGCATTGCATCTTTTGTATAAAGCCCTAAAAAAACACCGCCTGTCGAAATGAAAAAAAAAACGTAGTAATTATCCAGTCGGGAATGCAGATTGCGCTAGAGCTCACACCAATTTGCTATTTTAAAACATAGCGGGTGTGTTTTTTTTTAATGCATTGGTGTGTATTCAGAGGGTGGCGAGCGTATTCTTAACGTTTAGCACGATGCGCCACACTGCCAAGCCATGATGACACTCATTCTAACCTCACATAAACCGAATAAAAGCATAAAAGCAAAAAAATATTACCAGAAAATAAGTGCTGAGACGGATAGTATACGCTTTTGTATTTACATGATTTAGAAAATGCCATCAATCAGATAAATCAACGAAACGACAATACTGTCACTCTGTGTACTTTGGCGGAACCGAACATTGATATTTGTGCTGAGATTGCGCGCAAGTGTTCCCAAATATGCTACATTATTTCAATAAGGGTATTTAGTCAATATGAAAACTCGCTTGAAGGTAAAGGAATCTCGACTCTTAGTCAACTTATATGGTTATAGACCAATGAAATGGCATACAGGATTGTGGTATTGCACTCCGAAGGACGGGGCTAAATATTCCCGATTAGTCGAACAGCGAATATTTTAAAATACTCCAGACAAGCAGAATGCAATATTCCAATTAGTCCATTTTATGAGAACATTCGATTTTGCCGACCCCATAATAATTAGTAAAGTAAAGGATATCGATCTCCGGCCAAAGTTACACGTAACTAGTGAAACCACAATGGACTGCGAAATTCTTATGACAATTCGCTCGAAGCAAAGCCACACTCAGTCACTCATAAGTAAACGAGACTCGTCTCCGAGAATTAGGGGTGGGCAAAATCTAATACTTTCATTGAATCTGCTAATGTGAATATTGCATTCAGGTCTAGAGTATTTTAAATATATTCTACTATTGGGGGAATTTGAATATTTAGCTCTTTCCTATTTCGAAGTGCGTGTAACAACACGATTTTTTACTTCCGATTGAGTGCGCGCGCTCTTACTTAAACAAATTCTTTTGAAAATATGATATACCGTCATTTAATTTCACTTTGTCCATAGAAATGCATAGAAAAATCTTTATTGGAACAACTCAGTCATATTAGGTAACAAAAGTCGATGCGAACAATAACATCCTATGTTGATCATATCTATGCCTATGATTAACATGGTCCCAAGTGATCGCTTTCTTTCTGAAGACATAAAATCTCTCTCCTGGGAGATGATTTGATAAATGATATCATTAACAACAAAAACATTATTCAATATTTTCACATAACCCATTGTATTGTGAATAGAAGGCCACTCAATGACAGCTCGCACTTCTACTCACAAGAAGCAATTGCTTAGATCAGTAATGTGCAACCTGCGGCCCACAAGCAACGTTCCCTCCAAGAGCTTGCTTAGTTGAGCGGAATAGAAGGCCGTGTGAGCTTCAAAAAAATCTGCGCGGAAAATTAGAAAAGAACACAACATTTTAAACAAACACAGAATTTATTCATTCATTTTTAGTTAATATGCTCGATTAATTACTGGCACAGTAGATGTTCACGGTATCTATCACTGTACAATTAACTGATTGGACCTTGATTTTGTGAAACAATATTGTCAAATCTCAAATGTGGGTCTTGCTTCCGATTGGAAATACGTATTTAGCTTTTAGCTTGTTGTCAATACTTATGCAGTGCGCGGCAGAACGAAAGTACTGCGTGGGGATTCTCGGCCAGCTGCGCGGCCGCGAAGCTTAGAGAGAAGGTTGCCCACAAGGAAGAATTGTGCGGCCCGAGGAGAAATGACAAATATGAATGGTGTGCGGCACGCGAAACAAGATTTTAGTTTAGTGATACCTGTGAGTAATTCCAACCCTTTGCGTTGCAAAACACTAGAGTAGCCGTTCCCAAAGTTTTATCAGACAAAAACTCACGGCACACTTACACGAAAAAAATGCTGCTTTCAAAAAAAAAAACTCAATTTTTAGATCGTTAATGTATGCTTTTCTGCCGTTCAAAGTTTGTAAAAGGTAAGCCTATGGTATAAAAGCAAAATGTCAACTTTTCTTCCTCATCTCAGCCCGATTTTTCTTTGAAACACTAATAAATCACTCATATTCGTTCCCTAAACTCGGTTTAGCACATAAATAAATTGCAACTCGGAAAATTGCAGCATGTAGGTCTGAGCGAAACACCTGAAAATACAACACACACTGAATACGAATATGCACACGTACATACAGACACGCTCGTCACTGACGGCCTTAACATCGAAAAAACTGGTCATACAGTTGCTATTTGGTTTGAAACGCACGATTGGTTACTTGTTCAGACTCTTGTTATGAGAGATAACACGTAAAAACAATATGACACAAGCTGAATACGCTCATTGAAACCAAAGTATAAAAATTCTTTGAAAAATTAATAAACGACACACAAAATCATGTACCATATATAAAAAAAACGGTGACCGTACATTTGAACCCATGTACATTTGAACCCATGCGTATATCCACGGGTTCAATCTATATGCGGGTGCTAAAACCCATGGGTTAGGGTTAGTATGGGTTTAACTATCCGTGAAACAAAAAAAACTTCATAGGTGCAATAGCATACAGGTGCAATTGTCATGGGTTCAAATGTACGTGGGTTCAAATGTAATGGAACCAAAAAAAACTCGTCGCTAAAGAATTAAAGATAAAAAAAAACGCCGCGGTAATACAGTTGATATTTGGTCTGAAAACACGGCGTATCAACACGCGTTATTAAAGGCTTTGTTTATTCAAGATCGCCTGTGCATACTTCGCGTTTGAACTTCAATTTCCAGTCTTAGAAATGAAAATGCGGTTATCAAGTGCGCGTGGGTTTATTATTTTGGATATTTTTTTAATTTTGGATTTAGGTGTTGTGATGTTATTGCACCACTGCTGTTATGATTTTGTTATTCATGACGTCACTTTCAGGGATGATAGACGTCACTAAAATATGACTTCATCGAATTTAGGGTTGACAATCCTGTAGCAAGTTGAAAAATGTTTTTTATATATCTTTATAATTGTAATTTGAGGTATTATGGTGGTATTGCCACACCACAATTTTTCTGACCCTTTTAATTCTGTTCCTCTTAGTTAAGGATAAGTTAGATTAGCTCATTTACAGTCGTTATAACTTATATTGGACGGCAAATTGTGGGCCGCTGAGCATTTCCTAGTTGGTTTCCCGAAATATTTAATTATGGGCAGTGATACACAAAAAATTGCTCAATAAATCCAACATTACATATGAATTCTTTTGCCAAATGGTATTAGTTCATATATCAGACGATGATACATAACCTTCATTTCAACTAAACAAATTAAACACTATAAATTCATTTCATTTTCATTCCAAGAACGATGTATTAACGACTACAAAAAATTTAACAGCCAAACATATATTATAAACAAACGGATAATTAGAGTTTGATGCTTTTCTTGTGATTTGTTCGGAGCAAAAACTTCTCAAAACAGGTAGGGATCAATCGTATGTACGGTATTAACTTTTAGTAGCAGGGTCAGGAAAAGTTCATCAGAAGACAGTATTGACAAATCAAGAAAATTTCCCAAGGCATACAAATAATAAATAAACGCACGTCCGAATTCCCAAACCTTGTATTTACATGAGCGTACAGCGTCCGACATACAGGGCAAATAGCTAAGGCAAATAAACAAGCCTGTCTACATAAGAAAAGTCCGTTTGTATAAGCGTGTGTTAGTTTGAATACGATACCTTGTCGCCCTACTTAAAACAGGTGTTTTAGTGGGACGTGACACATTACACTAAATCCATTACGATACGATTCGTAAATCTGTCGATTAGTCATACCCGACCAAATTTAATTTTTTTGGTTTCAACATTCGCGATGGAAAAGACTCTCTACAAGTAATTTTAATACGTTTTATGAGGATTTCATATACCTGTCCCAACACGCCTATGTAGTATCAGAGGTTCCCGTACATTTGAAGCCACGACAATTGCACCTGCATACTATTGCACATATGGAAATTTGCACCTAAGGATATTTGAACCCATACTAACCCTAACCCATGGGTTTTAGCACCAGCATATAGTTCGAACCCGCGGATATACACATGGATTCAAATGTACGGTCACCAGCATCAGATACTGGTACATTAGAAGCCCGGTACTCTTGTAGTATGTGTATCAGGTTAGGGTTATGGCATAATTTTATTCCGATTGTCATTATTTTAGTTCTATTACAAAGTCAAGGATTGTCTGTGTTAGCCAAGTGAATATACCCCCAGCCTATAGGTTTCTGTCCCGTTACACAACTTGATGTAAAATGGGCGAACAAAATTAGTCACTTCCACATGCTTCTGGATCGCCAGAAGCTCTCACTTTTTGAATATACTATGCATTTCAAGAGTCCTACAGCATACCAACACAAATGCATTTTTGTAAAACTTTTTCTCTGACCAAAACAAGGTTGTTGTCGTATACTGCTTGTCTGAAAAAGTCAAATTTGGAACGTTACAAAAATACATTTGTGTCAGTGTACAGCAATACTCTTGAATTTAATTTTAATTATAAAGTGTCGTCACACAAACCCGCCAAAGTCTATTTCAAAAAATAATTAGAACGACACGATCGTCGTAAATATCATTTACCTACTATGAGCTAATAATCGATTGTTATGTCACACATTGGTTCATACTTTAATATATTCATCCACAGACAAGTGCTCTTTATACACACAAGGCCAACGCTTCAAGTGGGTGTCAAGTGGCTTAGACTCGATTTCGCGCGCGTTTTCAGCGACTCAAACCAAAAATAATTTGTGACCTCATTGCTATGGGTGTGTATTATCGTAAATTATTATTTTGGAAATTTTTTTATTATGGTTGTTTACTTGTTTGGCATTTAATCTTTCTTCGCCTTAAAGGGACTTTTACCATCTTTAAGTAGTGAAAACCTGAAATCGATTTGTCCCTTATGTAAGGAGAAAAGCAAATAACAACAATTTTTAAATACGACGATTATTCACGTCTTTCGCTCCGAATAGGGCTCTACACTAGCAGTCCCTACAATCTATTTAGAAGGACCGGTTCGGCGTCGCCTTCGCTATTTCTTACATCTTGCGTGAGATAGGACACACAGCGTAGCCCGTCCCAAATTGTTTTTTGGGGGGTAGGGCAAATTTTTTTGTAATGACGTAATACGACGCTTACTCGTGCTTTTAGTTCCGAACAAAGCTAGATAAAAGTAGCCACTGATGTCCAACAATATCTTGAAGAATCTCTGTACAGACTTAGTCCGCTGTCGAAGTTATCTGAGGCATACAAGCGCACATTTTCATCCATCTTGTTTGATTTATTTGGGGAAAGGATTAATAGTAGCAACTAGCAAGCCAAGAAACGTGTGGTTTTCAGTAAATCATTCTAGAATAGAGCAAAATGGTGTTGGGATAGACCCAAGATTTTAGGTCTTACTGCAAATGCCGCAAAGTTGCAATAAAAAATGTTGAATTTTTTTCAAACTATAATTATCCACCAAGACTAGTTACACAAGTTTGCCGTCTCATAAGCTTTCCTCCCACTCTATATAATAACTAAATATATTCGATGGGTATGCGGTCACGAGATTATTTCATAGCGGTGTCAAGCCAACGCGCCCACGTATTACGTTTGCACAGAAGGCAATTTGAAGTGTTGTGGAATTCGAATTAACTTTTCCGACAATAGATTGGAATGCTTTATTGAGGCCGACAACAACTAATTACCATTACGTGATGGCTTGTGTGTTTATTGCTAATATACGTAAGTTGGACCTTGAGTACAAGTACTGAATTATTCTCTGGTTATTGTTCTAGCTGTCCAAAAATTTTGCCCATTTAGACTGGCGGGCCATATGAGTGTGACGTAAAAAGTTACTTTTAATGACCAATATTTACAGTATTACAAAAGCAAAGTGGAAAACAATAAGTCCCAGTTCCGTGCCAAAATTAAATTTAATCGCAATCTCAAAAAAATCCTTGAGGTTTTATTTTAGCTAAAACATCGAAATTTGGTTTCAGTTTGACTGTGGCAGCATAAGGCGTGCCAGATTGATTAACCAAATGGGCAGGATTTGGCCCGCGGGCCGCGGGCGCTGGACTTGACTATATTGCCATCATTGCTTAAAGGTCTTTTCGAAGTTAAAGTTGCGAGTTTCGCTGACATGCTAGCCAAAGGAATGTTTACCCAGGTCCATTTCTTCCAAGTCTACAGTCAACTGGCATTTCCAGCGCGCCAAGCACCCCACCATAATAATGCATCGCTTTGGTATATCTTTGCATTTCAATAGTCGACCATAACTTTGCTTGGATGAGTTTTCATCATTTCCTAGTGAATGCGCATGAATTTCCTTTGAACATTTTGTTTTTGGAAAGAAAATTATTCGTCACAGTTTATCTCAGTGGCATTTTCCTTCAATTCTGAATATTTAAACTACCGTAGTTTCGCGACGTAAATGTTTAACATTTGGCCTAACATACGCAAATCAAATATTGTGGTGAACGCGGTTGGCGTCTTTGCCTCCCGGGTAAATTCGTGAAAATTGAAAGGTGACACCAATTACTACCTCCCTATTATTGTAAGTGATCTTTGCGCCAATGGTCGGTTAGGTCTTAAAATTTGAAAACAAAAAGTCATCTCTGGGTAAAGCTGCGACGATATACCGAAAGCTGCTGAACTACGTTCAAAAATGTCGCCCTATTCCATAGTAATAACAATTAAAAATTTGTTTGTCTTCGTTTAGTAATAGTTTATCACACAATAAAATTGATTTGAACTTACAATTGTTATTACTATCAAATCGAGCGAATTTATTTGGACATCCCGTTTAGAATTATAATGTTGCATTACTCGCAAATGCCGATTGATGACAAAGTCGAAGCAGTTTTACTACTCTAATGGCTTCGAGAGTTTTGCTGCACACTAACACAAATATATTTCGTATCCATTCGCCTGAACGAGCCGTACCACTACAATACTCTTCATATATAATACTCCTCAATGGACCTTGACTTTACAGAATTGACTTACTTCGTTCTACTTAAGAGTATTCTGTCAAGTCACGCTTCATTGAACCGCTTGCCAACATGAAGATCTGTTTATTTATAGTATTTCTAAATGAAAATCTTTTTAAAACTTTTTCAACATTCACCCCTTTGTCTCAAAGCACTCAATATACGATGACCCCCCCCCCCCCCCCCTCCAAAAAATAAACAGATTTTATCAATTGCACAAAAAATAACTATAGCTAACAATAAGCTACAAATAACATATAGTAAGGCAAAAGTATGTTTTATTCAAAAAACACGTCGAAAATACGCGGATGGAACGTAAATATCCAAAATAAAGCGGGCAAGATCAAATTTAACAAATATTTTTACATTTAATTAGCTTCAAGCTCTCAAAACTTTGTCTACGTCACCTTTATGTGGCGCGCCCCACCGTTAGAGAACCACTGCTGTAGAATTTGTTCTGTTTTGTCTTGTATTATCGCCATTTACTAACTATCTATAAGTCTAGTGCGAAGGTCACGCAAAGCAAACTCCTAAATATTGATGGCGTTTTCACAACCGCATATTATCTCATGACAACCACCTCATTTGCACGTCTAGCATTATCTCAACAAGTCAGCACTTAATACTCCTCTCGCGTATCTTGTTTTGGCGCCATTTTTGACGTCATAATACCTCACAAACGGTTAAAATTGACTGCATTGTTAGTGTAATGGTCGTCGGGGAAATAGATATGTTTGCGGGTTTTTGTAAATTGCAAGGGATGGAGCTAAAGTTAACCGGTTTTTTCGGGATCTTTATATTTACCCTTGAGGACTCTTTTTACTGAGCTCTCAGACATGCCAAGAAAACTAGGATGGAGGTTTCATATTTATCATTTCATATCAGTGGAAGTGTATTCAGAGCTATGTCTGGAGCAAAAGGCGTGAATAAATTTCGTATTAGATTATTAGAAAAAGTTACTTTTTGTACATATCGAACCCCCGATCCTAACACAGTCATTATTTGAATATATTAACTCAAGGATGTGCAACATTTTTTGTGTCAGCGAGCAATATAATAAACTTCAGACATTAACTGCGCCACATAAAATAGCTTAATGTGGTTTAATCACTTAGCCTCACAATGATGAAAGCACCGGGCCAAACGACGGAAGATTTAAGAGAAAAAACATGTATTTTCACCAATGTGAGCGTCTTTTTAAACATAAACTGCCCGATTAGGATTTTATGCTATATGAGGGAAAATCTAAGTGTTGACAAGGGCCCTGGCGGACCGTGTTGCACACCCCTGCATTGACCATTCTAGTGCGTCAGAAATAATGATGGACGAGTTTTAGTAATTATTCTACATTTCCAATAAGAGTAGTATTGGGATATGGTAAAACAAACTTTTGTACCTCTCTATCCCCTATCTACATTCCACACGTAGCCGATATTTGAATACATCATCTATTCTAAAAATGCCACTCACCTCCGTCAGAGCGCAATAAAATGGGTAGGCAATGCTCGAACTGATGAGATATTAGTCATACATATCGTTATATATCAGTGGATTAGGTATCTGCATGTTTCCTGTCCTTCCAAAAATAGAAGACAGCTGTACAAAAATATACATTCAAAAATCACTCATTAAAAATTTCGTTAAAACTCATGGTGATGGCTGAGCAATTGAAGCGTTTGTAGCTCTTCGTATATCTTTAAATATCAGTGGGTCTTGTACCGGGCCTTGCTCGGAGCAAAAAGTTCCAATAAGCGTCTAATAGAAAAATATTCAAACAAAGTTTTTTGTACGTCGAACATATCCGCTATTTGGATACATTAACCAGTCTAAAAGCTCAAGAAATAATGATGAACGAGTTTTAGTAAATCATACTTTGAAGTATTACTCTCTCGTTCACCCCTCGAACCCTCGCACAAATATTGACTTAATTCGACTCCGCGCGAAAAATTAACATAAATTATCCCGGGAGGCGATCTGTCAATTGTGAGCAGACAAGCATGCCCTACATTAACCCTAATCATACACTGTTGTAAGGTTTGTAAATATAACTCTGTTTTTATGGATGTCTTCCCGATCCTTGATTGCAGAAAAATTCATCCTATACTTAACTATGGCAAAGTTCTGTATGCTTATTTTAAGAGTATTTTGGAGAGTTGGCGCTTATAATCTGGTGTACATGTTCAAAACTACTTTCCGAAAATACAACTGAAAACTTGCAAATAACACGCAAAACAACAAAAACGAGGCAATGTTTACAATTATCATACTTGAATATCTGTTTGAACGAAACAAGTGTTTGAGCGACATAAATTCCAATTGTTACGTAATTAATGACTTATTGCTGATTGGCCATTGTTAGAGAAATAAACAAGGAAATTGATTCTCGGGGAAAGATCCACAGTAATCAGTGGAGTTTTGTTTCTGAGTATATCGCGATTTTATGGCTATCAGTGGGCGAATGTTTAGAGCAGTGGTTCCCAAACTTTTCGATCTCGTTACCCCTAAATTTAATTTTAAAACCTCAATTAAGATTTTACGATTTTACTTTGTTTCTATGGTAATTAGTGACTGGTTGTTCAGAGAGAATTTATAATTATCAGTAATGAGTAACCCGGCAAGTTCGTAGTCAGGCCAAAATTGGGGAGAGGGCATTTTTTTGGTGTAATGACGTAATACGACGCTTACTCGTGGTTTTAGCTCCGAACAAAGCCAGATAAAAGTAGACACTAAAACAATATCTTAAAGAATCGCACTACAGATTTACTTCGCTGTCGAAGTTCCAAGCTATACAAGCGCGCACCATTTTCATCCATCTTGTTTGGTTCATTTGGTGAACAGATTATTGATAGCAAGTCAAGAAACGTTCGGTTTTCCGTAAATCGTTCAAGAATAAAGTAAAAAAACTTAATTTTTTTTTGGGGGGGGGAGGGTAATACTTAGTGGGTGCTTATAGTCAAAATTTAAATCGAGTTCGCTCGCCTTGGAGTGACTTTACTATGAGAAAATTCATATAAAAGAATCATTACTGTCTCAAAGGATACACACGACTTTCAAACTCATTTGTCAACGTCATAATCGCTCGTTTGTCAAAACAAAACTTAACATAATATTCCATTATTTGTAATCCATATGTGAAGGCTAAATATTCAAAGTATAAAGGCGATGTTTCGTAAGTGATGAACTCAGCTAATGCATTTCTATTAGTAGGTAACGAAAAAAGCAGACATTTGACTGTGATATAACTGTGCTTAAAAATAATTTATTTAGCCTGTGCGTCTGGCCAGGATTTACTTTCCAATAAATCACCAGTACACATTGCTCTTAGCAAATGGTAATTTTGTCCGTTGTCTGCAATTTAAGTTTAATTTTTGTCAATCGCAGTAGAAAGTCGTTGAAGGAGTCGAGAACTAACATGCAAAATTTTGTCAACTGGGGTGGGAAGTTGTAGAAGGAGTCGTTTTATAAATAATTTGATGCCGGATTCACCCCTCCCCCCTGAGCCTTTACGGCGCCCGTGGAAAGTCGTATACGGAGTCGATTTTAAACTATCCGATGTCGGATTCAAAACCTAAATCCCCTCCCCAAGCCCCCACAATCCTGTGGATATGGATATTCCTAATTCTAAACCAAGTAATGAAAAACATGCTGCAGTAATCGAATTTTTGATATCTGTAGTCGATTTTTTAGATAATTTTAGATAATTCGGTAACAAATTCACCCCCCCTCCCTTCAAGCCTTCCCTAAGTCCAACTCAAATAACGCTAAATGATCACACGTGTGTAAACACGTAATTCATTATCATTAATGTATATGCGGGACCAATTACCGCTAACCGGTCGAACGTTTCCTTACGCTGACTCTATGGAATTTCAATATCTCTTTAAGTTATTTTAAAACTTAGCTTATCTACAAGAAATAATGAAAGCTCATCGGTTATTTAACTGATAATTTACTGAATTCCTAACCGATAATATTAATAACATAAGGCGTGGCCTCCAAAATCTTTGAAGCGTAACTAGACTGAATTATTCTCATTATAACTTATGGTACTATTGCTGTCCGACAAAGTGCACGAGGATTACACATAGACCACTAAAAAGTTGAGAAATAAACTCTAACAATTAAAACAAAAACGTTTAAAAGTTGTAATGAGACGTCATATTGGTACAATGACGTCATTTCTTGACATTGTGACGTCTTATTTCTCAGTTTAATTTTAATTAATCGCCATCTTATAACCGACATCTTGAATAACCCACTAACTATCCAAATCTGTTAACTAACTACCTATGATCGCAGCGAACGAATTTCTAGAGTGTTTGTTTTGTCACAATACAAGTTTTAGACTGTTGAAATATTTTCGTCTGCTGCTTCAAATCGCTTAATCGTTTGCGAGAGTCGAGAGTTATTTGTTAAACATTGATTAGCTAAGTGTGGCAGCGTATTGTCCTCCCACTTTAGATAAGTACTATGATAAAACAGTAGTAATTTTACCTGCTTTTTTGAGGCTCTTAACTCAATCGTGCAGCTATGCTTTCGCGAGTCTTACTGCACACTGGCACAAATAGTTTGCGAGTCAAACTACTTTTTCTTCTTCTCTGCTATGCGCTGGCATGCGTATAATGCAAGCATGCCAAACTATCTTTCCATATGCCTTTGTGTTGGCGGGTCCGTATGATATAATGCAAATATGCTGCAGCAAGAACAAAAAAGATAACCCATCTAAGTGATTCAACCTCATTTTCAAAATATGCTTGTCTGAAAACTTGAATGAAATGAAAACTTTCTAAATCATTCCCAAATTCAAGAATAGGCTATCGAATTCAACCTATTCATATGTGAGTGGTCATTCAATTATGGTGAATATAGCCAGCCGTATTACAAGTCGCGTTGAAATACATAATCCCACGGTCAATAGTCATTCAGTGGAATGGTATTAACATGAAAATTTCAGCGAACGTCATGCTTTTTTCAATGGTATTTGAACAAATTAATGCGCATTGTAGTTACACCTACGTCACCGCCACTAGAGCACACTTTTGCGACACTTGTCGCTTGTTCATAGAATTTATTTCAGCAAATCCAAAATCGGTGATTTCCGAATTGTTAGGTTTAGAAAAACATCGGGTCTGGTCCGGCCATGGGTTTCAAGAGTTTCTCTTGCTGTATACCACCCAGGTGTCACAATCAGTTTTTGAGCGTATTAAACAAATGGCCGAAACTCAGAAAGGGCTATTGCTAGCCCTCGTAGCAGTGTTATGCAATATGTTCATACACAAAGCTTGAATTTGGCGACTTTCTGAATAATCGGATGTGGACCACGTAGGTGTTCCACCCAATTATCACGAATAGTTTTTGAGTATATAAGCTATAAAAAATATTGCTGAAGCTCGGAATGAAGCTCTCCGTCGTGTTATTCGTACATACACAAACCTCTAAGTTTAGCGACTTTCTGTTTAATCAACTAGCTCTAATAGCAGTGTTATGCATTGTGTACATTGTGCATCAGTTATTTTCAATCCTTTTAGTGAAAGGTTTGAAAAGTTATAGAACCTCTATACTTCAGGCAAGCAATGATTACGTCTAATCAATCGATAGCCGACTTGAAGTTTCTCAAACAAAATTCCATTAGAACACAAAGTTTACTCTTGCATGCATCACTGAGCTTATAAACTCTTGACCCTGGGTTACCCACAGGTCAGAATCAGAACATAGGGTCATGTTACCCCACTAATGCGAGACAAAGATTATCGGCACTGTTGTTTATAGTTCGTTTTACGCAGTGTCAACAAAGTTTGCTTTGTACAATCCAATCAGTATTCCTTAACTATTGAGCAGGGACGGGCAGGGTTTTTGAATCCGGGTTTAAAAAATTTTGCCCATCTAGACTGGCGGGCCATGTAAGTGTGACGTAAAAAGTTACTTTTTATGAACAATATTCACAGTGTTACAAAAGCAAAAGTGGAAAATAGTAAGCCTCGTGCCAATACTAAATTTAATCGCAATCTCAACAAATTCCTTGAGGTATTTATTAGCTAAAACATCATAATCTGGTTTTAGTTTGTTGTGGCAGCATCAGGCGGGTCAGACTGAATTGTCCACTGATTGAAATTAATAATTGCTGAGCTATCTGGTCCGTACGAAGTCTTTAGGGTCTAAAAAGCGTTTCATGCTGAATTGCAATGCGTAGCAAAAATTGGGTGCTCCCGAAGTATGCGAACCAAGATGGCGGACATCGAAACGTAACATGGTTAACAGGTTAGGGTTAGGCGATAATTTTTTTCCAATTTTCCTTATTTTAGTCCTATTATCAGTTCGAAGACTAGCCAAGAGTCTCCCGTAGTATTAATACCTAAAATTATGGCCTAACCCTAACCTAGTACACATATTACTTTCCGATGTCCGCCATCTTGGTTCGCATACTTCGGGAGCCCCGTGCCATGTATGATACGTAAAATGCTCCTTTTTCACATTTCAAATGTGAAGGGGAGATTCCGACCGACTAGACATCGATATCACTACATGCAACTCGTTAGGTTATAGTTAGAGAATATAGTGTGCCAAGGAGTGTTGCCAACATTCAAAATAGATTTTGAGTTCACCTTTGACCCTGTTCTATTTATACCTTAACGGGTGATATTTTTTTAGCTCAATATTTACAAATCAACGATTAGTCGTAATTCAGTGTTTTGCCTAAATAAAGCCGAAAAGTGGTCTCAACTCGCTTGAATGGGTCTGAATAATCGTACTTTTTTTCCACGAATAGTTCACTAAAAATAAACGCTATGCGAGTGTGATAGGTACCTCTTATACACACAATACTCGGGCTCTGATACCTAACGGCAATTAATGTTAAAAGAACACCGACAACCACCACCGTTCATACTGCAACATCACCCCAAACATGGCTCTAGACGAGAGCGATGCTCAAATATATGAACACGGAGTATAGTACAAGTATGCAGTCGGCCACGGTAGCCCACCGGCAAGATACCGCTGTGTTTACTACTTCGCCGGACAGAAACTCGCTAACGTGGAGGCGGGACTGACACAAGGAGCGCAATTTTCAATTTTGATGATGTCATCACACATGGAAAAAAACAAATCCCATAGAGTCCATGGAAATTTTTATTTAAAAAAAATGATGATAAAAGTAATAGTCATATAGCGAAAAATACAATCCACTGTAAGTTTCAAAACAATTGGTCCAGTAGTTGAAGAGAAAAGCAAATTTTTCATAACAACAAGAAGAAAAATACTAATAAAAACAACAAGAACATAATAACAAAATGATCCATATGTACATTCCGTGCCCAATAAAGCCAGACACTCCTAAACTAACATACAGACACTTTCGCACGCTTCAACCTCTGACCTTTCAAGTATATACGTAAGGAAACTACTAATTAATTCATTAATCGCATATTTCAGCCGCAAAACTATCATTTGTTTACGCTATAATTAAACCTCAAAGGTATGCAAGAAATCTCTCGGATGTTTTTATGAATACAATGTTTTTTTTTGCTCAATTCCGGAAATAGCGTAAATTGAACTTACTTTTTGTTAATTGTTTAATTATTAAACCACAGAAATATTTGAAGAAAATCGAGAATTTTTTGTTCAAGAAAAGAACGCAAATTATACTTACAGCTATAATTGCACCCGTGGTATACTGACCTAGTGTAGTCCCCTGAACTGAGGGTCCGAACCGAATGAGATGTGCCCCTGGCCACGAATAGGGCTGCTTGTACCAGCCTTGTTCCAAGTGAAGCTGCAAAACGATCATCATAAAACTATGTAACACGCATATACATCATTTTAACCCACATTTATTTTATCTACTGTTTATTTTTCAACGCCCGCATTATAGCAGATACGATCTAGAAAAATATAACTCTCGACACTAATTATATCCTTTCAAACGCTGAATCTGAGTCAGAAATATTCTTTGGAACAAGCCTTACAAAAACAAACCATAATGCCAAGACTTTCTTGTCGTATTCAAAACATATAAATTATCTTGTGAGCCCTTAGTTTCGTTTATGTCAACGGTAGGTAAACCGGCACATTATACAAAGGAGCGTCTCCCAAATTAGTATCGATGTAACAGTTACAACGCAAAAAGATTTAATGATCTCCAATGTTTATAATTTCAAAAATTGTGCGTCTCTCACATATTTCTGACTTGCTGAATGCGGCCCTGATAATATAACATTTGCCTACCACTGGTATGTGCCATGTATATTCCATGATTTCAGAATTAATCTTGCTCATTTGCGAAAGTAAAATGAAATTTGATAACAGTAATTATGACGAAAGTAAGTTAATTTTAATAGACTGTTAAGAACAATAAGTAAACTAATTTTCAAGATTTCCAATTTTCATTACTTTCTTTGAAAGCCTGAAATTTGAAATCCCGACTGCGGCAATCCATAATTTCGATATCAAATCTGGAAAGTTTGAAAATACAACTCGCGGCTCCACAACTCGGTAAAATATCGTGTGTGTTGCTACTTTAATTCATAAATTAGGTTTTAACTAGGAAAGAAGTATACGGGGCACAGCTAACTAAAACATTCCAGGTTTAACTTACACATTGTTCTGTTAATGTTACTTGCTAATATCACGCAAAACATAAATTCATTGGAGAACGTCTTAGCAATCTATGTCCACATCCGTATATTAAGTCGCTGAATATCCCCGGTTCGGGGATTACCTTTTGCTTGGCTTGCGAAAGTATTTCCGTCACAATCCTGTATCAATATTTCATATTTTGGCCTTGAATTTTATGCGTTTTGAGGCCGAACATCAGGCCACGTTTGAAAATGCAACGATAAATGAAAATAATATTAATCCACATAACTGTTGTATCTGGCCAGAATTATATCGTTATATTTCAAGGCTGTCAATTCTGCGAGTCACGGTTTACTAGTTCTTGTATAAAATTGCAGCAAATGACAGCAAAGTCGATGTTGTACCCCCAATACACACCTAGATTTTCCGATGGAAAGATAAATGTACTACACTAATATACGACGGGCTGTCAATGCTTGTGGCCTTCTGCTCTTGTATGTTGCTCGCTTTTATCGCGTCATCAGTTGTTTTTGCGCGGCATGTTCAATGATAATGAACCAAGAAAACGAACGCCATAAATTTCACTGTAATAAGCGTTGCGTATATAATCCTCATACAAGAGATAATGCTGCCTCACCAAAAACACGTCTAAACTGCCAAACTGCGGGGAAAATATCTGGCATGTATTGCTCAGCGAATAATTATAAAATGAAAAGTAATGCGGAGAGGAAACTATTTGTCATAACAACAACAGAAATTGAACAAAATGATACACTGGTGCAGTTCAAGCCCAAAAACCATTTTATAAAGCATACAGAATACATACCTTACTTGAATACTCACGATAAAAATCTAAAACTTTCTCTTCAGTCTTCACAATACGCGTTGGCTTTGCGTGCAAAAACAATTCATAAAGCATACAATATACATACCTTACCTAAATTTTACAATTTTCTTCACAATTCTGCAATGTGCGATGTAAATATAGTCCATTAACAAGAAATAACCCTGCCTCTCCCAAAAGACTTCATGACAAACAGTCCGCTTAGCTACTACGTATTATGTCACTCAAAAGTGTTGCATGAATTAACATAAACTGTTAAATTAAAAGTAAAATATCGGCACCGTAGTCCCCCGAAACAATCAATAAAATAATGAATGAACTAACCTTCCTCTATCTTTATATACTGAAAATATGAAATTGATTATCAAAACGGTCCATGAGATCACTTTGTGCCCTAAAAATTAATTCATGAATCATACAATATATATAACTTACATACTTTCCTCACACGGAATTCGCGATTCTCGCTTTACAATACACGTTGCGTATACTTAATCCATTCACAGACAATGCTGTCTCGCTCAAAACACATGTCTCATGCCGCAACAGAAAAGGTTCTGACAAACTGTTCGCTTAGCTATCACATATGTTACGTAAAGTCTCCCATGAAATAAAATAAAAGTGCTAAACTTAGTGTAAAATATCGAGCAACGTAGGACAAGAAAAATTCAATAACATACAGAAATAAATAACCTTTTAGCAACTTCTTCTATCTTTATATACTGAAAATACGAAATCGATTATAAAAACGATCCATTAGTCCCTTCGTGCCCAAAAACTGATTAATTAAGCTTACAGAGATACAATTTACATAACTTACTTAATTTTAACGCGGAATTCGCAATTCTCGTTTTACAATACGCGTTGCGTACATAATCCATTGCCCACAGATAATGCTGCCTCACCCAAAACACGTCTAAACATGTCTCTTAATTAACGCAACGTATAAGTTTGTGGCAAACTGTTCGCTTAGCCATCGCACATGCCAAGTAAAAATGTTTTGCGGATTGAACTAAAACTGCAAAATTAAAAAGAAAATATCGACAGGCCCCGCGAAACAATCAAGAAAATAGTGAAAGAAATAATTTTCTAGCAATTCCTTCTTTCCGTATATACTAAAAAAAATATGAAATCTTTTATCAAAACGATCCATTAGTCACTTCGTGCCCAAAAACTTACTTAAAGAGGACAATATACATAACTTACCTACATTTTTCCATTCAGAAAGTCTCGCCGTAATTCGCATACATATTCCATTGCCTACAGATAATTCTGCCTCACCCAAAACACGTCTAAACATGTCTCTTAATTAACGCAACGTATAAGTTTGTGGCAAACTGTTCGCTTGGCTATCGCACATGTCAGGTAAAAATGTTCTGCCAATTGAAATTAAAACTGCAGAATTAGGAAGAAAATATCGGCAGGCCCCGCGGAACAATCAAGAAAATAGTGAAAGAAATAACTTTCTAGCAACTTCTTCTATCTTTATATACTGAAAATACGAAATCTATTGTCAAAACGATCTATAAGTCCTTTTCGTGCCCAAAAATTAATTCATAAAGCATACAATATACATAACTTACTTTCTTTCAACCCACAGAGTTCGCAATTCTCGCTCCACAATATGCGTTGCATACATAATCCATTGTCAAGTGATAATGCTGTCTCACCCAAAACACGTCTAAACATGTCTCATACCGCAACAGAAAAGTTTCTTACGAACTGTCAGCCTCGCCATCTGCTCTCGGGACTCGCACGCTCCTTCCACACTTCTTAGCCAGAGGCGAATTGTTTCGTTATCTCTGTAAGATCAGACATAACATCATCATTGGTGTGAAACTAAAGAAATAAATATCAAGTTATACGGTCAATAAATCGGGCTAAAGACGATTATATGCTCATTTTGTTTTGTTGGTGTTATATTTGAATCTTGAATTACGATTTAATAAGTTGTTTTTGGGTGAATTTTTGGTGCACCTGGAGTATGCGTACCAAATGGCGGACACCGGAACGTAGTATGTGTATACTAGGTCCATAATTTTATTCCAATTTTTCTCATTTCAGTTCTATTACGAGTTCGGGGACTATCCAAGTGACTCCCGTAGTATTTGTACCTGAAATTATGGCCTAACCTGGTACACATACTACGCTCCGGTGTCCGCCATCTTGGTTCACATACTTCGGGAGTACCGTTTTAAGTTTAAAACTTTATTAGACATTTTTCATTCCTAATGACAATTTGCTTGTTACATATCTTTGAATGCTGGCCCGGAACCTTTCATTGAGCGAAATGTCGAGTTTTGTTGGTTTTAAATTTAATTCTTGAACTTTGAATTGCGATTTGATAAATTGTTTTTGAATGAATTTTTCATTCCAAAAAACATATTATTTGTGAGATCAGGTGCTCTCACCAATAAGTAAAAAAAACTCATCTATTGAGCTAGGCGCTTATATGCTCATTTTAGTATTGTTTGATGAGTTTAAATTTGGAACCCAAATCGCGATTAATTCAACTGCTTTCGGTGAATCATTTCATTCCGAAGGACACGGACTATTTTAACTCACTCACCTCTGAGTAAAATTGCTAGCGTCCCCCGACATCTTATTACCTACTGAGCGCGATGTTCGGCCTCCTAGGTCATTTAAAAAAACAGCTTTTTACTTATCACTGACCGCTAGTCCAAAGACTTTTATTGAGCGAAATATCAAGTTATACGTTCAATAAATTGAGCTACAAACATTTTGCTTTGTAACGCAGAATTTACTATATGAAAATGGATAATGATACACGAAACATTAATACCGCAAGTAACTCAAATAAAGTTTTATACATATTGAGTTAGGAATGAAAAGTTTAAAATAGGCAGAGAGTGGAACGTAGCAAAAAGGGCTGACGATGTTACAAACTTTTTGTCAATGCAATTCACCTGTATGCACCATCCTGCATGTATCATACGAACGCAAAGGTTTTTCCAGCTCTTTCAAGCCTCTTCCATCGAGTGCTTGAGTGTCACACAACCTGCTCATTGTATGACAGAAGGGAACAATATAAATCAATTTTTCTATAGATCTCATTGTGCTTTTTATATGAATCGTGAGCAAATGGCCAATTGGGAAGTGTCTTACTAATGTCACACGAACTGAATCCAAATATTCTATAACACAAATGAATATTAAAAACTTATTTTGCTTTTGCATTTCACGCCTACAGACTTTAATGTCGTGTATATGAATACGGCAACGCGGATCAGATAACGCAAAGTATGTTGCTCTGGGCTGTTTAGATTATTTTCCGCAAATTCTATTTTTCTTAGTTGCGGTTTCACGCGGATAATCGTGACAAATATGCTGTTAGTCACGAGTTTTATAAATAATACAGCATTGGTTTTTAAACTTTCCTGATCCTGTCCCTCCATCGAAAGACTCTGAACACTTGTGGCCCCTTCTTAAGACTCCCAACACTCGAGGCCCTCCTCCCGAAGAATCTCAATACTTGTGGGGCCTTTCCAAAGACACTCAACATTGTGTCGCGCCGTTCCTTTGTATGGAATACCTTGTTTTGATTTAGTTTTCAGTCAACTATATGGAATAGAGCAGGCCTGCACATGCCGTATATTGTGCAGGCCTGGGATAGAGGAAACCTGATTCCAGATTCAAAAATTCTTTCACTCCCGAAAACCCAAGCAAACGAAAACCCCAGAAGGACCGGAAATTTTTCTGGTTCGGCATTGCCAAATGGAGGCGCAGTTTTTACCACTTCATGGCAGCTCCTGCCACGAACGAACCGTGGCAGCTCTTGCCATGGTTTTATAGCGCTTTTCAGTATTCAGTATTAACGGTATATTCACAAATTAATGTACCAGATTTTAATTGATCATGCGGAATTATATCTACTTAAACCCTAACCCTAACCGTAAATCCATCAAAACTGTATCCATAAGAAAAACGTTCCAACTTACCCAATATTTGTCACCATAAGAGACAGCCTTGTCTTAACGGCCCACCTGCCGTGGTTACGGCAGCAAAATTTTACCTGCCATTGGTTTTCAATTTGCTGCCGCGGTAACGGCAGCTCGTCATTGGTATGTGGCAGCTAAAAAGTCAGTCGCCATAGGTTTGGCCGTAGCGGCCATGGTATGGAAATACCGCCATGGTTTTGCGGCAGCTGCAGACGCCACAAAATACTTAAAAACTGCACTTGACCAAATGATTCATGGATGAGGTGGTGGGAATGGGAATCGAACCCGGGATTTTTTAACTTGCAGTGTCAACATAGAAGGGTTCAAACCACTAGGCCAGGGTGGTCCAAGGTTGTCAGCTCCGCGGGCCACAAAATTATTTTTGCATTCCTCGCGGGCCACATTGGTGCCAAGAATAGGTAAACAGTGCAATACAAAACAAACACTTTGATTGTGCAAACACATGGTTATCAGACATAGCCATTCAAGGCTAATAGAATCCGCATTAGATTTTCAGTTTTCTATGATGCCCAAATTGTTAGCATATTTTCGACCAAAAAGATAGAAAGCCAGATAATAATTTAGACTGCATAGCATAACATCATATAACTTCGCTAGTTGCCTCAACTAGCCATAACACTAGTCAATTCAGTGATATTATTGATGTAACAATATGTAAAAAGATTTTTCTGAATAATCTTATTACAAAAAACACGAAATGCTATTTTTTGATTATTCTCCGAATGTGACGCGGGCCACGGATAATGAAGCGGCGGGCGACATGTGGCCCGCGGGCCTGGGTTTGGACCACCCTGCACTAAGCCAAATACGCCCACTGAAAATTAAAGATAGATTATTGTTGTCGGTCAGTTGTTAACAAAAAAATGTCTACTGGCTTGAAAATTTAAACAAACGGTCGATAGTGATCGAATAGCGAATCTTTCAACATCAAGAACATCATATTCTTTGCATTATCAATGTTTATGGAAGTCGATTCATCATATTCCCATGTTAGACACTTCCCTTGGACGTGTAGTTTACATATGGTTCGTTTTGTTCTCTTCTTGTGTAAAAATCGCTTCTCTCATTTAATACCAATTGCTTTGAAAGGCCTGCAGTCATAGAACCTACGGAAGCAGGTACTAGGATACTTTCCCAATTTTTTGACCTTTGACATGAGCAGATCGGTTATAAACCCAGCGAAAATTTGTTAATCTTTTGGTATTATATTATTTTCGGATGGTTCAGCGGAAAGCTTTACTGCAGTGGTTCCCAAACTTTTTACAAAATTGAATTCTTAAAAGCTAAATTCCCCCTTTCAAAAATAAAACTGACATCGCGCAATTTGTCACATTGAGTATTAGGACCAACCCAAAATTGATTTTCCAAAATTTTTTTTGCAAGATCGATTTTATGACTTGAATCATCATGATGGTACTTGTATACTCGTGGGTCAAAAACTTGATTTTTAACAACAATACTATTCCTTATTCCACATTGCAACATTATTATGAATGGTCATTAAAAAAAAGCCGGGACGGCGATTACAAAAATAAATTAAAAAGACGGTGTACTTCTTATTTACTCCATAAATTGTCAAATTACCCTTTTTGGGGGACACTGCTTTACTGGCTGGGAAATTTACACAAACAGTTAAATGTGATTGAATAGCGAATATTTTACGCCAAAAATATAATACATTTCAGATCTCTTTGATAATTGATTGAATAATCTTTCCATTTATCAGTTTGATTAAGGATTAGACTGGATAAAAAGCGCGGGAAACCGTTTATGACGTATTCAATTGTAAAAACACAGATGTTTGTCATGAGATTATGTCATCACAATGCTAAAAAAGCATTCGTTTGTATTTCACGTGGAAAGTATTATTGCGTGAACAAAGGAATGAAATTTCACAAACGAATTGACATGATATAATGGCAAGACGAGATCAGCAGCTATTCATCGCCCTGTTGAATCTGGCAACCGCTAATCCTTCGTGTTGTGTGATTACCGAATCTTGATTTGAACAATTCTATCTCGTCGTTTATGGCACGACATTGGAAAGGAAAGTGGATAAGTGATCGATCGTGTATTCTAAAAGATGACATTGTGCTTACGACGTCACATTATTTTCTTGTGACGTCTTTCAATCGCGTGTTATTGTAAATTTATAAAATTGTGGCTTAGCTCCCGTAAGTTCTCTAAAAGACTCCCCAAACTCACGTTTTCCGGCCTCCGTCTGACCCGTTAGCTGTTGCGGTCTAACTTGACAATTAGGAATTTCAGAATTGTTTTGCGGTAAAAACAATATTAGGTACTTTTTATAGAATAGTAGCCGTGTTGATAGTTTGCAACATTTTTTGCAAAAATTGCTGATTCAGCAAAACAGCGTAATAAACAAAAGTTTTCTATCATCGAAAATTCAAAGCTTACTATTGGTTTATAATTTATAACCAGCGAAACGTAATAAACAAACTGTATTCAAGCCTGTGCGACACGTGTATAATCATTGATTCTTGGAAAAGATATTTATAGATTGGTTTGAATTAATTTTTTGAGCAGAGTCCTTGTGCTTCTGATTTAAATTGTGAGCAGAAATTGCTGCTTTACCTATGATTTCAGATTGTTGTCACATTCACAAAAGCTGCAGTACGCAAAACACTGGCCCAAAAATAAGGACACATGTCAAAATAAGGACGTTTCTTAGAAATAAGGACAAAAAAGTTTTCCAAACAAAGTCTTTTAAAATAAGGACAAATCTTAGAAATAAGCACGTTATGGAAACCCTGTTTATAGCTAAAGCCATTAGAAAACCGTCCGAAATGCCAAGCTTTTGAACTTTTTCAACTCCCACACGGAAGCAGAAAATTGGACACAGTGTGAGGCAACATCCGTGTAATTAGATTTATTGGTTCAAACAATATCGTTTCGATAGCGTCGGCGTTTCGTTTCGATGCGGTCCGTCTTTCAATGGGATGAACCACGAAATCCTATCATTCAGTTTTACGGTTTAATATAGTCTGTAGAACTCCCAATTGTTAATTGTAGTTAATATATAAAGATTTTTTTTAGTGAATTATCTCAAAGCAATGTCACGTGCACTGACTCAAAAGTAAAGAAGACTCATCTCTGGCTTAGTCTGTTGTTGCTTGTGTTACGTGGACAACAATGCATCCAGGCAGGGGTGGGCAACATACGGCCCGCGGGCCGGATCCGACCCGCGACGAGATTTTGACCGGTCCGCTGACTGTACATCAGTACACTATGATATTACATTATTACAATTTTAGTACATTATGATAAATTCATTATTTTTTTTTGGTTTCGCAGCAAATGCGATCTCTCAACCCAGGTTGAAAGACCTAGTTTTTTTAATATATTTTGGCGGAAATTTCTATATTTTTATAAAATAAACGACGCGTGGGGCAAATCATCTCTCATGTGTTATGGAATTTACAAAAATAACAAAACATCTCGTAAGCGGATTGCCCCAAATATTGAAATAAATTCCGCGAAATGATTGGTGTCAGCCTAGCGGGGGAACCAACTGAAGATTAATGTGCGGTTAACACTGGATTTAACGCACGGTTCACAGTTGAAATGCACTTAGCAACTAGAGCTGTTCTTTTGGAATGGAATACTCGAATCTGTTGTTGTAAATCCGTCGAATTATTTTTCTATTGAAGCAATATTTATGAAATGCAATTCTGACATGTGACACTTCCCTGTTGAGTTATTGAGGAAACATGTTTCATATCGTGTGTGAACACTCAGCGAACTGTCTGAGTGAGTGAAGGATCTCCGAGTATTCGAGTTTCGGAAAAATATTCGATTCGATTCTGGAGGCACCAGATATTCGAAAATGCCTCTAGTCGTCATACAGACAATAAATACTCACCGGCCACACGTGGCGCTATAGGACTTCTTCAGCTGGCAACAAATACTTTACGGGCTAAATAACTCAGAGCTAAGGTTGATCGATTCAAACCCATAATTCGACAGGAAAAGGGATGTTTCTGAAGCGATGATGAGAGATTGAGGATTAAAATAATTCTTACTGTGTGGTCTCGGCCCCTTTCGAATTGAATTTTATATTTTTATAGGTTTTACTTATTTTTACCGTGAAAAGGCTTCGTTTTTCGTTTTAACACCGAGATTTTAGTATTTTCGTCTGGTTTCACTCTTTTATAATCATGATTCACGAATAGATCTTTTTCATTTTTAAAACGTCAGTCAGAAAATATATTTTTTGTTAGTTTTTACTCATATTTATAACAAATAGGCCCTATTTTCGTTCTCACTTGTACGATCGAACTCGACAAATTTGGAATAAAAAAATTGTAATATACATAACAACGTTTCGTAGATTGAAACGCTTTTTAGACCGTCAAGACTATTGAAAACCTACGTTTTCCGGACCCCCACTATCTTATACGGTCTAACAGTGGCTTAGCCAGGGGGGTGGTTTTGCGGGTCGACCCCCCCCCCCCCCCCTTTTGAAATGTAAAAAAAAGAAAATCATTTTTCTGTATCATAGATAGCAATTTTTCGTAGCTTAAGATGCTTTTTAGACCCCAAGACTAATAAAAACACGCGTATTCCAGCGTTGGATCAGACCCGCAAGCTGTTTCGATCTAACTTGGCAAATAAAAAATTTAAGTACCCCCCCCCCCCCTGTGAAAATTTCGGGCTACGCCCCTGCGTTCTAACCTGGAATTTGAAAATTACAGAACCCCCCCCACTTTGAAAAGTGCTGGCTACGCCCCTGCGGTCAAACTAGGAAACCCGCGAATAAGCGCAATATAAACATCTATCTACTTCTTATTCCACAGGGGCAAGCCCTATTTATTTAATCGTGGGAAGTGTTATAGTCTCATTGAATCATTCAAATCAATTTATTGTTCTGTGTTAATTGAGATGCGGTAGACTTTCCCGCCTTTTGGTCACGTGTTTCATTCTCACTTGGGACATTTTCGTATAAATCATTTCCCGGCTCAAATTTAGTCACGTGGTTTATATTTACAAGATGGCGCACAAACTGAACCCTAACCTGGTACACATACTATATTCAGATCGTGCGCCATCTTGGTGCACATACTTCTGAAGCTCCGAAGTTTTTTATAGGTAAGAGCCTGCTATGATTTTAGAGCAACGGAATCCTCACGTTTCGGCACTGTCTTTATCACACACTGAGTGACTTGTTGGCACGGTAAATGGCGCCCAGGGCATACGCCTCTTGATCGTTGACCAGCAGTTTTTAATGACTTTTGTTGAATTGAGATACATGTATGTTATTATTCGAGTAAAAAAATGAATTTCAAGCATTTCCATTCGAATTTATTTTATTGAAATTTTTTTGATCAAAACCTTTTTTTTTGTATGTCCCCTTCCAAAAGGAATTTGAATTATTCGCACATTGACTAGATTGAATTGAAAACTGGTTTCGCGGGCCACGCACCTTTCAAAATTGTCACTTCTCCGCGAGCTGCACAATTTCCCCTCTCCGGCCCCATTTGGCCCGCGGGCCAGAGGTTGCTCACCCCCGGTCTAACCAATAAACCCACCAGCTTCGGTTGGTCACGTGATTTAGAATTAAAATTGTTCGTAAAACCAGCTATAGACCATAGTGTGATCCGCGCCAAACTTTGAATTAAGTAAACTCTTGGCGAGTATTTGTTTTTAAATTCTGTCATCAATGGCAAGGCGGGTCGAAACTGTTCTGTCAAAACAGTATACCGTGAGAATGGGGGCATTGGAATCGATCATGGTACACTTCTTTTTTAATTAAGTCAAGATGTTTTTAAATCAAGGCAGTAAGGGCGCTAAATTCTTTGGCCGTTCGTTCCGTTAGGTTATCCTCATATGTGTTTACCAGCTCCGCAGCTTTCACAAAATAGAAATTTTTCGACTTACTAGCGCAATATGGTTCCAATAAATGGAAATCCAAACATCTTCTGACTAGGCAAAGGCAGATCAAATATATTATGCCTGTACTTCCAACATCTATGCAGCTTAAACATGGCATTCTATAATTATTTTAATATATTATGTTGGAGCCAAGACATCTACGGCGTGAATGTGTCCAGATATAAATATTCCAATATATTTTGTAAGAAATTAAAAAACCTTTGTTAGAAACGAGCCATAGATAATTATTCAAATGTATACGTCTTGACCGCCCCTTTGTTAGAGTTCTGAACATACAGAATGTGGCGTTGTACTTATTTCAAATATATTTTATACGTCCTCAAAGATCTCCGGCCTAAACATAGCCTTTTATAAAATATTCGGATCTCCTGAAGTATGCGCACCAAGATGGCGCACAACCTGAACTCAGATTGTGTACCAGGTTAGGGTTCAGGTTATGCGACTTTTGTTGCGCATACTTCAGGAGTACCAAATATTCAAATATATTATGTACAGTATCAAACATCTACGAACAAACATGGTCGTGTATAAATTTAACAATATATTGTGTAATGCTTCGAAACATCTCTTTATCAAATATGGGCATATATAATTGCTAAATGTGACCTTTATATATTCATTCTATATTTTATTGAATTTCCTACTGGTCTGCAACACCTCTGGCCTGTCAAGCGCTTCAAAATTATCTCCGACCCAAACACGGCCTCATATAAATATTTTAGCATACTAAATACTGGCCAGCAATTGCTCTTGTACAAGCAAGACCGATGATAAATATGGGGTGCTCCCGAAGTATGCGAACCAAGATGGCGGACATCGGAACGTAACATGGGTAACAGGTTAGGGTTAGGCGATAATTTTTTCCAATTTTCCTTATTTTAGTCCTATTATCAGTTCAAAGACTAGCCAAGAGCCTCCCGTAGTATTTATACCTAAAATTATGGCCTAACCCTAACCTAGTACACATTCCGATGTCCGCCATCTTGGTTCGCATACTTCGGGAGCCCCGAATATGGAATATACCCAGATTTTTGTTTCGCTGGTCAAATCTCCTGCGCTTAGTAAAATGACAGTGAGAAATTGGTTATCGGTAGCTTTATAATCCCATGGCATGCTCCTTATACGTGTGGGGCTTAAGGTGATGTGGCCTTATTCATGGTTGGATATCAAGGTCTCTGCCAAGTAAATATAATAATAAGAGGAATGTCTCGTCTGGTAGAATCTGTGAGCTGATATAATCCACCCCTTGTCACTCAAGGGACGAGAGACAAAGCACGCTCTTATTTTAAACAAAATATTTGTTTTTCCTCGCCCCGTCTGACATTGGAATGTTCGATTCTCGAAGTAGTTCGGGATTCGGAATTTGAGATATAAAATGCGCGCGATGGATGGTCTGGTAGCTAAAACGTTGGACTTAACTGTGCTGGCATTGTCAATTGAAGATATAGGGTGTAAATCTCGTGCCCACAACTTCACTCAAAACGTAGTAAAAATTGTGCGGGCAATGGCAAAGGGGGAAGTTGCCGTTCTTCCAAAAATTGTAGCACCTGATAATAAAAGAGCCTCAATCGTAGTAGTTTATTTTTGACCTGAAACTTCAATGTGGAAGGACAATGTGAAAATTTGATAATATGACCTCACAATACAAAATAAAAGTAATGATTAAAAAAGATACAATGACGAAGTGACATTGAAAAATGACATCACAATAAAAGGTCATAATGAAATGTGAAATCACAATCTAAAAAACTTAGTAATGATAAAACCTCATATTGAAAATAACATCATTTTAAATGCTGCGGACGCCACTCTTCCTTCTCCGTAATTACATCAATGGTCATCGGTCCATAGTTCAGAATTGCAGAAAAATTTCTGGATATTATTACTCGTTGAACGATTCATCGCTCGACAAAATGTTTTCAATACTTCGGTCAAACATTTAGACCACACACATCTGCCCCTTCTGATCTTGCCCCTCTGAGAAATATTTTTGTTTTATTGTCAATGTGCTATACAAAAAGAGGAATTGCTATGCTAATGTTTTTTTTTCAATAATTGTGGATTCGCCCTCTGTTAGGTGTTTTCCTAATAGTATTGACTTGAACTTCCTAAAATCGCGTCTCGTTCAGTATTTTCTGACAAAAAATGCCGGCGCTCCGGTAATATGTGTACCAAGATGACAAACAACCTGAACCCTAACCTGGTACACATTCTATGTTCAGGTTGTGCGCCATCTTGGTACACTTACTCCGGGAGCGCCAAAATGCCAGCCATATGAGTAGCATTTTAGGGTTCGAATGTAACTGCGGCTCAGAAATGAAAGATTATATAGCGAATCGTTTCCTCTTATCCGGTTACCAGTCCATGCCGGGCGGGTATGGCAATATTCGTATCAATGTATGGACTTGGTGGAGGAAGCCGTTACTGACCAATGGTTGAGTAAACCACCCTACGGCGGCGCGGAGTCCCGCAATCTTCTCGCACATAATTATTCACTTTGAGATTCGGATCCACGTACGCTAACCAGAATGCGATGACAAGTGTATGTCTAACGCTTTGCACGATGCGCTATTTGCCATGGGCGGATTAACCCCCGAAAAAAAATCTTGTTATTTTCTCCCGGTGCAAAAATATCCCAATAAATAATACAAAAAAAAATTTATTACTCGCAATTGTCATGGATATTTATGTCTAAGCTTAGAGTTTTTATCTTTTTTAATCCGGTGGAAAGGAGAGGGACCAGAGGTGATACACCTAGCGTTTTTCTAAAGCTTAACACAGTGCGCAAGGACCATATGGGCAGTTATTGATTACAATCGAATTGTAAAAGATTGCGTAACCAAACGGCGGTTACGTGAACCACGAAACGTGTTACGGCAAAGAGTTCAGAATGCTTCTGCACACCATCATCTCAGCGTAGTTTGCCCATGTCATAAAATACCACAAGTATAGTAATGGATTAAAGAATAGAGCGCCCTCGCGGCCTTGTTTCAAAATGTTCGTCTGAAACATCGTTAAAAAAGAAGTGTACCACGATCTATAGTATTTCTATACAGTGCCTTCGTTCTCATGTTAATCAGTTTTGACAAAAGATGTTTAAACCATAATCAACCTTGCCTGGTCAAAAGACGTCACAATGCTTGCAGAATATGTTTGAATATTTATAATAGGCAATATTTCAGCCGGAGAGGTTTGCCACAAAGACACAATATATTCGTATAAATTTATGTTTCCTATAGAGGTGTTTAAAACCTTTACTCAATATGATTATATACTCATATAAGGCCATGTTTGGCCGTAGATGTCTGAGGCTCGTGCATGATATATATGATTATTTTATGTAAGGCCATGTTTGAGCCATAGCTCTTGGAAGTACAGACATAATATATTTGGATATGTTTGACCGGCCTTACCTTGTCAGAAGATGTTTTGAACATGTATCTAACGCTCGGCACGATGCAACAACCGCCAACTTTGAGCAGGCCAATCTATAAAATCGGGCCTTTCTCCATGGTGTAAAAATAGCCCCAAAAATAAGACAAAAAGGCTTTAATGCTCGCGATCGTGATAAATATCTCTGTCTAGAGTTTTTAGCTTTTTTAATCCCGCTCTGTCAACTTATGAAGTTGAATTGTAATCCTTTGAATGCCGCTCGGATTTTCCTGTCAACTTGATCGAATCCATTTACATTTCCCAGCTCTTGCGGTTTCGCGATGTTTACTCGCTCTTAGTTATGACTATGAGTAATTGTTTTTTAGTTTGCGTGATTTATATCCCAATATATTAGGATTTGCAGCCTCACTGCATTTAGAAACGCTATTGGCAGCTACATAATTCCTCTGGTATGTTTTTTATACGTTCACAACTTGAGGGGTGCGTATAGAGGCAGGGTTGGGCAAAGTCTTCTGACCACGTGCCGAACATTTTCGCTTATCAGTGCGAATATGGCTCTGTGCTAGCAGCCAAAATTTGAAAAGTATAACGTAGGAAGAAAATTGTATATGCCTACATAGTAGGGTTGCGTTTGTGCAATATTACCTTAATTGTATAGATGCCTGCTTTAGAGTGTCCTGTCTTGGTAGAATCTTACCTTAGGGGTCGGTCGACCTTGTTGACCTTGGAAGTCTTGCCCGTCCCCTTCCGTATACATTTTTATGCTTAATGTTATTGGCGCATGCTTATTGTATTATGTACTTGTATCGGAAATAAATCATTATCTATCTATCTGTATAAAAGTTGTGCTGCCAAAGTAGAGCGGCCGTAAAATTTGCCGGTTATTTCGTAACAAAGCTGGCAACTCTATTCTGCCACCGAGTGTTCCATGATGCGAAATATTCAAGCAACAGAATTTTGACAAATTTACCATAGCATATAGGTTAGGATGGGATTTACATATTTATCCCGGGGGGAGAGGAAAGTCGATAAGACGGCTTATCCATATGGCGAACCACGGCCTCTCGTCCGGTTACCATTCCAAGTCGGGTATGGGATTAGTTAAATTGTTTGTTTTCAGAAGCATGGACTTGGTGGTGGAGGAAGCCGTAACCGACCAGCGGTTACGTGAACCACCCAACGACGGCGAGGAGTCCAGTAATCCTCTCGCATATAACCATCCCTGCATGGGATTCGAACCTGCGAACCCACGCAGAGTAATTAGAGGTGCGGTGGCGAGCGTATTCCTAACGCTTAGCCCGTTGAGCCACACCGCCGCACTTGGTTGTTTGAAACTATGCTCAGAGTCAAGTGTTATTAGTTCAGAATGTGCGCATGTGAACGTGATTGGGTGAGTCCCTAAATGAAAATTATCTAGTCATGGATTATCACTGATAGAATTTGTAATTCAGCATTTTAATGTTCTATTTTATTTTTCAGGATATTGATGCCTTTCTATGATGAAGACACAGGAATGGTTTTTGTTTCTGCCAAAGTATGATTATTTGTTTATAACATATTTAGGTTGAAACAGGTTAAAATAAATCTTTACTTTTTGGTTGTTTGGTTCGGGGAAGCCAGTAGTTTTGTGGCCGTTGCGGGATCGGAGAGAAATTCTGCCTGCCAGCAATTTCAAACCTAAAAATTTAATTGTTAATTTCAAACTTAATTTCAAACAATTTCAATTCAACAAATTCAAAATTAATTTCAAACAATTTCAAACCTAAAAATTCAATTCTTAAATATAAAACAAAGAGAGAGATCTCATCAATTTCTTTCATTTCAGTCTGTTATTTAATTTAGAACTCACTAATTTTATTGATTATTTAAAATGCGTAACTCCCCAACTGATTGTACTGCTTTTCTTGGTATATATGAACTACGTATGTCTGAAGAAGTCTGACCTTGGTCAGACGAAACGTTACAGAAATATATTTGTGTTAGTGTGCAGCAAGACTCTTGAATCACAAAAATTTAAAATTTAAATTCCAAGTTGATAAAAAGTTTAACTTTCCAGACAAGAATTTAGCTCTTGCGGACATCGTTTTTTTAAATTGCAGTGCTGGTAAACTATCATTTTTCAGTTAAAAATTTTACCTCTTAACTTTAACTGAAATTCAACTATGACAGGCAGCCTTATGATGGACAAATTAATACCAGACCCTATTTGTTTATTCTTGCAATTTTTTGTATTAATCTGGTTTTTATATATCACAGGGAGATTCGAATATTTCATTCCTGGAATTCTTCGAAGACAAGAATCCTTCACTTAAGATTGGTGAGTACTTGGGTTTTCCTGCTTCTGTATCTTATGTCCAGAGCTGTTGAATCTGAAAAATTAACATTCTAATTCAAACGCCCTGTCGTTTCAAGACAACTCTGGACCAATAAAATACATCAAAAAAATATCATTGGTAATGTTGCATACTGCTTTCTATAAAATTCAAAATTATTGTGTCGAGTCATTTTATTGGTCAACTTGCAACCTTATGTTGGAACTTGGAAGTGATATGCGTATTCTTTCAACTTGGTACATTAACATGTGTATACTTCTTGTGAACTTTTGTGAACAGTACACCAGTGGTTTCCAACAGGGGTCCCTTGGCCCACCAAAAGGGCCACAGGGCAATTTGAGGGGGCCGCAATTCCAAGTGCAAAACTGATTTTATTTTTTCCTTGACAAGAAAAGTTCTTCCTAGTCTCATTATTTGATAAGGTTATTTCACAGAGTGTTTTCAACTTTGTTGAGCATGAATTGTTTGAACATGATGGGATCAGGAATCTACCAATCAAAATAACGCAATGAATACTACTGGAAAGGCAAACAGGGGGGTCAATGAGAGGTCAAAGCCGCCGAAATGGGCCAAGAGCAGTGTTCCCTCTAAGGTGTGAGCGTGCACACAGTTTTCAGAGGCTGCGCACACGCATAGATTTTCTGCGCACAGACGTATTTCGATGTAATGTAACAATGTTCTCGGTTGACAGGTTGAGAAAGTTTGTTGTTGGCCCACCCATTACCCGGTTAGAACGCCAAAATTTCTTCATTGGTTTTTGCACAAATATTAGTCATTTCCAAAAAAGTGCGCACGCATACTACAAGAGATTAGAGGGAACATTGGCCAAGAGCCATGAAATGTTGGGAACCACTGTAGTATAGAGTGCATTTTTTCAGCTACAAGGCGCGATGTCTTCCCTTCGTTGCCAATATGCAGTAGTTAAGTCCAACGCTTTAACCATTGCCAGGGGAGTAGCCAGGAATTTTCAAAGGAGGGGTTCTGAAATTTCTATTTGCCAAGTTAGACCGTAACAGTTAGCAGGTTTGGAAAACATGGTTTTCAATAGTCTTGAAAGGGTGCTCCCGAAGTATGCGAACCAAGATGGCGGACATCGGAACGTAACATGGGTAACAGGTTAGGGTTAGGCGATAATATTTTTCCAATTTTCCTTATTTTAATCCTATTATCAGTTCGAAGACTAGCCAAGAGCTTCCCGTAGTATTCATACCTAAAATTATGGCCTAACCCTAACCTAGTACACATATTACATTCCGATGTCCGCCATCTTGGTTCGCATACTTCAGGAGCCCGCTTGAAAGCCTAAAAAGCATTTCAAAGTGTTTGAGGCTCTGAAAAGCGTTTGAAGCTACGAAAAATTGCTATATATTATACAGAAAAATGCCTTTTCATTTACATTTTGAATGAGGGGGTTTCCGACCCGCAAATCCATCCCAAGGGGTGCGCCCCTGCACATTGCGTTCACAATGAGAAAAGCAAATCAATTTTGATCATACTTTCATTCAATTTCAGCATCACAGCAATTGCTCTCAAACCAAACGAAAGGAATGTGCATGGTCAGCAAACTCGGAGTGAACGCTGCTGAATGTGAAGTGAATCGCCTGTTTCAGCTTGCTCAGAAGATGTTAGTCCCTGTGCCATGGACTGTGCCAAGAAAAGTAAGATTTTAATATGTTTTTCCTTATTCCATTTTTTACTTGGGATATTATGGGATTTCCCGGGAGGAGGGAAAGCCGACAAGACGGCTTATTCATATGGCGAACCACGGCCTCTCGTCCGGTTACCAGTCCAGGTCGGGTATGGGATTAGTTAGCCAGTTATTTGTTTTCGGACGCATGGACTTGATGGTGAATGAAGCCGATAATCGCCCAGTCCAGCAATCCTCTCGCACGAAAGTGCTCCCGCATGGTATTCGAACCCGCAAACCCCGCAGGGTATTCAAGATGCGTAGCGAGCGCATTCCTATCGCATAGAACGATGCGCCACACTGCCGAGCTAAGGTATATTTTGTTTATAATTTAATAAAATGTTTCATCTTTCTGAAGAAGGCTATAAGCCAGCTGTCTCTGATATGGAGGACTTTAGGAAGGGACTAGAATCTTTTTAATTGAGCATTCCCTACCCAGTATGACAACCTGGGTCCCCCAGATGCCTATTTTTTATTGAAGTGTTCCTTCACTCCGAAGAAGGCTATGAACAAGCATGAAGAAGCAGTGTTCCGAAAACCGGCTTCTTGAAGAGCCCAAGGTCCCAGTTTAGGAAATCCCACTGTAAACAGTATTCTCGTAGTATGTGTACCAGAACTCGTTTAGGCTATAATTTGGTACTCCCGAAGTATGTGAACCAAGATCCAAGAAGGTGGACACCGGAATGTAGTATGAGTACCAGGTTAGGGTTGGGCAATAATTGCAGGAGCAAATACTACGGGGGTCATTTGGCTCGTCTGGAATAAGAAAAATTGGTATAAAATTATGGCCTAACTCTAACCTGGTACACATACTACATTCCAGTGTCCACCATCTTGGTTCACATACTTCGGGAGTACCCATAACTTTGAGTCCTATTACGAGTTCGGAAACTGTCTGTGTTACCCAAGTGAATATACTCCCTGCCCATAGATTTCAGTCCCTTTACACAACTTGATGTATAGTAGGCGAACAAAATTAGTTACCGGTACCTCCATATTGGCACATGCACTTCTGGATCACCCTTTAAACTAATATCGTTTCACTTGGAGTTGGCTTTCCCTGAAATAAATATTGAAATTTTATTATAGCCTTATGTTTAGCATAACCAATTCTAAATTTCTAATCAAAATGCTGAAGACCTAAAATCAAATAATCTTGTTACAGACTCTCCGCGAATTTCCATCAGATCTATTCCCAGATACTGCTTCAGATGAACCAGGCTTAACTGCAAAGCAATGGATTGCCGGGGAGAATGCAAAGGTTAGTATATATATAGTGTTTCCAGTCCCAGGGCAGGAGTTCCCAAACTTTATTGGACGCGGGCCAAAATTTGAATCGGTGTAATGTTTGCGGGCTGGAAGAGTGTAGCGCCCAAAACTGTGTGACGTTTTAGCTGGGGTTCAGTGGATTCACAATCTCTGCCATTTATCCAACGAATGTCTAAAGAGTCTAATTTTCGTCTGTGTTTTGTCATCTCCAAACTTCCTTACATGGTTGATAGCTAAACGAGAATATCGGTCAGAGACTGAACACTTATCGATCGAAAGTTAAGGGATCCCCCAAAAAAGCGCTCTTACTCCGGAGTGACACCTTGTGTCCCATCACTAATTACCGGTTATTAATAACTCGCTAATTATATGACATAATTCATCCAAAATCAATAGGCTTCTGGTCCGACATATGATGAATGCACATGCAAAATCTGGAGCAGATTCAATCTCGCTTTCGTGAGATATCGCGTGCATCTAACAGACAGACAAATACCTATCAACATACTTACCGATTAAAATCGATAAGTCATTACTGCCCTATGCCTCAATTGAATTGTTACGATAAACATGTGCCTAAACTGTGATAATGACGTAACACTTGGCTCTATCTAGGACGCTAATAAGTAGAAACAAAATCTGTTGAACACTATTTCATTTGAGCTCGGCGGGCCATTTTAAATTGTTTTCGGCCCGCGGTTTAGGAACCCCTGTCCTAGAGCAGTGGCCCAAAGTTGATTGACTCCGGGCCAAAATTAAAAGCTGAGAGAGGGAGAGGGAGTTCAAAGAAATGCTGTTTTGTAAAAAACATGTTGGGCTGGGATATTGGTTATACTCAATTTTCCGTTTCATTCAGAGAATCAAAACCAGTCTTGAACCTTCAAAACGAAAACCACTGAGACTTGAATCTACAGAAGCTGAGAAACCTCAGCCAGTGAGCCAAACAAATGGAGACTCCACAGCAGAAATTATCCAGGAGTCAAAACCTGTGGCTAAGGAGCCGATTGCTGCTAAAAATGCAGCCAAGGAGCCGATTGCTGCCAAAAATGCAGCCAAAGAGCCAGAACCTGCACCAAAGCCAAAATATGCTCCATTTGCGGGTAAAAGGAAATTTTTTGAAGATTTCTAGATAAAAAGTGTAAAATTTACAGTACACCCGTAGTATGTGTACCAGGTTGTGCCATATTTTTATTCTGATTTTTCTTATTTTAGTTCTATTACGAGTTTGGGGACTGTGTGTTAGCCAGGTGAATATACTCCTGTCCATAGGTTTCAGTCTCGTTACATAACTCGATGTAAAGTAGGCGAAGAAAATTAGTTACATCCATATTGGTACGCATACTTCTGGAGCGCCAAAATTATTGATGTGTGTTTAAATTTGGAATGCAAGAATTAGCTGTAGGAAGGATTTCTGTGCAAAGTTATGCACTCGTGAACGGTTCGAGAAAAATTAACAAGTCGTGGGTATCTAGTCTCTTAGCACTAGCTTAAAATTGGAGAAAAATGGAGGTAATACCCTTCAAGTGTCTCTTTCCATCTTTAATTACCTAAAATTTGAAATTGATTGGTTCATTATTCGCAAAGAATGATTTCAATGTTTTTACCAGGAGTACGAAAATCCAAATTCCGTCATTGGAAATGTACAATCGGTCATCCATCAAGTCATGTGACTAGAGTTGAGCCAATTAGCTTGAGCATATCAACATCCTCAGACTGTTTGAGGTGCAGCCACCTTTATGCTGCAGTGCCAATGAAAGGACCTGGTGGGCAAATTGCAATTATAAAGGTAAGATTTGGGATTTTTTCAGGATAATATTTTTTGTTTTATGATTCTTTCATTCAAGCAAGGCTTTTTACTGTTAGCAACTGGTAGATGAAAAGCTACTGAAGGATAGGATTTACATATTTATCCTGTGGGAGAGGAAAGCCGATAAGAGGATTTGATCATAGGGCGAGCCACGGCATCTCGTCTGGTTACCAATCCATGTCAAGGAATGGGATTAGTTAGCCAGTCATTTGTATCACATGCATGGACCTAATGGTGGAGGAAGCCACAACCAAACAACGGGTACAAAAACCATCATATGACGATGAGGAGTCCAGCAATCCTCTCGCATACAATTGACCCGCCTGGGATTCCAACCTGGAAACCCGCGCAGGGTAATCAGAGGTGCGGTGGCAAACGTATTTCTAGCGCTTAGCATGATGTACCATACCTCATCTATGTGAAAAGTTATGGCGGCCGCACTGAAATACCAACAGCTACCAAAACTGTATGGAAAATATGGTGGTGCATTCTACATTTACAAGCAGATGAGACTAGGCAATATGAATGTCTCAACAGCTATATTATTTGAAATGAACTCTAGTATGTGTAGCGTATTCCTAACACAGTACTCCCATAGTATGTGTACCGCTGTACCAGGTTAGGGTTCGGATAATAATCAATCCCTTTACACAACTTGATGTGAAATAGGCAATAAAAATTAGTTACTGTCAGATTGGCACACATACTTATGGAGCACCCCTAATACATATCACGATGCACCAGACCACGCGGAAAGGCTGGTATCTTAAGATTGAGAATTGTTTTCTTAATTTATTACACCCTGGGAGGTGATGGACATAAAATTTTGACCTGGGACTTTTAATATACGATATTAACAAAGTTAAATCTAATGCTGGTACCTAACCATTCCCATAAATGGAACCTTATGAAGGTCTTCAAACATGGCCCCCAAAAAATACTCTTTGGCCCTTGGGGTAGCAGAGAGCCCAAGGTGAGTAACCTTAATATGGCCCAGTGGTTCTCAAACTTTCTAAGCCGCCCCCCCCCCCCCTTTTTAGAATTTGTCAAGTCTCGCGCCCTATCTCAATAATGACTAGCAAACAATAAGCTACAAATAACAGATAGTGAGGCGAAAGTATGTTTTATTCAAGAATAAGTTGAAAATACGTGGATGGAAGGTAAATAACCCAAATGAGGGAATGTAAATATCCAAAATAAGTCGAGCAAGATCAAATCTAGTGTTTTTAATTAGCTCCAGGCCCCCTCAAAAATTGTCTATGCCCCCCTTGTGGGGCGTGACCCACCGAGAACCACAGGTACAGAACATACCCAATCTTCTGTATAATTAAATAAAATACACAAATTTTCTCAATTTTTTCAGATTTCCTCCCCAGGAAGAATGACAGAGGATAATTCTCTGACTTTACAAAACTTGAAGACTGTGACTGACCTCCAGTGGAATCCTTTCAACCAATCACAGCTTGCGGTTTCACTCGAAAATTCAAACGTTAAAATTTGGAACATACCGTCCAATAAGTTTGGAGAACTTCTCGAAGAGCCTGATCTTACTTTTAAAGGTAATTAGAAAGTTATCTTAGTCGCTAAAAAAGAAATACAGACCTTTGGCAAATTGCTATTGTTTTGCCCATATTAATTATGCTTACCGGTATATATCTTTTCTTTGATAAATATTAAATTGTGCAGGCGATGACAGGGCATTGATTTAAATGAAAGGCATGAAATAAGTGTCATACAAAAATACTCAAGTATTTCCACATTTCATTTAGACTTCTCTTATATGATTTAATGTTAGACTCTTGCATAGCTGTCACTGCTCGATAATCAGTACTAGTTTATTACGTCTCCTTCCCTGCAATGTAATTTTTCTTCTTTTTACTTCATTTTGTATATATATGTATGTATGTTTATTCGTCTCGTAAAAGCAAAAACACAGGAGTTAGTAAATATCAACATTGAAGACGGGATGTATACACAAGACCATACTGGCCTAAAACACATGAACGTACTGCATACACCCCTTATGATAAGCATAAAATGCAATAAATCGAATAAGTATAATATGGTCCTTCATACAGACAGTTGTGCGAGGAGGGTGGATTAGGCAACATGGGTAACGGTGGAGTATGCCCAACTGTTTGTACAAAGGAGTTGGTAGAACAAGACAACATCAATAAATAGAGACAATACAACATGAAATATAATACATAATATATATACATATACACAGTATGATGACAAAATAAATTATTACCGAATATATTTTTCACTGCATATATGTTTAGGACAACCGGGCAAACCTATGGTTCTCTGCTTCCACCCGCTGGCTGAAAATGTCATCGCATCAGGAGACGTCGAATCAAATATTGTGATCTGGGATGTGAAGACTGGTGACACGGTGAGCATCCGTTCATATACTTAGTGTAGAGCAGTTGGTCCCAACCTTACATGGCTTGTGGATTCCTTCCGGAAGCTTCAAGCACTCATGTGTTCTCTGTTTATCATCTCAATGGTAATTATAGTGATGTTTTGATATGTAGACTCCATATTTCATTATGTTCAAGCAATTCATGCTCAACAAAGTGAAAACACCCTATGAAATAACCTTATCAAGCAATGAAACTAAAAAAAAGGGAGTTTTCTTGTAAAATGAAAAGTAAAATCAGTTTTGGGCCCAGTATCGGGGCTCTCCTCCAACTGCTGGGTGGCCCCCAGTTGGAAACCACTGGTGACCTGGAAACAGAAATCATAAATTATTCTAGTTAACCACACTTCTACAGAAATGAATAGAATTTTTTTATTTTTGTACCCAAAAGTTTTCAGTAATCTTACAGTAATCAGTTGGGGCGGCGGTGTGGCTCATCGTGATAAGCGATAGGAATACGCCCGCCACCGCACCTCTAATTACTCTGCGTGGGTTCGCAGGTTACAATCCCATGCAGGGATGGTTATGTGCAAGAGGATTGCTGGACTCCTCCCTGCCGTAGGGTGGTTCACGTAACCGGTTACGGTTACGCCATCCTCCATCGTCCGGTCCATGCTTCCGAAAACAAGTAATTAACTAATCCCATACCCGACATGAACTTGTAACCGGACGAGAGGCCGGGGTTCGCCATATGAATAAGCCGTCTTATCGGCTTTCCTCTCCCCCGGGATAAATATGTAAATCCTATCCTATCCCAAGTTTATAATTTTCAGTATTTTGAATTATCTTGTGATGCTGGTGAGATAATGAGCATAGCATGGAGTCAAAATGGAAAGTTTATTGCTGCATCAACAAAAGATAAGAAGTTGTTCATTTTTGAACCAAGGAAAAGTAACGAACCGATACAGGTAAGAGATTTTATTCCTACCCCCCATGACATTTTGCACCAATGTTCCGAATTTTACTTGAAATTTCCATTTTGTTTACGAAAAGAAGTATTCAAAATCAAGTATGCCAATGAATTATTTTTCCAGGTAGGACCAGGGCCAGGAAACAGAAGTTCTCGGATTATCTGGGCTTGCAACGATAAGTTTATTGCGGTCTCAGGATTTGACAGGTGGGTCTTGTTGGCGTTCACTAATTTATAAAGGCTATGTCTCTTCCTTTTTTTATCATGAAGGCAGGTTGTGAAAGGAAGGAAGGTGAAAAAGTTCAAGGTTTGGGAGAGGGGAGCCTGTGAGATTACCAAAATGGTCTCTTGCCAAATTGCTAGAATAGGAAACCAGGTAATTGTTCCAGATGCGTGTCTTTCACATCGTAGAAAGCTGTAACAAGTAGATTGTTGCATGAACCACCCGACGATAACTGAGTTTAGCAATCCAGCGGTGCAATGACGATGTATTCCCAAACGCTTGACATGATGCACCAATGTTGATAATAAATGAAGCACAACCAGTGTTAGCAAAACGATATAATTTGCCATGTGGAATAACCTTATCAAGCAATGATACTAAGAAAAAAACCGTTTTGCTAACACCCGTTGTCCTTCATTCATTATCAACATGAGTTTACCTAGTGGCAATCATGCACTATGATGTGCCAATGCCTAAGCCATGGCCTCTTGTTGAATTAACTTGATAGCGGAGAAGGCCATAAGAAACCAACGGTGGTGGAAGCCACACTACAGCGAAAAGAAGCTTGGCTTTCTTCTTGAACATAATTATCTCCATTGGTTTCAAACCTGCGAACTCGGGAATTATATGAGCGATAGCAAGGATGTTTTTATACACTTACAATGATGCTCCAAACGTGCATTCATGTCCTCTCATCTTGTTATAAGTCTGTATATCGGGTATATTGTGAATAGTTGACTAGTTATTGTTTTGGATGTATGTACTTGCTGGAGAAGTGAGACATTTCAACTAACTTTTATATAAACCATGCTACGTCAAGGAGACCAGCAATCCTTTTTCACAAGATTATGCCTGGTTTTTGATATGTTTTGCTGAGATAAATGTAAAATGCCCATTCGAAGCTTATTCAATATTTATTTTTATCAGAAATTGCTTTTTTATCCCTATTTTCACAGATATTTCAGATACCCATGCAGTGGCATCAACAAGTAAATAATAGTTATGGGTTTCTCTTCCCATCCCCCAGCATTAACATAAATTTAATATTTTCTGTAACATAGCAAGTTTTACAAATCACTTACAGTATATGTATTTTTGATGCTCCATTTCTTAAAGTTAACAGATTAATTTCAGGTGAGTTCAGGCAGCTTTTGCATGACAAACCAACCAATTAAAGCAATATTTATAGGTTGGAAACCTCTTGCAATACTTTGAATAACTTCTGTGTTTTTGATTTCTGAAATGTTTTGCCAAAAAGTTTTCAAATATATAAATCACTCACTTCTGAATCTTTGCCGATGGTTGGTCTCAAATTTGATCAATATTTTCTTCTAACAGAAGTTAGTGTCAAATAAGGGGTACTCCTGAAGTATGCGCACCAAGATGTCGCATAACCTGAACCCTAACCTGGTACACAACCTGAGTTCAAAGTTGTGCGCCATCTTGGTGCGCATACTTCAGGAGGTCCGAAAAAGGTTTAACAGCGACCCCATTGAGACTTTGTCGGCCTACCAGAGAGGTCAGGACCCCAAGTTAGACCAGCCCCGCTCTCGAACATGGTCGTCCCACTCAAGCTATCAATGGTGGCATTGAAAGCATGTTTTCGATGCTTAGCACAAGGTTCCACTATGTGGCTTGTTTTCTCTTTAATGATTGCAGCCCCTTTACATTCATTATTCCATTTTTATCAACCATGCATCGCTTTTATGATGATCAGGCAATCCACAGGAACTTGCTGACATAAAAGCTGCCTCAGCCTCGACCTGCTCCTAACCTCTTGCTAAAATTTCCATTTGGAATTTTACTAATTTTGGAGGAAATTTACCCCCAATTTTCCATTGTTCCTAGTTTTCCTAGAACATTTTCTTATAATTTTTATAAAAAAAATGCTGATGGATAATCTGTAGTTTTCCGGTGAATTCCCTCATTTTGAATGACTACCTTTTCAAGATTTTGCCTAAAATGTTTTTGTCATCTATATTAAGTAATGGAATGCCCACAATTATTCTGTATATTTCTTGCTATATCTTTTGGCTCTTCTGACTTTGTGAGTTATACACACACCATAGTATCGTGTGATCGTACATATTTTTTCAGCGCTTATTTGCAGTTTTTGCTCTGAACGGCCATTGATATATCAAATAACTTGTCATCAAATAACTTGTCACGACTTGGCATATCGAGCAAACCAGTGTTGAAATGCGCAATGCGTAGGGTTTGTGATTAGATTGTAAAGGTTTTATTACGGCCTTGTCCGTTTTTGTGTCACCTCTTTGCGGACCGGCGATGGGCCGCGACCCAGTGGTTGCCGACCACTGGGTTATAATATAATTTAGTGTCTCAAAACAAATTTTTTTACATAAAGAATATAATCGCCAATACAGTTGTTTTGGTAATATAATTCAGGGAACGAAGCGTCGCGGGGCGGATTACATTGTTTTCGAAGTTTGGGCCGAAGTTTGCCAACCCCTGATTTAAACCTTACAGGAATAATAGTATCCCAAAATATAATAAGTGACTCTTTTTATTACCTTGTTCAAGGTATATTCTTTAAAAATTAAAAATTACTACGTTTATTTTAGGTCAAGCAACCGTACAATTTCACTACATTCGACCACAGATCTGGCAAGTGGTCCTGTCTCCAGTGAAAACTACACTGCCACGCCCTCTGTAATGATGCCACATTATGATGCTGATAGTTCCACGCTGTTCATTGTTTCAAAGGTAATACTATAAGTATATGTTTTTCGGTGCTCCCGAAGTATGCGAACCAAGATGGCGGACATCGGAACGTAACAGGTTAGGGTTAGGCGATAATTTTTTTCCAATTTTCCTTATTTTAGTCCTATTATCAGTTCGAAGACTAGCCAAGAGCCTCCCGTAGTATTTATACTTAAAATTATGGCCTAACCCTAACCTAGTACACATATTACATTCCGATGTCCGCCATCTTGGTTCGCATACTTCGGGAGCCCCTGTTTTTCTCTTACCAAGGCCCTATGCTTGGTTGACGCATCTTTTTCATCACTTATTCGCAAAACTGTCGATTCGGAGAAATTTAGTTCAATTTTGACTATGAACTTGAGCTATCCACACAATAACTCTTGACTTCTGGTAGACACATTTTGACTTGAATCCAGTTCCGAACCCTGAAAAATCGAATTTTTATGTGTATGCAAGATTTCTTTAGTTGTTTGTACAGAATGCTTAATTAACTTGATGAGCTGGCAATAATTAATGTGTAGGACTACAAGTGGGCAAAAGGCCACACTGACAAATGGACAAATGATGTAAAAAAAACAATATTATTGTTTAGATATCTCAAAGATAGTTTAAAAATAAATTTGAATTCCTTGTGCAGTTGTAAAAGATTTTTGCAACCATCCAGGATGCAGGGGGCCAAAAAAATGCTATAGCAGCTTTCATGTGGCCCAGCATTGCAGTTTGCCCATCCCTAGACTGGGCGGGATATACTGGCCTCGTACAAAAATTGGGTATTCCTGTAGTATGTGTACCAGGTTAGGGCTGTTTGTGTTAGCCAACTGAATTTACCTAGCCAAGTGCCCCCTGCCCATAGGTTTCAGTCCCTTTACACAACTTGATGTAAAATAGGCGAACAAAATTAGTCACCCCATATTGGTACACATACTTCTGGAGCACAAAAAAAATGTGCGACTTGCACCTCCTCTACTGCCTGGTCTTGTAACTGTCGTAACGCGCCTAACAGCCAGTTTTCTCGTAACAAAGTTCTCGTCTTCCGAACAAACATCTGCTCTTACAGATGTGAGTCTGTATTTAATTTAAAATATCAAAACTTTATAGGGTGATGCAACTATTCAATCACTGGAGATCAGTGAAAATGAGCCACCTCATCTTTTCCGTATTGCAACCTTCAGCAATGATGCCCCAGTTCAAGGAATTTCTCTTCTCTCCAAGAAGAATATTGATGTCAAGAAAGTCGAGTTTGCTCAAGGCTGGTGCTTGTCTAAAAATACACTTCAGCCGATGTCATTTACTGTGCCAAGAGTAAAGGTGAACTTTAATCCATTTTCTAAATTGATTCTGCCCTGGCAGAAATGGTGAAAGCTGAATAATCGATTATTCTTAATCCGATGTGATGGCCTAGCAGTCAAATCGTTAAACCAGTGGTTCTTAAACTGGGGGGCGCGCCCCCCTAGGGGGGCGCGAGATGCTCTCAGGGGGGGCGCGAGAGGTCACAAGATGGAATCGGAAATTTACATGTAACGGCTCCTGAAACAGTCTCCGCGTTCGTTAAAAATACCGGCTTTTTCGTGTTATAATAAATTTTTCTGTCTCCTAATAACTACAATAATTCAAGATGTCTCTCTATTTTAAGTCATTTGTGTTCAAGGTAACTCGCGGTTGCGGCGACTTACGACAAAATAAACTCATTACCTATCTAAAATACCACGCCAATCCGCGGACATAATAAAGTGTGATCAACTGCCCGATTATATTTAGTTTTTATATTTATTGCACTCGTTGTCGTCATTAGAAAGATCTGGTATAATATTCCAGAAAGTATATTTAATTTAGTACAATTAAAATACATGTAAAGTATATATATTAGTAGATGAAAAATACATATTCATCGAAACGAAACCCACGCTGTACGGCTTTTGAGTCAGTCCTCGAGATTACACCAGTCGTTAAAAGAGCCGACTTTTTCAACGGATATGTAATGGTTTTTCTGTTGAATAAAATATTCAATCCATGATTGATATACTTATTTAAAATGGTTGCTTTATTTGTTTTGATTTTTATTCTTGCCAATTTCACCAATATGAGCTGTCCCTGCAACTCTTACTCCGCTCTATCGCAATGCCGACACTCGATTAATTTCAAGATATCACAGTTACAGATATTCCAGAGTCTGCGATCCCAAGGAGTAAAAATTTATATCAAGTCTGTGGTTTTAGAAAACTACTGGTGTGCCGCACGCACAAGGAATTTATGAGATTTTCAATGTCCAAGAAAGTGTTTTTAATCTGTCGCGGTCCACCCCAAAACAAAACTATTGGCGTTTTCCGTTTTATTTTTAGTAAATTTTAAGTTACGGGTTCACTTTTTTATTCTATCGTTAGCATCTCGTCGATGATGATTATAATAAAAACTAACTCGTTTTCCTCAGAGGTGTTATGGTTCCATTCGAGAACAAAAAGAGTAATTATAATCGTCTTCGCGGCTCAAGAATATGTCGAGGGAAATTTCGGATTTAGGAAGAATAAACACCGAAATCAAGATTTTTAGGGCTTAAATAACACGCCACGCTGACGTAAACAATGGAGATTTGAACAAAATGCAATCGCAAACGCCTTAGCGACAACAATTGATTGAAATTTTACGTGTCTTATGTAAACGTTTAAGCAGAAAAAAACATTAAAGCATAGGTTTATTGCTTGTTTAGTTTTACTTAATAATTAGATTGACTTTGCCAAGTATTGAAAACTGAGCGGAAAAACGAGAAAGTATGATGACCAACCACTATTTGGCTTTATACATACGACAGTGAATGGCGAAGATGTACTCCGAAGCGTTTTATGCCTAAACAATCTGAGCAATGACGCTATGAGACCAACACTCAGTTATAGCGCCATCCTAATATATAACAACTTGTCCATCACAAAAGCATTTTTTCAAAGCAAAAAGAGGGGGGGCGCGAAGTATGTAAAATTTTTCAAAGGGGGGCGCGGCTCAAAAAGTTTAAGAACCACTGCGTTAAACTAATTGTGTTGGCATTGGCGTTTACGCATCTTTCAAATTCCATGGCTTCTTTTATCAAGTCCATGCTTCTGAAAACAAATAACTAACTAATTCCATACCCAACATGGACTTGTAACTAGACGAGACGCCGTGGTTAGCCATATGATTAGGGAGTCTGATCAGATTTTTTCCATTATGTTTATGTAAAGTTGGAATTAGTGTCATCATGATGACTCTGCAGTGTGGTTCATCGTGCTAAACGTTAGGAATACGCTCGCCACCTATGATTACCATGTGTTACCAGGTTTGAATCCCATGCGGGTTAATTAAGTGCAAGTGGATTGCTGGACTCTTCCACTATCAAGTCCATGCATCTGAAAACGAATAATTAGCTAACTAATACCATACCTGTCATAGACTGGTAACCAGACGATAGACCGTGGTTCGCTATATTCTACTAGATTATCTCCTCCTCCTGGATAAATATGAAAATCTAACCTATTTGTTTCAGATGGAATATTTCCAAGACGATCTTTTCCCTCTGACGTCCGTTACCTGGGAGGCGTCAATGTCAGCATCAGAATGGGTGAACGGAGGAAACAAAACGCAGAGGAAGCTTGATCTGAAGCCATCGACAATGACAAAATGTAGGGACTTAAGTATATTTTTAAGTTGGCAACTCTATTCTGCCATCGAGTGTTCCATGATAGAGAATATTCAAAGCAGATTAAACATATTATGCTAGGATTTACATATTTATCCTGAAGGAGAAAGTCACTAACATGGCTAAATCATGTGTCCTCCCACGACCTCTCATGCAATTATCCAATTATGATGGAGGGAAGTTTTGTGAACCCCGCCCCCTCCCCTGCCCCCAACATGGCGGTGAGGAGCCCAGCAATCCCTTCGCATGTAATTTTCCTTGTGGGTTACTAACCTGCGAATTCACACGAAGCATCAGGGGTGAGATGGCAAGCGTATTCCTAGCGCTTGGCACCATGAGCCACAAGTCGCACCGATTACAAAAAGTAAAAGTGTGTGTCTTGCAAAACACTGGGCTGTATAAATCAATGTTTTATTGAGTACTTGACATGAGAAAAATTTGACATAAACAAACTGAATTACTTCTGAAGACTAGTATTACAATATTTATACTCTGGAAGTAGTGCTTCAGTGGTTTCATCCATCATGCTGTGCCGGAACCCCTGTTGAAGATCACTGAAGATGATCTTACTTTAATTTTTGTTTCCTAATTTTCTCTAGTGAGTGACGCCCCACCAGATGAAGTGAAACCCAAGAAATATGAATCATACGACGTTTCAACTTACAAAACAGACGAAGAAAAGAAAGAAGAGGTAAGTTTTGGTTCAAAGCGGGCCCGTTGTTACTGGATTTACATATTTATACCGGAGAAGAGAAAAGTCGGCATGGTGAACCACTGCCTCTAGTTCGGCTACCAGTTCATGTTGAGTATGAAATTAGTTAGCCAGTTATTTGTTTCAGATGCATTAACTTGAAGGTGAAGGAAGCCGTAACCAACCATCAGTTACAAGACCACCCTACGGCGGCTATGTATGTTTATTCGTCTCGTAAAAGCAATATAAAAGAGTAAGTAATTATAAATACTGAAGACGAGATGTATGCACAAGACCATATTGGCCTAAAACACAAATGTGCGGCATACACCCCTGGTGGTCAAACAGACAGAGTACCGGTACTTGTTTAAGTCAGGGTTGTGGAGTCTGAGTCATGTTTTCATTCCTCGGAGTCTGAAGTCGGAGTATGGAGTAGCTGTTTAAACCAGTGGAACCCAATAAACTGTGGAGTCAAGAGTGGTCATGTTTTCACTCGAGTCTGGGTCAGTGGTAGGGCTGGGCGTTTTCGAATACCTTGTGATTTCAGAATCGAATCGAATAATTTTTTTCGAATCGAATCTTGAATCTCGAATACTTGAAAATTTATAATTGTAAGCGACTTTATTATAGCAATTGGTTCTCTCAACAAATGAATTACTGAAGACATAGAATAAATCACCCAGATGGATTACTGAGCGTTCACACAGAATAACAAACACGTTTTATCAATAACTCAATACAGAAAATAGTCATATGTTAGAATTCCGTTCAAAAAATATGACTCTAATGAGAAAAAAATTGAGGAATTCACCCCGACCATTAGCGGAAAGATAAAAACAAGATGGCGGCGATTCGAAATTTAGCTCTGAACTAATTCGAATAATTTACTATTCGATTCGAAATACTCACCTCTAGGCAGTGGGTCTCAAACTATTTAAGACATTTTCAGAATTTGTCAAGTTTCGCACCCCACCTCAAAAATAACTAGCTAACAATCAGCTACAATTCGAAAGATAGAAAGGCGAAAGTAAGTTTGATTCAAAAAAACGTTGAAAATAAGTGGTTGGAACATTAATATCCAAAATAAAGAAATGTAAATATCCGAAATACGTGCAAGATCAAATCTAACAAAGATTTTTAAATAGCTTCACGCCCACTCAAAAAATTGTCTAAGCCCCCTTTGTAGGGTGCGCCTCATCATTTGAGAACCACTGGTCTGGGTCATACTTTTGAACCCCATGGATTTAGAGTTTCAGACATCACTGGCAAGGAAAGGTCAGAATTGTCCTTAGAAATTTAAAAAGCACTACACTTTAACACGTGGAAGTTTTGGTTATCAAAATTGATGTTCTCGCAGTTCACAGATGGAGCCTAAATTAGCGCACGGCGGTGTTGCGCATCGTTCTAAACGTTAAGAATACGCTCGCCACCTCACCTCTGATTACCCTGCGTGCCTTTGCAGGTTCGAATCCCATGCTGGGATGGTTATGTGCGAGAGGATTACTGGACTCCTCGCCATTGTAGGGTGGTTCACTTAACCGTTCGGCGGTCACGGCTCCTTTCACCATCAAGTCCATGCTTCTGAAAACAAATACCTGGCTAACTAATCCCACACCCAACATGAACTGGTAATCAAACAAGAGGCTGCGGTGTGTCATATGATTAAGCTGTCCTAACGACTTTCCTCTCCCCCGGGATAAATATTTATATCCTTCCCTCCTTTTTCATGTTGTACATTATTCTACATATTTTGTTTTATTCCAGTTACTTGAAGCAATGTCTGGCAAGCTTGATCTTGATAAACAACTGGAACAAGATACAATGGAAGGTGTTGATGAAGATGAATGGGTGAGTTGAAGATATTTTGGTTCGGAATAGGGTTGGGTGTATGCTCCATTTGTATGGCTCTCTCCTTAAATGAATATTGGGTTGCTGTATGAGTAGCAGGTGTGGCGGCGGTTTTGCGGCGGTGTGGCTCATCGTGCTAAGCGTTAGGAATACGCTCGCCACCACATCTCTGAGTACCCTGCGTGGGTTCGCAGGTACGAATTCCATGGAGGTGTGGTTATGTGCGAGAAAATTGCTGGTCTCCTCGCCGTAGGGTTGTTCACGTAACCGCTGGTCGGTTACAGTTTCCTCCACCATCAAGTCCATGCTTTCGAAAACAAATAACTAACTAATCCCATTAATAACTTATACCCGACATGGAAAGGTAACTGGACGAGACGCCGTGGTTCGCCATATGGTTAGGCCGTCTTATCAAATTTCCTCTCCCCCGGAATAAACATGTGAATACTATCTATTTGTGTTCGCAACCAGAGCTAGTACCTGAGCGAAAACAGTTTTTCCATATAATTAAGCTGATTCATCAGCTTTACTCTTCTCATGATAAATATGTGAATCTTGGTTCCTGGTGTATTTCAGGATGACTACTGAAGGAAATCCAGAAAGAATCTATTTCAAAACGAATCACACACCAGAAATCATATCAAATCGCCGTGATAACCATCGTCATAACAGAGATGATATATAAACGTTTTCATCTGTAATTTACATAGATTTCCTTATACTCAGTATATCTTATATAGAACAAGTTGGACACTTAACCTAAAACAACTCTTAACATATATGCCAAGACAGGGGTGTGCAATAGACGGGCCACGGCCCGGCCCCCCAAGTAACTTAGTGTGGCCCGTCTCAACACACAGAATTCAGAAGCATTAAAATCCTTATCCGACCGTTTAAGTTTGAAAAGGCGCTCATATGGATATAAACACGTTGTATTTTGCTCTTGTCTCTGTGTTAAATCTTTCAGCGTCAGGCCTGCTGGGTCATAACTATAATGCTAAGCGATAGCCGGCCGCGCGCTTTCCCACTACGTATTTTGTGTGGCCGGCTAGATGTATGAAGTTAGTTATATGCCCCCTGACCCCTGCCCAAAAAAACACCCCCCCCCCAACAAAAATAGTTACACACCCCCGAGCGCTATTATAATATCAAGAAATGCAGTGAGTCTTTTTTGACAATTACCACTGTAAAGGCATTATTGGTAGGCATGCCTATTGTAATTTCAGTGTTTAATGTCTAACTCCTCTGTCCGAAGTCTGCTGTTATTCAAATTACTCTTATTTCTCATGACTCCTGGATGTCTCGTCCTAATAGGAATTTTTCGTTTTTTTAAGGGTTCGGTCGACATAGTTGACCTTGTAGTCTTGCCCTCTCTATTATATTTTATGATTGTTTTTTTCCATTTATTGGAATTTGTACATTTTTTGATATATTCGGAAAATGAATCATTATCTCTCTCCTATGTAATCTATCGAAATTGTGAGATTTATGTTTAACACTAGTTTACACTAGTAATAATTGTGCTTCGAATTGAAAGTCTAAAAAAGAACAATAAATATGGTACTTTGTGTAAAATTGGTGTACTCTTTGCGACCCCTAAAATTTGTTGCGCTCCTAGTGCTGGGTCGCAACCCCCAGTTTTGGAGGGTGTTTTTCGAAATAATTCTAATCAAGTTACCGTACTAATTTTTGTGTTAAAATATATACTATTTTATGAAATTAATAAAAATAAAAAAGTGCTATGTTCTATTTCATTGAACAGCTATATATGTAGGCTGTATTAAAGATGGGTTAACAGCTGAAGGAAAATCTAATATAAGTATAAGTATAAGTTTATTTCGACTCCATAATCAGCAAAACAATAAAATGAATGCTAAAAATAAAATAAATAAAAACTGATTATGAAATCAGGAGAGCGAACAAAACCTTAGATAAGGTTTAAAACGTACAGAATGTATATAAGATGGAAGGTTTTGCCAAGAAGATGTGGTACGTGTTCACTCACCTAAAATAATTGAAATATTTCACACACGCTCACACGCACCCACACACACAACCATATAGAAGTTATTAAGTAAAGGGAACATGAAAAATTACATACTGTAGTTAATAAAAAATAAATAAATAAAAATTACTTGCCACACACCATATTAATAAATTTATCACGATTGCCACGCCAAATTGATCAATTTTATAAATGGGAGTGAACAGTAAAGATAAACTTTTATAAAAAAATATATTGTCAAGCTGATTATAGGATGGAGTCAAATGCCAAAATGCCCAACCAAAGTTGCCAGAATTGGGTGCATGAAGAGGTGGGCTAGACCACTTCATTGCCAGACTAGAGCCTATTATTGCCAAATTATAGTCCAGATTGCAATAAGTATTTAAATCTATCAGTAACTTTATAAGTATGAGTAATTATAATTAATTAAGGTAGAAAGACAGGGTATAGGAATATGTTGGTTGCTAAGGTTATAAGTTTTTTTTTTTCATTCTTAGATATTGACTTCTGCAAGGATAAAGGAATTAGCAATAAAGGAATTAGTATGTTATTTCACAGGATCATTTCTTCATTTAATTATTGTGGCGTAATAGATGTCAATTCAAGTTTATCGTGGATGAGACATCAGGCCCTGCGAATTTGTTGTTGTAGACACCATTTATATTCAATAAACTAGCCATTGTATTGATCATCACAGAAAGACCTGAAAAACAAAAAATAAATATGCGAGTAGGATATTCAAGGGTTACATATTTGGAAACAGCACTACCCTACACTTTTGTTTAGAATTAATTATTATTTCGAGTAGATATTGATTATTAGTTATCTATCTATAAAACGCTAGTTCAAAGACCAGAGTTGAAATATGGTTGGACACAGGGTGAATTCCTCGCAAACCATGCAGAAACTCTCAAACCACACTGACCATTCGTATGTTGGCCTTCACATCAACTTCACAGCAGAACCTCAACCTAGGATAAAATTTTGTATACACACAAAACAAATCATAGAATACCACAACAAATTAAAAAGAAGGGGAGAATCCAATATATCTCCACTGGTCGCCTAATTACAATAATAGGTACAGGAGCTAAACTATACGGTCTACAACCCTCATAAGGTATCACACCACCCATATAGAAACAAAGACCATGCATGTGTAATGTCAAAAATCCAACGTTAAGCAAAAAGGGAACATGCGCATGCAGATGTCAGAGTGTAAACAGCCATTTGAAAAATAAATAAATAAAATAATTTGCTGTGCATGCTACAGAACCCGACACACCAACAATAGATGTAGAACAGGTGGAGAGAGATTAACTGCCGGCTCAACAACAATCAGCAGCTGCAGGAGCAATAGCAATATTGTAGCTGTTTAATATTTTCATGAAAATAAGTATGTGCAAGTGAAGAGTGTCCCAACTTTCTATCATGGTCATTCATGAAGGTTCAATATTTTTTGTGTCCGAGCTATCAAAACGTTGTAGCTAATTATACGAAAGAGTATATATATCAGTGTGGTTATGGGAAAATAACTTTTAATATTTGGATACCAAGTACGACTTAACTTGTTTCTGAAATGATTTTTTGGATTTTAATGACTTCAAATTCAAGGGGAGAGAGTTCCATAGCTTAGGTCCATTATAGCATAGGGCATGCTGGCTCACAGATTTACTCATAAACGGTATAAATAAATTGGAATTACTTCTTCGATTGGAGGTGGTTTTGGTTAGTATGTCGTCAAAGCAGTTTGACAATGAGTTGTCATGAAAATCATAAACTAATGATAATACTTCAAATTTCATTATGTCTTCAACCTTGAGTATATTTAGCGATTTATAGAAATGATTTACGCTTTCACGTTTACTTTTCCTAAAGACAATTCTTAAAAAATTATTACAAATGCTTTGCAATTTCGAGACAAGTGTTTTATTACCATGGAGCCAGACTGAGCTACAATATCGGATATGACTTAGTAGTAGAGATTGAAACATTGCTAGTAAAGCTGATTGATTAACGCACTGGGATACTTTGCAGCAACTGCCAAGTTCCTTTTTGTTTTACCAATAACATGCACATTTGTGATTTCCATGATAGATTTTCATCAAAGATAACTCCTAGAAATTTTATTTCTTTCACTCTTTCAATTTCATTGTCATTGAGCAGTAGTGGTTTTGAACAACTCACACTTTTATGCTTGCTTGGGTGGAATAATACAAATTTAGTTTTGTTAGCATTAAGAGATAATTTGTTAACCAACATCCAGCTATGAATGTTGGTTAGTTCTTGGTTTGCAACTGTGAGTAGATCTTCAAGGTTTTTCCCATGAAGAATCAAGTCAGTGTCATCAGCAAACATGATCGACTCAGAGGATTTCAGACACCTGGACATGTCATTAATGTAAGCTAGAAAAAATAATGGGCCAAGTAAAGATCCTTGTGGAACTCCGTGCTTCATGACACAAATATTTGTAGAGAATGAGTTGTCATATTGCACAATTTGTTTCCTGTCTTGCAGGTAGCTCCTGATCCAATTGAATGGGACGCCTCTAATTCCATAGTGATAGAGCTTACTTAAAAGGATGGAATGGTCAATGGTGTCGAAAGCTTTTGAAATATCAAGAAATATTCCAATTGCATGTTGTTTGCTTTCAAAGGCCTTGGTCAGTTTGTGTACCAAAACATTAGCAGCCATAGCAGTGGAGTGATGCTTGCGGAAACCAAATTGATGAGAGTGGAAAACATTGTTAGTTTCAAAGAAGTTTGACATTCTACTATACATTATTTTCTCAAGAATCTTAGAAAATGATGGTAAAAGACTAATAGGTCTATAATTTCCAAGATCTGAAACACTACCCTTTTTAAATAGAGGAAGAACTTTAGATGTCTTGAAGCTTTCAATGAATAACCCACTAGATAGTGAAAGATTAAATATATATGTCAGGATGTCAATGATATGTTCTGGAACGTGTTTCAATACTTTGAATGGAATACCATCAATTCCAAAACTTGACTTGGGCTTCATTTCGCGTATAATATTTTTTATTTCTAATGATGTAGTTGGCCTTAAAAACATGGATGAGGATTCTTGCTTTCCAAGATATGAAATGTAATTTTTGTCACAGCCAGCTGGTTGTGGCATACAGTCGAGCAGGGTTTGTGCCACTTGGGAAAAGTGTTCATTAAATTTATTTGCAATTTGTGTATTACTGCAATCGAGTCCAATCAAAGGACAAGAACCTGTTTTATTTTTACCAATAAGTTCATTAATTGTTTTCCACACTGCCTTGATGTTACCTTTGTGAGAGGCAAATTTAGATTTGTAATAATTTGATTTCTTTTTGTAGAGCAATCGAGTATAAAGGTTCCTGCATTCATTGAACTGTAATTTGTGCTTGTCATTTATGTTTTTATTGTTTATTAATTTCTTATAAAGTTTTTGTTTGACTTTGTTTAGTTTACGTAACTCAGTATCATACCAAGGTTTGTTTGATCTGTTTGTTTGTTTTTTGTAAGGAAAAGATTGAGAGTAAGCAGTAGAGAATTTTTCAAAAAATTTTTCAAAGCAAGTGTTGGGATCCTGGATGCTGCTGAAGTCATCAATATCAATAGAATTCAGTTCGTTCATAAAAGTATTCAAGTTGGACGAAGTAAACTGGCGGTAAAGCGTTTCAATTCTGTTCTGAATTTGCTTTTCTAGAAGAGAGCATTGTACAATTGGCAGATGATCAGAAACACATTCTGCTAAAACAGCACTATTAACTTTTTTATCATATACGTTTGTCCAAATGTGGTCTATACAGGTAGCAGAACTTGAAGTTATCCTGGTGGGGCAGTTTATCAGAGAATAATAGGCCAGGTTGTGCATAATATCAACAAATAGGCTGGTATTCATATTGGACTCATCAATAAGATTATAGTTGAAGTCACCCATTATATAATTATAATTCAACTTGTTCATCTTTGAGAGAACTTGGGACAAGAGATTCCGAAAGTTAGCATTGTTCAATTCATCAGTTAGTGGTGATCTATAAATAGTACCGCAGGTTATTGTTTTATTTTCCAATAATATGTCAATAAATATAGATTCGAAAACCTTTTCACACATTATAGTAATATCCTTGCGGACAATGTATTTCAAATCATTTCGAATGTAGAGACCAACACCACCACCTCGGTGATGAGATCTACTGTTAGTGATAAAAACATAGCCATCCAATGTATTGAAATGGCCATTTGTACCAGATACAATCCATGTTTCATTTACAGCAATTACATGAGGCTTACAATCAGTGAATTTCACTAGTGCTTCAAATTTTGTGTAGTTTTTTGAAAGAGGCTAAAGATCTGATATTGAGTGAAAGAGTCATGAAACCACTTAGTTTAAAACTACCATTGAATTTGAGGTCATTGACATCACTAGAGCAAATATACTGATTTGAGCTGTTGTACATTGAAAACACTGTTTATGTTGTTGAATTCATCATTGTTCAAGTATTGGCTGACTCAAGAAACATTTGGTTTAGGTATTCAGGATCAAAAATTTTAGTTAAGTGCCTGGGCTTTCAGCTTTTTCTGAATGAAGGGAAGTACATGATTCTAATAATTCAGAATCAGAGAGAGAAGAGAATGGTATGCAAATCTTTTTCACAAAAGAAACAGCACCAAAGGCATATCATCAGCTTCAGATTGCAGGTTTTCATACTGCTGGTTAGAGTATTGGTGCATTTTAAATGTATCCAATAGTGAGCAAATGTTGCAAAAAATAGCTTTCTGATTAGTTCGGACTGATTTGTGGCAATTTCTACAGGATATTTTAAATTATGTTTCATGGTGGTGGCAAAGTAATGAAATAAAAAAATAAAATAAAAAAAGTATAGTGAAGTAAGACAAAATCTAAAATACAAAGCTTGAATACAAAGTTTCCAGGTGCAGAACTTATGGTTAAATAAGTACTAGCCTAATTAGCATAAGGAAAATAAGGGTGAAAATAAATTGAGTTAAATTATATTATCAACCCTGTGCTAAAGGCCACCCACTATACCAATGAGACCAAGTTGCAAACAGTGTGCCTATTTGCTAGGTCCCATTGGGCGAGCAGCAGCCCTGGAGTACAGGGGACGAGAGAGAGTAGTGATATCATTTAAACAAGATATAACTCGCCTTCTGTCCAAGTAAGCGTATATAGTCCCATTCATTGTCGACACCTTATGCTTCCCAAATGCTTCCTTGGCAGCGGCGAGGAGCTTGAGCCTATTTCCGGTCAAGGACTCCGTGATGGACAAACCGCTGCCTTTTAGATCTTTCTTCCTACCATATATTAATTTTTGTCGATCTTCGGACAAATTTAATAATGATGGGGTTCTTCGGGGACTTGGATCGCAATTTATGGGTTATATCAATATCCGTGTTAACAATAGGCTGGTCGAGATTGAAGTTATTGTTCAGGGTGTTAACAACAAAGTCTTCAAACTTGTAGTACTCAGATTCTGGAACAGATTTGCAGCCATGAAGAACAACACAGTTCCTCCGGCTGTACTGTTTCTGATCATCTTGCTGTTTTTCACATACCTCCAGTCTTTTTATAATCTCCTCGATCTTAAGAGAGATTTTGAAGCCACATCATGCTGGACTTCTTAACAGCTTCAGACTTGCTGCCATGGTCTTCAGTGGCAGACAGTTCATCTGAGCGTTGCATGAGCGCTTTTTGGTTGGCCTGGAGGGATGTAACAGCAGCCAGAATCTGGTTATGAACTTCGGTATTCATATTGATTTTGCGTGGAGTTTCGAGTTGAACAGGTAATTATTTCAGCAGAATCCAATGTAGTATTATGATTAGAAAGGTATATTCCGTTTGTTGATATAATCGAAGGTAGCAGGCTTTAGTACTTAAGTTAACCAAAGATTAAACTATCATCTGCAAACTTAATTATACAGCGAATAATGTTGTACTTCTGGGTCTCCTGTTTATAATTTAGGAATGAGGGATAGCGATTTGTACAAACAGAGTTAAAAGGACTTTGTAATGTTTTATATAAAAATGTAATTGGAAGTGCCAGTTCACATCGCAATGTGCTCTGACATTATCACTTTTGGCCGCTCCCGTAGTATGTGAACCAAGATTGCGGACACCGAAAGTAGTATGTGTACCAGGTTAGAGTTAAGCCACAATTTTGATCCCTATTTCTATATTTTAGTTTTATTACAAGTTCGGGGAGCCAAGTGACTCCCGTAGTATTTGTATCTGAAATTATAGCTTGGCCCTAACTTGGTACACATACCAGGTTCTGAGTGATCGGACATTTGAACCCATACATTTGCACCGGTATATCCGCGGGTTCAATCTATATGAGGGTGCTAAAATCCCTGGGTTAGGGTTAGTATGGGTTCAAATATCCATAGAAATAATGCAGGTGCAATTATCGTGGTTTCAAATGTAATGGAACCTAGGTTCCGATGTCCTCTATCTTGGTCCACATGCTTGAACCGACTTTCGCGCAGTTGTGGAAATACAAGATTTCGTTTTTATTAATATAGAATGCCGTGGTGATTCCATTATTAAAAGAAAACAATACAGATACGAGCCGGGAACAATGTTATTATTGATGTCGTAACAAAAGAAGTCAAATACACTGTGACGAGACAATAGGCCAGAGAGGTCACGTAGCTCATGCGTTCAATTTCAGCGAGGCGGTGTTGACGAAAAATGCTTTTTAGGATAAGTGACAGACTGCGGAAAACATAATTCAATGTCTTTCATAAGTGTTTTTATCTATGTTTGGCTGAGAGGGATTGTGCAAGGACAGGATGGGTGGCGTGGAGGGCATTTTAGGAATGGTATGATTAGAATAAGTGAAATACGTACCTGGCAATGTAGCGTAGAAAGTTCGATTTAGGTTAGAATTTGTTTTAGCTGGGAATAGTATAAATTAGGATTAATAATGGAGGGGCGCAGGGATTTCCAGGTTTTGATTTGCTTGGCAACGTCACATTGTGAATTGGTACTGCTATAGCGTGAGGTCTGCCACATTATACCGGTAGTCTTAGGGCTAAAATAAGTGTCATCTGTTAAAAATTGGAAATGTAACAGTACCGGTAATCGTCACCCTGTCGTACTGTCTTAAATAAGATCCAGGCTGTAGTGTGCTATACCCACGTTATAAGAGCATCCATGATTTCCTACATTCGATATACAATGATTCCACAATAAATTAATTTATAGACTACCAACAGTTGAAGGTATTCATAAAATCCGCACCGGTGGAAGTCGATATAGATTTTATATTCTGATTATAAATACCCTGATCTTATATTAAACAATGGACTCTCCCCTTATGCAGTTAGGAAAACTCAATTTAATCGTCCACTAAACCTGTATGTGGAAATACAGCGCTCCCGTAGTATGTGCACCAAGATGGTGGACACTTGGAAACAGTATGTGTTCCAGTTTAGGCCATAACTTTATTCCAATTTTCCTTATTTAGTTCGATTACGAGTTCGGGGACCAGCCAAGAGACTCCCGTAGTATTTGTACCCGAAATTCTGGCCTAACCTGGTATACATCATACGTTACGGCAGGGGTTCTCAAACTTTTGGTGTCGCGGAGCCCTTGAAATTGTTGACTATTATTCACGGAGCCCCAAAATAAATGTTAAAATTGTTACTTTCTGATTAATATTCCTGAGCAAGTTAAAAGTACTTTACTCAATTTAAATGCTGAACCTTTTTTGATAGGGTTAATACAAGTTATAAATAAATCTAAATTTCAAACATAAATTATATATACTAAAGCTGTAAATTTGACACTTGACAAACATACTAATAAATTAGGGGTCGAATCTTCTCCCTTTTTGACATTTTTGGAAGACCCAAAATGCCGCTAATAATTTGCGCGATTGCATTTTGTTACAATCGCCGATTTTTTTCCTCAGCATGGCGGCGTGTTTTTGAACCTACATCTTTACGCCGTTGTTTATTCTCCCTAAATCAAAAATTTCCCTCGGCATATACATGTATTGTTACACAATGACGACGTTAATTACTTTTTTGTTCTCGTGAGGGAATTATGAGTTCAATGTGAAAAATATGTTACCATTTTATAGTCATCGGCGACGAACTGCTAAAAATAATAATTAATGAAGAGGTAGATCCGCAACTCAAATTTCTTGATTGAAAAGCGGCATTCTAAAATATTAAAACTAAAACTTAAAATGGAAGATCACACGTTTGGTTTCAGCAGACTCACCGTAGATTGAAAACGCTTTTATAGACATTGTAAATCACAAAATTTGCTGTTATGTTAGATTTTCATCGTAGTAATTGCAAAATCAAAACACAGTCAATTGTGCGTGCGATGTATTTTTTTTCTTCCCATTTTGAAACTGCCGACGGAACCGCACGTAATCAATTGTGCGCGCGATCCGCGATGTACCATTTTCATTCTAAAACTACCGATGGAGCCGAATGCAATAAAATAGATTTCAATTGTTCGTATTTTGCCCAGACATTGTGATTTTTTAAACGGCGATATCTTGCTCAAATATAATCTCAAGTGCGAAAGAACAAATCAAGTTTGACAAACCCCAAGATCGCAAAAATACGACTCCAATTTATTTATAGTTGGCAGTTTATCACATATTTTATGTTATTTTAGAATAGTATTCTTTCATTTTAGTAATCCTAATAGTAATTTCGAATCAAAGGTGAGTAAAGATGAACACAATTACATTATAACGACGAGACACTTTAAGGCATCGGTCATGGATTGAATATTTTACGCAACAGAAATCCCGTTATCCGTTTTTTAATCGCGAATGTTGCGCGGCAATTTTCGATTCTAATTTTGAACCACCTCCCTCTTAAGAATCCTGGCTGCGCTCCTGCTTATAAATAATGCCATTTTTAAATTCCGCCTCCGTGCCATATTTCGAGGCTATATTGTTGTCAGATTTTATCAAAGCTGTTATTGCTTCTTTGAACAGTTACAAAATTAGTCAGTATTTTGAAAAGTAATCGAATAGCCCGCGGAGCCCCTGGGTTTCTCTCGCGGAGCCCTGGGGCTCCGTACGGAGCACTTTGAGAACCTATGCGTTACGGTATGCGTCATCTTGGTTCACATACTACGAGAGTGCCGGAAATCCCTACAAGGTAGAAGGGTTTATTCCTTCGTCAACGCAAATTAAATGCTCTCGGAAGTGCCAGGTAATTCCATAGTAACTATTTCACTTCACAAGGGTTCGAAAATTTGACCTATCTTTAGACTTCTAGACTAGTAATATATGTCGAAATTTGCTTTTAAAACGGAAAAAGGGCGGAGCTGTTCTTTAAATCTGATAGACTTTTCTCAAACCGTCACTATTGATGCATATAATGTCAAGACATTTTAACCAGATGCCATACCAGAAACAACTATACTATGTTCTTGTGCTTGCATGGTGAGTAAAGTTTTACCCTATTCTAAGCTAGATTATTTCTAAGCTAGGTTACTTCTTAGACTGCTTAGTTTTAGAATTTTCTTCCTTAGCTCAAGTTAAATTAAGTCACACAGATAGCAATTACATCTATTTTATTCAAAATCAAAAACTATACTCAAAATAATGGAGCAAATAAATGAGAAAGTTTTCTTATAAGCAATCATGTTTCTGTTTGCCGATTATTCTGTGCACGCAGTAAAAAAATACACTTTAATACTTAAATTTATGATATTTGCATTGAATAACATAAGAAATTGAATCGTAAAAAATTTCAAGCCAAATACGGAAACGTTTTGAAATGTTTCATCCATTCAAACAATTTGGGGAAACTCTTTAATTTATTTTCCATTTTGTAAGATAAAATTGGCGGACCAACACTTATTGCTAATTTTCACTGGTCAGTATATGAAGTAAGTAACTGGCGCTAACTAGGTATCTAATACTCAGTAATATTAGTTATTTCTTATCTATTATATTTATTAGTAGGTTTCACCCTGGGATGTATATATTTATTAGTTTACAAAACAATCGGACAAGGAGGGTGGTTTTGGAGGTCGCCCACAGGGGCGTGCCAAACCCTTTTGATGCCCGGGGCGAGTTTCTGATAATGTTGCCCCTTATACCTAACCTCAAAAATAATCGGAAATTTCAGTACGGATCAAATATTTCAATGATTATTCTGTCTTCTATCCATTGTTGACATCCATGACTAAACACATTATGTCAGTTTTTAAATAAATAAAAGCATGTGTAATAATGCAGACTACAGCTCGGTTTCGCTGCCCCCTGTAACGTGCTGCCCGGGGCGGCTTGTGCTCTGACTTGTAATTATAAAACATTATATACATTGATTGTAACACATTAACATCACAAAATTATTTTCCTTAATGCAATTCTGGATCGTCGCTGACGTGATATCATATATGTCCGACGGTGATTGAGTTACTACAACAAAATCTTTCATCTGTTTCAACGTGTTCAGTCTGATTTGTCTTCGGATCAAATTTGTACAAAGAATATCTTCTGAAAAAATATTTGTAATTTGTACAAAAAAAATTGCTGAAAACATATTCGTAATCTTTATTAACTATTTACTTAATTTCGAACAAATCTTTGGGCAGAAGGGCGACTTACACGAGCTTTGGAAGCAAACAATTTAAACCATCTACTTTGATTCAATAAGTAAAAAAATATATTTTCATATTATCAACTTCTAAATTAATATTTTATATTGAATCGTTCATGGTGAATCGATAAGCGACAACAATTGTCGAAAACAAGTTTCTCAATGCAGCATTTACCGACTGGGTAGAAATTTTGCCCCAGGTAAGAATTTGCCGTTTTATAAAAGTAATTTTTCTTTTTATAATATTACTAATATTCTTTAGTTTTTCATTAGAACTATAATACTTATTTATGGACACATATCAACCACCGGTATTTATACTGTACATAAACGGTAGTACCACATACGCTTGCGCCCACCAAAGGATCTTTTAAGGTAAAAACTAAAAACGTTTCCTGCATGGGAGGATTTACATAGTGCAACATCTGCTCGGAATGAACTAATTATGAGATATCATATGTTGTTCAATCTGCAATAGCCGGTATGTATACCACAATGCTTGAATATATTAATAGAACTGTCAAACCTATTTCATGGCTCAATTCAAAACTCCAATTATTATTAAAATAGCGATAAATTCTTAAAATCGTGTCTTGTATGAAAAAGTCGTCGTCTAAAATTTCAGCAATAAATAGCCTTATTCAAACAATGACTAAAAGATCTTCATCAGGCGCATCATTGAATAATCCAAACATATCCGTATTGCGTACGTACCCTTCCACAGCTATAATATAATATATTTCATTGTTGACAGCAACAATATGTTTGAATTCCCAACCAGAATCCGGCAACTGATTTTGCAAAAATATTTGCTGCCATGAATTGTTGTTTATGTCATAGCAATGAAGTACTCGACCACCTGCAATGTGAATTTAATACACTCTAGGTTGGATAGGAAATGGAATTTGAACCCGAGATGCCAATACAGTTTAGTTTAGTCCAACGCTTCAACCTTCAAATCATCGCATCGATCACGGATTTTGGATTATTGAGGCATATGGCTGAAATGGTTAAGTTATAGCTGCTAGGTAGAAAGGATTGAACTCAAATTAAAAATCTATGCTTAATACGGTTTTGTACAGACATATACAAACACTTTCCATTTGAATAGAATAAGGCTCGGCGGTGTGCCGCATCGTGCTAAGCGTTGGAAATACACTCGCCAATACTATATTAGGTGTTCACTAAATACCAAACAATTTATATCGACCATATGAATGATGTTCATTTTTCAGTGTAGGTTTTATTCGCTAAAAATTGTATTTTTTTACGCCAGGGCCACTTGTGCGGGAAAATCTTACCCCAGCGTCATACCTATTATGTATACGAAATCGTTTGAGTGTGCGGCAGATGCAAATATATATGGCGTGTATACAGACATCCGTGCAGTGAACTCCCATTTTGAAGTTTCAGGATCGAACACTTCGCCACTTCTGAGCTGGCGACCGGATTCACCAAATCCACCAAAACAATACAAACGTCCTGAAATACAGAGGAAAGTTTGATTGACAAAGGAACTGTTCGATTCATTCACGACAGGGGTCGGCAACCTACGGCCCGGGCCCGCAAGGCTTCACTGAATTATAGTAACAAAACGGCTGTTTGGACAATTATATTTTTACGTAACAGAATTTATTGTGAGACACGTGTAGACAAATTTTATTTCAACCTAACAAGTATATAATTCACAATTACTCGTTTGTTGAGCCAATAAATTAATTATGATTAGACAAATAGCATCAAAACACAGAAAAATTGATGCTAATTGTAAAGGGTTCAATGGCGCAGAAAATATTCAAATATAATTTTTTGAGGCTCAATGCAACGAGAAAATAAATCTATGTTTTATTCGAGTGATGTATCACTACTTGATTTTTATAAAAACAATTCTTCTTGAAGGAAAACTCTACCCAAATTTGACAAACCATGCGAAAAATTCAAAATTTTTCAAAAAGTGGTGATATGAGTTCACACTGGATGCAGGATGTAGTATTTTAATATATATAAATAAATGGAGTCTTAAATGAAAAATACGCCAAAATAGACGAGAAAAGTAGAGTAGAAAACGGTCCTAACAAGACATGGCTTGTACGAAGGAAAATTGAAATGTAGGTAAATTCTCTAGCAGTTTTCGAAATAGCACTTCATGGAAATTTAATCCTTGGTAAAAAATTTCCATTCGATCATCATATTATTTGTGAAATAATCAACGAGGTGTCAAATTGGAATGTTAGAAAAAAGAAACAGAAAGACAAAGGAATTTATTTATCGCTTAGTATACTGTATACCAAATCCTAAAAATATATTCACATTCCCTACATCACATTGCCTACTTTGAGTTACATTCGCTTACAAGTATCTACGTGATAATTATAATATTATACAGATCCCAATTGAGAGAGGCAAATGAAATAATGTAATAATCAAATGGATCAGGCCGAGTTGTAACCTCCGTGGAAAAGGTTATCACTGGGTCAATTTGAAGAGAGGCTGAAATGGCATCAAAACACCAATTCTCTGTCAAACTCTTTTACACATGGAACACCGAGATTGTATCACTTTGTAAATGACATGGGCGACGTTTATTCACGGTTTAAATCACTATTTACCTTTAGCCGCAACAACTTGGGGAAAACTTCTAACTGTTTTCATGTTTTCAATTTTTTGCCATTCGTTAGTCGTTGAATTATATCTTTCGACGCGGTGACGGTTTCTCTCAAAACATCCACACAGGTAGATACATCCTAAAAAGAAAACCCTTTTAAAAATGCCAGATTTCATATCAGAAAATAATATCAGCTTTAAAAATAATCTGAGGTCATGTGAATTTAACTTCTACATTAGTCTTACGGTATTTCTGGCGCTAAATGATAGCCGCATTGAAGACTTGACAAAACAAGAGCCGTTCCCGAAACCTAGCGCTTGTGGGGCACAATGTCATGCTGAGATTGTAAAAGAAAATGCAAAAACAGTAAAACATTCATATTAATTTCATCTATAATTTACGATATTATATATTTATTATTATATTTCGGAATCGACTGATTTGACCACAGTATTTAGATGTCATATTATATATATTTGGGTTGGTCGCATTCTCAACTTGTTGAGGTCTCTAGCACACGCCATGACTTGACCGTTCTTTGCACTTGCATTCTATCTGTGCATAAAAGAAAAGATTGTGGTAAAAAAATTACCACTCATTGCAACTGCGAGTGGAGAAGGCCCGGGAAAAGATATTATGTCCGACAATCTTTCCCATATCGGTTCAGCATCAGCGTATTTTGTACGATAAACGTCCTTATTTGCCATAAGTACATAGAGATATTCATTCACTGCAACAGTAGAATAGAGGCCATCGGAAAGCCAGAATATTTCCTAGAAGGAAAATAATTCAAGAATAATTTGCGATAAAAACAGTAGCATTCTTCTTCTTTCTTCATCTTACCTTCCATTCACGCCATTCCTTTATTGCTGGTTTGTAGAAGCTGAATCTGCCATTGGCAGTGAAGATAATTACATTTTCATATTTTGCGTTGCTGACTTCTGTTGTTGCTATATTGGAAAAATCTTAAACGAAATTTCCTTGTCTTGATCAATAGTATTAAATCACCAAGTAATTTATTAACTCGGTTCAATAAAAATATATTAAGTTCTGTATTATTGACGCCGCAAAATATTGGAACTTTCATGCACATGGTAATTTTATCTTTGGATTTGTATGTTTAATCTACTTCCTTATGGAGCAACACCTGCCGCCATTTTTGTTGAATAATTTCTAAATGAATACGTCAATGAAAGACAGAAATTAAAACGAATTGTAACAAGCAAAAAAAAAACTATACTGTGAAATGACATTACAAGTTTCAACGTTAGCAACGTGAAACATACTCTGAAATACAAACATTTAGGAAAAAGTCGTAATATTTTCACCGAATAGGTAAATTTATTAACATTTTTAATTTTTGGCAATAAGATAATTTCGTCACGACAAAATTTACATTTTGAATTGTTAACATTTCTTCTTGAACCAGGATTAATTAACATACTATAAATATCATAGCTAGACTTACCATAATTTCTTGGGCATAATCCGGGACAAACTCAAAACTATGAATGAAATAACTGGACGAAGGCCTGAGCTTGGCAAATTTTTAAACCGTATTTTTATTTACAAGCTTTAATATTGCATATTTCACCGTACTGTTAGCCTACTACATTACTCTACAGAATCTCAAGTTCTAGATTACTTTCAGCATGATATGACTCAAACAAAACCAAATAAAAGTTATTATGCCTTCTCCAACTCCAAGCATACCTAAAACGGCTTCTAATGCAGCAATTGCTGTAGTTTCATTCAGAGGTTCCAAGTCTTGATTCTGGCCTGTTGCTCGTTGAACCTCGGTTTGTAATTCCTCACTTTCAAGAGTGAGATTTTCCAATTTTGTTGGCAAAATATACGAATCACCTTGAACATATAGAATACGATTCAGTAAGTTTTACAATTAATCAAACTCAGAGCTCTTTTTCCCCCCAATAAACATACATTTGATTATATAGATGGTATTTGAAATATATAAAGATGGCAACCAAATTGTACGAAATACACTCAAGCTGCATATGTAAAACAATTAACTCATGACTTTACAGATTATGGCATGACAGAAGGCCAAATATTTAACTCTAATTGAATAGGATTATTTGCCACAAACAAGAACATATTTATATATCCAGCACAAGATATTATCAAATTCCATTGAACTAGAAATAACTTCAATCACCTCTCACTGATTCTTGAAACAATTCATCGGCCAGAAGTTTGTCAGCCGTTGGGCGATTTTTCGGCTCAAACTGCAGCATCTTCTTAAGAAAACTTACGGCTTTGGTTTTGTCGCTGATGAGCAGATGGCTGAGATCACGGTTTTTGTTTTTTTTGATGTACATGTTCCATCCATCTGGATCTTCACCAAATGGATGTTTTCCATCACTCCATACCGCGTATATCACGAGACCCATCGAATATGTATCGGATTTTATAGAAATCACGTCGTCGTTATAGGTTTCCGGAGCTCTGTAGCCATCAGTACCAGCTCGCATGATACTTTGGGCAGTGTATGAACGGCCTTTGCGAAGCTCTTTCGACAGCCCAAAATCGGATATTTTAGGGGCCTTTTTATCAAGCGATAGCAAGATGTTATCAGGTTTTAGATCACGATGAATGACGTCGTTTTGATGAATAAACTGCAAACCGTAGAGCAACTGCTGTGCGAACGAAATCGCAAGGTTGTCGTCGAACGGGACGCGCATTTTCTGTCTGTTTTTCAGAAAATCGGTAAGATTTTCCTCGTGACAAAGTTCCATAACAATGAACATTCTTCGAGTGAACGGATCTCCGTGATACACGTCGGAATGGATGATGGAAACAACATTTGGGTGAAGAGCCAGCTTTAGAAGAACTTTGGCCTCCTGCAGGTTACGTTTGTTGAAATCGAGGAATTTGATCGCCACAGGTCTGGGGCCAGTTACCTCGCTCAGCTGCTCTCCACGATAAACATGTCTTCTTCCACACAATGGCTGATCACGGAACGCTCTATACGCTCCGCCGACATTGATAAAATCTATTGAACCGAAAGTGAATTGAGCGTGAAACCAGACAATGTATTTCTAGTTAGTTACACATATCTTGTTATCAGTATGCGTTGTTATGTCACAAACAATAAGTGTGTTTTGTGTGTTCGTATACGATTGGACGTCGCAGATAGATGTTTTCACGGACCAAGGCTGTGCAATCGGTGTCGCAATTTCTGACTTTCAAAGCGATAGTCGATTACAAGATGGCCTAAGGAACTGAAGTGTAAAGCGTATACAAGGGTTATTAACGGACTATTAAAGAAGGCTTGCCTAAACCAACTTTTTTTTCATTAAAAATTTGATTTCCCTGACAATTCGTATCTGGCTTCAAATTTCGATTGTAAATTTTCCCGACTTCGCGTCTCTGCCCTGAACATCAAGTTATTTGTTTAATGCCTTAACGCTTAACCGCTAATCATCGAACTCACAGTTCTCGGCCGTCATTTTGTTTGGATAGAGTTTGAGTTATGCTGTGTTGCACTGTTAAACAAAGATGCAAATGACTGGGCTAGTCGAATCAGCGCTCATTATTTTTGATTTGCAGTAAATTGAACATTTAAACAAAAAGTGTTTTTGAACGTACAAACAACTAACATACTTTCAAGGCATCAAAATTGCATCAAAAAAGCATAAGAAGAATATTTTATGGTCAAGGATCCGGAAAACATTTATTTGCACCATTTCAAAGTCATGATAAGTTGCCATAAAACTTCTGTAATATTCTTGTTATTTGCATGATTACCGTCTGTTACTGTTTTTATGATTCCTATGACTTAAACACCTAAATCAAATTTTGCTGTTCGATTGCCTTTGATGTTAAATATGGCGCTGGGTGTTGGTGAGTTCTGTTTTGCAGTGGAAATATTTGTTTGGTGATCTAGTCTAGTGTCGAATGCTGACACTTTGGTGTTTATTTCTAGTTCCTGTGGACAAAAATGTGGCGATGTTTCCTGAATCTGTTTATGGCATGATGGTAAAAATACTGGCATATTTTTGCATAATACGAATTTCGCTCATCCAAAGTTTGTTAGGTACTCCCGCTTACTCTTAACGTTTTTTTTATCATGTATGTAAAATTTACAATAGAATCGTTGTAGACCATGGCTGTCCTGTACGTTTGATTTTACAAAACCATTACTCATTCAGCCTCATAACTTATAATAGATTTATTAATAGAATAAAAATATATATTCTATTTCGAAAGCTGCTTTAGAGAAATAATATTGTGATATTTTTGTGAATTCAGTTTAAATTTTGCTAATCTTCTTGTATAAAATTCTGAAATATTCACAATATTCTGAAATAATTTTCCGAAATGAATAAACCGAATTCGCTGGATGTCGCTGCAGAGTCTTGTAATTTGTGCAGTCACATTAGGGACACTTTGCTGCTTCTTGGGGACACCTACAATATTTGCAGTGGCGTACCAGGGATTTTGGTGAGAAGAGATTAGGTAACTGAATTTGTAACTTCATAAATATATATATATATATATTGCACAGCATGAAAACCCATTCTGGCTTCCTATCGGCTTCTAATATTTTGTTATGACGTCATATATGAATGGTATTTTAACACTTGCGTAAAATACAAAAACACATAGGAAAAATAGCATTCTAATCACAAAGGGTGTTTCTGTCAATGACTTGAATTCAAACACAGGTTGAGAAGCTCTAATCTGTTACAGAAGTAACGGTATCGAAAAGCACGACGTCCTACTAATAAAGAGTTTATGCCCCCTTGCTACGCTTTTGATTACGCCCTTCTTTACCACGAAATTTCAACTAGTAATTAAGTATGCTCTTACCCAGGTATAATAACTTGGACTGAATTACTATACCTTCGTTAGAATCCCCGTTTTTGTATCCACGAACAATAGCTCGAATCTTTGAAACTGTTGCCGCAGAACCTGAATGTTAAATAAAACATACACGTCTATCGACTGTCATGATTATGGGCTTCCTAGTTTTGTCCAGTCGATAACGTGAGTCATTCTAGAATTATTTGAACTGTTAACAGTATTTCCATATGAAACTATCTTGAAGGCTAAAAAATCCACTATCGTATTTTTGTCTTATTTATAAAATCTTTAGGCCCTAAATCTACTATCCGTGCGATGTCGTATTGATATCACATTAGAGCTTACCCATAAAACTTCATAAATAAAAATATTGAAATTCAGGAATAAAATTCACCTGCATTTTGCTTCCACTTCATCAGCATTTGCATTTTTTGCTCTTCAACCGATTTTACCAAAGTCTTCTACAATGTCATCGATCTCGTGTTGATCAAACACAGCCCAACACTAGAACGAGCGAATCTTTTGAAGTTGACGATTTTAGGAAAAGCTTGGACGATCTCTTCCTGGAATACGTCTTCGAGGCGTTCTGAACGGTCAGATTATTATTTAGTCATTCATTAATTTCCAAATTTCACCATAACGTTTCTAATTGTACTTTAAATTAGGCGGAGCATTGTGGTTTTGCTTAATTCAATATCATCCAGGACTAGGTGAACAGGGTATAACAGTTTGGGCAGACAAAAATATTATCATATATAAACTGGAACAGATAATATTACTATTCTAGGTGATTCAAGAGTCTTGCAAGACTCTTGAATCACTTAGGATAGTTATCTCTACTCTTGCTACAGCATCCTTGCACTATATGCATACGGATCCGCCGCAGCAAAAGCATAGAAGGAGGATAAGTAGTTAATCTCGCAGAAACCCAAACCATTAGCACAAAATAATATTACTGCTTGGATTGTCGACGAACTATAATGAGAATTGAATTACTCTAGATAAGTCGAAGAAAAAAATGTAAAAAATCTTCATTTTGTTGTCACCGTACCTGATGAATATTTTTTTGCCATGTTATTTCTCGTAAATATATTTTGGTTACTTTAACAGAGTTATATGATGAATGTAATTGAACGCCTGGAAAAGAAATAAGGATGTGAGTGTTTAATTAACGGTAATTTAAAGATTTATATTACAGCCCTTATCCAGAGTGCAAGTCTACAAAATATTCCAGCTACGAACGATAAGAGATCCGATTAACCTGTTATCGTGTCCTATCAGTTGCAAAAAATAAGTTTGACACGACATATTATTTTTCGATAATTAAGGTATTTGGTAACCATCGAAGCACCAACAAAAAGTTAAATATAGCAAATTTGTTACGGCTAATATGATACCATTTAACTCAGAAATAGGCCTTGCATGAACACTCTCCGATATATAAGAAGCTACTTCACTTTGTAATTCTCGGAATCTTTTCTGTCCTTTATTATACACTGGTGAGGGGTCTCCTTACAGAATGTTTCTTTTAGATAAATTCATTTTTGTGTGTAAAATGTTGATTATACAAGACAAGGTTTTAACCCCTGAAACTTGGATATTTTGAGCGGCTTTTTAGCTAGTTTGTTAAAAACGTTCTTATGACATAAAGAGTTTAGATCTTACATGAGCAAACTACAGAACACGGGCCAAATCAGCCCGATGTTACTCAATCTGGACGTCTGATGCTGCCATAAATTTCTGTTTTCAACTAATTCTGCATGTAGTACATAGTTGTTGTTATTGAAATCTCCATGGCGCAATAGGCTTGTTAGATTATGATCTTAGTCTGTTTAATTCGTATTTTAGGTTGACAATTGCCACAACCAAACTGAAACCAAATTTTGATGTTTTAGCTTAAAAATAGCTCAAGGAATTTGTTGAGATTGCGATTAAATTCAGTTTTGGCACGAGGCCAATTGTTTTCCAAGTTTGTTTTTGTAACACTGCAAATAAAATTCTGTTCATAAAATGTTATTTTTACGTCACACTTACAAGACCCCCAAACTAGGTGCCCACGCCAGGTTACTAGAAGGGCTGAAATAAAATTGCTGCAGAGATTGACGTCACGTCGGTCGGATTTTGGCGCTTTAAAAGTGTGTGTACCAATATAAAGATAACCAATTCTGTTCGCCTATTTTACATCATGGAACGAACTGAAACCTATGAGCAGGGGGATATTCACTTGGCTAACACAGACAGTCCCCGGACTCATAATAGAAATAAAATAAGGAAATCGAAAAAAATAGATATGGCTAACCCTAACCTGGTATACGTACTTCACGAGTACCCTAAATTTGACAATACATCTAAATCGATTCAATTTACGAATTTCTCTGTGCTAGCTCGCTGATACCAAGATAGTGCACAACCTGAACTCTGGTTGTGTACCAGGTTAGAGATCAGGTTGTGCGACATCTTGGTGCGCATACTTCAGTAGTACTCGTTGTGTAAAAAATGCTTGTTCAAGATTTATTCATTGCGACAGTGTTGATTACAAAGTTCACTTGAGCAAAATTATTTGTTCATCTCTTATCACGGTAATAATGCAATCGAGTACATAAGAGAGTCATGTGAGCAAACGTCTGGCAACCCGATGAGAGATATTTACTGTTTTGCAATAGCACATACGAACCTATTGTTCTTACAGGTATATTGTTTGCTGAACAACGACGCATGTGAGGTCACACTGAGTTGAATTACGGAACATTGAACATTACACGACAGGCGGCGACTAATCTCAAATATCGAAATATGTTTTTAAAGTCGTAAAGACATCGCCACATTGCTAATTATCTCCAAGTGCTCGCATGTTGAAATATTATAAAGAATAACATACGAGACGACCGTTGGATAGTGATAACGCCTTTTTTTCTATCAAATGTGTAATTTTATCCGTAAATATTATAACTGTACTCATCGCCATCCCGGGCTTGGATAATAGGGCTTTGCTCGCCCTGTGATTAAGCAATGTTTGTAGACTTTTCAAACATTCGGAATGAAATGAGATATTATAAGTTTTTTTTTCTCACGCGTGGCATACACAAAATGGCGGGGGGAATACACGGATTTAAAATGCCTGGCAGCACAACCATTTATGCGCGCGTGGCGCATTGCAAAAGTTGAATATAGCAGAATTTTACATCCAAATATTGATCCCATATTTTTGAGATTTTGCATTATGATGTCGCAAGTTGGGATATATTTATTTACCTTCGGGAGTGGGAGATTGAAATTATTCCATAGCAAATACAAGGCGACTGAGAACATTCTGAAGTATCTGGACACATTTGTGACTTTTGACTTATGTCTAAAGTTATCAGATCTCTAAACATACTTTGGGGTTGCACGCCTTTTCTTAATATTATTATAGGGCGTCGCGTGATAAGTACATGTTTATTTCCCTATAAAACCCAGCTGATAGATATCGCTACTGACGATTTGTCATATCATAGAGATTGTCACTGACTCACGCGATAAATTTTTATTTAAACGAGCACGGCCGCTCTTAACTATGTCGGATGCCTTCATTTTGTGTTTGGCCATTGAAAATCTACCCACCACAGCGAAGACAAGGAAATGTTATGATACTACGTCTTCAAATTAATTTAGTATTTTTAATATAATATTACCTTATCACAATCTATCACTATTGAAATTAAGAAGATTGATTTGCTATTTGACAAGTTATTGTCTGTATCAAAATCCGTGGATGGGAAATACGAAATTATTGGAGACTCGAATCAAAACCCATTAATTTTTGACCCAAATTTTGATTAAACCATTAGGACGAGGTAACTTGATATTTACACCTTGGCGGCTGTGGATGGCTCCGTATCGTTGAGGCCACAGCTGGTCTATAGTATGGCTTCTGACAAACGCAAACTATTTGCAAGATGTAAGAAACATTCTGTCATTCACCATTTTAAATAAGCTTTGGGGCTTAGTTGTTTGTGTTCTGGTTAATGAAATTTTGTAGTAAATTTTAAGTAATATGAACGAATAGGCTTGCGTAACTTAATTCAATTAAATAGTTTATCAAAGATGAACCCGTACATGAAAATTCAAGTATAGCTACAAAATCAGAGATAAGTTTCATATTCAGATGTAAATAATAACCTCGGTTCTTACAGGTGGGTTATCACGCAAACATTTTTGTGACGAATTTGATTCTATATATCATTTTAGGATTTTTGGCGTTTACCGTTTGCATAAAGTGTATTTTGTTTTCGAGACTCGAAGTCTTGAAAGTCGACCCTGCCGAAATCGAACGCAAGTTAGTATGTCCCGTCGATAGTAAAAACTCGTCGGCGTAATTTTGCATTAGATTTTATATTCATGAATAAGAAAAGTAACAAAATCCACGACATATTGTAATATATTTGAGAACTCTAGCTTTGTGCATTCCACATAATTATAATATTGTGCCCTAAAATAAATGATTGTTATATTAAATTGCAGAATTTTAGTTCATTCTGTTGAAAGAGTTCTCCGAGCTATTTCGAATACCCGGGAAAATAAGAATATTGACTTTTGTCATTCCAGGACACGCAACGAGCATTCTGTAATTTTCCAGCGTATAAAGCATTTGAACTTTATTTTTACTCACTTGTCATAAGCACGATAGGATGGTAAATTAACTACCGAATAGTGCGTTATATCTTGAACGAATTTTGAACACTGTAACATATCTTAATTTTTTCAAATACAAAATGAACTTACATATTCATGATTTTGTTTTGAATAATCAAGAAAATAAACATTAACCTATAAATTGTACGTATACGCAGCGTTCCGTTCCCTTCGCAACTTATTATTGCAATAGCACAATGCCCTGTTACGTACTATGGTTTAATACATATTTTTTCTACTTATTTCTCTATTGAAGCCTATTTGATCATCAATACCGCGACAATATTATAATAATGATAATATAATATGCTCGTGATGGCATTGAAATAGCTGACTGGCTAATAGTCTGACATACATAACTGACTTCAAAATCGTAACCTCTCTCGGCTATGTGACCGACCAAACTGCGATAGATACCACTGCCGCTTTGATCACTTGATTAGGCGACCTTTACAACCTAATACCCCCATTTTCTGTCTTGCAAATTCAAATATCACTAAATGAAACCCATAAAAAGCAATAAGTGACAATTCGATTATGAACCGATCGGGCAACTCTTAACAAAGAGCCACAGCCCCAATACGCACCTTAAATAGCGAATAATGGTATTTCCAAACCTTGGCTCTCATTATATTGCTCAACCAATGGCAATACAATCTGAATGTGAAACGGCAAATATGGAATAAATCTAGAGACGTTGGATAAAGGGACAACTTGGATAATGGCAAGGCATGGACTAATATCAATGAATGGATTGTAAAGATTGGTCATGAGAATATAACATACCCTAACAAGGATCAAGACGGCCACAACTAATGAAACCATACGAAAGCAGCGTGGCCGCTCATTGACTTAACTCGTAAGCCAACAGAATATTAGTATGGAGCAAATACTCAAAAGGAAGTGCGCGAACGCAGTTCCCACTAACAGAAATTACACGACCGAGTTATTCACATTTGGGATACTGGCTAGGGTCAATTTAGTCCGGGCGCAATGACTAAACCTCGCCTAGGCAGAACCGCCTTCGTGATCGCGGTTGACTGCCTCGTCAGGTAAGTATGATTTGTGACGATTGATTGCGCATCGTGAATGAATGTTCTATGCTAAATGTTTAGATAGAAGTTCTCAACAATAAAAACGATATGTGTAAAAGTTGCAATTCTAATTGACTCATCTGTCGGTAACGTAGAATACGATTCCTTGCGTTCAAATACTTTATGCGATACTCAACGAGTTCTTTGCCATCCGATGGCAGAATGAAGCCGAACAACTTTAAAAGAAACAGCAACGAGCCAGAGGTTGAAATATTTAACTTTAAAGGATATTTGAAAAGCAAATTCAAGTGATTTGTCGATAATAAGTTCTTGACCCAGATGTAAATGAGAATATCATTATAGGAAAAATTATTACTGTGTGACAATGCAGGCCCCAAGCCTCGATATCTGTTTTCGGTGCCAAATCGATGGTCACCCTTCTAACCTCGTTCCAACCACTTTAAACTGGTTTCAATTTAGGAAAATCAAACTACATAGAACCAATAAAAAACTAATATAGGTTTATTTGTGCTCAGCCAATATACCAACCAACATATTACATTTGACTCACACACTTTGACTTTTTTATGTATAATTATAGCGAGCATATATTATTGGTTTATTTGCGCTTGGTCGTTCAAATTTGAGCGTACATACACTAACATATTACATACAATAGCTATGATTGTTTCTCTAACACTGTACAAAATTAAATATTATGACTACGGATTAGTTATCGTAAAATATATCTAATCACACACACTTTAGCTCTTTCATGCCCTGCTAAGCATTGATATCTTAATATGGCGCTCCCGTAGATGTGTACCAGGTTAGGGTTGGGTCATAATTTTATTCCAATTTTCCTTATTTTGGGGACTAGCCAATAATAATATATATAATAATCAACATTGTGATATTTTGTAAACTCATTCGTTTACACTGTTTACAGTCAGATATGGCTAATGAATCTGGTGATGAAATATTGAATATATTTTCCAAAAACGACACAGAGTTGCGAGTTAACCAGAGGAGCAAACTTAAACGATAATCAAAAGCTATTTTCAACTATTATATAATGAAAATCACACAAGGATAGAAAAGCTACTTATTTATTTTATTTTTTTTTACTCCAAGGCCGGGCCGATTCCGACAGTGTTCTATCTGAAAAATTGAGCCTACTTATTTGTGAGATAATCTATAAATAATATCTCGTATCAAAATCATCCTTAGCGCTTTGAATATGAATATTTAATGTAGAAGAATTCTCATTAGAATCCTGTTATTGCCCCGCCACTATTTTTCATTGGATTCTGTTTAGATTGAATAAATTGACACCCAAACTCGATACTTGAACTTAAGCGCACTTGCAATGCCAAGTAGACCCGCAAAAGTAATGACTAGTTATATGTTGTAGATACTAAGTAATTGAATTTCCGATATGATACGTTTATTGCCCCACTATCAAATTCAAGGCCGCTCGATTATCGATCGATCGCCTTGCTAAATAATTTTATATTAATATAAAAAATCACGGCTGTTCTCTCATTTACCAGATTTGATCGGGTATTGGAGCAGCTAACCCAGTTGTGGGCAAAGTTTTTAGACCAGGCGCCAAACGTTTTTTCTACCTAGACTGACGGGCCAATGTGAGTGTGACGTAAAAAGTTACATTTTACGAACAATATTCACAGTGTCTCGAGTGAAAACAATACGCCTCGTGCCAAAACTAATTTAATCACAATCTAAACCAGGGTCGTCCAACCCCTGGCCCGCGGAAGTATTTCGAGTGGCCCGCGCTGTATTCTTCGGAATTTATTTAAAAAAAAAGTTGAGTATATTTATCATTCGAGTGATGTAATGTGCAAAGATATGATACAAACGATATGCTTATTTTCCTGAAATGCGCTCTGCCAGCCCTTTCAAGGTGCCATAGTCGCTACGTACATACAGCTAGCCCCAGATCGAAAATTCGTTAAGAAATGTATTTTTCGGGTTGTCAATGTTTCATGTCCGGAAATAAAAAAAGGCGTTTGCAAATATAGGCTTGTTAAGACAGACGATTCTCGTCGTGTTGAAAAGCTTGGGAATTCTATTCTATATAGCAGAAACTTTAATTGCAAAAGCTGAAAAGTTTTCATTGTATTCACTGGCGCTTGACTAAAGCACTGACGTCAAGTCTACCGCTAATCATGCGAAGAGTTGATGATAACTTTTAAATTACCGAAGTCCATCGTCTCAATTAAAGGGACGACAAGAGGCATTTATATGTGGGGAGCTGCTATGAAAATGATCAAGCGTCTTGGCTTATCTTTGACAAAACTTTCGGGAATAACCACTGACGGCACCCCATCAATGGTTGGAAAACAATAGTTTTATTGCTCTAATATTTGTGAAAGTTTGGCGTGAGGATATTGCTTGTTTTTTCAATAACATGTAGTCAGTGTAGCAAAACTAAAACATAACTACCATGTTAAGTGGCCCGCGCACTTAATAGTAAACTAAACGTGGCCCTTCAGTCAAAAAGGTTGGACGACCCTGATCTAAACAAACAACCTTAGCTATTTTTTTTCAACTAAAACACCAAAATTTTAGTTGAATTGTGGCTGCATCAGGCGGGCCAGATTGAATTATCAAACGAAATGATTTGGCCCGAGGGCCGTACTTTGCCCATGTCAGAGCTAATCAATTGAAAACTTTGCAAAAACCACGCGGCGACGGAATAAAACTCATTAAATAAAAACCCCTATAAAACTATGAGTGACAACTTGCTTTATGCAGCGATCAGACAACTATTGGAGATGCTCAAAAGTAAAACACAAACTCAAATTACATGACATGCCGATAAAAAGTTCGATCTAAATGTAAATGGGAAAATAGACTTTAGAGGAAAAAATATCTAAGCGCAACAATGATTGAAATACAGCTACTGCTGTGAGCAAACGGATAGTTTTTTTTTTTCAACCTCATCCATATATGCAAAATTGTTGACTGGTTTGATTTTAGCAAAACACAAATTTACCAAGCGTTTAAAAGTACAAAAATATTTTTTTTACGCCACACTTATATGGCCCGCCAGTCTCTGTGGGCAAAATATTTGGCCCTTGGTCTAAAAACCTTGCCTCCAAAAGCCTGTTGTAAGTTTATTTGAATTCGGTCGTTCACAGCTGAATGTATATATAACAACATATCACGTACAATGACTATGCTTGAATTCTAAGTCCGTTCAAGTTGAACCTGTATAAGTTCAGATTACACAATTTCTGAAGTAACACTATCAAAATACTGTTACTCCAGAAGTATGTGAACCAAGGTGGCGGACACCAGAACGTAGTATGTATACCAGGTGAGGGTTCTGCCATAATTTCAGGTACAAATACTACGGGAGTCACTTGGCTAGTCCCCGAACTCGCAATAGAACTAAAATAAGGAAAATTGGAATAAAATTATGGCCAAACCCTAACCTGGTACACATACTACGTTCCGTTGTCCGCCATCTTGGTTCACATACTACGGGAGCGCCAAATACTTGCAATAATAAGATAATTTACTACGATTTTATACTAATGATGAGATTGTTCTAAATTTTAAAGTAAATATTTCTAGGATTGTGGAAATTCTGATCTAAAGACTCGTTTGCAGCATAAATCTCCTTCCTGGAAATATGACATTAGAAACGGTAATAAAATACAATTGGCCATGTTATTTCCTCACCCCTAAATTTATAATCTGTTGTATTGTATTCCGTTAATACTATGTTCAGGTTGGTATTCAGACTTCTTTATCCCTATCTTGGTCTAAAATCCGCGGTGGGGCAATAACAGGATCTTGAGGAGAATATATCCGACAACAGAGCTAAGAATTATTATTTTGATATGTTGGGAAATCTCAATTTTAGGGATCAATTTAGAGTACTGGTCTAATATATTCTTTAGTCTATATGTTCACAATCAAAAAAAAAAAAAACAGACCAGATAATTAGTCGCGCAGTCAATAGCAGATTAGTATCAAATATTCTTTGCATAGAAGTAATAATTCTTCGATGTGTAAATATTAGAAATACTTGATTGAACGAGCAATCAATAATCCAAAACCTGCTTCACTTCATTATCATTTACCGACTGCATTAATTTAGGGTGGATATCCGCCAAAACCTACCGCTACCAAACCTCACTAACTCTGAAATTACATGGCTTGCACTGTTTTATTGTACTGCACTGCTAATAAAATCGTTCGTATGCGACGACGCCATTTTACATATGACCAAAATTGACCTATTAGCGACACCATGCGGAAGATATATATTTGATAGGTAATCCGCTGGGGTCTTATTATCAAACTTGTTGAATTAAGTTAAAATTTTAAACTGTCGAACTTGTAATTTTAGTTTATGGTAGTATTTAACTAAAAGGCCTAGTTCGAAGATGAAGGCGCGTAGAGCCGTAAAGATTCAGGTCCTGCCAAAATATGCAGATCATTATATATCGTTGGGTTACAACGGACGCTTGAACAAGACCTTGTTCGGAACGAAATGCGTGTATAAGCTCGTATAAAAAAATTCAAAATTCTTTTGCATTTATTTATTTTCCTAATGCTCAAAACGTAACACTGATGTAATAGGTATGTCTTTTGGGGCTGAAAAAAAAGATTTTTCACAAGAAGAGCATTGCAAGAAATAACCAACACTGCTCATCGAGCAGCGGCGCCATTGACGAAACCTATCAGTTCACAATATTAAAAGATAATTCAGCAACATATTTCAAAAATGTTTATTAAGGAGCACGTTAGGGCGAACTGATATTTTCAAAAGTCGCTCATTATACTTACACAAAAAGAATTCCGAGCGAAGACGAGAAAGGTAGCTATGGCAACCGTATAAACAATGAATAAAGCAGAGCCGATTCGAGGAAAAGCTATTCAAGGGCATTGTGTTGTTGTTTTTTTAGACGGCAGTCGAGTAAAAATTGTCATAGACAACATAAGAGTTTGTTGAGAGAGGACAACTGAGTTTGCGAGTATTGGCGACTTAATTAAGAATTGAAAGATATACACATATTTGGATAGACACTTACAAATGGATTTACTTATGTGAGAAGCAGAGGTTCGGTGAGGTATAGTATCTAAAACTGATACTGTCACAGGGTGCTCTGGTTCGAGTGTTTTGCACACAGAAATTATAGAACAAGAATAAACATGAATAACAGATAGAAATCATTTTAGGCGACGAACTGGAAAGTAATTTGACAAGAACTAAACTAGAATATCGGTTAGAAACCGAAGACTTATCGATCGAAGGTTGGGGGATCCCCCAAAACAGTGGTCTTACTCCATAGTGCCACCGTGTGTCCCGCACTAATTAAACAATAACTCGCTAATTATAAGACATAATCCATCCAAAATCAATAGGCTTCTGATCCGAGCTATGATGAAGGCACATGCAAAATTTGGAGCAGATTCGTGAGATCTCGCGTGCATCTAACACACAGACATACAGACAAATACCTATCAACATACTTACCGATCTTAAGATCGATAAGTAATAACTTGACACATAGGTCTGGTGTAGTATAGTGCCAAAGGTAAAATACTCTAAGTGTGGTTAATATACAATTTTTGAGCCCTTCAGAATACGCATCTAAAATTACGTCAAGCTGACGGCACAATGTTTTTAATAAAATTTCACTGATTCTTTGAAATAGGTATACCACAATTTTTCGTTTATAACAATGCGAGATCACTGTATTTAGCAAGCTTTTTATTTCAAGTACAAGGGATAGCCTCACATTTATATCGCTAAAGTATATGTCAATTCTATGTTATAAACGCCGAGGATGCTCTTATCTAGTCATACCTTTGTAATTATCAGACTATGCTCACAATGTTATCTGTTTCCATTATTGAGTATTTCCATTATTATTATGCATGTTTCTATGCTCAAATGTCCGTAGTAGAGCTTGTCAAAGTGTACAGATGATAACACAGGTTGAGCCCATTCTCGTTTTGGGAGAAATTGCCCAGAGCTCAAAATAAATACGAACACGGCGCTCCAGAATTGGGTGTACTAATATGGAGGTAACTAATTTTGTTTGCCTACTTTACATCAAGTTTTGTGGAGGGACTGAAACCTATGCACTTGGCTAACACAGACAGTCCCCGAACTCGTAATAGAACTAAAATAAGAAAAATCGGGATAGAATTATGGCCTAACTCTAACCTGGTACACATACTATGGGAGTACCCAATAAACTCCATCAGCGTCCTGTATTTTGCAAGAATAATTTTAAGCTTCGTACGCTATAGCGGTAATTGTCGATATTCCCAACACAAAATAGTTAAACGAACAGCAAAATTTAAAACATATAAGCAGCTATGGAGCATAGGTAGGAATGGTTAATGGAAAAACTGCTGGTATTTTTTTTTGACTGTGAACTCTTTAGTGCTGAAGGACTCGAATATGCAAACGTAACTCGAATTAATCAATTTTTCCCCCACTATAACTGGATTATTATATTAGGCATAGTAATTTCCGCTAACAACAAAATCCTAGACAAGCTCATTGATCTTAGCTTAGCAACGGACGTAGAATAGTATCATATGGATTTCGTTAAAGTATATTTCCAATATAAATTTGCAAAAGCAGACGATGCTCTTAAATAGTTGTTTTGTAATTATCAGATAATGCTTACAATTGTCTATTTCTGTTGCTGAATAATATGTACGTTTTTACGCTCAAATGTCTGTAGTATCATTCTTTCGACTAACTCTTCATATAGTTTGTCTTGCACAAATCCTATTTATGAATCCACAACTCCAGTCCAAAACACACCTCTATTCTGGTTGCTTGGAATAAATATAAACTAGCAAAAAAGCCTAATCGAGCGTACGTCTGTGTTTTGGGGATAATATTTCAAAATTTACGTGTCGTTACATTGAATGCAATATTATTTTTTTTTAAGCAGATATCTTCCATAGATGGTGATAGTTAATTAGATAGCATAGCGGATCTCGTATAATGTATAGTAACAGAAACTGTTAATTCAATCTTAATATGTGTTCTGTCTCAATATATTATGTATAGCATATAACAGAGTCATATGTAAGCCTGTTAATATTAGCTTAGCAAAGTACATGGAATAGTATCCAATTTATTTCGTTGAAGTATATTTCAATTCCAATTTTGCAAAAGCTGTCTTCGATATAGGTATTTATCGTACTGAGATCTTATTCATGTATCCATAACCCTAAAACCACACTCCTATTATGGTTGCTAGAAATTCCTTTCAGTTACATCGGCCTTATAGTGTCATGTTAATAGGAAGTGAATTCCATGGTTGCAATTGTTCCCTAGCTCTGATGTTATGAATATTCAAACCCAATATAATCTCGGCACGATCCTGTTATTGCCCCACCACTAGCGCTGGGCATTTCGAATGGGATAGTAAAGTATTCAAATCGGCCCAGATGAAAATTTCGAATCAACGCCATCTTGTTATTTTAATCTGTTTTATTCGATTCGATCTTAGCGAAGGATAAGCTAGGTTAGTTGGTAACGGAGCTTTCTTTGTTTATCTTACTTCAGTCTGAAATAAAATAAGCAGAATAGAAAAAAAAAATCAGTGGTGGGGCAATAACAGGATCGTTTGCTAAAATGTCAAAATTAACCCCTGAATTCTTTTTTTTTGAAGCAATATTTTCAAAATGCAACTCTGGCATATGACTCTTTGCTTCCTAGTGAGATATTGATGAAACATGTTTCCTATTATGTTGTATTGAGTCATCAGCGCGTAATAAATTAAGAAAGCGTTTTCCAATCACAGAAGAACTCCTTCTCAAAGAAGAAATGTGTTGTTTTCGGGGAGAATATATTACTTTGCTGCCGTGGTAAATTGCTCTGATGAAGTTGCAGATTGGGGAATTATAAAATAAGTAGGGCTGCCCATTTTTGAATACCTGGTGTTTCAGAATCGTATCAAATATTTTTTTCTAACTGAATCTCGAATACACGAAAGATATTGCACGTGATTTTTTACTGAGTGAGTTGTTTAGACACTTACATAACGGAAAACATAGAATATTTTATTCAGACAGTTCGCCTGGTGTTCAAACATAATAGGAAACATGAAACATTCCTCCCTAGGAAGCAATGAGTCATATGCCAGAATTGCATTTTGAAAATATTGCTTCGATAAAAAAGAATTCAGGGGTTAATTTTGACCTTTTACCGAACGATGAAAAAAACAAGATGGCCGCGATTTGAAATTCTCGTCTGAACCGATTTCGTATAATTTACTATTCGATTGAAATGCCAAGCTCTATAAATAGGGGGAAATAGTCATTCAGCTAGAAAAATGTTAGCAAGCTAAGTTAAACCGAGAAGTCTGATTTAGCGTAGTACCGAAAGCAAAATACAAGTGAACAGACAGACAATCGACCAGAATAGCGTATACAATGTTTCCTACGTACGGATGAGAATAATAGCGCAGTGCTCAAATTAAAATGTAACGCTAGCACAAAAAACATAAAACGGAATTTTAGACAAGCAGATTTTAGCCAGTATCCATCCTGTGTGTTATCATATTCATTCCGGTATTCAGAGCACGAAGCCGTTACGCTGATAACAAAATTTAAAATATTCAAGGCAGATATAGCGTGGTAGGTAGGAATAGTTTATCAGACCCACTTGTATATAAACAATTTTGGCTGTGGCCACCAGTCAATATAGTGCTGAACGATTCGAATATACAATAAGCGCTGTATTTTTAATGAATTTTTTTCTACAAATTGGCTAATTAAATTAGGCATAGAACTTTTTGTACTCCGGTAATTTGTATACCAAGTTAGGTAGGGTTAGGGCATAATTTTATTGCTATTTTCCTTATTTTAGTTCTATTACGAGTTCGGTACTGCCTGTGTTAGACGGTGACCGTACATTTGAACCCATGCGTATATCCACGGGTTCAATCTATATGCGGGTGCTAAAACCCATGGGTTAGGGTTAGTATGGGTTTAACTATCCGTGAAACAAAAAAAATTCCATAGGTGCAATAGCATACAGGTGCAATTGTCATGGGTTCAAATGTACGTGGGCTCAAATGTAATGGAACCGTGTTAGACTAGTGAATATACCCCCTTGTCCATAGGCTTCCGTCCCTTTACACAACTAGATGTAAAGTAGGCGAACAAAATAATTTACCTCCATGTTGGTACACACTTCTGGAGCGCCGAAATGTTCCCTCGTAAATAAGGAGATATACGGTCGAAGAATAGCACCAGACTTTTTCATAAAGGTTATATACTTAATCAATCAGAATTTCATTGTTCATTTTCTCTCATAGGTTCGGTTAGAAATGAGTTCTAAACAACCAAATGCAAGGTATAAATCAATGTTAGAACTTTGGGTGTCGCTGCTTGATAACCGGCTAGGTTTCCCCATGGCTTCCCATCCCCAATAGAATAGCGTGTTGTTGGACACGTTTAGTGGCCATAACGATCGTTTCAAAATTTTGTTGTTATTGTTATTTTCTTTCGTCATCATCATTAAAAAATCGCTTTTCTCTTGGAATACTGGACCAATTGCTTTGAAATTTTCAGTGGTTAAAGATAAAATTTTTCTCCAGAAGGCTATTACTTTTTTTTTCGCTATGACGTCATCAAAATTATTGCCATTGGGTGGCGATACGTGTCCATATATTTGAGCATCGCTCTCTTGTTAAACTTTATACTAGTAGTAAAGAACTAATAATAAAGAAAACTACTATTCAAATTTATTGTCACACCGACTTTAAACAAATTCAGTGAAAAACACGTTTTCATAACATTGTGTATTTTGCTATCTAGTTACTAATATGAGAGTGGCACGCAGGTACTATTGAGTCTATTGACCATAAGCCTGCTAAATATAGGCTTTGCGACCCAAAGAGTTTTGAATTGCTCGCACGTACCAGATTATCCAAATTTCTAAACTATAAACTTGTTTGCGGCAACACCATTCAGAATTGGAACTTATCCGCGGTTTGCACAACTTTTTTTTTATCATGGGCCGCATTTGGCCCGGGGGTCTCAGTTTGAGCACCCCTGTTTTAAAGTGTTAATCCGATATCTAGCTGTCAAGGTCTTGTTCACTCATAAGACATACTCGTAGAAACCTGCTTATTTATTAGGAAGTCAAGGATTGAAAGTACATTGTATAGTAACAGAAACTGTTAATTTAGACCAGGGGTCGTCACCAATCCGTTGCCCGTGGGCACCAAGTCGTCCGCAGGGACCATATGAGTCGCCCACATGTCTGCTTTAAAATGACTCAAAAAACGGCGCTTATCAGTAAGCTACATCTATTAATTTTATTCTTGATTAAACCTTATATGAGAAATATAAATGACAATATATTAATTATTGTAACGGTCACCCTTTTCTATATGTGACATCGGTAATGTCACGTGTCATTCCAATTATGACATCACACACAAAAGGTCAGCTGGAGCCATGTGTGTCGTTCATTTCTAACCTTTTTTAATGGAACTTGGACATGCCAAGCATTGTTGAGCAACGTTCAGTCTTGATGCGGGGCAGATGAGGCTTAAAATTGTAAAACTGCTAAATGACCTCCACCCCAAAGCCAATCAGGGCCTGTCACACTTTAGGGCTCTAGTGGAAAGTGTCACACTTTAGGGCTCACGGCATGAAGTGCCGTGGTGTGTAAACAGCAACTTCGATGGTCGCAAGCTTGTTTGGTTCAACCTATCTTTGTGAATCAGCCTTTCAGTTTAGTTCTGGTACGTGCGTGCAATTTTAATCTCTTTGAGTCGCGAAGCATATACCAGTAACTGAGTGCGACTGTCATATTAGCAAAATCCAATTGGAAAATACACCATGTTATAAAAGCGTAATTCTCATTTATTTCGTTTACAGTCAGTTTGCCAAAAAAATTTGAACAGCAGTTTTCTTTAGAAATTTTTGCTTTTGAACTCAACATTTTTGCAAGGCCCCAGACAATGCTGTAATATCAATAACAACAATGTGTTTGCAACTACAGTAGACTGAAACTTTATCTACGAAAATAATTCGTTCCGGAAGCCCCATCGTAAGTAGAAAATTAGAGACGCACTTCACAGGTAAATGCTCTAATCCGTTCTAAGCCATAACAAAACTCGGACCAAATACTTGTAGAGAGTGAAATAATAATAGTTAAAACCCGTGTAAATACATGTTTGAATTAGATTACTGCATAATAAATAGAAAAGGTATACAAGTAAAGAAGAACAAACAGAGAAATACCGAATAAAAACTACGAAATTTTCGTATCCAGAGACTTATGCAGGTAGAGTTCCTAGTTGCCACTTCACCCAGTTACTTGTATTTGGCCCTCCTTCAATAAAGGTTGCACAAAGCACCTATCTTAAAGAAGGGTCGCGGCCCTCGAAGGACCACATTTTTAATGCATGAAAAACAAAATATGCTCTTAAATTTATTACTATCTGCACTCTGATTTATGTCGCGCAGTCAAAAGCATATGTCAGTTGTATGTCGTTTACTCGTCTAACGCTGTCGTCCCCAAACTGTGGGTCGCGGAAAGATTTTCCGGGGTCGCCTAATTACTGTCAAACATGTGCACACACGTGAATATAAGATTTGAATGGTCGGCAGGTATCGTAAAAGTACTAACTTAGGAATTTTCAGCAATAACTCGACCATTTATTGTCCAAACGAGGCCAAAATTGCTTGGTTTCATGTGGTACTTGACCTTTCCAGCTGGTCGACAGTTATTAGTAAATGTAGCTGAGTGACAGTGTTACGAGCGTCAATAATATTTTCCTTTTCATAGTTCTTTCGATAATGTTACATCCGAATGAGTAGTTGATCCTCTGGTACGCGAATCGAATTTTTCGCCAGGCCTGCGAGGAATTATGTTGGTTTGGTACTTTTTTACCAGTGTAGCCGATTGGTTATTGAATATACGAAGCAAAGTTGCGTTATTTGGCGATTGACTCTTAATTAGGTGTTTGACAAGTATGGTATTGATTGTCAGGCGGTGTCTTGGCCGGGTAATTACACTTTAGGTTTCGATTAGCCTCGAAAACGCTTAGTTAACCTTTTCACTGTCCAGGGGGTTTCCCTACTGATAACTCGTATGTCCAGAGTACAGAAACGAATAGTTGACGTAGGGTGCTGAAACTTTGCCAGTTTATAATTGAGACCATAAAAAGTGTATTGCGCCTAAAAAAAGGCGTACATCACATGTGATGTACGATACATTTTTGTAAAAAAAATTGGTTACATGTTCTGTGCATCACATATGAGGCACGTTTTTGCGCATGCTTTTTGTTAACTTTTTATATAAACTTCTTTTTTGTGCGAGTTATTTGCGAAACTCACTGATTTTGTAGTGACAATTACTTATATGAATACGGATAGATTTCACGGAAAGCATAAAGTAGGTACTGATGATGATTATAGTAGGTCAAACAGTGACGAATTTAGATGTTGGCAATTATACATCCAAAAGTGAATTTTTGGCTTTAGAATCCAACTACTAACGATACCAATCCTGCCCCCCAACCGTTTTATGGTTGAAGGTGACTAGGTAAAAATATTGTGCATGACGACAATAATGATGTTGCACCAATAGAAGTACTTCTTCAATTCTTGATATCTCACAGCAAGTGTCCGACAAAGGCCAAAAAAATCTCTTGCTATAGATCACATCCACAGAAGAGCAGATGGAGAAATCTCCAGGACGAGGTGCTATCGCTTTTATGAAAAATTTTTCTACAGTCTCTACAGTGCTAAAATCCTTTCTGCTTGGAATGTTTTCACGATTTACATGAAAACAATTGATGTTGACCCCGACATTGGGCTGATATTTTGAGTTAAAAACTTTCGTTTGCATGTTCTTTTTCCTCATTATCGTATGTGCCAATGTGAGCATTCGTTTTGTGCAGTACATGTAGATATGTGGAAATGCACATGCCGCAGACGTTCTGAGCAATAAACTTCGTTTCCACGATACGTTCGAACGTTTCTGTGCTATTTAAAAGACTGGTTTTTGTGCATCTCATGTGATGCACCGACGTCAGAGCGATATGTCATGTGTATCACATGTAATGCGAAGGACAGCGGAAGATTTAATTCGCGCATGTGTCTAAAATCTACGTGTAGGCGTCGTGGTTTGTCCAAATCGCCTCCATATAAAAGTGAACATTTTCGTTTTACAATATGACGTATTTAGACGTTACATACATAATTTCGAAGCGTTTTGAGCAGTCAAACACAAAACCACAAGTTCTAGCATAAAAAAGGCACTCAAAAGATTTGATCTCGTACACTTTTGGTCCTATTTTACTTTCATGCTCTGTTTTTTTTTCGAAATAATAATGGAGCAATCTGTAATATGTTAGCATTTAACTAAAAATAATAACGACACTGTTGGAATATACTAAATAAGATTTTAAAATTATGTATATTCAGAAGCAATCTCACTATTTCCGAAGTATCGTACGCGTCCTTACAATCTACCACAGTGGTTCCCAAACTTTTTTTAGAGTTGGGACCCACTATTTATTATCACAGCTTATGGCGACCCATTCAACTTTTTATGACATAGCACAGAACACAGCAATGGCTAATCATCGCAAAATTACCGTGTTTCCTCGAAAATAAGACCTGGCCTGAAAATAAGACTTGATTTGAATTTTAAAAATTATTTTAAATAAACCCTACTCTTAAAATAAATTTAAAATGTGTGGGAGAGGAAAGGTTCAATGACCTGAGGTAAGGTGCAGATCACACCACGATTCAAGATTGTGTGATGTCACAATTATGATATGTGTCACTTGATTTTTGTATTAGAGATGTACCGATACCACCTTTTTCGCCGATACCGATACGCCGATATTCAAAAATTGCCGATATTGCCGATACTATGTAATGATTATCTCAAATGTACAGAACAGACGGGTTAAAACAATTGTCTTTGAGCAATATTCATAGTGCACATATGAAAAAGGGATATATCACATATTAAGAAACTGATATTTGGAATCCAGATTAGAGATGTACCGATGTATCGGGTATCGGCAATATCGGCCATTTTTTCGGTATCGGCCATGTATCGGTATCGGTTGAATTAAGGCCGATATTTCCGATATATTTATCTTTTTGATATGGTCCAGAATGTTTTAAAAGATAAGTTGGAATACTACTTTTTGATTTATTTTTTGTCTGGAGAGATCGTGCGCTATGAGACATACATGTCCCAACCCCCGCGAAAGAATAGGATTCACGTGTTTTTAGCTATTTATCAGCCAAACTAGTTCAACTAATTTGGCTATTTTTGCTGTCAATTTTTTACATTGACATTTTTAATATTACATAGTAATTATGAAGAAATATATCAACACAGCACATAACAAAAAGCAACTAGGCGCCCAGTTTTAAATCATACAGTGGAATTGGGGTCCTTATTAACGGCACAAGGACTTTTGGCACGGCTATAAATGCTGACTGTTTGTCGTCAAGTACGAGTGTCATTTAGTCCGTCGACATCAATAAACTAAATTTCGAAATTCAAAATTTATGATAGCAATTGTAAAATATTTTATATTATAAAATAGTAAAGTAAAAAAACATCCTCGACGGTTATAGGTAGGCCTTCTTTTTGTCGGTGCTGTTTGATATTCTTTCAATTTGGCTTTGACTTATTGCGTCGACGATTACGATTAGCCACGAAAAAAAATATTATTAAAATGCTTTTAATTTGAACGTAGGACGGCGGCGCTAGAATGTGTGGGTGATATTCGATATTCTTTTAAACTCGAATAACGATATTCGAAGGTCGCGATATTTATATCAAGTTCAAATTGGACATCCCGGCTTATGAGTTTCAATTGAACATCGAGATTACTAGCCTTACTGTACAATGTATCTTAATCAGTTGAAGCAAACACCAAACATCAATTTCATATTATGTGATATATCTTTTTTTTCGATCTGAAATAATGTGTACCATGAACAACGCTCAAAGACCATTGTTTTAACCCGTCTGCCCTACACAGCACACCTAATTAAGTAATTATTACATAGTATCGGTATCGGAATATCGGTAATATCGGCCTTTTTGTAGTATCGGCGTATCGGTATCGGCGTTTTTAGCTGGTATCGGATCGGTATCGGCGACAAAAGTGGTATCGGTACATCTCTAATCCAGATGCATAAATTGGTTAAGATCAGTGGCCTGTAGTACGTGTACTAGTCGTACGCGAAAGCTTTTCAAGTGGTACGCGAGCAGCTTTGAATCATTGCAATAATTAACGTATTAGTTAGCTAAAATATGACAGCAACGCTCAATCTTCTATTAGGTCCATTCTGTATGTATTCGCTGAACGGGTTTATTGCGCGACCAGTAATTGTTTTGAAATCGCCCCACCCGCTACTGCTCACCTAAAACGAAACGGGACGAGACAATAATTAGAGACTTTCAGTTCTGACCACGCAATTAATACGTTGTTACTGCATATATGATTAATACGTTGAAACTTTTTGCAAACGTCCAAAAATTAATGTGGTGTCACATAAAATACCCCACAGAAGCGCGTTTCTTGTGCCATTGTTCTCCATCCACAAATGGGCGTTTGAGTAAAAAACACAAGAGTGGTACGCAGTCAGTAAAAAGTTGATAATCATTAATTTGAATGCACTGTGCACTGACGATAGTAATATTGGTGTTAAATTTAAAAACTCATACGTTTTGACTACCGTGGATGGTAAAATAAATGAGGGTTTAGCTATTCTATCAAACTGATACATTGTTGCTTGCGCAGTATTTTGTTCCAATATAACGACATATTTTGTCGTTTACACATCGCAAAATTCCTTAATATTCAATTGATATATTCCTTCATAATTACCAAGTTCCAAAATATCCAAATTAGTTGAGCTAGTTTGGCTGCTAAATAGCTAAAAATAGGTCAGAATCTTATTCCCGTTTCCAATCGCGGGGGTGGGGACGTACATGGCTCATAGTTCACGATCTATCTAGGAAAAAAATAATTTTAACATCAATGTTCTAACTTTTTTTTGAAAAATTCTCGATCATATTGAAAAGTTCGTATCGGTCTAAGTTCAGCCGATACCGATACACTACCGATAACGAAAATTAGGCCGATACCCGATACACCGGTACATCTCTATTTTGTATAGGAAATACAAATAAAAACACTGGATGTCGGTTTTTATATATATGATGATTATTAAAAAATCTCGTGATTATCTATAATGTAATTTTATTTTTGATAAATGAACACAAAAGACCTCTTCTAAAAATAACCCTAGTGTCATTTTTCAAAAGCAAATAAATCTAAATCCTGTTTAAGCTTTGGGGAAAGAAACACGATAAGAAGTGCTGTACTGTACAGTGTACAAAACTGGTCCCACGGTCATTCTTTGTAGCAAATTTTTGTTCCTTTGAGAAGATCGTGAAAAAAACACTTTCACAGATTAGAATTTCAATTCAATTTAATTTCTTTTGGCCTTTTAAAGATTTTTCGTATTCGAGTCGCCAACGATCCTAATAACCAGTATAATTAATCAAAGCTTTCTACATCTTTTCACGACCCACCAAGATTCATTTTGCGACCCACCAGTGGGTCAAGACCTGGTGTTTCGAAATCGAAACGAAATTTTGCCTTCGAAACGAAACACACCTTTGTCATAAACAGTAAAATATGATACCATTATTACCCATCGAATTTAAGCGTTTTAGCAGGGTTAATGTATAATGACATCTATTTTCCACAATTAAATCCACAAAAGAATAGCACTGGATACTAATTCGAGAGGATAAAACGATAATGATAATTCCACGAAGGTTTCTGCTCAATGTAAAAGCAGCGGCCAAATGGCACCAGGATAATATGAATTACGTCATTGTTAGAGATGGGGCTCACAAGCAGCATAACATAGGGCCTCTCAACGTCTCAATGCGGCCCTGCCCTCATCTAATGTAATGGGTGGGGTCATTTTCTACTTTTTCCGATGCCACAAATCCTTGTGATCTAGTGTGGTAATTATACCAGGGAGAGCTATAACCGAATACCTGACTACTAAATACATTCTGGAAAAAGATATTTTTGAATCTTTCGGATTCCGAATATATTATGAACTACAGGAACATAGGAATTGGTCTCTTGTTGATTGAAATTAGTTATTTTTTTGCTCTAGTGAAATGGACTTGATAAACATCACAGTATTTATGAATTGTGGTGTATCTTGGCAAGCACAGAAAAAAGAACAACTAGGTGGAATGTTTGAATTATACAGTAAAATCAATATTAACTCGGATTTTTGATACGGCTAATTTTCGTTATGACTCTTGACTGTTTATCGTCAGCGTGACATCGACATAGTTGAGCTAAATTTGATTTGATTTTAGATTTGTTGCGCGGATACCCAGACTATCTCGACTAAGTAATTTATTGCGCCTCGCAAAGAGTATGAATTGATTGTAAAAATTTTCAATCAAAACGTGGACGGCGGCGCTAGGACGCTTGCGCGATATTTTTAATATTCTTATAAACACTAAAAATGATATTTGAGAGTCACGATATTCGAATAAATTCGGATATTAAATTCGAATTGGACATCCCTAAATGATACCTTGACTAATTTCAGGTTGCATTTGCTATGACGTCATAATATCCGTTTCGAAGGTCGAAACGCCGCCGTTTCGACATATCAGTGTTTCGAAACAGTGGTTCGAAACGCCCAGTCCTAGTCGCGACCCATAGTTTGGGAACCGCTGATCTACCACATTTTATCAAGTCCGTCTATGTTTCGCTAAAGAAAGAACCGTTATAATTCCGGTCTAAGAGATTTTTACATCGTGGTTTTCATACGATGCCGTGTGTTATCAAATCTTCTGAGGTTTTTCCGGTGCATTGTCGGACTCATTCATATATATTTTTCGGCTAAGGTTCACCGTAAACGTCCACTTGCAGTTGATATACAGGTACATTGTTCCTATTGGGGTAATTAAACTGATATGCAGTACTGATTTTTGAAGTTGCTCAACGTTTCTAGCTGTGGGGTCCCGAATATCTGTAGGCTTTGATTTTATAAAAATTGGGGTCGCGAAAAAAAAAGTTTCGGAACCACTGGCCTAACGAACCTACTACTTCCTCTCCCATTACGTAGTTGGAACAATACTTTTGTGTATAAAATGTGGTACTTACTGTATGCTTCCCATATGTATACTAAATTTAAAACTCCAAATCTGTCAGCTTACCTTCTTTTTTGGAGATTTGAGGTTTGTGTTGTGAGTATGGAAATCAATATGATAGATATATCCGAATATTATTAAATGCTAATTGTCCCGCAAAACAGACCCGTCAGTGGTGGTGAAATTTGACTAGCGATATGACGATTTCCATTCATTTTGAGATCTGCCTAAGGATTACAAGTTGCGAGATATCAGTTTACGTTTGTATTGTCAGCGCCACGATTGTCGGCATAGGCGTAGCCAGGAGGGGAAGAGGGGGTCATAGCCTTCCCCCCAAAAAATCGAGAATTCCATTCATAATTAATCCACCAGTTTTGTGGCAATCTTGTCTCGTCACGCTTGCTGATTGTCATTGTTACGTCACAAAGACTTGACCGTTCGCTCTTATGGAAAAGGCTGTAGCCACCGAGACACAAATCATCACCGAGAATCAACTATAGCTGCGAAGAATTTTGTCAAAAGCATGGAAACTGGTCGAAATATGCGTGCAACCATGGAGGCCCAATATGCTACGCAAACAAAAGAAAACAGACGAATAATGACTTCCATTGTCAGGACTCTCATGTTCTGTGCTTCGGGTAACATACCCTTGCGCGGACATTCCGGGAATAGTGGAAATTTTGTGAAATTTCTTCTATTTCGTATCGACGCAGGGGATGAAGATTTGAAAAGGCATTTCGCTCGAATGGCCGGAAACGCCAAGTATACAAGCCCGATGATACAGAATGAAATTCTCAATGTAGCAAGCAACATGATAGTGCAAGATATCGTTATGGAGGCTAATAAATCGTTTGTGTCCGTAATAGCCGACAAATCATGTGATATTTCTGGGAAAAAACAACTAAGCATCGTTTTGAGGTACGTGAAAGGTGGTGAAGTGTGCGAGCGCTTCACATGACTAGTGGAAATGGATTCCGTTTCTGCCGAGTCAATTTCCTCAAATATTTTGACCCACCTCTCTGGTATAGGAGTGAATTTGCAAAATCTTGTGGGGCTAGGATGGTGCAACGACAATGGCAGGTCACGTCAGCGATGTGCAAAAACGCATTCGTGATAAATACCCGCGCGCGATATTTGTGCACTGCGCTTCTCATTATTTGAATTTGGTCATAAATGACGAGAGAAAAGTTGCAATCATCAGAAGCACCTGTGATATCATTCGGGAGAATATTCGTTTTTTCAGGGAGAGCCCTAAAAGGCGCGCGTGTTCATGAATTAACATCCCTTTGTTCTGCCCCACCAGATGGTCTGAGAAGTACAAGAGCATCCGAATCTTCAAATGCAACTTCTCGCGAGTACTTGAGGGTTGAGGCTCTTGATTCTTTGGCGAGAGATGCTAACAGTGAGACGCGGCCGAAGGCTTTCTCTCTGAAATCTGCTCTGGACAAGTCTTCCGTTATCTACGCCGTATGTTTGATTGGTCGATATTCGGCACTGATGGAGCCACTAGCTCGCGCACTTCAGGCGGTCGTTGTCAGTGTGCCGTCAGTAAAGAACCTCACATCCTCTCTTCAGAGCGTTATCGCTGAAGAACGCAATGACTCGGAAATTGCATTGAATATTTACAAAGAAGCTTGTGAAATAGCTGGCTTGAAAGAGTTGACAATACCCAGAGTAGTCGAAGTACAAGTTTATCGCGTTAATGTTTGTGCTGATTCAGCATCCCAGTATTTTAAACGTTCCGTATATCTCCCATACGTCGACGGCTTGAGCTGCTCTATTCGGGAACCCTCTATTGACAACCCTTCATTTTTTTCATTGCTATAAATTCTTCCACCGAACAAACCAGTTCACGTGGATGAGGTGGAGCGTCTGTATTTATTGGATAACCTCCAGAATAAAGTGAGACTGTGGAGAACTTCTTTAAGTTCCGACATTAAAGACGAATGTTTGGAGGGGCTTCTTCTGAGCGCTCGAAATTATCCAAGCGTGCACACCGCAATTCAGATCGTTATGACGCTACTTGCAACCACCAGTGAGGCTGAGCGGTCTTTCTCATGCATGAAACGGGTAAAGACATGGCTTCGCTCATCAATGACGTCCAATCGCCTTTCTGATTTTTGTGTGCTTCACTGTCACCGTGAAATCGTCACCGAGGAGAAAACTAATCGAGTTGTGTCGAGCATGGTTGGCGGGAAGCGAAGGATGGACTTTTAATCGGGGCGATGTATTTTACTTATTCAAATTGCGTTGTTAATAATTGTTGTTTCAAATAAAAAGTTGTATATTAAAATGGATTTTGTATTCACAAAAAGCCAGCTGAGTTGTTGAATCAGTTTGCTTATTGATAAACTGTTGTTGTTTCGCGCTTGAAGAAGGGGTGTCTTAAACCCAATATAATTTCTAATTTAATTATACAATATGATTTTCAAATTTGCCCCCCCCCCCAAAAAATAATTTTGGGCTGGCTACGCCACTGATTGTCGGTACCCTTGTAGTGTGTGTACGAGGTTAGGGTTGGGCCATAATTTTATTCCGATTTTCCTTATTTCAGATCTATTACAAGTTCGGGACTGTCTGTGTTAGCCAAGTGAATATACCCTCTGTCCATAGGTTTTAGTCCCTTGCACAACTTGATGTAAAATAGGCAAACAAAATTAGTTACCTCCATATTGGTACACACACTCCTGGAGGGCCCAACTGTCTATACATACTGTATGACGTCATTGCGATGAGACGTCTTGTTAATATATACCACTATCCAACGCATTGGAATTTAAGACCTTTCTACATCACCCAACTTAGACGTTTAATGATATCTTATTATCTACTTCCCAGACTAAGAAATTTACTTATTATTATAACTGTACTGTAAGTTAAAAAAGGCAAAAACCACCTTCACGGGAAACTAACATGGCAAGCAAATATCCATTAGGTATGATATTGATGACTACTAAATATGGAATAATTTTCTCACGCGTTCATTTTACTTTATTTCAATTCTTGTTATAATTGGTCGGCAATTTTTGTGACCACGTTTATTTCATTAATACTTCAACCCAATTTTTTTATTTATGTAAGACGATTTTATGCCATTTACTTTTATGCCATATGCCATAGTATCAAATGTTCACACAGAAGTAAACTACAATTCAAAAATATTGTTGTAAAGACGCAAATATCTAAGAAAATGTAATAATGAAATAGAGAAATTTATAAAAATAATATTTAAATGTATTTCCGGTTTCAGAACGCCTCGAAGACGTGTTTCAGGAAGAGATCGTTCTAGCTTTTCCCAAAATCGTCAACTTTAAAAAATTCGCTCGTTCCAGCGCTGGGCTGCGTTTGGATCAACACGAGATCGATGACATTGTGGAAGACTTTGGTAAATCGGTTGAAGAGCAAAAATTGCAAATGTTGATGAAGTGGCAGCAAAATTCCGGTGAGGGGTATTCCTGAATTTTATTATTTCGACAGAAAATATTTTTTTCAATTGAAAGCAATATTAATAGGATCCAGATTATAGTTCGATTGAAATATCCTAAAAATTGAGAATAGAGTGAATATTTCAGCATTTTACTTCCCACATTACCTAACTAAACAATAAAAATTGCTATTTAAACAAATCAGCCAAAAGTAGTCGGTTGTATTGCCAGTGAAGGGTGTGTGGACTCGGGCCTACCTCTCTTCCCTTCAAAAGAATCCCGCCGGTGTGTCTAGTCGTAACAGTCAATTTCAGTCGAAATTTTCAAATAGAAAACAATTTCTATCGTAATGAGTGCTCCGATCAAATCAATTTCGTTATAGTAAAATGCGTATATGTAACATTTGCGACATGATATTTAGGTTCTGCGGCTACAGTGTCAAAGATACGAGCTATTGTTGATGGATACAAAACTGGCAATTCGAACGAAGGTATAGTAATTATATCTCAGTAAGGTTTCGTGTCATTATACTTGAATAAAAACATACTTACACCTAGAAGAAATGTCTCGGCAGAGTAATTGTAGTTGACAAGTGTAATTTAATGACTTTTGTTTGAGCGTGGAGGTCTTAGCCACGCTGATTAATTTAATAAATTGCATATTAGTTCAGCTATGAAATCTAGCATGAATTGAAAGTAATACAACAATTGCCAGTTTATATTTAGTCGGAGTCATAACTATATTTTGCTTAAGCCAACAAAGTAAATGCTTACTTACTACATGCGTATTTGTCGATATAATAACCAGTACCCAATCAACCAATGTACAATTTTATGTTTCTATTGGGATATTTGATATGCAGTCAGTTTAATGTATAGTCTAGTTTGAGTCAGTTAATGGAGTAAATTCTTAGATGCTAAATGCGCATTTATCGATATAATAATGCGTTCTAATTGCCATTGTAATTATTCGAGAAAAATACACTTTATTTACTTTTTTGTGATCTCGACGAGGTGTCTCAAAAATGTTGTGTTCCGTCTATCCCACACTTATTAGCATGAATTTTAGTGAACACATGGGTTCCGATGACGACCGCGAACAGTTCTTTAGCAGAGATTTTCCACCATCAGATAAGAACGTCAAGTGTCAAATTTCACCCAAACGTGGTATTTTCCAAAGAAATATAATTTAGCAGTCATTACAGTAATTGTAGAAAACAGTCAAAACGGTCAAGAAATATCGGCAGCAGGCAGTCCGTAGTCGTTTTATGAGCGGTTTTCTGACACGACGTAACGGTACTTATCAGATGTGATGCGTACATTTTTGGCGCGAAAAAGCGAGTTTTGTAACTTTCCTACTGTATGTCTGCTATTGAAGATTTGCATCAGCTAGCGAATCTGGATATGGCAAATCAATTTCTCTCTTTTCTATAAGACGGGTACTACTCCATCTAGCAACGTAGTTATCGCATCTTTTCCTTTTCCGCAATTTGAAAAAACATTAACATCAGTATCCTTATCATCACTGAAATATGACGTCGATTGCTTCTTAATATGTGGACATGCTTTTCCTTCAAACCTTCACGAATAGCAAGTTGAAGCGTGTGCACCGCGTGTTTCAATATTAATCTGATACTGGATCTTCTTCATTTTCTTTATTTCCACTGAACTCGTCTTTAGCCTCAATCGCGGCCTTATTTAAATTGTCACTTACTTAAATATCTTTGTCGGGCTAAGAACGTTATCTGCCATAAAAGCCAAGACTTAATGCTTTGAGACATTTCGCAACATATTTTTAAACAAATTAACTTACATATTGAGCTTCCTTACACAAAAGTAACTATCCACACGACAGAAATTTTTCAATCCCATTCTTCCACCGCCCTTACGTTGTCAGTGCTTCGTTGCAGTCTCTACTTTATGGCGGTATTCTGAAATTCCTACTACTACAACTTGTTTTCTATGGCTAATATCAGACCAGCAACCGGCTTCGACGACATCTCGAAGCAACCCATACGCCGCACCCGTAAAAAAAAAAATTTACGGCGTGTGGAGTATTTGTGATACTATCCTACTTCAAACACCACGATTGCTATAAAACAAAACACATCATTTACACTCGCAACTGTTGGGGCACACAACAACAAAGAGGGTTTGGTGATTTGCATTGACGGACATGGACTTTTGGTTACAGATCCCAGATTTAGGACTATTCGATGATATGAAGGTTCGAAATTCGCCCAGAAAATGGGTTTTGCTTCGATTATATCGCTAAATAAATTAAGCTCGCTAAACAGGTGATAAGTTGTTATCACAAATACAATAGAACATTTTCAATGCTACCTTTCACCAATAGTTAACACATGTGTACATGCACATATGCACTGTGCTTCATTTATTATCAATATGTGCACAAAACCAATTAGGAAATAGATTATCTTATCTCATGGCTTAATTGTTCTTTGGTTTGTTAGATTATATAAATGTCGGCGGCGTGTTCAGAGCATTCCGCGATCAGCCATTGTGTGGAAGAAGACATGTTTATCGAGGAGAGCAGCTGAGCAAGGTAACTGGTCCCAGACTTGTGGCGATCAAATTCCTCGACTTCAACAAACGTAACCTGCAGGAGGCCAAGGTTCTTCTAAAGCTGGCTCTTCATCCAAATGTTGTTTCCATTATCCATTCCGACGAATATCATGGAGACCCGTTCACCCAAAGAATGTTCATTGTTATGGAACTTTGTCACGATGAAAATCTTACTGATTTTCTGAAAAATAGAGAAAAAATGCGCGTCCCATTCGAAGACGACCTGGCCATATCGTTTGCGCAGCAGCTGCTCCACGGTTTGCAGTTTATTCACCGAAACGACGTCATACATCGCGATTTAAAGCCTGACAACATCCTGCTGTCGCTTGATGAAAAGACTCCCAAAATATCCGATTTCGGTCTGTCGAAAGAGCTTCGCAAAGGCCGTTCATACACTGCCCAAAGTATCATGCGAGCTGGTACTGATGGCTACAGAGCTCCGGAAACCTATAACGACGATGTGATTTCTGAAAAATCCGATACGTATTCGATGGGTCTCGTGATATACGCGGTATGGAGTCATGGAAAACATCCATTTGGTGAAGATCCAGATGGATGGAACATGTACATCAAAAAAAACAAAAACCGTGATCTCAGCCATCTGCTTCTCAGCGACAAAACCAAAGCAATTAATTTGCTTGACAAGATGCTGCAGTTTGAGCCGAAAAATCGCCCAACGGCTGACAAACTTCTAGTCGATGAATTATTTCGAAGATCGGTGAAAGGTGATGGAAGGTTTTCTTGTTTAGCAGAATTTGATCATGTCTTTTGCTGGATAGACAACCATGTTTTTGGGTCAAATTAAAATATTTGCCACATAATCTGTAAAGTCACGAGTAAAGTGTTTTCTATTAGATGTTCACGATTCAGGCATACAATTCAAATGCCGCGTTTAATACTTTTCTCCATATCAATTTATATTATCATTTGTATTCTTGCAGATTTTATGAAAATATATGCCTTGGTACACTGACACTCTGATTTTGATTAGTTGTAATAGTTACTGAATAGTATTGTATGTGTTCAAAGGTAAATCGGAAAATTCTTCAGAACTAAGTTTGAAAAATATGAATCTTGAGAGTGAAGAATTAGAAAGCGAAGTTCAAGGGGCAACAGTGCAGATTCGAGGCATGAAGCCATCGGCACTCAAACAAAAACCCATACAAGGCGAGTACTGATATAGAGTAATCACAATTCAATTTTTGAAAAGTATTTTTCTAACGGTTTAATAAGAAATCATAATGAATACCAGCCTATCAATTTAATATGTAATTCGTGGTTCGTCTCTTGCGTAATTGTAAATCAAATGTAATTAATCTGTAAAGTCACGAGTAAAGTGTTTTCTATTAGATGTTCACGATTCAGGCATACAATTCAAATGCCGCGTTTAATACTTTTCTCCATATCAATTTATATTATCATTTGTATTCTTGCAGATTTCATGAAAATATATGCCTTGGTACACTGACACTCTGATTTTGAATAGTTGTAATAGTTACTGAATAGTATTGTATGTGTTCAAAGGTAAATCGGAAAATTCTTCAGAACTAAGTTTGAAAAATATGAATCTTGAGAGTGAAGAATTAGAAAGCGAAGTTCAAGGGGCAACAGTGCAGATTCGAGGCATGAAGCCATCGGCACTCGAACAAAAACCCATACAAGGCGAGTACTGATATAGAGTAATCACAATTCAATTTTTGAAAAGTATTTTTCTAACGGTTTAATAAGAAATCATAATGAATACCAGCCTATCAATTTAATATGTAATTCGTCGTTCGTCTCTTGCGTAATTGTAATTCAAATGTAATTGCATGAAGTCAATTTGAAAAGATTGCTTTGTAATTTTTGGCGCCAATTATTTATACAGAATTTCTGATGCCCGAAAATATCAAAAAGCAAATAAATACGTAAATTGATAGGTAGCTGGAGTGCGTTTTATTTTTATATGTTTATTTATAAATATATCCGGGTCCATAATTATAACAATCGAGTGAAATTGTCTGACAAAACTTTACTTGGGCCTTGCCAATTTAACATGATGAACTTGTATATAAATAATGTTTCGTGACAGTTCAGTTCAGAGAATTAATAACTTTGAATGATTCTTTATTAATCATTTCTCTAATACATGAGCGACAAAAGTCTTCAACGCTAACGATCAGAATGTAATTATCTTGTTATTCTATGATAAATTCTGCTTTTACTATTAATCATTTCACTAATACAGGAGCGACAAAAGTCTTCAACGCTAACGATGAGAATGTAATTATCTTGTCTTTCTATGATAAATTCTGCTTTTACAAACCAGCAACAAAGGAATGGCACGAATGGAAGGTAAGATAAAGAAAGAAGACAATGCTATTGATTGTATCGAAAAATAATCCCAAATTACTTTTCTTCCTAGAAAATATCAGTACTCTCTAATTGCTACTATTCTATTGTTGCAATGAACGATAATCTCTATGTACTGATGGCAAATGTTGAAGTTCATCGTACGAAATATCCCGATTCTGAACCGATATGGGAAAGATTGTCGGACATGATAAGCAAACACGGATATTTTCCACCGGCAGTTGTAATGAATGGTAAATACTTAATTACATCTTTTGTGCGACACTTATTATAGCACAAAAAATAACCGACATAAGGTTTCCACAAGAATTCTAAAAATCCGACTTTCAAATAATATTCATGGAAATTGTAAATAATAGGCTAGTCAGGTCACTTTGCAAACCACCAATTGTTCATTTTGGTCACACACGCACTAACCGTAGATTCCCGTTTTACGCACATACACAAAATTGTATCAGACACTCACATCACAATACAAATACACAAACATATATTGCTAAGAAGTGAATTTCTTTAGCCTTAATATTATCACATGAAACCATTTCGAGGGCCACAATAAAAGGCTTCCGTATGTTGTGCAGGCCTGTGTTAGACAATGTGGACATTGTACTATATGCATCTAAATAAACTTCTAAATCCAATAGAATTTCCTTTTCCCGTTTCCTTTTAGCCACACCTTGTACATTGAAAAAAAATTGATAATATGAATAAGCAATGATTAGCTATCTATGCCACAATGGTGTAGTTCACAAGATAGACCTTCAATGCCAATATGCATGAGGAATGATCCTGCCATATATTGACGTGATCAGACAAGGTTTTGCTTTGTGCAACATACATGCGATTTATCGATCGATTTATTGCAAACTAATGGCTCGAATGGAGGACAGATTGCGACATCTATAGCAACAAAATAAGATTCGCATCGCATAGCGATTTGTTAATTTACATTATACTTAACGGAACAACCATTCGATAAATTCAAAAAATGCCCTGTTCACAAACGCAAGCAAGTAAATATCAATAAGTTAGATTACATTTTAGCTAAGAATACCAAATTGTCATTTTTGAACCGTCAATAAACTAAAACTGTTGGGATACGACATCAAAACTCAACCATGAATTCGGATAAATAATAGAATATTGGTCAAATGTTGCAATAATTGTAAAACAGTGTGAATTAGTCGATTTAGCATGTTTCGTCAAGTTCGGAATATGTCGTATATTTAATTTGGGAGTTTTTTAATTGGAAAAGGAGTAGATAAAACTTCGGTTAGTCAATGATATTGTGATTGTCATATTTTATTTTAGGATATATCTACGTGTGTGGTGGTCTGGGATTGAAGAGCCGCCCAGTCGAAAGATACAATCCAGAGAATAATGAATGGCGAAAGTTGGAAAGCATGAAAATAGGAAGAAATACCCCCGTAGTTATTACAGCTAAAGGTAAATAAGGCTTTAAACCGTGAATAGACGTCGGTATATTGCCCATGTCATTTATAAAGCTAAATCGCATATGTTCCCATACTTTTCATTCAAGACTTTATCGAAATATAAAAACATTACCAAATCCCTTGCACGCAGTGAGATCATATATAACAAGTTTAAGAGTATTTGATGGGATGTATTAATATTTATTCGCCTTTTTCATTATATTACATGTAGCCTGTAGATCAGTGCTTCTCAACTGGTGGGCCGCCAAGCAACTCATGGTGGGCCACGAACTCGTAGCCAAATTATTAGTATTTTTCTCTATTTTGTGTTTGAATTGGAATTATTTTGACATTTTGATAGAATAGCAATGCTTTCCTGATGAGGATTCCAATCGATTCCAGCAATTTAGGCGCTCGAGCGTGATTGAATGCGTCTGCTGTCATTCATGCCATTTATACGATGACGGTATTTCAAGTAGTTAGTAATGCTTTTATTTTTTCGTAAGTACGAAAATACAAGCAAAAATCAGATATAATCGGACAGTATCCCACAAATTTTATGTCCGCAGATTGCAGAGGTATTTCAAAGCAGTAATGCTTTTGTTTTTTCGTGAGTACAAAAATCCGGATCAAAAATTAATTATAATCGGGCAGTTTACCGCACATTAGGTCTGCAGATTGCATCGTGATTTTGGAGTAATAATGCTTTCATTTAACAAGAGAGCTACGCACAAATATATGGACACGTTAGACCAGAGCGAATCAGTCTTTACCGGTACCTTTGACGCTACCGGTACCCTCAAAAAAGTTCTGAATTTCCAGTAGCAAGAATTTTTGCAGAATCAAAACGTACAGCCAGTCATGACACTGACTAAAATCCGTGTTCCCACGGATAAAAAATAATACTGCAAAATTTTAGACGAAATATCAAATTTCATAGAATTCACGCAAAATTTTGAAATAAATAAAAGTAATAGCCTTCTAGCGAAGAAATTAATCTTTAACCACTGAAAATTTTAAAGCAATTGGTCCAGTATTCGAAGAGAAAAGCGATTTTTTAAAAACGTGTCAAAGAACAAGAACAACAACAACATAATATTGAAACGATCGTTATGGCCACTAAACGTGTCCAATAAGTCGGCGCAATCATGAGTTACGTTGAACAAAATTAAGTTAATATACAGCACGGCTGTTTAAATGCTGGTATCGGTAATGGATTTGAATATTTTACGCTACAGAAATTCATCCTAATAAAAGTCGATACTTTTAACTAACATTATCGAAATTATTTGTCAAAAAGCGGAAAAAAGTACAAATAATTTTTGGGTATCGTAAAAATTAGGGCTTCACATAATCTTCACTTTTATGACGTAATGGAAATAAATGCGTGAAGGAAATGGTGACAATGGCCATCACGCAACCGTGCAAAATTGTTGCAACTATAATATACCGCACACGTCGAAACAGAAGATAAACAAACAATCAAAGTGCAGATTCTATTTCATCGTCATTACAATACGTGAAAAAGCGCAGAAAATAGTTTGAAGATTTCCTTCCAAAACGAAACAACTAGCCTATGGCGAAAAGGGGATATCATTCGGAATTATTCGAAAATTCACGGAAAAATATTCGAATACTTCGATATTCGATTCGGACAACCCTGCCTCGACTTATTTTAGCATCTGAAAAGAATTGTTAAGAAAGGTGGTCCGCGAAGTAAAACTGTAGGTTGAGATACACTGCTGTAGATGAATTGAAACTGTAAATTTTCTTTGTATTTCAGGACGTTTGTATTGTTTCGGTGGAATTGATGAATCCCTTAACAAGCTCGAAAGTGGCGAAGTATTCGATCCTGAAAGTTCAAAATGGGAGTTCACTGCGCCGATGCCTGTAGGCATGGAATATGCATCTGCCGTGCAGTCAAACGATCTCATATACATCGCAGGTATGATGCTGGAGTAAGATTATTTCCACACGCTTAGCGTTATCGAGATGTTTGCATACGTCAGTATAATACCACATGAAGCGTGTTTCTTAATGTGTGTATAATCATATATACCTTGTAGCTATGATTCAACTATATTAACCATATGCGTCAATAATTCAAAATCGACGCGATGGTTTGAAGCGTTGGACTTAACTGTGTTGGCATCGCAGATTACACATTTCGGGTTCATATTCCCTGTCCTATCTCACCCAAAGTGACTATAAACTTTCTCTGATCTCACCTAAGGTGTAATAAATTGGTAAAACAACGCCGAACAGGAAAGATTCCGGTCTTTCTAAATAAAATTACCTCTTCACATATCGTAACAGTATACTGCAGTAAGCAAGCTATCGTACTTGTAAAATACCAAAGCAATGTCAACGATTTGTTGGTAATTATTTTAAAGATTGAGATTTAATATTCTACATACCATTAAACATCAATTCACCTAATTTTTCTTTTGAGCCAGTACCATAATATTAGGGCGAATGACTAGGTCATTGCAGCGCCGCTGTACTGACACTTGGGAGCACGGATTCATAAAATGCATATACTCTGCAGGTGGCCAAGTACTTCTTTGCTATGATATAAACAACAATTCATGGCCGAAAATATCTTTGCAAATTCAGTTGTCGGATTCTCGTTGGAGATTCATACGTATTGTTGCTCTCAACAACGAAATCTATTTTATTATAGATGCAGAAGGGTGTGTATGTATTACAGATATGTTTGGGTTATTTTATATTGCCGCTGACAAAGATATTCCAGTCGTTGTTTTTTTATTTGGGCCATGGCTATTTAATAAAGGACGCGATTTTAAGAATTAAACGCAGTTCTTTATGAAAACATGTTAACACAGTGGTTCCCTATTTTTGTCTTGAATTCCTTTCTCTGCCTATTTCGGAACTCCTAAATCCTTCCGTGTGCATATCTATTATAGATTCTTTTCTAGTGTTCTGTTCAAGTCGTATTGCCATCTTGGTACAGTATAGGTACCGATAGTTTAATATGTGAAACTGCAAAATTACTTCTGGTTGATGAATGTTGCATTAAGCGAATTATTGCCCTCACTAACGAAATATATTTTGTTTTTCATGCGCAAGAGTAAGTATGAATTCAAATTATGTTCGTTCATGTTAGTGGTAACGATTTTAAACAATTTTTGTTGCTTCTCAATTCACCATCGCCTATCCAATACAAAAATATTAAATTGGAAGTTATTTCTTTGAAAAAGTCTTTTCCACCTATTGAGTAAATTGTGCAGTATTTTTCTTTTGCTTCTAAAGATCGTGTGAGTCGAACTTTTTGCCCAAAGGTTTGTTCCAAATTAGGTAAATTGTTAACAAAACTTACCCATATTTATTCAGCAATTTTTCTTTGTACAAATTTGATCCGGAGACAAATCAAGCTGAACACGTTGATACAGATGAAAGATTCAAGTGTGAATCTATTGCTGTCGGCCATATGTGATATCACGTCAGTGACAAATCAGCCCTACGCAAAACAATATTATTATATTAAATGTGACAATCAATGTACATAATGTTTTATAATTAAAAGTCAGAAAATACACGCAAAATGTGCTGCCGTAATATCGTTTGATAATCCCACTTGTATTCATTGAAGAAATACCGAAACTCATACAAGAAATTCGTACAAAAATGTAATTTGGTCCGATTTGTTTTTTGCAAAAATTTTATTAATATATACATTCCAGGGAGAAACTTCTATCAAGCATAAAACATAAGAAAAATGGGGGCTCCCGAAGTATGCGAACCAAGATGGCGGACATCGGAATGTAATATGTGTACTAGGTTAGGGTTAGGCCATAATTTTAGGTATAAATACTACGGGAGGCTCTTGGCTAGTCTTCGAACTGATAATAGGACTAAAATAAGAGAAAATGGAAAAAAATTATCGCCTAACCCTAACCTGTTACCCATGTTACGTTCCGATGTCCGCCATCTTGGTTCGCATACTTCGGGAGCACCGAAAAATGTTTAATATTTTCAAATTTAATATTAAGAATTGAGAAAAAAAAATAAATGACATCAGATTCGGTAAATCTTATATAAAAACTTATCGTATATTTCGTTTATTTGCAGTATTGCTTTGATTATAGTTTCAGATTTTGAATAATATATATATAATTGATAACTGCGTGGCTTTATTTCACTTTAATCAGCTGGTCAGAATAGTTCTAAAACTAAGCAGTCTAAGGCAGTGAAATATAGTTGAAAACTTTACTCACCAAGCAAAAGAGGCTCGTATGTTTGTTTCTGATGACTCATGGTTAGAAATTTCCAGGCATTGTTTGCAGTAGGTGTGCCGGTCCGAACGTTTCATCCGAACCAAAAAGTACTCTGCCTTCTTCATATCAATTGTAAATTTCAAAACCTACTCAATGGAATTCCAAACTTACAACTGCTTGCCGAGTTTGTAAAACATCGTGTGCTGCGAAGCCTCGCAGTAGGTTTGATAATTAAAAACAGAACTTTAATTTCTAGTAGGAATCCACGGTTTGAAAAGATGAAATACAGAACAACTATTACGCGTCCGACATTAAGAGTAGTCAGACAAAAACGAAAGTGCTAAATAAGACTGGGTTACCTCGACACAGTGTTTGGAGTTGGCAAAGAAGAGTCAACCCATTGAGAAATATATTAGTCGGCTCTGACTCCACAAACTTCTGTACATAACAGCGTGACAATTTATACAAACATAACAATAAAAAGATCCATATTCAGTTCCATCACTATATGAAATACCTTATTTTGTACTACTTCATATACTACTAAAAGAGCGCTCATGAAGTATGTGAACCAAGATGGCGGACACCAGAACGTGGCATGTGTACCAGGTTAATGTTAGGCCATAATTTTAGGTACGAATTCTACGGGAGTCACTTGGCTAGTCCCCGAACTCGTAATAGAAATAAAATTAGAAAAATTGGAATAAAATTATGACCTACTACGTCCCGGTGTCCACCATCTTGGTACCCATACTTCAGGAGTACGAATATAAAAAAACAGGTGGTAGCCTATGAGTTAAGTCAAATCTAAGTAAAATTAATGCATATCGAACAGAAAATCACAGCGCGAGGTCTACCACACAATAGCCTGGATCTATAGTATACTAAGCCAGCACGGTAGCGTGAAACCTACTGTCCCATCTCGGATATCACCCATTTTGGGCCTAGCGCTACCAGTAGAGTGTGGTAGAACCGCACGCTAGTCAAACCAAATGTTATGACGTAGTCATATCAAAAACACGGTACCTAACCAGGAAACCTTTCCATACATTATCAAGTACCAATTTTACAATACCCAGCCCAAACCAGGTGCAAAACTTACTCATTCTAGGCGCGCCATTCATATTTTTTATTTCTTCACGTCACTCCCTCTTACCATACTTGAACTTTTTCTCGATACATACCTAAAGACTCATCGTAAACATCGAATTGTAATTAATTTCCAAACCACGTACTTACCAACAGAGTTGCCAGATCCCAGTGATCAAAAAAAGCCAAATCAAAACGAGAAAAAGCCAACATTTACTACGTTTACATGGTCACGATAATCGTTTTATCAAAAAACGTTTCCACATCGTATTTCGGACAATCGAACGTCAAAATATATCTCGTGTTTACATGGACACCATTGAATTTCGATCCGGTTTAAAATCGTTGGCATGGTACTTGGAGTTGAAAACAGTTGCCAGTTTCATCTTCCACGGCTGCTTTTAAATTCGGTTTAACTGCTGAAAATGAATTCATTTTTTGCAAAATGTTTTTAATATTACAAGTTACCTATCTTTTACGTGTTTATAAGTTTCTCATTCATACGAAACAGAGCAAAGATATAAATTTTGCGAATATCCTGCTAGTTCTTCATATTTTTTATATGACACATTCCGAAATATCAGTACATATCAACTACAAAGGCTGGGCGATTTTCAACGCTTTACTACACTACAGCAACGTTTCTCAAGCAATCTGGGATTATTGCTTTGGTCACTAACTTTATCTATTCTACCATGATGCTCATTTACATACAGATTTTAAACCACATTAAAGAGTTCAAAAATGGGCGTGCAGAGGCTTTGCACAACTGTTCTAGTCTATCTGCAGAAATTTATTCCAATTGTCTCCCTGCAGTCATTCCATTAAGTTGATGTGCAATACCTTTCTTTAATTAAGCTTTCTGGTGGAGAAAATCTATTTATATTATAAAGCTTGCCTATACCCACACACTCTGATCGGACCATGCCACAACACAATGGTTTTGATTTTATTACTGTGCAATGCAATATATGTAATGAAACAACAACATTGGATCCACAGAGCTAATCGTTTCAGTTTCTCATGCAGATGATAAACGAATTTTTGATGCTTCAACTCGAACTGCTTTTTACAATCGGGTAACCTTGTTGTCACACAATCATCCATATTTACTCCTCAGACCCTTAAACCAAAGTTTACAATTAGATCTCCAGATTACGTGTGGCAGTAGGAGCGGGGTGTATTTCAAACATATTACTTCCGGCTTTTTTACAAAGCAGTTGGTTACAGTCGAGGGAGTAACATTTTTTAAGGAATTGCCTTATATATACGCCTAAGTGAAACATAAGCTTTCCCTTTGTTTTTTTGAAAGCTGAGACACACATGCAAAGAGTATCGTCCCCATTTGTTGCACAGTCTCTCTCATCAATTGCGCATGGGCTTCCATTTGCTCGTGCATCATTTTTTCTTCCCACTCCCTTTACTTCTCGAAAAAGATTTTAAAGTCAACTGAAGGTCTTTCCCCTGCACAGTGGCATAAGATACTTTACTTAACTAGAAAAGATCCAATTCCTAGTTGAACTTTTATGGAAATATAATTAAATAAGACTTATCTCAAATTGAAGGGATGTACCAATACCACTTTTGTCGCCGATACCAACTAAAAATGCCGATACAGATACCAAACTGATACATTGAGTTATGTGCGCCAGACTTTGTTCCAATATCAAAATATCATTCTTTATTTAGCCGATACCGAAATATTGGCCAATATCGATGCATCAGTACATTTCTGAATTAGATAGCATGATGTTTTGGTTGAGACATATAATATACCGGTATACCAAATATTTATATAGACACAAACCAGATTCTGGATTCTCTCCATGATTGGATGAAGTATCAAAAGATGTCTCTGTAGTTGAAGCTGCATCTCCTACAACATCTAAGCATAAGCAAAACAATTTTGAAAAGACAGTCAGCAATTTCCCATAATAGTAAATTTGTGTGCTAAAATGACATTATTAGGGTGATAACAGAATAGGAATCTCATAGTAGTATATTACTCATAGGGCGGCTTAATCACATGCCCAACCATAGCCTCTGGTCCGGATATCTGTTTATGCCAGGTATGGGAATATTTAACCAATTACTTGATGTGAGTTGATTAAGGTGACAACTTCATTGATTATCCTCAGCAGTCAAAGTCTGGGCCAGGTTCAAGTGCTATACAAAATAACAAGTATATTGAAAATTCATATATAGGACTAAAATGCGCAGGAAGACATACCTGGCTCTGGTGTGCTTGAAAGCATTGCATCCCTTGGTTTATCAATTTCTGAAATAAAAAAAAGCATGACATACATACACATAGGGAACTGACGAACTGCATCAATCAAAAACATCAAAGAAAAATTGTTACCTAGTGATACAGCGTTTGTGATTCCAGTATCCACTCCCATTTTTGAATAATCAACATCTGGGTGGTGGCCGAAGATTTCATCAAGCTCATCATAATAATCACATGTTATGTGAGCCGTCCCACCAACAGAATGCAGACGTACTATCTTGTTGAAAGTAGACCATAGGGCCTTCACTTTATAATGTATTTGTTGGAAACTACAAATGGAAAAAATCTAGCTTTAGTAACAAGCCTATTGAAAAACTGAAAACATTCTGCTAGTCAAGAATTTAACATAGTTCGTATCTAATATTATTTCAACAAAGTCCAATTGCAAATGTCTAAAAATTAAGTAGAAATAACTTTTCAGAAATTACTGAAATATATAAATCAAAGAACTGAATCTGTATAACATAACGATTGTGCTTCTAAACCTTTTATTGTATCCCTTCGCTGTCAACTGTTTCTCAACTTCTTTGTACAAAACTTCTGATCTAGACTCCTCTTGGTCAAGCACAGCAACCAGATTCATTTCTCGAACAATGCCAAGCATTGTTTTAACCTCATTGCCTTCCCACTTAACTTTCAGATTTGATATAGACTCCATCTCACTCATGAACATAAACTGCACTACTACTTTTCTGCGATAAATATAAATCAGTAAACCAAATAACGGTTTGCTATAAATGGAATTTATTATGTCAATAAATTACATTTGGTAAGATTTCGAAATCAAAATCAGTACCGGTCAGATACTGTATTTTTGATGTAGCCTATGAATATATCAGTATATATATATAGACTAACATGCCCTACGTTATAAGTTAGAACGTAGGGCATGTAACGTTTGCTTTGCTAGCTGTGGTTGAAAAGCTCCACACATCCCTCCCTGCTCTGGCTGCCCATAGCCCTATTCTTGTCTCGTACTATTCCCTGACTCGTATCAGTTCTGCGTAGGCTACTTGATTTTACAGATAAAACATCCTACTGTCTGACTGTATCTTTTGCTAAATTTCATAATCCACGGAACTTAAACACTTACATATGTTTCAGCCATTTAGTCTATGGCACTAGAATTCCGCCACTTTACTTAATATTTTATATCCAGTTACGGCACCGTACCGGTATTGCATTGTGCAGGACAGGCCGTTGTTGGTTCAGAAAGAAGTTTAACATATATTCCGCAAGTAAAGAATTCTATCTAGCGCCCCCGTTCGCGCGTGTGAAGAAAGCATCGCGTATGCTAATCTACCCTGTGCAATCGTGCTGGAATATCATGATGCAAACACGCTGAGTCATGATTGGCCATCGAACCAAAGTGTTTACATGAACACGATTCGCTCAAAATACGGTTTTGGCACGATAATGGTTGCCATGTAAACGCACTAAATATTACCAAGTACAAAGCCCTATGATTCGTACGATTTGATGCCTTTGGCTTAATAATGGGTTTGCAATATGCTGATGTAGAGCAATCAGTTCATCTAGTGCAGGGGTTCCCAAACCGCGGCCCGCGGGCCAAATCCGGCCCGCGTAACAATTTAAAATGGCCCGCCGAACTTGAGTAAAACGATGTTGTTATGTCATTACCACAGTTTAAGCACGTGTTTATCGCGTAACAATTTAATTATGCCGATATCTTAATAATACGTACCGGTATTACCGTGTTTCCCCAAAATAAGGAACAAATTATTTCAATTTTCTTTCGAAAAATATAACTAGGGCTTATTTTCAGGGCATGTCTTTTATTTTCATGAGTCAAAAAAAAATTACAAAGATTTTCAAATATAAAAAATATGAAAACCAATATCCATTTACTTAAATGGCACGTTTTCCTCTTTCACACTTGTTAGATTAATCATTTACAACGTGTAGGGGAGATTTCCTGCTATCGACTGGGTGCTACTGACTATACGTCTTATTTTACTGTGAGGCTTATATTAAAATCATTCTTAAAATTCAGGCTAGGTCTTATTTACGGGATTGGTCTCATTTTCAGGGAAACACGGTAGGATTACAAAGAGCAGTAATTAAGTTATCAGCCCTATAAGAAAGCTTACAGAAGTCAACAAAATCAAACAAAACTAGACTTTGCAAATAGACGTTTCCGGGATAAATGGTAGCTTTCATATTTCTGTATTGCAAAGAATCAAACTTCAGCAATTTGTCTTCCGTGTCAATGAAATATTCCAGTTCTGAAGGAATACGACGGGCGCGTATTTTCACGTTTTTAACTTTTCTTTAAGTTATGCCCGTCCTCCAGGTCCTCTATGTTTTGTGTTTGTTCGTTTGTTTTTGTTTTATACCATGGCGACCGAAATAAAATTGATTGACATTAAGCGCCATTATGAGTCAAACAAACAGATTGCAAAAAATGTCAAATGAAAGTGAATCTACTGAACCCCAGCTAAACCGCCGCGAACTCTCGGGCGCTAAACTCTTCCGGCCCGCGAACATTCTCCCGATTCTAAATTTGGCCCGTGTCCAATAAAGTTTGGGAACCCCTGATCTAGTGAATCATACAAATGTCTTTTCTCAATAAAAGTTGTATTTTCGGTTGCTAATTTGCTATCATGGCGATTTCCACTTCAGCGGGATGAAGGGTTTAAAAAAAAGTAAAAATTAATTGAATGCCAGCACCAGAATCTACATTCGACATAATACAGGTGGACTACTGATAGACAATTTTAGCGTGGTTAATCACATCGTCCGTGAGACAAACTTTTGATTACTGCAACTAAACTAAAGCTCCTGGGAAGGCATAATGGCAATTAGGTTAAAAAATTATTTTTTGGAAACAGAACTAAAAACTGACAGATAATAACGCAAAACTAAAGCGAGGCAACGTTACAACCCTGCTTGAACATCTGTCTGAGCGACAGCAGAAACTACAAGTATTTCTGATTGGTTATGGTTAAGCGTTAAGATAATACTGTAATAAACAAGAAAATCGATGCTCGGGGAAATCCAAATGTTCAGTAGCTAAGCCATAGGCCAGGGGTGGGCACAATTTTTTAGTATAAGAGCCGCATGTTGCAGAACTATGAAAGAGCCGCAAAATTTGTGAATTTATTAACATTTTCGAAACACCATGAACAGAAAAAAAAATCACACAAGAGTCTAATAACAACAAATAGATAAACAAGCCAGCTATGCTCAAATATATGAACATTTTGACCACTGTGAATCCAGCAGAATTTCAGAAGAAAAATATTCTGCAGTTTTCAACCGATTCCCACGCGGAATATAACAACTTTTAATAATATTAATTACGAATAAACGGATCCTACTCAGAATTAAATGTTCCGAGAAAAACACATCGGAGAAAAAGATACGAAGCACATTAAGCTGGTACTGGTAATTATAAAATACATAAATAAGATTCACATGACGGAGAATCACATAAAAAAAGAATATGTTAGCACGAAAAACAAAACAAAATTTAATATCACATAAGGGAACACCAAAAATATCAGTAGGATTTTTTGCAATGTCACTAATGCTAACTGTAATGTATGAGGCCAAATTCGAATATAATAAGAGTAATTCTGAATGATATAGATAGTCACAAGTATTATATATGATATGGGGTAAGGAACAAAGCGAGTCTTCATGAACTATAGAATATCGAAACAAATATCGGCAGTCAAAAATTGATGAAAATCAGATTTTGTCATATTTGATGCGTCATCGATTGGTCGACGCTATATTCGAATATGTTATTTTATTTTCCGACAACTTTAGACAATGATTTTATTTACATAAATACCTCAAGTGTCCAGTAACAAAGTATGATCACCAGCAGAATAAACATTGAAAAAATATGGGCCTTCAAATATTGACGAAAATAAGATTTTGTCATATTTAGAGCGATATTGACTATTCGACGGCAATTTAGAATATGTTATTTTATTTTCCGACAACTTTTGACAATGATTTCATTTACATGTATAATTTAAGTCTCCAACAGCAAAGTATGATCACCAGCAGAATGAAATTAGAAAAATAGATTTCAAATATTGATAAAAATCGTATTTTGGGCAATATCGATTATTCCACTACAAATTCGAATATGTTTTTTTACTTTCCGACAACTTTTGACAACGATTTCGTTTTTATGTATAATTCAAGTATCGAAAAACAAAGTATGATCACCAGCAGAATGAAATTAAAAAAATATGGGATTTCAAAAATTGAAGAAAATCAGATTTTGTCATATTTGTAGAAAAATCGTTTATTCGATGCCAAATTCGAATATGTTATTTTATTTTCCGACAACTTTTGACAATGATTTCGTTTTTAAGTATAATTGAAGTGTTCAACAACAAAGAATGATCACCAGCAGAATAAAAATTGAAAAAATATGGGCCTTCAAAAATTGATGAAAATCGTATTTTGTGCCATATCGATTATTCGAAATCAAATTCGAATATGTTGTTTTATTTTCCGACAACTTTTGACAATGATTTCGTTTTTAAGTATAACTGAAGTGTCCAACAACATAGTATGATCACCAGCAGAATGAAAATTAAAAAAATAGGGGCTTTCAAAAATTGATGAAAATCGCATTTTGTCATATTTAATGCGACTTCGATTATTCAACGCCAAATTCGAATATGGTATTTTATTTTCCGACAACTTTTGACAATGGTTTCATTTTTTAGTATAACTGAAGTGTCCAACAACATAGTATGATCACCAGCAGAATGAAAATTGAAAAAAATATGGGCCTTCAAAAATTGATGAAAATCGTATTTTGTGCGACTTCGATTGTTCGGCGCCAAATTCGAATATGTTATTTTATTTTCCGACAACTTTTGACAATGATTTCGTTTTTAAGTATAACTGAAGTGTCCAACAACAAAGTATGATCACCAGCAGAATGAAAATTGAAAAAAATAGGGGCCTTCAAAAATTGATGAAAATCGCATTTTGTCATATTTGATGCGTCATCGATTGTTCGACGCCAATTTCGAATATGTTATTTTATTTTCCGACATCTTTTGACAATGATTTCATTTTTTAGTGTAACTAAAGTGTCCAACAACAAAATATGATTACCAGCAGAATGAGAATTGAAGAAAATAGGGGCCTTCAAAAATTGATGAAAATCGTATTTTGTGCCACTTCAATTGTTCGACGCCAAATTCGAATATGTTATTTTATTTTCCGACAAATTTTGACAATGATTTCGTTTTTAAGTATAACTGAAGTGTCCAACAACAAAGTATGATCACCAGCAGAATGAAATTGAAAAAAATAGGTGCTATCAAAAATTGATGAAAATCGCATTTTGTCATATTTAATGCGTCATCGATTGTCGACGCCAAATTCGAATATGCTATTTTATTTTCCGACAATTTTGACAATGATTTCGTTTTTAAGTATAACTGAAGTGGCCAACAACATAGTATGATCACCAGCAGAATGAAAATTGAAAAAATACGGTCCTTCAGAGATTGATGGAAATCGTATTTTGTCGTATTTTGTGCGATTTCGATTGTTCGACGCCAAATTCGAATATGTAATTTTAATTTCCGACAACTTTTGATAATGATTTCGATTTTAGGTGTAATTGAAGTGTCCTACAACAAAGTATGATCACCAGCAGAATGAAAATTGAAATAAATATGGGCCTTCAAAAATTGATGAACATCGTATTTTGTGCCACTTCAATTGTTCGACGCCAAATTCGAATATGTTATTTTATTTTCCGACAACTTTTGACAATGATTTTGTTTTGAGTATAACTGAAGTGTCCAACAACATAGTATAATCACCAGCAGAATGAAAATTGAAAAAGAAATATAGATATAGCTATAACAAAATGGAGAGACCATTTTATTCGTAAGTAATGTTGCATTTGTCAATGCAGTATTTGGGCCACACCCGCTCACTTTCCGGAACTCAAAACGAGTGTTATGGTATCGCGCTTTCTAGGGCTACGCCGTTTTTACACAGCCTTAAGTATCTTTGAAGAGTTTATAAATTCAACTTATTATTCTATCTAATTCGGTTATTAGCGCAAGTATCTGTAGAATGTCGCATTTCAGGCAATTGAAAAATTATTTATGAAGTTCAATACATTTTACGTAAACGTTGAAGGTCTGTTATGAAATTATTAAGGATTCTTTATGACGTTGCTGCTAAAAACGGACCGAACGAATTGCATAACTCAGACAAGGGCTTCTCGACGTTTAAATCCTACCCCGACCTCAGCTCACGAACTGTGAACAAAATTAATTATCCTGTGTAATATTTATATTAATATCTTGTTTGTTTAATCTGCTTTCATTTTTGCAGCATGAGTAAAAATATTTATGACATAACATCAATTAGTTTAACCGTATACAAAATTCAGAATATCGACGATTCGAATTGATTTGGACATTATAGCATTAAAAGAGTAGAAATAAAACTATAAAATATTATTTCAAGAATAGAAATTAAATCATGCAAAATATGATATGATCAGTTTCAACTGAGGCGATAAAATGAAAACCAGGGCTGACACCAGCAAAGGCAACTTTATATCAGAACCACTGAAAACTAGGAAAAGAAGAGAGACAAAAAGAATCAATAGGCGAATGAGGAGTGACACAAGAGGAAATAAAAATACTACAATAATTAATGACATTGCAAATTTCTATTCCTTGAATGGAGAAACCTCATTCAGTTCCTCTCATGCCAAACAGGAATTCTTAAAAATCAACAATTATTGACCAAAGAAATCTCGTATTAAACGAATTTCATATCTAAATAATTTTGTAAGAAATAATACTGGTGTGATAGAAGAAACTTTGTGCAATTTTTAAATTATAAACCCCACATGTGATACTGAACCATCACGAGAAAATCATAACATCCCATACAAGAAGAAGCATAACGATTCATCAGAAAAAAGAGCTGTGGCCATTCAATTAACCGGAGAAAAAAGGATATCAAAGAATCGCGATAAAATTCAAAACTTGGTAAGGTCGGAAGATGTACAAATAGATGAAAGTACCAGTCAGAAGTGTGAAAATAATGATAAAAATTTTGCATATGCCGAAGTGGATGGAACGACGAACACATGGCTCAGTGTGAGAGTTGTAAGGAATGGTTTCACCCACGCTGCATTCTTCCGGAAGAAAATTTTAAAAAAATATCTCATAAAGACTGGGAATCTGTAGCCCTTGTTTGTGATGGTTCTCGAATAGTAGTCCACAATGACTTGGGTTCAGGATTAGTTTACAACGCAACGTGTACAAAAGAAAATGACAAAAAAAAAATTTCAACAATCAAATTTTATGCAATGTGATTGTTCTTATATGCCATGTAAAAAAGGTACAAATAAGCTGATGAATGCTACTCAAAAACAGAAGTGCTTAACGCCCGATGTAAATTTTTTCTCACCGTGCATCTCTGAAACAGCATACAACACTGATTCAATTCTGCGAGTCAACATATGGCAACGAAATTTTAGACAAGTATATTAAAATCAGACATACTCAAGAAATTCCTCTCGACACTTGGAAAAGACTAACTAAAAAACGAAACGACCTTAGATTTGGAAATTCGGCTTATATTGATTTCGCTGTCAATTTATTCCACAAACTAGATGACGGATGTACCCCAGCTGTTAAAAACCATTATTTGAGAAAAAATGATGCTGTTCGGATCAAGGAATACTACGAGGGAAAAATTACCTTGTATTGCGCACACACTAACTACAAAAGCAAGTGTCATTGCGAGGTAAAGGGCGTCATAGAAATATGGTCAATTGGACGAAGGATTGAGGCGCGAGTGAAAATTGACGGAAGGAGACGACATTTTCTGTCATGCTCGAAAAGAAGGCGGGTAACTGAAACAGCCCGAAAGCATCTCAAGGAAAAATTAAAACTGGCATCAGCGGAAAAAATTTATCTGGACCGTTACGAATTATCGGAAAATCAACGCATGTGTGGCAATTATACCGGAGCTCCAACTAAAGCAGCTATTCGTAAAATGAAAAGCGAATGAGGAGACCATGGGGAGACAAAAAGTTGGGTAGAAAATTTAAATATTCAACGCGAACATGAAATTAAAGAAAACAAGCCACTTTTGCGAACTGTTTCAGCAATTCCACCTGCTGTAAGCTTCATGACAAATTTTCAAATCAGAGTGTACCGAGAAGTTGTAAAAAACGATATTTTGTACTTTGATGCAACAGGAAGCGTTGTGCGTCGTCAGCCTAAACTCGCAGATTTTTTATATACCCTTCTTGTACGAAACCCTTTCATAGAGAATGCTCCGCTACCTGTGGCATCTTTTTTGATGAGTGATCATACTTACGTAAATATTAGTCACTTTCTAGACAATTTCCTCAGCGAATGCGGATCTAATAAATTGCCAATCAGAATAATGTTAGACAGGTCACCTGCAATGTGGAATGCGGTTTTGCGATCTTTTTCCAAGGATACTCTTCTTCAATATTATCAACGATGTTGGAGAATTGTAACAGGCCATCCATGCGTATCAGATTTAAAAAAAGTTATTGTGACAAATTGCTACAGCCATGCCATGAGAGCGGCCAAAATCATGTGCACAAAATATCTCAAAAAAACGAAGCACATTATAACGCACTTCATGTTCTGGATATCAAAATTGTTTAAATGTAAAACTATGGAGGAACTAGATAGTTTAATTTATTCATTCATTGTGATAACGAATACGTGCATGGATTGCGATTTAGTGGACAATGCGTTCGATAATTTGAAACAAAGTGGTGGAAACGAAGACCTCGGATTGGATGATTTGATCAAAGCTGATTTCTTAAAAGACGAATTTGTGTTACACAGAAACAAAAGTGACACGTTCGAGAAAAAAGCTCCGTTCTACCAAAGGTACCAAAAAATGGTAGACCAGTATCGCGTCACACACATTAAAAATAAAACTTCAACAATAACAAATGGGTGCTCCCGAAGTATGCGAACCAAGATGGCGGACATCGGAACGTGACACGGGCAACAGGTTAGGGGATAATTTTTTTCCAATTTTCCTTATTTTAGTCCTATTATCAGTTCGAAGACTAGCCAAGAGCCTCCCGAAATTATGGCCTAACCCTAACCTAGTACACATATTACATTCCGATGTCCGCCATCTTGGTTCGCATACTTCGGGAGCCCCAACTAATGAATATTACGATGAATCATTTTGCGACATCTCAATTCAATTTATTATCAGTAAAATATCCACTACATCGGAGTTGATGCACGGTCGCACATATAGATCCTTGACCACAGTGCTGGGCTGAATCTTATCGTCAACCATATTGTAGAAAGGTAATAAAAATCACCCATACATCATTACTTTATTTAGAAATCGGCGATATTGAATCAATTGTTCTGAATAGTATTGTATATTTAGTTTTATCTATTGCTAGCTCGAAGAAAGGCAAGAAGGAGAAATGAGCTCATAATTCGAGACATGCATTAACTCGTGTAATGAATTGGGTAGGCTGTGCCGAATAAGTAAGATTTTATTTTTTCCAAAATAAAAATTGCTCCTGACATACCAATAAATGCTTTGTACATCGCATTTTGAATGAGGCCGTTCCGAAGCATCTTATAAAATATAACTACGATTCTTGTCTTATTCGTCCTAAATTATACCTTTTTCAGTTGAATTAGTGGTTTCATTATATGACTCCCAAAACAATTAAAAAGTCAACATTCCATCTGCGCAACTATGTAACTTTTAAAGGTGTAGGTATTTGAATATTTCCGCATGATGTCACTAGCGAATCAATTTTGGTTATTGCATAAATGGCGAGTCGTATCCGAACAAACATTACATTTGCCTTGCGCAAGTAGAAGAGGTCGCGAAGGTTCCAATTTAATCGAGTGCAGTGAAACAGGAGTTTGAGTTAACTGTGATCGATATCGTTTATTGGTCATCACAAAAATACGAGACGGCTTGATTTTTTAGATAGAAGCCCGGCTAAACTGGTTAAGATGATGTAGTATAAAATGAAGTAGCTTTTGTCAGGTGACTGTACGCTTATGTCCTCTATATCTGCGCTCTTCAACCGAGTATATTGTATACACCCAAGTGTATAGCCTAAGTTAGAGATCCTAAACTCTAATATAATTAAATTATAAATAATTAGTTGGAGACAACGATGCAAACACGGCGCACATGAAATATAAAAAGTCATTTACGCAAAGAAACGACTTGAGCACATTGTTACATCACAAATTAAATAGATAAAGCAGGCACGTGTCTTGGTTGATGATTTTGTTAAACATTATTCCCATTAACGCTGTCAGTCAAATTTATACGGTTTACAATTTGTGGATAGTAGCCCATTAGATTGCATGGTGTTCATGCAGTATCGTCAGTTTTCGTACTTTTAATACTTAATTAAACATTGGTATTTGTGAGGTATACAAAGTTCTTGAAAAACTGTAAAAGGTATACCACGGTAAAAAAAAAGGTTGAAGAACACTGCTCTATAATATTTTCTAAAATCGTTGGGAAAAGTTTTCGATAGTTTTTTTTAGTTTGCCGTCGTCGTAATTTATATACAACTTTGGGTCGTAAATCGTGATATTGAAAAAAGTTGACCACTATACCATTGACCATGTCACGATCGAATTTTCCACAGCTGGGTTAGAAAAGCAATACAATGCCTTGCTTAGTTTACTTGGTGATTTAAGTCTGATTTTCATGTTCATGATTATTATAATTTTCCCGATTAGAAGATATGAATAGCATTACGGAAAACTACAAACGGCAGATTTTTACGAGAGTCAGGTATTTGTTGTTCATGAAGTAAAGAGTATTTGCTATTGCACTTGGGTGTTGGCAATTTCCTAAAACTTGCAAAATATATACAGAAACTCCATCATGTCCCTTCACAATTTCAATTTGGTTGTGAAGTCAGTTCTCAATATTTCGTGACTAGGTTTTTATTTAATCAGTAATTGTTTGAAAACTGTTATTTCTTTTAGTACATCTGTGAGGTCAAACCAATATATTGGGTATATAAATTCCGTTTGCAAAAAAATTAAGACTTTATGGACAGCCTATACAACGTTATATATACATATGACTTGATAATATGTAGTTTATGTTAAATTATGATAATTTTAAATCCCTATCAGCGAGTTATAATAAGTACCTGGGTTGGTCCGTCTTGAATGTTAAATTATTAGGAAGCAGAATTATGCTGCAAACAAGGCTGCAAGCAGGGATGGCCAATTCGAATAAAGTATTCGATAGGGCCCGACCGATATATCGGCCTTGTTTTTTACAAATTTTGAACTATCGGTATCGGCTAATTTTACCGATAGTTATCGGCTAATCACGTGACTGCCAAAGTGTCAAAATTGCGCCGGGAAAGCAGTTTTATCGCTTGTTTAATTCGAGAGCGGTTCTGCGTGAAACTCTTTTTCTTCACTATTTCTATTTCTCTCTTATCAAAAGCGGTTTCACGGACGATTGCGACACGGGATTTCACACTTTGCAAGCAAGTTTGCAGCGTGGTGGCTTACAAATCGAAGCGATAGAACACGTGAACGGCTTATTTGTGTCAAATAATATACGCTAGATTAAATAGAGAATTTTCGCGTAGTTTACACGGCGCTTGATTTCCCTTGCGCTTTAGTTGTTGAAGGTTGCCGGGAAAGCAGTTTTATCGCTTGTTTAATTCGAGAGCGGTTCTGCGTGAAACTCTTTTTCTTCACTATTTCTATTTCTCTCTTATCAAAAGCGGTTTCACGGACGATTGCGACACGGGATTTCACACTTTGCAAGCAAGTTTGCAGCGTGGTGGCTTACAAATCGAAGCGATGGAACACGTGAACGGCTTATTTGTGTCAAATAATATACGCTAGATTAAATAGAGAATTTTCGCGTAGTTTACACGGCGCTTGATTTCCCTTGCGCTTTAGTTGTTGAAGGTTGCCGGGAAAGCAGTTTTATCGCTTGTTTAATTCGAGAGCGGTTCTGCGTGAAACTCTTTTTCTTCACTATTTCTATTTCTCTCTTATCAAAAGCGGTTTCACGGACGATTGCGACACGGGATTTCACCCTTTGCAAGCAAGTTTGCAGCGTGGTGGCTTACAAATCGAAGCAATAGAACAGCAACAGAGTTACTCTTGACATTTCAAGAAAGGATGCAACTATCTCTCTCATCATACCGAGTGTTGGCGTTTTGAAGCTGCTATTAGGATCTTCGGGGCTGGAAACCAGGGGTATAAAGTCCATGAGGGAGGTTATGCTTCGAAGTATCAATTCAAGATTTTGTAAAATTCAAGAAAACAGGCAGGCTATGCTGGCTTGTCTGCTGGATCCACGATTCAAAGATAGGGCAATTCTGGATGAAGCAAGCAAACAGCGGGCAATACAATGGATGGAGGAAGAGTCAAATGCATTAGCAGCGTCTATACCTACTGCAGAGCCTGAAGTGACACAGCCAGGTCCAAGCTCGCTTGATACTATGTTTGACTCGATTTTGCATCATGAAAGACCATCATCTGGTACAGGCAGTAGTCAGCTCCATCAATATATGCTGGAGCCAGTGGCTGACAGAAAGAAAACGGATGTATGCAAATGGTGGCATGACAATGCTTGTCGATTTCCTATCTTAGCTATATTGGCCAGAAAATACCTTTCGGCACCACCAACATCTGTTCCCAGTGAAAGAGTATTCAGCACCGCTGGGAATATCTATGCAGATAACAGATGTTCATTGCTTGGAGCCAATGCAGAAAAACTCTGCTTTCTCAACTATAACTTGAGACTGTTAAACTGGAGCTATTGAGATTCCATAAACTTACATAAGTGTTCTTTCATTTTCACCATGCACACAATTTTCTTCAGCACTGTGGCTTTACACTGTTTGTTTCTAATATAAGGCGTTGAAAATCGCTATTCTTAAAAAAACTTAGTGATGCACAAATTTGCATTTTTTTATAATCATTGCATGAGTTTCAACATTTATTTCTTTTGCAAGAAAAACACAGTATTCTCAGAGTGTTGTTTGTTACTTGTAGCAATTTTTTTATGTGAAGAAACATCGGTATCGTTATCGGCTTATCGGCCTAGTTTTGGAAAACTAGCAGTATCGGTATCGGTTCAAAAAGGCAGTATCGGTCGGGCCCTAGTATTCGAATATCTCGTCATTCGAATATCGGAATTAGCGTTCATAAGAATATCGGATATTTGTGTGACGTCAAACATTTTCGACGCCACTTTCAAGACGTTTCCATTGAATGAAAACAATCTCGATAGAAACTTGCGCGCGATTGCTTTCATCAGCGTGACGTGTTATTTAGGCCGTTAACGCCGTACGTTTGTGTTATTTTCTCTAAAACGCAAATTTTCTACAAATTTGTTCCATGATAACGATGACAATTACTTTATTTTTGTACTCGCATGGAATTGTGTATCCCATGAATACGTTCATCGGCGGCGAGTTTCTAAAAAAGTTTCATTGAAATGCCGCAATTCAAAATACTGAGAATAAAACCGTAAAAAAAATATGTTTTATTGAGGCCCGCAACAGTTTAAAAAACGCTTTTCTAGGCAGTGAAAATACACACATTATGTTTGGTTCGCGTTTAGAAACATATCGTCACTAATTGAGGGCGGAATTTGCCTGATTATCCATTACTTTAATTAAATTGCCTGTCGAAAATTTTCGTGTTAATATTATACAAAGTTTAAAACGCGACTTTTCCCGGGTTGTGAGGATGTATATAATATAAATAATCTAAAGTATATTCAATCAATTTTTATTGTGCTAAAATAAATTTTACTGTGAGATTTAAGTGAGAGTGGCGGCATTTCGATTAAGCGGAGTCAGTGTTACACATCTCAAATTTGCCGAATTCGCAAAATACCGATCAAAACAGGGGTAATTTACCACACATTTTTATTTTTCTGCCCGCGGATTGCCATGGTATGTTAGAGTGGTAGAAATTTTATTTTGTCGACGCAACCGCAGGTTAAATTGAAAACAATTATATTAATAAAGTAAGATATTTCGAATATGCCCGTATCGGTCACGAATTCATCACTTTGTACAACAGAAAAATGAATACCCGTATTCGTTGTTATATTATTCGTTGTAAAAGTCGGCTCTTCTAACAGGTGGAGTAATCGCGGCGATGAACATGTATTTTTAATTTAATGCTAAACTTCATATGTATATTCATTGTATGAAATGAAGTTGTACTCTACAGGATTTTATATCGTTATTGAGATTTTTCTAACGGCGATAACGAGTTGGCAAGATTGCAAAAATACGTATTAAAATTAAATACATCAGGCAGTTTATCTCGTACTTTTAGGCCACAGATCGCCGTTGACCGAATAGTAATGTTTTTATTCTGACGTAAGAAGAAGAATCAACCGCGAGTTACGTTGGACTCATAACATTAATATATAAAAATTATTTAGAATCTCGTAGTTGTCATGGATTGAAATATTTTATGTGACAGGATGATCATTATACGCTGAAAGGACACAACGAGCGCGGAATCGCTGTTACAGGCGGCAATGGGAATTTCCGATTTTGAAAATCCTGGCTGCGCGCCTGGCAGTGGTGGTCATCTATCCTCTAACTTATTGCTAATTTCAGACATAACAATATGCTACACATAATAACAATATGGTTCACACAAATTATTATACAAATATACTGGTAGGTAGTAGAGATGTATCGGTATCGGCAATATCGGCCATTTTTTCGGTATCGGCCATGTATCGGTATCGGTTGGATTAAGGCCGATATTTCCGATATATTTACCTTTTTGATATAGTCCAGAATGTTTTAAAAGATAAGTTGGAATACTACTTTTTAATTTATTTATTGTCTGGAGAGATCGTGAGCTATGAGCCATACATGTCCCCACCCCCGCCAGAGAATAGGATTCACGTGTTTTTAGCTATTTATCAGCCAAACTAGGTCAACTAATTTGGCTATTTTTGCTGTCAAATTTTTATATTGACATTTTAAATATTACATAGTAATTATGAAGAAATATATCAACACAGCACATAACAAAAAGCAACCAGGCGCCCAGTTTTAAATTATACAGTGGAATTGGGGTCCTTATTAACGGCACATGGACTGTTGGCACGGGTATAAATTCTGACTGTTTGTTGTCAAGTACGAGTGTCATTTAGTCCGTTGACATCGATAAACTAAATTCCGACACAACCATCCCTCTACGCATGTACTGATTTTAATTTTGTTTAACTACACAATTTCTTTATAGATATATTGACATGACCGCCTAGCCCTAGAGTTAGACTGTCTCAAAATATATGATAGCAATTGTAAAATATTATAAAATAGTAAAGTAAAAAAACATCCTCGACGGTTATAGGTAGGCCTACTTTTTGTCGGTGTTGATTGATATTCTTTCATGTTGGCTTTGACTTATTGCGTCGACGATTACGATTAGCCACGGAATAAAATATTTGTAAAATGATTTTAATTTGAACGTAGGACGGCGGCGTTAGAATGAGTGGGTGATATTCGATATTCTTTTAAACACGAATAACGATATTCGATGGTCGCGATATTAACATTAAATTCAAATTGGACATCCCGGCTTATGAGTTTTCTAATTGAACACCGAGATTACCAGCGTTACTGTACAATGTATCTCAATCAGTTAAATCATATGGATACCAAACATTAATTTCATATTATGTGATATATCTGTTTTCTTCGATCTGAAATAATGTGTACTATGAACAACGCTCAAAGACCATTGTTTTAACTCATCTTCCTTACACAGCACACCTAATTAAGTAATAATTACATAGTATCGGTATCAGTAATATCGGCCTTTTTGTAGTATCGGCCCATCGGTATCGGCGTTTTTAGCTGGTATCGGCGACAAAAGTGGTATCGGTACATCTCTAGTAGGTAGTAGTATACTCTAGGCTTAAATTTCAGAACTTGTAAAGACATAATAGACACTCGATTGTTGTTACTTACTTCAGTTGCCTGTATTGTCAATAAATTTAATTACCCTCAGAAAATATACACAATTATCTGAATACAAGTAGTATTTTTGTCAATAGACTTGACTATTATAGTAATATCATGATACCAATGATAAAAAACGTCAGACAACTCCTTGGCTATCTTTTCAAAAGATCATTGTACTAAGTGTACAACTTCAATAAACTGACTGTGTCACAAGTTGCTATTATTTTTATTGATAGCTATAAACTATCAATTACTTTGTGTACATATACTGTTGGTTCGTGGCTTTATTCTGGTATTTCTATTGAAGCCTATTTCCTATTTTACTGGGTTTTAATAAACTAAAACAAAAATGTGTTATTTTCGATTTTAAAATGTATTCGGAATTCCAGATCCGAAACTTTATTTTAGAATGTATTCGGAATAGTTTAGTATTCGGAAATGACCATCCCTGGCTGCAAGAACAGAATTTCCACAATCCTAGAAAATATTAACTCGATATTCAGAAATTGAATTTATAAGATTCTCATTAATAGCAATGAAAACTATAGTGAATCATCTGATCATTGGCAGTTTTTTGATAGTAAATAGTGCAGACAGCAGTATTGCACAATATTGTAAGAAGAAACGAAATATCAAATCAGTTTTAGATCGATTCCCTTTTTTTCATATAAATGTATAAATTAAAGCATTTTGCAGGTCGTATTTTAGCATAAATTCGAATTTATCTTTTGTAACATCTGACTAGACCACCAGCGTTTCCCAAACTTTTTCGGCCACGGAACACTTACACTTTTTATCTCGCCTCGCGGAACACTAAAAAATGAAAGGGTAAAATTGATAAAGAAAAACGGTGTAATGTAGCGGTTCCCAATGGGTTCGTCGTGGCGAGTTGCCAAATGCGCCGCAAAAACTAACAGAATTGTGTTAAACATACCTAAAATATGATTGAATATTTTCATTTATTATAAATTTTTTATTGTTTCTCAATTTGAATGCTGTGTATATGATTCAGCAAATTCATTTTACCTTTCTATATCGTTTACTTTCCATTACGTAGTGTTTGCCTCTATAATGTTACGTCTAATGGAGATAGAAGTACTTTCTGCAACTTCGCGAGCTGCAGTTTATTTATCTGCTGAATCGAGTTTAGCGAACATGAGTAATTTTTCCAGCATTTCAAAGTAAAATCAGACAGAGATGACGGAAGAAGAGTTGACCATTTGCCTTTATTCTTAAGACCTACCTGTTTGCCTATAGCAAAACCAAAAGGATTGCTGCAAACTTGATAATGAACTTAACAGTCGAAAAGCTAGGCCGACGGTTAACGAGTATGCCCCTACCCTACCTTAGTTAGTCCGCTTTAGGCCAACGGTGAAACGATATTGAACGGTCAGTTGGGCGACAACTTCACGATCCCTAGATCGTCATGGCGACCCATTTAGACGTATTTTTGATTTATTTTTCACGGAACACTCGGAAGACGCTCGCGGAACACTAGTGTTCCGTGGAAAGGGAATCAAAATTACGTCTAAATTGGTCGCCATGGCGATCTCGGGAATGTGAAGTTGACGGCCTAATGCGGGCGGTTCTCGTGTAGTGGGTACTTGTAGAGAACAAAGTATTAACGACTTTTGCACATGTCAATCATAATGAATCTCCATTGTTAAGTAACATTAGAATCAAACACTACGCAATGAAAAGTAAACGTAAACATAAAGAAAGGTAAAATTCTTTTATAGATTTATATACGGAGCATTTAGATTAAGAAAAGGAAAAAATTTGATAATAAATGCAATATGTAAAATATTCAATCATATTTTAGGTATGTTTGACACAACTTTGTTAGTTTTCGCGGCGCATTTGGCAAATTGCCACCGCGCACCCGTTGGGAACTGCTGAATTACACCAATTTTTTTTATCAAATTTACTCTTTAATTTTTGGTGGTCAGCGAGGCGAGATAAAATGTGCAAGTGTTCCGGGGCCAAAAAAGTTTGGGAAACGCTGGACTAGACCATGAATATTGTCCTGGGTTTTGTCAGTACTCGATATAAAATATCCATTATGAGCAGTGCAGGAAAGAGTCAAAGTGTGTTTGATTAGATATATTTTACGATAACTAACCATTGGTCATAGTATTTGATTTATACGCTGTTGGAGAAACAATAATGAACATTGTATGTGATGTTGGTGTTACCGCTCAAATGTGAACTACCGAGCGCATGTGAACTTATGATTTAAACCGCTTGAGACAATATTTTTGTGTTGTGTCAGTTTGTGTTTCGCTAATATCAAGTTAGTTCAAAAATTCGAAAATATTGACAAGGTTAGGAGGTTAACTATCCATTTTTTGCGTGAAAAGAGTTATTTCGATGTAGTACAATGATCAAAAGATTATTTTTAAAATGTCGATATTCCCATTTACATCCACGAAAACTTTTCATCGGGCAGCCATGTATTTCAAATCTGCTATTTGAGCATCTTTAAAAAGTTGTCCCATTGAAAAAATCTTCTAAAGTTTTCTGATCTTTATTTTCATCTGGTTAGTAATCACAATATTCGTCCAGGACTGTTAACAAGAGGTCCCTCACGTGATATCGCACACACACACACACACATATATTTGTTGCTATTATCAATCAAATTGAATGAAATAAAGTGTCAACGTAACAGTACCATAAACGCGACGCCATGGAATATTATTAAGCGCGGAGAGAACCGCTGCTCATAGATATTGTACTTTCGAAGTTGTAATTAATATGGCGTACGATGACATGTCAAATCCGCAACAAAACTAAATGCCATTTGCTGGAAGTTTGAAAAACGAAATCATGAATATGTAATTGGTTTTGGTGTATAAAATAGGAAACACTGAGATCTGACACGCAATTCAACATTCGTCGATATCTAGTTAATGTTGTGCTGTACAATTCTGCAATAAATTTATCATGCTGTTCTGCTTGTTAGAGTGAGTTACTATAAATTAGATTCTATTATACACTGGCAGTTTACACAGAGTTCGACGTAGATACGCAGCGTTGAGTCAATATGATTGCCCCTCTGGTATTCGAATGCTTTGAACAAATTAATATAACCAACTTCAAAATTACTTCCATTCCTTTTCAGTGTCATAGTTTATTATTTACAAAAGATATCAATTCATTGTTACACACCTCGGTACACAACAAATTATAATATTTAGACCAACTAGAACGCACAAATAGTCTTACGTTTCAAATATGATTCCAGGTGTCGTACGTTAACATTCGTCTCCTGAAAATGTTGTCAGCCATATTGTATTCTAAATTTAATTTGTTACGCAGATATTCACAAAATGGCGAAGTGGTCTTGTCGTGGCTAAACATATGTTAAATCAGATTCTTTAATGAATTACTCGTCAAAATAATATATAAACGATTCAAAACGAGAATTCATTTATGATTAGTCTTCGTTCGAACAAACAACAAATTGGTTTTTCCCGGCCGCAATTTTTCCGATCTTAAAAACAAATTGAACAATTCAATTGGCGCGACTTTCTCTGTTTTCTTTATTCATTTCATAGTGTAATGCAGGTGCTCTCAAAGTATGCGAACCAAAATGGCGGACATCGGTACGTAACATGGGTAACAGATTAGGGTTAGGCGATAATTTTTTTCCAATTTTCCTTATTTTGGTCCTATTATCAGTTCGAAGACTAGCCAAGAGCCTCCCGTAGTATTTATACCTAAAATTATGGCCTAACCCTAACCTAGTACACATATTACATTCCGATGTTCGCCAACTTGGTTCGCATACTTCGGGAGCCCCGTAATGCATGTATCTTCAGGATGGTCCGCATAACCACTCATTGGCGTGACAAATAGTTAAGCCATCTAACTGGTTTTCCGCTCATATAGTTAATATTAAAACAGTATCAAATATCGTTTAAGAAAGTGCAGTTTGAAAGTAATTTACTGGAAGCGCTGCATAATCGCTCTCACTGGACTCCTTTTAAGTAGATATATCTATGGCCAAACACAAATTGAAGCCAAAGATGACTGACGCTGTCTATCAGCTTGTGGGCTATAATAATAAATAAAAGAGTCGCGGTGGATATGTAACTAAAAAAGTACAGACAACTTATAGATAGATATGTGTAATACCTTCAGAGTTGCATTTGGGTTGGCATACTGCAACAGGCCAATTGCCAAAAAGGTTAATTACCATCTAACAAAACTAGAAGTATGCAACGGTTTTTAATAACACAAAAACTTGCTCAAACACATCAACGCATTGGTGAGGCGTCCACAATTCAAATGATGAATTTGCCTGGGACCCAAACAAAGCTAGGACCCTTTCTTTACTCGAGGGTAATTTGAAAAGATCGGAATTGTGAATGTATTGATATTTTTTAACTGTCCTTCCATAACATTTGAAATTAGATTTTTTCTGTATGTAACTCGGATGCTAGATTTGTAATGGAATCAAGCAAACATGGACGTATATGATATAGTATTAAGTCAATATTTTTATCTTTCTTCAACATTTGGAATAGCTAGAAACTACTTTCAACAATTCGCTCAGAATAAACTAAAATTTTACAATCGAATATTGCGATCATTTAGTACTAGACTATATTATCGTGATTTCAAGAACTGTAACTCATTTTTATTCATTCCTGAACACCTAAGTTTATTCATGCCTTTTGAATATTGAACCAATGTTTAAATGCTATTGTTTTAAAATGGGGAGCTTCAGAAGTATGTTCACCAAGATGGCGCGCAACCTGAACATAGTATTTTACCAGGTTAGGATTCAGGTTGTGCGCCATCCTGGTGCACATACTTCGAAAGCGCTTAAAATGGAAATATAAATCGTTTAAATGTGCAAGACTTTACCTAATGGCACTTTTGATCATATAATTTGTGTTTGGTCCCAATTACTTTAAATGTCCTGAATTGATATGTTGTAAGGGTGTGTGAAAAATCCAATCGCTGTAAAAACACGTGATAGTTGAATGTGTGGCAAAGCAGGATATGGCGTGCGACGAGTGTATAGAAAATAATATTCATAAAGATAGGCCAATATCGGAGTTGGCACCTCTATCCTGCAGGTCTATAGATAAAAATGTATAACACGTATGTTTGTTGCAGTAATATTATTCGACGCCTGTCCCAATTTTACCACATGAGGCCTTCAGATAGGTCAGTTACGTTAGAATGGAAATTAATCATTTGATTGTAATTCCTGCCCACGGAATTTTACCTTACAAACCCACGCACACTAATATTTGGAGCGATGAGAATATTGTATGCGATTTGAAACGTGCGTCCTTATCCATAGGAGGTATATTTGTTGTGGTTATGTTTACTTGTCTCGATGCGACCTCGTTGACGCCCTTAACTATCAAACAATATATCTTCAAGATATAACGCAAACGTCTGACAATAGTAACTTTAAATTAAAATTTTCCGAAATAATAAATTTTGGAAATAATTTTGTACAAGTGATAAAAACTACAGATATATTGTTTCGAGTAATTCAACAATTATTGGACACGGGACTTTCACAAAATCACACAATTCTGATAGATTTTTAGAATATGTTGGTAATGCGTCATTTTAAATCTTGAATTTATTTTATGATCAAAACAACTGATAAATAAGGCGTTACGCGTATTTGCTGAATGTATTATGCTAGTCCTTCATGAGGTTCGCAGAATTATCAAGTGAAAATTATCTCATGGAACTACCACATCATATATTCTTATTAGTAGTTACAAAATTCGAAGTCCTTTTTAATGCTGCACATTATAACAATTTAAAATGATTAATGTAGACTGTTTTTTTTTTAAGTAAAATTGAACTGCAGAAGTAAAAATTACATTTGAGAGACGTTTTTCTTCACGTAAAATTTACTCGTCTTTTCTCGAAGTAATAAAACAAAATGGAATGTTTGCACGCTCATCTCATTAGGAACCAACACACAGTGGAACGATTACTACTCATAAATTTTATCGATTCTTTTAGAGCAGGGTCTGATAGTTTGTTTTGCCCTTCTTAAAATATTCTCTCAAAAGTTTTTTGAGCCTCGGTCGAAGAATATCAGGGCTCGGCCGGAGAATATCAAGGCTCGGCCGGAGAATAACAAGGATCTGTCGAAGAATATCAAGGCACGGACGAAGAATATACAAACTCACCCAAATATATTGCCAGAAAATGTGTCCCTTACGGTTGCTTACTCGTAAATTATGCCGATTCAGGCTGAAGTGACCACAGACAGGTTTGGCAGGTCCTAGCTAGGATTTGGTCTACAAACATATCCGAATCAAACTGCGCGTAAATGCCTCAATCCCACGAATCCCTATGCGTCACTCCCCTAGTCACTGGCCCATACCCGATCCAAATTTAAATTGCTGGTTTTGCGATTTAAGACTGGCCTAGTGATTCAGATTTCCTTCCGGTAATGCTTGACAACGTTTTATCAGAAAATTACGTTATAATCAAATCTTTTTTTGTGCCAGTAGAGTGCATTTTACAAAATATTTTTGTTAGAACAATTGTAACTTTCGTAAACTAAATTCTATATGTATGGACCTGTTTGTGCCTTTACGTCGAACACTGATTGGTGGTAATGAAAAAACTCTCTTCATTTTACCACGTTGGAAATTGCTCCATTAAACATTGAACCCCGTTAGAATGTTGTTCCACATAACTGTTGCCTGCGCCATCCAAGTTGATATTACTGTAAGTGTAACACGCAGGCATGTTAAACTATACTACTTTGAATTGCGGTGACAGCACATTTGTACCCAAGACATATGCTCCCGCATATTTTTGTACCGACAGATTTTAGCGTTTGTATATTGATTGCACCTGCATACATTTGAACCCGTGTCCATTAGCATTTGCACCCATGGACGTTTGTGCTCATGTAAAATTGCACCAATAGACTTTCGAAACCGCTGGTATGCGATCATTATCCTTTACACCCACGTACATTCGCATCGACGAACATTTGCGACCATGTATATTTTCTCGAGCGGACATCCTTACAATACCAGTGGATAACAAAGATATATCTCGAGCAACATGTACTCACTTGAAATTGTTACGTCCTAGTGGTGCCGCTATCGCTGCCAGTTGTTTTTCACATGTTTAAGTATTTTTGAAATCTTGACGTTAATGTTTCGAAATCTAAAAAAATCGCGAGTGAGTCAGCAATGGGTTCGTATTCGTTATCAGGTATAATATTATGTCTGTCTTTTGTCACGAATGGCAATGGAACCCTATTTAGATCAAAGACTAGTGTCCATGGTGTAAATGTGAACGGCTGCGAATATTCATGGGTGCGGATGTATGGTATGAAATTGATCAATCGCATTGGTATTCCTTATAGCCACGAAGTAGTTTTGTTCACTATGAAGTTAACAATATCCAAATCATAATTTCAGTTTTATATGTAGTAAATAGATACATACGATGTAATTTTAGAACAGTGACAGAAGACAAGGGGCCTTAAAATGTCATTGCGATCCGAGAAATAAGAAATGAGTAGAAAGTGCCCACGTGTACGTTGTATCTTTTACGCGCATTTACTAAATGCATACAAGTGCTCCAAAACTTTAGAACGTTAACAGAATTATTAATTGAAATTTAATCAATGGACCACCCTAATGTGCATCAGACTCGTCATCAGCAATTTTAACATTCGTATCTATTTTCAACGTCTGTACATAATAAGGTATCAAATGTAATTCATTTTTTTAAGAATGGAAATGAAAAAGTAAAAATTACATGTTTCTAACCTTCTAAACACGTTTTGATTCGCGATAAATTTACTCGCATTTTTTGCACTAATAAAACAATATATAGATGTTTGCCCGCTTATCTCGTTAGAAAGTCAAACTAACATACATTGGAACGATTACTGCTCGTAAATTATACCGAGTCCGGTTTGAGTGATCATGGCCAGGCTTGGCAGTACGGTCAATTGAGGGTTTGTTATGGTACGGCCGGGGAATATACTTACGTAACCGATTAAAATCCGTGCAAGTGTGTCACTTCTAGTTGCTAGTCATAGCCGCTTCAATTTCCATCACTGTACATTGGCTACAATTCTTGCACCCCGTGACTATTTTGTGCACCACTGATTTAGTAAAAAACTAGTATTAGACAATTTTCAACATTTTAGAAGTGCCTAATGGGCTATATTTACAGCATAACGAAGTGGGGCGTAAATATTAGCCAGAATAGAAAAATCTTCAAGAAAATGTTGGATCATAAAATTATCTTTTGTTATTGTATTTTTTGCGGCCTAAAGGCTTTAAATCCGGGCTTGTATAGGCGTTGATGCTAAACAACTACAATTGATCCCCATATTTCAAAGTTGAAAATGCTTCATAATTATATTGAACTGCGGTCGCATGTTGTTCCACATAACTGCCCCATGGTTATCGCTTTCACTTCCACTCGAGCACATTTAATTGGAATAGGTGATTGGTTAGCTATTTTAGCCAACTTGTAAATGGGCAGAGTGATTGTGGTTTGTCAAATATTTATGCCCTGTAATCGGTATTCTGCTTAGGTGCTAAATTTGATTTGGAAAACCAAAGTTTTTAATTTTAACAACATTCGTTTATCTTTTCTGAAGTAGTCGAGTATTTTAGATGGTAAAATTAGTATAAATATCTATAATCTCGACCGTTTTAATTTATTTAAAATTCATCATTTGACGATCTTAATATCTGGTGGAAATTGTCTGGAAAATAGGTGGTGCCAATAACGCATCAGATCACAAGATTAGGAAGCTTTCCCAAACGGATTCCAAAACACATACACCTTATCGAATGGATACTCTTTGACTCTCTATCTATGAGATCGCACAGTAAAAAATGAATTTTTTTTTTTCTAATTTCGAAGCAAAGAAGGCAATTCAATGTTTAATATTGTACTGTTCAGCTTCTGATTATTACAGTATACTTTAAATGTTCTAATTAATGGCAATATAAACAAAGTCTGAGGTCTGTATGCAATTGATAAGTCAATATTGTGATCTCTCCGAGTATTGGAAAAAGCAGGGTAACACCTTCAAAAAATGAGCAGAGTTAATAAGATCATTACAATTTGGACTATTTAGTGCTTGTTTTTAATATTCAAGTTTACTAATTTACACGGCTATATTTTTATATTTATTTATTCTTGGACTCAGTTAGCTGCTCAAATTTACTTCAAATCTTATAGACAAACTAAAACGCACAGTACGTACCTAGACAGTAGGTTTTAGTAGTTCTTCAAACTTCAAAATGTCCAATATCGATACAAACTTTGCAAAAGGGGATGGTAAATTAATTTGCAAAGAGGCAATTTGCGTTTCAAACCCTCAAGCTATGTTTAATATTCAGTGCTCAAAATTACGAGCGTAATGGGGGCATCTCAACTTTCTCGAAACATTTAAAATTTAGTGAAATATTCACTTTGCCATCAAAAAATTATGAGAATCTCTTTTTCAATTGCAAATACCAATAAATATTCACGCAAAATAATTTTGTGCTCAAAATTACGAGCGTAATGGGGGCATCTAAACTTTCTCGAAACATTTAAAATTTAGTGAAATAATCACTTTGCCATCAAAAAATTATGAGAATCTCTTCGCAGTCGCAAAATAGGTCGGCTATCTGGAGGTAAAATCTAACATATTTTACTTTTGTAAGGATGCGTTAAAATGGTTATTTATTGCTAATCTCATTGCTCATAGACTCCTGTGAAAGCTCAACATTTCCGCCATTTTGTTACAGTTAGACGCTGAATTCCCGCAGTGAGTTCGTAGGCGATATATTTTAATTTATCGCGGGAAAAAGGAAGGGCGTCAAGACCGCGTAATCGCAAAACACCAACGGCCTATTGTATAAATTAAACTACTTGGTGGTCCTAAACCTTACATGGGCAAACTACGGCTACTTTGTAAATATTGTTTATAAAATGTAACGTTTTACGTTAGACTAGCATGGACGGCCTGTTTAGGTGGGCAACATTTTCGGCCCTTGGTCCAAAAACCTTGCCCCACACGAAAAACCATCTTGCGATGGCTTCGTAATATAGAATACTACTTGTTGTTATGTGTAACTTGTCTCCCCGTGGCCTAGTTTGCGCCCATAACTAGCAAACACTTTATCTTCAAGATATATCACAAGTCTGGCTGTGAACTATAATAGTTTGAACTGCTGGAATGAAATTGCCCAATCGCATTAGTACTACAGGTAGAGATGAACAAATAGTTTTGTCCACATCAACAATATCCGAAAATGATTAGATTCAAAAAATAATGTTATGCACACATATACACGTACTGATAACTGATACTTGATGTAAATTTCTATATTAATTGACTCGAGACGCGGCAAAAATTTTCACGATTTGAGACACAATAAATGGGTAGAAGGGTATCTGTGTGTCGGTTACATACCACAATATTAGAATCTATTTTAGCGCATTCAAAAAGGATGATGATGTCACATACCCAAACGGAAAATAATGAAAAAATTCGGAATATGGCGGCAATGCGGTTGTTCACGCGTTAAATCTAAATCAACCATTACAAACTGTGAAAATCCACTTACTGTATCTCAGTCTCTTAAGTCCTCAGATAGTTGCAGAATTATTAATTGAAAATTACCCACTGAGTTAAACAATAAATTTACTCGTCTTTGCTCGAAGTAATAAATCAATATCAAATACTTTCTCGCTTGTCTCGATAGTATCAAGGCATAGTCGCCATAGTGGATTTGATACTTCCAGTGAGCAGACAGGACAAAAATTACTTTTAAATAATGCAAAACAAAAGTTACTTTCAAATGAACTGCATGAAAATGCGCAGCTATTATGTGCTGAGCTAGCCTATAGCTGATCCGCTGTAAATCGTAGGATTTTTGCCATTAATGTTATTAATCTTTCAATATTATTTCGGATATTCTGTAGATACTGATAATTTATAATAGGGTATTCTACACTTCAAATAAACATTTGTATGTATACCACGGCGGAATACCGCATAAAAATGTTTTCTTTATTGCTTATTCGAAACTCACATTTTTATAAGCACAAAGTGACAGGTTGAGCACAAAATCATTATACTCTCAATATGGAAAATGAAAATATTTGAGGTCGTGCCAACATATTAGGTTAGTGCTGAAAGCTTTAAAAACCTGCCATAATTCGGTTGTTTAGTTGTATAATATCTATTTGTTGTTGTTTTCTCAGACTTTAAATTTTTCACTTTCTTTCTTACTAACTGCGTTGAATTTGAATAACGAAAGCGACTAGAATGGCAAAAAAATATCCGTCAGGTAAGCTGTGAACTAATTATGTAATTCAGTGCTTCCTCATCAATTCTAGTTTAAGGGATATTATTACTTCAAGTCGCCATCCATTAGCGGATAGATTTTGATCCTTCTATGCCTATTCCGCTCAGAATTACATGTCAAGCCAATTGTGGAAAGAGTATTAAAGGTTTTCCTGCAAATAAAATTCAAATATCGATTCAAACCATAGAATCCAAACGTATAGTATATTGGAAAAATTATAAATATACAAGTCCTTATATTCAGAGCGCCTCGAAGACGTATTCCAGGAAGATATCGTCCCAGCTTTTCCTAAAATCGTCATCTTTAAAAGATTCGCTCGTTCCAGGGCTGGGCTGTGTTTGGATCAACACGAGATTGATGACATTGTCGAAGACCACAGAGAATCGGTTGAAGAGCAAAAAATGCAAATGTTATTGAAGTGGCAGCAAAATTCAGGTGAGGTTATTCTTTAATTGTGATATTTAAATAGCAAATCATTTTTCTCGCTTAAAGATAATATCTCGATCTAGATTATAAAATGGTTCGATTGCATTTTCTTGAAACAAAATGAAAATAAAGTGAATATTTTAGCATTTCACTATCACTTCCCACATAACCTATAACTCGTGGTACCTCTCTTCCATTCAAAAGAATCCCGCCGGTGTGTCTAGTCCAGTGGTTCTCAACCTTTTACCGACCGCGTACCACTTTACTGTTTTTTACTATGGCCGCGTACCACCGACAGAGCTCCGTCTTTTGGCGTGGAGAAAAAGACACAAGAAACGCGATATGAAAGTATTTTATAATGTGGCACTACATCTTTTGTTGCGTAACACGCAAAACGGACAAAAACATGCCCATATCGCTTCATTTAAGGTGGGCAATAGCGGGCGACGGCGATCTCTAAAAACAAGAACTGATAGCGCACCAGAGCTGGGGACGTTTCCCCGACTATTGACCCCGGAATAATTACCCCTATACTTTACTATTGCAAACTTCATGCTTATTCTGAGAGTGTTTTGATTGTAGGCGCCTATAAACTGGTTTACGTGCTTGACACCATCATTTTTACTGAAATGAATCAACCATGTGCCGTTTGCGGATACTGATATATCTAAGTTTAGCCTTGTACTTCGCAGCATTTGCGAGATTCAATTTTGATTACTGCAACTAAAGTGAAGCTCCGCGGAAGACATAATGATAATTAAGTTGATTAATGCACAATTAATTTCTTGAAACACAACTGAAAACTAACAAATATCTCTCAAAACTACAAAATCCAGCTAATGTTTGCAACCATGCTTAAATATCTGTTTGAGCGACAAAAGTGTATGAGCGGCTGGGTGCAGAAATTGCAACTGTTACGTGTTGCGTTATTATTGACTCCTTATTATTGGTTATAGTTACAAGGAAACTGATGCTTGGGGAAACATCCGTAAACGCTGTTCAGCGAATACATACAGTAAGGAAGATAAAGCGTTGCTGGCATATTTTAACCAACTGAAAGGTTAATTGTTGCAATAATTCAAATCTGCTCGCGTACCACTTAAAAAGCTCCCGCGTACCACTAGTGGTACGCGTACCACAGGTTGAGAACCACTGGTCTAGTCGTAACAGGCAATTTCAGTAAAAAAAAGAGAAAACAATTTCTGTCGTAAGGAGTACTCCGATTAAATCAATTTCCTCACAGTATAACGCGTATATATATGTAACATTTGGGACATGATACTTAGGTTCTGCGGCTACAGTTACAAAGATACGAGCCCTTGTTCATGAATACACGACTGGCAGCAGCGATTCGAACGAAGGTATAGTAATTCTGTATCTGTGTGGGTTCGTATCATTAGACTTGGATAAAAAAGATACTTAAACCTAGCTGAAATTTCTCGGCAGAGTAATTGTAGTTGTGATTAACAAGTGTAATTTAAGTACTCTAGTTTATGCGTGGAGGTCACACGGTCTAAGACAAACGCAGGTTAATATAATGAATGACATATTAGTCCAGCAAGGCAATTTAATGCAAATTGAAAGTAATATAACATCTCAAATTTAAATAAAAATTATATAATTGACAACGGTGAGTCATCCCAACATCGTGACACACATTCGAAAAATCTACTGCGTTTACATAAACAGGTCAATCGCACTGTCAGAAGTTTTTGCTGGAATTGATGGACGTTATACAATTCCATGCTAATATTAAAATGATTGATATTGAATTGTCATTCAATGAATAGTCTGAGTTATAACTATATTTTGTTTTAGCCAGCAAAGTAAATGCTTACATACTAAATGCGTATTTGTCGATATATTAATCAGTACCCGATCAACCAATGTACAAGGTACGATTTCATGTTTCTATTGGATGATTGATATCCACTTATCAGTTTAATGTACTCTAAGTCTAGTTTGTTTACTAACTGAACGCGTATTTGTCGATAGAGTATCGAGTTCTAATTGTTATTGTAATTAGACGTGAAAACTACATATTTACTTACCTTTTACTATGATTTCGACGCGATGTCTCAAAAATGTCGTGTTCTGCATATTCCACACATAGTAACATGCATTTTAGTCTACCGGTAATAGCCGGTACTTTAGTCTAGGCACAGGAGTTTTGATGGTCACCTCGAATTATTCTTTATCAGAGCTTTTTCTTCTTTGTCATACGGCAAATTTCACCCAAACATAGTATTGCCCAAAGAATCATAATTTGGCAGCAATTGTAGAACTGGGTGTCTGCCATAGAAGATTCACTTACTTCAGTTCGTAAAGTCGCAATGGTATTGATTGTTCGGACAAGTGCTATGCCAACTATGACAACACAGTCATAGTAACGTAACAATACAGTATGAAATGTTTGAGTCACATTACAAAAAAAAAAAGTTACAGTTAGTTTTAAAAACATGATCTAAAAAGCATTTAATATCGAAAAATTAAAAATAATACAGACTCAATTCCTATATGAAATGCAATCCTAACGTTAGCCTGTAAGAATTAAGGGCCAAATGAGAGCTGGTTTGAAATCGGGATGGTTCCACCTTCAATTCCAGAGCCACTGTATTTCTTCAAGCTTTTACTGTATATGCCAAATTATGGCCTCAGGATATTCAACATAGATGGCCGATATTTTCCGAAACATAAAACAAGTCGCGTTTAAATCTGGACAGCAGTGATAGTTCTGAGTTTTTAAATTCTACTTTCTTTTATTCTCGGCGGCCTTTAACTACAATATCAATATATTTCTCAAAATCTATCGCCTATTCGGAATTAGAGTTAGACGAGTTTGTTGACGGCCCAGTCGCGCAGAATGGCATATCAGTTTTTCATGCCATCTACGTCACAAAGCGCTGCCTTGTCTCCGTTCAGATGTTTCTCACTTCGGGTAATCAGCTACACATGTTCACAGAATCTATGGGCGCTAACAACTCAGGGTTATCCAGGTGACATTTTTAATACGTGGCATAAATGATTCAATTGCACCTGCACTCAAGTTATCAGATTGAGATAATTTAAAAGTAACATTTTTCTATTCCTTGTTAAATGAATCCAGGTTCTAAGTCGTTCTTTGGCACTAGATATGAGGGATGTGATAATTCTTCTAGTTCCTTTGCATGTTTGCATTTAGAATCAGTTAATGCTATTATATCTGCATTTGGCATGTCAATTAGTCCCTTTATATCTTAAAGGCGATAAATCCTCAATTTGGATACTATTCTATCTAGCAACGTGATTATCCCATCTTTCCCTGTGCCACGACTTAAAATAGCACTAAAATTGGGTATCCTCACTATGTAAAACTTGCTTCAGTGCTGACATGCTTTTCCTTCGAATCATCGCGAATAGCAAGTTGATGCGTGTGTACCGCATGTGTTCAATTGTATACTATAAACGACTATTATACTGTATTTACACTACAGAATATGTATCAATCTGATTCTGGATCTTCTATATTTCTATTGAACTCGTCGTTATCCTCAAGCTCGGCCATATTCAAATTGTCACTTTCTTACATGACTTTTTCATGTAGTGACATTATTATTACAGACCCCCGATTTGGGGCTAGTTGATGAGATGAAACGCCTAGAAAACGGGCATTGTTTTGCCTATTTCGCTACATAAAGTATTAGCCTAATAAACAGATGGCAACGTGTTACCACAAATACACTTGGACATTTTCAATACTATCTTTCAGCAATAATTACCATATGTGCGTAACCCAATTAGGAAATAGATTATCTTATCGCATGGCCCAACTATTTTTCGGTTTGTTAGATTATGTCAATGTCGGCGGAGCATATAGAGCGTTCCGTAATCAGCCATTGTGTGGAAGAAAACATGTTTATCGTGGAGAGCAGCTGAGCGAGGTAACTGGTCCCAGACCCGTGGCGATCAAATTCCTCGAATTCAACGATCGTAACCTGCAGGAGGCCAAGGTTCTTCTGAAGCTGGCTCTTCACCAAAATGTTGTCTCCATCATCCATTCCGACGTGTATCACGATGGTGCGTTCACTAAAAAAATGTTCATTGTTATGGAACTTTGTCACGAAGGAAATCTAACCGATTTTTTAAAAAACAAGGAAAAATTGCGGGTCCCCTTCGACGACAACCTGGGCATATTATTTGCGCAGCAGTTACTCCAAGGTTTAAAGTTTATTCACCAAAATAGCGTCATTCATCGCGATTTAAAGCCCGACAATATCCTGTTGTCGCTTGATAAAAAGGCTCTCAAAATATCTGATTTCGGGCTGTCTAAAGAGCTTCGCAAAGGCCGTTCATACACTGCCCAAAGTATCACGCGTGCTGGTACTGATGGCTACAGAGCTCCGGAAACCTATAACGACGACGTGATTTCTACAAAATCCGATACGTATTCAATGGGTCTCGTGATATACGCGGTATGGAGTGATGGAAAACATCCATTTGGTCAAGATCCAGATGGTTGGAACATGAACATCAAGAAGAACCAAAATCGTGATCTCAGCCATCTGCTTCTCAGCGACAAAACCAGAGCAATTAATTTGATTGAAAAGATGTTGCAATTTGATCCGAAAAAACGCCCAACGGCTGACCAACTTTTGGCCGATGAAATGCTCCGAAGATCAGGGGAAGGTGAATACATTTTTCTAGTTTAGCAGAATAATGTCTAGTGCCGGATAGGCAAATATTTTCTTGCGTTTTAAACATTAAATATTTGCCACGTCGGTCATATCATAATCTGTAAAGCCACGAGTAAAGTGTTGTATATAGATGTTCACGATTTTGGTATAGAATTTAAATGCCATGTTAATACTTATCAAGCCAATATCAATCTATATTATCATCTGTATTCCTGCAGATTATGTAATATTATATGCCTCGGTACACTCTGACTTTATTGGTTGTAGAATCACTAAATCAAGTTGTATGTGTTCAAAGGCTATTCGCCCGTTTCAACAAAAATGAATTTGGAAAATATGAGTCTTGAAAGTAAAGAATTAGGAAGCGGGGTTCATGGGGTAACCAGACTGAAACCATCGTCACGCAAAAAAAAATCAAAAAAAGGTGAGTAATAATCTTCGAATATTAGCAATTTCAAAATATATATTCCTAGATGGTTTAATATACCGTATTTACTCGAGTATAACGTGCATAACTTTGTACTGATTTCCCATCAAAAATTAATGGTGCGCGGTATACGCGGGTGGTAAATATAAAGCAGAGTAAAGAATTTATGCATATTATTAATTTAATAATAACTGTTGACCTATTTTGGTCCATCCTGTTTTTTAAATAGTTTTTCTTGGCAATTTCATTTAAAGAGTTAATCACTTTAAATATTTGTCTATTACAGAAGCGACAAAAGTCTTCAATTCAAACGATAACAATGTAATTATCTTGTCTGTCGGTGACAATTTCCGCTTTTACAAACCAGCAACAAAGGAATGGCATGAATGGAAGGTAAGATAAAGGAAGAAGACTAATGCTACCGATTGTATCGCAAATATTCTCAAATTCTTTTTCTTTCTAGAATATATTCTGTCTCCTCAACATCTTATATTCTATTGTGGCATTGAACGATTATCTCTATGTACTGATGGAAAATGGCGAAGTTCATCGTACAAAATACGCTGATCCTGAACCGAAATGGAAAAGATTGTCGGACATGATATGCGATCACGGATATTCGCCATCCGCAGTTGCAATGAATGGTAAATCTCTCCTCATTTATGTGCGTCCTCTAAAGATAAGAGTTTCGGATAATATTGATAGCATTATTGTTATTTTCAATGGTACACAACGCTCCAAAATATTCTGAATTTTATACAAGATACTCTCGTTTTAGCGACAAAACAACACCAAATGATGAATGTCAAAACATTTCTTGCATTATTCATTTTCCACGATTCCAAAGTCATAAATTTGCTGAATAGGTCAAAAAATGACACCGTGTCAGCAAGACTTTAATTGAATTGAGCAATTATCATAAACTTTGCGAGACTATTGCCTGTATTTTTCAACATTTTTATTCAAAGATGGGATATGGGGCATATGATGATATACGTTTCACAACTCACCAATTTAAGAATGTGCTAAAACTCACATACATAATCAATCATCTTGTCTAACACTCAAATGTGCGATATTTATGACCTAATTGTCGGAAGCAAAATGTTGTAGAAAAAATAGCTTTAAAATAAAATACCTTTATTGCGAACTTATGACTCCGAAGGATGACAGATTTCGACACCTAGCAGCAAGGTAAATTTGCATAACATGACGATTTGAAAATATCAGAAGGGTTAAAATACATTGAAAAAAATTATACACCTTTTAATTTACATTATAGTTAACAAAACATTCATTTGAAAAATTAAATAAATTTCTTATTCACAAACGCAAGCAAATCAATACCAATACCAATACCAATATGTGAGGTGATATTTTGTCTATGAATACCAAATTTCCGAACCCTATATAAACTAAAACCGTTGGAATAAAACATCAAAACTCAACCAAGGCTTCGAATAAATAATAGAATAAATAAAAATTAGTCGCTCCGGAAGTATTCGTACCAAGATGACGCATAACTTGAACAACCCTGGTACAAATGCTATGTTCAGGTTGTGCGTGCGCCATCTTGGTACGAATACTTAAGGAGCACCGATAATATTGTGATTCACATATTTTTAGGGAACAATTCAGGATGCATCTACGTGTGTGGTAAATGTGGATCTCACAGTCGCTCAGTCGCAAGATACAATCCAACGAATAACGAATGGCAAAAGTTGAAAAGCATGAAAATAGGAAGAGGCGGACCCGCAGTTGTTTCAGCTAAAGGTAAATAATGCTTTAAACCGTGAATAGACGTCGCCAATGTCAGTTACAAAGTGATAATAGGATATACATTCTTTGTATCCCATGTGTAAATACATCAGAAATACGTAAATACAATCTTTGTATCCCATGTGTAAATACGTAAATACATCAGAGAATTACTGTTTTGGTGAGGTTTCAGTCTTTCTTCAAATTGACCCGCTGATAACCCTGCCACAAAGATCATTACTCTTCGTGAGTCATTATTTCATTTGTCTCTCTCGATTGAGATCTCTATATATATTATATCATATAGATTATAGATAATAGCGAGCAAATTATAACTCAATAACAGCAATGTGACCTGGGAGCGGAGTATTATTTAGTATCCCAAAATAACCGAATGTACCTATCGACTGAGCTAAGAAATAAATGTATCCACTCGCTCATACCCTGATAATGCATGATAACAATATAGAAAATTCTACCAAGCACTAGATTTCAATGAAAATGCTATTTCGAACTCGTGTAAATATTAACACGTTAACTAAATTCCAGATTGCTTTCATTTCAAACCATATAACGATTCATTTTTCTCGCATATGTTCGCATACTTTTTATTCAAGACCGTATCTAAATATTTATATACCGTATTTCCCGGCGAATAAGACGAGGCCCATTTTCAAGCCTGAAAAAATGGGTTTTTGCATATGACCGGCCAATGAGTCGGGGTAGTAAAATCGCATCAACATGGGAATCTTAAATCATTGGTTAAAATAGCCTATAATGATAACAAATAGCCTTTTTCTTGTAGCGTGATATTAAATCCATAACAACTTCGGGAATTCAAACTGTCTTTCAATTTCAAGCTAATTGTGTTCAACTCGTGATCGCGTCCGCCATCCAAGAACATTACCGATCTAAAATAACACGGCAATCTGCGGACATAATAATGTGAGACAAACCTGATTACATTTAGTTTTTGTAAATAAATACACATATAAAGTGTTTATATGAAACATACATATTCATTAACTCGAAATCTCCACAAAACGAAATGTGTTGCTTCATTGATTTAATTGGGATTATATGTTGTTTTCGAGGGTTTTACGGTAGGGAAAACCCCTAAGTCAGCGATAATATCCCATCGAGTAAAATCTATGTCAAAAAATGAATTAAATATACTTTACATTACCTTAATTACGGTATTATACACATAGCATAGTCGCGTCTGGCCCTGTCGGTAATTGTAAAACAAAAAATGTTTTTGTGATTTGCAATGTTTAAAAATCATCCTTAATCTGTCACAGGGCATTCTGAAATTATACTTAAATGGTGTTTCCGTTTTATTTTTAGTCTTTTATAATGCCGCTTTTAAATCATGAAAATTTGGGTCAGGTATTCACTCCTTATTTATCTAAGCCTATTGTCACACATGATTATGTGATAACTCGTATCTCACAACACAAGTGCCATGGCTGCTTTGCTTGAGAGTAATAAAGTAATTATCGTTGTCCTCGCTGCAAATTGTGACTTAGGGAGAATATATGCTGAAATGAAAGAAGGGGCCTCGTGAAGTACACGCCGCAAGCACTTCTAATTGGCCTAGCTCAACAATTTTTGCATATGTCATTCCTAACCCTCACCTGACATCCAAAAATTACATCACTGCGTAGTCACAGTGACGTAATAAGGCCCTCCAAAGTAAACGTGTGGTCGCGCAGACAATCAACCGAAATTGCGCAAGCTACTTCTCTCGTTTTCTCGCCGTAACGATAACGATAAGAGAGAGATCGCTGGGGTTAGTGAGTTCATTATAGTCGGCACAGATGCTATTTAGGACGATTGTAGTTATAATTTAGCAAGCTCTATGTCGCGATTGTGACGTCGCAGTGATGTAATTTTTGGGTGACGTACTCAGGTGAGGGTTAGGAATATTGTATGCAAAAATCGTTATGCTACGCCCGGTAGAAGTACTTGACGGCGTGTACTTCACCAGACCCGAAAGATGTTTACGGCTCAAATAAGAAGACATCACGCTGAGCAAAACAATTGACGATTTTCACAAATTGCAATCCCACGTGTATCGGTAATAGCCACACAAATGCGACAACTTCAAATATATATATATATGATAATCACAGCATTAAAATTCGTTATTCACGAGAATGTCGATTTATGAGGACGTGGGAGATGCCATCGCCGAAGGTATTTTATTGTCCGGATTTAATAATAAGGCGACACCAAAGAATGATCATACTCGCCTAAAAGCGAGGAATAAAATGGGTTTAGAAAGGCGACTTATTCGCCGGGAAATACGATATATAAATACATATATATCCAAACATTGCCACACCATTGTATGCAGTGCGCCCATATATAACAAGTTTTTAGAGTATTTGGTGGGCTGTATAAATATTTGTTCATTTCTCTCATTTATATTGCATGTAGCGGTTCCTAAACTTTTTATAGTTGGGAGTTGGGACCCACTATTTATTACCACAGTTTACGGCGACCCATTTAACTTTAATTTTTTTTTATGAAATAACACAGAACACAGCAATGGCTACTCATCGCAAAACTACCATGTTTCCTCGAAAATAAGACCTGGCCCGAAAATAAGACCTAATTTGAATTTTAAAAATGATTTTAATTAAACCCTACCCTTAAAATATATTTAAATTGTGTGGGAAAGGAAAGGTTCAATGACCTGGGGTATGTCACAATTACAATTATGATATTTGATTTTTGTATAGGAAATACAAATAAAAACGATGAATGTCGGTTTTTATATAATTTTTTTTTTAAATCTCGTGACTTTCTATAATGTGATTTCATTTTTGATAAATGAACACAAAAGACCTCTTCCAAAAAAGCATAGTGTTATTCTTCAAAAGAAAATAAACATAAATCCTGTCTAAATTTCGGGGAAACACGGTAAGAAGTGCTGTATAGTGTACAAAACTGCTATGCGTATAAAAGCCACATGGTCATTCTTTGTGTAGCAAATTTTTGTTCCTTTGAGAAGATCGTAATTCAATCTATTTTTTTTTTTTTTTGAAGATTTACGTATTCGAGTTGCCACCGATCCTAATAACCAGTATAATTAATCAAAGCTTTTTACATCTTTTCACGACCCACTAAGATTTCTTTTGCGACCCATAGTTTGGGAACCGCTGTGTAGCCGATACATACATGGATTGAAATTTATAAAATTTAAATTTTAGGACGTTTGTATTGTTTCGCTGGATTTGATGAATCTGGTTACAGTATCGAAAGTGGCGAAGTATTCGATCCTAAAAGTTCAAAATGGGATTTCACTGCGCCGATGCCTGTAGACATGGAATATGCATCAGCCGCACAGTCAAACGATTTCATTTATGTTGTAGGTATGAGGCTGGAGTAAGATTTTATTTCCGCACAAGTGGCCGGGCCTTAAAAAGAATACATCCAGTGTACGATATTTATTCAAATCAAACTGAAAAATGAACATCACTCATGTGGTCAATATAAATTATCTGGTATTAAATGAATACTTAGTATAGGATTTATCTATAAGAGAGGAAAACAAATTAGAAGACTTAATCATATGGCTAACCACGGCATTTCGTCCGGTGATATGGCAATGCCGGGTTTGGGATCAGTTAGCCAGTTATTTGTTTCAGGCGCATGTACTTGATGAAGGAGCCGTAACCGACTAGCGGTGGCGATGAGTCCAATAATCCTGTCACAAATAACTACGGCCCACACTTAGCACGATGATCCACGCCATTCTGTTCTGTACAAAACCAAATTAAGCATAGAGTTGTAATGTGTGTATAATCAGGTCGCAGCTATGACCTAACTATTTAGCCATATGCGGTGGCTTGAATCGTTGGACAAACTTACTGTCTTGTCATCGCAGATTACAATTCCAGGTCCTATCCCACCTGGGGGTAATAAATTGGTAAAACAACGCCGAACAGGAAGACACCAGTCCCTGCAAATAAAAGTAACTCTTTACATATCGTGAAATATCAGTGTCTTGTTCGGAACGAAAGACGTGAATAAGCATCGTGTAAATAATGTATACATATGTGGAATAGTATACTGCAGTAGGCGAGATGTTGTACTTGTACAATACCAAAGCATATTGAACGATTTGTTGGTTGTTATTTTGTGGTTTAAGATTTATTGTTCTACATGCCAGTAAACTTCACTTCACCAATCTAATTTTTCTCTGCGCCACTGCCATATTATTAGGATAAATGACTAGGTCATTGTAGCGCTGCTGTATAAACGCTCGGGATGTATAAATTTAAGCTAAAAAGCTTGGCCGTGCACAGATTCACAAAATGTATATACTTTGCAGATGGACGAGTGCTTCTTTGCTATGATATAAACAACAATTCATGGCAGCAAATATCTCTAAAAAATCAGTTACCGGATTCTGGTTGGGGCTTCAGGCATATTGTTGCTCTTAACAATGAAATACATTTTATCATAGCTGCGGAAAGGTAAGTATACATCACAGATATGTTTGGGTTAATTTCATGATGCCGCCAATGAAGATCCTTTAGTCAATGCTAGAATAAGTATATTTTCAGGCTTAAATACTATGCCACGATTTTCTTATTCAGCGCGTTGTTAATGGTAATTGAAGTTTTGGATTAAGCCATGAAATAAATTAGACAGTCCTATTATTATTTTCATGCATTGGAAGGGGGGGGGGGGGGGGGGGGGTGGGGCTAAATATGAAGGGGCCCGGATAGGGGCAAGATTTCAACGCAGTACCTCATACAAAACACATTCTCAACTTATTTGTCAAATTCGTCCTTCTGCCTATTTTGGAACTCTTTATTCCTCCCTGTGCATGAATCCACCTAATTTGTTTTGCTCCAATAGATCCTTTGTGGGCTCAAGCGTATGTGGTACTGCCGTTTCCGTATAGTTAAAATACCGGTAGTTTATTATGTGTCCATAAATAAGTCATATAGTTATTATAAAAAAAACTAGAGATATTAGTAACACTACAGTGAGAAGCGCAAAAGTAAGCAAGCGTTCAATTATGTTTGTTCACGATGTCACTGGTACCGATTTTGAACAATTTTTGTTGCTTCTCAATTCATCATCGCCTATTCAATACAAAAATATTAATTCGAAAGTTGATTCTATGAAAAAAAGTTTCTTTTCTACCTATTGAGTAAATTGTACATTTTTTTGCCTCTAAAGCTCGTGTGAGTCGAACTTTTGCCCAAAGGTCTATTCCAAATTAGGTAGAATGTTGTTAAAACTTGTCCATATTTTTTCAGAACATTTTCCTTGTACAAATTTGATCCGGAGACAAATCAGACAGAACACGTTGAAACAGATGAAAGATTCTGTTGCGCATCAGTCGCCGTCGGACATATGTGATATCACGTCAGCGAAGAAATTCCAAAAAGCGGACAACAATGAATACAGAACAAAAAGTCACATCATTGCAACGACCTTAGTACGATTGTCTTGTAACTAACAAATATATACATCCTAGGGTGAAACCTACTATTAAACATAATAGATAAGAAATAACTGATACCGATATTTCCGAATATTATGTACCAAGTTAACGCCAGTTACTTCCTTCATATACTATCCAGTGAAAATTAGCAAAAAAAGTTGGTCCGCCAATTTGATATTACAAAATGAAAAAGTAATCAAAAAGTTTTCTCAATTTTACGAATGGATGAAACATTTCAGTACATTTCAAAAAAAATTTTACGATTCAATTTATTATGTTATTTAATTCAAATATTATATAAATTTAATTAAGCTCGTCATCAAAGTGTATTTTTTGTTCTGCGTGAACAGAATAATCGGCACCAGAAACATGATGGCTTATATGGTAACTTACCGTAGATTTCTCTTTTTTTTGCATTATTATTTGAGTATAGATTCTGATTTTGAATAAAATAGATGTAATTGATATCTGTGTGACTTAATTCAACTTCTAGCTAAGGAGAAACTTCCAAAACTAAGCAGTTTACGGATTAGGAAAATCTAGCTGAAGATATGCTTAAAACTTTACTCACCATTAAGCACAAGAACATAGTACAGTTGTTTCTGGTATGGCATCTGATTAGAAATGTCTTGGCATAATTTGCATCAATACCGGCGGTTTGAGAAACGTTCTATCAGATTTAAAAAACAACTCGCCCTTTTTCCGTTTTAAAAGCAGATTTCGACATACATATATATTACTGGTCTGGAAGTCTGAAATTCAAACTGCAGATAGGTCAAATTTTCTAACCCTTGTAAAGTTGAAATAGTTAATTCAGGATTACCTGCTACTTCCGAGAGTATTTAATTTGCGTTGCACAAGTATGTGTACCAGGTTAGGGTTAAGCCATGATTTCGCGTACAAATACTTCGGGAGTCACTTGGCTGGTCCCCAAACTCGTAATAGAACTATAAATTATGGCCTAACTCTAACCTGCTACACATACTATGCTTAGGTGTACGCCATCTTGGTGCACATACTACGGGAGCACCATATTTGCACATACATGTAAGCGGACGATTAATTTGAAGTATGCATGATAGCAGCAGGGAAGAGTTCATAGTTCAATATAAAATTAGGGTATCTATAAGCATAATATATATATAAGCTATATCTACTCCCATCACTGCGGATTTCATGAATACCTTCAACTTTAAACATCTAGTAGTCTTCTAGAATTTATTGTTAAGTGGAATTATTGCATATCGAGAACAGAAATTCATGGATGCTCTTATAATCCGAGGTCTACCACACTACAGCCTGGATCTACTTTAGTGGGAAACTACGACAGGGTGACGGTTACCGGTAGTGTTACATTTCAGATTTCCAAAAGATAGCACGTATTTCAGCCCCACGACTACCGGTATAATGTGACAGACCTCACACTATGGCAGTGCTAATTCACGCTGTGACGTGGCTCCCCAAAAAACATATTTCACTCATTCTAAGCATCCCACGCATAAAATTCTCTCCATGCCATTCATCCTGTGCATGCACGATGCCTGTTAGCCTACTTATACTAAAACAAATTTCTTCAACACCGCCTCGCTGAAATTGAACGCATAAACTACTACCTCTCTGGCCTATTGTCTCATCACAGTGTATTTGACTTCTTTTGTTACGACATCAGATAATATCATTTTTACCAGTGTTTGTTTACTCGTGTTTGTTTTGTTTCTTTTTTATAACGGAATCACCATGGCATCCTATTTTCCTATAACGAAGTGGAATCAACACTCATCTGCTTATTCACCCTATATTTTTAAAATACAATGCAAACCAAGACGGATTATGTTTGTCATGTTGTACTTTGTAAGACGAGCTTATACGCATTTTCTTCAGAACAAGGTCCTGTCCAAGAGTCCATTGAACCAAACGATATATGATGAGTTGCATGTTTTGGCAAGACCGGAATCTTTACGGCTCTACACGCCTTCATCTTCAAACTAGACCTTTCAGTTAAATACTACCATAAGCTAAAATTATTAAAAGTTCGGCATTTTAAAATTTTAACATGATTCAACAAGTTTGATAACATAACCCAAGCGGAGTAGCTATGAAATATATATCTTCCGCGTGGTGTCGCTAGTGACACAGTCCTGATCGTGGATAAAATGGCGTCGTCAAAGGAAACGAACGGTTTCATTAACAGAAGCGATACAGTGCAATGAGACAGCGCAAGTCATGTAATTTCACATATAGTGAAGTTTGATAGCGGTAGGTTTTCACACTAAATGTATTCGATAAATAATATTAAGGTGAAGCCGGTTTAGGGTTGACGAATGCTCGTTTAATTCAAGTGTTTCTTATGCCTCTCATCGAAGAATTATTACTTTTCTGCAAAGAATATTCGGTATCAGTCAGCTATTGCCCCACCATTAGTTTTCTGGTCTGTTTTCTTTGATTGTGAATATTTTGAGGTATAATATGTTAGATTATGCTTAGCACGCCGAATTAATCTCAAAGATTGAGCTTTCCCAAACTATGAGAATAACACAAAAATAATTCTTAGCTCTGTTGTCGTAAATATTCTTGCCACGATCCTGTTATTGCACCACCATTGATTTAGACTAAGATAGGGAGAAAGAAGTCTGGATACCAACCTGAATATAGCATTTACGGAATACAATACAACAGATTAAAAATTTACTGGTGGGGCAATAGCATGGTAAATTATATTTTAATATCGTTTCTAATGTTATATTTCCAGGAAGGGGATTTATGCTGCAAACGAGGCTTTAGATCAGAATTTTCACATTCCTAGAAAATATTACCTTCATAATTTAGAACAACCTCATTAATAGTAAAGAAAACTGCAGTAAAGTATCTGATTATTGCAAGTATTTTGATAGAAATATTGCAAACAGAAGTATTGCAGAATATTGTAAAAAGAAACGATATTTTCAAATCAGATTCTCGGTTTTTCCTGTTAATGAAAAAATGAAGCTTTATCGAATCATATTTTAGCATTAATTAATTTATACATTTTCAACTTCAACGGAGTTAGAATTCAAGCATAGTAATTGGGTGCTCCGGAAGTATTCGTATCAAGATGGCGCACAACCTGAACCCTAACCTGGTACACATACTATGTTCAGGTTGTGCGCCATCTTTGTACGAATACTTCGGGAGCACCAGTCATTGTACGTAATATGTTGTTATATATACATTCAGCTGTGAACGACACAGCTACAATTTTTCAGGTGTATATCACAAGTGTGAGTAGAATTTTTTTTTTTTCAACTTTTTTATGTCAGCTTGACTGTGTTGTGTAGATTCTGTAGAATGTATATTCTGGAGCTGCCTTTCAATTAATCACTTTTACTTTTAAACCCTTCATCCCGCTGAAGTGGAAATCGCCATGATAGCAACCGAAAATACAACTTTCAATAATGGAAAAAGACATTTGCGTGGCTCAATAAATGAACTGATGGCTCTACATTCAGACATTCGGACATCAGTGCCAAGGGCTTCAAATCTGACAAATCATGGGGATTTTGTACTTGGTAAAATTGTTGGCTTTTTCTGGCTTTTTTAGGTCTTTATTTGGCCTTTTTTGATCGCTGGCAACCCTGGGTACTTGTAGTATACTGTGGCAGATGTGCATATCCGCACTACTACGTTTTAGCTTCGTGCACATATATTTATTCCGGCATAGCTCTCCTTATAAGTTTGTTTTGTCATATCCCCATCATATGTATTGCTAGGTTGATTTGCTTAGTTCAATTTGCAGAATTATGTCATCGTAATAAAAGAATCAATATGAATGGCTAAATAAGGATGTAATATCAGTGCTAGGGTACCAGGGAGTGTTGTTAAAATTATTAAATTTGAAATAAATGTGACGTGATACTTGTAATTATTATTAGTTTGAATGATTAATCCCAACCGCCGATATTTATTATTCAACTAGGTTTAGTAATTAGTTTCTCTCAAATTTAGGATAAGATATTTTTGTGACGTGTCCGCAGATTAGCATTCACCTACTTAGCATTCACCACTTAAATTTTATTATTGGGAAGATAGGATCCATCGTTAGGACTCCTAACTTAAACAGATATGGCCTTCTGAATTATTTTTACCTTCCGTTTGAGATGACAGGCTTGAAATCACGATTTCCCAGCATACCTTTACTTTTTATCACGTACCATCTAGCCCGTAGTCATCCACGATACCCAACCTACAGGCAGAAAGTGTAATACTCCAGGATTGTTATGTTCAGTCGTAATGTACAACGCATTGTGTTAGAAGTTTCCAAAGTATAAAGTGTGTTTATGTAAGTGATGCCATCCTAGAAAGCACAATCTTATTGATAGCAATAGAAACGTTGAAAAGTACTTCGATTTCTACAATTTTTGATAACAGAATAGTTCAGATATCAATTTTGTAGAATAGTCTGCAATAAAGATAAATCTTTAAACAACGCATTTCTGAATACTGATGCTTATAATTATATTGAATACATAAAAATGCAGTTATTTGCTACTTTTGCTAACGTCGTCATAAAAATTGTTCTCTTTAGAACTAATGGTGTGTCGCTACCCAGTGTACAAACAAAGATTGTATCGTAAATGCACAATTTATAGCATTGAACAAAATAGTGGTTTTGTGCCTGAATAAATATAATGCACATACAGCTTGTAGCCTTGTGATCTCGCCTGAACTACAGGATATTACAATTACAGAATCAGGCATAATCATGATAAGTTTCTAATGACACACGCTCAAAGCTTACTAAGATTTTATGTGAGACAAAATTTTAAAAGTTATTCTCGTCAATTCTTATTCAATAATATACCAGTGTTTCCCAACCTATGGGTCTCCAAAATTTTCGTTGGCCGCTTGTTTTTTCAACAACACCTAAAATTACTGGTCCTATTTTGTATATGTGGGAAGTATGAAAGCGTAAATATGGACTGTATCTATTTTTTTAAAGTAAAGCCGCGCCCCAATTTCAAGAACTCTATGAGAGAATATGAGCGCAGCTATCTCACTTCGAGGTCATTTCTCGGAAAATGATCTTCATGTAAAAGAGTTGTTTTATATTAGTCAGTAAATTTTGCGGCCATAAAAGCACTACACGCCTCCTGGTATTTGAGCAAATCCCCGAGTTGTGATATTTAAATTACAAAACTAGTTTTCAAAAATGTTGGATCGCTAAAAAAACGGTTGGGAATCACTGTGCTAAACCACAACTTCTGTAAATAATTTGCTACCCGAATTCAGGAAATATGTGGTATATGTAAAGCAAGTTATTCCCACCTCCATTACCGATATATGACCTAAAATCCTTAAATGAGTAATGATTCGTATAGTATTGATTCCCTAACTATTTTTATTTTTAGCCTTCGATCGATAAGTCTTCGGCCTCCGACCGATATTTTCGTTTAGTTTTCATTGTTATAGTTAGAACTGATTATTAGCAGATAAAAATAAATTTATTTTCAAACTTCAACGCCAAATTCTAAGTAGGGTCAATTTTAGAAATTGGGCTCGGTTTAAACTGGGTTTTAAAATAATCTGATCAAGATTTTTGTCTGAATTGTACTTATAAGAGCATATTTTTTTCCCTGATCTTAATTGATAGTCTGAGGCGTATTATCTGAACCCTTTGAGATCGATATGATTCCATTGTGTACTATGCTGGTCCGTATATTTGAACAATACAATTTTTTGTTTAAATTTCCATAATATTAAAATTCTAAATTCTTTAACATCGAATTTCATCTAATAATTTCATTATTCAGATTTTTATTTCAAATCGCAAGAAGAAAATGTTGGAAACAATGATAATCGACTAGAAGAATTTAACTATTCGTAGTGGATTGGGCTGTTTTGTTAAAAAAACAAAGAACTCGTCTATGACCCATTCAAAGTCATTAATATATGAAAAGTGATTAAATAATTACAAGCGTTCTGTCGGAAGAACCATGTGTAAACAATAAATATGAAGCTTTAAACAAAGAATTAGCTAGATTTACCGCTGTGCACATAGATAGATATACGGATATATAACGAAAGTGAATCGCGGCTCATATTTTAGCAAACCTCGTGACGTCAATTTCGATAAGTTAGGTCATAAAAATTGTTTTTCTCGTAGCTTATCGTACCCAATGTGCAAACAGAAATATATCGTAAAAAAAACAATTTATAGCAGTCAACAAAAGAGTGATTCTCGTGAGTGAAGCGCAGTGATCTGGCATAAACAAGTAGAAATTGTAAGCACGTGATCACGCTAAACCACGTTTTGTTACATATAGATATATCGCCCGCCCTAATGTGGACGATTGGCGCTAAAAATACGTTATGCTCGCGTGAGAGTCTTTCCACACATTTTTTTCTGTGGACCAGTGGTAATAACTAATCGCATGATGACTGTGGTTGTCATTCAATGCTATTCCAATATGCAGTACTGATAGAAACATAACTGTTACTAGATTTTGTCATTACTAGAGCTGCAAAACTGAGTTGAATGTCTCGACCGTTTACCAGCCAAAATTTACCGGTTAACCGAGGTTGATGTCACAGACCCAATATAATATAAAACCGCTTCAATTAGAGTCTTTTTGATATTCCCATGCATTGCTTAGTTGGTTTGGAATTTAATAACTAATATAAAATTACTGTTTGGAAATTATTGTTGAAATATTAGCAACTTTGCTTTCGCCGTCGAGTAGTGTTGAATTTTTTTAGAATCGAATTTCATATCAATCTTTGATGTCGTATTTTCGGTAGGATTTTGTTCGGAAACCACGACATTAGACTAGCTTTCCGGTTAACAAAATAGTATAAAATAGAAATTGGACTTCAAACAACGAATTTCTGAATTTACCGATTTTCATGTTTGAGATATTAAATTACATTTCTTGCGACTCATCTTTTTGTAAGCATCGTGAGGTAAATTTATAGTGTTATAACATGAAAAAATTCTCTGTATAGCTAATAGTCTGCCGTACCCATTGTACAAACAACAAATCATATCATAAAGATCGCGCTGTATAAAAAGCATTTTACTGTCTGAGTAAACATCGGAATTCTAGTGCTCTAAACTAAACTGGAATTTATCTAAATAGGATCAGGCTTAATTGGTTTTTATATCGCCCACCCAAACTAACCCAGGAGGTTAGTATTTTGGCGTCCGACTCTTCACTTTAGTATTTGAAGTTTGATTTTTTCTCTTTGACTATTTAATCTTGTATGACCTAATGTTAGACTATTCATAGGTGTCGCTGCTCAATAACTAATACTGGTTTATCGCGTCCCCTTTAACCCTCAAATGCCTTTTCTTTTTCTTCTTTTACCTCGTTCTGTATGTACAATGTGTATTCTAAATAGGGTGATAAAATAAACTACTGGATACCCAAAAAATGAATGATTTTGTAGCAAAAAGCTACGGTAGGCTAGTGTGGGACAAAATTATAATAAATCTAACTTTTTTTAAATTTTATTTTGACGAATAAATTCTAGGTTTCATAATTTAAATATTTCACGTGGCTAAAAACCAATTTTTTCTTGTAATTGTACACAGCCCGCAAATCTTTAAAAATATAATATTTCAACATGCCCGTATTTTTTACTCAACAAAAATTAAATACTTCCAGCCTAAAAGATTCTACTGGAATTTTGGTGCTCCTGAAGTATGCAAACCAAGATGGCAGACATCGGAACATAGTATGGGTAACAGGTTGGGGTTAGCCCATGGTTTTATTCCAATTTTCCTTATTTTAGTCCTATTATGAGTTCGAAGACTAGCTAAGTGTCTCCCGTAGTATTTGCACCTAAAATGATGGCCTAACCCTAACCTGGTACACATATTACGTTCCGATGTCCGCCATCTTGGTTCGCATACTTCAGGAGCACCGGAATTTTAATTTTTCTATTTTAAGGTAAAGTCATTAGTACAGCTGGCTCCATTCCTAACATTGGGTTCGGTTTGAACTAGTATGGAAAAGAAGTGAAATAGCCTCGCAAGCTTAAAAAAGTGATTTATTTCTAACAATTTTCTATTGGCAGAATAGCGCAGATGGCAATGACGCATAATATTGCACAAGTTAAAAGCGTTAAGAAGTTTTAGTTTGAACGATACTCATATCTGTGACTAATATTTCAGCAAATTGCGCTTCTTAGATGTTTAACCATAAATATTGTCCTTTTTATAGTTCATGCATGGTCCGTGATATCCATCGCACAAACCAGGATTACATTGCAAAGATACAATTTATAATAGTCAACAAAAAATAAATTTTGTTTCCCAAAATTATCTGGAGCTCAGGAAATTCAAATGACAGGATCAAGCAAAATCATGTTATATGTAGCTTTATCGTCCGCCCAAATGTGAACGATCTGGCGCAAAAAATCTTACGGTGGGCTTGTGCAAGATAAAATTAGAATGAAGTCAATTAGAATATTACAGTTCAAAATTTTTTACGCCCATTTCCTACATTTTCTAGTTTACTATTTTACGTGACTATGAACTCTTTTTTACTCATAGGTGGCATAGCAAAGGAAGCTTTCTGTCAGCCTATGTGATCGTTTCTATAAAGTAGATACAAATCCTGTTCTGAAAAACATTTACTCTGATCATCATATCAGAAAACATTTGAGATTTGTCACGGTTCCATTCTAAATCGAGTCGTGATTTTCGCTTATGTAAATTATTGTAATTTCACATGCATTGTTTGGTTGGTTTGCTTGGTTAGAATTTGAAATTAATACAAAATTACGGTTTGAAAGAAATTCGAGTTTATCTCATTTTCATCGGTAGTTATATAATATATTCGATCTTGCCCTCGGGTGGTTCAAGAAATTATTTTGAAAATTTGAAATTCCATTTGATTGAAATACTTAAATTATTTAACATCAAATTTTAGTTTTGGTTTATTTCTTATTTTGAGTAAAGAAAAAAATAAAGTTTTCAAATTTCTTCTTAGATTTGAAACTTTCGAATTTCTCAACCACTACGTCAGACTGGCATTCAACTATTCGTAGTTGCCTAATATTATTAAAAAACAATGAATTCATCCATGCTCATTTAATTTAAAAAAAAAGGTTGAATAATTACAAGTTTTGTGTTAGCAGGAAAGTGTAAATTATTAATGAAGCTTTATCAACGAATTCTAAATTTACGATTGTCATATTTGAGACATATTAAATTTAGTTGCTTGCGACTCATATTTTTACCTATCTCGTGACATGAATTTTGGAATGTTAGGCCATAAAATTGTTCTCTGTATAGATAATAGCGTGTCGAGCCCAGCGTGCAAACAGAATATATCGTAAAGATACAATTTGTAACAGCGAACAAAAGAGTAATTTTATGTCTGCTATTCCGAGTTCTTCGGCCCAGTGATCTCACACAATATATAATAAATTGGAATCACGTGATCAAGCCATAATTTCATTCCAATTTTCCTCATTTTTGTTCTATTACGAGTTCGGGGACTATAGCCAAGTGACTCCCGTAGTATTTGTACCTGAAATTAAGTCTCAACCCTGAACTGGTACACACACAGCGTTCCGGTGCTCGCCATCTTGATTCACATACTTCGGGAGTACCGATAAAATTAGAATGAAGTCAACTAGAATATTACAGTTCAATATTTTTGAAGTTCTTACATTTGGTAGTTTAATATTTTTCGTTACTATGAACTCATTGTTACTTTTAGATGGCATAGCAAACAGCATACATTTCCTTTTGAATTTTCATAGGTTTTTAGGTTGAGCAGTTTGACATATCTCCCTTAATTGATACCCACAAACAAATTTTCACTTTCAAAAAAGTAAAATTATATTAGCCTTTAGAATGCTTACTTATGTACATTGAGTTGGCTGTATATGCATAAAACCATGAATTTTGCATGTTCATCACTTGATTGGCTGTATTTGTAGATTCAGTTGGATGTATATGCATATGACATACAGTATAATTTTGTATGCATATTACGTAAATACCTGTCAAGGCCTATTTTGTATATGCATAACTTGACAAACAGAGAACGTCGCAGGATTGCAAGAGGTTCCATTTTAATATTTGACATGGTTTGGACAAGGTTCACGGAAAAGATGAAATAATCTTATCAAGCTTTCTGCCATCTTATTTGATCTTTTCCATAAAGTAGAAACAAATCCTCTCTGTAAAACATTTATTTTTGCCACTCGCTAGCTTGACTTACAACTTTGAGTCGTTATCAGAAAATATTTGAGATCGGCGCGATTTCATTGTTGAATCATATCGTGGGCCGTGATTTTAAAATTTGAAATTTCATTTGTTTTAATTCTAAACTTATCAAAATCAAATTTAAATATTTGGCTTCAAATTTATTTATTATTTTAAGTAACGAAAAATTTCAAGTTCTCAGATTTAAATTTTTGAGTTTTCTAACCACGACGACTAGCATATTCGTAGTTGCCTTATATTATTGAAACAAAGAACTCATCCGTGTTCCAACTCATTTAATTTATAAAAATAAATGATTGATTAAATATTTACAAGATTTGTGTTAGCAGGAAAGTGTAAATCAAAAATGAAGGTTTGAACAACGATATTCTAGAATTAGATTTACCGATGCTCATATTTGAGATACATAAAACGAAGTGATTTGTGGCCCATATTTCAGCTGACCTCGTCACGTAAATTACGAAATGTTAGGCTAGTGGTTCTCAAAGTGCCTCGTTTCAATTTTTCTAGGGCGTCGCAATACTTTTCCACTTTTGCGGAATTGTACCTGCGGTGCGTAGAAAAAGTCTAAATTATTGTTTGAATCACACTTGAAAACTGGAGAAGACAATCAATTTAAAATTCGTTACAATCATGAGACCTCACTAATGTCACGGGTTATTTAATACTGCTCTAATTATGACATCACACACACTAGGTAGGCTTGAGTCATGCATGTCATTCATTTCTAATCCTTTTATCAACATGGATTTATCGAGCGTTGTTGAGCAACGTTCAGCACTTCGCCTGCGTGTGGACTCAAACGGTTATTCATTATATAAGAAGTTTGAGAACCACTGTAACTTTAGGCCATAAAATTTGTTCTCTTTATAGCTAATAAATTAAAATGACAGGATCAAGCATGATTATGTTATGATATATGTAGATATATCGTCCGCCCAAAAATGACCAAGAGCTATTGACCGATAGTAATAGCTAATCGGCCGTCATAGAACACTGACTGAAGAAGTTTTTAAATATGGCTTTTCAGTATGAATTACAATAAGTACAAAACAGCGTCTTTGTCATTACCTTATTTTTTTTTAATTCAAATTTCCCACCTTTGATAAGTATGTTTGTGTTCTAAACAGCACGGAAATACTGATCGACCGATAGAAGTTCCACAAAATATTGCCTATCCACTGAAATATTCAGGATCAATTTTGTACAATGTTAGCTAGTTGCGAAAAAAGATGTAAATGCACGCGCAATTTTTTTTCGTTTTTCGTTGTTATCAAGGTACCCTACCCAAATAGATTGGAAACAAAGGAGTCAATTACTTTTTTATTGTTAACACTTTCACAATGCTATTCAAGATACATTTCTTTCTAAATTAAATAAACCATAAAAGCAAAAACAATTCACCGCAGATACATATCGCTAACAAAAATCTGAAGACCGCCCACCTTTTTCCTTATTATACACACGAAAAAAAGTTTCGAACAAAAAGTATTTTTGTTGAGATATTTCAACGACAGGCTATCAAGCCGCAAAACCATGGCCTAATATAGTTCCCGGTATTTGTTTAATTTTAATTTAGTTTATTGAGACATGCATTGTTAATTTCAAGTAGTGTTAACAAGTATGAATTCCAGGGTTGTCATTTAGAGAAAGGTCGTCCATTGACCTCTATAATGCTTATTGTCTCTTGGTTTCTCAAACCTATAATTTTTTACCTGTTACTTACCTTTTAAAGACTGTGTTGAAAAAAATATCATACTGACAAAAAATAACCGTTAGGTATGGCGACAACCAGTATAATTAGCTCTCAGTTCATTTGGAAATCAATCAATTCAACCGGTAGCAATTCTACTTCACTAAATATTATTACTTCAATTTAATTTTGCTAACCATTATGATGTTGATTATTTCTAGATAATTATTATTTCAGATGTTTTTAAGTTTAGCATTTTGACATGTCGCCCCTAATTGATCATCCACACACAAATTATCACTTTCGAAATTGAAAATTCTATTAGACCTTGGGATGTCTATTTATTAGGGATGGGCCGGGATTCGGATCCGGCAACAAATATGAGCTACGACGTATGTTTGTGAGCGCGCGATGCTGTAGTATGGTCAAAAACGTGTTTTTCTACTTTTACATTGTGACGTCACGACGTCACGGACTCGGAGGATTCGATTCGAATCCTTGACCTATTACTCGGATTCTTCGAATCTCAGTATTGACGGACTTGTCTCATCCCGACTATTTATGTATATTGAGTTGGCTGTATATCCATAAGACACTGAATTTTGTATGTACATCACTTGGTTGGCTGTAATTGTATATGACATACCATATAATTTTTTATGTACATCATTTGATTGGCTGATCAATTGATATTCAGTTCGCTGTGTATGCATAGGACATAACGTATACTCTTGTAAGTATAAGTACCGGTACATCACTTGATTGGCTCTTGGCTGTATTTGCATATTCAGCTGTATATGCATATGACATAACGTATAATTTTGTATGTTCATCACTTAAATCCCTGTATATGACATGTTGTGTTGATTGTATATGCATATTAATATGACAAAGAGAGATCGTCCATGGGTTGCAAACTTGCAAGGGAATCTATTTTTGAAATTTGACCTGATTTGGACAAGGTCGGCGGAAGAGAGATCGGCACGGTTCAATTGTTCCATATCGGGTCGTGGTTTTCGCAGTGACTTTTTGTGATATCCCCATGCATTGTTAGGTTGATTTGCTTAGTTAGATTTCAAGATTACTGTTTGAAATAAATTCGGTTTAACCCAGGTTAGGAAAAGAGGTGAAATAGTCTAACCAATCTTTCTGTCAGCTTATATGCCATCTTTTCCATAAAATATATAAGCTTGATGAAAATTCCTTTTGTTCCGCTCATTCTGACTTACAACTCTGGGTCATATTATCATAGCACATTTAACATTGATCCGTTTTCATTGTATAATTAACCATATCGGACCCTAGGTTAGATGTCGTAATGTCTTGATTGGTTAGTTTGCTTCGGTGTGTTTTCATAATAATAATGAGATATCATATACGTTTGATAGAAATGCCATTTGCTCATATTTGCTATACTATTATTATAGATTGAAGTTATTTGCGACCCATATTTTAGCAGACCCAGTGACGTAAATTTCGAAATGTTAAGCCATAAAAACTGTTCTCTGTATAGCTAATAGTGTGTGACTAGCCATTGTGCAAACGGGTTATATCGTAAAGATACAGTTTATAGCGGTAACCAAAAGAGTAATTTTGGGTCTTTAAAAATATCTGACGCCGAGTGATCTTACTTAGAATAAAATAAATTGAAATGACAGGATTAGGCATGATCATGTTATGATATATGTAGATATATCGTCCGCCCAAAAATCAATTTCTCGTGAAAAACTTACAATGGGATCGTACGAGACGAAGCTTTGAATGTTCATTTTAATTAATATGTGCTGAGGACCGAGAGTAATAGTTAATCGACTATCCTAGAACACTGGCTTAAGTTTTTAAATTATGATATTTCAATCATCAAAGGAACCAACAGAGACTTTGTGATCACCCTATTTTTTCAAGTTCAAAACAGCACAGAAATACTGATCGGCCGGTTAAAGTTTTACAGTATATTTACTATTCACTTGAATATTTAGGAGCTATCATGTACAAAGTTTGTTTATTCCAAAATAAAAACATGTTAATGCACGCGCAAACTTTTATGCCTTTCTTCTAAGCCACCAGATTAACGCACCATTCCAAAATAGATTCGAAAGTGGTTCAAATTTTTTATTGTTCAACGTTTACAATGTTATTCAAAATACAATTTTCTCTAAAGAAAATTAAAATCATATAAGCGAAAACAATTTGACCGTGAATACAAATCGCTGATAAACATCTAAACACCGCCCACCATTTTTTATCGAACGACAAAAACGAAAACAAAGATACGAACAAAAATAATTTTTGTTAGGATATTTCGAGGAAAGCAGAAAAGCCTAGTAGACCACAAAACCATTCATTCATTGCCTACTCAATGATATTGGATGCATAGGCCGTAAACTAGGCATGGGCAACCATTTAGTATCGCGGGCCACTTTCACATAAGGAAACTCGTCGCGGTCGTCTGCAGTTCGCTGAAGCAAACACTCGGATTGCACAAAGCAATTGCGAATATCTGAACACAATATGCACGTATTTTTACGCAGTGACTAAATTTCGGAGGTTTTGAAAAAAGCCAGAAGCGAAGATATTGTACTGTACAGTACACTTTTTATTTTACGGTGGCGATAAGGACGATCAAAGCCTGCACGAGAGATAATATTCATAATGACTTAAACTTGGTTTGCAAATTTAATCCTACAATTCGACGACCAATGATCTCGCAATAGCTTTCGATTTTTTTGAGCAAAATGCGCGGTTCTTCGAGAAAAAAAAACATCGATGTCGACTAGAGCAGTGGTTCCCAAACTTTTTTGACAATCGCCCCCCTATAGTATTTTATACAACTTCATCGCCCCCCGGCAATACAAAAAATATAAAGTCAGAAACGAATATATTACAGACCAAATAAGAAGACAAATCATAGTTTATAGTGTTTTTTAATGAAATATATGAGCTTGGTGTTCTTCAGCGAGTTTTTTATTGTATCCAAAATTACCCCGTTTACTGGTGAAAAGGCGATTTCGTTGTTTTGATAGCAATAGTAGCACGGATGAAAACCCCTTTTTCACCATACAATAGGTCGGAAATGAAAGAATCCAGGGTTCTACCTCCTCAAAAACCGCCGTGTACTCTTGCCTTATAGTATTTCACTTCCTAAATTCATCCTATTTCACATTAAAATAATGAAAACAAAGTTAATTTTCCCAAACTTATATTAATGATTTTCGTACATCTCATTCATTCGTACAGCATGATGACATGCACCGAAATACTTTGGTGAAATTCATCCCCGATTCCTCATCCTACCACGGCCTCCATTCCGATCACCAGTCCATAATTAATCAGCCATTTGTTTTTGGATTCATGGACTCGGACGTGGAAGAAGTCGTGATCGACTATCGTCTACGGCTCGCGGGACAAAATTCAGGGTTACCAGTCTTTTGCGGGTCGCATATATTTTTTGGAAGTTAAAAACGCAACAGCGCGCGAAAACTGCGACAATTCGTGAACTCAACTCAGTCGTCTTATTAAAAAAATATTACAATGACATTTTAATGTGACACTGTCTTGTTGCTGCATCACGCTGAATAGCTTTACGACGCCAAATGTGGAACATTTTCTAAATGGGCATCACTAATCCCAGTTCTTTGCTTGTTCTTTGTAATGTTCATTTTTGAAAAAATTGTTCGCACAAATATGTACTTCCAAACATCGAAGTGAATATTTTCGCATGATTTGTGAAATATTGATAAAGATTTTCTTTAAGAAGATACATTCTTACAAAAATTAAGCAATGATGAATGTCTCGAATAGAATATGAATTTTATTTTCTCATTGCATTGCAATATATTCGAATATTGACTGCGCTATTGAACCCCTGCCCTCAGCATCAACTTTTCTTCGTGTTTCCATTTGTCTAATTATAATTAAATCGTGGGCTCGTTAAACGAGTAGCTGTTCAATAGAATTTTTAGGATGTAATAAAATTTAGTCCAAACTTGTCTCACGATAAATTCTGTTACGTAAAAAAATGTAATTTACCCTCGAGCGTAGATTATAAATAAAAAATTTTCATCGTCAAAACCGCCGTTTGGATGTTTACCCGGACATAGAATTCCTTGTTTACTTCGTAACATTGGCCAATCAGCAAGATGCAAAAACGTAACAATGCCCCCTTTCACATCCGCTCAGACACGCTCACTAAGACAGATTTTTAGGCGTGGTCGTGAACATTACCTCAGTTTCGCTTTTTGAATTATGTTCGTTAGTTTTTTTCGGAAATTTAAATCAAATAAATCAATGATTACTTTGTCTTCCTATAAGTTTCAGTTTAATTACAGGAATCAAAAATTAGTGTAGAAATAGCTGTGATAGACTAGGCTAAAATTCTTGATCGGTACTTTTAAAAAACAGATTGTTGAATGGTGTGTATTAGAATGATAGTTTGAAACAAATACTCCATTTTACAGGCAACAACCCGCGAAACCACTCTTAAAATAAACACCGAAAATTTTAAAATGGTAAAGTATGGGAAGAATTTTCTGCGGTCAAAGGTCGGGGAAAGGTCCATTCAGCGAATCGTCTCGGGCCAGATTATTTTACTCCGGCCGTATTTTGCCGACGACTGGGATACGCAACTACCGTCCCTTACTGCGAAGACGAGTCCAGAAATCCTTTCGCGTGTGATAATCGCCCACGTGATTCAAGCCTGCGAATGCACACAGATTACAGAATTAAGTGCGCCAAACATAAAACAGGTTTCGCGAAATCTCCCCCCTATCGCCCCTTCGACTTTTTCGCCCTCCTCTGTATCGTTTTCGCCCACTGGGGGGCGATATCGCCCACTTTGGGAATCACTGGACTAGAGCGCAGGAAATGGCACATGTGATAACGAAAACCGATATTGGGATGTACATGGCCAAAACAAACGAACCAAAATCACGAAACACACTTCGTCCTATATAAAATTCACGACCTGTTGTAAAGGGAGGTTGAATATAACAGACTGAAATAGACAAATCGTCGAAAATTCTTATTTAGTCGTGTATCACGCGCGTTTTAACGACGAGGCATAATTTTTTATGGAGGTGTCAAATTTGTAGACGACACTAGGTTAAGTTTAGTTTATTTAATTTTGAAAAGTACTACGCGGGTCCTTCGAAACTCTTCTGTGGGCCACGGGCCACCGGTTTGACGTCCTTGGCCCTGGCGTAAACAGTGCCATTTATATGAAAACCATTACCGTAATCGTTATTTGATACCAGTTACGGTATCTCGCTTATTGAATAATTTTCTCTATTGAAGTTTGCTGGCGCTCTTAGTGAACAGCGCAAACATATTTAATTAAATAATATGTTAAACAATTGTGAAAGATAAACAAATTAGCGAGCAACCCCAGCATGGATATTACATAGCGACCTAGTTTCACAAATAAGACGCCCAGCTAAAAATGAAATATATTCGCACAGCACAAAACTAGATACGTATTCAGTTACTCACTGTGATGAAAGGCTTAAAGAAGTATTGTTAAACTAGTATAGTTTAGTTACCGTTATTTTTATACGTTCGTTTTACTTTATTTTAGCTCATATCGAGATTAATTTTCAATAATAATTTCAAGTAGTTTTAACATGTGTGAATTCCAGGGTCCTTATTTAGAGAAAGGTCGCTCAGTGACATATACAATGCTAATTTTCTGTTGGTTTCTCTGTTCTAAAATAAGTTACCTGTCACTTACTTTATTAGTATCCGTGGTAAAACCTGAGGACTAAAAGATATCATACTAACAAAGACTAACATGGCAAGAAAATATCCATCAGGTATGGCGAAACCGTTTTATAGCATCTCTTCAGTTCAATTCACTTGACATTGTTTTAGTTTTCATTCAAGTTGGTAAGTTTAATCAATACAACCTGTATCAGTTCAATTTTTATAAATATTATTACTTCAATTTACTTTTGCTAACCATTATTATGTAAACTTTTCTGAGCCTATTTCATTTCCTCTTGAACTCAACTAAAAGTGTGAAACCATAAGTAAACTGCCAATATCAATGTCAAAAATTAAATATCTTCTTATATTCAGAACGTCTGGAAGACGTATTTCAAGAAGAGCTCGTCCCAGCTTTTCCCAGAATTGTCAACTTCAAAGGATTTGCTCGTTCCAGCGCTGGGTTGTGTTTGGATGAACAGGAGATCGATGAGATTATCGCAGATCATAGAGAATCGGTTAAAGCGCAAAAAATGCAAATGCTATTTAAGTGGAAGCAAAATTCCGGTGAGGATTCCTGAATTTTAATATTTTATCATCAAACATATGCCATCATTAATAAGGTTTTGTACTGACTGTGGGCGCAGAAGCAGAGCCTTGATAAAATCTTAATTGTGGAGCGCGGACTCTGCCCACATAGGGTGTACGGATGGCTAATACCAATGCACCTTTCCCCGACCTTTGACCCCCGAAAAATTCTTCCTATACTTTACCATTGCAAAATTTTCGATGCTATTTCAAGAGTGCATTTGCCAGTTGGCGCCTGTAAAATGGGGTATGTGTTTTAAACCATCATTATGCTTCATCGCATACAACAATCTGTTTTTTAAAAGTACCGGTAAAGAATTTCAGCCTAGTCTATCTCAGCTATTTCTACACTAATTTTTTATTACCGCAATTAAATTAAAACTTCTAGGAAGACAAAGTGATCATTAAATTATCTGATTTATATTTGAGTTTCCGAAACACAACTGAAAACTAACGAATAGAGTCCTAAAACGCGAAAACGAGGTAATGTTTACGACCACGCCGAAAACGAGGTAATGTTTACGACCACGCTTGAAAATCTCTCTGATTGAGAAAAGTGTCTGAGCGGATGCGAAAAGGGAGCATTGTTACGTCACTTTTTGCATCTTGCTGATTGGCTAACGAAGTAAACAAGGAAGTCGATGCTCGGGGAAAGGTCCATACTATTGACTAGGTTGCACTCCCAAAAAGACGTGTCACTGTATCAGCACAATGTGTTTGATTTCCTTGTGATGCGTTGCAAACAGTGTAAAACAATACGAACAGTCTGTCAATACAAACAACAGATGCACAGTACAGCTTTACGAACAGATGCACAGTACGTCAATACGAACAATGAAGTACGAAGAAAGTACGGTTTTCTGAAATAACATGAAAATAATAAATACACAAATAGTAACTAGATCGGGGCATTATCGCGTCAGTAGGCCTATGCTATTGTAAACAAACCTAAATATCATTATTACGTCACACAATCACTTAACGATCAAATATGGCATCACTAACGGTTATAATAAATAAACAAAACAAATTATCTCTGCCGGCACTTTCAATGCCTGGCAGGTAAACAAATACAGATCATGTACAACTCAGAATACAACACTATATGTATAAATAAACTTACTCGACGTTGTGTCCTCAAAGGTCGTCGAGCATAACTTCACTACGTTTACATGGAGACGATAATCGTTTTATCAAAAAACGTTCCCACATCGTATTTCGGACAATCGAACGTCGAAATATGTCTCGTGTTTACATGGACACCATTAAATTTCGATCCGGTTTAAAATCGCGGGCATCGCATTTGGCGTTAAACACCATTGCCAGTTTCATGTGCCACAGCTGCTTCGATTTAACTGCAGAACATGAATTCATTTTTTGCTAAATGTTTTTAATTTTACAAGTTAACTATCTTGTACGTGTTTATAAGTTTCTCTTTTATATGAAACAGAGCAAAGTTACAAATTTCGCAAATATGCTGTTAGTTCTTCATATCTTTCATCTGGCATATTTCGAAATATCGGTACATATCAATTACAAACGCTTGGCGATTTTCAACACTTCACTTACTACACTACAGCGACGTTTCCCAGGCAATCGGGGATTATTGCGTTGGTTACGAACTTTATTTACCCTGTGCACTTGTGCTGGACTGGAATATCACGATGCAAACACGCTGAGTCATACTTTGCTGATCGCACCAACGTTTTTTAATCGCGAACTATTTTCTCACCTGCAAAAACCTTTGCAGACTCAACGTGCGTTTATTGCAACCGTACTCTGTGTGGAGATGTAATAAAACCGAACAAAACAGAATTTTAACGAATTTCAAATTCGCCGCAATTACGCGTTTGTTAAAAGAGCCGACCTTTTTAGTGTATAAATTGCCTTTTCTCTCGTACACTATTCAATCCATGACAACGACGAGAATTTAAAATGTCTTTCTATTTTAAAATATTACTTATCGATCTTAAGATCGGTAAGTATGTTGTTAGGTATCTGTCTGTTTGTCTGTTAGACACTTTCGTATGTTACGCGATATCTCACGAAAGCGAAGTTGAATCTTCTCCAAATTTTGCATGTGCATTCATCATATCTCGGACCAGAAGCCTATTGATTGGATGAATTATGTTGTATAATTAGCGAGTTATTAATTAATTAGTAACTGGACACACGGTGTCGCTGTGGAGTAAGAGCGGATGAATCGAAACCGCCGTTTCTGTTTTGGGGGATCCCCTAACTCTCGATCGATAAGTCTTCGGTCTCTGACCGATATTCTCGTTTGTGTTCTTGGTCACTCGCGGTTTCGTCTGTGTTGACGAAATAAAAGCAATACTACTCAGAAAATATCATGATAATCCGTGGACACAAAAATGCGTGGTAAAGAGCCCGATTATATTTTGTTCTGTATTTTTGTGAACTCGACAAATCTGAGCTGTTAGTACAGTGTTTCCCAACCCGAGTCTCAAATGAGTCCGCGGAGCGTTTGAATGAGTCCGCAACGAGCCAGAAATTCACTGCGGGTCGCAAATGTTTTTGCGAAACTTAACCATCAGCCACGATTTACGTTAGAATTTACATAAAACATAAAAAGCAAGTTTATTCGTATAACATTAATCGAGCCAATAATTTCTGGATACTGAATGATTAGGGCTTGGCATACATTTGAATATAATAATTTTTCTGGTAGGTGTCAATGGTGGCAACCTAAATTTTCTAAATTGAAAAGCGGAAATACAAAATACTGAAAATAAAACTGAAAACACCATAGCTTTTTTAAAAACGCTTTTTTAGACATGTTGCGAATTGCAAAATTTCGGGTGCTAATGTAGTATTCGTGTCAGGGCATTTCCCTCCGAATTCTTTGCTTTATTGCAGGGTCTGCAACCTACGGCCAGCGGAGCAATATAATCAGGCCCGCGACGTTTCTCTGAATTTTAAGCGACAAAAACAGCTGTTTTTTGCGATTACATTCTCTACGTGACAGAATTTATTCTGTGGCACGTTTAGACTAAATTATATAACCTAACAAGTATATAATTCACAATTACACGTTGAATGAGCCTATAAGTCAATTATAATTAGGCATTCAATGGCAACAAAACGCAGAAAAGTTGAACGCTGAGTTCAATTGGTTCAATATTCAAATGTCAGTCTTCGGGCGCTGCTTAAAATTTAACTTCTGATCGGTATGAAAAAATGTGATTCATTGGCCATACGCCCGGCTTTTAACTTTCTAAAAAATATGCGCGGCCCACTAATGACTTGCAACTTTTAATTTTGGCCTGCGAGCGACAAAATGTTGCCGACTCCTGGCTTTACTGTTGTACGAACAGCACATATTTGTCGAATTCACAAAAATACGAATTGCAGAGTAAAATGATCACAATTAAATTAATATTAAAGCGAGGCGATGAATATTTTCATTTTTATTTACTAATATACTAATTGTATTTTTAATAAGTACTAAATCAAGTTGTACTTTCTAGAAAAATTTATAGCAGATAGTAGGATCGCAAATAATTTAAATCAAAACTAAATATAACCGTGCAATATATTCTCACATTATTATGTTCGCAGATTGCCGTGGCATTTAAAAGAAGTAATGCTTTCATCTTGTCATAAGTCAACGCAACCGCGAGTGACCATGAACACAATTAAATTAAAATAGGAAAACATTTTAAATTCTTGTCGTTGTCAAGGATTGAATAATGTGCGACAGAAAAGGTCATTTATACACTAAAGAAGTCGGCCCTTTTAACGAAGGCGTAATTGCGTAGCATTTCCGATTTTAAAATTTGGAAAAATTCTATTGTGTTTGGTTTTATTACTTCTTCACACAGAGTACGGTTGCAAAAAACTCACGTTGAGTCCGCGAAGGTTTCCGCCAGTGAGAAAATAGTCCGCGGCCAAAAAAGGTTGGGAAACGCTGTGTTAGTACAACACTTACGGCGCTCCAGTACTGTACGTATACCAATGTGGAGGCAGTAAAGCAAAAAATCATAAAGGGGAAATGCCTTGATACGTATACTACAGTAGCACCCGAAATTTTGCGATTTGCAATGTCTAAAAATCTTTTTTTATCGGTCGCGGACCATCATAAAACAAAACTTATGGTAATCTCCGTTTTATTTTTAGTATTGTCGCTTTTCAATTCAGAAAATTTAGGTGGCCACCATTGACACCTACCAGAAATAAAATTATTTCTCGTTGTTCGAGCTCGCGAGAAACACCACTTGGGTATCTATCCACGCGTGTGCCGATTCGTGTTTTCGTCGGAAATCCAATCGTTTGATTAAGCGACGCGCAAGTGACCTGTGTCGCTTCACCTGTTACCAAATTTTCAAATAGTAAATTGCTATTCTAATAGTTGAATATTCGAATACTGTATATGCCCAGCACTTCTCAGTATCCAGTAATTATTGACTCAATTAATGATATGTGAATAAACTTGCTTTTTATGTTTTATGTAAATTCTAGCGTAAATCGTAACTTGGCTGACGGCTAACTTTTGCAAAAACGTTTGCGGCCCGCAGTGAATTTCTGGCTCGTTGCGGACTCATTCAAACGCTCCGCGGACTCATTTGAGACCGCGGACTCGGGTTGAGAAACACTGGTTTACATGAACACGATTTGGTCAAAATACGTTTTTGTCACGACAATAGTTGCCATGTGAACGCACTAATTGAATCACAATAATACACTATTATTAGTAGTACAAATCAATACCTTACATATTATAACTAACACTACAAGCCTAAGTCGTTCACTAATTAATCAATTATAAACCCTAAAATAACACTCTCAGACCGACGTCAGAACAGCCACCAGCCAGAAACTTCCAGAACCCTGTAGCGTGCGCGGTCTCCTGACGTAACTTCCACGAAGTCGTTGTGGTGCAATAACCAAGCATTCGATAAGCTGGTCCATTGCGCCAGCTTGCGGAAGAAATAATTATACTTCAAGATATTGGCAGTGACACTGACTGCTGAGTAGTAGATCTAGAAATATGGTTTTAAATAGATAGTTTTCATCCCGCAAAATAAAATTAAATGATATGATAAGCATGGTCGAATTTTTTAAATATTGTTAATGTTATATTTATCAGTAATTAGGCCATTTCCCCCGACCACTGGCGACCATAAACGCGTATTGGAACGTTGTGTTCTCTGGTTGCATTGCGACCTTCATTATTCAATTAAGCTGAATCAGAAATAATTAGACTCATAAGCACTTTTATTTTGTGTGGTGGCCCTAATTTTATTGGGAAGTTTAAAAGATTTAAGGAAATAAAATATTTCGGTCATAATAGCTCTTTATATTTCACCAGACATCAATATAGGTCATTGGCGTCTCAAGTCCGGCTTTTGTTAGTATTCTATGTTTGACTTCTCTCTCATTACGATTTAATATTAGACTTACTGCCTCAAAGGTGACGCTGCTCGATAACCATCTCTGGTTTATCGCGTCTCCCTTCACACTGAAATGTAATTTTTTATTTATTCCAATTTTGTTCGTCAATGTTTACATTCGGTTTGTGATAAAATAAACTACTGACTGACTGGCCGAGACGGAGGTAGTTAATAGGCGTCGTATGAAAAAATACTTAACATTTGATTTAACATTCGACTTATGGTATATTTAGGTTCTGCGGCCACAGTTTCAAAGATTCGAGCTCTTCTTCGTGGGTACAGAAACAGAGATTCTAACGAAGGTATAGTGACTGTCTCTGAGTTTTAATCTGTAATAATATACCTAGATAAAAGGGAGCTAATTTCAAGTTGTTATCAAACATTCTTAGCGATGAGAATACTATCTCGAATATAAGTTTAATACAGTTTTAATATACATAGCTAATAACATACTCAGAAGCTGGAATTTAGTGGTAGAAAAGTGCGTTAGCTTTATGGTACCGGTAGGGTAAATTCTTGCGACTTAAAAACATGAGTTTTATTTTTTAATATTATTATTCAATATCAAACATTTATGTGTGATCAGATTACTATCTCACCTATATGTCCAATTTTGTATTTTGAAAAATATATTCATTTATGACGTCATAGTTATTTCACGGTGGCGTCATAATTAAGATTCTTACGTTGTGTAAATACAAAATATAACAGTATATTATGACAGTACAAATGTCATCCTCAACCAAATCCTAAGTACAACACTGTTTGTGAAATGAATACAGGAGGTGTCACCGAGTACAAAATCACACAACTCTGTAATATTCTTATATTTATACAAAAAGAACAGTAATTTAATAATATTATCTTCTGAAAACTCAAGTTCAGTGATTGGTGTAATCTAATGACGATTTTTTATACGAAAAATTGACCTAAATTAGCGTTAAATCACAATTGCATAGTTCGAAAGCAGCATTGGACTCAGGATACGATATAGATAGTATAACTCAATCGGTTTTACAGGTCTAATAATACAGCGCTCCATTAGCCAAGATAGGAGAGTTCTGGCAGATAACACAAATGCATAACAGCATATATTTACTCTAATCCATAATCGTTATGTTTATATAACGGGGTGAGAAACGCATGAATTAGAAATGGTTTTAGAAAATCAAACAGTACGTCGTTCGTTGAACACAGACAAGCCATTTTGCATAATAATCAAATTTATACAACGAACCGATACCAGAAAACACACATATGTATCCAAAATCTTTGGATGGGTGCATCGGTTAATTGGTTCCATTACATTTGAACCCACAACAATTGCACCTATGGAAGTTTGCATCCAACAAATATCTGAACCCATACAAACCCTAACCCATGAATTTTAACACCTGCATATAGATTGAACGCGCGGATATACGGGTGAAAAGTAAGGGTTCAAATGTGCGGTCACCGGTAAATTTTGTATCATGCAAGTCAAGATGACATTATTTTCACAGTCATTTCGGTAAGACTGTAGAATTGAAATGGCAAAGATTAAGTATCATACACTACATCACACATATTACTATTGTACAACAGAACTCACCAAACGGCATCACTTTTATTATATAGACTAATAAAATAGCGCTTGTTGAACCCAACTTTCTACAAAAGTTTTTGCAGAATAAATTTACCAGCGATTATCACCAATAGGTCTGAAATTTCAAACCTCAATTTCTAAACGTTTTTTGGCAAGACACCCATTTTAGTTGGAGACATCGAACTTGACTAAACAGCGCTTACATGCAAAAACAAACCTATGAATGTGGCTTTTGCCACAACAACTCATACTGCCGTAATTACCAGATATGTGCAGCTAAACTGAGAAAAAAATGAAATACGGGATTCATGAGCTAATTGATCTTCGGTTTATTAGATTATATCAATGTCGGCGGAGTGTTCAGAGCATTCCGTGATCAGCCATTGTGTGGAAGAAGACATGTTTTTCGTGGAGAGCAGCTGAGCAAGGTAACTCCCAGACCCGTGGCGATCAAATTTCTCGATTTCAACAGACGTAACCTGCAGGAGGCCAAGGTTCTTTTGAAGCTGGCTCTTCATCCAAATGTTGTTTCCATTATTCACTCCGACGTGTATCACGATGGTACATTCGGTCAAAGAATGTTCATTGTTATGGCACTTTGTCACGAGGAGAATCTTACTGATTATCTACAGAATCGGGAAAAATTGCGCCGGCCATTGGACGACAACCTGGCCATCTCGTTTGCGCAACAGCTGCTTTACGGCTTGCAGTTTATTCATCAAAATGGCGTCATTCACCGCGATCTGAAGCCAGACAACATCTTGTTGTCACTCGATAAGAAGGCTCTTAAAATATCCGATTTTGGGCTGTCGAAAGTGCTACGCAAAGGCCGTTCATACACTGCCCAAAGTATCATGCGAGCTGGTACTGATGGCTACAGAGCTCCGGAAACCTATAACGACGACGTGATTTCTGAAAAATCTGATACGTATTCAATGGGTCTCGTGATTTACGCGGTATGGAGTCATGGAAAACATCCATTTGGTGAAGATCCAGATGCATGGAACTTGTACATCAAAAAAAACAAAAATCGGGATCTCAGCCATCTGCTCCTCAGCGACAGAACCAAAGCAATTAATTTGCTTGAGAAGATGTTGCAGTTTGAGCCGAAAAAACGCCCAACGGCTGACAAACTTCTGGCCCATGAACTATTTCAAAAATCCAGGCAAGGTGAAAAAAAATTTTGATCTTATTTTGTTCCCGATAGATAAATAAGTTTCCTTTTCGAATTTCAGGGCAAAGAATCATATTCAAATTTTATTTTCTGGAAAAGCGCGGAAATAGTGTTTTACATAATCTCGACTTTATACGTTATAGAAAATAATACACCCTCCAAATTTGAAAAACTTACAAAATCGTATTGTACGCGTTCAAAGGTAAACCGAACATGTCCCCAGATTTAAGTTTGAAAAATATGAGTCCTAAAAGTGAAGAGTTAAAAAGCGTGGTTCAAGGGGGACAGGACATATTCGAGGCCTGAAACCCAAGCCAAAACCAAGACAAGGTAATAATCTGGAATATTCGATTAGTGAAAAAATCCCGTTTCCACATTTTCTCCTTAAATGGATATTGTATAATACCGTATTTTTTCGGGTACAACGAGCATAATTATTTACTGACTTTCAATCAAAAATTTACGAGTGCGTATTACACACAAATAATAAATATAAAGTGAAGTTAAGAGAAATATCCCGATTTTCAATCAAAACTAATACAGCGCCCTTTACGTGTGTAGATACGTTACTCAATTACTTATTATAAGCATATTTGCTGCACCTTTTCTCAATGATGTCACATAGCCCACGCTTGAAAACAAAGGAGTATTTTACTAAAATAAGAGCACAAACCGTCACTCAAAATAATAAGTTGCGTGATGCGAACTTATTGTGCGCGATTCATTCCACTTGTACCGATCACTGGACGTCATTCCCATATGAGCACCGTCTCGACATTTATAGATACAACATGATTTTAACAAACTTTATTCCCGATTAGAAAAAGCGTTTGAATCTCGGAATTTCAATTTAAGTCAGTAAAAAATAGCGGCCCGCGTGCCAGGGTTTAGACCAGCCTGATTTAGAGCATTATTCATTTTCAACACTTGTCTAATACAGAAGCGATGAAATTCAGTAGCACAAAAGATGAAAATGTAATTATCTTGTCTTCAAGTGGTGAATTCCACTTTTACAAAGCAGCAACAAAGCAATGGCGTGAATGGAAGGTAAGATAAAGGAAGAAGACAATGCTACTGATTGTATTGCAAAATAATCTCAAATTATTTTCCTTCCTAGGTAATACATTGGTTTTCTGATGTTCCATATTCTATTGTTGCATTGGATGATTATCTCTATGTACTGAAGAGAAATGATGAAGTTCTTCGTACAAAATACGCGGATTCTGAACCGATATGGGAAAGAATGTCGGATATGTTACACGATCACGGATTTTGGCAACCCGCAGTTGCAATGGATGGTAAATATTTGTTTATACAAAAATGCTCAAAATCCGACTTTAAGATATTATTGATAAAAATTGCTATGTACTTAAACGAAATTCATCCAATTCCAAAATATACAAAAATTAATATTAAATTAAATTATGAATACAGCAACTTTTTGCTTTCTATTCCACAATGGTGGAGTTTAATAACTATATCTTTAAGCCCAATGTGCATAATAAAGATATTGTTATGACAAACGCACAGCTCACGTTCACATCTAATCTCGACCGATATTATTTTTTCGATTTATTGCGAACTAACGGCTCGAAAAAATGACAGATTCCGACATCTAGCAGCGAAGTAAATTCGCACAAATGGCGATTTGAAAATATCTAAAGGATAGAAAAAACAGTAGAAAAGTAATAAACATACCCATGGATAATCATTACCTATTAATTTACATTATAGTTAACAAAACACCCGTTCGATAAATTAAATAAATGCCCTGTTCACAAACTAAAGCAAGTCAATATAAATAAGTTAGAATAAATTTTAGCTAAGAATAATTTTCATTTCTGAACCCCTCAATAAATTAAAACTGTCGGAATAAGACATCATACTCAACCAGGGCCAACATAACTGTTTGGTTGTTAAACATTTAATCAGGGATTTTTCATACAAGATAGAATTTTTGTACGTTGATAATATTATGACTCTCATACTTTTAAAAAATTTCTTTTAGGATGCATCTATGTCTGTGGTAATTTAGGATCGAACGATCGCTCAGTCGAAAAATACAATCCAGCGAATAACGAATGGAAACAGTTGAAAAGTATGAAAATAGGAAGAGGTGGTTCCGGACTTGTTTCAGCTAGAGGTAAATAATGCCTTAAACCGTGAATTGACGTCACCGAAGTCATTTACATAGTGATAATACGATATGCAATCTTGGTATCCCACGTGTAAAAAATATGGCGGAGAATTGCTGTTTTAGTAATTATAACATTCTTTCATTTGTCTCTCTTGATTGTGAACTGTATAATGTTATGACGTCATCGATAACAGTGAGCAAATGTAACGCAATGCGACCGGGAAGTACATTTTCAACAAGAGTTTTTTTCCTTCATTTAAATATTAAACATGTCGACTGTGCCAAGAAAAAAACCTATCCGCTCGCACACACCCTGAATTTTATCACAATGAAATAAAAAATTAGATTTTTTTGAAATCCTATTACGAAGCACTAGTTTTCCATGGAATTCTATCACGAACACGTGTAAACAATAACCCTTTCACTTAGATTCCAGTTTACATTCATTCAAACCATATAACGATCCATTTTTCTCGCTTATATTTGCAAACTTTTTATTCAAGACCTATTTGAATTATTCATATATATCCAAACATCAACACATTCCTTGCACACATTGAGCTCATATATACCGAGTTTAGATTATTTGATAGGCTGTATTATTATTTGTTTATCCTATCCCATCTTTTCTCGTTTATATTGCATGTAGCCTATATCGAAATTGTGAAATTCGTTTTTGTATTTCAGGACGTTTATATTGTTACGGCGCATATGATGAATTCAGTCGTAAGCTCGAGAGTGGCGAAGTGTTCGATCCTGAAAGTTCAAAATGGGAGTTCACTGCGCCGATGCCTGTAGGCATTGGCTATATATCTACCGCAGTGTCAAACGATTTCATATACATCGCAGGTATGATGCTGGAGTAAGATTATTCCCGTACAAGTGGCCATGGCTTAGAAAGAATACAACCAGTGTGCGATATTCAAACAAATAGAACTCGCGCTGAAAATGATCGAGATTAATGTGGTCGACAAATAGTTCGGTATTTAGTGAACACACAGGATTGGATTTATCCCGGGTCAGCGTCAACCACGGCTCACGTTACCAGTCGATGACAGGTTTGGTATAAGTTAGTCAGTTATTTGTTTCAGATGCATGAACTTGATGGTGGAGGAAGCCGTAAACGACCAGCGTAACTCACCAACAATCATGTCACTATAATCATACCCCACGAGCTGCGAACCCACTCAGGGTAATCAGAGATGAGGAGACAAGTGTATTCTAACGCTCAGCACAATGCGCACGACGATCCACACCACCGAGCCTTATTCTAGTTAATCGAAAATGTTTGTATGAGACTGTAGAAAACCATATTAACCGCTTGAACCCGGCAAGCCGGTTTACCGGCTTGTTTGAGTACGCTCTGTGCCCCGGCAAGCCGGTTTACCGGCTTGTTTTTCGTGTCGGAGGGAATCAACTTTATGATCTCGTATCTCAAGAACCACAATGAGTATTTAAATAAATTTTATATTGCATGAAAGCTTGTTATTGGGACTAATTATATTGTGATGATCGGTGCTCTAATATACGATGTTTCAGTAAAATTGGCAATTTGAAAGTGCGTATGAAATTATTGTATGATAACAAATATTTAATATAAAGAATTTCGACTTCTTGCCTAAATAGCCACATATTCAATCGGCAATATATGTGGAGAATTTGAATAGCTTTTTATATACGTATCCAAAACGATTTTACGATGAGCCATTCAAATTTTATGACCAAATATATTAGATTATCTGTAGATTTAACAGCGACGCTGCGTCAAATTGATGTTCTCATTGAAGAGAGGCAACGTCTCGTCACGCACAACTTTACGCATATTACGCAAATGCAACTAAACGTGACGATATCCGCAATAACGTTACGTCGAGATGTTATTATTTAAATGTCCGCAGGAAGTAATTAATTAACCCGATGCTACGCATTCAAAATTCGCACTACGCTTTGACTTTGACTGCCCGCTCAAGCCCCATTAAGTTGTGGTTACGTATACGCAATATGAACAAGATTGTGATTTTATTAGCGGATAACGGAACAATAAAGACCATGAAAAATGTATGTACATAAAAGACTGCTTGCTAAAATTTTAAATTGAATATTGCACTTTGTTGTGCCCGGAACAATGAAGAACATGAAAATATTAGGCAGACTAAATCCAATATTGCACTTTGTTGTGCCAGTTATACCAATGGTTGTTGGTTTCGTTACCTATACATAGGTACTCATTACAGTATTTGTACTTATATACTGTCTCGCATCGTTTCAGCAACGCTTTGTCTTTAGCAGCTGGATTGGTTTTTTGGCAATAATGTAAATTTTGCTGCATACGACGCATCTATTATTAGAACTGGCGTTTTGCGGTAGGGTATCTAGTTCTGGCGACGCATATGATCTTGTTGGAATAAGAGTTGCTCTTTCTGCATTATTAGTTCTCTCAGATATTGATCCATCCACTTGCTTCGCCTAACATTCGTAAAATCAGATATTTTGATCTGCAGAGCAGGCAAGTACTTATTTTGGTTGATATTTGAACAAATACTCATGGGCGAATAAAACATTTTCCACGTGAAATTTTATATGACGATATTAACTTCACTTCGCTATTACTGCACGCATTACTCGACGTCGGTACTTCAATCCATACAGGGTTAATATCATATCGAAACTCGGCGACCGATGTTCCGCTGAGAACGTCGTCGTGAAAGTTATCTTGCGCATTTTGCCACGCAATACGTTTCGAACGTACTTATCAACATCTTCATGACGGTAGTCACGTGATCGGCTTTTGCGTAGCTGCGTAATCAGTGCGTCATGGCCGCTTATCGATGTTGTTCACCCGACACAATGATACACAATTAAATATTTAAATATAAAATTGGTTATATGGCAGCCACAATAGTAATTCGAATATCAACAAAAAGCTTATAAAAAACTCTTTATGAACATCAAATATTGGCAGTATATTTTGTACCAAACTAACAAAATTTCAAGCCAAAACTCACATACATGCAGAAAAATGACTGTTAGATTAGGGTCAATTTTATTAATTTTGACAAAATGTATTTCAAAATGGAAAATACATTCTGAATGCACGATAAAATTTCCTTTCGATTGAAATGTCTCACAACGTGCTACCTATAATTGGTAAAAAGTTACAAGCGTGCCAAATAGCCAGTATTTAGACTTATTTTATTGTTCTACCAATACGGCGCCGCGAACCTTCAGGGTGAGCGAGTAACTTCGCTCAGAGCCGTCAGAGTTCAAAGAGTTAAGCATAGGGTTTTAATCACAAGGGTATAATCATATATACCATGTAGCCAATTTGTGATCTGTGATGGCTTGACGGTTGAAGCGTTGTAATAATGTATATATATACATATATGTAACAGTATGCAAGCTATCGTACTTGTACAATACTAAGGCAAATTTGTTGGTAGTTATTTTAAAGATTAGGATCCATTATTTCACATACCAGTAAACATCACCCCACCAGTCTTCTTTTTCTTTTTGTGCCAGTGCCATATTATTAGGGTGATTGACTGGATCATTACAGCACTGCTCAGTGGCGTAGCCAGCCCAAAATTTTGGGGGAGGCCAAATTTGAAAATTTTAGAAATTATATTGGGTTTAAAACACCCGTTCTTCAAGCGCAAAACAACAACAGTTGGTCAACAAGCAAACTGATTCAATTACTCAGCTGGATTTTTGTGAATACAAAATCCATTAATAAACAATTTTTTATTTGAAACAACAAATATTAACAACGCAAATTGAATAAGTAAAATACATCGCCCCGATTAAAAGTCCATCCTTCGCTTCCCGCCAACTATGCTCGACACAACTCGATTAATTTTCTCCTCGGTGACCATTTCACGGTGACAGTGAAGCACACACAAATCAGAAAGGCGATTGGACGTCATTGATGAGCGCAGCCATGTCTTTACCCGTTTCATGCATGAGAAAGACCGCTCAGCCTCAACGGTGGTTGCTGGTAGCGTCATAACGATCTGTATTGCGGTGTACACGCTTGGATAATCTCGAGCGCTCAGAAGAAGCCCCTCCAAACATTCGTCGTTAACGTCGGAACTTAAAGAAGTTCTCCACAGTCTCACTTCATTTTGGAGGTTATCCAATAAATACAGACGCTCTACCTCATCCACGTGAACTGGTTTGTTCGGTGGAAGAATTGATAGCAATTAAAAAAATGATGGGTTGTCAATGAAGCGTTTCCGAATAGAGCAGCTCAAGCCGTCGACGTATGTGAGATATACGGAACGTTTAAAATACTGGGATGCTGAATCAGCACAGACATTGTCGCGATAAACTTGTACTTCGACTACTCTGGGTATTGTCAACCCTTTCAAGCCAGCTATTTCACAAGCTTCTTTGTAAATATTCAATGCGATTTCAGAGTCATTGCGTTCTTCAGCGATAACGCTCTGAAGAGAGTGTGAGGTTCTTTACTGACGGCACACTGACTCCGACCGCCTGAAGTGCGCGCGCTAGTGGCTCCATTGTGCCGAATATCGACCAATCAAACATACGGCGTAGATAACCGACGACTTTTCTAGAGCAGATTTCAGAGAAAAAGCCTTCGCCCGCGTCTCCTGTTAGCATCTCTCGCCAAAGAATCAAGAGCCTCAAGTACTCGTTTGAAGTTGCATTTGAAGATTCGGATGCTCTTGTACTTCTCAGACCATCTGGTGGGGCAGAACAAAGGGATGTTAATTCCTAAACCCGCGCGCCTTTTAGGGCTCTCCCTGAAAAAACGAATAGTCTCACGAATGATATCACAGGTGCTTCTGATGATTGCAACTTTACTTTGGTCATTTATGACCAAATTCAAACAATGAGAAGCGCAGTGCACAAATATTGCGCGCGGGTATTTATCACGAATGCGTTTTTGCACACGCTGACGTGACCTGCCATTGTCGTTGCACCATCATAGCCTTTCCCCACAAGTTTTTGCAAATCCACTCCTATACCAGAGAGGTGGGTCAAAATATTTGAGGAAATTGATTCGGCAGAAACAGAATCCATTTCCACTAATCCTGTGAAGCGCTCGCACACTTCACCACCTTTCACATATCTCAAAACGATGCTTAGTTGTTCTTTCCCAGAAATATCACATGATTCGTCGACTATTACGGACACAAACGATTTATTAGCCTCCATAACGATATCTTGCACTATCATGTTGCTTGCTACCTTGAGAATTTCATTTTGTATCATCGGGCTTGTATACTTAGCGTTTCCGGCCATTCGAGCGAAATGCCTTTTCCACTATCCCCGGAATGTCCGCGCAAGGGTATGTTACCCGAAGCACAGAACATGACAGTCTTGACAATGGAAGTCATTATTCGTCTGTTTTCTTTTGTTTGCGTAGCATATTGGGCCTCCATGTTTGCACGCACATTTTGACCAGTTTCCATGCTTTTGACAAAATTTTTCGCAGCTATATTTGATTCTCGGTGGTAATTTGTGTCTCGGTGTGCTACAGCCTTTTCCATAAATTTTTTGTAGTCAATGCATGGTCTTGTAACAAAGGCAGTGTCCCTGAGAGTTCCATGCTTCAAACGTGCTTGCATGACTATGCATATCTTACACAAACCACCCCCATCAGAGAGTTGGGTGTAAACTAACCAACTGCAAAATCTGTTATCGTCAAGCCTTTTTATGAGAAATTTACGACGACTTTGTCTAACGGTATCCAGAATCGTCACGTTTTTCGGACCATCCGAAGTTAGAAGCCTGTATCTCTCCGCATCGGTAAGCTATGTATGTTTCTTAAGAATAAATCCAATATCGTTTGTTTTCCCTTCGTTGATTATTAGTTCATCTTCGGGAATAGAAGTGATAGACGTAACTGACGTAACCGGTGCATCCACAGCCTGAGAAGCGCTTATTGATGTATTTGAGGAAAGCGAGTCTTTATTTCGCTGGAAAAAACTATCGGATTTCGCCTGTTTTAATTTAGCCATCGAAGTAATTTGGTCATCAAAATCCAAGCGTTTCAAATAAAAATCCGGCGAGGACAAATCAAGACCGAGTAACTGACCGAAAGCTTGCGAAACAGTCTTTCCCATACTGCTCATAAAAGCGAACGGTCAAGTCTTTGTGACGTAACAATGACAATCAGCAAGCGTGACGAGACAAGATGCCACAAAACTGGTGGATTAGGAATGGAATTCTTGAAAATTTTGGGGGGAGCCATGGCCCCTCTGCCCCCCCCCCTTCCCCCTGGCTACGCCTATGGCACTGCTGAACTGACGATTGGGATGTCTAATTCAAAGTCAAATAACTTGGCTGTGCACAGATTCACAAAATGTTTATACTTTGCAGGTGGTCAAACATTTCTTTGCTATGATATCAACAACAATACATGGAAGCAAATATCTCTGCAATATCAATTATTATATGAGAATTGGGAATTCGAACATATTGTTGCTCTCAACAATGGAATATATCTTATTCTAGCTTTGCAAGAGTAAGTATAAAGTTTGAATTGTTTTATGTCATTTTAGAACATGATTTTTTAATGAAGCAAACGAATTTATAACATTTAGTTTATACCAGTGCTTCTCCACCTGTGGTACCCAAACTACTAGTAATACTCGAACAGCTTTGATTTATGGCAACAATTAACTTCTGAGTTGGATAAATCATACGAGAAACGCTTTCTCTTTCATCGTGCCAATCAAAGAGTATTTCCTCGAGGTTTGCGATAATTAAACCTGACGGTAGACGACGCAAATTCTCTCGTGATTTTGCAAGAAATTAATACGTTTGTTACTGCATATATTAAAAGTTTGCACGAATCACTTAAAATGGATGCAACATTATAAAATACTCTTCTAGCGGATTTCTTGTGTCACTGTTCCCATCCGAAAATAGGGATTTGTCGGTGGTAAGTGGCCCTAGTGAGAAACACTGAAGTAATACACACAGTAACAGCTTGAGAACCACTGGTTTATATAAAAGTTATTATGTTGTGATTTACCGATTCAGCATCACCGGCTTTTTTTACTTGTCAAATTAAAAGATTGCTCACATATTTTCAGAAAGTATTCCTTGTACAAATTTGATCCGAAGGCAAATCAGATTAAACACGTTGATACGGATGAAAGATTTGGTTGCCCATCAATCACCGTCGGACATCTGTGATATCATTAAGACTATCAGATTTTAAAAAACAATGTTGTTAATGTTTCTTATAATCAATGTATATAATGTTTCATGGATACAAGTCAGTGTATAAACACAACATAAGTCGCCTTGTAAATATTTTATTGGGGGAGTGGGATTAAAGGAATTTGAATCCTGAACAATTAGGCAACTAAAAAAGTTCTCCTCGCGACACTTCAGCGCAACAAAGTCCATCACATGCGACTTCCCAACACAATCTTGCAGAATTATCAGGACAATATAACTTAGTCATGACTAAGCAGACATATAATCAAGCCACAATGTTAATCTCATGACCAGTGGTTCCATTTAAATTGTTCTATCACCATTATCATGTTCCTAGCCCTGGATAATTTGGAGCGCAATTGTTGAGTCCAATTTATCAACTTTTCAAGTACATGTATGATGAACTGTATATTAGATAATCATTCTAGGACACGGGAGGCCATGGCCAATCTATATCAGCAACTTTCTCGCAACAGCAGTTTCGAGTAACATATATTTATTAATATAGATTATAGAACATTATGAAATGACTGGCTGTTCACACACATCACTGTCTTTTTAGATTTCGATCGAGGTGGACAACCTTTTTCGGCGCGCGTGCCAAAATCGACTAAATTTGATGAAAAAATTCTTCCGCGTGCCGACCAAAATTGTCGAGAGCTCACTCAGTTGTGACGTCATAATATATTTCTTTGAGCCATATGTCAGGGGTGGGCACACCGCGGCTCGCCAGACTTTTTGTGCGGATCGTCTCGCTAACATGAATTATTATCCAAATTTTAACTAAGAGAAAAACTTTAATGTAAACATTTTTAATTTATTAAAAGTCGTAAAGAAGTTTTCGTCAATAATTAGGACAAATTATGATTTAGTATGAAAATCGCTGTAGCGTTGAATTTAATCAGTCGAGACAGCAAATCTTTCGTCACAATGGTCAATGTTTATTGATGCGTCGGCGGTATTGCAGCTTGATTGCTGTTAGTTAGTCTAAGTTTCTGTGCAAGTACGAAGATGAAAACAGAGTTGTCAAGTCAGAATGGGAAGAAGAATACGCATTTACCAGTCAGGAGAATAAACCTTTCTGCCATAAGCTACTAAGTGAGAATAAAGTCAGCAATGTTAAACGGCACCATGAAACGAATCATGAAAACTTCTTACGAGACTACTCTCGTAAATCAGCTATAAGGAAACACAAATTAAATGAGCTCAAATTGTGCATATATTTGAGCATAGCTGCCTTGTTTATCTATTTATTGTTATTAGACTCTTGTGTGAATTTCTTTTCTGTTCATGGTATTTTGATAATATTAATAAATTCACAAATTCTGCGGCTCTTTTAACGTTCTGACTTGCAGCATGCGGCTCTTATACTAAAAAAATGTGCCCCCCCTGCCATATGTCATGAAAAAACAAAAAGAGTTTAAATAAATAACGGATTGCTAACAAACAATAATGATTAAACGTACGCAGAGTTTCAACAGATAATTCAGAGTCTTGAAACTTTTTTTCTTGAAAAAAAAAACGATTCCGTTTCTGAAGCCTCGCTCGCGTGCCGAATAAATGGGCTCGCGTGCCAAGTTCGGCACGCGTGCCAGGGGTTGCACATCCCTGGTATAGATTATAGAAAAATGTCAAAAAATCCTGATCGATATTTACATGCAATTGCCGAATACCTATCACATGTTTCCGTCTTATTTCTATTAACTTTATGTGACAAAGTCTGTTATAACCAGATCATGCTTGTTGCAGTAGAATCACACCCACGGAATGGACTATCCTGTCTAACAAAGGGTAACAGCATCTATTTTAATAACCAGTGTATATAAGTGATAATAACGGCACTTTAAATCGATAGTTTAATTGTTGTCGTCCGACATTTTCGTTTTGCCCTATCTGCAAAACTGAATGTTCCTAAATCAATTCTTCTCACTCTGATCTGCGGCTTGTTCATTTTTTTCGTTCTGACCAATCGGCAAACCTAACTCATCATAAATCTTTTTTCCCCAACTGTTTTAGTCGGCGGTTTCCTTTTTGAAGTGGCACCTGTACTTCATGGCAAAAGCAACGGTTTTTATGAAAGATTGAAAATATATTTTATTTACGAATATACAAATCCAAAAATGAAAATAATAATAAATCTAATAAACAGTTTTACAAATTTAAAAGCCCCTGAATTCATTCGTGTTCAGAATCGAACAATGTCTTCCATTCGTTTTCATTAACGTTGTCTAAGAATTCATTGACCGAGTTTTCGCATTCTTCTGTTTCAGCAACACACCCGACCCCGACCTGACACACACCCGATCAAATCTCGTCATCCTCTGTTCCATCCATGGCATTACTAATACAGCACTTCTTAAACTCCTTTGCTATGGTTTCAGCAGATATTTCCGCCCATGCTTCCACTATCCGCGAACACATCGTGGTCAAATCGACCCTTTTCATTGCGCCGCCTGTGGTGTATGAATGATTACCGTTGATCATCCAATTTTCCCATTTTTTCCGTAGTATCGCTTTAAAATACTTATTCACCACGACGTCGATGGGCTGTAGCATAGAAGTGAGCCAACCAGGTATTATTACAAGGTCCGATTTTAAGTCACTAAGAATGGACATTATTTCTGACTTGGTATGGCAGCGAAATGCATCCAATACCAAATTGGGACCGTACATTTGAACCCACGTACATTCGAACCCTTGTGTATATTCGCGGGTTCAATCTATATGCGGGTGCTAAAACCCCAGGTTAGGGTTAGTGTGGGTTCAAATATACGTAAAACAAAAAAATTTCCAAGGTGCAATCGTCGTGGGTTCAAATGTAATGGAACCTTCAAAATTACCTAAACCAGTGAGTATGGATTGATTGCTGGTTCAATTCCAGCCATATTTAAAATCTCGGAAGATTCATTCCAAGCATAGTATTTTAAATAAATAAATGACATGGAAGCTAGGATGAATTATGACTATTCATGATATTAACGTTTGCTCAAAATGTACAAGATCGTCGTCAAAATGAAGATACCAGTAATAACTACATCATTCCAATAGTAATTGAATAAAGCGTATGCACTGGCACCACGGACGTAATATGTCCTTTAGAGACCCAAAGGCCTAATGTTTTGGTGCCTTCCCGTAGTATGAGTACCAGAATGGGCCATAATTTTATTCCGGTTTTCCTTATTTTAGGTCTATTACAAGTTCGGGAACAGTCTGTGTTAGCCAAGTGAGTATCCTCCCTGCTCATAGGTTTCAGTTCCTTTACACAACTTATGTAAAATAGGCGAACAAAATTAGCCATCTCCATATTGGTACACCTACTTTCTGGAGCGCAAAAAATTGTGGTGTTCTATTTTATCTAAGATTGATTGCTGCTCTAGCCAGCTTCGCTTCTAAACGTTGCTGATTTTTATTTCCACTACTAACGGGACTTGCTACTTACTCTAGCTGAGTTTTTATTATTTTTTTGTTTTTATTTTCCCTCTCTCGATGCTGTATTTCAGATTTCACAACTTGTTTTTATATTTTATTTGTCTTCGGTTATTTTCTTCCTTCGACTGATTGCGGCTATTTTCTTATATATTTTCCATCTTAATTTTTTTTTTTGCCTTCTTCATTATCTTCCTTTGTCTTTGTTAATTTGCTTGCATGCTTTTTCTTTTACCCATTCTCATCTTTAATATATATATATATTATTTTACTTTATTATTTCTTTATTTTACTCACTTATTATGACTGAATGTGGATTGAGTTATTGGACACGTAAATGACATAACGATCGTTTCAATATTATGTTGGTCTTGTTGTTGTTCTTTGACACTTTTTGGACATCTAGTGGAAAATATAAAAAAACGCTTTTCTCTTTCATTACTGGACCGATTGCTTCGAAATTTTTACTGGTTAAAGATGAAATTTTTCTCCAGAAGGCTATTACTTTTATTTATATATTAAATATTTCTGTTAGCTCTGTGTGATTTGTTTTTGTTTTCTATGACGTCACCGAACGTTCTGCGGACGCATAGCCGACACTCCTCTTCTTTTTGATCACGTGCCATCGAACGTCGATGGTCCGTAACGAAGTCCTTACGGTACTTTGCTACGATTTTTTACTTACGCTGATCGACGGTACGCTAAACCGTACTGCGAACAGACGTGTCCATATATTTGGGCGTAGCTCTCTTGTTTGCTTGGGGCCTCCTTTTCTAGCTGATTTCTATTTATGATGACGTCTTTATTTATTTCCCCTGATCACTCGCTGCTTTCTCAATTTCATATTTATTTTACTCGTACTGCTTGCGGGATGACTGATCACTAATACCTATTTTTCCCTCAGCTATTTTTATCTTCTACTTTGATTCTTTTGGCTTGCTGATTTCCAATTTTATGATTGCTGTCTTCGTTTATTGTTTTTCGTCAAACGCTGTCACCACTCGTCTAGTTGGTTTCTACTATTTTTAATCAATCCACCTTTATTTACATTGCTTGGTCGGATGCTGGTTTACATTACGGCTGGTCTGCCTCCCGCTGGTTTTAACATTTAGTCTAACACTTCCTCAATCCTTATCCTTCATAGCCGCTTGCTGCACTTGTCTTATCCGCTATTCCTTCAATCCAACTCGAACACCCTCATACCTGGCCTGATGTTCGACCCTGTCTCTGCACCTCCCCCGTACCACACCACCGCTAATGACAAGACTGAGTCAATAAGAATCTTACTTAATTAACAACTTCGCGCTTGTCAGCCCGTTACGAGGCCGATTACCCCGAAAAAGACAACGACATTAAACATACTGGTTTGCGTCGGTTATTATTCATGCCATGAATGGAAGACGTTCATCTGAGAGTGAGACTATAGTGTGCGATGTTTTAACTTTGTGTAAATTATATGATATCCTGTTTTAATCGTGGTTCACTTAAGCTTACTTCTTACAAGAAAAATGGTTTATTCTGCTATCATCGGCGACAAGACGCATAAGATAATTTAGGGAATAAATCTGCAAACCAAATTTCTAACTGTCAGAGGAGGAATACTAAAGGCCGGTATACACGGCAGTAGTATAGCTCACCGCACAGCGACTCTCCGCACTGTGCAGTGTGCACGGAACCACAGTTCTGCGCAGTGTACTGTGACGTGAGGTCAGGCGGGAAACGGACTTGTCCTTCGTCTTTTGTATTATTTCTGTTTTGGATATTTTGGGGATCGTTGCAAGATTAATTTTATTAAAATGGGTATCGTATCGCGAAGAAGAATAAGTCGTTTTCGGTCACGGCGCTACAAGCAGTACTTGTACCGACATCAGCTGAAGTTATTGTTTGTGGTTCTCTGTATTAGATTAAAAGAGGATGAGCGCTGTGTCGGCAAGAGATTGTGGATGCACCCAATACTTTGCAGACGAAAGGAACATGGTAATTTTTTTTTACAATACACTAAATGCATACGTCTCAGTCTCACGAAGCCTATACTCACCTTCTTTGCCTCTAATTTCAGGAGAATACTACAGATTGGTTAGGGAGATGAGAATGGAAAGAGAAGCCTATTTTAAACAGTACTTCCACATGACACCATCTACATTTGACCGTCTTTTGAATATGATAGAGAGCAAGATTGTGAAACAAACTACAAATATGCGTGAACCAATTCCGCCTGAGGAACGACTTGCAGTCACTTTGAGGTATTTTGAAATAGGGTTTTAACCCACAGTATGAGTGAAATCGTGATTGATTGATTAAAATATAAATGAACAGTACCTAACGTTAGTCTACATATGGTAGTTTATCGCTAAATACAAGACTATATATTTTTCAGATATTTGGTGACGGGGGATTCATATCAGACCATCGGGTTCTCTTACAGGATTCATAAAACGACCATATCGCGAATTATTCCAGAAACCTGCGCTGCAATATGGGATTCCCTGCAGCCTGTGTTCATGGCAGTCCCAAGTGAAAATCAGTGGAAGATTATTGCAAACGATTTTAAACAATTATGGCAATTTCCAAACTGTGTTGGAAGTATTGATGGGAAACATGTTGTCATACAAGCTCCTGCAAACAGTGGTTCATCATTTTTCAACTATAAAAAAACTTTCAGTCTGGTACTGCTTGCAGTTTCAGACGCAAAGTACAGATTTATTTACGTGGATGTTGGAGCGTATGGACGGCTGAGTAATGGGAATGTTTTTGCTTCATCATCTTTTGGAAAAAACTCCTGGATGGTTCATTAGACCTGCCAAAAAGCACCATATTGGAAGGGATGATGGAGCCACTACCACACGTTTTTCTTGGTGACGAGGCTTTTCCCTTAAAAACCAATTTGATGCGTCCTTTTCCAGGTACCGGATTATCAAGAAGGTCCCGTATTTTCAACTATCGCCTCTCGAGAGCTCGCAGGGTTGTGGAGAATGCCTATGGCATTATGATATCTCGATTCAGAATTTTCCGCAGGCCTATATGCGTATCACCAGCCAGAACAGACCATATCATTGAAGCATGCACAGTCCTTCACAACTTTCTTAGATATGATTCTAATTATTTTGAGGCGGATTTCGTAGATCACGAGGTCAGTGAAAGTGCAGTGGAAGGCCGAAGAAAATTCAGCAATGTTAAATATCAGGAAGATTGGAAGGCCGAGTGCGAAGGAGGCAGTAAAAGTTAGAGAACAATTCAGCGAATATTTTGTTAGTGAGAAAGGGGCACTGCCATGGCAGGATAAATATGTGTTCTCGAGTGGTCGAAATATGTTCTAAATGCACTATCCCCCCTATCATTTTTTGGTTTTATTGCTTCGTTTCACCTTTTCTGAATAAAAAAAATTTTGCTTCCGACTTGGTTAGCGGAATCTTTCATCTTGTTTTTATATATGTTGCCACAGTGGAGATAATAGCAACTACGAGGGTAAATCGCCAGACTGGTTGACATTTTAGGTACACTATTGGGTTAGCACTTACAGGGATGTACAAAAGCTACTGAGCAATGATATCCAGTTGGCAAGATTTAATACAAAAAAAATATTCAGAAAAATTTATATTTAAGTAATATCAATAGTTTATTCAATAGAGTATTTAATTTCATTAATGAGATTCATGACTCCAACTTTGAACCTCCATCTTTTTTCCACACTCATCGTCTTAACCTCGTGAGCCATGCTCAACAAGAAGAGTTCATCAGGATCTTCCTGTATTTTCTCTAAAAACAAGAAACATTTATATATATATATAATTTTGGTTTGATACGTACCAGTAAGTAGATATTTTTTTGAGTGATCTGAAGCATAAATATTTCACCAAAAATTATTTACACAAATGAGAAAGTCAACAATTTAAACTAAAATAATGTAGGTGTCATGGTACTCGTGTAGTACGTGAATCAAGATGCCAGACATCGGAACATAGTATGTGTACCAGGTTAAGGTTCAACCCTAATTTCAGATACAAATACTACAGAAGGCACTTGGCTAGAATTCAAATTCTTAACAGAACTAAAATAAGGGAAATTGGAATAAAATTATGTCCCAACCTGATACACACACTACGTTCAAAGCGTCCGCCATCTTGGTTAACATCGTACGGGAGCGCCAATTTTTTTGAAATAGCGACTCAAGATGGTTTCCAGGCATCCAAGTTATGTACCGCGATTCACTTTATAAGAATCACTGCTCGACTTGACTTACCTAATGACTGCTGCAATTTTTCTAACACAGCACTGAGGTCATCCCGGCTGCTTTTACGCTTTTTTGCCACAGGTGGTTGAAATTGGTCTGTTTCATCTGCTAAAAAAAGAATGGCATATTCGATCATATAATAGTATAGAATTCAAAAGCATTTTTTCAGAAAAGCGAATACAACTTATTTATTGCAACAGTGCATGATATTAGGGTATTTCATAATACAGTATTATACGTCTGACAATTAAAATTTATAAAATGTTTTAAAATCATATTTTGGTGCTTACCTGATACCGCTTCCAATGTAACATCAACATCACTCGAAGATGGTGTATCCGGCATTGGCAGGTTTGATGTTGTACTGTAAATGTTTGTGCAGAAAGACGTTATCTTGTACTTACATTACAGTGCCTAATTTTGGTCACTTTATACAAAAGAATGTTCTGAGCTACCTAAGTACTGATGCCTAAATTACACAGACATACTGTATAATAAGTTTAGGATTCTGAACATAGCTATGAGAAAGAACACAGATGTTAAATATGTATAAAATGTCCAAATCTATTCAACATCAATTTTGTTCGAAATATGTTCAACTATAATTTTTTACATTTCCTAATTCTTTGCCTCATATTTTTTAATATGAAATCTAATTTGGAAATTGATAAAGATACCATACTCAAAAATAAAATTTTTGTATAAACTTCGAATAGTACATTATTTAGTGTTGGTACCCTGAAAGTTACCTTTATGCATATCCTGGTCAACTACAAAACACGATTCTGGTCTAAACTAACAGCCTTTCCTTGGTAAAAGCTTTATTATCAAAAGATACACTGACAATATGTAGAAAATGCAGGCTCCTTGTTCAAACACCCACCTCCTCATGGCTGTAAACGGTTCAAGGAACTCTAAGGATCTCATAAGGCTCCACTCAACCCGATGACTTGCCGCCGCACCAGATTTCAATTCTGCCCTTTTCCCTCCTATATTTATCTCGAAGGTTTTTCCACTTATTCTCGCATTCTTGCCCTTCACAGAATATGAAGAGGAAACTAGTTCTTTGTAGCAAAACATAGCACTTTCTTTAAAGGCGATTCAACTAAATTAACCAATACCGATACCTCGTAATCTAGTCATCATTTAGCTTATTTACATCGATTAGGCTACTATCATTTTCAGCAGTATAAAACAATTCATTTGCTGCAAAATTGGACTAGTTCCTGACAAGCCATAGGCCAAGTCTAAAAAAATTAACTACACTAATCAGACTACTTACATGGCATACCCATCTCTCGAGCTATCTCGTAAAATGTATATACAGTTAAATTAAAAAAATTTGTTCAGAGTCAGCGTAGAGTCATTTTCTTCTAGTTCTAGGAAGTACCTTTGAAATTCTGACTGCAATGAATCAAGGTGCTCTACAATACAGTTTTTCAAATCTTCTTGTAAGATTTCCGGATCTTCATTGACGCTTGATAATCTATCAAACATCGCAAAGTTCCCTTCAGATACCTTCCGGTGTTGTGTTGAGGCTTCCGGATTTGATGTAATTTACGATTTTTACTACCGAATCTAGTACATTTTGCAGAGGGGTTGGCAAAGTTTTACTTGCAAGTGCGTATCTGTGAATGGCACAATGTGTACCTTTGGCTTCAGGAGCAAGTTCTTCGACTTTCTTTTGAAACCCCGAACGTGACCCTAGCATGGCCGGAGCTCCGTCAGTACAAACTCCACAAACACGTTTCCATTCTAGATTTGCGGATTCGAAAAATATTTTTAATTTCTCCATAATATCTGAGCTTGTAGTTGTACTGGCAAGCTCATGACAAAAGAGGAATTCTTCTTTGATGTCCCCTGAATAAATCTATCTTGCAAAAACCAACAGTTGGGCGCATGAACTAACGTCTATTGATTCATCAACCTGAAATGAAAACATCGGAGAAGCTTTAATTTCATTTACCACCAAATCTTTGACATCTTCGGACATATCTGAGATGAGCCACAGTAGTGTTGAAAAGGGAAAGTTGTTTTACTTTTGCCACGCTGTCTTCTCCGAGAATTAATTTCACAGTTTTCAACAAGCACGGCTTAACAAGAGTTTCTCCAATTGTGTGAGGTTTTTTGTTTTGCAATTTGCAGAAAGACCTCATAGGAAGCTTGGAAGTTTTTCTTGATAGAAGCTCCCTGAAACATCAAGTCTTTGACGTTTTATAGCGGCTTCATGTCGTCGAAAAAATTCCAAATTCTTCGTGGTGAATTTGGAATGCTTAGTCTCCAAATGACGTTTCAATTTGGACGGTTTCATGGATTCAGCACTGAGAACGACATTGCACAATACACACTGCGGCTTCTCAATACCACTGATGACCAAGGATGTAAAACCATACTTCAAATAGTCTTCCTCATATTGTCGCTTCTTCGCCATGGTAAATAAACTACGGGAATTATAACTTCACTGCAGGATGTACGATAATCTTCAGGATAAAACAACATAGACTACAAGCCTACCCCACAGAAAACCCCTTGGTATCAAAATCCCGGCGTTCCACAGCATTTCTTCGAAGCCCGCGTATTTACCGTATCTCGGCGCGCGGAAATGCAGACAGTTTTTTTTTTGACGTCACAATGATAAACATGCCATAAACATCTCGTGCCGCTTGCTTGATTTTCAAGCAAGAAGCGACATTATGGGGGTCTCACCACAGCTAGTGAAAATCTCTCGAAGGCTTCTTAAACAGGACTATGTCGCAATAATGCTGCGTCGATACGTTTGCAACGTCTGCGTAACAACGTAAAACGTCATCAAATTAGAAACACGTTATGATTCTCACCAGGGTTGCCAGATTGGCTTTTTAACGCCAAATTTGCCAAATCTGGCGTTAACACGTTTGGCGTCAGATTTTCAGTTTGGCTTTTTTATGACCATGCCAATGTCATTTTTTGAAATCATAGAAATCTATATTCAGTGTACAAGAATATTCTATTGCTTAGTTACGGTACTTTATATTTGAATGTTTACCCAAGCATCAATTTCCTTTTTCATTTTCGTAACCAATCAGGATTTAATAGACTATAATGTAACAATGGGAATTTCTGCAGACGCTTAGAAACTTTTGCGCCTGTTGCTCAGGCAAATACGGTTAGCATATGCCCTATGGCTGTAAACTTTGCCTCGTTTTATAGTTTTACATGTTATTTGTCAGTTTTTAAATTGTTTTCTAAAAAAATATTCGTAAATCAAATAACTCAATTGCGATTACTGGATTAGGTCTTCCGGGAGCTTTAGTTTAGTTGCAGTACGGTAATCAAAATTAGTTTCTCCAGCTCTGAGCGCTGTAACTGTAACCTGTAAGCGGCCAATGGTTGGATGATTTTAATATTGGTGATAGTTTAGAACATGTATTTCATTTTGAAAACCTAAAATGCCCAAAACACTCTGAAGTTTGCATCAAAATTTTTTCTATATCTAAATTAGGTTTAAAAAAATTTAAGGTAGATTAGATCCAATCAAACGGCGCCAGGTATTGTATATATTGAACTGTGGAAAACTGTGCTATCGGTCAATATTTTTCTTTATTATTTGGTCTTTAGATGTTTTCACAAATAATATATGAATATAGTCTAGATGTCAGCTTGATGTTTATTGTCGGGTGATTCAGGTTCTCACGTTCAATATTTACTTCTTACATTTAAATCTATCATTACTGCATTATGCCAAAGTGGAAATCAACTTATGATAGCAACCGAAAATACAATTCTCAATGGGAGAAGACATTTGTATGGCTCACCAAATCAACTGATGGTTTCAACTCAGCATATTGCAAATTGTGCAGATGTACTATTGTGTCAAGACTTTCCAATCTGACAAGTCATGAGGCAACTGAAAAACACAAGAGGAATACACCAGTGCCATAAGCACCATTGATCACATGAGTGAAATAATGGTATCCCATGGAAGTGGCCGCACTCTTGGTCATTTAAAATTACACAGGACAAAGTGTATAGCCTCAATAAAAAATGTTATTTCACCAGAATTGAAATCTGATCTAATTCGAAATCTGCAAAACAAAAAGTATACACTCATAGTTGATGAATCCACAGATGTTTCAACTCAGAAGTATTTGTGTATTTTAGTTAGGTACCTCAACGATAAAACAAATCAAATTACTACTAGTTTTTTAAGTTTGATTCCAGTCCAAGAAGCCACTGGAGATAACATATTCAACCTGATTAACAAGGAGATAAAAAGCTGCAATCAAATCTTGGAAAATTGCATTGGTTTTGCATCAGATGGTGCCGGAAATATGGTTGGGTGCAACAATTCAGTTTGGTCCAAAATTAAAGATGTATCTCATCTATGTGCACAATACAAGTGCGTTTGTCATTCATTAGCGTTGTGTGTCAAATATGCGGTACCAAAATTACCTTCGAGCATTGGATTTTTGTTGAAAGAGATACCAAATTGGTTTCGATATAGCAATTTGAGACGAAAAACATTTAAAGATTTATTTAAGATTATGAACTCTGCAACAGAATTTGAGATAGCTAGAACAGCACCACTTCCTTTTGAAAAAACGTCTTCTACTCGCTGGCTTGTCCGAGGAAAAGTGATGTTCAATATATTGATCAATTGGGAAGAGCTCAAAGCATACTTTATTTCAGCTGAATTAGCTCAAGGAAATTTTGGAAGTAAATAGAAGGCACGAATTATAAAGGAAATGCTTCTAGATCAGAAAAACTATTTATATTGTCATTTTGCAACCCCTCTAGTGCAGGATTTGGGAAATTGAATAGCCTCTTTCAGAAAACTGAGGCAGATCCTCACGAATTACACGATGAGTTATTAATGCACTATAAAAGTCTAAGTAGCAGGATATATGATATTGACAATAAGAAAAAATATATTTATGAAATCGATTTTGGCGCCAAATTCCTGGAAGAGTGTGATGTCTATATTAGGAAGAATTTGAACACCAATGAATGCCAACATGTTATTTTGTCCATTAAAAAAAGATGTTTATCCATTCTTGAAGAAGCCCTTGATCAAGTTAAAAAGCGACTTCCTTCATCAAGAAATTTGTTTAAAGATCTAACTAATTTCAGTCCCGAAATAATTTTGAACCAGGTTTCGAGGCCAATATTTTCAAAGTTGCCGTTTTTGCACCTTACCGGGGAAAATCAGACTATTAGTGAAGACCAGTACAGGAAATTACCTTTTATTGATTGGAAGGAAGAAAAACAGTTCAGAGAAAAGGGGCTACCCCGAGACACTGAGCAATTCTGGAAAGGAGTAATAGAAAATCCGCAATTCAAAGAGCTCGCCACATTTGCATTAACTTGCCTTATAACACCTATTAGCAATGCCGTAGTGGAAAGGATTTTTTCTTTATTAACTAGCATAAAGACGAAGGCAAGAAACAGGCTTCAGTTACAATTGTTGGAGGCAATAATACGAATCAGAGCAGATCTTTTATCGTTCAATAGGTGCTACAGGGAATTTGTCCCCTCAGCCGAAATGTTGAACAGATTCAATTCTAACATTTTATATTCTACGAAATTGTCCGATGAATCTGCTATCAATGAAGAGGACAATCTATTTGAAGAAGAAATTTTGATGTGACAAATTTACCTTTTTTTAAACAAATTTTGTGATCCGTAAAATTTTTGGCTTTTTCGTTCCATAGATTTGGCTTTTTTTTATCGCCTGGGTCTGGCAACCCTGATTCTCACTAACAAGTGCCTCAACAGTATCTGGCGGATGTGGATTTGCTATGCTCCTTGGAAGGTTGTAGGAAAGTTTTTAATACATACAATAATCTTCTTGAGCATTTGAAGCAACACATGAGAGAAAATTCTCAAATTGATTGCCCATTTAATAATTGCAGAAATAAGTATTTGAAAGTTTCTTCATTTACTTCACATCTATCGCAGCAGCATAAAGTTCATATCCAAGAACAGCATACTCATAACATTTTTTTCGCAGACGAATGTCTCCCACCAATGGCTGAGAATGACGAAATAACCGGAGAAAGTGATCCAGTGTGTAGCTGTAGCGTGCTCTTAACAAATTCGGTTGTAGACAAAAATCACATAACCAGGGGCCCCATTCGCCAAACTTCGTAAAAAGCCGCGTTTACGAGCACGTAACCTTGTCTCTCAAAAACGCAGTTACGAAATCTCGTTAAGTGCGATTCCCGAATCATCTCGTAAAAACTTTACGCACGGTCACGCAAGTTCTCTCGAAATCTTACGCATGGTCGTCGTTGAACAAAAACCACTGTATGATCACTCAACCTATCACTCACTGCCGCGAGCCGCCTGGCGCGGATAAACCTATTTTGCAATGATCTCTGTTTTACATTTTGCAGCCTGTGATTTAAAGTTCGGGGAATATTGCAGTAATCTATGGATGAATGTAATAAATTCTGATATACATATTGTTAAACTACCTCTGTAACAGACAACAAAATAGATGAATATGTAATCCCATATTTGATGATGGTACGCTGTTAGTTGACATATATAGGTGGGTTCACAGCTACTAGACTACTCTCACTCTTACCTCAGTTAGGAATTTTTGTATGCAAACACCACAGCATTTGTTCGGGTGCATGTCGCACATACTTGTCTTAGGCCAGTAAGGTATTGAACATGTATCCCGTCTTAGTTATACCGTTTAAATATCTTGTAGATACTGTTACAAATAAACACACATACATTTTACCTTAAATTCATGCTAAGAACAGGCCGAACTACTGTTAACGAGTAAAATTTTCCCCTCGTTAGTTTGCGAGCACTCCGGCGCGTTAAAGAATTTGGTGGATACCGATTCTCGGTAAAATGAGAGAAGAAGGCACTTTACGAGACGTCTGTTTTGGCGCGCAAAAAATTCTCTCGAATATTAGCGATACTTCAAAAATACCATTTTTGCTTTCAAGTTTTCTGGATGGGTACTATGATAGAACAGTATCTGTGGCCTAGAAAAGAAGTATTCCAATCTGAATGTTTGAAACCAAAACCCCATTACATGATACACTTCCCTCTGTTGACGCAGCAACTTGGTCCTCTCGACAATGAGGATTAAAAGCAACATGAATATTTTAAGCGATGTTTCAAATCCACGAGAAACGGTAAAAATTTGTGCTATACTCTCTCATTTCGTCATCAACTAAGTAATGCATATTTACTGGCTGAAAATATTCTGAAGCCTCGTCTTGTGTATACAAGTGGAGAACCACTCATTACTTATCGATTTTAATCGGTAAGTATGTTGATATGTATTTGTCTGTCTGTCTGTTTGTTTGTCTGTTAGATGCACGCGATATCTCACGAAAGCGAGATTGAATCTGCTCCAGATTTTGCATGTGCATTCATCATATGTCGTACCAGAAGCCTATTGATTTTGGATGAATTATGTAGTATAATTAGCGAGTTATTCATTAATTAATTAGTGATGGGACACAAGGTGTCACTATGGAGTAAGAGCGCTGTTTTGGGGGATCCCCTAACTTTCGATCGATAAGTCTTCGGTCTCTGACCGATATTCTCGTTCCAAGTTTGTACAGTAATGAAATACGTGCTGTTTTGCACAAAGAAAACCTAGATGCTTCAAATTGCTTGTGTGTGTTGAGACGGCGACCAGATGGGGTATCGGCGTGATAAGTATGTTATTAATGGTAATTTCTGCGCACCAGACCTTATTCTACATAAAATCAAGCTGCTATTCGTCCATGAAGACAAAGATTTGTACCTTGTTGCCTTTTCATTGCTTGCTAAACATCAAAAACAATTAGGTGCATATTTTGTAGACGAGTTCAGCTGTAATCCACTGGATCTACTTAATTGCAATGAACTTCTGGATAAATACCCTTTAGTGTCGCACCAGAACCTTGTTGTATTGAAACATGCTATTCCTGAAAAGTGTGCATAAATATAATTTATATAACCAGTACCCACGAATTGGATCTTAACATAAGATTTCGAACAATGACCTTTGTTCCGGTTACCATTTATGGTAGGGTATGAAATTTTACAATGATCCATATGTATGTGTTTGTATGTATGTATGAGAGGGGGGGGGGTACGGCATAATTAGGCAGGTACAAAGCAATCTTTTTGCATATTATTACTCCCTCATATGATTCCTGAAACCTGCATACACATTACTAAAGCACAGGGTTGCCTGTGAGCTAGTTTCTCTATCTATTCCTCCGGGTTTTGATTTTGTTTGTTCCTCATTGCCCAATTAATCAAAAAATTTAGTTGTGGTTCTGCTCCTTTTTTTCAGCCGTGTTTAGCAGAATATTACCGCTTTCGCAAATGTACTATATTTTTATTATTGCTATTATGCCCATTTTTATGTTCAATTATTCTTTATTTATAGTCTAACAGTAATCACTTTAGAAAACATATATACTGTACTAGCTTAACATTCACAAAGCCAATGTCTGATTCTGATGATACCATCGATCTGGCACCGCTCAGGGCCATTATTAGTGAGAGTGGGGCTGCAAACTCAAGCTCTGTAGAAACAGATATTTTGGCATGCTTTCTAAACGAGGGTGTCGATACTGTTGATGATTTGAAATACCTAGAGGAATAATCACTTGCATGTATAATTCCAGCCGTGAAGAGAAAAAGACTCATGGCTCATATAAAGGAATCTACAGACCATGCTGCATCCATGTATAAATCCGATGAAAGTTCCTTCACATGCTCCTCTATCGAACTATCACCAAGCATTATTGGAGTTGAACACACTGATGCATTTTGTGACACCCAAGGTAACAACTCCAGCAGTGTTCCCCAAGTTATATTCGAAGACCAAGCTAAATATTTTGAATTTCCTTGGCCACAAATTCCTAATAAGATGAAGGCTTGGCTACAAACCAAGCGACCAGTGCCAGCAGAGAGATCGGAATTTGTACGCTCAATTATGGATGATATTATGCAAAAATAACTCCCACCCTTCTCGGGAATATTTAAAACCTGTTGCCGTAAAACTTGTCAGTATGTTTCCGAAGTCTTTAAAAACTTTTGATGTAGATGGCACCCCTGCTGAAGGCGATGGCGCCTTTTTGAGTCTGTTGAAGCAGATGGAGCAACGTGTCGTAAATTGCTTGAGAGCAAATGAGTCTGGAAGTTTCGCTGGAAGAAAGCGCACGAATGACCATGGGTGTAAAAATTGGGCCCCTAATTAGATCTATTCCCATGAGGAATCCTCGAGATATGAGGAGGATATACTTTCTTTATTCCAGAGCGGAACATTTGACAGAGATGCTGTATCAAATCTAATGCTTAAGGCATTTCCTGCTATGCGTAGATTTTTGAATGAAAAGCTAAATCATTGAAATTAAAAAACGGTACCCGCTTCTTTTTACTCAAATTGGGTTCGAAGTCCATTATGACTTACTTGTCGATGGTGTAAATTTTGCATCATTCAAATCAAATTATATAACAGTAATGCAGGACTTGACATGCTACCTGCAATTTCTTCAAGGGAAGAGAACAGATATTAGATCCGTCTGCATGGAAATTGCAGAAGTAAGAAGGTGTATTTCTGGCATGCAGATTGATATTTTCGGTCTCATACAGCTTCTTGCAACTTACTTCAAGGAGAACTCATCGGTCCTATTTCAAAAGGTACGTTTGTTTGTTATTCAAGTATATTGGCGCCTAACTGTTGTTATTCTAGCTTTTCAAAAATTTGCATTGCTTTTAGTGATGGATATATTCTCACTGTTGAAATCTTTCTGATTAAAATCAATCAAGCTTTGCATAATATTTCAATTTTCTTGTTTTGTAATCATTGGGGCTGGACCATCAGTGAAAACAAAGATTTATAATTTCAGTTGTTATCAGATGTGATGTATTTAGTCCAAAATTTAGTGAAATGAAATGCAACAAAAAGAGACTCAGTATTTTTCTTGCCTTTTTCAGTTTCATGCATTATCTGATATTTTTTTTCAGTTTGAAAGTGGAAAAAAATAACCGGCATATCCTGCCATTCTAACCTCTGGGGCATCCACATTTGATGCGGGAACATACAAAGTTTGCCTCGATGGCGAAGGGGTCCTTGGGAACATAAAAACTCCTATTGATGTCTTCAATATTGCATATTCTACTGAAAGCACCACTACAATGGAGTTTCTGGAAAGATGAGAATGAAATAGTTTTAGTGCCTTCTTAGACTTAGTTGATTTACAATGTAATAAATAAATAGGCGATGGAATCAAACATAGATTTTGTCTTTTATATATTACAATTTATTGTTTGGGGAGATAATGATATAAGTGCGGGCATTGAAAAGATCTATGATTTGATAAAATGAACTTCTTTCCAGCATTAAATATGATGCTCAAATCTACGACTCTGTTAAAGTATTAATTTTTCCCAGCTTCATTTATATAACATATGCAAATATATCACGAGACACCAAAAACATACAACGGTTTTAGGTAGGACCGTAATTATGATTACTTCAACTACTTGTTAACATTTTATACAATCTCTTCCCACTTTTTCAGCCAAATTGGAACAATTAACAGAGCCAGTAGGATAAAAAAAATCCAAAAGTGGAAGAAAGAGTGACAGGGGGCTTGGCATCTCCAGTGCTGTGTTGAATTTTTTAGATGGCTTTCATCTGTTTAGGGGGAAATGAAATAAACACTTACCATTATTTATTTCATCAATTTCGTTTTTATTTCATCAATATCGTTATTGTGATGTTATTCAGGGGTGTGCAACCTCCATTATAGCAAGGCCAGATACTTTGGTATTGGCTTGCAATGCGAAGTGATTGTAATTACTCACTCCTGCTGGATTGAACTAAAGCAAATATTCAGTTTGCGGGCTGCACAGTGCACAGGAGTCGAAATTGGCATTACTCCGCTGGTCGCATGATTTTTCTATTCTGGCTAGGCCACTGTTTGTGCATCCCGTTGTAATTGATCATCTATTTTTAATAAATGTGATTGCCTTTCGTATGATTTGCAGTTTTCTGGGTGGTGGCAAGAGGGTTAACACAGTCAAGATTCGGATGTTAATTAATTTTACAACTGCCTTGTTGCAGTTGAGGTTAGCACTGATGTATCTGTAAAGCTCGGATACCTCCAATCTACTGCTTCCGCCGAATACATACAGTTGGTTGTTAAATTACAACCGGCTGCAGCGGTCCAGCACAACTGAAGTTGTATATGATGTTTACAACGAAGTGCATGGCATCACTGCTGCCGCGCGTTTCGTTGTTAATCGCTCTTAATATTTTTTACAGTGCAAGAAAAAGGCCAATTTGTCTGCAGCTTCAGTTGATTCTCTAATTGTATTGCATTCTAGCATGAAGAAGTAGCATGACATACATACATTCGTACAGGACTCTAATGTTTTAAATTTCTTAAGCCTGTATTTTATATTTTGAGAAAGTGATAGTGTGATATTAATGCTAAGATGTTTTTGAATTCATGAAAATAGAGCTGACTAAATTTGACAGAAATTAAAATTAGCAATAGTGAGTTGAACGATTTTCAGCGTTAGAAGATATTAATTAAATGTAAATGCATTGACAGCTCAGTTAGATTGCACTACTTCATCAGAGCAGCACAAAATTCACTGGTGTAATAGCAGTTAAGGAAGTTTCGTTATTTATTATTATTTGCATTTGGCGTAATTTAATTGCAACTTGATTTCATGCTTGCGCGACTTGCACAAACACTGTGAACAATTCAATGCAGGTGTTCGTATTTATTTTGAGCTCTGCTCAATTTTTCCCAAAGCGAGCGTGGACTTCGTATACACTTTGACAAGCCGTACTACAGACATTTAATCATAAAACATACATATAATAATGAAAATGCCCAACTAAAGCAATAGAGATAGACAATGTTGTTAACATTATCTGATAATTACGAAGATATGACTACATAAGAGATACTTTTTACTTTAACGAAATAAATGTGATACTATTTCATGTACTTTGCTAACAGTTTCTGTTTCTATACAAGATAGGTTACCCGATTACCTATCACCACCAAAATCATGTTATACGTGTAACGACTTTGTTCTGTGAATATCGGATTCAATGCACAACACGTGAATTTTGAAATATTTTCCCCAACACAGACTTACGCCCGATTATGCTTTCTCGCTAGCTCGTATTTTTTGGACTCTGCGCATTTCCTGCCAATGATCGTAGAAAATGCGCGTTGTTTTGCGCGATCAACTGTGCACTTTGAAAGTCTTATTACGTAATTGTGACGTCGGCTTGACGCTTGACTTTTCCTAGCCCAAAAAGACATACCTATTACATCAGTGCTACGTTTGATAACGTTTCAATCATTAACAAAAATAAATAAATGGAAAAAAATTTTAAAGTTTTTCATTCGAGCTTATACAATGCATTTTGTACCGAACAAGGGCCTGTTCAATCGTCCATTGAAACCAAGCGATACACGATGAGTTGCATGTTTCGGCAGGACCGGAATCTTTACGGGTCTACACGCCCTCATCTCCGAACCAGGTCATTCAGTTAAATACTACCATGAGCTAAAATTACAAGTTCGACAGTTTAAAATTTTGATTACATTTAATGGGTTTGATAATATGACCCCGGCGGAGTAATTATCAAATATATATCTTCCGCGTGGTGTCGCTAATGAGTCGGTTCTGGTCAAAGGTAAAATGGCGTCGTCATATACGAACGATTTATTGACAGTAGATTTACAGTACAATGAGACAGTGCAAGCCACGTAATTAGTGAAGAGTTAGTGAAGTCAGGTAGTGGTAGGTTTTAACACTAACTTAATGCAGTCGGTAAATATTATTGAAGTGAAGCGGGTCTTTGAATATTGATTGCTAGGTTAATTCAGGTATTTCTATCAATTACTCATCGAAGAATTATTACTTTTATGCAAAGTAGATTCGTTACTCGGCCATTGCCCACCACTAGTTTTTCTGATATGTTTTCGTTAATTGTTTATATATTAAGTTAGACTAGGTTTAGTACACCAAATCAATCTCAAAGATAAAAATTTCACAAAAATAATTCTCAGCTCTGTTGTTGTGGTAAATATTCTCGCCACGATCCTGTTATTGTCCCACCACTGATTTTAGACTAAGATAGGGAGGAAGAAGTCTGGATACCAACCTGAACATAGTATTATCCAGTGGCGGCGCGTCAATAAGGCCAACCGGGGCAATGCCCCGGTTGTTTTTTCGGTATAATAAAAAATATTCGAAAAATATCTCAATATCGGTTGCACAGATTGTCTACACTAGCCATATTCTCCCGACATGGTTCATTTTTCGCTCGCAAAGCCTTCGCCGAACGTCGACGGGGCGACGCCGATTTTGCCCCGGTTGCTCATTGTATATCGTATTCTCTCTTTTATCTTCCACTCGCCGCGTTTGTCTCGTTTGTTTTCTGTTTCTTTTACTAAATCATCGGGGCTAGCCCCGAAATTATGACGACACAATGCCGACGTTTCTTACAACAACGTGTTGACATATTCACGCATTCCTTCTCGTTCGTTGGTTGCTTGAAGAGTTGATAGCTTCCTCGCCTTATATACTCATAAAATGATGGGAGAACTTACAGCGCTCATCCTGTCCCCGTAGATGGGGGTGACTTGGTCCCGCAGTAGCTTGCCCCGGTTGTCAAAATGACCACGCGCCGCCACTGGTATTATCAGAATACAATACAACAAATTATAAATTTAGTGGTGGGGCAATAACATGGTAAGTTATATTTCAATACACACGATACGGAGCCAATTGATGGCTCATTTCAATTTCTGAGATCGATCCTACGTAGTGGGGTGCTCACCTAACTCAGTCTAATACACTGGTTCTCAACCAATGGGCCATGGCCTACTGCTGGGCCATGAAAACATTTTGAAGTGGGCCACAGAACTATTAAAAATTGCTAGTTTTATTTGTATAACGATCCTTAATTTCGAATGTAGTACCAATTATTACCGATGCTGGTTTCTGCTACCGAATGGTAATTTTCATTCTAATTATTAAAGGCGAAGTGTCCTTCTCGCAGATAGATTTTTCTTGTAATTCAATTTAGTCGTGTAATCTCGCTTTGGGCATATTTACTGTCACAAACATACGAGAAATCCATTTTAATGAATTCGATTTGTCCCAATACTCTTGCTGAGGCTGCATTTATTTATAGCGATAATTAGAGCGTTGTACTTATTACAGTAAATGATAATGAGGTAAAAAAATGCCTCACTGGAAAGGTTCCGGTCCTACCATAAATAGCAGCTTCTTATATCTCGGTAGCAGGGCAGGCCTGATTACATGTCCACTGGGACCGGTCTAGCAGACCACATATGAGAACTATTTCACGCTTCAGTGGTTCGCCTGCAATTCAAATCTGTGCTGTCGGTCAAGAACATCAGACCACCTATCGAGGAGGTCTGCACTGAAGTGAGCTGCACTGGTCTTGCTCGGTTGCTTCGTCCTTCTACTCGAGAAATTACGTACGTCGAAAGGGTATGAAAGTTGTTTTCCTTTTCATCTCTGGTAAGTGAGTTGCTTTTTACGACAAATAAAAATTTAGCTAGATAGTGCAAGTTTAATTCAAACTTTTTCCGCATCTATTTTGTCGCTGTTGAACACAAATTTGAAATATCGGTACTTGTGTGATTCCGGTGCAGCGTGCAGCTGGGTTGTTGTTTCGAAACAGAGAATTAAATCCTAATTTTCGAAGATTTATTGGTATGAGCTGAGCGCAGTACGACTTCTGTTAATAAACTTCAGTTTGCATTGAGAATTTGTTTTTAAATTTTGCCATACAGCCGTACCTCATCCTAGCTGGTACCGGTACCTTAACTGTACATAGAGGTGCAAATTCAATCCTACAGTGTCGCTAACGTCGCAGTAATAGAGATAATGTTTCTATTTACATATGATGAGCTCACTTCACATAAAATGTTAGGTTGATAAACTGTAATTGTTTAAATTTGGTTGCCAGTAGACTACTGGTAACTGTAGGCCTCCCGTAATTTTTTGAATGGATCGTGTGACATAAGGTGCCGATACTCTGCAACGCTGAACGGTCGGCCAAAATGATCTAACCTCTTTTATGCCTTTAAATTAATTTTACAATTTGTTCTTATATTATGGGCAAATTTCAACGGGAAAGCAACTCATCATATTCTGCAAATAACTCCGATCAAGAACGTGCATATAATTTTGATACTTCAATTAACATTTTCATTGAATTTATGGGTTTATTGGAAATAAAATATATCCAGTGTTCGCAAATCATGACTTGATGACTCATGACTTGCTTTAGCCCGGCAGCTCTAAAACTGTTCTCATCTCGTCAGTTTGAACATGTAATCGAGGCGTTGAGTGGTCTTCAATATCACTTTGACTTCTAATTCTATAGCTCCCAACTTTTTAATGATCAAATAATACTTTATTTTAAAGTGAATGAATATTAATTGCGGTATCGTACTCTTGAGCGTAAGACTGCAGGTTACACATATCGAGTTTGAATTCCATTATAACCACCACCTCGCCCTGGGTGTAGCAAATTGGGTAGTCAATAACGAACCAGAAATATTGCTGTCCTTCCCAAAATAGCAACTCCTTGTATATTGTTAGATATAAGTGATAGCTTATAAATGGCCATGTTCTGAGCGATGCATGGGAATAAACATTTAATAAAAAAAAATTGTTCATAGAAAATTGTCACAAAATATAAGTGCATTATTTAATTTTTTGAAGCTCTGGTAGTCTGAGATCTGCCTACGTCACCTTGCTAAAGATCGCATTGGATTTTCCTCAGAAGTATAAATGTTGTTGATGATCGTTTATTACACTAAAAGTACTTATTTTGGTATAGACAAAGAAATGGCGATACGACCAAAAGTCATTGAAGTCAGCCGCCACCTTTTGGAGCCAAATTATTGGTAAAAAGTGAGCAAAAAAATAATTCAAATTGGTTTACTGTGGACAATGGAGAATGACTGGCCAAAATAATTATGTCCTAGTTAGTGGTGAATCCGAATCCGTCCGAAAAAATTTCCGTCATTTCAGAATCCGTCCGAATCCGGATTCCTTAAATAATCCAAAAAAATCCTGCTTCTTTTCGAGTAGGGATGTCAAAACCTCAGTGAATTCCCCAGTGATTTATAACATTTTTCATCGCGTATTTGTGACCACAATATTAGGTTTAGTCTCTGTATAACAAAGAAAACCAGGTAAAAATATGATATTCGAGAATGAAACACAAGCTTCTATAGCTGGATATAAAGCCATCCTGGGTTAATGGCCAAGAAATGCAGTGAGGATGAGAGTATTTCTCCTATTACGCCTAATTAAATCATCTTAACCTGCCATGTTTAGTTGCATGGAAGGTAGTATTCTGGGTCGTAACAAATGGTTATACAACAATATATCGAACATCCTTAAAACACTTATCAGACTGTACTGCAGTCGAGTAGTATGTGATACGATTGGAAACCAACATACTGCAGCTGACAGTATTGGTATTGCTCTAATAAGATGATATTATCCAATAATAAATCATGGAATGTGTCAAATTTAATAGAGCGTATTATGGCTTCCATTCAGACATTGTGGATTTGCTGTTGATTGATACATTCAAACATTTGGAATATCCAAAATGAACTGCATACAACTCAGTCAAGTTAGGATTGGTATTCTATACTCAGCACCCTGGACACAAATCTAAAATGACTACTCATTTACAAGACTACGGTATCTCAACGAAGCCCTTCACTGTGATCTAACACAGTCAATTTCTTTTTATGATGCGGCCCTTGCAAAAACCTGGGCCTAAATATTAGCTTCTTACATTTCTGTGACATCCTTGTTCATAGTAAACAGCGTGAAAATGCATCGTATGGCGAATATAAGACTCAGAAATGATATCTGTGTCAGCCCAAACAAGTATTGATGAAGGTAATCTTATGTAAAAAAGAGAATTGGAGTTCCGCATGCACCGGTGACAGATTATTCAGAGCCTGGTCAGAATTGAAGGCGGGAAACGCCTTGATTTGAATAATAAGATGCTTTTGCTATTGGCCACCTTCTAGCCATCGACTTTATATATTTATCTGAAGTTAAATGACACACAGTACAATCCTTATATAATTTGGATGGAATTCTGCTCATATTGTAATGACACATCAACCTTTGTGTACATATATTTGTGCATCGAGTCATGCTGGTAGTGCATAAGGAAATAGATTAGCTGACGTCCTTCGATAATTTTATAGTGCTTTTCTACATATGTAAGATCTGGCATGGTCCGTTGGTAAAATACACTCCAGAGACACTGATCATCTTTGGTACACACAATTTCTAAATCAATTGGTAATATGACGCCGATAGGTAATTTGATGACTGAAGTTGAGGAAATACCAAACTGTTATCGTATAACTCTATGTAGCTTAGACTCGATTATTTTATAGCACAAGTTGGGACTGTACTGTGGTCTACAGATAGTACATGTTACAGATTTTATTGAAGAAAATATGCTTAAAGCAAGTCTACGAGCACTCAGAAATGTAGGAGATTAACCTCTGGGCGAACTTGGACCACAGTGCCTAGGACATCATTATAATGTAGAATCGCGCATTAGTGAATGCAGATTGATGCGAAACTTCAGGAAATCTTTTAGGTCACGAATTCTACATAATGGAAGTTATTGGGAAAAAAAATTTGAGCCTAGTTTTCTTTTTGTCTGTGAGGTACTCTGACAGTAAACGAGAGATCCTAGCTAATCAAATTAGATGAGAAAAAACTTTTTCATGGGCATTTGACAGCAATATCCTATGCTTTGTATAATGATGTAATTCGACGTCCACTCGTGACTTTTGCTCCGAACAAGGCTAGATAAAAGCAGCCCCTGATTTCTAACAAAAACTCGAAGTAGCTCTTAAATCAACTAATATTTGAAACCGCTTATATAATATAGTTCAGTGGACCATTACACTTCCCAATTTTACAGTGTTCACAGTTTTCTAAATGTACATTCTTGTATAAAATAAACCTACACAAAAACATATTGCAATGTTTTCAAAGTACATTCATACATACAATTTTTTAACCACAGCGCACAATGTAAATATGGACTGTTTCGGTCATTTTTTTTAATGCGGTAAGCCGGTCGTTGCCCTATGCAAGGCATCAATTTTCAGTTAATTTAGATTAGTACAATAAGTTCTCGAGAATGTAAAATGTATTTGGCACTGACAAATGAGTTATTTTGGGGCGATAGAAATTATCTATCCAGATGTATGGCTTGATGTTTGATGAATATTTTAAAGCAAGGTTTGTATGTATGAAATGAACAATGAATAAATAATGATAGACGAGTTGAAAAGTAATTTCATAAAGAATTCTGAAAAATTTAGCATAAAATATCGTTGACAAAAACGGTAGGCTGAGATTAGCAGTCTAATGACTGAAATTTGGGTAAATGAGGGCAGTTCAGACTAACACATTATGTTACAGGTTATTTGAGAAAAGCAAGTTTAGCCTCTTTTCAATGCGTCAAGCAGATTACTTACACCGCAGCCTGGGCCACCAATCCTTCCTGTCGGGGCGTATTATTAGCTTGTTAATGTAAAGTATACGCTCTGTATGGTAACAATAAATATCCACAATCACGCATGGGGGGCAGCATTTTCAAATTTTAGCAACGAGCGCAACAGGCAATTTCAGTCCTCACGCATGAAACATAATAAAACAACATATATCTCCGATTATACGAGTCTCGCTTTTATTTCAGTGGACAATTTCAATAATTTTATCTAAAAACAAGGTTATAGCGCCTATGAGGTACAAAAAAATTGCTTAGTATAATTATAATATACTTTAGGCTGTACAGTCCACACACGCACATACGATAAGTGATAACACGCTTCATGAGAGTTGAGAATAAAAAATTCGTTAATATCTTTTACCACAGTTGCATATATTATATCACTTTTGATGTGTTGTAGAAGATATAGAATTTGACGACAGGTAACACGTCCCCTGATTAAAAATAAAACAAGAACAACAACAAAATAATAACATAACGATGCAAAAATGCAATTCTAGCAATAATTTAAAAAATATTAAGTCAAGTTTTATTTTGTCGAATAAATATTTTATTACTAATTACATCAATGCCAAAATTGTTGACATAAAACTGTACCAGGAAAGGGAGAGAATATCTTCATTTGAATATGTGGAACAAAATATAGCAGTTGGCACAGGACTTTGAACAGTTCAACAGTTCAGCTTTATATAATTATCACAAGTTAAATGACGTACATACAATCCTTATAGAATTTGGATGTAATTCTGCTCATATTGTAGTGACATATCAACCTTTGTGTACATATATTTGTGCATCGATTCATGCTGGTAGTGCATAAGGAAATAGATTAGCTGACGTCCTTCGATAATTTGATAGTGTTTTCCTACATATGTAAGATCGAGCATGGTCCGTTGGTAAAATACACTCCTGAATTACTGATCATGTTTGGTAAACAAAATTTCTAAATAAATTGGTAATATGACGCCGATAGGTAATTTGATGACTGGAGTTGAGGAAATAACCTGTCAACGTATAACTCAATGCAGCTTAGACTCGATTATTTTATAGCACAAGTTGGGACTGTACTGTGGTCTACAGATAGTACATGTTACAGACTTTATTGAAGAAAATATGCTCAAAGCAAGTCTACGAGCACTCAGAACTGTAGAGATTAATCTCTGGGCAAAGTTGGACCACAGTGCCTAAGACATCATTTTAATGTAGAATCGCGCATTAGTGAATGCAGATTGATGCGAAACTTCAGGAAATATATGTTAATTAAGATCAGGAAAACAGCTTTTGGGTCACGAATTCTACCTAATTGAAGTTATTGGGAAAAAAAATTTGAGCCTTTTATTTTGTCTGTGAAGTACTCTGACAGTAAACGAGAGCTCCTAGCTAATCAAGTTAGATGAGAGAAAACTTTTTCACGGGCATTTGACAGCAATATCCTATGCTTTGTATAATGATGTAATACAAAGTTCACTCGTGAATTTTGCTCCGAACAAGGCTAGATGAAAGCAGTCTCTGATATCCAACAAAAACTTGAAGTAGCTCTTAAATCAACTAATATTTGAAATCGCTTATATAATACAGTTCAGTGGACGATTACACTTCCCAATTTTACAGTGTTCCCAGTTTTCTAAATGTACATTCTTGTCTAAAATAAACCAACACAAAACATATTGCAATGTTTTCAAATTACATTCATACATACAATTTTTTTAATGCGGTAAGCCGGTCGTTCCCCTATGCAAGGCATCAATTTTTATTTAATTCAGATTAGTACAATAGGTTCTCGAGAATGTAAAATGTATTTGGCAGTGACAAATGAGTTATTTTGAGGTGATAGAAATTATTCATCCAAATGTATGGCTTGATGTTTGATGAACATTTTAAAGCAAGGTTTGTATGTATGAAATGAACGATGAATAAATAATGGTAGACGAGTTGAAAATTAATTTCATAAAGAATTCTGAAAAATTTAGCATAAAATATCGTTGACAAAAACGGTAGGCTGAGATTAGCAGTCTAATGACCAAAATTTGGTTCAATGAGGGCAGTTTAGACTAACACATTCTGTTACAGGTTAAAATGTAGGATCATAACATTCTCTTTTGTTATTAAAACTTCTGCGGCCTAAAGGCTATATCTCCGGGCCGGCATAAGCCCCAATGCTAAACAACGATTGGTCTCCATCTTAGGCTTCGTTTATTTGCCACAAGTTTGAAAATGCTCCATAAACAATTCGAACTTCGCTCGCTTGAATGAGAAAAAAGAATGAGTGGTATCCGGAACACGGCATAAGAATATAATATTAGAACGCGTTCCCAAACGGATTCCAAAAGCACACACAAGTTATAGATTGGATACACTTTGACTCTTTATGAGATCGCACAGGATAGCAATGCAAATCGATGAAAAAATAAAAAATCTTTTTTTTTTCAAGTTTTTAAACAAATACAAAGTCAATTCAATCGATTCAATTCATCCTGGTGCTTTACAAATTAGAAATGTGAATATTTTTGATATAAAAAAAAAGACTTAGAAGCATTAGGCATTGATTGATATAGCACACGAATATTGTCATTGGTGTGCTGTACTATACAGCTTTTATTTATCACAGTATACCGGTACTTTGAATGTTCTAATTAATGACAATTTAAATTCAAACTGTCAGACGTCTGCCTTCAATTGATAAGTCATTGTTCTTATTTCGCCAAGTATTCCAACGAACATGGTAATACTTTTAAAAATGAGCAGAGTGAATAGGAATTTTACAATTCGGACTATTTCGTGATTGAATATTAAAGTTCACTACTTTACACGGCTATATTTTTAATCATCATTTATCACTGGACACAGTTAGCAATCAAATTTACCTCAATTCCTAGACAAACTAAAACGTACAGTAGGTTTCAGTAGTTCCCTTAAACATTTTCGAACTTCAAAATATCTGGTATTGATATGATATAACAGCATATGTAAGTGTACAAACTTTGCAAAACGTCATGGTAATGGGATTTGTAAAGAGGCAAAGTGCGTTCCCAGCCTTCCATGTTTAATATTCAGTGATCAAAATTACGTGTGTAATGGGGGCGTCTGAACTTCCACAAAGTATTCAAAATTTAGTGAAATAATCACGTTGTCATCAACAGATCATGAAAAGCATTTTTTCAATTGCAAATACCATGCAAGATTTTTTGTCGTTGCAGTCTCTCTACATGGCCACAAGATATCGCAAGTCATTCATTATAAGACGCAGTCGCAAAATAGGTCGGCTATCTTGAAGGAAATTCTAACATATTCCACTTTTGTAAAGCTGCGTCAAATGGTTATTTATTGCTAATCTCATTGCTCATAGACATTTGTGAAAGCTTAACATATCCGCCATTTTGTTTTATTCAGTCGCGGAAGCCCTGCAGTAGGAGGAATATTTCAATCCCTTCAGTGGGTTCGTATGCGCCATGTTTCAATTTATTACCGCGAGAAGTAAGGCAGCAAGACCGCCAAATCACAAGCCAACAACGGCCTCCAACGGTCGTAATATTGAATACTACTTGTTGTTATGTCTCCTTCTGACCTCGTTTACACCCTTAATTAGCAAGCAATATAATTATTTTCAAGATATATCGCAAGTCTGGCTGTAAACTATAATAGTTTAAACTGCTGAAATGGAATTGCCCGATCGCATTAGTACTACAGATAAAGATGAACAAATATTTTTGTTCACATCAACAATATCCGAAAATAAATTATATTTAAAAAATAATTTTATGGATACATATACACGTGCATTCTTGATGTAAAAATTTGGAAAATTTCAATATTATTTGACTCGAAAAAATTTGACAAAACAAAATTACCCAGTAGAGGAAACTTACCCTAAATAAACTGCTTGAAAATGCGCAGCCTCTATGTGCTATGCTAGTCCATAGCTGATCCGTTGTAAATCGTCGGATTCTTGCCTCTTAATATTATTCATCTTTCAATATTAACCTGGAAATTCTGTAGATACTGATAATTCGGTATTCTACATTTTAAAATAAACATTTGTAAATATACCACGGCGGAATACCGAAACTCACATTTTCGTAAGCACAAATTGACAGGTTGAGCACAAAATTAATATATCTCTCAATCTGAGCAAATGAAAATTTGTGAGGTCGTACCAACCGATTAGGTTAGTGCTGTCATCAAAAGCTTTTAAAACCTGCCATAGGTCGGTTGTTTAGTTATATAATACCTATTTGTTGTTGTTTTCTCAGACTTTAAATTTTTCACTTGCTTTCTTGCTAACTGCGTTGAATTTGAATAACGAAAGCGACTAGAATGGCAAGAAAATATCCGTCAGGTAAGGTGTAAACTAAATATAAATGTAATTCAGTGCTTCTTCATCAATTCCAGTTTTAAGGGATATTATTGCTTCAAGTTTCCATCTATTAGCGGATAGATTTCGATCATTTTATGCCTATTCCGCTCTGAATTACATGTTGTGAAAAGAGTATTAAAAGTTTTCCTGCAAATAAAATTCAAATATCGATTGAAACCATAGAATCCAAATGTATAGGCAATTGGAAAAATTATAAATACACAAATCTTTATATTCAGAACGCCTGGAGGACGTATTCCAGGAAGAGATCGTCCAAGCTTTTCCTAAAATCGTCAACTTCAACAGATTCGCTCGTTCCAGCGCTGGGCTGTGTTTGGATAAACACGAATTTGATCACATTGTCGAAGACCATGGAAAATCTGTTGAAGAGCAAAAAATGCAAATGCTGATGAAATGGAAGAAAAATGCAGGTGAACTTTATTTCTGAATTTTGTTTATGTAGATTTACGGGTACAAAGTAATATTAACAAGATATCGCAAGGATAGAAGATTTAGGGGCTACTGGTTTAAATTGGATATTTTATAAATAAAACAAAAAATAAGATTGAAGTGCATATGTCTAGATCTCAAGATATTTCCATCTTTAAAATAATGTAAACAATTCATATATAACTCTCGCACAACTCTAACGGTTTTATTTAACATTCAGGTTCTGCGGCAACTGTTTCAAAGATTCGAGCTCTTCTTCGTGGATACCAAGCCGGCGATTCTAATGAAGGTATAGTAATTTTGTCCGAGTTAATATACCTGAGTATGGGCATTATTAATACGTCACTGATATACAATGGTAGTAGATAGGTGCGTAAACAATAGAGCAGGGGTCGGGAACCCATGGCTCGCGAGCCATATATGGCTCTTTTGGTGACGGCATATGGCTCTCAGAAAAATCTAATATCCCAAGACTAAGCTTACTATTGTTACGAGATTTCAAACTCTTTTATAGCCAAATTTGGCAGGAAATGCAATTGAAAATATGTATATTTTATGGCTCTCTTGGCCAAAAAGGTTCCCGACCCCTGCAATATAGAGTATTTAGAGGAACATAAACACCTTATAAGTACAAGTATAAAACTGACGCACCGTGCTCGGCAACGAGCGTCACCCTAAACAGCACAAAAAACGTAGCAGGCAGCATCGGTCAAAGGTTATGAAAGTTGGTAATTCGAGGCGCAAAACCATCGATACGCAAGCAAAAACCAATACAAGGTAAGTAATAATCTCCAATATTCGCAATTCCATAAGTAATTAATTCCGTTTTCTGTAAATGTGGATTTTTTAGCATTTCTATATTTCCTCCACTAATATATATTTTAATTTACTGTAACGCGCATAATTCTGTACTGATTTTCAATCAAAAATTAGGGGTGCGTTTTACACAAACAAAAGGAAAGTAAAATAAAAAAAAATTATCCCATTTTTCAATCCAAAAGTACTACAAAAATACTCAAATTATATTGATTGCATGTTTATTGTTTTATAGTTGTATTTGAAATATTCGAAAATAGAAATATTTGTTTACAAATGTATCATAATCTATATAACAATGGAGCGAAATGATCCGTCAAAACTTCATTTGGGCCCTGTCAATTTAACACTATGAACTATCGTTAATTAGGCAACGTTGAGATTTAATTATATGTTAATTTTTTGGCAAAGTAGTTCAGTTAGACAACTAATCAATTAAAATATTTGTCCATTATAGAAGCAACAAATTATTATGAAAATTTACATAATCATTTCTCTAATACAGAAGCGACAAAAGTCTTCAACGCAAACGATGACAATGTAATTATCTTGTCTTTCTTCGATGAATTCCGCTTCTACAAACCAGCAACAAAGGAATGGCGTGAATGGAAGGTAAGATATAGAAAGAAGACTATGCTACTGATTGTATCGCAAATTAGTCTCAAACTATTTTTCTCTCTAGAACATATCCTGGCTCTCCGATGTCTGGTATTCTATTATTGCAATGGATGGTTATCTCTATGTACTCGTGGGAAATTGTGAGGTTCGTCGTACGAAATACGCTGATCCTAAACCAAAATGGGAAAGACTGTCGGATATGAAATGCAATCACGGACTTTGGCCACCCACAGTTGCAATAAATGGTAAATATTGTACACATCGCTTATTTTATTACAAAACTTAACAGAGAATCAACAAGACGTTCCTACAAAAATGCTAAAAATCCGTCATTGTTGATAAAAATCGTTATTTATGAAAGGGAGTACACAACTATATGAATTTCATGCAGAACACTCACAAAAAAACCTGGTAATAGATACAAAACAATTATTGCATTATTTCTCTTGCACGGTTTCGAAGTTGTAAATTTGCCAAATTGGGGCATATGGTTGGATACGTTTCATAACTAATCAATTTAAGAATGTGAGGAACTCAAATGGTTCCATTACATTTGAACCCACGTACATTTGAACCCATGACAATTGCACCTGTATGCTATTGCACCTATGGATTTTTTTTTGTTTCACGGATAGTTAAACCCATACTAACCCTAACCCATGGGTTTTAGCACCCGCATATAGATTGAACCCGTGGATATACGCATGGGTTCAAAGAACTTCAAATGTACATGGGTTCAAATGTACGGTCACCAACTCAAATATATATTCAAACAAATCGTCTTACACTCTAATAAACATGCGGTTTTTATTACCTAATTGCCCAAAGCAAAGTGTGATGCTTAGATGAAATACCTTTTAAGATGTAAACACTTGTCACTTTTTATGCCACAACGGTGGAGTTAATAGCTGACCTTCGAACCCAATGTGCAGAATGGAATGACCCTGCCATATATTGATGTGGTTAGCCATCGACAGACAAGGTTTTGCAATGTGCAACATAAATGCCCGGCTCATATTCACATCTAATCTCAACCAATATTATTTAAAATATTTGATATTATTTTCTCGCTTTATTGCGAACTAGCGGCTCGAAAGGATAACAGATCTTGCAGCAAAGTAAATTCGCATAACATGGCACTTTGAAAATACATAAAAAGAGTTAAAATACAGAAAAAAAATTATACACGTACCCCATTACCTGTTAATTTACATTATAGTTAACAGAACAACCATTCGATAAATTAAATAAATGCCCTGTCCAAATTGTCATTCTTTAGCTGTTGGAATAAGACATCGAAACTCAACCAGGGCTTCGGATAAATAAGAGAATTGTGAAACTTAGTCGTCAAATGTTGCATTAATTGTAAAATAATGTATATATATTAGCCGTTTGGTAAAGTTCGGATTGTGGTAAAATATTTATTTGGGGAGTTATGCATTCGAAATAGAAATGGAAAAACTTTTTTGATAATGTTGTGACTCTCATATTTTTGGGAAATCCATTTTAGGATGTTAGTTGATAATATTGTGATTCTCAAATTTATGGAATACTTCATTTTAGGGTGCATCTACGTGTGTGGTGGTCGGGGATCGAACAGTCGTTCAGTCGAAAGATACAATCCAACGAATAACGAATGGCAACAGTTGGAAAGCATGAAAATAGAAATAGGTGGACCCACAGTTGTGGCTGCTACAGGTAAATTTACATTTAATCATCACATTCTTTCATTTGACTCTCTCTATTAGGATAATATATATTATAACATATATAATAGTAACAAATTAAACTCAAAGGTAGCAATGTGACCTGGGAGCGGATTTTTAACTTTTGATAAGTATCATTTTGTATCTAGAAAAGCTTTTTGTCTCCCCAACTTTTTTTTTATAATTGAACACACCTGTCGACTGTGTCAAGAAATAAATTTATCCGCTCGCTCATACTGTTATATGAGAATGGAATAAAATAATTACTATCAAGCACTAGATTTCCATATTACGAACATGTGTAAGAAATAACACCTCAACTAGCTTCCAGTTTACTTCAATTCAAATCTTGTAACGATCAATTTTTCCCGCATATGTTCGCATACTTTCCATTCACGACCTGATCGAAATATTTTTTTATATCCAAACATTACCACATCCCTTGCACGCAGTGAGCTCATATATAACACGTTCAGAGTATTTGATGGACTGTATTAATATTTGTTCATCCTTTCTTATTATATTAAATGTAGCTAATATATGAATCAAAGCAATGGGAATTTTCTTTGTATTTTAGGACGTTTGTATTGTTTCGCTAGATTTAATGAAACCCATCAAAAGTCCGAAAGTGGCGAAGTGTTCGATCCTGAAAGTTCAAAATGGGAGTTCACTGCACCAATGCCTATAGGGATTGGCTATGCAAATGCCGCACAGTCAAACGATTTCATATACATCGTAGGTAGGATGCCGGAGCACGATTTTTTTTCGTACAAGTGGTTTTGGATTACAGCCCGTGTACGATATTTAAACAAATATAACTGACGCTGAAATTGAAATCGATATAAATTGTTTGGTATTTAGTGAACACTTAGAATTGATCCCGGGGCGGAGCAAGGCCGATGAGACGGCTTAATTGTATGGCGAACCACGGCCTCTCGTCCTGTTACCGGTGAATGGCATGTTTGGGATCATTTGTTTCCACTTATTTGTTTCAGATGCATGGACTTGATGAAAGAGTAAGTCGTAACCAACCAGCGGCGAGGGATCCAACAATCCCGTCTCAATAATTATCCCCCTAGCAGGGTAATCAGAGGTGCGGTGGCGAGTGTATTCATACCCATAAGCACGATGCATGAGGTTTTAATGTGTCTGTATAATCATATACATACTATTTAAGCCATATGCGTCAATAATCATCAATGCGATGGCTTGACGATTGAGGCGTTGAACTTAACTGTGCTGACATCGCAGATTACACATCTCGGGTTCAAATTCCATGTCCTATCCAACCTAGGGTGTAATAAATTGGTAAAACAACGCCGGACAGAAAACAATCCGATTCTTCCAAATAAAAGTAACTATTTACATATCGTGATATATCAGTGTCTAGTTCGGAACGAAAGGCGTGAATAAACGTCGTATAAATAATGTATATACATATATGTAACAGTAAAGTGCAGTAGGCGAGCTATCGTACTTGTACAATATTATAGCATGGTCAATGATTTGTTGGTAGTTAGTAATAGGATTAGGATTTATTATCTACATACCAGTAAATATCACTCCACCTATCTAACTATCTTTTGAGCCAGTGTCCTATTATTAGGGTAAATGACTGGTTCATTGCACCACTGCTGAACTGACGCGTGGGATGTTTAAATTAAAGTTAAATAACTTGTCTGTGCACAGATTCACAAAATGTTTATACTTTGCAGGTGACCGAATACTTCTTTGCTATGATATAAACAACAATTCGTGGGAGAAAATATCTTTGCAAAATCAGTTACCGGATTTTGATTGGACCTTCAGGCGTATTGTTGCTCTCAACAACGAAATATATTTTGTTATATATGCGAAAAGGTAAGTATGCATTGCAGATATGTTTGGGGTATTTAATGATGGGGCCGATGAATTTTTTTTAGTCATTGTTTGAATAAGGCCTAGAGAATTACTTCATTCCGGACAGAAGTTGCAGTAGTACAATATCCGGTGAATCCCCCCAGGGAGGCGGAGTGCGACAATTTTAAAAAATATATCATGAGTGACCTGAAAGTATTGATTTTACCGAAGATTAGATCAGATCATGCCCACTGCCAAGAGATAGAAGTGCCGGGGAGGGTCAAGAATTCAACGCACTACTTTATACAAAACACATTCTCAACTTATTTTGTTAAATTGCCCCCTCTGCCTATTTTGGAAGTCTTCATTCCTCCCTCCCTATGCACTTATTTAATCTATTTTTAATAGATCCTTTGCTCATTTTAAGCGCAAGTCGTACTGCAGTTTTTGTACAGTTCAAATACTGGTAGTTTATTGTGTGTCTGTAAACGAGTATTATAGTACTAATAAAAAACTAAAAAATATTAGTAATACTGCAGCGAAAAAAAGCAAAATTTCTTAACCAAAACGACAATTTCCTCTACAGTTGGTAAATGTTGCATTAGGAGAATTGTTGCTCTCACTAATGAAATATATCTTGTTTCATATGCGTAAGGGTTAGTATGCGTTCAAATTATGTCCGTTCATGATATCCTTGGTGAGTTTTTGAAAAACTGTTTGAACAATTTTTTGTCGCTTATTGATTCACCATCACCGATTCAATATAAAAATATTAATTTGATTCTATGGAAGAGTCTTTTTTACATATTGAGTCGAAGTAAAGTGTACAAAATGTTTCCCTTCAAAGCTTGTGTAGATTTAATTTTGTCTAAAGACTTGTTTCAAATTAAGCAAATGTTTAATAAACGTTACCCATATTTTTTCAGTACATATTCCTTGTACAAATTTGATCCAAAGACAAATCAGACCGAACACGTTGAAACAGATAGAAGATTCTTGTGCGCATCAATCACCGTCGGACATGTGTGACATCACGTCAGTGAAGATCCAGAGTTTTCTTACCGAAAACAATGTGTGTTGTTGAAGTTATATAATTAATGTATATAATGTTTGATGAATATAAGTCAGGGCACATATGCTGCCGTAGTATAGTTTGAAAATCACACGACTCAAATTTATTCAATTGAATATGTTTTGAGGAAATTCCGAAATGCGGACAGCAAACCATTCAAACAATGTCCATTAGTTTGTTTCCAAAAGTATTATAACATACATTCCAGGTGAACCTGTCATTAAGCATAAAACATAAGTAATATTCTTAATATAGGTGATACGTCATTGCCAGTTTTATTTTGCTATTTCATATACTGGCCAGTGACAATAAATGTTTGTTCGCCAATTTAATATTAACAATTGAAAAATAAATAGGAGTTTTGCCAAATTTGCTAATGGATAAAACTTTTTTCAAAACGTCCCCGTATTGTGATTGAAATTTTTACATAAATATAATATACCATAGGCTGTTATACATTATATAACTTAATTATTGAAATTATCAACATGTTTTATCTTTTGCCTACATAGAATAACTGGCATTAGAAACGGTAAATCGAAATTTTCGGTACATTACCTAGATGACGCGATTATTTACTTTTGATTACGTTTTTGGTGAAAAAAAAACATAGTATTGCTTATATAGAATCTTAGCGTCGATTTCTCGTTTATTTGCAATGATATTTTGACTATTGTTTCTGATTTTGAATAAAATAGCTTTAATTGATAACCGTGTGGCCTTATTTAACTCTAGTTTAACCAGCTAATGAAGAATTATTTATCAAACTAAGCAGTTTAAAGCAGTGAACGGAGTGTGAAAAACAGTTAAAAAATTTCACTCACCAAGCAAAAGAACATCGAACATGTTTGTTTCTGATATTAATTACATCATTACATTACACATGTTCAGGCATAGTTTGCAGTGACTGCCGTATAGGGAAGCGTTTAATCCGAATCAAAAAAAAACTATCCCACCTTTTTTTTTCAATATCAAATTCTGACCTTAGATATATAAAAATGTTAAATGTTTGTAAAATTGAAGTTGGACTATTTCCGGAACCATCAATTATACATAGTCGAAATGATAAAACTTTACCTATGAGACGGCATGCTATGCAATCGGCATTAGAAAACTTTTGCGAGTTTTTAGCGTTAAATGATTAGGTGTATCAACTAACCAACAGACTCTCTTCATTATTGAATACTAATTTTACTCATTCTAACCTAGCGCAGATACTCTCGCAAATCGCGATATATGGTTATATTAGCAAGTACAAATTTCACTCAACCCAGTCAAGTACAAATTTTAATCAAAATTCACTCACAGTACATTATCAAATACAACCCATATACGGATTTCGCTCATCCTAATCTAATCTCTTTTTTTACATGTCTAGATAATTATTAAATACTAATTATAATCATACTAACTCTTACCACACACCTTAGTACATCATGGACGAATGTTGTCCTTCTGAATACAGCCAAAGCACAAATTTGACGCATCCTACCCACCCCAAAATCCCGCTCTAAGTGTTATTAAGTACAACCAAGATACAAGTTTCATCCGAACCAAACCCCTAAGCCAGGGGTCGGCAACCTTTTGTCGCTGGCGGGCCAAAATTAAGGTTGCAAGTCATTGGCGGGCCGCACATATTTTTAGAAAGTTAAAAACCGAACGGATGATACTTTTTATATAATAAAGATCAAGCTGTGATACATCTCTCTAATAAAATATAAATTTATTTCCTCATTGCATTGCATCCCGAAAAATTCCATTTGAATATTTTCGGCGTCATTGAACTCTTTGCATGCACGTAGCATCAACTTTTCTGCGTTTTGTTGCCATTTGTCTAATTATAATTAAACTATAGCAGGGTGGTCCAAGATTGTTGACCTCGCGGGCCACACTATTATTTTTGTCTTGTTCGCGGGCCACAATAGTGCCAAGAATATGTGAACATTGCAATACAAATAAAAACACTTTCATTGTCAAATACATTGATCATTATTTGACTTTTTTTAAAGCTAAAGCATGCAAAAACCACAAAAAAAATTTCACTAAAACGTGCAAAAATCTTAATATATCTACATTTAGTGTAAGATTTTAAACTTTTCATAACGAAGAAAGTATCAAAAAGAGAAACTGGCGTATTAAATTGTCACCGACACAACTTGCGGACATATCAAGCAAGCATTGTGGTATTTTCCCTCCCACACACAGTCAAAAATATGTTTGAATTGGTCAGCTTTATTTTTAAACTCATTTTAAAAAAATAAACTTGCCTTAACAAAATAACTTACACCTAACTGCAGATTGATTGATTACCGAATTTTACCAAATTTGAGATACAGAAGGGTAATTACTCAATTTTCTGACATATAGGCAGCATTTTATGTAATAATGTTTAGGCTGGTTACAAAAAACCACCCGGTGGGAATTGTATTGTTCGGCCATAACATTATTATTTAGTTATCAGGCATAGCCAACCTAGATTAATAGATTCCTCATTCGATTTTTACTTTTCTATGAAGCCTATTTTGTTAGCATATATTCCCGACCAAAAAGATGAAGAGCCAGATAAATATTTAGACTGCCTGCACGTCATTGAATTTTGCTAGTTGCCTCAACTAGACAAAACACTAGTCAATTCAGTGGAATTAGTGATGTAACAATATGTCAAAAGATTTTTCTGGTTTCTTTTATCACGAAACAACTCCAAATGCGACTTTTTGTTTACCCTCGCGCAAATGCGACACGGGCCACAGATAATGAAGCGGCGGGCCACATATGGCCCGCGGGCCTGGGTTTGGACCAACCTGAACTATAGGTTCATTAAACGAGTACTTGTGAATTATATACGTGTAAGGTTATAGTATAATTTAGTCTACATGTGTCTCACAATAAATTCTGTTACGTAAAGAATTTAAGTGTCAAACTGCTGGTCTGTTTCTATAATTCAGTGAAGCGTCGCGGGCCGGATTATATTACTCCGCGGGCCGTAGGTTGCCGACACCTACTCTAAGCAAACCCTTTGAAATAAGTAATATTTTTCATATGTTCTCACGGCTACCGAAAACACCCGCTTTTCTAATCCTTCATCAGAGCATTTGCTTCTAAATATCATATTTTTAACACCACTCTCCTACATTTACGCGCGCATTTGATAAACACCTACAAATACAACACATGAGTTCCTCCTGCCTCATCTCCGCTCATATGGAAACGTCATAATTCATATCACTCTTTCCCCAGATATCGTAATTGTTACGTTTAACACTCGTGTCTCCCTTGTTTCCTATTTATAATCATCTGGACATCATATTTTTTTTTCTTCAAGTCACGTGTACGACGTGCTGGATAGACACCAATTATCATTTACCGCAACCCATTCCTACATAGTTGCTTCAATGGATTATATTTAATAACTGAAGATTCTGTTTAACTGTGGATTTAATTGGATTAAACTATCATTTCAAACAAAAACATCAGAGCTTAATATTGCTGGTGTGTCTTAGACATCAAGACAGGTTTGGAGGCGCGTATAAAAACATTTGGGTCATAGACATATGCGGGACCATTGAACTAAGTTGGACTTTGGTTACCACAATAGTAACGAATAAAAGGAATCTTTTCAAACACACCTTAATAATATCCCTCCAGAAATACAGCACAGATTTGGCGTATCACCGCCTATAAACAGCCGAGTTTGATGGCAGCGCACCGCGCAAGCAAAAAGAGCATGCAGGAATAAAGGGAATTTGCCACGTATGCGACCTTTTGAACTACGATCCCATTGATAGGCGCACAGATTAATACCCGACTCAGCTGGATCATATTGGACGCGGTAGTGGACATAACAATTGTTTCAATTTTATGTTGTTGTTATTCTTCGTCATCATCATTATAAAATCGCTTTTCTCTTCGAATACTGGACCAATTGCTTTAAACTTTTCAGTGGTTAAAGTTTGATTTTTTTTTCCAGACGGCTATTACTTTTATTTATTCCTAAATTTTATATGAATCCTATGAGATCTGATATTTCATTCAAAATTTCGCTGTCCTATTTACTCATGGGAACACTGTTTTGAAACTTATTTCAAGCGGCTAAGTTACCGTACCACAGTGAAATTAACTTATTCCTTTCGCTAACTTACTATTGCAGTAATGTAGGTTTTCTAGCACATCTAGCCTACCGTATTTGTTAATTTTGATGAGAGCAAATTGAATTGAGTTTTTATATGCCAGAGAAGAACCGTTCCACGATCGAATAGCAGGCCTACATACAGCAACAGGTACCGTATATTATTTAAGAGGAGGAAATGAATTGAGTTCTTACTTATATGACAAGGAAGAACCGTTCCGCGACCGAATATCAGGTACCGGTAAGTTACCGTACCGCATATGGTTATCGGGGAAATGATATTTTATTTTGTCCTGGTACCGTAATGGAGAAGTGACTTGAATCACTTGGTATTTCAATTCACGTTGAAATTGGATGGAGAAGAATAGATCATTACCACAGGACATGGAAGAGCTATGACAGTACCGTTATTTGTACTTCGATTCAGGTGCTGTTAAGTTGAAGCATATGATTTTGGGACGTTTTTATGGGATAATGTTTGACTGCGGTACCTGATCCGGTAATACAGAAGTGACTCAGATCATGTCATTTCAATTGATGTTTGAACACAATTAAGAAGAATGGATCATTGTCACAGAACTTTAAAAGTTATGACAGTCCCTGTACCGTCACGGTACCCCGATACAGGTACTGTTAAGTTACCGCATATATATGAGTTTTGGGGGAATTGGTCTGCGTGTCCATATATTTGAGCATTGTTCTCTTGTTGTTATCGATGGTGGTCGATCATATTGTAAAATTGTGAGAAAAAAAAATTACCCATATATATATAATCGATGCTGAATTGATTGTTTTGACTATATTTTCAGTTTTATCTCTTACTTTCTTGGAGAAAGGCAAGGAAGAGAAATGCGCTCATTATTCAATAGTACGATAACTCGTGTAATGAATTCGGTAGGCGATGATGAACTGGAAAGATCGTTCCTTCTAAATAAAAGTCGCTCTCTACATAGTAGTAGATAGCGTGGAGAGGCATCTTATAAAAACTTAATTTCGATTCCTGGCTCTGGTTTTCATAAAATATAACTATGGACTTTCGAATTGTGTCCTCAACTCTGAGATGATTCTCCAATAACAACAAAAAATTCAGGTTCCATCTCCGCAATAGTGTAACTATCAAATGTGTAGATCAGGGGTCGGCAACCTACGGACCAGATCCGGCCCGCGACGCTTCACTGAATTACAGCGACAAAACTGTGGTTTTTAATATGAATTAATTTTATAATCCACGCTTAAGGAAGGAGTTGATTATATTCTTAACGTAACAGAATTTATTGTGTGACATGTGTAGATCAAATTATAATCTAACAAATCAAATGAACAGCTACTCGTTTAACGAGCCTACGATTTAATTATACTTAGGCGAATGGCAACATGCAGAAAAGTTGATGCTCAGTGAAGAGTTCAATGGCGCAGAAATATTCAAATGGAGCTTCTTGAGATGCAATGCAATAAGTAAATAAAATTCAAATTCTATTCCAGAGATTTATCGCTGCTTGATTTTCATAAAAAGTATCCTCTTGAAGGCAATCTCCATCTAATTTTGACAAATCATGCGAAAAAACTCACATCGATGTTTGGAACTACATATGCGTGCGAATTATTTTCGAAAATGAACATTACAAAGAACAATCGGAGAACTCGAATTAGTGATGCCCATTTATAACATGTTCTCTTTTTGGCTTTATCCTGTTTGCCGCCTGATTTTGAAAAGCTATTAATTTTTGGCCCACGTGCGACAAAAGGTTGCCGGCCTCTGGACTATAGGTATTTGAATATATCCGCATGATGTCACCAGTGAATCAGTTTGGGTTATTGCATGAATGACGTAGCAGCATCCGAACAAACATTCCACTTGAGTTGCGCAGATATAAGAGGTTACCAAGGTTCAGTTTTGGTAAAGTCTAGCAAGGCGTGGATATGAGTTCTAAAATCTACAGTTCTGGAAGAAAAGTCAGTGAATAATAATGGAGTGTAGCAGGTTTAATTAAGGCTGTTGATTGCTCGTTAATTAAATATTCTTAGTTTATTAGTTGCTGAAAAATTATCACTCTTAAGCGAAAAAGAATTGGGTATTTTTCTGTTATCGCCCACCGCTTATTTTCTGATATATTTTGGTTTATTTTAGGTTAAGTTAAGTATAACGAAGGAAGTTGGATAAATAAAATCGGAAACTTATTGTGTTTGTTTCAGGTTAAATTAACAATAACGAAGGAAATTAGGAATAAGTAACCCGAACTCAATTCAAAATAAACAGAATTGAATAAAAGAGAAACAGAAACTTATTGGTGAGCCAATAATCGGATAATAACGAGAAATCCATTCAATTTGAATATTTTCAACATCAGAACTAAATATTATTTCTGTTATAAAATACTATTTGTAGGTCGTTTCATATTTGCAAATAGGTGAGATTTACCTGGATTATCATCCGGCTTGTTCATTCTAATCTAACCTCAACAGAATTAAAAATGGATGAACGACAGTAGTGGGACAATGCTTGAATCGTCACAAAAATTGTATCAAATTAGATTATATGTAACATCAAAGATTATGGATAATTAAGTTAATATTTGTAGGTCATTTTATATTTGCAACCAGCACGCTCATTGTTTGAGATCGACTTTGAGTATCAACCTTTTTGTTGTAAATTGACCTAAACAAATAAAAAAGTAGATCAGAAACAGGTATTGGTTAGGCAATAACAAGATCGTTGCGAGAATCGTATTCGATTTGAATATTTGCAACATCAGAGATAAGGATTATTCTTGTGATAAGAATTATTGATAATCTGCAACTTGCAAATGTACTTGAGGTTGAGATTCAATTGAGGTATTAACTGCACTTATTAGTTCTAACCTAACCTAAAAAAAATCAAATAATTGAAGTGGTGGGGCAATAACAATAATTTTTTAAGATTGAACCTGTATGAACCACGACGGCCTGTCAAAATTTAGTTTGCTGCTTGGCCTTCGCTTACAAATCTGGGCCGTATTATCAGAACAAGGTTGCTTGGAATTATTGTTAGTTCAGTATTACCGTTCAGAAACAATAGCATTTTAGACATTAGTATAACGTAACTGGTAGATTTCTATGAGATTCAGATGGCATTTGTTGTTGCTCGTGCGCTTGGCAGTGTTGTTTTGTTAATTTTATTAATAAATGATTAAATGTATTTAATATAATTTTGGATGATTGATAACTACCACTAACATTTATAATTAAACCCGGTTTAGTAATTAGTTTCTGTCATATTGTAAACAAGATATTTTTTGCTGTGTCCGCAAATTATCATTCACCTATTATCACTAACTTTTATTTTTGGGAAGGAAGAAATCATCACTAAGATATATGACATACTTAATTATTTTTACATTTCGTTAGAGATGACAAGCTTGAAGATTAGATTTTCCTGCATTTAATATATACTTCTGTATCATATATCAGCTAGTCCGCAGTTACCCACAATGCCCAACCTACAGGCAGGAAGTGAAATACTCCAGACGAGAGTTGTTTTGTTTAATTGTACCGCACTGCACATTGTGCTAAATGAGTATACAGTGTATATTGTGTGTTTTCGTAAGTTACTTAATGTGAAATTAAGTTCGAACTCTGTGAAAAGTAACTGCATTTCACAAGTTTGCAGTTAGCAGAATGGTGCGGATAGCATTGACGCATGGTCAATAGTATGTGGTATATGTCCAGCAAATTATTCCCACGTCCGTTATGGAGATATGACATGAAATCTTTAATATATTAATCAGTGGTGTGTTCCCATAACCGTATCTTAGGCTCCTAGCTCTTTATGTCCGTTATTTATCGTTGAAATAATTCTTCCCAAAGCATGGTTGGTATATTTAACCGTATGAAGATTTAAAACCTAAATTCAATTTGTTTTACAATTCCCAAACCACACCATAAATACACCGTCAGTCATCGCACAATATAAACCAATATTAAAAGTTTTGTATTAACTAATATATATTTCAATTTAAAACACAAATATTGAAATCATTGATTAGATGTAATGCCGTTGTTTGAATAATAGTTTGAATTCTCTAAAATAAAAGGTTTTTAATCGAGAAAAAGTTTCGAAGCCTATAGAGTCTATAGTGTAGTTCTCCCATTTACAGGCAATGAAATATCGTCGATGCACATAACCGCTATTTAGAACCGTTTCATCTTGTAGATGAACTCATGTATATTGGACGGTCAACTGCCTAAATTTTTCCTGCTTCTGGACCGCCATAATTTAGCTGTGTAAAAAACTGGGAATGTTGGAATACAAAATTTTACTTGCAGTTCACTTTATGTTACTTGTTAAGTACCACAAAAATTGCTTATTTTCTAGATAATAAATCTAGTGTGAATTTTACATTAGTTTTCTAGCTGCTTGGAAGGTTATAAAAAAAAAAAAAATAACTGTATACCTACTTTTGAGCCACCCTGTATAGATGGTCAAATCAAAAACATAGGAAATGTGCATAATTAGAGTATTCTCATGTTCTCGATAAATTTAAATTTACTATCAAAGTTCATCCCCGAATTAAGAATTACAAATTTTAGAAATTGGGCTCGGTTTCAAAATAGCCTGATCAAGCTTTTTGTCTGAATTGTACTCATAAGAACATATTCTTTCTTTATCAATTGGTTTCAGTATTCAATTTTTGATTTTAGAGTGTAAGCAGAAAATATGGGAAACCATGACATTAGACTAGAAGAATTTAACTATTCTTAGTGGATTGGGCTGTTTTGCTTGAAAACAAAGAACTCGTGAAAAAATTATTAAAAGCGTTCTGTCGGAAGAACCGTCTACAATAAATATTAAGCTTTAATCAAAGAATTTCTAGATTTATCGATGCTCATGTAGATGGGTATTTATATACTGATGCTTATAAATAAAACGAAGTAAACTGCGACTCATATTTTATCACACTTCGTGACGTAAATTTCGAAGTGTTAGGTCATGAAAATTGTTTTTCTCGTAGCTTACAGACTATCGTACCCAATGTGCAAACAGAAATATATCGTAAAGAAACAATTTATAACAGTCAACAAAAGAGTGATTCTTGGTCTTAAAAAGATCTGAAGCCTGGTGATCTGACATAAACAAGAAGAAATGGTAATCCCTTGATCAAGCATAGTCACGTTATGTTATATGTAGATATATAGCCCGATCAAATGCGAACATTTTCCGCGCAATTCATTTTGTAATGATTTGTCAATATGCGCTATGGATTAATGATGATAACCAGTGGGATTCAGCCGGTTTGCACCGGTTCTACGGAACCGTCTCACGGAATTTTAAGAGATCAGCGAACCGGTTAGCATTACTGTTTTTTTTGCTGAAAAAAAATGACTTTTTGTAACAGAACCGGCTAAAAAATATGACTCTTTGTAACAGAACCGGCTGACAAAAAATTTGAATCCCACCACTGGTAATAACGAATTACTGGTGACTAGTTTCATGGTGACTGTGTTTTCATTTGATTATATTTCACTATGCAAATTCGAATTTTCCAATAGTTGTTGTTTTTTTGATCTTCCGAATCGAACTTCATTATTTGCTTTCATTATCCAATCCTTGATGTCATATATTTAGTAGGAATTTTTTGGAAACCACGACATTAGACTCTGATTTACATTTGCCTCATGGTAGTTGGCGATTTTATCAATAACAAAATTGGGGAAAACTCTTCAAATGCAGTTGAAAATATAAACGGTGATTTAATATTAACAATGTTTTGTTAGCAAAATAATGTAAAATAAAAATTAAGCTTCAAACAACGAATTTCTGATTTTACCGATTTTCATGTTTGAGATATAAAATTACGTTCCTTCCGATCTCGTGACGTAAATTTCGCAATGTAGGCCATAAAAATATTGTCTGTATAGCTAATAGTCTTTCGTACCCATTGTACAAACAACAAATCATATCGTAAAGGTTCGCGCTGTTTAAAAAGTATTTTAGTGTCAGAGTAAACATCTGAATCCCAGTGCTCTGACCTAAACTGGAATTAATCTAAATTGTTCTATATCGCCCAAACATGCTTGATTTTCAGGGGGAAAAAAACACGGTAGGCTCGTGTGGAAAAAAATTTCTTAATTGACGTCAGGAATGTGCAAACTGCGGTCCGCGGGCCAAATGCGGCCTGCGGAGAAGTGGCAATTTTGAATGTTGTGCCCGCGAAACGATTTTTTAGTTTAGTTAATCTGATACTTGTAATTTCAATCTCTTTGCTTTGCGAAGCCTATACCAGTACCTGGGTGCCACTGTCATATTAGCATAAATAGATAGCAAAAACCTGTTGGAAAATACACAATGTCCTAGAAGCGTGTTTCTCACTGGATTCGTTTGAAGTCGGTGCGGCCCGCGACTTCACCCAGTTACTTGTGTCTGGCCCTGCTGTAATTAAGGTTGCACACCCCTGATTTACGTGGTTGAGGACCTATTATTTCTTATATATAAAATAGACATAACAAACAACACACATACGCAGATGTTTAGATACATATTATTTTAACATGTCTCTCCTATAATATTACTCAAAAAAATTAAATAATTCAAGCCTAAAATCATCACCTAAAATTGCAATATTCAAAAGAATTTATCTCGTTTTAATATAAAGTTAATAGGTCAGCACTCAGCAAACCCAATTTCTGACATTGGGCTCGGTTTGAACCTGGTCAAAGAAAGAGGTGAAGTAAACTGACCAAGCTTTCGTAATCTTTTTCATAAAATAGAGAAACTTGAAATAGCTTAAAAAACATATATTTTGTTCCTCTCGTCCTGATTCACAATTATGGGCTGTGTTATTAGAAACATTTGAGATCGGCACAATTCCATGGTTCAATTATATGGGACCCTGGGTTGCTCATAAGTAGGATTTTGTGATATCTCGATGCCTTGATTATTCAGTTTGCTTCGGTGTATTTTCAAAGTAATAACTAATAAGATATACTATACCGTTTGAAAGTCTTCATTCTTATCTACCTTGGTTGTTAAAACATATAGTACTTTCCTCTCACCTGTGAGGGGTGGTGAAAATATTCTTTAGTTTGAAATAAGGTATAATTTGTATGTTCCATTAAATTGATACCCTTTCTTCGTTAGCACCAAATTTTATTATTTAAATGGTTTCAGTATTCAATTCCTGATGTCATATTTTAGGTAGAATTGTTTTGGAAACTGCAACATTAGACAGACTTCCGATTCAACTATTCGAAGTATATGGCTATTATTATTGAATATTGTTGAGAAAATGAGCTAGCCATTACCAGACTAACTCATTGAAAGCAATTAGCAATATAAACGTGATTATTGCAACGTTTGTGTTGGCAGAATAGTTTGAATATAGTTTCCATATTTGCAAGTATGGGAGTACAAAAATGCAAACGCGTGAGAAATATTTTTTAAATGTGAAACCATAAATATCGTCCTTTCTATAGTGTATGTATGAACCGTGGTACCCATCGCATAAACATTGATTAAATCGTATAGATACACTTTATAGCAGTGAATGAAAAATAAATTTTATGTCCTAAAAATATCTGAAGCTCAAGAAATTTGAATTACAGGATCAAGCATAACCATGTTATGTTGTATGTAAATTTATCGTCCGCCCAAATGTGAACTATTTGGCGCCTCGTGTGAGACAAAATTAGAATGAGGTCGACTGGAATATAACAGTTCAGTATTTTTGACGCCTTATTCCCACATTTTCTAGTTTATTCTTTAGGTAAATATGAACTCATTTTTATTTATAGACGAGCATAGCAAACATTTAACTTCGAATTTTCAGATGTTTTCTTTTTGACATATCGCCGCCGATTGATTACCCACAGACAAATGATTACTTGGAAAAAAAGAACTCTATTAAACTTTAAGATGAATATTTATGTATATTGAGTAGACTGTATGTGCACGAGAATTTTGTATGTACATCACTTGATTGGCTGTATATGCATATTGTGTTGGCCGTATATAACTTAACGAACAGATTATCGCAGTTGCAATGAAATCGATTTTTAGAAATTTGTACAAGGTCGGCGGAAGAGAGAAAATAATGGAATTAAGCATTCTGTCAGCTTATGTAACCGTTTTTATAAAGTAGGTACAAATCCTGATCTGAAAACCATTTCTTTATTGCTGCTCGCTTGACTTACTGTGGTCGTATTATCAGAAAACATTTGAGATCGGCGCGATTCCATTGTTGAACCATCTCGGGCTTTAGTTTTCTAAAATGTGAATCATTTTAATATCCCCATGTATTGTTTGCTTAGCTAGTTACTTATCGATCTTAAGATCGGTAAGTATGTTGATAGGTATTTGTATGTGTGTATGTCTGTGTGTTAGATGCACGCGATATCTCACGGAAGCGAGTTTGAATCTGCTCCAAATTTTGCATGTGCATTCATCATAGCTCGGATCAGAAGCCTAGTGATTTTGGATGGATTATGTCTTATAATTAGCGAGTTATTAATTAATTAGTGATGTGACACTCGGTGTCACTATGAAGTAAGACCACTGTATTGGGGGATCCCCTAACCTTCGATCGATAAATCTTCGGTTTCTAACCGATATTCTAGTTTTAGAATTAATACAAAAATACGGTTTGAAAGAAATTCGAGTTAATCTTATTTTCCTAGGTCGTTAAAGAATATATAATTACTGTATATAAGATCTCGCCTTTGAGTGATGTTAGAAATTTTTTGAAAATTCAGTATTCCATTTGATTGAAATTTTTACACCATGAACATCAAATTTCAATATTTGGCCCAAGTAAGGAAGAATTTAAGTTCTCAGATTTAGGTTTTTCAGTTTCTTAACCACGACGTCAGACTGTTAGCGAATAGTAGTTGCATAATATTATTGAAATAAGAAACTCATCCATGTCAAACTCATTAAATTTATAAAAATTGAATAAATAACTACATGTTTTGTGTTGGCAGGAAAGTCTAAAACAAAAATGAACAACAATCATTTAGATTCACCGATGCTCGTATACATATATAAAACGTAGTTATTTGGGACCCATATTTTAGCACACCTCGTGAAGTAAATTTCAAGATGTAAGGCCATAAATATTGAGTTCTGTATAGCTAATAGTGTGTGACTAGCCATTGTGCAAACAGGTTATATATCGTAAAGATATAATTTATAGCAGTGAACAAAGGATTAATTTTGGGTCCTAAAAATATCTGACGTCCATAGATCTTACTTAAAATAAATAAATTGAAATGACAAGATCAAGCATGATATATGTAGATATATCGTCCGCTCAAAAATGACCAATTTCACGCAAAAACTTACTGTGGGCTCGTACGTCCGACTGTTCATTTTCCAATGCTTAATATGTGCTGAGGACCGAGAGTAATAGCTAATCGACTGTCATAGAACACTGTCTGAAGTTTTCAGTTAATGGTATTTCAATCATCACAGATATAGATAAAACAGTCAACAAACCGACCGTCTTTGTCATTGTTTCAATTTGACATTTCCACCGATGAAAAATATTTTTCAGTTCGGAAGAGCACGGAGATACTGGTCGACTGACAAAAGTTTGACGAAATAATTACTATTCACTAAAATATCAATGAGCCATCAAGCAAATATATACAATTCTGTTGAATGCATAAAAAAGATGTCAATGCTGGCCCTATTTTTTGTTCCATCTCGGTTATGTCCCTCACCTAAACATTAAAAGACTACTTAAGACACCGTTGCAAAACACCGTAGCAAACCTAGAGGTGAAATGTTCATTATTCAAATTACAACGACATTGTACATGTTATACGTGGAACTTAAAATTAAAAAACCGTAAACAATTTATAACAGATACACATCGCTGATAAATATTTGGAGACCGCCATTTTCTTTTCATTTAATAATAAATAAAATTTATTCGAATATTTCGAGGTAAGCCTACCAAACTGCAAAACCATGGGCTCTCGTTCATTAACAAATCGTAGGATCAATATTGTAAACCACGTAATGATATTAAATGCATAGGCCGTAAGGAGTCATGGTTACATGAAAAATTGGTATTGAAAAGACCAGTTACTGCATCTTGTGTAAAATTTATTTGGTGCCACTTTATATCTGACCCCAGTGATTTAGTATTGACTTAACCATGACGACAATAGGGTTAGTAACTGAATTCTATGAGATTGAGATCATGTTATGCAAGTGAGATCTCGTAACAAAGTTTTATGTTCATATAGAAGAGGGGTGTCAAACTCGTGGGTTCTCGTGGGCTGCATTGCATTTTTGGAATTGTTCAAAAGGCCGCAAACATTTTCTGGTAAATATTTAATAATGTATGCTTGGAGTATATTTCTAGACAGGTGTAGTTTGTGACATATATTGTGATGCAATTAAACAGCCGAATAAAGTTTTGTTATTTTTTTGAATCCCATTTACATATTAATTTTTCCATTTCACTATTACTTCAATTTACTGTATTTATTACATAAAATCATAAGTTTTTTATGTACAACTATCCAAATCATTTTTGAACAAAGTTTTGATAAAGAATAATACCTACACTAAAAATGACTTATTCTAAATATATAAACTTAAATTTACAAAAATATTAACTAAAGAATAAACTCAGTGTTTATTACACATGTCCCGACGTTTGGCATCTCTTTTGTGCCACCAGCTTACTAATATCAGGCTGAAATGATTTTACAGTAGCAACTCTAATCAACGAGGTCACATGATCATCGGTTACTCTGGATCGTTGAGAATGTTTGATTAATTTCAGTAAAGCAAAAATATTACGTTTATCATTTCATGTATAGATCAGTAAACAAGCAAATGACTGACTTTTCGGACCAGACATTTCCCACCACATTTCGCGACATTTCCTACCAATACGTGGCATCAATTTCACTTTGAAAAATGTAATATATATATAAATGTTTAGAAAAAAATGTATAAAAATATTACAATTATTGTTAAGCGTTCGAGGGCCGCATTGGAAGTTCTCTGGGGCCGCATGCGGCCCGCGGGCCGCGAGTTTGACACCCCTGATATAGATAATTCCCTAGTCATTTAAAGAGAGGTCGCTCCGTGATATATATAATGCTAATTGTCTGTTGGGTTCTCAGACCTAAATTTTGTCAGCTGTTACTTGTTGTAGTTTGTTACTAACTTTGTTAATACTTGGATGCTGAATAGGATTATATTGACAAAAACTAACATGACAAGAAAATATCCGTCAGGTATGGCGACAACCAGTATAATTTGTTTTTATTGCATATCTTTAGTTCAGTTCACTTGATATTGTTTTAGTTCATTCAATTTAACCTGTATCAGTTCAATTTTTATAAATATCATTACTTCAATTTAATTTTGCTAACCATTGTAATGTATACTAAAATTTCTCTGTTTCTATTCCCTCCCGGTATGAGTCAAACTTAACTAAAAGTGTGAAACTTTTCCTCATAAGTTAACTGTGCTATAAATAAAACTGTGCTATAAATATGATTCAATATCAAAACTATCGACAATATGAATAGAAAAATAAAATAAAACATACCTTTGTATTCAGAACGCTTCGAGGACGTGTTCCAGGAAGAGATCGTCAAGGCTTTCCGTAAAATCGACAATTTTAAAAGATTCGCTCGCTCCAGCGCTGGGCTGTGTTTGGACCAACACGAAATTGATGATATTGTTGCAGACAATAGAGAATCGGTTGAAGAGCAAAAAGTTCAAATGCTGATGGAGTGGAAACAAAATGCCGGTCAAGCCTGCAAGGTTTTCAACCCGGTAAAATTGAAAACAACATCACATTTTCAATTAAACATAATAAGCATGGCTGAATTTACCTAAGGAGGTTTTTATTTATTAAAGTAGGTATATATATAAAGGCAAAGTAGGCTGAGGTCTAGGGACATTCAAAACTTTATAAAACTGATATTTGTTCAATTCCGCATCAGGTTAAGATGTCCAATACATGTTCTCTTTTCTGCGTTTAAATTTTCAAATATCGCAGAATAATTGTTTACATTTGAAAAATTCTACCCATTTAATCTTGTGAAAAACAGATTATATTAATTTGAATACTTGATTAGTTTTTATCATCACAATGCATTTATTGAATAAAAATGGTCTTTTTGGATATTTTTTAACATATACTAGTTTACTTCAAATGCTGGTAATTTTATTCATCAGTTAGTAGGCCATGTACCCCGACCTCTTGCGATCAGTAACGGATATTAAGACCTTTCGTTTTTTGGTTCCACGACGTTTACATAATCCGTTTATTGTTTTTAAGTGTTTTATTTTCCACATAAAACCACCCAATCTACTTAGTGATTAGTGTACGTTTCTTTCTCTAACTAAACTTTCTCATTTCACACAATTGAAAATTTTATTTACATCATAAATTTTTTTACATGAACGTGAAATGTCTTTTGTGGAGTCAGTTTGGATTCCCTGAATCCGTATGACACTATTGTTGAATATTGGCCACATAAATGATGCAGCACACAGACTGTCGCGACTCTAATAATCATTCTATCTAGATAAACTTCATATATATTCTTCAGTAAAAGCAATTCGCTAAACGCTCATTTTTCTACTTCCTTGTATTTTAAAAGGTCCGAAATGTGTAAGCAACTAAGCATGTATCTAAAAATTGAAATACGGACTTAGATATAGTTCAAGTATTCAAATTTAGGACATTCAAGATTCCGGTTCTTTTATATGTTTATATGTATCGCTAGATATCAGTGGCTGCTTGTATCGAGCCTTTGATAAGAGTCGTATAAAAAAAACTTACATAATAATTTGACTTATGGTAAATTTAGGTTCTGCGGCAACAGTTCCAAGGATTCGAGCTCTTCTTCGTGGGTACATAAACAGTGATTCTAACAAAGGTATAGTAATTCTAGTTATTACACCCGGTTAAGAGCGTTCTTAATACGAAGCTGATATTTCGTGGTAAAGAAGTGCGTAAACACTAGCGTACTAACAGGGTCATGCCCTTCATTACTTATGACATCGCTTTTTCTGGTACCATGAGTTTTATTACAGGTTTGAGTTTTTTTGACTTAGTTCTTTACTCAGGTTATTATTAAACATCCCTTTGTGATGAGAGTACTATGTGTTCAATTTTGCATTTTACGAAAATTTTGATGTATGACGTCATTAAATAGCAGAAAACACGGTCAAGGTCAAATTTTTCAGTTATGAAATGCCTCCCCAACGAAATCCCCTGGTACAAAACTGTAAATACTTGCAGCAAAAAGCATTCAGTTTACTAGTTTGCTGTTTTAGTCATTTAAAAAATTTCAGACATTAAAATTGGCTATATTGAAGTTGAATTAGCACAAATATCACAACAGTATTTTCCTAAAATCAACATTAGACTCGAAATACAATACATGCTATTATACCAAACAGATTTATGTAGTTAAAAATACAACAGTTAATCAGCCTGGGTATGCTGTTGTTTTAATTAATTTAGATAAAACAAAATGTGTAGAACATATACGCACCCTAACCTATAGTCGGGACGCAGTAGTACATAACAAATTTTGTATGAGTTAAAATCGTATTATGCAAAAATATGCCAGTATTTTTACAATCATTACATAAACAGATTTAGGAAACATTATCACGTTTTTTACATAGAAGCTAGAATTAATCATAAAAGTGAGAGTATTTGTCTATTTGACACGCGATATCGCAGCAGAATAGTACGGCACAATATTGTAATATGAAATACACCGAACCGCGGTTTTCTCTTACATGCCCAAGTTATACAAAACAAAAAATAAACATTAAATATCGGAAGAAATGAACTTTTATGCAACCTAACTGCCGGCTACTTACCATGACGTTAGAATAGTGCAAATAGATGTTTTCCCGACCATTAACTATATATATACCCTTCCTTTACTTTGCTATAGCGCATTTCGGATGCAAGCCTTTGTAGTATAAATATTTTTGCGAATTGGCGTGTACAAGTTTGTCTGCAGCTCCCAATACAATTTTGTTTAAAAATTCTCAAATTGCTGCAAACAACAAATACTCGCAGCTGAATTGATCAGCAAAGTCTTTCGCGATATTTTCCGGGAGATGATTAGACTTAGAGTATAACTTGAATTCTCCTTCAAACAAAATGGCGGCTGAGAACTACGAGAACGAATCAACTTGTACAAACATGACTGAAATCTGTACAGGTCCTGTTATGAATTAGCATTGTTACGTCACCGTAAACTTGTCGATAACTGGCCATGGTCATGGTAGAAAATAAGAAAGTTGATGTTCGGGGATGAGAGGTGGCGTCGAGAAATATTTACAATCTACTCCGACTTCACACATTCGCTTTGACTCAATAGCGACACCGCGTGTCCCATCACTAATTAATTAATACCTCGCTAATTATACGACATATTTCATCGAATCAATAAGCTTTTGGTCCGAGATATGATAAATGCGCATGCAAAATTTGGAGCAGATTTAACCTCAATTTCGTGAGATATCGCATGTATCCAACAGACAGACAAATACCTGTCAACATACTTACCGATCAAGATCGATGAGTAATAACTTGCCTGGTATCACGGCATAATTACCAGATCCGGTTTATTAGATTATATCAATGTCGGCGGAGTGTTCAGAGCATTCCATAATCAGCCTTTGTGTGGAAGAAGACATGTTTATCGTGGAGAGCAGCTGAGCAAGGTAACTGGTCCCAGACCTGTGGCGATCAAATTTCTCGATGTCAACAAACGTAACCTGCAGGAGGCCAAAGTTCTTCAGAGTCTGGCTTTTCATCCAAATATTGTTTCCATTATCCATTCCGACGTGTATGACGTGCATTCGTTCACTCAAAGAATGTTTATTGTAATGGAACTTTGTCACGAGGAAAATCTCACTGACTTCCTGAAAAATAGAGCGAAAATACGCGTCCAATTCGACGACAGCCTGGCCATATCGTTTGCGCAGCAATTGTTTTGCGGTTTGCAATTTATCCATCCAAACGGCGTCATCCACCGCGATCTGAAGCCTGATAACATCTTGATGTCGCTTGATAAAAATGCCCTTAAAATATCCGATTTCGGGCTGTCGAAAAAGCTCTGCAAAGGTCATTCCTTCACTGCCCAAAGTATCATGCGTGCTGGTACTAATGGCTACAGAGCTCCGGAAATCTATAACGACGATGTGATTTCAAAAAAATCCGATATATATTCGATGGGTTCTCGTGATATACGCGGTATGGAGCAATGGCAAACATCTATTTGGTGAAGATCCAGATGGATGGAACATGAACATCAAGAAGAACCAAGATCGTGATCTCAGCCATCTGCTCCTCAGCGACAAAACCAGAGCAATTAATTTGCTTGAGAAGATGTTGCAGTTTAGGCCGCAAAATCGACCAACGGCTGACAATCTTCTGGTCCATGAAATATTTCGAAGATTGGTGAAAGGTGATTGAAGTTTTAAGAGTTTAGCAGAAATATGCATATGCAAATATACCCCTAACCCTAACCACAAACCCAACCCTAACCCGAACCCTAATTAGATAGTTTGTCGCAATGTCGACCCCGACCCCTAATTAGATAGTTTGTCGCAATGTCGATTTTTAGTTGTTGAATTTTCGACAGTGCGACAAAAAAGGATTAGGGTTGTTATACAAATTAGATAGTTTGTCGCAATGTCGATTTTTCGGCTTCTTTTTCGGTAGCAATGTCGATTTTTCTTGTCTAAAAATTTCACAAATTTTCGTATAACTTTTGAACAACTTAAGATATCGACAAGTTGCTTTCACATATGGTAAGTATTATACCATAGCGTTGACTGATTAAATTTCACATTTTCCTGATTCATAGTTATTGAGATTTCATTCTTCGAATGTTTCAAAATTAGTCCCGATTTTTTACGCGCAACCCATATTTCAGCAAGTCGCACTGTCGAAAATTCCGTCCAAGCATATCGCAATGTCGATTTTTGGGCTTTCAAATGGTCGCACTCTCGAAAATTCGGGGATGAATCGTCGAAAACTTACCTGGTTGAAATTTCGACATTGCGACTTCGAAATTATCGACATTGCGACAATGCAAATTTGATAGTTTGTCGCAATGTCGATTTTTAGTTGTTGAATTTTCGACAGTGCGACAAAAAAGGATTGGGGTTGTTATGATAATTAGATAGTTTGTCGCAATGTCGATTTTTCGGCTCCTTTTTCGGTAGCACTGTCGATTTTTCTTGTCTAAAAATTTCACATTTTTGCGTATAACTTCTGAACAACTTAAGAACGTATCGACATGTGTAATATGCCAATGAATGCAGAATTTTGATGCCAATATATGATTCAAATATTGCTGTTTTTGCATTTGCTAAAAAAAAGTTATTAGTAGAAAACCTCAAACCCTAACGCTATCGCAATAAACTCTGTCTTAAAAAGGCCATAACTTTTGAAAAAGGACTCCATCTGTGATCAAATTGCGGTCTATGGGTTCGTAAAAAGCCCCTCTTTTAGTAGATATCAAAATTTTTAAGATTGGGGTAAAGAAAACAAAATTCCTTTTCCGAAAGTCAAATATATTCACTTATGCGAAGTAAATTATATTACCTGACTTGCAAGTAGATTATGCAAAATGCTAACTTTTGATTTCCTTGGCGCAACTGGCATCAAATTAAAGGTCTCATTAATACCAGCGCGGAAATAGTTGAGTTTTTGAAATTGGTTCAGTAGTTCAAAAGTTATAAGCAAAACAAAATTATTCGTTCAAAAATTCGAACCTCAATAACTTTTCGAATATTTGATGAAATTTAAAAGTAAAAAGGGTTTCGGGTTATTTACACCCATATCTTTCGAATAAACTAAGAATGAAATTTCTGAACATTGTAGAATTTTTTTTGCAATTTGGGGTCAAATGTCAAATGCTACATAAAAGTTGCTTTAACATATGATAAGTATCATACCATAGCGTTTCCTGATTAATTTTCACTATTCCCTGATGCATAGTTAATGAAATATTATTCTTCGAATGTTTCCAAATTAGTCCCGATTTTTTACGCGCAACCCATATTTCAGCTAGTCGCACTGTCGAAAATTCAGTCTAAGCATGTCGCAATGTCGATTTTTGGGCTTTCAAATGGTCGCACTGTCAAAAAATCGGGCATGAATCGTCGAGATGTCGATTTTTAAATGTCGCAATGTCAAATTTTCGGGTTCTTTTGAGATAGTTGAGTTTTTTTAAATTGGTCCGGTAGTTCGGAAGTTATAAGCAAAACATATAAAAGAGTAAGATTTTTTAACAAAGTCTTTGCAAGACAGGTTTAAAATAATAAAATTAAATATCAAACATGCAAATTGCAACAAGTAAACTCAATGATAATATTTAAAACGTAGTACTATAGGGAGGCGCACGCGCTCTATCACCATTTTCTTAATATTTCGAAGTGCCCAAATATGTGTCTACCGGTAACAATTTATTATTCGCTCAAACCGGATTCAGGACTCCGAAAAACATGAATCCGACAGTCAAAGACATTTATAACGCATCGCTAAAAACTTCAAAACCTGCAATGAACAATAACAATCTATCAAGTGTTTTAGCAGAATGTGAATGCAGAAATATAAAACAACACAATGAGGACCAGAATGTTGAAATGGAAACTGAATAGGCTATTCCAAATTCCATAAATTTTGCATGTTGTTCAGTTGTTAGATGCAATATATTTTTATCTACATGTGTCAAGCTTTGGTTTTAAAATTGATTTCACCTTTCACTTTCACACTTTGGGTACAATTTTTTGTTTTTTTCATATGATTTGTTTTGATGTGTTGTGTTCCTGTATGATTTGTTTTGCTGTGTTGTGTTCCTTATTCCTAGATCTTCATTTATTACTGTATTTTTTTTATTATCTATATTTTCAGTTTTTTTTTTCTTTTATTTCACACACTTTCTTACACTTACAAAACTTTTTCTGCGTTTTGCTTTGCGTGTGTAACATTTTTAATCAGGCTAACCCATTTTACCCTTTTTTGCAGTGCCTAAAAAAGTGAATAATAAAAAAAATTAGATTTATACAAAATGAATACCAATATGGAGCTTATGAAAAAACCTCAGGTATGACAAATTTAGATTTAAAAACAAAGATAACATTTGCGATTTAAACGCTAACGTTATTTTTTTTTTACAGAACATTCAGCATGATGATGATAATGATGCATCGTCGTCCAATAATTATATTCTATGTATGTCAAAATGCCCATGGTGGTATTTTGTCAAGAGAAATACTGAGAATAGTACTACTGACAGTATTGCGGTAAGTCTTATGTTTTGAATTTCAACTGCAATTTGCTAACGGTCTTTCCATATTTAAACTGTTGGTCAACAGCATTATGGACCGCATAATCACTCCGACCCAAAAATGCTCTCTTCCTAACAGAAGCATGTATGACATTCACTATAATATAGATGCAATAATTCGGCACTGCAAAATAAAGAACACCCCCGGAACAATAATATTAATTGACAACCTGAAAGCCTTCGATAAGGTTGACCACCAATTCCTATTCAATGTCTTGCAACACATCAGACTTGGTCGCTAGACTCTTAACATCATCCAAAGTATGTACTCGAATATAAAAAGTCGCATTGACGTTAATGGTCGGCTGACGACAGAAATTACCATCTGCAGCGGCATAAAACAGGGATGTCCCCAGAGTATGTTGTTCTACGCTATCGTTGTTGAGCCCGTTGCAAGATCTGTGCTTCGAAATACAAACATCCATGGAATAAAATTAGGCCGTCATGAGCACAAATTAGATCAGGATCTGGAGGATCACACAAGACTGGGCTGTATGTTGCATAACAGGTCATTGGTCATAAAATACGTCATTGGATTGGGATTAATGAATGGTCGAGAGTTTGCAAAAAAGAAAGAATAGCATTCGAACTCGGGTACTCCAGACGATTACCCATGTAAGTATATATATTATATAGCTATGGGTAAATTATTTCTGACCGTTACGCCCGTAAGCAAATTACATGGGTGCAATCAACTCAAGCTGTTATTGTGCGACGATCTATTCCTCAGTTTGGTTTTCTTATATTCATGCGGCGGAGTTGGTTTAACTAAAGCAACCGGCTGGTGCGTAACATTGTAAACATCATGTTGATAATAAATGAAGCACAACCGGTGTTAGCAAAACGATGTAATTTGCCGACGTTTCGAATTTCTATACAGAAAAACTTCATCAGGGCATGATATAGAAAGAACACAAGTGGATATATATAGAGCAAGAAAAAGAAAACAGGAAAAAATTATCATGGCGTCAACTCTAATCTAAAAGGATGATGATAAGATATAATGTATAAATAAACAAACAAAAAAATTAATTGTGACGTAATAATGGACGATTGTATGTTAATTAAGTGGATAAAGGCGTCCAAGTATCTTCGACGTAACAATATACAAACATGAGGGGATGTGATTACAATCTAAAGTTCTAAACAGATTCTAAAGGTTTACATAATTTCAATGGAATCTTACAAAGCTTTCCTATGTAGCTTTGTGCGAATAGTCTCTGGCACCAATGATGCCATAAGGAAACGAGCTGAACTATTCCAAAAATATACAGAACTGCCAAAAAGATACTTTTCAAACAAAATAGAGTTCAGACAGGCGTATATTTGAGTATATATTATATTTACATTGGTAAAATTTGATTAATCTTTTTAAATATCAAAATATTACGGTAGGCTAAGAAAATGTAACTAATCTCCACCATTTAACTACCGGACTATTATGATTACCTAACACTTGATAAAACAAGCCCGATCTTTCTTGTCATGTGGTTCGATCAATTTTCTCAAAACAGTGCCGTTTTAAAAAAAATATTTCTTGCTTGTGGCTCTGCATAGGGTATTCCCGTAGTGTGTGTACCAGGTTAAGGCGTTAGGCCATAATTTTATTGCGATTTTCGTGAATATCCCCCCGCCCATAGGTTTCAATTCCGCCCTGCAAAGATATTAGATTCACTTTCTGGTTTCCTGTCGATTTGGGGCCTTTATTATTTTTGATCTACATCAACGATCTCGCCCATTGTTCATCATTCTTCTCAAAATTATTCGCGGATGACACCAATCTCCTCGACAGCGACAAATCTCTCCCTGCTCTTCATTCAAGAGTGAACTCTGAAATAGTAAAAGTAGCTAATTGGATGAAGGCTAATAAATTATCTATAAACGTCGACAAATCCAAAACTATGCTTATTTCACCAAATAAACATAAAACTCAAACCAAATTTTCGATTGATATTGGCAACACTAGATTAGAAAATGTAAGTTCTTACAAATATTTGGGCATATTTTTGGATAGCCAATTGAAATGGGATATTCACATAATGAACTTGGCTGCTAAACTATCTAGATCGGCTGGAATACTGTACAAACTTAGGCACTTTGTACCTGTAACAACTCTCCGTATGATTTACCATTCTCTATTCCAAACCCACATTCAATATGGCATTATTGCATGGGGTTCAGCCAATAGAACTCTACTACATCAAATCGATATTATCCAAAATAGAGCCATCCGTGCTCTTTCTGGTAGTGGACGTCGCGAACAACTCAATCCAATCTACCATGAACTTCAAATTATAAAACTGACAGATATTCATAAAATAGAGGTACTGAAACTGATGCATCAACATCATAACAATAAACTCCCTGTCACATTTACTCATTATTTCTATAAGCAAAGTAATATTCATTCACATAGTACACGGTCTTCTACCCATGGTTCTTACTATGTGCATCGTTTCACCACCAAACTAACACAAAATTCAATAAAATATTTAGGTGTTAAATTATGGAACTCTTTGGCTGATAGTATTCGAAACATGAATTACGATGCATACAAACAAGCATTGAAAAAGGTATACCTAGGCGGCTATATACTTGATCCGTCAGCTTTTCAAATAATATGATTTCCTTTCCTGGCGTATTGTATATATCAGTATATAGACGTTCATATAGTCTCCGTAACGTACGGCACACTTCCGGTCTTGATGCCTCGTCCTGTTACCGGTACTGTGATGGGATATTGTTCCGTACAAATTCCGATTTACTTGAATTCTTGCTGTTACCATATACAGTTATTTTTTGTGTGATCCTACTCCACTAATAAAATGGTCCTTACGTTTCGTATCCAATATGCCTCAGTAGGCTACAACAACCAGCTTTTGATCGCTGCTAGCAACGAGCTTCATTCATTTCTTGTTACGGTCCATGAACGCACAGTTGAACCCCACGAGGGCGCTGTCGCGTGTATTATTACTCTGGTGGTATTTTGTGATTTTGTTTCTCTGTTAATTATGATTGATTAAATTTGTATAATTTTTTTTTGTCATTCCCTCTAAATCTCCAGCCCATAGGTGTCGCTGACTCGATGACTGTCACAGTCTTTCGCGACTCCTTATCTATTGCTATGAATCTCTCGCTTGTATGAATTCTGATGTGTATATTTAATTTTTTACGATTGTCATTATACACGTTTGTCAATTTTTCGTGCTTTAAATTTTGTGTTAATTCTTGCATGATAGAAATAAATTATCTGAATCTGAATCTTAATATCCTTCCGGAAGAATAGCAAGAGTATAAAATTAGCAACACTGCAGCATATTCATGGTACCTGTATGACGAGTTGACGTTACAGTCTCAGGCAACTATTAGGATTGAAGACGGCTTGATGACATGGCAAACCTCGGCGTGTCGTCCGGTTTAGGGTATCAGTTCATGTCGTCTACCGGTACGTGGTTAGACAATTATTTGTATAAAATACATGGACTTAATTATTACCGGCATTAAGATACCGTATATCTCCACAAATGTGTCATAACTTACTCAGGTCAAAAACGGCAGCGTAGACTACCGGTAATCAGACAGTGCGTTGGAAAGTTGTCTTTCTCTCATCCATCAAAGCGATAGAATATTTTGCTTGTTCCTCATTTTTACCCAGCTCTATTCGAAGGTAGGAGATTAGGCCCGACGTTAATACTTAACTGCCATAAACCAATTTAATTACAGCGTACGTTTTTTTATTCAAATATATGGAATTTTGTACTTGCGTATAGTTGTTACCAGTTTTCTACTGGTAACCTTATGGTATAGATATGCTTATTTCGCCACCGTAACGAGATCATCGCGATTAATGATAGTCTACTGCCAATAACGTACTATACTAGAGCCTGGAATTTCTAGTAGCAGTACAATGCGGCCAATACTAATTACGCTAAAACTGTTCTTTTCCAAAAACGTGAATGACACAATCCTGGATGCACAGCCCATGCATAACAATTGTGTATTCAGAAAGGCATTACAATTCCAGCAATCAATAAGACTTTAGAATCAGCTAGGTGACTCGTGTAGCATTTCAAAAGATCAGAACTTGTTACTTCTGCTCTACAAAAAAAATGCCAGACCAGCTGGAACTGCACCTACCACATGATAGACAAATTACTGGACATGCGATGGGCTGCAATTAGCACATTAAGTGACCCGACTGTTACACAGCTGGGGAACTCCCAAATAATTGCACCAAAACCTCGGACTGGGAGCTCTTTCACAAAGTAAAAACGCTTCTAAAGCCATTCCCAGATGTCACCGATATACTTGGGGCTATGCATCCCTGTCCTCAAAATATCCTATTATAAAAGGCCTTAAAAGCACCCGAGAGTTGAACAAGATGAAGGCTGCTGGGTAAAAGATTTCCGCCTAAAGGTGGATGAAGAAATGGAGCAGAGATTTTCGTTCAATATTGGGGACATATCGCATAAAGCTGCTGCACTGGATACAAGATGTAAATTGAAAGGTTTAGGTCCTGTGGTCTCGAGTAGGGAAAAGTATTGCACTCATTTTTTCTTCATTTTAAGTTGGTCTCGTTCATAATACAATAAATGGTGATTTTTCCTATAAGGTGAAAAATGACATTGTGTATTACATTTACAGGTTAAATGTGCAGTGTGCACTAGAGCTGTACTTGGTAATGACACTCCAAAAGCAGACGAACTCATTCAGAAGCTGTGGCCGTATGGTTACAGTTATCAACTGTGGTAAAAATCCTCAAATCGGCACTTGACAGCGCCTAATCTGACTTTTTCAGCGATACTAAGTCAGTTCCAATGGGGGATGGAAGTAACAGATATTTTGCTATGAAAGTTTTCCCAGATACCAACGATTCATTGATGATGACCTACCGTGAAACTAATTGATGAGAATGATAAGTTTGCTTTCGATTCATCAAAAGGGTATTACTCATTTAATAACCACAACACATCAAGCGAGATATTTATTTTTTGTAGTGTTTGGGATCTTTTTTTTTTGCAGATTGTAATACTTGATAGATAGATCAGATTTGCAGGGGATAAAACCCAGTTACGGCCCAGAGACAGATTTATCGAAAGTGTGCAGAAAAAACAAGTATCCTTCTCAGGACGTGATGGCTACAACAGCGTATTTATTGCAATACAGTGAAACAGACAAAGAATTTAAAAATATTGATTTCGCTCGTTAATCAGATACTATGAACGATGATTTTTATGTGAAAAGATTAGCCAGTGACATGTATGGCAATTCAGATATGATCTGCCCCAGAAAGCTATTTTATCACTGTTCCAGAAAGCTATTTTATTTATTAAATCTCCTACTTAATCACAATTTTGCCAAACATATATTTCAATCTAGATTCTAGAATGACATCTTGCCAATAGTTTCGTCTCGCAGTCTCTCTGCAAAAATTTTATATATAGAGCAACCTCATTTACAATTTTGTCTAGGTTGCCCAGTTTAGGTCTTTTGATACAATTATTTAATGTTTTCTGTTGTATTTCTTTGCATCATATCCGTTCATTTCGGGCAAGTGTTCTTGGCAAAACAGTCAATTTATCACTAACATTACCCACTAATACTGTAAGCGTGGACACAATTAGGTTTTTTTCAATACAAGTGTATTGTGACCGTTCATTTGTTGGTGCATAGATTGAAGGCAATAATTTGTACAGGGACAGGACGCGTCTTCAGTTACCCTGTAAATCGGAGTCATAGTGGGAGACATTAGATTACGCATAAGTCACGCATTACCACAACCATGTCTCTCTGTTGCATACCAACTGTTCATACCAATACAGTAAACGGAGTCTGAGATCGATGTTTAAAATCCTTCGGAGTAAGCAGTGAAGAAGAAAATGGGAATATACAGAATCTTCCTAAGAAATGAATGCCAGAAGATGGCTTGAAATTGTAACCTGTGGCCCAAAATGTCCGATTGGATCGCCACATTATGAACGCTTAAAATGACGTGAAGAAGAATTCATTCAGTAATTTTTGGAGTGGGAGGTAATCTCTGTCAGCTGTCAAAAAAGTATCATTATATCTTCCAGACGGACTTGTATTTTAAATTTTATATAACGAGGTTTATAGCAAGATCAGGGGCCCCAGTCACAAAGCTTCGTTACCGGTTAACGTGTTAGTTAAGGCCGGTATACACGGCAGTAGTATAACTCACCGCACAGCGACTCTCCGCACTGTGCAGTGTGCACGGAACCACAGTTCTGCGCAGTGTACTGTGACGTGAGGTCAGGCGGGAAACGGACTTGTCCTTCGTCTTTTGTATTATTTCTGTTTTGGATATTTTGGGGATCGTTGCAAGATTAATTTTATTAAAATGGGTATCGTATCGCGAAGAAGAATAAGTCGTTTTCGGTCACGGCGCTCGACATCAGCTGAAGTTATTGTTTGTGGTTCTCTGTATTAGATTAAAAGAGGATGAGCGCTGTGTCGGCAAGAGATTGTGGATGCACCCAATACTTTGCAGACGAAAGGAACATGGAAATTTTTTTTTACAATACACTAAATGCATACGTCTCAGTCTCACGAAGCCTATACTCACCTTCTTTGCCTCTAATTTCAGGAGAATACTACAGATTGGTTAGGGAGATGAGAATGGAAAGAGAAGCCTATTTTAAACAGTACTTCCACATGACACCATCTACATTTGACCGTCTTTTGAATATGATAGAGAGCAAGATTGTGAAACAAACTACAAATATGCGTGAACCAATTCCGCCTGAGGAACGACTTGCAGTCACTTTGAGGTATTTTGAAATAGGGTTTTAACCCACAGTATGAGTGAAATCGTGATTGATTGATTAAAATATAAATGAACAGTACCTAACGTTAGTCTACATATGGTAGTTTATCGCTAAATACAACATATATTTTTCAGATATTTGGTGACGGGGGATTCATATCAGACCATCGGATTCTCTTACAGGATTCATAAAACGACCATATCGCGAATTATTCCAGAAACCTGCGCTGCAATATGGGATTCCCTGCAGCCTGTGTTCATGGCAGTCCCAAGTGAAAATCAGTGGAAGATTATTGCAAACGATTTTAAACAATTATGGCAATTTCCAAACTGTGTTGGAAGTATTGATGGGAAACATGTTGTCATACAAGCTCCTGCAAACAGTGGTTCATCATTTTTCAACTATAAAAAAACTTTCAGTCTGGTACTGCTTGCAGTTTCAGACGCAAAGTACAGATTTATTTACGTGGATGTTGGAGCGTATGGACGGCAGAGTGATGAGAATGTTTTTGCTTCATCATCTTTTGGAAAAAACTCCTGGATGGTTCATTAGACCTGCCAAAAAGCACCATATTGGAAGGGATGATGGAGCCACTACCACACGTTTTTCTTGGTGACGAGGCTTTTCCCTTAAAAACCAATTTGATGCGTCCTTTTCCAGGTACCGGATTATCAAGAAGGTCCCGTATTTTCAACTATCGCCTCTCGAGAGCTCGCAGGGTTGTGGAGAATGCCTTTGGCATTATGGTATCTCGATTCAGAATTTTCCGCAGGCCTATATGCGTATCACCAGCCAGAACAGACCATATCATTAAAGCATGCACAGTCCTTCACAACTTTCTTAGATATGATTCTAATTATTTTGAGGCGGATTTCGTAGATCACGAGGTCAGTGAAGGTGCAGTGCAGTGGAAGGCCGAAGAAAATTCAGCAATGTTAAATATCAGGAATATTGGAAGGCTGAGTGCGAAGGAGGCAGTAAAAGTTAGAGAACAATTCAGCGAATATTTTGTTAGTGAGAAAGGGGCACTGCCATGGCAGGATAAATATGTGTTCTCGAGTGGTCGAAATATGATCTAAATGCACTATCCCCCCTATCATTTTTTGGTTTTATTGCTTCGTTTCACCTTTTCTGAATAAAAAAAATTTTGCTTCCGACTTGGTTAGCGGAATCTTTCAACTTTTTTTTTTATATATGTTGCCGCAGTGGAGATAATAGCAACTACGAGGGTAAATCACCAGACTGGTTGACATTTTAGGTACACTATTGGGTTAGCACTTACAGGGATGTACGAAAGCTACTGAGCAATGATATCTAGTTGGCAAGATTTAAAACAAAAAAAATATTCAGGAAAATTTATATTTAGGTAATATCAATAGTTTATTCAATAGAGTATTTAATTTCATTAATGAGATTCATGACTCCAACTTTGAACCTCCATCTTTTTTCTACACTCATCGTCTTAACCTCGTGAGCCATGCTCAACAAGAAGAGTTCATCAGGATCTTCCTGTATTTTCTCTAAAAACAAGAAACATTTATATATATATATAATTTTGGTTTGATACGTACCAGTAAGTAGATATTTTTTTGAGTGATCTGAAGCATAAATATTTCACCAAAAATTATTTACACAAATGAGAAAATCAACAATTTAAACTAAAATAATGTAGGTGTCATGGTACTCGTGTAGTACGTGAATCAAGATGCCAGACATCGGAACATAGTATGTGTACCAGGTTAAGGTTCAACCCTAATTTCAGATACAAATACTACAGAAGGCACTTGGCTAGAATTCAAATTCTTAACAGAACTAAAATAAGGGAAATTGGAATAAAATTATGTCCCAACCTGATACACACACTACGTTCAAAGCGTCCGCCATCTTGGTTAACATCGTACGGGAGCGCCAATTTTTTTGAAATAGCGACTCAAGATGGTTTCCAGGCATCCAAGTTATGAACCGCGATTCACTTTATAAGAATCACTGCTCGACTTGACTTACCTGATGACTGCTGCAATTTTTCTAACACAGCACTGAGGTCATCCCGGCTGCTTTTACGCTTTTCTGCCACAGGTGGTTGAAATTGGTCTGTTTCATCTGCTAAAAAAAGAATGGCATATTCGATCATATAATAGTATAGAATTCAAAAGCATTTTTTCAGAAAAGCGAATACAACTTATTTATTGCAACAGTGCATGATATTAGGGTATTTCATAATACAGTATTATACGTCTGACAATTAAAATTTATAAAATATTTTAAAATCATATTTTGGTGCTTACCTGATACCGCTTCCAATGTAACATCAACATCACTCGAAGATGGTGTATCCGGCATTGGCAGGTTTGATGTTGTACTGTAAATGTTTGTGCAGAAAGACGTTATCTTGTACTTACATTTACAGTGCCTAATTTTGGTCACTTTATACAAAAGAATGTTCTGAGCTACCTAAGTACTGATGCCTAAATTACACAGACATACTGTATAATAAGTTTAGGATTCTGAACATAGCTATGAGAAAGAACACAGATGTTAAATATGTATAAAATGTCCAAATCTATTCAACATCAATTTTGTTCGAAATATGTTCAACTATAATTTTTTACATTTCCTAATTCTTTGCCTCATATTTTTTAATATGAAATCTAATTTGGAAATTGATAAAGATACCATACTCAAAAATAAAATTTTTGTATAAACTTCGAATAGTACATTATTCAGTGTTGGTACCCTGAAAGTTACCTTTATGCATATCCTGGTCAACTACAAAACACGATTCTGGTCAAAACTAACAGCCTTTCCTTGGTAAAAGCTTTATTATCAAAAGATACACTGACAATATGTAGAAAATGCAGGCTCCTTGTTCAAACACCCATCTCCTCATGGCTGTAAACGGTTCAAGGAACTCTAAGGATCTCATAAGGCTCCACTCAACCCGATGACTTGCCGCCGCACCAGATTTCAATTCTGCCCTTTCCCTCCTATATTTATCTCGAAGGTTTTTCCACTTATTCTCGCATTCTTGCCCTTTACAGAATATGAAACTAGTTCTTTGTAGCAAAACATAGCACTTTCTTTAAAGGCGATTCAACTGAATTAACCAATACCGATACCTCGTAATCTAGTCATCATTTAGCTTATTTACATCGATTAGGCTACTATCATTTTCAGCAGTATAAAACAATTCATTTGCTGCAAAATAGGACTAGTTCCTGACAAGCCATAGGCCAAGTCTAAAAAAATTAACTACACTAATCAGACTACTTACATGGCATACCCATCTCTCGAGCTATCTCTGCCCAAGCATTGCCTTTGAAATCCTTTCGGCGGTACGAGTCCTGTGTGGTATTATACAGGCAAGGATATTCCTCAACTAGAGCAATGAGTTTTTCCTCCATATTAAATTAAAACTGACTACCGCACCTATTCAATTGCTGAAAAAAATCCAAATTGGTGAAAGCTCGATGATTTGAATACCTGTAGTCTAACGATATTGTCAGATTGTGGTAAACCATAAGAACACACTACCCAGCACAAAATTAATTACCATGGGCGGATAGGTACCGGTACCATGTCCGAACCCGCAGGTACTACTACTATCTACAGATGATACAAATCGCTCTAGTAATTCTGAACTTCTACACTCTGAAGCCTATAGTTATAAAAGCCAACTCGAAAACCAGGAAAATAGTTCAAAACTTTCACTTATCACATGAAAAACAACCAGTTTCCCTTCGGAAACCACCAAGACGAGCGGAGCAAGACTGTCAGTACGGCGAACTGCGTTCAGAATACGCTACTCGAGCGTTCGCCAACGTAGATAAACTCAGCGCAGACCACCGCAGACGAATAAAATAAAACAAACAAAGAAAATACGGTGCGGTGAGTTTGCACACTGTCGTGTATACCGGCCTTTAAGCACCGACTTCCTCGTGAAAAGCAAAAATGGTATTCACAGAGCTTCGTAAATATTCGAGAGAATTTTTTTGTGCCAAATGAGACGTCTCGTAAAGTGCCTTCTTCTCATATTTTACCGAGAATCGGTATTAACGAAAGTTCTTTAACGCGCTGAAGAGCTCGCTAGCTTTCGCCTCGTTAACAGTTCGGATTGCTCTCAGCAGTGATTCAAATTGAAATAGGCTCGTTGAGACGTTAGCATACTTTGTAAAAATTGGCATAGTATCAAAAGGCCTTACTCGGGTAAGCGTGTATGTAGTCTAGTGCCGTTAACTTAGCTGTGGGATATCTGCCGCATTTACAGATTAAACTAGGGTTGAGATTGTTGTGTTTTTGTTTATTCTAGCATTGACCTACAGTATTATAAACACAGATTCGCAAATGGCTACCTATATTGAAGCTTGCAGAAGAAAAGCCCAACAATCTCTCCATGTCGTATCCGGAAGAAAAAAATCCGCTAGATGCAAGTGAGAGGACCATAGACTCAATGAAAAATTGAAAATATGGATTCTTAACAAGCTTTGGCAACTCACTGATTTTATTGTCTGTTACACAAATAGTTCACAATATGTAATTTGTTTTGTGGTAATAAATCTCTCTCTCTGTAACTTCAGCATTTATTCCATATAGCCTATCCGTCAGTCTATAGATTACGCCACTGCAATATGAACAAAATTTCAAAACGCAGGCTGCAAAGGTGAAGCAGAGAAAGACGATAGGTTACCGCGAAGGCGAAACGCGCTCGTTCGTAAGCGGCGACAACTGATACGGCTGAGTGATCAGTCAGTGCATTTTGTTCAACCGCGACCGTGCGTAAGATTTCGAGAGAATGCTTAGTGACCGTGCGTCAAGTGCTTAGGAGGTCTTTGGTGAATCGCATTTAACGAGATTTCGCTATCACGATTCTGAGAGACACAGTTACGAGATCGTAAACCCGTCTTTTTACGAAGTTTAGCTAATGGCGCCCCAGGAAAGAAGAATTTTAGCAAGGCCAGACTGCTATTCACAACCAAAAACATTATTAAACTCTCCAACAAAATGGAAAATGTTTGTTGGAGAATTTCACAACGCAAGATGTGCTTGAGGCTGTTCTTGGTGATCGCGTACAGGGTTGCCAGACCCCAGCGATAAGAAAAAAGCCAAATCAAGACATAAAAAAGCCAACAATTTTACTAAGTACAAAAGCCCCATGATTTGTCAGATTTTAAGCGCTTGGCAACGTACTGATGATGATGTAGAGCCATCAGTTCATTCGGTGAGGCACACAAATAGAAAGTCAGGTTCCCATAGAACTGTAGAAAGTAAAATAAATATCAAGCGGACAGCATCATTTTACCATTCAATATATACAATACAGGGTGCCGCCTCAGTCTGTCAGTATGTAATATTGGTAATTTTGACTTAAAAAAGCCAATATGGCAACTGTGATCGCGTAAGTCACTTTTGTACGAGCACTTCTCTTTTACAGCGTAATATGGGAAAGAATGAATATAAGAAGAGTGAAGTGAGGGAATACAACGTTTGGTGCTCAAAATCCCTAGCATTCTGTAAACCAAATCTTTAAATTCGAAATAAAACCAAGAAATTGATCCATAACGATCAGCCGTAAAAATGGCGAGACAATGCTTATTTTCACCCATTTGTTAAAGGTATCGGTGCTGGCAGATCAGATTTCAAGTATAATTGTTGTATTTATAATTACCTCGGATCTTAATATCGTGGCATTTTATTTCCTCTGCTGATTTATCCTTCAATTTTCAAAATCACCTTCATTCAATAATTTTTTCATAATTTTATTTTATATATTTTAACTTTTTATAGAGACATTTGGGACACAGTACAACCTGCGGTTCTGAAATGTCCATCAACCCAGAATGCGTGCACGACCATTGCCAACGAGTTCGAAGTGAGGTGGCAATTACCGAATTGTTGGGACATACATGTCACCATTCAAGCCCCAAACAATTCGGAATTTATGTTATTCAACTACAAGAGGTCACGACACATAGCTTCTGATGGCAATGGCGGATGCAAATTGTAAATAATCAAATTGTTACTTGTTATATGCACCCTTACCAAAAATGGCATAAATATTTACTCTTTCATTTATCAATTTTTGGCAGTCGATGTTGGAGGATATGGAAGGAGTAGTGAGTAAAATGTTTGACTTCGGAAAGGTTCGTCGTAGGTCAATTGCTATTTTACGGTAATTTTTTTCGCGTTGATTGATTCGAATCTGGGAACATTCCCTCTTTCGAAGCACTCCATAGAAAAAATCTGTGGTTGTTCATGACGAGATGCAGGAACTCCAATAACATTCTATTACAATCATGATTTGATTCCCAGATACTGTTTGTTACGGGCTATCTTAGACTCCATACCTCACTTTTGGTCCCTTAAATTGCTATATTATAACTCTTTTTTGAGACTTACTGTGAATCTGATTGTCATATCAGGTATTTTATGTATTTAGTGCGTTATTTTTGTTTTGCTTATGTTTATTTGTTGTGTTGTTTTTATATGGACCACAGTGGTCTGGAGTAATAAACGAATTGAATACTGGAATACCGGTATATAATAATACCTGTACACTAATGCGCCAGAAACCAGTTTGTGTCCGTGTGCAACGGTCAGGTATTTCATTGTCAGCACTTTTTACCAGCCCTCAGACAATGATTATTTAGGTATTTTTATGTTCCAGCTCGAGGTATACCGGTACGGTGCGCTGGGTTTAGGTTTACCTGTTAGAAACATTGGACTGCTAGATGTGCGGCCAGACAGAGGCTGCCTACCAGATAGTTCCTGGGCAGCAATAGTTTGGGAATATTTTTCTCGTCCATGAAAGGAGGGGTTTACATAGATAGTTTGCAATTTTTGTAAAGAAAAGTTGTCATATCAGCAGTATACTGACAATCTCAGAAAGCATGCATTATTCGTTAACACTGACTTTTCCTTATCTACTATTAAAGTACATCAAAGTAAGTCAAAAAAAATTTTAAATCAAAGAGCTCAATCCTAATCAGCACTGGTATTATCCGGATGTAAGAAAGAAAATGAATAGTTTGTTAAATTAATATACTGATAGGACTGAACAGATAAACCAGTAATTGGAAATCATTTTTTTTTTAATGTAAGTAGAAGCTGATACAAAATTTAGAATTGTTGAAGTTGTAATTTTGAGGACAGTTTTATGATTTACGAGCTAATAGCCAGGTCAGGCATCAGAAACAATTATTCACCATTTTTTTTTTTTATTTTGTACCCATCAAGCAGATAATACCAAGCCAGCAAAAAGTCATTGCATGTAAATGATTAATTATCAGCTGTTTATTTAAGAGACCAGTCGAGTGAATGGAGGTAGTGAGAGGCCTTCAAAACAAAAAAGAACTTTGAACTAGAAGACAAAGACATGAACATATTGATAAATTAATAGTCAACTTTATAGGGAATATGAGGCCAATTAATATGGTAGAGAACATTCTAGATATTTAGTATCAAACCTTGCGCCGGGATGCGAGGTGGCAAGAACACGTTTACTGGGAAACAAACTGAGAGTACATATTCACAATGCAAAACTCGATGATATTTTAAAACGGCAAAATGTAATATTAATCACTACTGATACATGGACGAGCATCTAGATGGAACCATACGTAACAGTTCGAAATAACAGGTGAACTACAAAACTATGTCTTGTCTACAATACAGATAGTGGGGAACAAACTAGCTGAAACTTAAAAACTTACATCTTAATGTGCTGAATGATTATCCGTTCTCATTCCTCTGTATTTGTAATAGTTGCGGACAAGGGGGTAAAGGATGTGTCCGCGTGTAAAATTTTAAAAACTGCACATGGCAGTCATCACATTCGTTGCGCCAGATACACTTTACAGCTACCTATCAAAGATGCCATCAAAAGTTAAGAAATAGCAAGAGCGCTAGGTAAGTGAGGCTGTATTTGTTTGCCAAACAAGGAGACAGACGGACAAATCTATGTGATACCTACAAACGGATAGTTTAAAATTATATGTTTATTGCATAAAACATGTATTGTCAGCATGTTCATTGGATGAATACAATTTTAAAATTCAGATGTGGAACGGCAGTCAGCGCAACACCTCAGAAGGCATAACAATGCCTTGCGACGTCATCTTCAACGGCAGTCAGTGCAACACCTCAGAAGACCATCAAAAGGCATAACAATGCCTTGCGACGTCATCTTCAATCTGCAGGCAATGAATTCAAGAACATCGAAATGCCAATAGATGCTTCGTCCCACTAGGATTCAACATTTTTCATGATATAAAGTCTTGTAAAAAAGCAGCGGTTCATTCGTTCGGTACTAGCTTATCCGACCATTGTCCTACGACCGACGTCCATGAATCTTGAATTGAAGGATAACCACTGAAGCTGGCTATTTCTTAGACGTTGCGGAGCACCCATATAGTCAGCCACTAGTAAGTATTTTTGAAGCAAGCAAGTTCTGCAATTTCAGCAGTTATAAAATGACCGGTACGTTATTCTGCGTGTTCTACAATACTCTAAAATGGTAAAATTCACATTATTGCAAGCTGCTATTGCAGAAACTGATGCAAAAAGAACACCAAATACTTCAGGACCAACGAAAAACGACCCGATAACAAGTGCCCAGATAAGCTCGGAATCGTTGCTAAGACGTTGCGATGGGTTCACCTTGTCGATTAATCAGAGGAGAGTTGGTCAAGCAAATTCGAAGAAATCTGTAACAGGGTAGTACCGGTAATCCTTGTTGCAGAAGTCTCGTACAGTACAATTTTTTAGTAGTTTAGTCCTAGATAGACTATTTTAGGATCTGGGTTATATCAGTATCAGGTTGTATCATTTGCTGTATATATACGGCATAGCCTTATCAGCCGTTGCGTTGTTTTTAAGACTAGACCTCTGTTACGTGCAGCGTTTTTTTTTTTTTTTTGTAAGTGCGCTTGAGTTTTTTCCTGGTAATCTTGCATAAATGTTTATAAGAGGAATTTCCAAATTCACAAAATCTAAAGTTGGCTAGTGTTATTGGACACGTAGTGGACATAACGATCGTTTCAATATTATGTTGTTGTTGTTCTTGTTGTCCTTGTTGTTGTTCTTTGACACGTTTTTAAAAAGTCGCTTTTCTCTTCGAATACTGGACCAATTGCTTTGAAATTTTCAGTGGTTGAAGATAAAATTTTTCTCCAGAAGGCTATTACTTTTTTTTTCGCTATGACGTCATCAAAATTATTGCCATTGGGTGGTGCTACGTGTCCATATATTTGAGCATAGCTCTCTTGTTAATTAAGTATCAGTAATATTAAGTATCAGTCATCGACGTTGGCGACGCGGAATTTGAATGCGTGTTCATAATTATTACTAGAACATTTTGTTTAGTCCAGTGGGACAAAGTATTTGGAAATAGCATTCTTTAAAGAACAAATTAGACTTCAAGTGACATTTAGTTTTGATTGTAGCCTACAGGGTTTTCATGAAATCCCGATACACGTGATGAAGTCAGTTCTCAGTATAATTTTAACAGGTTTGTTTTAATTTTGTTAATCGGGTATCTAACGTTGATTCGAGTAGGGAGGTAAATTAGGGAACTCGCAAAATGTCGAAATTTAAAAAAAAACATTCACACTGTTGAGGTGACAGAGAGAAGGATAGAACGGGATTCATTTTTCGGCTATACGAGTATTTCAATGATTAATGTCTATTGTAAAAAATTATAAATCGTTATTAGTTATATATCGAAAGAAATATGTGAAATAAAACAATAATACAGTGTTATCTGTCGGTAGATTGTGGCGTAATGTTATTATTCAATCGATGAGTAACGCGACAACTCCTCTAACTGTTGCGGTGCATCTTGTCTATCCGTCTGGCTCACCGGTCGTTGTACGGTCGCCTTAACTGATGGGCGTTTCGTTTACTGTCGTTGTTTTAGATTGTGTTGTCAATGTTGATCCGCTATTCGCAATAAACTTCAGTTGTATGCAAGTTACGATTCTGGACATATCGCAAATGAGTAACGAAACGACCTGATGTGTTGAGTACACAATAGTGATTGCGAGTATTCATCTTATTTCCATGTCAAGAACATAGTACGATTTTCACAAGAACATAATAGGGTTTGCAGTCGAAATACTACTTTTTGATAATACGCCGGCCTTTAGGACACCCATTTGTTATCTATCGAAGGTGATATGTGGAACAAACCTAATAACATCGACTGTGTAGGACGAAGCTGAAATGACAGAATGATGAAGGAAATAGAACCCAGGATTTTATTACCATATTAAAATATTAATATTTTGCACTGTATAACTTCTCCGTTGGTATACTAAAGTCTTTTACTAAATGTGTGTTTCAAGAGTTCTGCAACATGACAACCCTAATTTTGGAACTTCAATGAATAAGTAACAATAATGGAACATAAGCAATTGAAAGTAAAATACCAGAAAACGGTAGCGTAGCCTATTGTCTAAATCAGGGGTGGCCAACCTGATTGAATCGAGATCGGCTGATCGGTAATAAGCATAAACGAATGGGTAATGAATATGCAGACAACTACACACACACATACAAATAAATCAACCGCTACCAATAAGCTCGGCTTTGTGCGCATTCTTAATGAAATGACCACAAAAATTCGTGTTTTCCACGTTTCATTCAATTTGATTATGTAAATGTAGCGGAGTAAATATTTCATCGTTTATTTAAGATAAATTCGAACCATACAATTCAGATCTAAGGCCTGCTTAATTTTTAGTTATAGTCATTGCTAAGTATTATATGATGAATATCCACTATAAATGTTACAGGACTGCTAAACCGTCTGCATATAATTTGCAATTTCCTTCAAATCCGATTCTTCGATCGCATTCTACCGCCACAGCCATCGTTGCGAATAAAATTTATCACATTACTCTTGGGGCGATATAATAACTTTCGCATAGTACAAATCGTTTGCCATGATCACATGCTTGAGACGTGGCGATCGACCGGTCAGGGGCGCAAACCAGCATGGCACGGGCAATTACTACGAAAGTCGACATAAATCCCGCCGATGGCCCTCACGGATTTTGTTAAACTTTTTTACAGTGCTGTAGCATCAAAAGAAAGTGAAATATAAAATGTGCAAACATTACAGAATTGTATTTATTCTCCGAGCTTTTGTAGCTGCAAACACGTCTAAGACTCGTTGAAAGTCGATTTTGATTTCTTGGTAAATGGTCATTAGGGCTACTAGTCCGTTCAATCTCTCTTTCTGCATGGTGTTGCGAAAATATGTTTTGAGCCTTCGCAAAGTTGAGGAAGACCGTTCCTACGTAGCTGTCGTTACAGGAAGCGTCGACAAAATCTGGAGCAGTTTGTGAATAATTGGAAGATAATTCGTCAAGAGCAGCAGAGTTTGTGCCCCCCTTCCCCATAGTTAGAAGTATGCATGCAAGATAGGATTCTTCTAGGTATTTTAAATCATCAACAGTAGACCTTCGTAAGAAATCATGCCAAAATATAAGTGTTCATAGACTTTCAGTTTGCAACCACACTGTTGTATTTCTTAGTTTTCCCAGACATTCAGTCAGCGTCCGGTAAAAATATGAAAAAAGATTTTTTGAACAACAAATAATTTACGAGAATGGCGTGCATTGCTACAGCTCAAGTTAAGTCCATTAACTCCTGAAATGATGTAAATTTATCTACTGTACAGTACCCAGGCTGCCATGTACTGCAGCTGCATGTGTCGGCAGGCTGCTGTAAATCCTTTTGTGCTTTCAAAGGAGTAGCTTATAAGCAATCAAAATTTTGCTTCTGGACATCCTGAAATTTCTCACGTGCCATATTTGACCCTCCATGCATTCACGGAAAAATGGCACAATATCTTTAAAACGCTTGTATTGTGAAAAAAATATCTTTTTTAGGCAGCAATACCAGGTAAAACGAGTAGGCCTATTGATGAAAATAAAAGTAATATGAAAATTAACAATCAAGACTTTTAGTAAGCATTTTTGTATATTTTTTTTAGCTTAAGAATGTCCAAACAAAATTTAAAGTTAATTGAAATATTCCAAAACAATATTTTTAGCAATATGTTGATCGAAAAATTCTAAAATTGACAAAGCAGTACAATTTGAAATAATAATCATGAAATTGAATGCTATTGATGAAATTCCCAACAACAGTTTTGAGATTGTCGCAGGCAAAGATTTACACCACATTTTGCATAGTTTATGTTGTTTTTCATCTTACATCCCCTCTTTCTGCAACGCATTCTATTTGCTGACACAAGAGGCCAATGCCCTTCTTTATCGAAACGTGCATCCAATGGTGGAAGAGGACAACTCGTAGCTTTTTACTTATCGATTTTAATCGGTAAGTATGTTGATAGGTATTTGTCTGTCTGTCTGTTAGATGCACGCGATATCTCACGGAAGCGAGATTGAATCTGCTCCAGATTTGCATGTCCGTTTATCATATCTCAGATCAGAAGCCTATTAATTTTGGGCAAATTATGTCGTATAATTAGCGAGTTATTGATTAATTAGTGACGGGACACAAGGTGTCACTATGGAGTAAGAGCGCTGTTTTGGGGGGATCCCCTAACTTTCGATCGATGAGTCTTCGGTCTCTGACCGATATTCTCGTTTTGATGTTGATGGGCGATCACTATCAATACTTGGTTGATCACGGCGAAGTTCCAATTTGGCCCCCATGCACAGACATGTAGCGATTGTAGTGCGGGAATCTCTCATTGGAAGCGGATTACAAGAGTGTATTCGTTTGCAGAGAAGGTATGAATTGACTTACAACTGCCATGTCTACAAAGTGGTAAAATATTCTCATATACCAGGGATGGCAAACCTTTTTCAATGATTGGGTCAAAAAATTATATTTTTTTCAGGGAACAGAAGAGTGTGGGTCACAGATCTTTAATCAATGTTAGTACATATAAGAAACTTGCTGCTGCATCTTATGTAGCAAATCTTATAAGCTTCGATTGGTGTTGTGTGGTTTTGGGCTTTATTTAGGCAGCACTTCTATCAGGGACTACCAGACTCTTTATGGCACGAATGAATTTATGAAAATTTGTGTGCGAAAACACGCATATGAATTACCGAAAAACATTTAGGATGATGCGGCAAATTATTTTACGCTTGACGGGGAGTTTGGAGGAAATTCCACTCTGATAAAGTGATATTTTTCGATCAGCTTTCAACCACATTGGGGCACTTTTACACTGCCCCGTTGTTATTTCAGATTTATAGGTCTTCATTTTAATTCTAGAACATTGTTTTCTCAACGGCATTGTAGGCGAGAAAACTAATAAAATGCGAAGTAGCATCTAGCTCTCGTATACCCAAAACAATCTGCAGTGCCTTTTGGTTCTTGGCACTTGCGAAAGGGAACGCTATAACAAGACGTTGCGAGAAATGAACAGATCAATTGTATTGTTATGTCATAAACGATGTCACAGCCAATAGCTGTATACAGGGGTGCAGACGTGCGTACAAGATTGGGAATTTTGAAAATTACCATACCTACCCGGAAATTAAAATTTTGAAGTTGATCGATCGCTGCCCAACTGACAGTACATTATTATAATTTGCTTATTGTTGCATCTAATTAGAGCCGGTTTTATCACTAATATGTTAGTATGTTTTAATTTAAAATGGACTTGGCGGGTCATCGAAATAACGTGGCGGGTCACTTTATGACCCGCGGGTCTGTGGTTAGCCATCCCTGTCATGTACCATTTTTTGATTTCATGGTAATTCTCTGTCGTCCAAGGAAGCTATCAAACAAATCCACAGAACCCATGTACGAGTTGTACTCTTGAACAATTTTTGGGTCTTGTCACATCTATAATCTTTCTTGTTTTTTTAGTTTTTACGCCATCGTTTGCAAGTTCCGGTGGGACCAGCACCAAGATAGGAAGAAGCTAAATTGACTACTTTATTATCAAACCAGTTTGCAGCACAGTTTTTTTTACCGTGCACATCGGCAACGATTTCAATAAGGTCGCCTCATCTTTTTTTTTCAACTAAGTGCACACCTGGAAATCTGTTGGACCTGGACAGGTACCAGACTGTTTATGCCATGATTTTTCAAGTCGAGCAGCAGTTTGACAGTTGTCAAAATATAATGAAAATTGTTTATTGTTTGGAATCGGCATACTCAATCGAACAACAACATTCGCACACGATCCCAAGTCTGGTGTATTTTCTGGATTTTTTCCTTTTCCGATAAAGATTTCAAAGTTACTGCAAAATCCAGATGATCCACTGAGCAGGTAGACTTTGAAACCCCATTTGTGCGGTTTACTCGGATTATATTGTTTCAGGTGATGCCTAATTTTTGTGAAAAAGATTTGCTCGTCGACCGCCAATTTTATCTTCCCATGGACCTTTTCCCGACCTTTGACCCCCGGAAAATTCCTCCCATACTTTACCATTGCAAAATTTTCGGGGCTATTTTAAGAGTGCTTTTGCGAGTTGGCGTTTGTAAAATCGAGTATGTGTTTCAAACCATCATTATGATTCATCGCATACAACAATCTGTTTTTTAAAAGTACCGGTAAAGAATTTCAGGCTAGTCTATCACAGCTATTTCAACAATAATTTTTATCACTGCAATTAAATTAAAACTACTAGAAAGACAGAGTGATCATTGAATCATCTGATTTATATTTAAGTTTCCGAAACACAACTGAAAACTACGGAATAGAGTTCGAAAACGAGGTAATGGTTACAACCACGCTTGAAAATCCGTCTGAGTGAGAAAAGTGTCTGAGCGAATGCGGAAAGGGGGCATTGTTAACGTCCCTTTTTGCATCTTGCTGATTAGCCAATGTCACAAAGTAAACAAGGAAGTCGATGCTCGGGTAGAGGTCCATGGAATTGAAATAAATTTTTGCTGAAGTGCAGTAATACCTGGCCTAATACGATACAATTTATCATAGCTTGGGTGGTCTGATAAAGGTATGATAGAATTATCATTAAAATGTAAAAACTGTCGGATTTTTTTAAAATTATTGATGCTCATAGCATTTTGAACAAGTTGATTTTCAAGAGCTGTATTCCAATATGACTTAATATTGCTAATCTTTACCACGGATGTTAAAATTGGAATTCCTATATATTTCTTTATGTCCTCAGTGCTGATGGAAAGAGGTTTACTAGAATCTTTCTTAACACTGTACAATGTGGTTTCGACAACAATTTGTTTTATCAAATGACCATGGAAAAATTGGTACGGGGTATCCAGTTTTCCCACATCATCTGGCATTAGCTCAACTCCTTTAAATTCAAGGTTATCTTGCTGCATAAACTGTTCTTTTGTCCACACAATATCTTTTGGGAATAATGCCTGAAGTCTTATATTTTCGAGTATTATCTGTTGCTTCTATCACTGATTCTCCATCACATCCAATGATTCAGAATCCTTCTCGCTGTTATCCGAAATATGATACGAATCATCATCTGAATCTAATTCATCTTCGCTTCTAAATGGCAGATCATAAACTAGTCTTCCAGACCTATCGCGGTCTGTACCATCACGACTGACAGACATCTAGCAGATGATAGGTACAGGGATCTAAAAACAGTATCTTTTTACGCTTATTCAGTTATTTGAGTATTCGAGTCCTATCCTCTGATTACTGGCGTGCATTACTGATTACAGCATACCCAAGTGGAACAATATAAAAAACAGCACGTGACCAAAATAGAATGTGTTATCCTTGATATGCCAAATTTGACCCCGACATGCATTAAAGGCTTGAGTTTTTAGAAGCTATGTGTTGGTATTCCTCAAACAGCTGCCTGTAGAAAATCGGTATTCAATAGTGTGATAAACTTTATGTTGATCATCCTAATCGCTCTCGTCAAAACCCCTTAGTTGACTGTAAAGAAAATATGTAAATCATTGATTGCTTTCGTCCGTATCCACAAGATGGCAGCAATGATCAATATAATCGTAACAACTCATGAGCAACCAGGGCTGTGGTTGAAATGCTTTCGTTGGCGGTGTAGTTTCAAACTTGCCGGAGACGAAATTTTAAATTGTCATAGTTTTAAACATTCAACGTTGATAATCTAAATCATATTTTCGCCAGAATCTCGAAAAGTAGTCGTCTTAGCATTCTCAACAGACAATTGCAAAGTTTTACGTCAATGTTTTTGTTCTAAATTTCAGTCTTTCTCAGAGTGCTAGTCAAATATTTAATAATCAATGACCCAGATTCGAATGTAAACTTTCCCATAGCTCCAAAGCTATGGCGGGAGCAAGTAGAAGGTTTTACCTTCGTTTTATATTTTACTTTCCACTAGTTATCGCATGTTTGAAATTATTTTCAAATCCAACTCGTGGTTTCACTTGGCCATTATGGCCCACACAAGTCGCATGTTAGAAATATTTATTCATACATGTGTGAAATATTAATATGACCCGGAACATGACTTATTTTGCCTCATAATATAATATTCACCTCAAATGCGTTGAATTGCGAAAATTTACGCTCGAACACACTTCCGTTTGGTGTTTGCAAAACATTGTTATATTAACAGTCTAAAAGTCTAAAATATTCATTCATTTCAAAGATGTTAAACCATATTCGGCGAGAAATCTCATGCCTGTGATAGATTTAATTTGGACATAGATTATTCGTGCGTGATGTTTCGACATTTGCCTGTCACTATTATAGTGTGATAATTACGAGAATGACTTCGCATAGATAAAATTCTTGTCTTAAGGTTTCAGTCGGGTTCGCGCTTTTTTTCTGGCAACTATTTTTCCAACGCTGCTCAATGCAATTCTATGAAAAATTAATAGACATAACCTTAAAACGAGACAGCCAAGTATATTGATTGATTTGAATTAACAACCGGGCCTATGCTGTGAATCCCGCCAAATTGACCCTCGAAAAAGGTATTAAAAAAGTGTGAAAGTGTTACCGATACTATGCGATGCCATCTTCGAATTGTCACACTTTAATAGTGGCAGACAAATGTTGATTCATTTAATCTCAAAACACAGGCCATGCTAAGGATCCCGCTTTGTAATATGAAAAAAATAACGCCACGTAAATTCTTGGTGTTTGTCGGTTGCGTGAACCCAAATTATAGCGTAACAGAGAATTCGAAACAAGTTGAATTACTTGTCTAACAATGAGAAAAAACGCATTGGCCAAATATCCACGTTTTGGAAGCAGATATTTCGAGCCACGGAAAATTCAAAAAAAGCTTTTGCCAGCAAGATTTCAAGCTTCGGAGAATTTGAACAAAGTGAAAATACTTAGCCAGCAAATTACGCGAAAATCTTCTTACCATTATCTATGTTTCAATAGGAGTTTAATATTACCTACGATAACACGAATCATGAGTCGCCACATTTCGATGTAGTATCGTCGTATCATATTTGTGGGCCGAGGCGACACACAGAAATTTGAGTCACGAAAATTTCTCTACCAAGAAAGTCTGGGTCAATTATCCAGATTTATATGAGCTGGTGAATATTACGAGCGAAAAACTCAAATCATAAGTGGCCTCATCTCAATTAGGTGTGATCGAATAACAATTCATTGCTTTGTTTCCAAATGATTGATTGCCATTCTTTGCGTAAACGGATTTTGGGTTAAAAATCCTCATTTTATTTCAAAGTCAATATTTATAGTTTAAATTTTCTGCGAAATTATCGAAATGATTGTTTTTATGCTTAAACATACATGACTCGGACATGGTACCGGGTTAAATCTTCGGAATTTCTGTTTAAATATTTTTGGCAATTTCCTTGAAAAAAAAATTGTGTTTTTGATTGATTTCACCCCAAACCACAGCTGCAAAAGGTCGAAGCGAACTTAAAATAGCGGATTACGTGCATTCCATTTCTCATAATTTGAGCACTAAAAGTATCAAAATTGCCCATATTCTGAAATAGTATAAAATCTCCCCGAAGCTAAATGAGATTTTAGATTCTCTTAATGGATTGGAATTCACTAGTTCTTCAACTTTTTGAGTCTCGCTCCCTTTTTCGAATTTGTCATTTCTCTCGTCCCAGCTAAAAATTAACTAGTTACAATAAGATACAAACGAGAATATCGGTCGGAAACCGAAGACTTATCGATCGAAACTGCGGTTTCGAATCATGACTCTGTAGTGACACCGCGTGCCCCATCACTAATTAATCAATAGCTCGCTAATTATGTGATGAATGCACATGCAAAATTTGGAGCAGATTCAACCTCGCCTTCTTGAGATATCGCATTCATCTAACAGACATACAGACAGACAAATACCTATCAACATACCTACCGATCTTAAGATCGATAAGTAATAACATAGGGTAAGGCGAAAGTTTGTTTTATTCAAAAACTCCGTGTACATGAAGAAATGTAAATATTCAAAATAAGGAGGCAAGATCAATTCTAACAAATATTTTTACTTTCAATTAGCTTCACTCCTTCTCAGCAAATAGTCTACGCCACACTTGTGGGGCGCTAACCACCGTAACGTTTGAGAACCACTGAATTCGATAGTTGTTGGAAATATGGATCGTTTTTATACGTCGGTCATTTCGCGCGTTTCTCTCCGAATGAGACCTGTACAAGCATCCATGGATATCTAACAATAGGTAAGGTACTCGTATTATATTTGAAAATGCCCCCGAGTTCGGCATCGTCTACCCAAATTATCACACCGTGTGCAGAGGCCCATCTACGTAAAATGGCGCCCATGGTAAAGTTTTAAAAATGCGCCCCTTTGATGGCAGGTCGATAATATTTAACGACTGTTCTAAAATGAGCTACTTCGAGAATAATATTTAAGAAAAAAAAAGTACGAGTTGAAATTATTCCGATTTGTTATTATTTCATTGAAACAGTTTACGACTAAAATGTTTTACCCAATTTGGGCCCCAATGTAAACGGCGGCCATGCACGAGCCATGGCCCAAGATACGCCACTGACCCTGTGTGCGGTGATAGACGTAAGATGTCAACCTGCAATGTGGCCATGCTTAACCACTACGTAACCTCGCCCACTGAACTATCGAAGCATTTTCTAAACGATTAATCTGTTATGGCTTTCAGTTATCAGTTTTATCTCTCAAATCTGACATTTCATCTCAAAGTAAGGTTTGGAAACGATGTTTAACAGCAAAACTTTGAGATAAAATCAATCAAATATTGTCTTTTCTCCTACGACCAATCAAAAATGACTTTACTTTTTAATTTTGACTTTATGTGGGATGTAATCGTAATTTATTTGACATTATCAATGTTTACGTGATATGTGTTGTACATTTTGGCTCTTCGTGCGCAGACATTTTCCAAATAGGTTATTAAAACATTTGGATTATAGTTTCACTAAAACTGGAATAATAGAATACGTTGCAAAATAATAGTAAAATATAAGACATGGCGCACTTCTTTCTATGTGACGCTTCGTCTTCCGCGTCTCTACGTTTTCTACAATAACAACCTGTGACACTTGTGACGCTTAACCCGAGCGAAACTATTTTTAACCTGAATCAAAGGTCTTATGTAATCCTGTATTATCAAGTAAGCTAACAATATCAGATCAAACCGCAGGCACAGTAGCAATTAACCACTCGAAAAACATAATCCGGCGTCTTGTAAGGTAACAATATTTTTGTGACTCGATGGAATGTGGCCTTTGTCGTGGAAAAACATTATCATAGGGAACCCAAGAGTTGTTACCACATTGTTAAATTTGCACATCCAATCGACTTTGTTTCAAATTCTACTTTGCAAACCGACAATTAGCCACAGGTTTTTATTTAACCCGAACATATCAGATAATGTAATGTTAAACTACTTCAAGCACATAATCCGGCGTCTTATATATGTTAAAAATATTTTCAGGACTAAATGGAATGTGTCCTTTGTCCCAGAAGAACATTTAAACTCTTGTTTTGCTTCGTTTTTATACACGAACTCGGACGGCTCCGACCGAGGCACTGGACAAGTAGCCACATATCAATAGTTCCTTGTTTGGAGCGAGGTTTCACTATTATCAGCTGTCATTATTTCGCTCTGTCATTGTGTGTGAATCCCAGCGTTGTTAGCAATTTCATTTCCTTGTAAAAAAAATACCACACCTGCAGAAATGTTTTATTCGTTTTTCCGCAGAAAAAAAGAATTAATCTGCTTTTGTTTAAAAAGATTGCGGATCAAAAAAACATATAATTATCAGATGAAGAAACCAGTACCAGCGTCGCAATTTTTTTTTATTTCTAGAATAAATTGTATAAATCATGTAAGCCTTTGTTTTCTAATTTGTTCCACTTGACCTTAATATAAACCGCTGCATTGATAATCGACATTCGTAAACCGCCGCATTGATGTGCGGAACTCGGTAAACATATTTTTCTGTTTTTTCACGATTTTGAAATCCTAAAACAATAGTTATAAAATCATATTATCGATTGATCTAGCGCGCACTTATAAACTGCATCTTTCCCCCTTCCTGGGGTTACCATATTTTTGTGACTTCAAAGCGGGACACCTCAAAGTACAACTACCCATTAGCTGTGATTTTGTAACTTCACATTTTCCTATTTTACTACATAACCCTACATTCCTACATTTAAAGCTGTCCCGGCGCTGTCCTTATTGGCCATATTGTTATCGAAATTTTATGCGCATATTCTCTGTACAAATATTGGGTTCAGTTCGAAAAATAGAAAGGAATTGACGTTACCGATACCGGTACAAATAATTCGAATTTTAACTAATTAGTATTGGTTTTACATGCGATACGTCTGCTATCAATGGGAATCAGCGGGAAACAAATGTCATTCACCTTCAGTGAGTAGGCTAGCGCTGCGCTACACAGAAACAACAGTAACGAGATCATGTTCGTGTATTATGCTGGATGGCTGAACGCAAAAGCGTGACTTTTGGCTGACTTGTCGGAACGGCGGGACAAGACGCTAAAAAGCGGTACGTATGGTAAGCCTACCCCTTCCTAAAAAAGCAATATTTTTTTCTGAATACCACTCACCAATTTTACGTCCTAATTGCTTGGTGTCTCGCAAGGCCAGATGAAAAGCGTAGGTTTTTCGGATCAAAAAAATATATCATTTCAAAAATTCGCTGGCGCTGATTTCTCACTTTAGGGCAATTTATGGAGATAAATATTCTGTTAAAATGATTGTTTAATATAAAAATACTGCATGTCGTTTATTACTTGAGCATGTCCTTAGGTCGCGGGAGTTTAAAATAATTATTTCTAGAAAAATTTGGGTCGCCAGAAAAAAATGTTGGAAACCACTGCTCTAGACTAGGCAATTAGAAGCCCAGAAAAAAAAACTTTTTCATTTGAAAAATATTTTTTATTGTATTAAATTTTTTCGCGCTGACTCTGACGACATTGTTCATAGTGACATTGTTCTCTCACAGATGATTGCTAGTTTACCTTTATGTAAAACAAAGAGGCCAACCATCTGCAGAATTACTAATCATATGTCTCTTTGTTCCAGCGAACAACAAAATAAAGTGGAGGAATACTCAAATGCAATAAATTGGGCGGGCAATGCTGAAATAAATGGAAAAAATAATTTCAACATTTTTTTAAATGGAATTTTGCGGCATTCGCAATGAGACATAACTTCTTAGGGCCATTTTACCCCATTCTTCAACGACTTTTCTTGGCTTGCTATCAAAAATTCTTTCACCAAATTAATCAACCGAGATAAATAAAAATACGCGCTGTATTTCGATAGCGAAGTAAGTCTGTTAAGAAATTCTTTGAGATATTGTTTTGAACAGATAGGCCAGTTTGTGAGCGCCAATTCTCCAAGACACTCTCAAAAAACTTTTTTTTCAATGTTGAAGCATAGGTGGAATTCAAAAGTCGGGGAAACGTCCATCCTTCCAAAAATCGTGGTTCGTGGTTCACTGTGTATCCAATGGTTACTTGTTCCATAAAATTAGTCTTGATCTAAAAATAAATAAATTCATGATAATATGTTATAAGTGCAGTTTTTCGTAAATTTCGCGCTGAAAACACTTGAAAATATTAATGCTAAAAAGAAGCAGTTCAACGATTACTAGAACTAACGTAACCTATTATTGAACCTTTTCTGACCGATGACACAAACATTGTAAGCCTGGAATTAAATCAAAATAACTACATTTCAGAACAAAAGTTAACTCCGTTTAATTACATGTTGAACCTATAAATTTGAAACCGCAGAAATCCAGCCTTTCATGGAATTAGAAATCCTAATTATAAATGCAAAGACTTCTATAAGTGAATCATCATTAAGATCCCGTTGAATTTGCTACTTTTTTATTATTAATCTCAATGAAGCAGCGAAAATATTGTTGTTGAAATGTTATCAACTCTGACCCTCTGATGGAGCGCAGAAGTTATAAGTGTTCCATCCATGATAAGATACTGAAATTACATCGAAGTAAAAAACGGCATTACTTCGTAACGCGAAATGAGTGATACAACTGGGATTCCAAGTTATATTAATTCTCTCTGAGCTCTTGGAACTAATAGGGGGTCGTGGAGAGAGGGGGGCTTCACGTGGTACCATTTGCGATGATCGCATTATTTAAAATAAATTGGCTTGTTACTTATCGATTTTAATCGGTAAGTATGTTGATAGGTATTTGTATGTCTGTTTGTCTGTTAGATGCACGCGATATCTCACGAAAGCGAGATTGAATCTGCTCCAGATTTTGCATGTGCATTCATCTTATCTCGGACCAGAAGCCTATTGATTTTGGGCGAATTATGTCGTATAATTAGCGAGTTATCAATCAATTATTGATCTAGATTTTTGTGAAGCGAGAGAATTTTGAGACCCGCCGAGTGTGTGTGTGCGATGCGCAGTGCGCAAGTTACAAGAGCGGATGAATCAAAACTGCAGTTTCTGTTTGGGGGGATCCCCTAACTATCGATCGATAAGTCTTCGGTTTCCAACCGATATTCTCGTTTAATTCTTAGAACGTAGTTTCGTTCCCTGGGATTTTATTTATAAACGTGACCACTAGTGTTGAGAGTATTTTCCATGTGGAGCGGGGACGAGGGCTCGATAGCTTGAAATATGAATGTTATCTTATCTGTCTCATTTATAAAAACCATCTATGCCTTACCACTGTAATGTTCCGTCTACCCGAGTACAAACTTCTTTTGACTAATACACATCCCCATGTATATATGTTTATTCGCCTCAAATTTAACAGCATTACATAAATAACAAGAGAGCTACTCACAAATATATGGACACGTCAGACCAGAGCGAATCAGTCCTTACCGGTACCTTTGACGCTACCGGTACCCTCAAAAAAGTTCTGAATTTCCAGTAGCAAGAATTTTGCAGAATCAAAACGTACAGCCAGTCATGACACTGACTAAAATCCGTGTTCCCATGGATAAAAAATAATACAGCAAAATTTTAGACGAAATATCAAATTTCATAGAATTCACGCAAAATTTTGAAATAAATAAAAGTAATAGCCTTCTAGCGAAAAAATTAATCTTCAACCACTGAAAATTTCAAAGCAATTGGTCCAGTATTCGAAGACAAAAGCGACTTTTTAAAAAACGTGTCAAAGAACAACAACAACATAATATTGAAACGATCGTTATGTCCACTTCGTGTCCAATAAATACTATACCTGGGACTGGGATACAGTCGCAAGACCACAGGGTGAAACAGCACAATAATTACAATTTTATGAACTCTTGAAGATTTGTTAACGGCCTTTTTTTTTTATTTTTCTTCATTTGTATTTTAGCCAGATATAAGACACGAGCTTTTTCTATTTTTATTCAATCCAATACAATGGAGAAAATAATCGGTTATTTTTGCGAATTTCTCAAAGGTTGTTATTATCGGTTTGTCTCACAATGTCAAAGCTGCAATTAAAATGTTGACAAACGGATTCTTGATACAAAAATGTAACGACATTAAATGCTAATTAAATTTTTAAAAATACCGATAACAAATGCTTGGGAATTGTCTTGCAATTGTAGAGATTCTTAAAATTTGTTGAGATTCTTAAAATTTCTTGGAAAGGAAAAGGGGAGTTGGCAAGATGTAAGAAAAAAGGATTTTTTGTACTCCGTATATTTCCGAATTCTGAAAACGAATTTAGCTCTAAAATATGCTTCTTTTTATTTATTAGAGGGGAGAGGGGCGATACTAAAAAAAAACTCCATGTACCGTAATCGTATATCTTCTTCTAAATCGTAATAACATTGACAACAGTTAAGATATTTTCTATTTAATATTATATTAACAGTTTGCCTCACGATGTCAAACGTCCAATTAAAATGTTGACAATTGGTGTCTTGTTGCAAATATGTAACGGCAGTGAATACTAATTAAAAACAAAATAACGATAACATTTTTTTGAAAATTGTCTGGGGCAAGATGCAAATTTTTTTTTGTACGGAGTCTGCATATGGCTAAATTATGGAAATATAACTCAGCTATAAAATAACTTTTTTTTTTTTGGGGGGGGGGAGTTAAAAAAATTGTTATTATCGGTTTGTCTCGCAATGTCAAAGTTACAATTAATATGTTGACAATCGGATTCTTGTTACAAAAATGTAACGACAGTGGATGCTAATTAAATAGCGATTCTTTGAGAACTGCCTTGCGATTATGTGTGTCATTGGGATTTCGTGGAGAGGATGCAAGATGCACAAAGGAGGATTTTTTGTTTGTACTCCGTAGATTTCTGAAAATGAATTTAGATATAAAATATGCTTATTTTTATTTTTTGTAGAGGAGAGAGGGCTCGATACTAAAAAGAAACGGCGCTTCGGAAGTATTCGTATCAAGATGACGCACAACCTAACCTGGTACACATCTTATGTTCAGGTTGTGCGCCATCTTGGTACGAATACTTCGGGAGCACCAAAAAACTCCATGTGACCTATATCTTCTTCTAAATCGTTATGACCGATGGCAGCAGTTCAGATATTTTCTATTTTGTTTGTCAATAACGGTTTGTCTCACAATGTCAAATCTGCAATTAACTCTTTGAACTCTGAATCCCCAGAACGATGCTACTCTCTCACCCTGACCTCCCACGGCGTCGCATCGATTTGACGCGTTAAAAAATTGTAATATCCCTAATTTCAAATCAAAATAACTTCTAAACCAGTAAATATCAGATGGTCTGTAATATGTCATATAAAAGCTTATTTAGTCTTTTATTTTTAACTGGCATTATTTTTCATGAGATGTGTAAGCCTATTTTTTAGCACCATCTACTATTTTTTTGTATTTTTGGTATATTTAATACATTTTTAGAAATGTATCATCAATATAAGTATAATTTTGAAAAGTAGACAAAATTACCTTTCGAAGAATATACGGATGACTTTCTTAACATACGCATAACTCATTTTATTGCAGAATTTGTACTATCGATTCAAATGGTTTGCGAACAAAATTGATCAACTATTTTGACGCCAAGTTTGCGTAAGGACGCAAGGGGCGACGACGACATTGTCGTGATAACGTTCATACGACGTATCGTGCGTAACTCTTTGCGTGAGGTATATTGCGCAATTGCAAATCTGGTCGTTCACAGCTTGAGTGCAGATTGTGTCATCATTGCATCAGTATCATATCCTCGGCCGCAGATAAAACCCTTTCAGACAAATTTTGATTGAACATAGTAAAATTGCTAGAATATAAAGGCCATTTTATATACGTTTACTATTTGGATATGGGACGAAAATGAATGGCCAAAACGAAATATTTGAGCCTCATGCGTTTATGAGGTTCCGCCGGAAACATCAAGGCTAATTACTCACCGTTGGATATCATGAAGATTGAATAATGAAAAAAACGGATAACGGGTACACAGAAGACATGGTGGCACCAGTATCTCACTAGGTCAGTGTTTCACAGTTTGCGGCCTCATTAGATTTTCGAAATTACTGCATATACGCTACATTCCTGATATCGCTATATTTACAATGCATTTTAAACGAAAGCTTTGTCCAGATGAAATATTGGATAGTATTCATCTATCGGAAGAAGAAAATATGGGACAATAAAACTCAGCAATGGCGCTAAACAATGCATCCATCGATATGTTCCATCATTCCGTTTTTAGAAATCCTTATTTTTGCTATTCGTATTTTTCATATCTTTATGCAATTAAAACGGAAATAACACTGCGTATTGTGTGTTTTAGTTGAACAGATTTTGAGGCTGGATGTAATGCGTAAATTTCCCCGTGTATCGTTTACAAGTCGTTAGTCGCTTCACGAGTACGAACTTAAGTAAATGACGTTACGAGCATGCGAGGAAAAGTGTTTCCCGTACGAAACGTAAACGTGCTACGTGCCAACGTAATTGCTTAACGTCGCTGCGTAATGGCGTAAATGTGTTAGGTCGTTATCTACGTCAACCTTGACGTCGCCTCGATCTTGCGACAAACAAAATCACGAATAAAAATGCTTCCAAAATTTGAATGGTGCAGCATAAGTTCAATCTAATGGTATCACTGGAAAGCTATCTTCAAATTCTACAATTTTGGCGATAATGTACTAGGTTTAATTGAAAACAAATTGAAGTTTTGTCAATTAGATTTGAGCAATTTTCAGAAGTTTTTTATCTTTTTTAATTTTACCAATTTCATAAGATGATCACAATATTTTATTTCAATTTTGAAATTATACTTAGTCCTGTAGATTATCTTTCACACGATGTAAAACTTGTCTAAATATAATAAATGGTTCGCGAGATATGAGGTTTCAAAGTTGCATACCTCTTACGGGATGCGAAAGCTGCTAAAGCGGCTTTCATCGTCAGAAGACTTTCTCGGGAAAGCGGCTTTCAGGGTTCAAAGAGTTAAAATATTGACAATCGGATTCTTGTTACAAAAATATAACGACAGTGGATGCTAATTAAATAGCGATTCCTTGAGATTTGTCTTGCAAAAACTAAAATGTATCTAACTTACTGTTTGGATTACGCCAGACTTACTCCCTATCACTAGATAATTTATTATCATTGGCGAAGTAATGACCATCAGTTTATTCACTTAGCTTGAGTTGGGGACTCCCACTTTTGACAAAAATATATTGTTTATTGCAGCGATTCCAAAATAATTTTCCGCAGCGATATGCTATGTGCGTCGCGAAGGTTACCAGAATTGTGTTAAACATAACTAATATATGATTGAATATATTTTACATATTATATTTACTATAATAAATGTTTTATTGTTTCTTATTTTAAATGCTGTGTGTAGGAATTAATAAATTAATTTTACTGTTCTATGTGGATTACTTTCTGGTATTTTTCTAAATTACACTTTTCAGTTACTTACTGCACAAACTTTAAAAATCCCAAAATTGATATTTATTTGTAAAATGTCTCTTGCATTTTAGTAATATCTGCTATGTCAATTCTTCAGGAGTCTAATTGCCATTTAGTGGAGGTGATATGTAATTATTATATCCGCAGAAAGTCAGAATACGAGCTAATGGCCGTGCTTCTGCTTTTCGACCTAACAAGCGGAGGTCGAAATTTGAAAAAATCTCAAAAAGACATACAGCGTGTCCATACAGTACCTTTTCAATTTTTTTATGAATCGAGTTCTCAATATATCTTAACCAGGTTTGTTGTCTTTTAATCAGTAATGATTCAAGTATTTTTACCACATTTAATACATTTGTGAGGGCCAAACAGTATATGGTATCGATAAATTCCCTTTAAAAAATCTTTGGACACCATTTATCTCTTCTTTTGAAAATATGAGCGCTTTCGTATCAGCGACTACTCTTTAAATGATTCTATCATAAATTTTCTGTTTTATGATTAAAAATATTATATATAAAATAATAATCGGGCTATTACATTTTCTGCGAGAATACGCTTTTTTTTCTTACATACTATCCAAATTTCACCAAATCTCGTCAGAGTGAAGTTTAGATATAAAATGTCGGATCTTTTGTACAGCCCCCGCCACGAATGCAAAAATGTGAGATTTAAGAAAATCGCCCACGCCACGTTTAAAACAAAAAAAGATTTGAAATTATCCAGTTATGGTTAGGAATGATTCGAAAATTCGACTTTCCAGCGCAATCTGTATATCTAACCCTAACTGGATAATTACTATTTTTTATATTTCGATCGTTGGCTTTGTACAAAAGATACAAAATGTTTCAGTAACTCTACTGAACACTGTTTCCGGCAGGTGTTTGACGTCGAGTCCTTGTAGATAATGATAGGTTGCATTTGTTTGTGAAGTGTTGCTTTTTGTTGCGCATAAGCTGCTGAAAAAAAAACATATCGTGTCTACGGCGCTATATAAACAAGAGTTATACGTGTATACAAGAGTTATATATATATATTCGTCTTGAATTATTGCCACGCCTGCCTGACTGGTTTTCCTCACCATCGTAGTAGTTCCAATAGATAATTTATATTTTTATGAATTTATTATGGGGTTCCGTAAAGAATAGTAAACTTCTTCACGGGCTCCATGACACCAAAAGTTTAAAAACCCTCCACTAGATCATCATACTAAAAGTCATAATGGTTTTGTTAGAGCCATCAGTGAGGGTCCTCGCGTAAAATGTCACATAAAAATATCTAACTAGCTTTTCCCATTGTAGATTTGATAGTCATCGTAACATGCATGGTTTGCTTTCAATTTGTGTTCGAGTCACTGCGGTTCCGTAGACCACGTTTTTCCTGTCACCGACAATTATGGGTTTGCGGATGCACGTTTTTGTCTGTCTTCGGCCACAACTTCTGTTTTTAATTGAAAAATGCTTTTTACTCATCTTTACATCATTTTAGCTACATGGTGGGCGGTTTAAGCTCGTTATATAGACCGCCTGCTATATTTTATGCAGTTCCCCTCTACGGGCATCCCTCGCCTACCCCCTTTGAAGAGTAAAGGCATTTTTCCCCACTATGTATAGCAATTTTCGTAGCCGGAAACGCTTTTTAGACCCTCAAGGCTGCTGAGAATTGAAACCGCTGTCTGTTAGGGTCTAACTCGGCAATTAAAAATAACAGACCTACTCTCCTCGCGAATATGCCTGGCTAAACCCCTGGTAAATTCGCTTGGAATTAGAATTTTGCACAAATTGGAAAGGATCTCGACACACCAGAGACTGTTTATTGTTGTTTTATTTGGTAATGATTTCAAAACTCAGCTGATTAGCTGCCGTCTACTTCTGCAGATTGTACGTGTCGGATGGCATTATTTACTTGTTTTTGCGTCGTCGGATCTCTACTTAGGTTGGGGTTTTGATATATATCGTGGGAGGGGAAAGCCGATAAGACATTTCGATAATATGGTAAACTATAACCTCTTTTGGGGTATAGTTAATCAAATATTCGTTTCAAATGCATGAAATTGGCTGCGTTTTATCGTTGTGTTATTCGGAGCTTAGTCGCACTTATAGTCGAGTAAAGCATACCTTGAGCATAGCTAAACTATAAGCCAGTGGTTCTTAAAGTATGGGTCGCGACCCAAACATGGGTCGCGGAAGGTTCAAAAATGGGTCGCGACAAGGTCGTCAATGCAAGGGCAATCTAAGAGGAGAAGGACGAATTTTCAGCTTTCCCAATGTTTCAATTTAGCTTCTAAACTCTGGTATTTAAAAATAATGAAATATAAAATTTCATTCACGGAAAGAACTGTCTTGAGCTCATTGTTACATCACAATTCTGATATGCCAGTCACGTGTATTATTTTTATGGTATCGGTAACCAATAACCATGCACGTCGCTTGTCGTTGTGTTGACCGCGTGGAATGTCGTCTTAGTGGATTAAAATAACCAAAAATGGGTGTCTTTTTGGTAATGTAAATTGTAATAGACGACGCAATGAAAAAGCTCGCTTCTCGACATTAGATTATTCAATATCTAGAGAAAATGTGACTTCATCTCGAGGCACCATCTACCGCGAACGAAGCAGTGCGTGTACATTTGATGAGTAAAAAGTTGTATATTGCGAGAGATACCGAAGGCAAGCTAGGATGTCGTGTTTGCGACGGACAGCGGGCGCCTTTTCTGCTACAATTCGCGACTTGTGCGAGCGAGGATATTTGGCACTGACGGTTAACAAAACTAAGCTCGCAATCGCCTCGATACCCGTGACAACTTGCGTATTGCGTTAAGTAAAATAGAGCTGTGTATTGAAGATATAATGAAAAGGAAATTTCAGTTTCATCAATCTCACTGAGTCAATGGACTGTTTCTAATAAATAGTTGTCTGTATTTGAGTCAAACTGCACTAACACATTTTGCGTTATTTAGGATTGGGTCGCGAGTATTCATAAAACTCAGATTTGGGTCGCGCTCGAAAAAGTTTAAGAACCACTGCTATAAGCAAACTATACAACTCTAAAATATGCCATCGGCAATTGGTTATTTGAATGATCTCATTGGCTATATACAGGGTGTCCCAAAACATATGAACCCCAAAATTGGTAATCGAATTAATGGGTTTCATTTATTTTGGGACATCCTGTATATAAGGTTTTTTTCTCGCAAGAAGAGCCTGTACTACCGGTCAAAATAATCTGTCCTATTTGATTAAATGAAAAAGCTCTATCGCGGAATGAGATCTGTGTTATGAGGGCTTGTGATGCTTACTGAAAATGAAGTTTATGTTTACTCTTTTTCCGGGCCGTTTCCAGTTATCCCCCACACACTAATCCACTAATGTATGACACTCACTTTGTCCAGTTTTGGTTAGGAATGCAGATAGCGCTGGAATCAAATTCAAATCATTCCCAGCCTTAGACCAACTAGATCAGGGGTTCCCAAACCAGGGGTCGCGATCCCAAATTGGGTCGGAGTGATAAATAGGTAGGGTCGCAAACAGATCATGGGGTCGCTGAGGTATGGTAGAGGATGGATGCACAAAACATCTAAGATTTAACAAACCATGTCAAATTTAGCAGTTTGTACCATGGCTTATGTAAAACAGGCCCATGGACATCGCTCTATGGACTTTCCGTAGATACTTCATGACATTGGCCAATCAGCAAGATGCAAAAAGTGACGTAACAATGCTGCCTTTTCGCATCCGCTCAGACAGATTTTCAGACGTGGTCGTAAACATTACCTTGTTTTCGCGTTTTTAAACTCTATTCGTTAGTTTTCAGTAGTGTTTCGGAAATTTAAATATAAATCAGATAATTCAATGAACAATCTTGTCTTCTTAGGAGTTTTGATTTAATTACAGTAAAAAAAAATTTGTGTAGAAATAGCTGTGATAGACTAAATTCTTTACCGGTACTTTTAAAAAACAGATTGTTGTATGCGATAAATCATGATGATGGTTTGAAACACATACCCCATTTGACAGGCGCCAACTCGCAAAAGCACTCTTAAAATAAGCCTCGAAAACTTAGTAAATGCAATGGTAAAGCATAGTAAGAATTTTTCGGGGGTCAAAGGTCGAGGAAAGGTCCTTAACACTTATGCTATAGCAAATGTAGTTGCTAAAATGATATCACTGTTTGGTTTTAACTTATTTTACTTAATACCACCACATGACCAAACTCAAAAGTCCAGTGAAAGAAGCTCCAAAGTTCCATGAAAAACATATATATTGACCTGGGGTCGCATTGGACACTTGAAAGTTGTCTTTGGGGTCGTCCTGAAAAAAAGCTTGGGAACCCCAGAACTAGATGATTACTAATTTGTTATTTTTGAAGAGGAGGGGGTACTAGAAACGTTTTTTTTTACTTGTTCATACTATTTAGGTAAATATATATATCACGTATGGTGATTGCGTTCTGTGATCGGAGTGAAATTTGTTATAGAATACTGTAAAAAGATATAGAAGTAGTGTCGACGTACGTCTCAAATGAAAGTATGTGAAGACAAATCGAAAAATACACGGACGCTTCAAATTAATGAAAAACAGCGAGACAGGTTAAAATATATACAATATATATTACCCCTTCACTAGAACTTTGTTTACTTTCGCAGATAGTGAATTTTGTCTTTGAATTGTTATTTTATAAGTTAGTGCATGAAATGCCAAACTCTGAATATTTTTCACGAATTTATGTAGGTAAGGAGGGCTACTCCCAAACAAATTTGAGCTTTTGCTTAAAATTTGTACCCGTACAAGTTGGTAGAGCGCTGTGTCATGTACATATATATATATATATACAACGATCGCTTGTCGCAGATCAGTTTTTGAAAAGCAGCAACCACAAGATGCTCTTTACCAAACCTTACCAAGAGTGTAATGAATCGATCACTCAATTTATATGTTTATATTCCTCAATTAGAAACAGAAAAAAGCTGTGGTCATTTCAGATATTTGCTTTTTTTATATTTTATAAAATACTTTAATTATTTATAGTAAAAGTTTATTTTAGTGTTCTGTTTTTCAAACATCTTTGACTGCTCACTATAGGGACTGCTTTCTAAAAAGCGGATTAGGAATAAGGATGAATTTATGCTCCCATTCCAGTGCCCTGCTTTGAAAAGAGATGTATAGCAGTACCATAGGTTTTTAGGGTGCCTATACATTTTAATTCACGCGCTGAGGTATGTTAAGATTTGTTCTTGTTGTTAATAATTCTTATGGTATAAAAAATGGTGAATAGTGCGAAGATCCGAGTGAAATTTGGCATAAAATGCTGTTTAAATGGTAAGAAAACAAGCCGCAAATGACATGAACATGACAAATCAAAGAGGGTGTATACTTTACAAAATGCCTTAAATACTATAATTGCGAACTAGTTTTATTTTGCTTTCCCAACAAATTTGATCGCTTGGTAAAAACTTGTACCCGTAAAAGTTAACAAAGCGATATCTATTGTTTCGTCGCTTTCGCACAAATTTCACGAAAGAATTTTTCTTGTTTGACTCTCAGTAATTGATGGTTTCCAGATGTCGTGAGCTTAGATAAATTGTAGGTTACTCTGCGACCGTTGTGCTCCGTGATTTGACATTACATTTTCCAGATTTACTGTGAGATCAATGCAGTTAAATTTGCTCTAATTTTACTGTAATTTAGTTTTGCTTACTCATTAAAAATATGCTTTGGTAGATTTTGTGGATTGAGTATAAACTGAATATAGAGGGCGCTATGGTGTTGCTAAACGCGTAATTCAATAAATGTAAAAGTCTGAATAGTTTTCATCTTGCCAAGTGATGTTTCTATTATCATAGTGAATGTCTTTTAGTTTTTTCTACATGCCAAGTGTATGTGCGAAATATAGACCAAGATACGCCTAACACACGTCTTCATCGCAAGCTAAATATTCGTCGTATACAGGGTGTCCATGAAGTCCATTTACAATTTCAATATAACCAGGTTTGTTGTTTTTCAATCAGTAATTGTTGAAGTATTTTTACTTCATTTAAAACATCTGTGAAAGCCAAAACATTATATGGTATCGATAAATTCCCTTTGCAATTTAACAAATTTCAAGCCTTTATGGACACCCTATATATCTAAACTACCCTTCTTCCCGCATGATACAAATGGCACACGTATATGCTCGTTTGGGAGCTATACTTCAGAACATAGGTTCTCAAATCGCTCCATACGGAGCCCCAGGGCTCTGTGGGAGTAACCTAGGGGTTCCACGAAAGATTCGTTTACTTATTGAAATAGTAAAATATTGAATATATATTTTAAATACAAATTTAGAGGATGGTTAATAATTGTGTTATTAGCGATGAAACTATTTGTAACTTGAGTGACCATCTGCACTGGTATATTCGCCACTCTCTGGATATTCAAATACAATTATACATAAGTAGGAATTACAGTGTGGTATCATATCCCTAAATCAGGCGGCTGTTTGAAATTTTAGGGGATTTAATCTCTATACGGATGTGGGGAAATCACTCTTAACCATTTTAGGATAAATGTTCTTTAGGTACTCCCGTATTATGTGTACCAGGTTAGAGTTAGGCCATAATTTTATTCCGATTTTCCTCTTTTTCAGCTCTTTCACGAGTTCGGTGACTGTCTGTGTTAGCCAAGTGAATATACCCCCTGTCCATAGGTTTCAGTCTCTTTACACAACTTGATGTTAAGTCGGCGAACAAATTTAGTCACCCTATATTGGTATAAATACTTCTGAAGCAACGCTTTCCAAGTACACTCTTAAGACCAACCACCTACTATTTTATCTTTGTCCTAGCCCCGCCCACACACAATATGGCAATTGAAAATGTATTGTGAATTGTGAAATATTTTATTACAAAATAATGCGTGAAAGAATAGTAATAACAATAACACCATGACGTCACAATACACAGTGCGAAATATAATTAATGAGGGAGGAACATCGTAAAAGTAAAAAATTCGGTAAAACTAACAAAAAAGGCGAAAAATTCAAAAAATAATAAAAATACAAGTTTGATGCGTCTTTAGGCTGAATCCATAGATTTGAAAATATCGGCAGACTATTATGACATCATACGTAGATTCAAATGTGAATTACAATCTACGACCATGTATGATATGATGATAATTTAACGATATTGTCTGTCTAGTTGGAATAATAGTTTAACGTTGAAAATAATAAAATTTTGATAAAATAAAAATCAATAGTATGTTATTTCAATCAAAAAGTAAAGTTTTAAAATTAATGTGGATTGAGAAAAAAAAATTAATCAGGGAGGGGGAACCCCAAAAAAATTGGAAGATTATCAACTCTAAATACCAGACACTAACTATAAAGCATCATATTTTATAGCAATTTTCATATGTAGTCAACGCTCGTTGTAAAATCGGACCGAGAGGCGCGCGGATTTGTGTGTCGTTCTTTACGACGAATACCGGAGAGTAAATTATTTTATAACGATTGTCTTTTCTTTATTTTTGATATTTATATATTATTAGATAAATGACGAATTCATTAAACGCTTCTATCAGCTCAGCTGTAGCACGGACCGGGGGCTTCTGTCGTGGGTGATTTGAGTAAAACAATTTTGCCTGAAGATTGTCTTTTCTTTTTATTTTCTGAATTGGGGGGTTGGCGACTCCTCGATAAAATAAGAAAAACTTCATTGATGATGAAGCCATCGAAATACGACGTTTCTACAAGCCCCATTGTTGCACGAAATTGGGGGTTTGATAAGACGGCGGGGATGTCTATTGGTCTTTAAATCCTTTTTCAAGTATTAGTTGAACGTTGTGGGTGATCATAGCGGACTCGAGCATTTTCATTCCTGAGAAGAAAAAAGAATTTAATTAAATAAAAGCTTTAACGCAATAACTATACGTGACCTGGTTGGACCTAGGATAATTCACCTTCAATTTTCTTTTCTTAAGCCTTTTAAGAACAAATTACTTAATATTTCATTGGATGTTAATTATCTGATGAATTACTTAAGTTATTAGGATGTGCTCTCAGAACACCCATTCAATTTTTTTTATTTACAAGACTATTTCACTCCGAGAGCTCTGCAAAAGCGGATACTATTTTGGGAAACTGGAATCTTTCCGGTTTGATATTGCCTAGCCAATTTAGTACACCCTGGGTGGAACGTGGGCACGGGGTTTGATATTTGAGAAAATTATTTAAATGAATATTTACCTTTTTGCATTTGCTTTATTCTTCCAGAAAGTTAGAAAAGCAGATGTTGATAAAATCCTGTAGCATGCAAAATTCGGATACTCGTGTGATAGTTCGTATTCGTTGAGATTCGGATTAATTGAGATAATTCGTTACTTCGGAGTTCGATTCGAAACTCTTTTTATTCGAATTTTTTTAGTTCGTTCGTTTCCGATATCAATGCGGAAGCGTTCGAAATGAGTCTGTTGACGTAATAATCCGTTTTATGACGTCATTGTTTGAAATAAAACTGCAATTATAGCAGCGAACAATGTTGTAATAATAGCTCCATTGTTCGTCACAGATGAATTTCCGTCTGTGGAAAGTAACCTTTCATGTACTGAATTGTCTGGTGTTGTCGTGCTGTCTGACGTTGGAATCGCGACATCAATGTTAACGACAACCTTTGTCCCGCTGTCGGCGAGTCTGGCTACTTTACGTCCGTCGTGTTTGCTGATTGCGAGAGACACGATATTGGTTCCTGTGAACGAAAAACAAAATTTTTAGGCTGGATAAAATTTAGCTGAAGTGTCGTTTAACAACGTGATGGAATAAATCCAAATGTGTGTCGTTTTCGTGAGAAAAATAAACAACATCTTACCATTGTGTTCAAAAGTAAATAACATCCACAGCTATATTAAAGACGGAGGTAGATGAAACATAAAATTGAAATATAGCAAAAGCGCGGACGCGAACGAATTACTAGTAATTAATAATGTGTTTGTAAGTAAACAAAATCCGAAACATTAAAGGCAGACGTGAACGAAACAAACAAAACTGAAAATATTGAAAGCGCAGACGTCGGCGAGTTACTATGATTTTATATTTCGTAAGATAAATGGGCAGACGTAGTCGTAACAAAAACAGTGAAAGCGCGGACGCCAACGAATTAATGCTAAATGAAAGTGGTTAAGAAGTAACCAATTAGCCTTCGTTTCTATGGGATTGATATTTTGGTTCAAAACTTGTATTGAACATGATTTTGCATTTGTTTCATCGCGTATGTCATCGAAACAATGCTAGTTTTCAAAGATGAAAGGGCGGACTCCGCCGAAACAATCAAAATATGATTTATCGACCCACATATCAGTATTTAATTACATAAGTGCACTATATTTCTCTCATTAATCATATTTTAGACATTTCTGTGGGCTTAAGATAAACATTGCATAGATAACTCGGCTTGCTTAAGGCTAATGAGCTCTGTTAATTGTTAGCGCCTTCAGAGCGAATAGCCATAATCGGCCATGTATGGTATTGACTTAAAACATAATCAAAATACAATGTTTTAGACCCGAACCATGCATGGCATGGCCAAATCCTCTATTTGAAGGTATTTAAATGTACAGATCCGGTATATTTTCGGCGTCGGTCAATTCTTCGAAAAATTCCAAATTTTAAAGTTATAAATAAAGTAACAACTTCAGTTCGCTTGCACTCGTTATTCTACGATTTTTTTTAATTTGCGATTTGGATTTAAAAGTGTATGTTACTAAATTATGGTATGTCGCAATCAAGCAATTTATATTTAAAGCCTTGCCACTAAAGCCTCAAATAACATTTTTGGGGTCAATTTATATCAACGAATATGAAGGTGCGGGTCACGCGACGGGTGCATGCTTATCGTGTTAAAGCTTAAATACAAACAGAACAAGATAGCAAAGTTTGCGTTGAGCGTTTGTGGCGCGTAACCTTTGAGTTCACTGTTTGCTGTTAAATATTATTAAACTCTGTGTATAGTTTTATATTTGTTGCGCAAAAGTCACATAAATTACGTAAAAATATTTCTCATTTTTCGTTTTTTACGACGCAGTAAGGAAATTTCGTTTGTAATTTAACCTTCAGTGGATTAAAATAAGCTTCAAAGTTGGCGAGTTAAACTCAAGTCGAGATAATGGCTTAAGCATCCCTACTCTGCCAGCCCCACATAACCACATAAATAAAAAAAGGTAGGGATGATGGATAAAGACTCCTAAGCTAATGTCATCATTGTTAAGTTATTTAAACACTTCTTGAAAGAATTAACGTGATCAATGTAATAACAACTTCCCGCGGCGCTTCCGCTATCGAGACAGCTTTCATATTCAATATCGCTAATTATTACGCCACAATTAGTTTCCCGATTTTCGCCACAAAATTTCCCAGCGGAGACGCTAATTTGCGAATCCATTGTTAGATCATAATTAACCATTGTTAAATCATAATCAACTAGGTCAAGATTATTGAATTTTAAAGGGAGGGCTTATTGTTTAAAGGGAAAGCTCATGTAAAAGGTGAATATACATAAAGGGATTATAATGCTAAAGGCGATTTGCATAATCCCTGAAGTCGCGCCTTTTCTTATCCGCCAAGTAGGAAAGGATTTGGAGGATGCGAACACTAATCCTTCCGAATTCATAATTATTTACTTTCCCGCGCTTTTGTATTCAAATTCAAATAGACGATATTTGCATATGCCGACAATTAAATGATGTATATTGCGTGTATACTTTCTACATACTTTAAAATCATTGCCCCACGCATTGACATGTATTTTCGAATATTAAAGAATGCCATTACTTACTTTGATTCAATTTTTGCATGATAAAGCCGAAAATATAATTGTTTTTAGACATTCACTTATATTACATAATTTTAAATTATAACTTTCTAAATATACATATATTATCAGCCATTTTAAGAATAACTTCGCTAGATAATCATTTTATTTTATCTAGATTTTTTCAGTTTTCCGACGCTGGTCGAAAATGCAAAATAAACTTGTTTCGGTAGATTAACAGATACTACGCCATTGACATATATTCCTAAATCCCCGCAAAAATCATCAAAATACATCGCCGTTTGATATTCACTGAAAAACACTTCACGACTCAATATTTTAATCCGTTCCTAGAAAAATGAGCTATCGACATATATCTATGTATCTAAGAGATTTATTCAAGTGTGTGATATCAAAAAAGTTTTTTGTTTTCAACTTTCCCTGATTTCCATCTGTCCAATATACTTTGCATCAAAAGATACCGAGTGGTAAAAGGAGATTTGTATAAGTGTATCTTATAAGTGTTTATGTGGTGCGCGGCCGACTATATAACAAGGAATTCCAGATACTTTACGAATATAAACCATATATACGAAAAGGCTTTATTTTAGATTATTCATCACAAGAAAAATATATGTACAATATTGCTAGCGAACGCATATTCTTTTATACAAAGTCGCTCAAAACAAGGTTGCAACACTTCTGTTGCAAGCAAAACAGCACTGAATATACGCGGAATTATTAAACCAAGCCGCTGGTTGAAGCTAAAGTCAAATTGTCTCATCACGCTTAAAGGTCACATCACTATATACGGACAAGTTTGAATAATGATGTAAAACCACGTGTGAGGCCCGAGCCACCCGAGGACCTGATTTGGTTTACATATTATGTCTATATTTAGGTAAAAAAAATCGTCTAATTTGATTAATACAAAGTGCACATACGAACCCTTTTTTTTTCAAATTTGCTCGAAGAAAGGTTTCGCATACTTCCTTAGATAGAAGTAAAGTACGTTGTATACCAATACTATACATTTCTATACTATTTACTATTACGTTCCTATACGCAAATACAGCTTCTCACAAAAAGTGAAATCAAACTGTCAGCCTGCCCTACTTTATAATATATTCATACGCGGGTATATCTATTTACACAGCTTTATACGCAACATCAAAGAATGTATATATAATATATTAGACACCTGTATATGCCGTCCTACTTAATACAAAGCTGTGTAGTCAAAGCAGAATATAGAATACCTAAGTCAAAAATATGGGAGAGGGGGGGGGGTAAAAAAATTTGGTAGTAAAAATTTGATTTTTATAATTAGCTAAAGGTTATTAGTGCTATGCTCTTGTTATTGGCCTCCGTTTGCCTTTTCCTTGTTTATTTAATTATGGCAACTTATTCCAAATTATATTAACAAATATGGGTTAAGTAATCCGATTTTGACGTAATAAAGCTATCACGCATGTTTTATGATGAAACAATGTGCTTAACCCATATTCGTTTGCGCGTGGTAATATAACAATCAAATTTTATGGGCGGGAATATCGTTTCGTTTACCGTTAATCATAAAAGTTTATTACAGAACGCGGACGCCACCGAATCGCTTGAAGGAAACCAAATTAAATTGCAAATCAAGTCGTTGGCGCCGTGTTTTATGGTTTTGTTCAATAAATCGAAAACATAAAAAAAATGAAATCAAATTATTCTAACCGAAAAATACTTCTAAAGACTGGGTATTTATAGATTAGGCAGCATTTCGAATGTATGTACAGACAAACTTAATGAATAGAAAGTAAAGGCAAGTCACTTTTAACTATATATATAATACAGGGTGCCCAAGAAATTTCGCCCGACGGTATAGTAATAACAATAGCAATTATAGGTTTAAATAAATTTCATTGTATGATAAAGGAGAACTATTAATATAAGATAATTGATATAAAAACTATTAATAAACAAAAACAAAGAAATTTTAAATTGTTGTTACTATAAAATCGGATGATACTTTTTTGGACACCCTTTATATTCTCATTAACGAGATTTATATATCTGATTTAAAAAATAGTCAACTTACTATAAAAAAAAAAACTGTGAGCAGTAAACTTCAACTTTTATGTATTTTTCCTTACGAATATTACAAATTTTAAAACTCTCAAAACCTAAAAAAAATCTGACGGGCGGGTGATTAAATAATTTCTTATCTTTTGAAGTATGATTAAGATATGTTCCTATAGACATGCTCTATCACCCACGTCTTGTCAAAACAAGACCGTTAAAAAAATCGTAAAGTAATATCAGAAATTTGAAGTTAATTTGATTGATATTTTTACTCCTAGTAAGAGATTATATGCAAGACTAGAAAGTTTCCAATTCGGTGTCGCTGAGAACTGAAATTTTTATTTTACTTTTTGTTGTTTCGGTCGAATTTAGCGAAATTTGTGGTATTTGGACCATTGGGCGAAATGTGCCAACTCCTGCTACTTGTACTGAGCCCAATTCGGAGTGAAATTTTAAAAAAACGACGCATAAATTATCTTTCAAAGCAAGTTAAATTTACTTTTTCCTCTAAGATAATTCTGAATCAGCGTTATAAAGCGGGGGCAAGCTTTAGATAAGATTTTACCCCTAATATACATAGGCCAGAAACGCCATGAAAACGGTGTTATGTTTCTGACGTGACGAGGGCTATTCAACACGCCAACGAAATAGGACCCGGTAAATAATACCTTATTTCGGGAGAAAAGTAAGTTATTTCCGGCAAATAATTTTTAAGAGCAGTTGTAGGAATGATTTTTCATACGATTTGTTTAAACTTTGGGTAATTGGAAATATCACTCTAAAATATATTTTGTTAAGTATTTGTAAATTGAATCAAACCTTGAATTTATTTTTATCAGATATTTTTAAATCAAGACAAATTTGAAGTGTTAGGAATGAAAACCCGGTCAAAAACCGTGAACGTGAAGCCGTGAGCAACGCAACAAGTCCAATTTGAGCGAGATATAGCTGAACGAATATTGTCGTAACCGTAAAGCCGTATTGAATGAACGAACATTATAGTATTAAAATAAATATCGCGAAAAGTCGCCATTAAAGTTTTCATTTAGTTAATTTGAAATATGTAAATGTTCTTACCTATCGTATTCATTTTCGGGACTTCCCCCTCCTTGTGATCGTAGATTATGACGGCAGATGCATTGTTGCGTTCGGCAAGTTTGATTTTTCTGAAGAATGCGCAATGTCCTCGCTGGATAAGGGCGATCCATGGCTCGTCATTTTGGGGAATTTCATGCTTATTAGCAATAGCCGTACCGCACCCAAAGTTTGAATTGGAGCGTTCAGCATCTATAACATGAATCAAGCGTCCAAATACTGGGTCAGGGCGGGAATGGAGCCCGTATTTCCCGCGTGCTGAGTGGACTGTAACGAGTCCCAATTGTGTAGCAGGGACGCTACTTGTTGTCAAATCTGGCTCGTAAAAATGTTTCGATTTTTCTCGTTTTATTAGAAAATCAACGCGAGCATTTACAACTGGAAGGACAGTCGCGATTTCTTCAGATTGGGTCGGCTTCTCGTTTCGTTTATCCATGTATCGTTGCACCATAGTGTCAGCGAATTCCTCATAATTATAAGGCTGAATCTTGGGCCGTTCAAGTTTATCTTTATGTCCTTGCAATTGCTGTAACCTTAATAATTGTACTAAAGTAGGAAAGGGTTGTTTTGTTTCATTCACTTCGGTACCGAAGTTTTCTTCCCGTGTTTTTCGTTCCTTGCGGTTTCGCCTCGCTTCTTTTTCGGCGTCGGTACGTTTTGAACGCCGGTCTTTTTTTCTTCGTCTACGGGATTTTCCTGCATCGACTCCGGCGTCGAGGAGATAAAATACAACGGCCGTAAGCAATAAAAATTTAAGTACCTTCCTCATGTTGAAATTGAAGTAAACCATTTTAAATAAAAATTTAGTTTCGACTATTTTACTTTTCTGAAAATTGAAAGGTAATTATTGGTAAATTTAAGTTTTTCTAAAAATCAATTAAACAACTTTTGACAATAGATTTCCGCCTTTTTAACCACAGAACTTCAATTTTAAATTAACGCCAATTAGGATAATTGTGTAATAAGACAAAAATGCCAAAATCCTTAAAATTGGTTTCTCCCGAAATTTGCTAATATCATTTACTGGGATACTTAGTTTTTAAGACACTTAGTGGGTTACGAACGTAAAAATATTCAAATTATAGAATCAAGCTCAATTTTGTTTATTTCTAGCTGAACTTAGAATGGTAAACGATTTCTGAATTCAGGAATTGCAAAACTGCTGAACTGAGTGATGGCTGGATGGATAGGTGAATTATCTCATTATATTGTCTTATGCTCTCTACAAGCGATTGCATTTGAGTTTTCCTATTTAAATATCAATGCTTTTAGGACGAAGCCGACTTAAACCAAATAAAAGTTCAAAAATAATAATAGTAAAATGCCATATAATACATATCAAATAGTCTGTACAGCTGTATGTTGAAATGCCAGAATACAAGACATGCCTAACAGCATACGGAAAACTGGAAAAGAGCGCTGCACATTTCTGCATTTTATCCAAGGTATTTCAAAACTCAAAAGTTCTTTTTTTGAAACTAGTTTCTGTCGAGTGTAACGTACCGGTACGGCCTTAAAATTCTTTACTCATTATTTAAATCTTATTCAATCACTTTTTTTAAATTTTTAAATTCAATACTATTCACGTTAAAAAGATATTATTACCTCATAACAAGACACTCAAGTTTTCTTTTCTGACGTAATAAAGCGTACATTGATTCATCACACAGGCCGAATTATCAAGCAGCCATGACCGAAGCTCATGTACCGCACCTCGACAAAAACATGCGGAATTCAAGTAATTAAATTTTTTAGCCGAACTTCAAATTAAGTCATTTACCTACTTAGCATTCTTCTGAATTACACATCCGTGATAATTTCAATAAACATGTTACAATTCAGTATTTTTTTGCTTAAAGCTCACGTTAGCGATTTTAAACCCATTACATTTAAAAGCAGTCTCGTCACTAAAAAAACTGAAAGCTGAAAACATGCACTATCCCAATCAATTTAATATTGAAATACTTTATAGGTACAATCTAACCATAGTTTATACAATTTTATAGGTTACCCTACAAATACTTATAGATATATATATATATATAACTTTGAAATAAATAGCGCGGACTCTTGCGAACTGACACTAAAAGATTTCAACTGTCAACTGATTAGTAATGCATCTGATACAGGCGATAAATACTTCTCTCGCATTTTTTCTCTCCCTTTTACCACCCGTTAGTTTATTTCTTTTAATTACTTCATTCTCTCGTTTCTTTCTGAAACTATCTCTCTCCTATCGTAACCGTAAAGCGAACAGGCCCCCAATCTAACGGAAGCGACACTAAGCTAATACAAACTTCCCAAGATCAGAAGTTGACACTATGTCGGTCTGTGTATAATTCCATTTTTGAAATTGACAAACTTTAGGTGCGATTTCCACGCTTATGTATTTTTTAATTAACACTATAGTGGAACCGATACCCGTTGTTAAAGTGTTAAATCCGCGTATTGGTTGGGAATTTCAAATTAGTATTTTATTTTAATTAATACCATATGTGAGGATTCATCATAGTTTATTTACTTTGGCGAATTTTAATTAGCGGACCAGTTATGTTTACATTCCTATTCTGCCGCAAATAAGCATAGCACTGTATGATAATAAATGGTGTCAGAATTTAAATTACATTGAAATATAACAAATGCTTCGAGAATTATTAATTCCCTAAACAAACGGTAGCGCGATGGTGTCCGCATTTCAATTTTCCATAAAAATATCTTACGTGCCTTCAAAATTGCAGGTGCTTAATTTGTTATTTATGACCAAAATATTGTGGATTCTGCTAGTCGGATATTTAAAATAGTTTGTCCAATCGATTTGAAAATCTTCCTCGTCATTTCTTCAGAGCAGTGGTTGGATTCATAAATTCTGTTGGTTTATTCTAGTTGACTTACGTTGATGCTTAACTCACTAAATTGGTTATAAACTTGTTCGTCATTGCAACGCTGGCTGGATTTGCACGTACCCGAACAAATCTCAACAAGGTTGCATATGTAACCACTCAATATCCTCCTGTTTACTTACTACGATACTATTGAAGTCCCGTCAAATATTAGTAATACTACACGCAAATAGATGGTAAAATATTTCTTTTCTAGGACAATCCTATTCTTCGGTTAGAAATGCTGTAATACGCCATTCCATGCAAAATCCAATATATAACACCTAATTGTTGTTTCTGTCTAAATATGTATGAGAATATATTATATAAAACTATTAGTAATACGAGTACAGATCATAATTTGCTTTTCTAATTCAATCATTTTTCTCCGTACACACTAAGTATAATATACCTATCTTGAAACTCTTGGTTACTTATATATGATTCACAAAACTATTAGATTATATACACATCACGTTTTATCAACAACTAACGCTTTTATTATCAGTAAATAAACAAAATATCTTATCGGGTATATATCCTAATTATATCAGGGATGTTGAGGCCTATCTATATTTAAGATAAACATAGATATCGTATAGTTAGTTAAAACTACTCAATTAGAATGTCAATTTTGTTCAATTCGTAAGAAAAGGGCTGATTATATTCGAAGGTAAAGATATGTAAAACTTAGTGCCGTTGGGGTCAAGAATTTGGAGCCACAATGCTGGATGCAAAACTATCAAAATAGATTGTTTTGAGAACAAAATTATGGAATTTATTAACTAGGTTCATTAAGGCCTCAAATTCAATTTTAGTCTGACCTTTTTATAAATAAAATTGTTTATCTTATTATAGAGTATTTTTTCAATAAAATTATCAAAATAGAAAAATTGTTTTGAGAATGAAATATGGAATTTGTGAAATTGGTTAATTAACGCGTATTAGGGAGGCGGCCATATAAAAATAAGTCTCTAACTAGCAATGACATTTTGAAGAAAATATTTCAAGCTTGATAATGAAAATATTTTTATTTGTCTTCGTACTGTCTTAAAGAATTGGTCCATAAATAGTTGGAGCGAAAGGTCATTAGGCATAACTATGATACCACCACGGGTGAAATATCACGCATTTTGAACCAATTCTACAGCACCTCGCCCAGTGTAATTAATTGGGTAGCAGGAGGAGCGTAGTCAGAGGGGGTGACTTTGAGGGTCGAACCCCATTTTGAAATGTGAAAAAAAAGCATTTTTCTGTATCATACATAGCAATTTTTCCTAGCTTGTAACATAAATTGTATTTGAATATCTAGAAAGTGGCTTACATGAAGTTCATATGATCAGTCATACATACCACCATTTTATAAGTTACAAATAGTTTCATCACTGATAACAAAATATCTACCACCCCCTAAATTTGCCCCCCCCCCCATTAAGATGAAAAGCTTGGGAACATACTGTTACAGAACCTTGTTCGAAGTGATGACATGAAAACACCTTGTAAAAAGATGATACTTGTCTAAATCAGCACAATATTCTTGAAATGGTACTCCTGAAGTATGCGTACTAAGATGGCGGACGCGGAAACGTAGAATGTGTACCAGGCCATAATATTATTCCAATTGTCCTTATTTTAGTTCTATTACGAGTTCGGGGTCTAGCCAAGTGTCTCCGGTAGTATTTGTACCTGAAATTATGACCTAACCATAACCTGGTACACATACTACATTCCGGTGTCCGCCATCTTGGTTCACATACTACGGGACAACCCTTGAAATTGGACATTCCAGTGTTCAACCTTATCTGAGGACTGACCAACTGTAATCCCCTGGCCAGTTTCTTATCTTTTGTTATCTCACGTGTCTTAGTATTAGACGCGTCGATTACTCAAAACTATCTTTATTGATGAGCCAATAGCGTGACCGGTTTGGTCATATCACTGGCACATTTCAGACTATATAAGCTTGGGCTATATATATATATATACAGTATATAGATTCGTTATACCTGTATATTAATTCGAGGGCTTTAATCCCAAAACAAAACTTTAAAAAAATGAGGGAAAACGTACTTTTTTGTTATTTATACTTCTGTACCCTTTCTAGAATATTTTGGTGAATATTGATTTAAAATTGGATTAATATTTTTAACTCTTCGGTCTTGAAACTCTCGAACTTGGCTTCTACTATTTCATATCAAAATTTATTGCTACTGAACACTAGTCATACTAGTCTATTTTTTGACTAGCAATGCCACAACTGTGTGGCCATACCGCTACATACTGTAAGTGTATTAATTGGCTTTCACACTTTCAAAATTTGTCCCTGTTGAGCAATATTTAAACTAGCCCGGCCTCCCGGCTATCTAACAAAGCGATGTATGTTGATATATATATATATATTTCTATATAATACTTTTTTGAGGCCCAAAGAAAGTTCTTGTTCAAATAAAAAAAATTATATATACACCTTGTGTACAATTATCCATAGTTTGCACCTGGTACCATAACGTACATTTAATTTACTTGATACTCATAATGGTGTAATATTTCTAACGATGCATTATTATATCATATACGAAATAGCTTTTTTGCGGTTATTTTGGCGGGAAAATGAATCGAAAAATAAATTTTTTGCTTTGAAGTGTCGGCGTAACTCAGTAATGCGATTTTTGTGTTTTGGATATTGGAAACTGCCCAAAACGTGGTAAAATATAGAATTTCCCATTTGATGTGTTTTTGGCGAAGTTTAAATGTCATTATTGCGCCATAATAACTGCTCAAAATGCAGAACAAGTAAAAATTGATGCGCGAAATGAATCGGCGTTCGAATTAGAATGATTTTGTAATTAACGTTGCATAAGTCAACTTATTTGAATTTGAAACTAAAATTCAGAAACTGACAGAGTATTAACTTCAAGCCATGAAATGGTTGATAACACTAGTATAGGTCAATTATTTTTTATGAGATGATTTTACACATGAAAATGGCTTTTTGCAATCAGCCAATAGTTTATACCAATCTACTATTTCTGAAAGAATTGGAATTTTTGATGTTCACCTCACTGCACCCATGGTTAGGCGGTGGCCTAATATGGTGATACTATATTAAATTTGTGGAAATGTTCACTGTTCGTTATTACCCACATAATTTATTTTACCCTTAGTAAGACATGGGGGGTCAAAAATCATCAAACAGCGACGGTGAAATGCTGTAACCGGGAGACCATCACGCTTACTTATAAATTGACATAAATTGGATTTTATACGAAAAACGAAATTCTGGTAAACGTATGGTTTTGCATGTTAATTCTTTACTTTGCCATTTAAAATTGTGGGGATCCAGAAAAATGAAACTGTTAAATCACAATACAAAAAATTTGGACAACTTATACTGATTCGACATTAAAATCTCTATACAAAAATTCGGCATTGGAATTTATTTGGCAAAAAAAGAACTTACAGTTAGAAATGAGCGAGCCAATTTTATTCTTCTAAGTTTGCTATATACACAATCTTCAGGCTCGTTCCCCCAAAATAGAAAGGCCATTTCAATTTGAAGTCTTTCAACAATATAGCATACACACATCAGCGGTTAACGCCTGCGTCAGACTTAGCCTTATCAACCAATGTATGACGTCAGAGATTATTTGCCCCAAAATATTCATGGTGCGTTAGGTTTAAATGTGAATATTTTAGCGGTCAATTTTAATAGAAATAATGGAGAATTCTCGCTCAAGGTGTTAAACCATTTTTTAAATCTATAGGTTGGCCTGAAAAATTACGCAGGTCATTAAAAAAGGATGAACTTCTTGATTACATTTACGAAAATAAAGAAAACTTATTTAACACCTAATTTATGTTTGATTGTACGCAAAAGTTTTACTAATCCAGGACGCTTTGTGGAAAAGTTATGTTCTCTGAAGAACATGTTCTGAGTTCTGTTTAATTTTTGGCCCTTTCGTAATTGCCGAAAGAAACATGCAATAGCAAATCATTCATTTTTAATTTATATCATAATTAGAAATCAATTTTATCGTTATATTCGGAGAAGAAACTATTGTTCATAATACTAACAAGTGATAAATTTAATTATTCTTTAACTTTGTGAATATTTCAAAAAGTTTATTTGTAATAAGCGCTAAGAATTCTCTTGTCAATTTTATCGTTCACCTGCGTTTGATGCGTAACAATGCGAATTAAAAACGACAATAGGTGGATTTCATGTCGATTATGACATTTCCTATTACATGCACCTGAGCATTGTGACATAATACCCATGACCAATTAAACGATTGTCAGTATATCAGACGCGGGAAAACAACAATTGGCGTCATTATTACGTAAACAAGAGACTCGCGCCATTTTTGCTGCCCAAAACAATTGATATAATGAGCTGTGTAATGAACCCGTCTCCTTTAAGAGAATTCTTGTTTACTTTAGCAGGTGACACTCACTACGCGTGTCTGGGTCAGTATTCTTATGTCTCAATGATTGAACAAGTGTATTTAATTATCAATAATTTACCACAGACAGATGATCCATTGTGATTAATAATGGACAAATAAAATATTGTGACATCATAGACCAAGAGTCGTCATTCATAAAATTAGACTTAATTGTAATTTATGAATGAAAATCGAAATATGGTATTTGTTATGATATGATATAATACTAGATTATCTATACTTAAACATATTTTTCTGACAGATTGTCTCATTTGGCCAATGATGTAATGAGAATTGGAGTCGTATTGAACACGCTAGACGTATTCGAGGCTTGATATGAGGGGGGGTGAAAAAATTATTAGAAAATGAGATGTGGCGTCATATTATGACAACATAATATTATGACATAGTAATACCTTTAAAGCGCAAGAAGACCGTTACAAGACGCAATTTTGTTTTTCACTAAGCACAAAGTACCGTGTTCCCGTTCCACGTAAATGAAAAATTTTGTAAACGTATCGCGTTGAAGCTTTGTTAACGAGGATATATGGCTTAATCAAGCGATTGCGAAATCTACCTAGAAGGATATTTTATAGCTTTCGACGTTATTTGAGCAACTTCAAAGGGTGTCAAACACTTGAATTTTGAAGACATTTTTGTCCGTTTTGCCGCATTTCATTTTCTCGTATGGTATGAAAAAATGCGTAATATGCGAACCATTCGAATCACAGTCAAATTACAGTATGCCTTACTATATTTTTAACAGTACGCGTGGAATGGAAGTTTAAACAGGTTCCTACTCAAGTCTGCATTACATTGGATTATGAAGTCTATAGGGAAGGGGGGATATCGCATTAGGAAGTACAGAATTACAATTTGGGAATGTACAATCAATAACAAAGTCACGAGCTATGTAGGCGCAAGTGTACTGTTGATCGATTTGATAAATTATGTTGTGGAAAAAACGCCTCAAATACTGCGCCAATCAATTTCACTCTGTCATTGGTGGTGGTGGAAGGAATCTCCGGATTGCTATTACTGAGTCCTATGGGACCCGGAATTTTATCCAAAGTTTTGTTGTTTTATTTCAAATAATGGGAACATTTTTATAAAATTTGAGAGCACTTTATTTCGATATCCTTGTTCACGTATTTGATTATGCTCTCTTGTATTTGTTGCGTAACATCCTATTTAACATAAACAATGAGATGATTTAATATCGATTATGACGTTTCCTGTCACAAAAACAGTGATCATTGTCATGTCATACTAAAATGTTGTCAAAATGTCTGGGCGGGAGAAAATTTTAATCACTCCATTATTACGATAACAAGGGACATGAGCCATATTGCTGCCCACGAAAGAGATATAATTGTTTAAAAAGTAATCCGTCTCTATTCTGAGAGTGTTGTTGTTTATTTTAAATGTTATTGTGATTGCAATTGTCTATGTAACAGACATTGGTATATTCTCAATCTCACATTTTTGCATTAGTGGCGCGGGCTTTGTACAAATGATCCGAAAAATAGTGCTTCCATTTTGTATTTCCCCGATGGATTATTGTATGAGTTGATATTCGAACCACTAGAAAAGCCGTATCGTTCGCTCATTGACTGTTGCGCATGCTTTGCTACACATAAGCAGGATGTTGCGACTCAAACTCTCATATTTATTCGTCTCATTTCCTCTATTAATTTCATATGCATACTATATAAAAACTGGCGAATATAACAGTAATTCATTTTCGTTATTTGATTCAATACCCTTCTCGTGTTGATCCCCAGAATAAGGACTGTTGTTAATAAACTACGTCGAGTCGAATGCATTTCTGGTACATACAATGCCACTTAACAACCATGGCTGAGGAGTCGCATTTTTAAATTTCACGTAGTAATTCGAAGGTAAATTTTTGGACAACCCGAAGTCGAACGGCTGGGTTGTAAAGTTTATCAGGAGTTGGGAGTCAAATTCTCGTATCGCGGGACTGATCCAAATTTGTCTCTTAATTGACTTAGACTCGGGTCCTGGAATTGCATATAACCAGGGATTCCATACCGTCCTTATTTCAAAGGTTTGTCCTTATTTTTAGCTTGCGTCTTTATTTTTGGCTTGCGTGTCCTTATTTTGTCTTATTCGGACTTTATAAAAGAAGCTTTGTGTTGTTTGTCTTATCGCCAAAGCTTTATTGTGGCATCGTAAAAGCAATACAATTTTATTTGGAACACAAAGAGGCAAGGCACAGATAGGCATGAAGCATTGTTAGTGTGGCGATCCTTAGGTTTTGTCGTGGTGGTGTTTTTTTTAAAAATTTAATAATAAATTTAAAAATGAGCAAACGTAAGAACGTTTTTCGTGAGTACGGGGAGGAATTCAAAGTTAAACGGAGCTTGAAGGGTGAGTGCTTCGCACTCTGTGACGTCTGTAATTGTGACATTAACCTGGAGCCCATAGGAAAGCCAGCTATTTCTGCTCACGATGCAGAAATTTTTCCAGTCGTCCTTATTTTGGGTCCCAGATCGATGGAATCCCGGCATATAACCTTTCCCTAAATACACCAAGACAAAAGAGGTCGATAACCTGTTTTTATATAAAATCCCTGAACATTTTTAACCATAATCTCTCTCTATTTGAAATACCCCCCCCTCCTGAATTGCGAGGTTGGTAACAACTGATCCAACATATCAGACCATTTACTCATATTTTCTATAAAATTTCGGACATTTTTTAACAGTAATCTCTCTCTCTCTCTCTCTCTCTCTCCAAATTACTCGACGCTTCCTCTCTCCCTTCCTGATTTACTACAGTTAATTCTTCCTTAATCACGAACTTGCTTCCATTGCAGGATTAGTCAGGAATTACAAGGGAAGTTGAATATATATTTATTCACGAGTTCCCACAAAGGGAAACTCTCGTTTAGAGTGAAATTCAATATATCATAATTATTTATAAAAACAAATCTGGTTAGATGCAGGAATAATCAAAATTCAAATTGAAAACAAGTCTTTATAAGTGATTGAAGCGTCTTGCTGTACACTAACACAAATATACTTCTGTAAGGTTTTTAGTCCCGCAGAAACTAAATCTATAGTGCAAGTCTTTTATACACTATAGATTTATGAATATATTTAACCGCATTCCGACGTTTTCTCTTTAAATCGCGCACCGCACTAGGTGTACTTCATGTATTCGATATATACAGGTATCCAAAAAATTTTGCCCTATTTAAATAAAAATTGTGTGTTCAAATAAATTTTATTGTATGATAAATGAGAACTACATAAGCACAATAAGGACTATCGATATACAAAGACAAAGAAATTGTTGTTACTATAAAATCGGGCGAAATTTTTTGGACATCTTGTATAAACGTCTGACCACTATGTCTGACCATATTGAATAAATATTTATATTTCCTGTAAAATTTCTGAACTTTTTTAACAGTAATCTCACTTTTCCTCTCACTCTATTACGCGTAAAGTATCCGGCGCTTCCTCTCTTCCTTTCTGATTTGCGACGTTTAATTCTTCCTTAATCCTCAACTTGCTTCCACGGGGGATTAGCTGGGAATTACAATGGAAGTTGAATATATATTTATTCACGAGTTCCCACGTCGGATATCTTTCGTAGAGATCTCGGTTCCTGGGAAATGATATTACCATATTAAACGACATAGAGTGAATATATCGATTGGATTTTTATGGAACCGACTACTTTTTCTATGCTTAAGTGCTGGTGATGGATGTGTATGTATATAATACAAGAATACTATAGAAATTCTAAATTTGACTCTTTTTAATGGATTATAATTGAATTTTTTAGGAAAATCGAAAAATAATTTAAATTTTGAAGTTATTTGTAAAATAAACAGTAATCTTTTATGGTTATTACCATGCATGAGTCGAAGATAGGTGTTGTTATTGAGGTATGGGTCATCTATGCTTCAAGTTTGTTTGATTTTATTTTTCAAGTGCTTCAATATTACAACTCAACCTATTTACCAGAAGGGAATACTCGTGTACTTCCCACTATTTTTGCGCTGGTGTATCCTTATGCATACAATACAGATACAAGCATGCTGTAGAAAGAGTTGAGATAGCTATTAAATGATTAAGGGTGTAACACAATTGTGACTTTCGATTGGGTTTCCTATACTTTTATACTAGTGGATTCGTATGTGTACAACGCAAGGATGCTGTAGGAAGAACCAAGATGACTATTCGAAGTGATCAAAAGGGTAATACACCTGTGAGTAACTACGGATTGGGTTTCAACTACTTTTCTCATTGAGCAAGTCTAGTGGATCTGTAATGCGAGGACGCGAATTAAATTTCCGTGTCTCTATTTTTGTATAAGTTTATAAAAGTATTGCTGCTTTTATCGTCCTGAGGTCTTGTACTCTAAAAGGAGCCTTGCAAAATTGCCATATCTGTGAATTTTTAAAAAACTGACATGGACATAAACACACACCACACTTAAAATAAACTACAGATACCAAAAAATAATGGAATTGATTGACCTTATAATAAACGAGAGATCCGAAACTTGCAAAAAAAATCGAAATAAATATTTGCGAATCGCCCAAAAGACGCCGAGCAAATACCAAGTGCTGGGAATTTTCAAACTTCTGACTTGTATATGAATACTATTTGTTGTCGAAACTTGAAATTCACAAATTCAATATTTAAGAAATATTTTCTAAATATCACGAAAAAGTCAGTTATTTCAGTTGTATTAAACTTTTGGCAGATACGTTGTATATGAAAGCTATTCAACCTAGTCGTGTGCGTTAAAATAAGCGAACGATCCTAATTTGGAAAAAATTTCGAAATAAATATTTGCGCCTCGTCAAAACGACGCCAAGCAAACACCCAGTGCTGTGAATCTTCAAAATGCTGACATGTATTACACAAATCATTCTATTTGAATGTGCGTAACGCAAACTGATCCGAAATCTGAAAAAAAAATTCGAGAAATAAGTCATTTCAGTTGTCTCAGGGCTATTTGTATATACGTTGTATATGAAGGCTATTCAGCCTGCTTGTGTGCGTTGAAATAAAGGAGAGATTCATGATTGGAAAAAATGTCCATATAATTCAGAATATTGCAAATCGTCCGAATAGCGCCAATTAAATAGCCAATGCTGCGAATTTTCAAAATACTGGCATATGTATATAAACACAATTCATCCCATTCTTGTGTGTGCTTGAAGTAAACGAGATACCCATAAGTTTTTAAAAAAAATACTTTCTAATTAATTCATATTTTTAAATCCCCCAAAAGGCGCCAATTAAATACTGAATTCTGGAAATTTTCAAACCAGTGGCGTGTATATAAACACTTTCAACCCACCAACGTGAACCTAAAATAAACGAGAGATCCGAAGAACATATTTTTTGTTCCAATCTGAAAATATTTAATATTTTATTATTGGTTTTATACTTTATATATATATATATTATATACGTTGATTATGAAACATAAAACATATCATTTTCTAAATTTTCTGAAATACAGTTAATTTTTGTAATCTTGGGATTTTGCAACGAATTACAATAAAACCCAATGTTACCAACTGCAGATTCTGACCAAAAGAAACCAAAATTTAAAAAAAATTCTACTAATTTCAAAATTATTTATCTCAGCATATTTCAACTTTCTGCTACTTTCATAAAGTGCTTGATATAATTCTATGTTCTGGCAAATGTCAATCTTATTCAAACATGAGTGAAAATCTATATATATCACACTGAGGAAACCAACATCGCATATTTCTGTAATCCCTGAGATAAAACATGGCTATTTTCTTGTCAAAGCGAGTCCATAGGCTACATATTTGTAAATGCTAATGTTTATAAATTCCCGTATTAAACAGAGTAAAGAAACTTTATAGTGTATCCAATGAAGCAAAACTATAATAAACACTGAATTAAAAAACTACAAACCTGGTTAATTGAGATATAATGAGAACTGGCTTCATAACAAAATTAAAATTGTAACAGGATTCTATGAGCACCCTGCATACTTTGGTCATTTTAGCTCAGATTGTGAAGACGCCATTTTATTCCGAAAATGTGTACATGTTTATGTAGCAAGATTTACGAACAAAAGATAATTGTGTCGTAAACAAAGGATTACATTGGGATGCAAATAATCACTCTTTTGATTCATTCTTTCAAGTGGGCACTATCGTATTATGACACAACATACGTGGTCGTTATAAGTGAATCAAGAGTTTTGCTGATCAGGATGTCCATGAAGTTCTTTTTAAAAATGTGTTTTCAGTTTTGTATTTTGTTAATTTCGTATGTTATTTTTTACTGAATGGAAAAAAATAAACTTGACTATGACTTTTACAAATTCAATTTTGATATGAAGTCAGTTCTCAATATATCTCAATTAACCAGGTTTGTTCTATAAGTAATTGTTTAAGTATTTTACCTCAATTATTACATCTGTGAGGGCCAAAACAATATATGGCATCGATAAATCCCCTTTGCAATTTATAAAAATTACAAGACTTTATGAACACCCTATATGTATGGATTTACAGTTATAAGCGAGATGTGGCCGTTTGCTCATTATACAAGCAAATACGATGATTGAAAAGTGCCGTCCGAGTCGGGCATTTCTTTGAGCTACATTCAGCTCGCTCCGAACAGGGCACCAAAAATATTATAAATATCGCTTTAATCGTGACGATAATGCAAAATAAATCGTTTTGTTTGTATTATTGTGTAACAAATCCACCTCTATGACGTCAGTTGGTCTATGATATAACAATGTTTTGTTTATTCAATACGAATCATATGAAATATAAACAAAGCTTAAAAGTATTTGAACTAATTTTGAACGTCAACATGTCTATGATATCACAAATACACTTGTGTCTGAGGCGCCATTATTAATCTCTTAGCTAAACAAAGCCATTGCATTGCTCCGTTATTATGTCACGTGTCTTGTAAGTGGGAAAGAGGCGGGAACACCGGTTTGAAATATTATTGGTAATATTAGCGCTAATCGTTATTTTTCACCGCCTTTTTGTCTTGGTTTAAGTTATGGTTCTCTAACTTTTTTGATACAATCTTCCCTTTACCAATTTTGAAACTTTCCCAAATGCATAAAACTTTTCGTTATCAATCTTTAATGAATAATGACTCCGTTTCATATAGACAAGATAAACCATTGAATTCCGAATGAATTAAAAAGGTTCCATTACATTTGAACCCACGTACATTTGAACCACGTACATTTGAAGCCACGACAATTGCACCGGCATACTATTGCACCTATGGAAAATTGTTTTGTTTTACGGATATTTGAATCCATACTAACCCTAACCCATGGGTTTTAGCACCCGCATATAGATTGAACCCGCGAATATACACATGGGTTCAAATGTACATGGTTCAAATGTAGGTGGGTTCAAATGTACGGTCACCAATTGAAAAGTATTGCTGCACAACAACGCAAGGTGTTTATGTTTTGTCTTGCCAAAGTCAGACTTTCTCTGTGTGAAGCAAGACTATTTGTGTTATTGAACAGCAAGACTCTTGAATCCCATATAATAACCATCCTCATTCTAGCTACAGAACTAAACGCCCATCAGCATAAAACCATAGGAGGATAAGTAGCTTGTCTTTTAAAAATCGAATCGACAGCCATTTATCTCTGTCGCCATTATTAACTAATTTGGAAGAAAATGTGTTTTCAATTAAAGCGAGTTTCAAAAATCAGTTAACGCATTACCAGATGTCAATTAATATCATATCTAGTATTCCCAAATGTAAAGGAGGCTACGTAACATACGGTTCTATGACGTCACAAAGTGGTTGGCTAATTTTGAAAAGGCGGGAATAATTGTACCATTTGGTGAATATAGCAACATGTGGCGAATTTTATTGCTTTTAAGACGACGAGAATTTAACAATTAGGCTAATTGTTGCGTAACAAAGAAATTCATTTTGCAATTTATAAGGTAACAAAGAAAAGACAATCGGTCTTCAAAAGGCCGCCCTTTTATTCCCAAATGTCCCGCCGTTTTATTGTGTAGTATTCTATTGCATTCTACTTATTACACGAAACTAAATTTACGCCACATACGTGTATAAGTCTTTGACTCTTCAAAAATAAAAATAAATATTTATTTTCGTAAAAGCTAATATTTAAAAAAAGAAGTTTCTGAATTGTAGAGTAAATGTTGTTTTATCAAAACTTCCTAAAATTAAGGAGGCAACCTATTGACTTAAAACGGCAATTCAATTTTTGGTTATATCACTATGACAGCTTGTGATGCCACAGGAAAATAAAAAATTTAGAATAATTCAGAAATGTTCACTTTGAGTGGGCAAATTATGTACAGATCGAGCGTGGCCAAACAAAACTTTTATTGAAAGTAAAGTAATACAACGTTGACCCGGTTATTCTGTCATAATTAAATCTCCATTTTCATTCAATCGCTCTTTGTACTGTCATAATGGATCTGGTATTCGTCACAATAAACAGATTGAAATAGTCATCCGCTCTATTTTCGACCCATTCCTTGTCGATAAGGCATCTGCAATATGTCTAGTCCCTATTTCGACGACTTTATCAAAGTCTCAAACTTAGAATAGTGGAACAAACAATATGTGTGGCCTTCACGAATAGAAAAATATAAACCTGACCCAGATGCAAGTTCAGAGCCGTGTTCTGAGCGTTCTAATAAATAAAAAAAAATTGTGCCTTACTTTAATCACACATTCTATCATTTGAGTTTGAAATACCTATATTTTATTGTAAGCTCTACGTTGGTACGTTTCTGTTTTGGAATTTCCTACCCAATTGATTTCACCCAGTGAGATGGTGAACATGGCATTTGAACTGGAGATTTCCAACCTGCGATGTCAGTTTAGTTTATTTATCGCTTGAACCCCCAGGTAAGTGGTTTTCATACTTTTTGGTGTATTCGCAATGAAACATTACAGAATATATTTGTTTATTCGCTTATGTTTGTTATTATAAAAATAAAATTAAATGCGGAACCACAATTTGACGCGAAACACCTGGAGGTCAATACGGAGTACTTTTGAAACACACTTATCCTCCGTGTATTTGAGTATATTTATCCAATATATATATAATAATATAGACTTTTGCATTTTGATGTAAACTTGCGGAACCCCTGTACTGTACTGGAGGAACCCTGGTCGAAATCCACTGCACTCTGTTAATTGAAAATGTTGAACAGCGATCTATTGAAAGCCTTCATGAATAGTTTATCTGATTTAAATTCATAGTTTTCATTCATTTCCGGCGAAGTATAAACCGATGCTAGGATTTGTCATCTTGCTGAAAGGGAGTAGGTAGATCCATGCGTGAGAATGAAACTATAAGCATTTTTTATTATGAATTTCTATTCCAGACCAACGCGGATAAATTGCTGTTTTTTCTTCCCACGCATTTTACTTAAGCACGGTTTTATGATATATCATCTCAGCTGATGATTGATTTTGTGAATTATCGCTTGTGGAAAAATTTTCTTTGAGTAATATCACTCAGAAATCTAGGAGACTCCTCTCAGTAAAGTTATGCGTTTTGGTAATTTTTTCGAATAAATTTTAGTCCAAATTCCAACATTCGTCTTTTTCCTTGTAACCCTAGAGCACTCCTAGCCATTTTAATGTTTTTTATTGATCCCCGCTATCTCAAGCCTTTCAACAAAATCTCTTAAAACACGATTGAAAACTGGTTGTAAAGTTTTATCAGCTGTGACGATTGATAAGTAAATTGGTTTTCATGGCAGGAGATTTGTGCCGTTGAGTGTAACGGAATTTAGGCCTTTATTTTTTAAACTGCGTAAGTGATATCTATGTTTGCTCAATTGCTAAATGAAGGCATTCGATGAAAAATGTTGGTATCAAACATGTAAACCAGTTTGTAAACGCCAATTCTTCAATATGACCTCAAAATAAGTATCACAAATTTTGCTATATTAAAGTATAGGACATCCATATAGTTAGAGCAAGATCATCGCATAGTGCGGTGCGGACTCATTTGTCCCAACATATTACTAATGATGTATGTGCACTGTAGGCATTCTACTTATAAAGTATTGGAACGGACGTATAAAGTCACAACGAAGTAATAATACAACGTGTAGCCCCGTGACGGGGTACGTCAGTATACTGGGTATGAACGAAGGCACATGGTCAATCTGCAAACCCAATATAGTTAGAGCATGCGCATCCCATGGTACGGTGCGGACTTATTTGTCCCAATATATTACAAATGATGTATAGGGTGTTCATGAAGTCCTAAATTTTTTATTAAATTGCGAACGTAATTTATCGATACCGTATATTGTTTTGGCCCTCAAATATGAATTGTATGAAGTAAAAACACTGGAAAAATTACTGATTAAAAACAACAAATCTGGTTAAGATATATTGAGAACTGACTTTATAACAAAATGGAAATTTTAAAGGGACTTATGGACACCCTGTATATTAGACAGTATGTTTTAGACATCACACACGTATAAGGTGGTATTGGCGATATAGCCGTACTGCGTATTGACAGTGGCCATATTGGGTCGTTCATGACCTCATGCAGTCATTTCCTTCACAGAATACTATTTTAAGATTTTTCATAACGACATCATCCAAATTATAAATAGGTTAATGCTCGTATTACCTTAGTTATTTGAAATACTTGACAAGGAGCTTTACTCAGAATGAAATATGAAACTCGGTAAAAGTTAATTACAATTCAAATTGATATATATATTCGAAATCAAAATCATACGTAAAATTTATTTCCCACGTCTAAGTAACAATGTATATGGCGTAATTCTAATTTGATTTTTTTTATTATGATGTCAAAATCACAAGCGTGAAATTCAATTATATCAATTGAGTCGTCACAAAGTAAAATTTAGATCGAATATAATGTAATAAAATCGCTATGTGCGCAGATATTATTACGTCAAAATAGTCCTTAACATGTTTATTGAACTAGATTCTGATAATTAGGGTCAATACGTTAATGACAGGCTGTTAGAAATTGATGCGATAGCTTTTTGCGTATCAGTGGCCGCTCATACATGATTTACCCAGAGTAAAACTAGAATTTTGACAATAATATGCCCAAACTGACGTTGCCCCAATATGCAGCAGTTCCCAAACTACTTTCCGCGACCCCAATTATTGTGAAATTGCAAATTATAGATATTTGCGACCCCACAATAAAGAAAGAACAGCGATTCCAAAAACCAGTATATTTTTTAATTATTTTGATGAGAACATGCTCCTGTATGTCGTCTGTAAGTTTTTGGTGTGGCGGTACACGATGGACAGAGGAACAGCAGCATATCAGTGCCACCCCTTGGTTTTGACCCAAATTATGATAATCCCCAAGCTAACAAAAGACAACTTGTAAAGAAGGCAATAGAGTGGCATGTAATGTCATTCAATATTTTAAAATAGCAAATTTCCCGCCTAAAATCCGAGCGACTTGTGCTGTGTGCGGTATTGTACGTTCAACGGAAGGCAACCCCGGAAAATCTTCAAGCTACCCCCTAAAGGGCATCGCGGCCAACAGTTTGGGGACCACTTGGTCAATGAATGCCCCTAAATCCTCTTTCATTCTCCGTGAATCAATTACCCATTCGCACGAGACCTTTTAGTCAGTTATCGCCTAGTAGTTATCAAATTTGACATGAGTAAAAAGCTCAATTTACGTGGTTGACAAATATGTGTGACGACACAATGTTTTGAAATTGTACTCTAGTAAGGCGAGTAACGTTACGTCCGGACTAAGCTCATGCCAACATACCGTTCTGGGCGAGTTAAATATACCGGTATAGCTTGCCTGTTTTGAAATTAAGTCGCGAATTTTAAAATGATCGAAAATAGTACAAAAAAATACCTATATCTTAATGAGTAAAATAATTATAATAATATTTCAAGACAATTTGCAGAGAACAGGGACGCACGCTTACTCAAAAGTAAAGAAGACTAAAATATATGAGCTACCGTGTTTCCCCAAAAGTAAGACAGTGTCTTATTTTAAATTTCATTCGAAAAATAACACTAGGGCTTATTTTTGGGGAATGACTTTTATTTTTATTTATCAAAAACAAAATTACAAAGTGCAGCATTGCGAGATTTTAATACAAAATATGAAAACCGATATCCAATTAGTTATGAATAACACGTTTATATTTAGAAAAAAAAAAAAAAAAACTACTAAACATAGATTATTCAAAAACGACAATAACCTATATATCCTATTTCTCATGAATGACTTGCAAATCACTAGATTCCCAAATTTTTTAATTTAAAAATTTCGCGTTATCGAATCAATTTCAAAAATCAGACTAGGTCTTATTTTTGGGGAAACACGGTATGTTACAGGCGACCCGTCAAATGTCAGAAGTTACTATGAGGATGAAGTTTTTTGAACATTTGATCAAAGCAGAATCCAACTTGGAATACGTAGATTATGAAAATACCATTGTCCGGCATAGCGTTCACGGTTTGTTACTTCCTGGGTTAGTATTATTTTATCAACATAGCGGGAAATATTTTAACTATGTAATCATAATGCTAAATTTAGATTGATGATGATGTAACAAAACGCCAAGATAAACTTACTATAATTGGGTAAAATATGTTGCCAGTTTCATTCGACTTCTGTTAATAAAAGTCACTGAAGCATTACTGGCCAGAATATCCATATTCTAGTAGGCGTGTGCCGATGCTGCTATCTCACTGAATAATAGACACACAAGACAGATATTTGAGAATGTTACCAAAACTTCAGATGAGGTTTAAACAACGAGACATAAATGTACTATTACATACTTATTGTACATACTTATTGTTACATACATTATTTATTATGCAAATGTTGTTTTATTTGAGGCAAATAAGAATACATATAGACCTTGCCTTGTGTTGTCTTTTATCGTCTGAATTGTATAAACTATAGATATATATAGCGTAATACTGGCAGCACAAAATGATCGTTATGAAGTGTTGCAAATTTCCTTGCCAGGACTTGAAAACCTAATTGATATTAGGGCAATATACATATAATGATATATGTACATTTGCAAACTTTTGGAATCCCTGGACTGTACAAACGAAACCGCGGTTGGAAACGAGTTGGTAATTTAGTTTGATCTGGCACGAGCTAATAATTCCAATCGCTTTCAATTTATTATCTATGCCTATGATGTTACAATGCCCTCGCAAGCTTATTTTAAATAGAGGTGCAGCCCGCGGTTTCACCCAGTTATTCGTATCTTGGCCCTGTTGTGTTTTATAGTTGCTTTCACACCCCTGGTCTAAAGTAAAATGCCTGCCTTACACCCCATGAGCAATGCTATTTACTAACGCACTAACAAGCGTGGGCAATGAATCAACACTGATAAGCGATTACGCACACGTTGGCGACCAAACAAAACAATTTCTCTCGCTTTTCTTGAATGGGAATCGTACGCGTCGCTTAGAATGAATATCGATTCGATAGCATTCGCAATCGCCGGCGCCATGGCTTAGTTGGTTAAAGCGCCTGTCTAGTAAACAGGAGATCCTGGGTTCGAATCCCAGTGGTGCCTTTTCGAGTTTTATATATGATATACAATTTCATCATGAGCACTCTATCGTTAATATTCGATATTAGGATAGGAGTAAGTAAGTCTGTAGAAAAATTCTTCAAGATATTGTTATAAATCTTGTGCTCCTTTTATCTGGCACCGTTCAAAAAAAAATACACAAGTAATCGTCGTATTACGTTAATATTCATAAGTTATCATACCCTCTCAAAATTTTGGCATGGCTACGGTCTTCATGTGGAATTTTGCTTTGTATTTGCTGTGGTGTTACCAGTATTTATTAGTTCTTTCGTACTAAGATGATACTTATCTATACACATATTATAAATTGTAAAGCGGGATTGCGACTTGTGTATAACCATATTGGAAATTCCATTGAAGATTGAATAAATAAGCATTTTTTATGTATAGTGAGAGAGAAATAAGGAGTTTCATAGGCGGCGGAAGGAATTCAACAAAAAAGTTTGAGCACCACTGCACGAGAGGATGAACGGTTGACACTGTTATTACGTAGTTTGTTACATATCGTGTACGGCCCTGAGTTTCTGCAGTTTGAAATAGCAAAAAATATGAAAATTTTCGTTATAAAAACATCAGAAAAAAGTTACCTAAAGCCTTTGATTTGAGATAATCCAAAAAACGTTTTATCTAAGAACAAAATCTAATCTTGTTGGGCGGGCAATAAGACAGTAATCTCCTAATTTTCCAATCAAGAAGGGAATTATATGTCTTTAAAAAATAAATGACTAAAAACTATTTCAAGGAGATACCGTAACACACTGGCTTATATTTCAACATTTTTTATAGAGAAATTTGTCAATGCGAAGTCATGCCCCTTCTCTCATAGGATCATAAATAAAGGTAATTGATCTTTGAGCAAATTTACAGGTGACCTTGGAAATGCAAATAGCTATTTAATCCAAGGGTGTGCAATCCGCGGGCCAAATGCGGCCCGCGGAAAATTGCCAATTTTGAATAGGTGTGCGGCTCGCGAGACGAGTTTAAAATTCTGTTTAATCATGTACGTGCAAGAAATTCCAATTTCTTTACGTTGCAAAGCATAAAAACTGATTCCAAATATTTAGTCTATGATTATTACGTTACAATGCCCTAACAGCCAGCTTGTGCGAAGTGAACAATGCATGTCACATGATCATTAACCAAAGTTTTTGGGCGCTCCCGAAGAATTCGTACAAAGATGGCGCACAACCTGACCATAGTATGTGTACCAGCTTGGGGTTGTTCAGATTGTGCGTCATCTTGGTACGGATGCTAAACTAAAAACTTGGTACTGAACTAAAAAGTATAACGGGTTTTATGATACTACAATATTCCAAGAACAGAATCGCATGAACCTCTGCGAATTAGGTACTGGGGATGGGACGAGTCTTGTAATATTATCATACGAGAGAAATGTTTATAGCAATGAATTACTTTAGTTTGGTAATCCTTCACGATGTGATCACTAGCAAGGAAAAGGGTGAAATTTTTCATGGTAAGACCCGGTGATTCATCTTCCATGTGTTTTTATGAGATCTTATGCTATCGATCACATAATTTCAACTAGTTATGGTTTGTCCTAGTTTTAGAAGTGCACAACGTAGGCTTCAATTAGTAACAGCATGTAAAATTGATTAAAAAATCGGTGAAAATTGCGTGGACTCTATTTCGAATACGAGTCTTAAAAATGCATGGATTCAACTTGAATCCAAGTCCGGATCCGAATCTCGGCCCATACAGACTGCATACGGCTAAAATCGAATCCCCGGTCCATTGTAGACAAATAGACGCCTAATCCGACACACAACGCACGTACCCTATCACAAACTTCCACTCAAACTAAAACAAAAAGGTATTTTCACTTCAAAGCGGTTAAAATTAACGTTTTCCACTGAAGTTAAGCCCCAGAAAATCGTTTTGTTTGAAACCTCGGAATTTTAAAGTCGAACGTTTTTCTCAAAACTATCCCAATTAGTGGTTTTACAGCGGATTTGGGGTTTATGGCTTTGTGCTTTCACAATAATATTGAGACTAACTTGAATTTCATATAGTACAAAATATAAGGTGGTTAATGGTAAAATTTAACGTAACCGTCAACCACTTAATAACAATAAACCGATTGTCCATTGTGGCAGTTGCCGATCAAAATTCATTTTAATCGTTAATCATCTAACATAGGTTACCCGTTAACCAGCACCTAAGATCGGTAATTGTTAACTTTCTGTGATAGTTAACGGGTAACCATCCAAGATCGGTTAACCGATTCCCAACCTATTATAATGGACATTTAAGTATTTTTCATTATCTCTTGACGCTTCAGCGCTCATGCTTATTGAATCTGTGACGTGTCCTTAATTTTAGCTATTCATATATTACTCCATGCGTATAATTTAGGTTTGGAAGTCATTGAACTTGGTTGATTGGTAAATTGAGATATCTGAAATTAGTAATCCGGTAAACCAAACTGGTAGAGCCGGTAAATCAATTGACCATGCCGAAACAAATATCCATTGTATTAACGGTATATGGTAAATTGGTCTTTCGATTAATTTTAAAGTTTTAAACAAACTATTTTCTGGGGCTTAACGTCGGTGAAAAACCTTCATTTCAGCAGCTTTGAGGTGAAAATACCTTTTCGTTTTAGTAAAAATTTCTGATGGACCGCGCGCGTTCTGTGTCGAATCAGGCTTCCGATCTGTCGTCCATGAATGGCGTTGTAAAGAGTTTTTCTAATTATTCCAATGGTGGTATAGAAACTGAAGTCGTATTTCAAATTTGAATTTTGAAGTTGAGACCAAAAAGACCGCAGAGTTTTTGTATTAAAAAAATTGCGGGATTTGAATAGGATTGTAAGTTGTTTCCGGTTTCACAAGTCCATGAGCCGAATTTCTACTTGCCGAGTTAGACCGTAACAGCCAGAAGGTCCGACCGGAGGTCGGAAAACGAGGATTTTTTTATAAGAGTCTTGGATGTCTACGAAGCGTTTCAAGCCACAAAATGTATCACACAGAAAAATGCTTTTTACATTTTTAATGTCGAGGGGTTCCGAAACCTTGCCGCCCCTGCTCTGACAAGACTCACAAATGCGAAGTCCACATTTCAATTTATTTAGTGCATCATTAGCTCAATATTCAATGGAATCAAAAGTAAAAGTTTTGAATCTGAACTAAAATTTTGGAACTTTTAGAGTCATTTTCACACATTTTTTTCTGAGGCCCGGTACAATATTTACAGCTACGTATTTAAATCACTTGACTCTTTGATAAAAAATGACGGAGTCGAGGCAATGAATTGAAGATGTCCAACATTTCATAATAACAAAGAAGGCATTCTTTCAATAGATAAAAAATTTATTATTCTACTCGACTGAACCCAAAACTGTTCCGAGTGTTGAATTACACCTCCCAGTGTTTATAGTATAATCAGCATAAGTGGTATATTGATGCAGATGTGTTAAGTGTAAACATTTGATATTTTCGGGTCCGATTATTCACGGATATCGTATGAAATTCGTCTCATAAACAGAAATGGTTTGCGTTTTGTCGTTGAAAGGATAGTTTTAAAAATCCTAAAATCAGCGTGCGCCACAAATACTACTCTGAGAGCTTTGATTGAATCAATTATAAATTAACCGAAATATTTGGGTTTATGGGCAATCTCTTTATACAACTTGATGGAAAGTAGGCGAACAAAATTAGCTACCTTCATATGGTTACACACACATTTGGAGCGCCAAATTTTGTACCAATAATAAATAGTAAAATTATTTTTATGACAGCCATGCTGCATAACCGGGACATTTAAATCTACCGGCCGGGACAGCTTGTCAAAATCGGGACTGTCCCGGCTAAACCGGGACATATGGCAAGTCTACCTAGAAGGGGGTTATTGCACAAAGCCTTGCGTAGGGTGAGTGACAGATACAGGGGTAGCCAGGGGAAAGGGCATTTTACTCCATTCTTGAACAAAAGGGACGATTAAGCGTCGTATTACGTCATTATAAAAAAAAATGCCAAGTGAATATCCTCCTGCCAATAGGTTTCAGTCTCTTTACTTAAACGATTTGATGTAAAATAGGCGAACATAATTAGATGGTACACACACTTCTGAAACGCCCAAAGCGGGGCATTGATTCAAATGTGTCAACTGTAAACATCAGCCAGAAAGCGAAAGACGATTTAATATTTGATATTTTTCGGTCGGTTTATTCTTGGGTATCGAATGAAATTTGTATTATGAACAGAATTAGGGTTTCACTAACTCTTGAAAAATATTGTTTAGCTTTTTTCTCAATTCGCTTCGGAACTTTGATGTTAAATGTACAGGGTTAGGTACAAAAATTTATGTCTTCGTTTATTAATAGTTCTTATTGTGCAATCGTTAATATAACAAAATCGGACGAAATTCTTTGGACACCCTGTATGTACATGTCGCTTGTCTAGAGACTTATTCCGAACTAAAAATGGAAGTCCATCAAAAATATCTAATGAAATTTGTGTCATAATTAGCGGCGTTTAACATAAACCTTGCAGAAACGTGCTAAAAACGTGAAAATACACAAAATGCGTGCGAAAACAGTGAAAAAACGTGAAAAACCTTGCAAAAACAGTCAAAAACGATGAAATACCGAGAAAACCAGCAAAAATATTGCAAAAACAGTAATAAACTTTGAAAATTTTCTAACAAAAATGCACAGGATACTTTTAAAAGCTTTTTTCCTAACTGAAAAGTGAAATGTTCACGGATTTCAATTGAATTTGCGTCATAAACATAAATGAGGTTTCACTGAGTCTTTAAATAATTTTTCCCTGCTTTCTTTGTTACGCGTTCTTATGTAATTTTGATTTCAAAACCTGAAATGGAAAATTTCATAATAATAACAGCTGATATCATCTCACTATATTGGGTATGTTTAACATAAACACTTTTAATGTCTAATGGACGCTATTCTGGGATATAATGGACTTCATAAGCCTAAAAGGGTTAAATTTATCTTACGGGATTGTGTTATAGTACGATATGTATTATAGTTATGACTCAAATGCTAATGGAAACGGAAATCTGATAACTGCATTTTGGGTACTCCCGAAGTATATGAACCAAGATGGTGGACACCGGAACGTAGTGTGTGGACCAGGTCAGGGTTAGGCCATAATTATATTCCAATTTTCCTTATTTTATTTCTATTGCGAGTTCGGGGACTATCCAAGTGACTCCCGTAGTGTTTGTACCGGAAATTATGGCCTAGCTCTAGTCTGGTACACATACTACGTTCCGGTGTCCGCCATCTTGGTTCATATACTTCTAGATCTAGAGTACCGCATTTTGACCAGCCTTCTTATTTTCTGTCTCGCGTTTTATACGCCATGTCGAATCGTTTTTACCGTTTCGAAAACGAGAGAGATGTCTACTGAGGTAATTTTGGTGTGTTGGACACGGTCGCTCCAAACGAGGATTTATACAAAATATAATAGATTTTTGCTTGCAATTTTTAATTTTAGATCGTATGCTGTTTTTTAATCAGGCTGCTTCCCCAAAGCCTTGTGAAAATGGTAATATAACTCGATTTTTAAACCGCATTATTGCCGTTATAAATCAGTGGCCCCCAAACGGGCTTATTTGATGTGGCCCGCCAAACTTAAGTAAAATAGTTCAAAACATTTTTTTCCTAATGCATTCTAGATACCGCCAGTTGTTACGTCATTATCACAGTTTAAGCACGTGTACATTCGTACAATTCAGTTATACTTGTAGATAAATTATACGTACCGGTGCCGGTATCGGGCTTTGCGGGCCGTCTTTTGGTCCACGAATATCCTTCCGCTTTTATTTATTTTAACCCCTGGTCAATCGACTTTGGGAGGGGAGCCACATATAATATAGATCCTAAAGTTATGACAACATTCCCCCATTTTCACAGGCGTAATAAACAGTGTCGCATATCAACATCGAAACGTATCGGGTCTGTTTATAGCCTACGAATCGCTGTAATAGCGAAAAATATTACCGAAACTCGCCATCACGGGCATTTTGAGTATTTCGAGTTACGTTCATTATATATTGTCGTATAGGTAAGAGGGAGTGAGGGCCTGGTGATCACAGTGTTAGTCTACCTGGTTGGGACACGCTCACTATCTAATCTTATGCCCATCATCTTGCCGCGTAATTGTGAAGATGATACCGAAGTGATCGTGGCTGTTATGTCTTACTTGGAAATTAGAAATTTAACTCACGAACCTGTGAAATCGGTAACAGCTTACATTTCTATTCGAATCAGTTAATTTTTAATACAAAAACTATGCCGTGCTTTTGGTCTCAACTTGCAATGTGAAACACGACTTTAGTTTCCATATCGCCATCATTGGACTAATTAAAAAAAAAAGAAACGATTACACTGCCACTTATAAAAACATAACGTCGTTTCTGTATATAGATGTGGGTGATTGGAGTGAATTTTTTTTTAACATTGGTCTTATATCCTCGTATTCCTTTGGATGCTACCGCGCCATTACCACACCACTGTTTCTTTGATTTTGTTTATCTTTAGGTTAGGATTAGGTCTGGACATTCTGAATCGAATTTTCGAATGGAATCGAATAGTGAATTTTACGAATCGGTTCAGAAGAAAATTTTGAATTGCCGACATCTTTTTTTTTTGTCCGAATGCAGGTCGAGATGAATTCCTGATTTTTTATTCAGGCCTATCTTAAAATACATTTTTTTTAAATGAGTTATTGATGAAACCTGTTTCGTATTGTGTGTGAACACTCCGCGAACTGTTTGAGTAATAGATGTTAAACGTGTTTTAGCTGATTCATGTGTCTGAAGGACCCATCACAATAAAACAGCACATACAATTACATATGTTTCAAGTATTCGAGATTCGATTCGATTTGAAAATAATATTCGATTTGATTGTTAAATCCCAGATATTGGAAAATGCCCAGCCCTATTTAGCCTAGTTAAGATAAGTTAGGTCTGGGTATTCCTCCTAATTTGTAAGCCATCTCAACCGAATCTAAAATATGAGAAAATCAGAAATTTTGTGAGTAAAAACAACAACATTCTTTATATTTAGTTTCGACATAGAAAAAAATCGCATGCACCTCAAAAATTACACTCATTTTACTGCATTTTTTTATTAGGTTAATGTAAACTTCACATGGCCTATATAAGGGCATAAAAAGACGCAAAAACCTCTTTAAAAAGACACATGACCCGTCTTTTAACGACTTAAATCCACGAATATCAAGTCAAAATATTTTCATAGATTAAGGCGACAAGCTGTGCAAATAGATACCGGTAATACCTGGCTTTTCGCTTCAACTTATTGAAAAAAATCTCACAGCTGATAATTGTATATAAACGTTAGAAAAAGACGTAAAATTGACCGGTTTTTGAGGCCACTCAAGTTTTTTATGCGATAAATACATCTGTCGGAGTACGTAGACTAAGCTTTACGCAGGCGGGCATAGTTAAGCGCAACGACAGGGGTAAGCAACATTCATTGTCGGTGGGCCTTAATCAACTCCAGGCATACATAGCTAGGTCGCATAAAAAGAAAAGAACACGGCTATCGCTCAGCATTGCAGTAATGAATGCACCGGGCTGGGCGCACAAAAAAATTAGTTCCCATGTACTTAACAAATTACAGTAATAAAAGCACCGGACGAAACGGCGAAAAATTTAACGCAGAGACAAAAACATTATGTGTTTTTTACCCACGTGAACGTCTTTTAAAATTAACTGCCAGATTAGGAATTTATGCTTGACGGGGAAAAGTCTCAGTGTTGACAAAAGGGCCACACCAAACGCTCAGCGGGCCGAGTTGTGGCCCGCGGGCCGTCTGTTGATCAGTCCTGGCTCACATGTTAGAATGTTGAACCTAACTATTCTAGCGTTGCAGTCTGGAGGTTTCGGAATGCAAATGACTTCTAAAATCTTGCGAGCACCCACAACAATCGAGCAACGATATATAAATACTGTAGTTTTTTTTTTGGGGGGGAGGGGGGGGATTTTTCAGTATCAGCATCGCCTACCCAATGTTGACATTTAGTTGAATCCTTCGGGATTTGATGGATTGAGTTTGAAGGCAATAAAAAAAATATTAGTGAAACTTAAAAAAGGTTTGAGGAAAATAAAAAATTTTGTTCGCCAACTTATAGGCCTGTAAACCGGAATTTTCAATCCCTTCTGACGTCACCGCGAGCAATTTTCCAATTACATAATTCATGATCGATTATAGTGGATACCAGCTGAGATAATATTCCGAATTGCATGAAGTATATGCTTTTAATGTCCCGGTGTGCGAGAGGTAGCAAAATAATTATGATCGAGAGCTTTCGTGAACTTTGAACTTGACCCGGTAAATTACAGTGAACGCGGAAATAGGAATTGAAAATCCAAGTTTATGTCCAAAATGAAGTAATATTTATTGATGTGGACTGGGGTTTATTTAAAATAATATAGCTGGTTGAAGATGTGAGTCTCTCTGGCTGGAGGCGGTCTCGGACAGTGGTCCTCTGCTTTTTTAAATGGATATTATTCCGAGTGTTTCATAAAATATGATTGATACTATTTGTTGCCATATCTTTATATTCATACTAAATCGGGGTTTCTAGCTCTAACTAGCCAGGCATTACCATAAGTTCATAATTAGGGCTGGGAATATTCGAATCGATTCGAATAGTGAATTATTCGAATCGGTTCAGAGCAAAATTTGGGAACGCCACTATTTTGTTTTTACTTTCTTCCAATGGTCGAGGTGAATTACTCAATTTTTTTTTATTGTAACCTATTTTTAAATGAAATTTTGACATATTCTTTCAGTAATGCATTTGCTGACAGGACGAATTACATTTAAAAAATCGCATACAATTAAATAATCCTATTGACTACCAAGTATTCGAAATTTGATTCAAAAAAATATCCGATTTTATTCTGAAATCATCGGGTATTCGAAAATGCCCAGCCCTATTCATATGTTGAGTACTCTGAACTCCACAACATTACTTTGTTCTCCTTCCTGTCCGAAAAATGCCGCACTCACCTGGACCAATCAGACACGACGAGGGCCTAGTGGCGGCAGTGGTTCTCAAATCGTGGAGCGCACCCCTTAAAGGGGGGAAGGGGCGCAGGCATGTTTTTGATTGGACGTGAAGCTGATTGAAAATAACAATATTTGTTAGATTTGATCTTGCCAGCCTTACTTTGGGTATTTACGTTTCTATATTAATAAGAGATTGCGATTCCATGATTTCCATCTACGTTTTGAAAATATTTTCAACGTGTTTTTTGAATAAAACATACTTCCGCCTTACTATCTGTTATTCGTAGCTTATTGTTAGCTAGTTATTTTTAAGGTGGGGCACGAGACTTGACAAATTCTAAAAAGGGGGCGTGGTTTAAAAGTTTAAAAACCACTGGGTTAAAGCATTTCGTGGGACTATTTTGACGATTGAGGATCTTAACCTCAACGACTTCCCCACACAAGATTAGTGTAAACTGGGTAATTTGGGGAGCCGAAATGATTGCAATATTACACAATTCAGACCAGACATGGGCACAGTACGACCCGAGGGCCAAATCCGGCCCGTTGGGTAATTCAATCTGGCCCGCCTGATGGTGCCACAACCAAACTGAAATCAAATTTTGATGTTTCAGCTAAAATAGCTCAATGAATTTGTTGAGATTGCTGTTAATTTAGTTTCAGCACGAAGCATATCGTTTTCCACACTTTCTTTGTAGCACTATAAATATTGTTCATAAAATGTAACTTTTTATGTGACACTTACATGGCCCGTCAGTCTAGGTAGGCGGAATTGATGGTCTCTGGTTCAAAGACCTTGCTCACCCCTGATTCATACAACACTGTCGTTATGCGTACTCGCCTAATTTGTAGGACCACACACAAATCACCTACCCACAAACTCGTGAGTATTCGACAGGTTGGATATGTAACCAGAAACTCTTGTTGTTTTAAACATACTTAGGATAAAGCATACTGTTAAAAAGAAAGTGAAATTACTTAAATTGATATGTATGTTGCATTAAAATGTGTAAGATTTTTATTACAATTCTTTGATAGACAAATTCAAGGTTCTGTTATACTGTTAAAAAGAGGAGCAAATTACTTTGGTTGAAGATTAGTTTTAAAAAAATATTTCAGTTCAATATTGCTTTGATAGTCTTCTCTGCTGCTATATTTTTAAGGGCAAGCCTATATATTAAGCTCTTAGCATCCCAATGATTCCCTCTTTGTACTTTTTGCATTTCAGTTTAGGGCTTGGGACATTTTACCAGATTTGAAAATGAGAAACTGAAATAGTGCCGAAACTGGCAGCTACAGTATTAAGCTTGCTGAATCATTATATAGCATGCCATGAAGTCTTTAAAAAAATTTAAAATTGGGAAGAGAATTTTTTCGATACCATCAATTTGTTTCGGCCCGCACAGATGTATTAAATGAAGTAAAAATATTCAATTATTGATTAAAAAACAGAAAACCTGATTAAGATATATTGAGAACTGACTTCATAACAAAATTGGGGGCTCCCGAAGTATGCGAACCAAGATGGCGGACATCGGAATGTAATATGTGTACTAGGTTAGGGTTAGGCCATAATTTTAGGCATAAATACTACGGGAGGCTCTTGGCTAGTCTTCGAACTGATAATAGGACTAAAATAACCTGTTACCCATGTTACGTTCCGATGTCCGCCATCTTGGTTCGCATACTTCGGGAGCACCCAAAATTGAAATTGTAAAGGGACTTTAGGGACAACCTGTATATATAAATAAGCTTAGTAGTCCCCGTTGTTTATTTAAATCGTCTTGAATTTGCGATTTTTACAGCAGTATGTTTTGAAACAATGTCTGTGTTCATACCTTACTCAATGATCCATTTAACACCCGTTGTATCGCTTAGAAGTTTAAAATTCTTAACGAATCAAATATTAAAAAATCAGTCATTTTACTGGCATTCTAAAGTAATTACTCGGGGTTTCGAAGCGAAGGCATATATTACTAAGTTTTATTTGAAAATAACGGGAGGAAATTGGTACTTTTAAGGCTTCCAAACAAAGTTTGGAAATCAAGAATGCACTTGACATTTTCCTAAAACAGCTTTTTCTTGGTGGTGGAGAAAGCCGTAACGGACAAACGGTTACGTGAACTACTCTACGGTGGCGAGGAGTCCAGTAATCTTTTCGCACATAATTATCACCACGAGATTCGAACCTGCAAACCCACGCCACACCGGAGGCCACACTGAAATACCAAGAACTACCGAAACTGTATGGAATTATGGATGTGCATCCCACACTTGCTGATAATCTTAAAGATAGCGAACAACAAGGGTCGGCGCCCCGCGTGCTAATTTGTTGCAGCCCTCGAACGACCCGACATTAAATACATGAAACAAAAATTGATTCTAAATTTATTATTGCCTCTACGCAGATTTATGTGGTAACAAGTGTTGCTGTACAGCGCTTGTTCTGTAACAAGGGCCGTCAGTTGTATGTCGTTCGGGGTAATTTTGATTTTTAAAATTTAAAAATGTCTGGGAAACGGAGGGAAATTCGGGTCGAACATTCCAAAATTCACAGCAATAGAAAGTGCGAATGCGCCATGATTTATATTTTAATGTAACAATTGTTCGAAAGCGGAAATATTGCGGACCGCGCTACCGGAAATGTGTATATTTGACCCGCGAGTATACATAAAGTTTGCCGACCACTGGCGTACAACCACGAATTTATGCCTCACGCCCACCCTTTTGTGTTCTGTTTATATTCGGCAAATCTGCATGACATAGCATTCAGTTATTTTGTGGCGTGAAATAAAAAAAAAAAAAAGAGATAAATGAGGTGAACAATATTTTAGCGTGAACGCATTGGTGATTAGGGGCACTATCATGAACACTTGTCTTCAATTTGTACAAATAATGTTGTGAGTGTGGATAATTTGAAAATTAATTAAAAAATAGGACGAAAAATTTAAAGCTAAAAGCAGCCAATTATGAACCGTTTTTACGTCTTCACTATTTTTGGAAACGCCGGAATCCTATATAGCTGTACAGTACCTTAGTAATTGCAACCGCAAATTATAATAAATAAACAAACATAACTGTAAAATGTGTAAAAGGTTATTTTAACCGTGTTATTGACTGTAAACAATCGGAATCAATGAAGCATGAAACCCAATAGACTCTGCCCTTTACCTCAACAATCGCAAAATAAAACTTTTTTTTGATAATATTCGGCATAATGATATTTTTATAAATTTGCTCTGGGCAAATTTGAAAACGCTGACGCAAATGAAAAGCAAATGAGATTCATCTCTGAGCAAAGTTACGGGCACTCAGGAGATTCATCCTTGAGCAAAGTTACGGGCACTCACTCAGAAGCAAAGGAGATTCATCTCTGAGCAAAGTTATAGGCACTCACTCCGAAGTAAAGGCGACTCATGTCTGAACAAAGTTACGGGTACTCACTCAGAAGTAAAAAAGACTCATCTCTGAGCAAAGGTATGGGCACTTATTCAAAGTAGAGGACAAAAAATTGAAAGCTAAAAGCAGCCGTTTTGACATCTCCACTATTTTTGGAAACGCCGGTATTTTGTCAATTCGGCAACACCTGCCCCTATTTTTAATAGATTTCGCATAAAATTGCACCTATGAATTTTGTTTTTGTTTTACGGATATTTGAACCCATACTAACCCTAACCCATGGGTTTTAGCACCCGCATATAGATTGAACCCGCGGATATACACATGGGTTCGAATGTAAGGTCACCTTTAAATTGCATTCGATTTTACATATCAACAGCCAGCACAAGGACGTAGACAGTCCAATTTTGTTTTTTTGTGGAGATGGTAAATTTTTTTGGTAAACGACGCATGCTGGCTAAGCCTATAAAGAGCCAAATACTTTGTCCCAACCGCAATTTTAAGTCTAGCGTTTCCCCTCAGCAGCTGTTATTATTTACATTCGTTCGCAGGTTTCAGAGTTTCCCTATTTTTAGCGTCTAATAATAAATAAACAACGAGATCAAATGATCAAAACAGCGAGTTTTGGCTCTGAAAGGTATTTACGCAACTCAAGCATCGCTGGTGGCAGAGAGTTGGGCGCTCCAGAAGTATGTGTACCAATATGAACGTAACTAATTTTGTTCTCCTATTTTACATCAAGTTGTGTAAAAGGACTGAAACCTATGGGCAGGGGGTATGTTCACTTGACTAACACAGACATTCCCCGAACTAGTAATAGAACTAAAATGAGGAAAATTGGAATAAAGTATGGCTTAATCCTAACCTGGTACACATATAACGGGAGTACCGCGAGTTGTATATGCTGCTTAGGATTTAGGCTTTAACATGCGAGATTTGAACAATTCTTTTTTTTTGAATACCCCAGCCATGTTTAAAAAAAATTAGTAATTATCAAGTTAGGGTTCGGGTTAAAACGAATGAATTTGAAAATTTGAATTTCCTTGGCAATCCGCATTCCTAACTCTAACTGGTAATTCCAGTTTCCATTCAATGATTGAGAGCGACTGTGATGTGACCTTTTTTCTGAATTTTTATTTCTATCTTGAAGATGAGTCTTCTTTACTTCTGTATGATTGTGTGTGACCTTGTGATAAGCAAGTTGTCTTGAGAAATTAAAAAATGAACATTTTGATTTCTTTTTTCTTTTGAATTAATTATCCCCCTCTAATTCGCCTTTCTCTCTCTTTAAAATAACCGATTCTAACTCGTCAGTAGGGCTTAGCGTTCGGGAATGTATTTAGCGTTTAATAACAAACAAACAGTGAATACAAAGACGGGGTCACGGGGGTAAAAATATGGCGGATTTTGGTTCACCCATCCGTAGCGGAAAAATCAGTGAAGCGTGGAGCATTTCTGACTAAAAATATAGCTGTGAGGTACCTAAGTAATTGCAACCGCAAATTATAATAAACAAACAAACATAACTGTAAAATGTGTAAAAGGTTATTTTACCCGTGTTATTGACTGTAAACAATCGGAGTCAATGAAGTGAAAAATCCAGCAGACTCTGCCTTTCACCTTAACGAGCGCAGGAAGAAACTTTTTTTATTAATATTCTGCATAATGATATTTTTAATAATTTGCTCAAGGCGAAGTCGAGAACACACTCTTATGTGAATGACGCTTATCTCTAAGCAAAATTACGGGCGGCCATTAAAATCAGAGGTCATTCGATCTAAAAATTAGCTACGCGGGTCGTCTTTATTTCGAAGACGTTGCTTACCTTGACCCCTTTTCAGAGTCAAACTAGATTAACACTCACGTCAAGCTTGTTAATTTCTCTCGAAAGTTGAAAACAGTTGTTGGCGAGAAAGTCTGGGGCAACTATTATCTGAAGTCCTGTGGCAACTATTATCTAAAGTCCTGTGGCAACTATTATCTAAAGTCCTGTGGCAACTATTATCTAAAGTCACTAAAGTCCTGTGGCAACTATTATCTAAAGTCCTGTGGCACCTATTATCTAAAATCCTGTGGCAACTATTATCTAAAGTCACTAAAGTCCTGTGGCAACTATTATCTAAAGTCCTGTGGAAACTATTATCTAAAGTCCCGTGGCAACTATTATCTAAAGTCCCGTGGCAACTATTATCTAAAGTCCTGTGGCAACTATTATCTAAAGTCCTGTGGCAACTATTATCTAAAATCCTGTGGCAACTATTATCTAAAGTCCTGTGGCAACTATTATCTAAAGTCCCGTGGCAACTATTATCTAAAGTCCTGTGGCAACTATTATCTAAAGTCCTGTGGCAACTATTATCTAAAATCCTGTGGCAACTATTATCTAAAGTCCTGTGGCAACTATTATCTAAAGTCCTGTGGCAACTATTATCTAAAGTCCTGTGGCAACTATTATCTAAAGTCCTGTGGCAACTATTATCTAAAGTCCTGTGGCAACTATTATCTAAAGTCCTGTGGCAACTATTATCTAAAGTCCTGTGGCAACTATTATCTAAAGTCCTGTGGCAACTATTATCTAAAGTCATGTGGAAACTATTATCTAAAGTCCTGTGGCAACTATTATCTAAAGTCCTATGGCAACTATTATCTAAAGTCCTGTGGCAACTATTATCTAAAGTCATGTGGCAACTATTATCTAAAGTCATGTGGCAACTATTATCTAAATTCCTGTGGCAACTATTATCTAAAGTCCTGTGGCAACTATTATCTAAAGTCCTGTGGCAACTATTATCTAAAGTCATGTGGAAACTATTATCTAAAGTCCTGTGGCAACTATTATCTAAAGTCCTGTGGCAACTATTATCTAAAGTCATGTGGCAACTATTATCTAAAGTCATGTGGCAACTATTATCTAAAGTCCTGTGGCAACTATTATCTAAAGTCCTGTGGCAACTATTATCTAAAGTCATGTGGAAACTATTATCTAAAGTCCTGTGGCAACTATTATCTAAAGTCCTGTGGCAACTATTATCTAAAGTCATGTGGCAACTATTATCTAAAGTCATGTGGCAACTATTATCTACTACTGGGGTCATTTTATTTAGACCAAGGGTTCTCAAACTTTTGATGTTATGGAGCTGAAGATGTTGACTATTATGTACGGAATCTTACAGTAAATTTGCCCCACAAATTTTTTACTCGACAAACATTTTAATAAAGTAGTGTCGATATATGGCAACAAGGCGCTAATATTAGAACTTATAGCATATTATCAAATTACACGTCAGCGCTTTCATGGAACTTCTTTATCAGTAATACTTAACAATTTGCTTTGAGCAAGCTTACAAAGATGTTATGTTTGTTGAATGTCTTTTCGACTCTCCGATTTTAACTATTGCTTGTTCCAAGCCATTTTCAAAGCGAAAACTCTAAATGCGGTTTTACGCACCTTGCCAATGTTAAATATTTTTATTCCTTAATTATATTAAATCCCATCCAGGCGGGTGCCGTCACTTCGCGGGCGATGAACCGATACAATTGGGCTGTCTTGCGTCATTAATGAAGAATGTAATCGGGAAAGTTGAACCCAGAGCGTTTTTCATTCAATTTTCTTTCTTAAAAGGCCTTGGTAGTGGGTCGTCTGAAAGTGCCTACTCCGAGCCTTCGAAGCGAACCTAAATTGCTTGATTCAGATAACCAAGGGCATAGCCAGCGAGACCCCCTTTAGACATTTTTAAAAACCGTAGGGACGTGGACAATTTTTTAATGGGGCGTAAAGCTAAATAAAAATATTTGTTAGATTTGATCTTGCCCGCCTTATTTTGGATATTTACAGTTTTTATTTTGTCAGCTAAAAACAACTGCACCAATGAAAATAACAAAAAATTTTGCTTGTATTTTAAACTTACCATTTATTTCAATATTTATAATCCATCCGCGTATTTTCGACGTGTTTTTTGAATAAAACATATCTTCGCCTTACTATCTGTTATTTGTAGCTTATTGTTAGCTGGTTATTTTTGAGGTGGGGTGCGAGACTTGACGAATTCTAAAAAGGCGTGGTTAAAAAGTTTGAGAACCACTGATATAAACTCTAAAGCGTTGATACAAAAATAACTAACCCACCAAGTTTTATACATTTTCCAATTTTTTCTAACAGGATTATATTGTCATAATAAACTCAGAATGATGCAATTGTTTGGGCTTTGTTTTGTCACAGGTGAATGAAAGAGGAAAGCAAACTATTTCTATGCCGAGATTTTGAAGCCTGTTGAGGTAAACGTTTAATTAAAAACAGTGAAATTGACTTTTTTCCTTTTTTTGCGCGCGAAACAGGCGTTTTCACGTATTCACTTCGAGCAGGGCTAAAATCAGTCAATGATTCGTTAAGGAATACTATACACTGAAAGATTTCGGGATTGCTTATTTACAGAGATGTACCCAGGGCACGGGGTGTTGAAGTCGACTCACTTGAAATATTGAAAAAAACAATTCGTGAATATTTCTGATTGAGTAAATTGACTTGATTTTCATTGTATTTTATCCCCATTTGGTTATTTTCGTGATTCGAGTGATTTACTTTTGTTTTTGCATTTAATGAACTTTAGTCTCTTTCGTGAGTCCTACAGGGAGCAATATTCCCCCCAAATATTTTTGTTTCAATAGTGGGAACACTTTTATATGACATTTTCATACTAATGAAGTCTAATACTTTAATATTTTTTGTGTCATTCTGGACTAAATATTTTCCCCACCCTTTTAAAATGTGAAAAAAAATTCTTTATCATACATATCAATTTTCTCCTCGTTTAAAACGATTTTTAGACCCTTAAGACTATTGAAAAACTATGACCCGCCAGTGCTAGTTAATATGGTCCAACTTACCAATTAGAAATCTTGGATCCCATGCCAAATGTCCCATTGTATTTTTAAATGTTTCAAATTTCCGAGTTTTGCCCCAAATTAGTAGTTGTCGCGTTTACCATGTTTTTGTTTGTATACAATTTATGAAAACTGTAAATTACAGGTTTCAAAAACCAAATTAGACAACGGCATATAAAGTTTCATAAACACCGTGTCTCAGATACGTCAGACAATTTTATGAATTGTCTCCAGCTAATATTCGGAATTTAAATACAGTCTCTTCACAATTTCACTTTTTTATGAAGTCAGTTCTCAATATATCATAGCCAGGTTTGTTGTTTTTAATCAGTAATTGTTCAAGTATTTTCACTCCATTTAATACATCTGCAAGAGCCAAAACAATACATATATCGATAAATTCCTATTGCAACTGGAAAAAAATTTAGGACTTTATAGACACCCTGTATTATTTTAATATCGCAAGAAATCTCGATTTAATATTTTGAGTTCTCCAAGAGTCATGATCGCACTGACATGAATAATGGTTGAATTTTGCTTGCCTGTTAGTCGCTGCTTTTGTTTTGCTTTTCGTTCTCTTGTCGGTCTCAAGAATTCTGTTCTAAACGTTTTTCAGGCGTCCAAATTTCCAATGAAACCACATTATTTGAACATTTTTCGTCATTTTAATCTCAAAAACAACATTTTATTATTGGTATGGAGTATGGAATATTAAACTAAGATTTATAGTGAAAAATAAAATTTAAAAATCATGAAATTACCGCATAAGCTCTACCTACTTTATATTATAGGCTTGAGGTAATACCAAGAGACCAAGATAATATAAACAGACAAGAAAATTAGGGGGTTTAAGCCACGAAAAAACATACATGGAGCGAATATGGGGCATTCAAAACGGTCTGTTGTGGCGAAAACGAAAAAAAATTAAGTATTTTTTTCACCACCTAACCCAAGTGTGAGGAATTGGGTAGAAAATGCCGAATCGGTTATTCCGAAAATTAGGTGGATCCTTGTATATAAGTGGCTGCCTGTACGTGAGTCTTGTTCCGAACGAGAGACGTTGAAATTCATTGCCATGTGAGATTCATCTAAAACCTCAAAGTCGTCACGTATGAGCTTCACATATTTTAAATTATAGGGTTAAGGTAATACCGGGTGACCAGGGTAATACAAATAGACAAGAAGATTGGGGGCTTTATAACCCCAAAAAGATCAGACATGGGGCGAATATAAGGCGCTTTCCAAACGGCATGATATAACAAAAACTGATGATAAATCAAATTTTGATTACTATTGCAAAAAGGTACAGGTGTTCACAGTTGTTCTACATTGGTTAGATTTAGTCGTGCGTGTATAATTATACCGTTTATTGGATAAATTGACGGTTTACCGTGGTAAAAGTGTGATATTTGATGGAAGGGCGTATATGACCGTATACATACCTCGTGCAAACTTCATCTAGTTGTGCAATTTCAATATATTTTAGTGCAAGTGACGGATCTCGTGTACAAAGCCTCCGTCAAAAAACAATCCACACCAGGGCTCCAATAACAAAAACGAGAATATCGGTCAGAGACCGACAATTAGACATACAGACAGACATACAGACAAACAGACATAACAGACAGACAGACAGACAGACAGACAAATACCTATCAACATACTTACCGATTAAAATCGATAAGTAATGAGATATTATCCAGTTTTGATTAGAAATACAAATTGCGCCGGGAATTCGAATTTTTAAATCATTCCGAACCCTAACCACAACTAGATAACTACTAATTTAATAGTTAACTTAAAAACGTTGCGGGGTGTTTTTCTCAAATCTCACATGTTTGTATTAGTGGCGACCAAGTGCCTATGTTAGCAGCCAGCAATGAATAAAAATCAACGCCCTACAAAAACTTTATGAAAATCATAAAATATGGCGCCGCCGACGAAGTCCTTAACTGCAAATTTGAGGACTTTCAGTATCATTTAGTTACTAGTACATTAAAGTACGTAATTTAGAGTAAGTTTGAAAAGTTGTGTTTGCCTTACCTAGAGCCTTCTTTCGGGTGAAGGCGTGGAAATATCCGGAAAAGCTTCTTATAGTTTAAAAATTTCGCTCCAAATATAAAAAATAATACCCGCACAAAAAAATCATCGTTGTAAAAATATAAATTTAACACCCCTTCATTAAAAAAAAACATTTGAAAAATCATTAAACATGGCACCGTCGACACACACCCATAACTGCAAATCCCAAGACTTTCAGATTCGTCTCGTTTCTTCAAGTAGGTAATTTAACGGACGTTTGAAAATTAAAGTGTCAAACGTGTAAAATCTCAGACAGAAATCTGCTTTCCAATTATATCTGGTCCTCGTTTGGCCCATAGAAAAAGTGCGTCATTTGAACCCGGGCCATCCTTAGCTAGTATTCACAGTTTTCATCTGCAGGATAGACGAACAAGAATAGATATCACCGACTTGAAAAGATTTTAAATGATTTTCAAAATGTGGTCTGCGGCGAATGCTTTTAAAATATCTGGGTCTGCTTTTATGGCTTAGAACGTGAAAGACAACAACAATAATGGTAATTTTAGACTGGATAAAAATGATGATTGTCCTTATTTTGGCTTACAAATTTTAACTTTGAAAGGTATTGAAAAAGTATAACTCACGTTTCTAATGAAAATAGCCCTTTATGTCAAGCGGCCTCTTCTTAAACTTTGTTAAGGTATGAAAACGCCATATAAGGTAGCTATCCAGGCATTAGGAAAATTACCAGCGTTTGCTTTTTAGTAGTTGTGCCTATATTCAGTGACGTAGCCGATAAATTCCTAATTGCTAAGGTATACCGAGACAGTGAGTGGGTCCGTGTGTCTTCCAGGATCGTGAGGGTCTAGAAATCGTCTCAAGCTGCGAAAAATTACTATGTATGATAACGAAAAATGTAATTTGTTTCATTTTCAAAATGGGTTTCCTACCCCCAACCCCTTCCTCTGGCTATGTCCCTGTCTGTATTTAACGCACATCACGCACCACTTTGCATTACCCATGACGTAATAAATTGAGTACGCTAAATAATTTCCGAGTTTTGCCCCAAAGAAAAAATCGAGCTTTTCCCTCCCCAACGCGTAATCGACTACTTGTATAGTGCAGAGCCTGTTTCAGAACCAAACCGAGGTAAACAAGGCTGGTATTTCGCGGATCATTAGTCGTCTTTAGCGAGCAAAAGATTTTGACAATCATAAAGCGTGTCGAAACGCGTGACTCCTTTCAAAATCAACGAATGTAACGGTGTCGTAAGTGGAAAATTGCCCTTTTAACAATGTATCTCTTGACACATCGCATAAAAACAGGTATTAAGAGAAAGGCCGTTGTCGTATTTTGATTGCCAGTGCACGTCTAGCGAGGCGTTCGAATCTTTTGTACAAAGCCACCTTCAAAAAAAAGTACTTTCGTATTAGGTCATAATTTTATTCCGATTTTCCTCATTTTAGTTCTTTTACGAGTTCGGGGACTGTCTGTGTTAGCTAAGTGAATATCTCCCTGCCAAAAGTTTTAAGTCCCTTTACACAACTTGATGTGAAGTAGGCAAACAAAATTAGTTACCTCCACATTGGTACACACACTTCTGGAGCGCCAAAAAACAACCCCCGCCAACCTTTAAAATAGGGAAAATTATAATTCTTCAGTTAGGATTAGAAATGCAGATCGCACTGGAAATTTAAATTTTGAAATCATTCTTTGCCCCAACACCAATCCTAACTGGATAGTTAAAATTTTTTTTATAATTTTAAAATGTGGCATGAATGCTTTTCTCAAATCTCGCATTCGTGATGGGCACTTCGTACAAAAGATCCAGGCTTTCGATAAATTAAGTCTACGTAGCAGCATAATGCAGTGCTCTTCAACCGGGTGTACGGTACACCCGAGTGTATACCGGGCCATAAGTTGGGTATACAACTGATAAAGGGTATACGAAGGGTGTACAGCCTAAATCAGGGAATCTAATATAAGAAATTATAAAATATTCAAGCGGAGACAACAATGCAAACACGGCGTACATGAAATATAAAACGTCGTTTACGCATAGAACTAACGTGAGCACATTGTTACATCACAAATTATATAGATAATGCGGTCACGTGTCTGGGTTGGTGATTTCGGCTGTCATGCACTTCGTTTGATTTACGTTGAACATTATTCCCGTTTACGCTATGTACGTCAGTCAAATTTATAACTTGCGGACACTAGCCTATTAGATTGCATGAGGATATTGCATTGCAATATGTGCTTAAAGTTCATTGTTTATTTAGGCCTTGAATAAACATTGGTATTTGTAAGGTATACAAAGTTCTTGAAAAATTGTAAAAGGTATACCACGATAAAAAAGGTTGAAGAACAATGGGCCATAATGGCAACAGGGCGATAACACTTTTAAATGGGCATAATATGAAACTCTTTTATTCCACATTATCTACTCATAAATTTGGACAATGTTTTACGAAAATCTATAAACTTGCCTCAACTTTTAGCAATTGCGGATTATCTCACTTGTAACAGTCAGCAGAACGCGGTTTAGTCACGCTTGAATAGCAAGGGAGCATATTTGGCACCGTCGCGTTCCGGGTCAGGTTGCATGACATGTAATTCGTCGTTTCAAAGACAGGAAGAATGTGCGTCGGCTTTGAACTTGGGATAAAATTCGCGTTAGGCATGTTCGTGTCTGTCATTATTGATGTTTCATTTATAGAGGTTTTGAATGCGAGAGAGAAGTACAAAGTAAATTGTGAAATGATAAGTAAAAAGTTGTGACGTCATAACACAGGAGTGGGCAGATTGCTGCCTGCGGGTCGGATCCGGCCCACCGAGGTATTTTATCCGGCCCACTTGTGCCTGCAGAAAGTACGACTATATTTTTTATGGATATAAATTTTCCTCGAAAATAACGTCATAATGACCCCGATTGTTACATTATGCTTTTTATTTTGGTATAATCGTAAGCCTAGCTGTTGGACTAGATTTTGGGTGCTCCAGAAGTATGCTCACCAAGATGTCGCACAACCTAAATCCTAACCGGTACACACCTACTATGTTCAGGTTGTGCGCCATCTTGGTGCGCATATTTCTGGAGGTCCAGATTTTGTACTGTTTTCATTCATAGTTTTTTTATATTGAGTTTTTGGGCCACAGCTCAGTAACCTGTTTGCTATCTGTGAATGGCCCATTCAGACAAATAATTATCCACCCCTCTGATAACATGATGTCATATTTTATATTCACATAACGTAAAAAATATTTGATTAGTGGCGTATAATAGCTTATTACAGTTGTAGATTATTAGGAATATTGAATGACTTTTATTCTAAAAGTATACATCGCTCCAGAAGTATTTGTACCATTGTGGAGGTAACTAATTTTGTTCGCCTACTTCACATCAAGTTGTGTGAAGTGACTGAAACCTATGGGCAGGGGGTATATTCACTTGGCTAACACAGACAGTCCCCGAATTCGTAATAGAACTAAAATGAGAAAAATCGGAATAAATTATGCACACTGCGTGAGTACTGTGGTGATCCTTACGAAGGCATGGAAATTCCATGATAATTTACCATTTTTCTCAAAGTGAACTTTTCCTGTTATCAGGGCGCAAATCACGAATGAAATCATTTCGGAAATAAATATTTTTGTCTGCTGATAATATGCTGTTAAAAATAGGCGTAAATATAATTGGAATTCAGGAACAAAGTAAGATGCGAAACCATGTGAGTTAGTGTTGAACGTGATCGGCCATCAGTGCTCTCGGTAATTCTAGGTGTAAATTAGTAAATAGCATCGGCGTAGCCTAGGGGGAGGGGGAGGGGTCATAATAATGAATTCATACGATTTTTTCATTACCATTTTCTCTATTCTTGAGTGATTTACTAAAAACCGGACATTCCTTGGCTTGCTATGATTATTATTCGTTTCACCAAATAAACTAAACGAGATAGAAGAAAAAGCGCGCTTATACGGTTTGGATACTTCGGCAGCGTAGTACGTCTGTAGATAAATTCCATAAAATAATGCTAGATATCAAAGACTACTTTTATATAGCCATGTTTGGAGCGTTAAGCACGACTGAACGTCGTATTACACCAATATACAAAAATAAAAATATTTCGCCCGTCCCAAAATTTTAGGCCGGGTACGCTATTGAGTATATGTATGTATGGGTCAGCATGTATATTTTGTACACGCAAGAGTCGTGAAGTAAAGTTGGTTGAATCGTGATTCCGTATTTGATTAAAACATCGGTTCCCAATCCGGGGCTTGTGGCCCCGCCGGTGGGCCACAGAGCAGCTGGAGGTAGCCACGATACTAGGCGCAAAACTGTTTTCACTTTTCCATCTACAAAATCCTCCCTGTTCTTCCAAGTTTCATTGCTTGATGAGATTATTTTACAGAGTGTTTTCACTTTGCGAGCATGAATTGTTCAATCATAATGGGATTTGTAGTCTATCAATCAAAATAACACTATAATTTCCACTGGAATGATAAGCAGGGAGGGCATGAGCGCGAAAAGACTCTGAAAAGGGACCATGGCCGCAGAAGGTTGAGAATCATCAATCAATCTTTACATAAAATGTAAAAACGGATTTGTTCGCGGCCATAGTTTGCCCATGTATACTCACGAAACGTAGACCGATACAATAACTTTGAAATTACATTAATTTTGGTTCATTTTTAACAGTATGACGATTGTTTAGTTAATGTTGAGTTGTTTTGGTGCTCCTGAAGTACGCGAACCAAGATGGCGGACATCGGAACGTAACATGGGTAACAGGTTAGGGTTAGGCGATAATTTTTTTTCCAATTTTCCTTATTTTAGTCCTATTATCAGTTCGAAGACTAGCCAAGAGCCTCCCGTAGTATTTATACCTAAAATTATGGCCTAACCCTAACCTATACACGTATTACATTCCGATGTCCGCCATCTTGGTTCGCATACTTCGGGAGCCCCGTTGTTTTCTTTCCAGTTTTGAGAGATTTTCTCAATACTATCCAAATGTCGGAACGGTCGGGAAAGGTTCTTGGCATTTTTTGCCCTAAACATGCACAAAAGCCTTTTGCCTCCTTTTCTTTTCCATCCATAGTCGCTACAAAATCGTTCTCAATGAATATTTTTCTCATAAATTCATATCATAAAATTCCGCTGAATTTAATTTACGGATTTGTCCTCAACTCGGGGTCAACGTACTTTAGTAACCTATTGAATAGTTGATTCAGAGGAAATAGAACCATTTAGACAATGGGCGGAGAAAGTTTATTATTCGTCACAATATATGCATTGTCGCGTCAAAATATGTGTACTCTGTTACGTCACTATTATAATATAATTTTGAGTACGTCCGCCCTAAGGAAGACATTAAAAATTAATACTGGCGCGAAATCTAAGGGAACAATATTTGCACTGTTTTATGGGGATTTCTTTAATTGAGGATGTGAGACCACTTGATATGTTCTATTTGCTATGTTTTAATTTATCTTATTTTAGTTCTATTACGAGTTAGGGGACTGTCTGTGTTAACTAAGTGAATATACCCCCTGCCCATGGGTTTCAGTCCCTTTACACAACTTGATGTAAAGTAAGCGAACAAAATTAGTTACCTTCATATTGGTACACTACACACTGGAGCGTCACTCCATCAATTTCGCTAAAATTCAGAAGATCTTGAGGTTTGACTGTGACTTTATTTCTAATCAAACAACAAATAAAATAACTTAAAGCGACACAACAGACATGAAATAATCATGCGAACATATATATTCTTACCAAGATGCCAAAATCGATTGGGTTGGATTATAGACACAAATGCTTATTTCCATCCTAGGTTTTAACCCAGGGGTGGGCAACTTCTCTAGTCGGCGGGCCAGATGTGGGAAAATGAAGTCGTCGGCGGGCCGGATTATTACAAAAAATACTTCGGTATCCAATCTTTGTTAAATGCTCGACACTCTCTGTCAACTTTACGTTTCTTCGGATATTTTATGGTTAATAAAACCTAATATTAATATAAAATGTAATTTCTAAAATCTATTTATATTTAGAATTTAAATGTAAATATAACTGATAACAGTAGCGGGGAATGTTTACAACGCTCTCTGCTTTGACCTTATATTGTTTCTTTAACAAGTGTGCTAACGCAATCGTTTATTTCACCAACTCGCACTGACAGTGTGGTGAGAGTAGAGCGATCGGCAACTTTTAGGAATGATGCGTCGGACCACATTACAGAGTGCGGTTGGATACAGTCAGCGGGCCGGTCAAAATCTCGTCGCGGGCCGTATGTTGCCCACCCCTGTTTTAACCCGTAACCCCTACCTATGGGTACGCCCCTGAGGAAGCTTTTGATGAGGCGTTCCACATTGCCAACCAGGTCCTGCAGCTTCAGAAACGATACGAGCTAAAGTTATAGAATCATTTTTATTTGGTATTTGTACATATTCGCCCCGAAAAAAGCTCCTCTGCACAGACGCAGCTAATCATACTTGGAGAGTTACAATGTTAGCGGACTGTCTCATTGGAAAGAATTACCAATAAATCTGGGAACGTTGTTTTGAAACTTTATATCGAATGTACAAACCCCGCGTAATCAAGAGTGGTTCGATCCTCAAAACCCTTCATAGTCTCTCCTGTGTGCGCAACCGAAATGCGTCGCCATTTTATGATCGTTAATTAACGTAATGGTGGCTTTCCCACAGCCTTGCTCGGAGTGAAGAATTGAAAAAATAAAAAAGGGATGTGTGCAAGAGTTTATGAACCTGGTCAAACGTCCAAGTTAAAATTTTCGATGTTCCCGAAGTATTCGTACCAAGATGGCGCACAACCTGAACATAGTGTGTGTACCAGGTTAGGGTTGTTCAGGTTGTGCGTCATCTTGGTACGAATACTTCCGGAGCGCCAATTGTTCAATATATTTTTATGTCACCCTGTCTTATACAGTCAGCCACTGATATTCTAACGCTATTTGAGGAGCTACCATTCGGATAGATTGGAATTGCGTTCTGACGAATTTGATTTGAGCAGATGAGGGAATCCATCAGAAATTACACACGACTAAATTTGGCAACAATCTTTGTTATCTCATAATTAATCATTTCCCGCGCATTTTTGCCGCCAGCGGGAGATAATCAGTATATTTAGATCAAACAAGAATGGCCAAAAATAATATGTGTATATATTGTTCAAGTTAGGTGTGTTCCATGCGTATAGACGTTATATGAAAATATTTAAACTTGATATTATGAATAACAATGGTTTTATTATGCGTCTATCAACGTAACAATTTATTTACATTGATTCCATTATGACGTTATCTACATAACAATCAATTGGCATTCCACCTTTCATCATTTATTATGATCTAATAATCTTGAAAGCCAACCATATATTAGACAGTTTTGTAAACATAACAACTTTATTACTTTTCAAGCAACAGATTTTTATCAGCCTAAGGTCGGTAGTAGTAATTTTAACATTAACATAGGACTTCAATATGTAATGTGGGTGGGTGGGGGCTTCTTTGGCTATCGCTTCCGGTATGGGGCGAGAGAATAGCATTATTGCGCCATATTTTGTATAACGACTCAAGTTTTTGTAATATGACGTCATGTTTTATTATTATTATGGCGTCATAGGTTTTGTATAGTGACGTCATGTTTTTCTTATATTGTGACGTTCGATCGTATGTATTGTGAAGGCATTTTGGTATTATGACTTCATATTTTTGCATTATGATGTCAGTTTTGCATTATTAATATCAATTATTCATATATATCTATTTTCTTTTGACATTATCACAGTGATCGCTAACACCCCAATAGATAAAGTTATTTCATGATTGATCCAGACTTTGGTTTTTTGCCATTTATACCGCACCATCCCACATGGCTGTTCTACAAAAAGGAAAAAAAGGGAATAGTAAGTATCCTTCATAAATGATCAGTTAAACGTAACATAAAATGGCAAATTCAAAGTAATTTTTTAAATCATATTATTCCATTGTTAACAAATAAACAATCATTGGTTATGGTAGAGAAAGAGAAAACAAATTTTGAAGTGTGAAATTTAAGAATCAATCCCATATATGACAAATCCAAAAATACTTTTTAAATCAAAACATTCCATTGTTGACAAATAAACAATCATTCATGTGGTATTTATGTCGTCACATTGATTTCAGGAAATATACAATTACAAAGCTTCCAAGGTGGCACAAGGTAGAGAATTACATTTAAAAGTCAAAAACAGATTATGTTATCAGAAATTCTCCTTACGTCATAAGAATGACGTCAACCAAAAAGAATTTAAACATTCGTGTGGGGCTGGTAACGATACGTGCCAACTGCGTCGAATTTGGGATAAAATGTAAATTATAGCCGGATTAAAATTTTAGCCAATATTTAACGATAGGATTTAGGTCATTTTAGCTTTTAGGTTTGCGACCCTCTTATTGGCCAGTTAAGCTGTTTGCTGAATGACGAATTTTAACTTTTCACCTTTGAGAGCAAATGTTCGTCATCTTCGGAAAAATATTTCGAGTTTTTCGCTTGTCAATGGCAGCTAAATTTTCTGTTTTCTTTTGAGCTAAAAAAAATTATTTTAACGTGTTTAATTCAGTATAATTAGTTTTTTTCAATAAAATTGCCTAAGCTGCGAAGATCTATATTCAATTAAATATTGAACATGAATATTGAAGGTAAGACGGATGAAAAATAATGTCTTCTTCTTTTGCTGTCTTATTGGCCATTAATATAAAAAGTGTGAAAATGTATGAAATGCTCCAATTTTTACTGTTTTATGTTGAAACATTGAAGCTGTTCGGTACAGTATGATTATTTCAGCTCGAAAAATCGTAAAGTGTTTTCTCCGAGAGAAATTACCGATTTCGCTATATATGGAGTAAAGATTGGAATGAAAAGAAAATCTTCATTATTGTCGAAATGAATACGATATTGGCGCTGTTCGGTGACGACCATATTTGATGTTTTCCTCAAGCTGAAAAATTTCGTGTTTTTTCGTTTATTTCATGACCGTTTTCAATTTTGAAACGTAGTATTCTACCATATTTTTATTCATTTCTGCACTGTATGAGCAGATACGGCGGGAAAAAATACGAGATTTGCCTTGTTGATTGTATTTGCTGTTTTTCTGGCGGGCGATGTACGAACAAACAGATTTTAGACCATTTGAAACATATTCTAGACTAGAAAAACATTTGTGCAAAACTGCCTGGATTTCTGAAACCTTGTGTACAATCATACACAAACAGTATTATAGTGTTAAATACTCTTTCCTCATTTTCGATGAACACGAGATTTAAACCCGGAAATATTAGCCCGAGATACCAATATATTGAACCCATCGGTCTCAACCAGTGGGCCATGGCCGATGTGGGCCACAGCAACACTTTCAGGTGAACCTCAAACCTATTACAAAACTGCAAGTTATAGATAAATTTAGTTCTATTTGTGTTACTAGAGTTAAATTTAATTTATTAGCATTGAATAATAATACTGTTTTTGCTACTGAGAGGTCATTTTTCATTCTAATTATTAAAGTAAAGGTGTCTCTTATTGTGGACATAGTTTTCAGGGTGCTCCCGAAGTATGCGAACCAAGATGGCGGACATCGGAACGTAACATGGGTAACAGGTTAGGGTTAGGCGATAATTTTTTTCCAATTTTCCCTATTTTAGTCTTATTATCAGTTCGAAGACTAGCCAAGAGCCTCCCGCAGTATTTATACCTAAAATTATGGCCTAACCCTAACCTAGTACACATATTACATTCCGATGTCCGCCATCTTGGTTCGCATACTTCGGGAGCCCCGTTTTTTATTTTTGTAGTTTTTCACTGAATAAAAAAGTTAATGAAGGGAATTTTTATGCAAAAAAATTAAAAAAAAAACGGCTGAGAACCACTTCTCTAACCACTATCCCACTGCGTTAACACAGTTGCGGACATCTCAATGCCGGCGGAACCCTAATTATGACTGGCTGGAATTTCCCATCAAAATTGAAAAACAAGTTAAAAACTTACGAAAACAATTTTAATCCTTAAAACTAACTTTTTGCACTAAAATCTATAATTTTGTGTTCAGTAAAACTAGGGTCATTTCGTCACGGGTCAATTATTTCAAAAATGCTTCCTGTAATCACTTCCTTTAATTGGTCAGGTCTAGGCCAAAAGGATTACTTTGTCTGATAAGTAATGCTGTTTTATGGTTGGTCGAGCGTGGACACGTTATAATTTTAAAAAATGCGAGGACTTGCAGGCAAGAGTGGTTCACATATTTATTAATTCACATAATTGGATTGATACACCACCCGTACTCCGAAAAAGGCACTAAACAAGCGGCTACTGGTATGTAAGGACCTGCGTAATGCGTAACGTTCATTCATTAGAAACGGAAGGATATTCGCGGGTCGGGACTCGGGATAGAGAAGTGACCGCAAGCAATATTGCAATTTCTAATTGTTAAGTTAGACTGAAAAAGCTATCGGGTCTGGCTGGTGGCCTGAAAACGTGTTTTTTAAAGATTCATGCGGGTCAGTGTTTCGATATACGAAAAATTGCTTTCAGATGCGAGGTTCCGATCCTTACCCCCCTGGCTGCGACTCTGCTCCCAGCTCCCATGAAAACTCGCCAAACACCCATTCTATAGCCTCATTTAAAAATGTTATTTGCCCTAGCTTGATCACGTGATAATTTACGCGGGAATAATAGGAGATAATTACCGCGCTTTGACTTTTAAAAATTTAATCTTCAAGGATTATAGTTGAGTAAGACTGACTGGTGTTTGGGGGATTTAAAATCAATTTTTAACGCTCGGAATGTGTCACAGTTAATGGGTCAGAATTAGAAATGTTTTTCTATTTCTAAAAAATTGGTCAAGTTGTTGACACCTGTGGAATTTTTGCAAAAGTTCATTAGGGCAGTGTTTTCGTATTTGTTATGGGGGAGACGAATGCCGATAAGACGGCTCAATCATTTGGTGATATTATTAGAAATGTTTTTCTATCTTTATAAAATCTTGGTCAGATTGTTGACACCCGTGGTATTTTTGCAAAAATTCATTAGTGCAGTGTTTTCGTATCTATTAAGGGGGAGATGAATGCCGATACGACGGCTTAATTATTCATAAAACGAGCCATGACTTCTATTGTGGTTATCCAATACAGTCCTGATATCTATGATTTTTACTTATCGATTTTAATCGGTAAGTATGTTGATAGGTATTTGTCTGTCTGTATGTCTGTTTTTCTGTTTGTTTGTCTGTTAGATTCACGCGATATCTCACGAAGGCGAGATTGAATCTGCTGCAGATTTTGCATGTGCATTCATCTTATCTCGGACCAGGAGCCTATTGATTTTGGGCGAATTATGTTGTATAATTAGCGAGTTATTAATTAATTAGTGATGGGACACTAGGTGTCACTATGGAGTAAGAGCGCTGTTTTGGGGGATCCCCTAACCTTCAATCGATAGGTCTTCGGTCTCTGACCGATATTCTCGTTTTTGTATGAATTATATGGGAGAGGCCCTGTAAAAGCAACCTGAATCTTTTTTCTTTACTTTATTTTTCAGAATGTTGACACCTGTGGGATTTTTGCAATTTCCTCAGGATGGAACGTCACAATTTTATCCGTGGTAAAGAAAACCCGATAAGATGGTTTGATCATATAGCAAGCCATACCCACCCCTCTAGGACTTTATATTTATATATACGTTTATATTCGTGTATTTTTCTTCCAACGAGCATAAGCATTGATATCTAACACTATGTAATGGGCTACTATTTTTGGAAGAACCGGCTCGGGTAAGGTGCTTCGTTGCTGAAATCGTCATAAATTCGGGGCTCCCGAAGTATGCGAACCAAGATGGCGGACATCGGAATGTAATATGTGTACTAGGTTAGGGCTAGGCCATAATTTTAGCTATAAATACTACGGGAGGCTCTTGGCTAGTCTTCGAACTGATAATAGGACTAAAATAGGGAAAATTGGAAAAAAAATTATCGCCTAACTCTAACCTGTTACCCATGTTACGTTCCGATGTCCGCCATCTTGGTTCGCATACTTCGGGAGCGCCATAAATTCTTAGAATGAATACCAGATAAAAAATTATTCTAATCCGAGGAGAACAAGCTAACTCAACAAAGTAAATGTTATATAGAATTGTCCAAATTCAATAAGTACAATATTAGTAAAATCAGGAATGTGCTTTTCACGAAACATATAGAAGATAGCTATAAAATATTACTTGATCAGAGACCAATATTAAGGATCATCAGCGTAGAAAAATACCAGTATTTTCTCCGTCTCGAAATTGTCTACCTCATTTACCCCATCATGTGCAAGGCAGTGGGCACGAGATTTTTACCGAGATTTTCAATGTTCCATGCCGAATCTTAAATTAACTATCATTATTTAGCAAATAAAAGCCAAACATAGCACAAAAATTGTGATCAATTTAACAACTTTTTTCTGACAGTTAACGTAATATAAATCAGCCGGGGTCAGGTTCGCCCCCGATGGTCGGGAAACCTTGGGGTAATTCGAACCCTTAATCTCCGCGGGAGAGTTCGTGAACTCTTACCCTTAACAATGTAAAACACCGTTTTATGTGGGACCGCCGAGCGAAATTAATTTAGGCTTTTATTCTGTGAAATTGACGACACGTTTCGATCGAATTTTCACATGACGACGGTGGTTAATTTAGTTTGATTGTTGAAATAGAAGCGCGCGCACAGAAATGCCAAGTTTGACGGATTTTCAGCGGAGCACCGGAGTATTTACGAACTCTCCCGAGCTGTAGTCAAAGTTTAAAATTCCCAAGAGTCGGAATTGGAAAATCATACTCTTGACTGTGATCATTAGCGTCAAAATCACACTTTCACCACTTTGGCTAAAATTAGGTTTATCTTGAGATATGTGGTAGATTTGTAGTTCTGCATGACTAACTATCTGCCCCATTGTTCTGGTGGATCCGAGTCCACTGACTGTAATGATACTATAGCAACGATGTGTAACATTGTCAACGCTAATAGTTCACGAACTCTCCCGCGAAGATTAATGATTTTTGGTATTTTTTCAATTTTTTTTTCATATTCTTAGCCTAAAAATACTGTGTGTTATTTCTCTATTTTTCGGCCAGAAGTTTACATTCCTCACGTTACCTAATTAATCTAGATTTATGCACGGACAATTGTTTGATAACGTCTGCGCTGTTATTTTTCATTTTTTTTTTTAAATAGTTCAAAAATGAGAAAAAATACAAAATAAACTATTCTTGAGCCAAAAGTCTAGATTAATTACGCAACATCAGGAATGCAAACTTTCCGCCAAAATAAAGAGAGAAACACAAATAAACTATTTTTCAGCGCAACGTTCAAAAATTAGAGAAAAAGTACAAAATAAACGACTTTTTAATCCCAAAAATTCTAAAAAAAGAGATTATTAGACCTAAAACACGACAAAAATGCTGAATTTATATTTTCTTCCGGCGTGGGGTATAAAATTACCCAAAACTAAATACCTTGGGGTCACTGGGTCTTTGTTTACCCCATCTAGGGTTACAGACGATGCGTATAAAACCCCATGGGTGAATGTAAACTTCGGATTATCGAATTACGTTCAAAATTACTTTGTCTATGTGAGTATAATAACATATAGGAATTAGTATGTGTGATATTTCATGTGGCTAAAACTATGTGTATTTATTGCAACTGTAACGGTAAAATTACTGCAAATTTGGACTGTAAAATTTATGGCGTTTTGTAATCAACATCGGTCATTTTTTCAATTTCATACCAAAATAAATATAAAAGTTTCACAATGTAGGTGATACTGTAGTTTTTGGAATTGATAAAGTAGCGCTGAATGCGCGCGGACAACTTTGTTCATGTGCATAACCTTTGCGGGCGAGTATCTGAGATATTTCATGCATGGATGGCTATTACCGAATTTTAAATAAATACATTCTCGGAGCCCCGCTTTTTCCCGCTTTGGAATGTGAAAAAAGCATTTTTCTGTATCATACATACTTCGCAATATTTTGTAACTCGGAACGCATTTTAGACCCTTAAGACCCACGTTTCCGGCATCCGGTCGGACCCAGTAACTGTTACTGTCTAACTTGGAAATTAGAAATATCTTTAAAATTTCTTGGCTACACCCCTGTCGTCGTCAAATAATCGTCAGCGAGACTAAACTTATTACTTATCGATTTTTATGTGGATAGGTACTTGTCTGTCTGTTAGATGCTCGCGATATCTCACGAAAGCGAGATTGAATCTACTCCAGATTTTGCATGTGCATTCATCATATGTCGTACCAGAAACCTATTGATTTTGAATGAATTATGTCGTATATTTAGCGAGTTATTAATTAATTAGTGGTGGGACACAAAGTGTCACTATGTTTTAGAGAATCCCCTAACTTTCGATCGATAAGTCTTCGGTCTCTGACCGATATTATCGTTCTAACACTGCTGCATAGAGCTATAAATTTGAAACTTACCAATTTTGATTAAATTTCCCTCTCGTCTACCAAATAGGCATGTTCTCCTAAGATCAACATCGTGTGAAAACCCCACATCAAGAAATTAACAAAGTATCTACATGACCTTTGATGACCTTATGAGGCTTAAGCAGTGTCGGTTACGGTAACAGACCATCGCTAATGGCTGGGTTGGGACGCGATAAGAAGATAGCAAATTCCCTTATAGGACGTTACAAAATTTGTGGGACGAGCGTTTAAAGATATATATATATATGAATGTGACCTACAGAAGTATGGGCACCAAGATGGCGCACAACCTGAACTCAGGTTGTGTACAAGGTCAGGGTTTAGGTTGTGCGACATCTTGGTGTGCATACTTCAGGAGTACCAAAAAATGATTACTTGAAATATGCTCAGTGCAGTGGTACCCGAACTATGTGTCGCATCATTCCGAATTCATCACAAACTTTTTCTCTGTTGGCTGTTCTGTTAAAATTCGGGGGAAAAACGAATCATTTGACAGCAAACATAGCTCGGAAATTGGCGCCAAACTGCTTAGTTTTGAACTGCAAGAAACTCCACTACGGCTAGCTAGGCTATAAGAAGGATAGTGGCTTGAGAGTGAAATAATCATTCAATTTTAACACTAATTCTGTGTGTTTCAGACAGTCTCCAGTAAAGTCATAGTCTTTGAAAGGAAGTATGCAGTTTCAAATGACGTTAACTGCTTTTGGATTGGGCAATAGCGACACATAGTGATTGATTCCGACCGCGGAAAGGGAATAGACTCTTACAGTGCTTCGAGTTGAATTTAGATAAAAAAATCAATGAAATCGATCCAAACATTTTCGTTTAAATTTCGCGCGCCGTTACGCCCAGTTACGCTGTCTTTTTGTTTTTTCATTCGAATTCCTGCTGTATGCGAAATTCAATTTTATGTTTTTAATTCCTATCTACATTATCCAAGTCATACATGACCCGCTATACAGCCTCAACTGGTCAAAAAAGACCGCGTTATTTTCTTGAATAAAAGCGAAAAAATCACTTGTAGGAGATTTGAAGGTTATTACTAAAATAAATTTTAAGAGGTATAGTGGTTTTCTTTCGAGGGTACCAGTAGAAAGTAGTTTAGGTCAACAGATAAATACATTTTTGGACACGAAATGAACCTATGCATGGTTTTGTTATAATGTTTTTGCTATTACTGTTTTTTTCTTCTTGGTATGAAAAAAACGCTTTTCTCTTTAACTACCGAACTAATTGCTTTGAAATTTTCAGTGGTGAAAGATTGTATATTTGCTTTTTCTATAGTCTATGATCAAAATTTTTTAGTATAAGAGCCGCCTGAAGCAAGTCCGAAATAAGTGATCGTCGCATAATTTTTGAAATTAATAATATTAGAATGCCGTGGATTGAAAAGAACTACACCAACACATAATATCAATATTGCAAAATATATATTGCGAGGCCATATCAGACGTAGTTAAGAGCCCAAACGTACCAATAAACATTTGATCCTCGGGATGTAAGATGTCGTTTAACTGATTTAAATCAAATTCCATGCTACGATTTTCATACTAAAACATAATCTGTCTTAATCATTGATGAAAACTTCTTCAGCCGCTTAATGAATTAATAAAAAACTGTTACGCTACATACGGTACGTTTAACAACTACGTAGTTAAACTTGGATAATATATAATTATTGCTAGCGAGGAGAGCCGCATAAAAACTCCGACGAGCCGCATGAGGCTCGCGAGCCTCGGTTTGCCCACCGTTGGTCTATGGGAAGAGTACCTCTGCAGTGAGTGCGTACGGTTCCTCTACTTTTTCGTGTCCGTATATTTGAGCTCATTTTTTTATTCTTGAAATAGAGAGCATAAGTCGTTTGACACAAGACATAAAACAATTCCCGTTAGCGCGTTAGCAAAATAAATGTCATATTTTGAATATAAATTCATGGAATTTACAATTGATCAAAATTTGACTAAAACATGGAATTTTTTTCTTCAATATCGCAACGATTAATCAGATGAAATTTGAAAGCCATTACCGTGAGCTATTTTTGTCTTAAAAAATAAATATTCAGGGCGGTAAATTGCTAAAGACCCAATTATGCGTGGAATATGTCTAATTTGCCATTTTGAGGTGCTAAGCATTTGAAGATTCCAGTTTTAATTTTTTACATCTTCACTCCAAGCAAATAGTGACCTTAAGTCATAATATCAAATCTATGTCTAGTAAAGAATAATCATATATTTACTTCGTTTTTAACGGTAAATTACTGAAAATACATATTTTAAATGGTCTGTTGGTGTGGCAACAGCGGCACCTAGTGACGTTGACAAATAAGTCAATACTGTACGCCGTACCGTGCACGGGATGAGCTAAATATAAACCGAATATGAAAACCGGAGCCCACCAATCTTAAGATGTTGGTTGACACTAGACTAGCATCAATTCATATCACATATTCTGAGTTTTGAATTTACCAGCAAATGGGCGAACGTTAACTCATCGTATATTAAACTTTCAATTAATTCCAAATTTGGCATCAAGCTTGGAATCCTTTCTTCCGAATATTGCAACGATTAATCAGAAGACATTTGAAAGCCATTAGTTTGAGCTATTTTTGGGAAAGTAATCTCGAACCAAATTCTTGAACAAATAAATATTCTGGGCGGTAAATTGCTAAAGACCAATTATGTGTATAATACTGTATGTCTATTTTTGAACATTTAAAAAACAAGAGAGCTATGCTCAAATATATGGACACGAGGGCCATAGCGAAGCTGTAGTCTTTCTAGCATAAGAAAGGTCGCGGAGCCGCTACAAATAATTTTTATTAATTTTGAAGAGGTCATCACACAAACTTTGAAAGTGAATACGAATCACGTATAACCCACAGTCTTCAATTGTGCAGCAAAAATTATGTGCACGGTATGTCTAATTTAGCTGCGCTCTTTTTGAACGTTCAAAAGACAAGAAGTGAAGCTCAAATATTTGGAAACGAAAGCATTCAATAATAAAGAATCCCTCAATGTCAGAATGATTTCAAAAAACCCAATTGCGGTATCGATCCCGTAAGAACATGGAGTTCAATCACGGAAAGTATTACGACCCATAAAGTCGAGTTGGTTTGAATATACTGTCAGTTATCCTTTACGTTGCAAACTCACGACCCAGGTCAATTGGAACATGATCAAGAGAGAAAATAAATTTCGTGCAAAACGTCCTTGATTACTGTGTGGCGGGACTGGAAATGTACTATTTTTTATTGTTTATTATTTTATTTATATTTCTTGTCTGGGTATTGCATATGCATTGGTGTGTGGAGTCTGAGCCCTAATTCGCCCAATGGTTGTATTCAGTTACTCGACTCCAACCACCACTGCATATGTGATCTGCTTCGGATTCGCAGTGTCTCTCTTCTTTGCTTTTGCTGTCGCTGAGTAAGAGCCGTATTTTGTCGCTCTTATTTTATCTGCTTTAAGCGTGGATTTTACACTATTTTAATAAAGTCTCTTCGTTTGCATCGTGAACTTCGAACCTATTTGTGCGTCTTTGCAGCACATTGGATCTTCTGAACTAATTATTACTAGACTATATTAGTGGCGAGCACCTACCGGTATTCCGGTTAAGTCGTACTGCTGCAACTGTAACTTTGGGTACAATCATACACAAACAGAAGTTCAAGTGCTAAATAAATTCATCCATCAATATCGTAGAAGTAATTTATGGGTTATGTTTTTCCTGAGTCACACAGTATTTGAGCATTTCTGTATTGCGTCATAGTCAAGTATATTTTTTAAGGCAGCAAAAAATAACATACAAAATAAAAGACTAATAAAAATTAAACACACATTTTTACTGTAGAAGGGAAGTCGCAGGGTATCAAAAACTGGTTATCAAGCGGCAAAACTTAAGATTCTAATATTTAATTTCATAGATATAGAATTAAAGTTCTCCGCGTACTGTTGGATTTGCGAGCAAGGCCTTGACAGTAACAAATAACCAGATTGATTTATGTGGTAAAAAGTTGTGCATACATTAAAGATTCGACGGCTTCAGCCTATAAAGTTATTTGCGGTGTCGGTCTCGTAAGAACATGGAATTCAATCACGGAAAACGAATTTTTGAGTTAAAAAAAAGACGACCTAACGAACGTGGTAGATCGCTATCAGCTAGAAAGTATGTTATCATTCGTTATCGTTATGCTGCGACGTACAGTTCGGTAATAGCTGGGAGTGTTTGAATAGAACAGGGGTTTCCTTTTTTTTAAAATACATTCTCCCTCCCAATTTACCCCCCCCCCCCCCCCCCCCCCCAAATTATCAGAGAAAAATCTCACACATTGCTGCCTTCAATTAAAACTCAATTTTGTGATAGTAACAGAACATTGCGATACAGAACGTAAACGACATAGGAAGGTAGAATGCTTTTGTTGATTCATTTTTACAGCATTTAAACGAGGAAACAATAAAACTTTCATATTAAATGCAATATGTAAAATATTCAATATTTTACAATATTAAACTTAACTAAAATATGCAATGTATTAGTTATGTTCAACACAATTCAGCTAATTTTCGGGGCGCACTTAGCAAATCGGCGTCCCTTAGAGGACCGCTGCGGTATCGGAATGTTGCCCAGTCTTCGATAGATCCTTAGCGGAGTGTTACACTTTGTTTTTGTACAGTTTGAAGAGTTCATGGTAAGGTGTACATAATTATATGTTGCAACAATATTAAAATCAATCGATAAAATTTTGTTATCACACGAAATTACGTTCCAAAGTACAATTTATAAACCGCTCAGAAAATTCACGCCGAAAACCGACGACTCGATGTTGAAGAAAGGGTTTCTCAACCGCGAACCACCGGGGTTAGTTTGGCCTGCTGTGGGGGTAAACTTCGCGAGTAAGAAAGTATATGACCAAACGTGGTCGTTTACAGTAATCAAAAATCTGCGATATCGCCCCGAAGTATCGGGTACCATGCCACAAAAATAAAATAATTGCCTACTTCAGTCCCTACTGGAAACATGAAAGTTTGGGTGAAATATCAGCTTCCGTAGGGCTTAGCAAAAATATGAAATATAGGTAATAGAGTAGAAATCAGAGAAGATTTTAAAACATAAGTATAAGTATAAAACATCGCTATTCCTCAAATACTAAAAATTACCATTTAATACATTAGTTCCGGAGAAAATCTATATTTTTCGAATAACAAGCAAAACGATTCATTTCGCGTTCAATAAATAAACGAACTGTCAGACGTGGTCGATCATTATCAGCTAAAATAATATTTTTGAACACGGAATTCTTCTCTATTATGACCGCAGTATGGTAGGTCACGCTCGAGCTGGAATTGACGTAGATTTGGAATATTGCAGTCAGAGTCGAATGGTGTAAGTGAAATGGCTCGACTCGTACTCAACAGGGAAACTTAACATAACACTTATTGGACAACCATGTCCATACGACGAAGATAGCTTCACTTACGTGACTGTGACGCAGCAGTGACGTAATTATTTCGTCAAACCAAAAAACATTATGATGATACAACACATATTACAGTTTTTGGTAGATGACTGGGTGGTAACGATGACGTAGTCAGAAATGACGTTTACAAATATTAGCACGGCCCGTCAGAAGTACTTGTGATACTGAGCTATAACTAGGCCAATGTTACCATTTTATGACACTCGAACGGTGTAAGCAAAATGGTCGGACTCGAATGTAGAAACAGATTTGGGCGAGTCTGTGAAATAAAAGATATTCTGCTGAACTGCCATTGTCTAATGTTCTGCTAAAAAATCAGGCGTGCATAACTTGTTTCCTAAGTTGGAAAATTTTTGCTTCTACCAACCTTTTTCTCTTTAAATTGAAACTGCTATTAATCAAAATCACTAACTGACAGATAATCTTGGAACGTGCGGACGATCAGCTATCCAAACAACTTTCAGGCTCCGGTAGAATTTGTTATCTCACAAAGAATAATAAACATTGATTATGAAGTAATAATCACAAATAAAGCTTTAAGTTAAAGGTTGCCACCAATTTGTACCGGTAATGAAGATTTTATTTTAGGATTTTGGGAGAAATTAATCTTTATTCAAATTTTAACCCGATAAGCCAGATCGGAATCTTTTGAGTGGGCGTTTTGAGTTTTGACATACCACAGTTGCATTTCGTAGACGAGTTGGACCTATGGATCGTTTTTCCAAATTATTATTGCTGTAATTGAAGTATGTTCCCAGATTTTCATTTTAGAGGGAAGGGCGGTTAAGAAAGTTAGGAGGTGGTAAATATTTTGCTATAGGCGATGACAGTATTTGTAACTTATAAAAATGTATTTAACAGATCACATACACTGATAAATATTTGTTCTTTGGATATTTTGATACAATTATTAAAGTTTGGTATCACATCTTGGAATCAGGGCGGGTGTTCAAAAAGTGGCTTTTCCCACAACTAATGAGCCAATCAATCATTTATTTTGGTTCTCTGACATAAACAATACAAAAAGAAGACAGACAAACAAATGCAGAGATACCGGGGAGACGGGCATCACTTAAATAAAGTAATTAATTGAATGCAATAAACTTATACCTTTTAAATTAAAATGTGAGACTTGTATGTGTAACACACCAGTGCTTTTCCTACAAAAACATGGGACAAAGAACACTTCCTGACGCGGTGATGCTGTAGGTCTAGTTCAATTTCATTGCAAAAACAACAAAGTGACAAAAAATTGTTACTAGAAAAACAAGCTCGGTAAATAGATTGAATGTTCCATAGGAATCAATCAACTTTTCAGAACTTGAAAATGGACGAAGTCACTTGAAGGCTATTACTTTTATTTTTCCAGTTTTGAATCCAGCGAAACCAGATATTTCCCCTACTTTTTCTGGCTTCCTTGAAGCACGGCCCCATTTACATATGACATTCCGTACAATTCTTATATCATGTGGCTAGTATTAAGTAGGCTATGGTCAATGAAGACAGCCGGGATGGCTTTAAATTTAGGCCTATGTAGTAAAATCGGAAACTGTAAAGTTACAAGATCACAGCTAAGGGGTCGTGTATTTGGAGGTGTATCGCTTTGAAGTCAAAAAAATGAACAAAAAAAATATGGTAACCCTAACCATACGCAAAGATTTTTATTTAAACTTGAATGCTATTTGAGCATTTATTGGGCACGAAATGGACAATCACGTCAATACAAGAAAGATGGGTGGCGATAGTTACGTGATTGTGACGCAACAGTGAAGAATTTATTGAATAACGTAGTCAGGAATGATTTATGCAAAAGTAGGTTTGCGCCCCACCGTTCAGGTGTACTTATGATACTAAACTATACTAAAGCTAGGTACAGCAGCCGTTCCATAATTCCAACTTCGTTCAGAATATGGTTTTGGGGGAAAGTATTTCGTCTTGGTCTTCGTGTTCACATATTTGATCGCTTTCTTGTTATTTGCCGTGTACTCGTGGCAATATGGTGAAATAAATACGACCTGACAAAATCGTCTATTTTATTTATGCGATAACATCTTCATTTGACATATGTGTTTGATTTGTTTATTTTCACAGCTTGTAAGAATGGCTTGGTTTGATGAAATGTGATAAGGAGAAGACAAAAGAAGAGTATGTCAAATAGTTTTCCAATTAAAATTTTCCGTCAAAAATAACGTCATAATAAACCCGATTGTTACATTGTGCTTCTTGTTATTATATAAACGTTAGCCTCGATGTTGGACTAGCTTTTGTAAATAAACTGTTTTCTATTCATAGTCTTTCACATTGATCCTCCGGCCCAGTAAAGTCTATAACGTGTAACTGGCCCATTCATAAAAGCAATTGCCCACCCCTGGTGTAGACTCTCAGACAGGCTTACAAAAATCAATGAAAATTAAGATTTTGTGATGAAAACGGACTTACAATTCAATTAAATACCAAATCACGATTAGCGCGGAAAGTGCGTGTATATTGCTGCTGCATAAGTTGTAGAAGCCGAACGCTAACCCTGGTGAAAAAAACACTGTTTTGCGTGAATACAATTGAATTGATCACACTCATTGAAAAGAGAAATCTGATTCAGGTATTTCATTAGGTTGTGTAAGAAATATAAAAAAATAATCGAAGAACAAAACAAAAACTTAATTTTCAATTATTATCCCCACCTCTACACAGATCGGCATCCGCGCAATTCCTTCCGCGTAGTTTTCGCAATAGTTGGACCCAGCTTTTCACGTATTGAACGTTGGTACAAATGGCGACTGCGGGAAAAGAAAATGGCGCTAACTCTCTACCATCGCCACGTGGATAAATAACGAGCTCGATGAGTTGTTTTCTGTAAATTGTGCATTTGAAATCCTATCTGATCATGTAGAAGTAGAAGTTTATTTTGAGAAATGTTTGAAAACATATAAATGATATTTTAACAAAAACATGAGAAAATACTAAATTATCTTTCACCGTTCATGTTTCCATACAAGTTGTACAAGTGGAATCATGCTTTAAAGCCCCGTTACGGTTGACTACCCCGCCATAGTGCACCGTTTTGTCGACTTTTCTCTGTAGTAGTCTATGTTTCTCTCCAGGCTGCATTTGTTCGAATAATATTAGCAATATCGGTGAAATAAATGATTTTGAACGATGACGATCTGTGGAATACCGGGATGCAACTACGTAAGAAAAACTGGAGGAAGGTAAAGCCGTGAATAAAAGACTTTTCCATCACTTCAGCACCTATTTGCTGTATTTGACAGTACGGTACCGTTACGGTACCATTATAGGCTATTCCGATTCGGGTCTCGTTCCTAACGTACTACTAGTGGGCGTAGCATAACATAATTGTGACGTTTTTGGATGACGCAGTAAGGTGGGGGTGAGAATTAACATATTCAAAAATTGTCATGCTACTCCCACTTGAAGTACGGTACTTCAGGTACGGTTCGCCGGTGTGGCGCATCGTGCCGCATCGTGCTAAGCATTAGGAATATGCTCACCACCGCATCTCTGATTACCCCTCGTGGGATCGCAGGTTCGAATCCCATGCGGGGTTGATCATGTGCGAAAAGGATTGCTGGACTCCTCGCCGCCGTAGGGTGGTTCACGTAACCGCTGGTCAGTTACGGCTTCCTAGACCATCAAGTCCATGCTTTCGAAAACAAATAACTAACTAATTCCATACCCGACATAGAATGGTATATAGACGAGAGGCTGTGGTTCGTCATATGGTTAAGTCGTCTTATCGGTTTTCCTCTCCCCCGGGATAAATATGTAAATCCTATCCTACCTACTTTAGGTACGAAACTACACTAGACCTTGCTATTCATGTGTTTTCACAATGAGCATGTCGAAAGCCTCATTTAAAGTTTTCTATATTCTGATATTTCTATCCTGTGTGTTGTCATATGCTTTTTTATAAATCCTAACCTGTCATATGTTGCACGATGACGAAGTTATAAAATAAAAATTTTCTCTAAGGTCCATGTTCCGCATTCGTCGACCGGACTTGGCAAGAACTCCGGGCGAAAGAAAACATCGCCAAAGGCTGACTAATGTTATGCTCTCGATTCGGGATTTCACCAAGGGCGATAACATCAAGGATTTGATCCACAAAGAAGCGTAAGATACTTTACTACCTAAATACCAGTATACGGTACTTCACATACAATTTGCATATTTATCCCGGGTGGTAGGGCAGTAGCCAGGGCAGCATCACACCGTTTAGAGACACTTAACATTTTAGTGCCCTATAGATAAAAAGGTATTCCCATAGTATGTGAACCAAGATGGCGGGCACTTGGAAGTAGTACGTGTACCAGGTTAGGATTAGGACATAATTTTATTCCAGTTTTCCCTATTTTAATTCTATTACGAGTTTGGGGACTAACCAAGTGACACCCATAAATTTGTACCTGAAATTATGACCTAACCCTAACCTGTTACACCTACTACGTTCCGGTGTCTGCCATCTTGGTTCACATACTACAGGAGTACTACTATTTGATAGCCAATTTAGGATTAAATTTAATGTTTTTTTTTCATTTTCTAAAAAGATGATATACACGCAAACATTGATAAAGATCAATTAAAGATTCTACTTGATAACTTTAATTTAACTGGGCAAATATTGAGGCCTGTATCACCTCACCAATCCAAAGGCTTGGCGGTGTGCCGCATCGTGCTAAGCGTTAGGAATACGCTCGCCACCGCATCTCTGATTACCCTTCGTAGGATCGCAATTCCAATTCTATGCGGAGATGATCATGTGCGAGAGGATTGCTGGACTCATCGCCGCTGTAGGGTGCTTTACGTAACCGCTGGTCGGTTACGGCTTTCTCCATCATCAAGTCCATGCTTCCGAAAACAATAACTGGCTAACTAATCCCATAACCGACCTGGACCGGTAACCGGACGAGAGGACGTGGTTCGCCATATGATTAAGCCGTCTTATCGGCTTTCCTCTCCTCCGGGATAAATATGTAAATCCTATCCTATCCAAAGTGTTTCAATACACAATAGAAACCACGTCTACTGTAGTTATTTGATATGTCATATTATAAGAGGCCATTTTTTTTTTGAACAAACTTCCTGGTTTAAATCCAATGCCCACCACCTCACCTTCCATGAAAGAGCCATTTGGCACCCTTTCCTACAAACTCAAACCCACTCGCAGTCACAACATATACTCTAATGTGAGTGGCCGTTAAAACTCCTGGAAAACCACTTATGATGCAATAATCTACTAAGAAGAAGCCGAATAAATAAGGAAAGGTGCAATAATTCAGTTCACAGCGAAATGATAAAAAGAGTTTGTTTTGACAAATTTGAATCACTTTATTGTGACCTATTTTTCCTGCTCTCGACTTATACCTACTATGATGTGTAATTAGCGAGTAGTAATCAAAAATCTGCTGTAGCCACTTCGATTCACGGATGCCAGATTTCTGAGAACAAAGAGTCACTGGTTGCCGATCGCTGGTTCAGAGCCGTGCTAGGAGTGAAAGGTATGGGAAGCCTTGCATTAAAAATATTTGCTTTTCTATTATTTCAGTTGCTGTATTTGTGATAATCATTTTGCAAAAGAAGATATTTTGGATTACGGAATGAAAATGTCGCTTAGGCTCGGAGCGATGCCAACAAAAAATATGCCCTTTCCACAATGTAGCGTACCAGGATGTCATCACCCAAAGTAAGCTTTTGAATTTTTTAGGGAAAATTGCTCAGAGCAAAGTAACGCACATTACCTTAGGTTCTCATTTGCATTTTGTCCAGGTGATTGTCATTCCAGAATAACTGTACTCTAATCATATTTCATATCCACTAATGACAGTACAGTAGGATGGTATGGCATTGTGGGTAAAACTACTAAAGCATGCTTTCTGGGTATAAATACTGCCATGCTGTCTACAGGTTGACATTGTTTGACCTGAGTCTAATTTACCTTTACTTCTTTTTATACGAATACATCCTTTAGTGATGCAATATTACCAGGTCCTGTTGTAACAATAGGAAAATAGGTCACCCAGTACTTCGGTATGACAGAGGCAACATTATTCATTTGTTATTTCAAGTGCTTGAACTGTTTATGTCAAGTATTACTTGTGTTCAATAAAACATTTTTTACACCAACAAACAATGCGCACTCACTCAGAAGCAAAGAAGACTGATCTCTCAATGAGTGACCACTATAATGCCTAGAACAGGGGTGGGCAACTTCGGCACGCAAGTGAGGCCTCCAAAACGAGATAATTCTCCTTCACAAGAATTTTAAGACTCTTATCTGATGAAACTCTGTGTCCATTTATTCATTATTGTTCGTTAACAATCCGATATTTATTCAAACTCTTTTTGTCCTTTCATGACACATGGCTACAAAGAAATATGTTATGACGCCACAACTGAGTGAGATCTCGACAATTTCGGTCGGCACGCAGAAAAATTTTGTCATTAAATTTAGTCGATTTTGGCGGCGAATCGAAAAAGGTTGCCCACCCCTGGCCTAGAACTACTAAAACCATATGGCAGTGGTTCCCAAAGTTGATTGACAGGGCGTTTAAATTGGAAAAGGAATGATATTCGCTGGCTGGGAGAGTGAAGCGCCCGCTAGGGGCCGATATCATTATGTATAGTTGAATTGTTAGTTACGAATATACACATTCCTGAACAGTGATAATGACATAACAATTTGCATTATCCATAACACAAAAAGGAAAAAACAAAAGTGTTAAACTATCTCACTTAAGTTTGGCAGGCCATATTAAATGTATCGTTACACATGCACGTGCCACATTTTGGCCGCCGTTTGGGACCCACTGCCATAAGGACTTAGACAAAAAAGTTTGTTTGGTATTCTTTTATCAGCTGAAAATAATCCCATTCACATTATGTTATAAAATTTTATTATTCTGTGTATTTGATCATGTTTAAACAATACGCAAAAAATAAATTTTGTGATACCTGGAACCCTTGCCTAGAGCCGAGGTTCTCAAACGGTGGAGTGTGCCCCACAAAAGGGGCGTAGACAATTTTTTGAGGGGACGTGAAGCTAATTAAAAATAAAATATTTGTTAGATTCGATCTTGTTCACCTTATTTTGGATATTTACATTTCAAAGCATTTAATTTATTTACATTCCATCCCTTTGTTTTAACCCTTTCCATGCGATTTTTATTTTTTATTAAATAATCGTCTTTGCTACGCCGATTTTATGCATTTGTACCCCCACAACTAATCGATCGACTAACAAAAAACTAATGATCCTCTGCTGCCCACTGACGGCTCGTTGGAAAGCTTATTTAAAGAGCTTGCAATTGGCAATTAAAATTTATTTTTTTTTAAAAGTGGTGGTCTGAGTCACGAACCGGATAGAAAAAGACATTTTTTTTGCTTGGGAGTTGAAACTTCAAACCGTGATAAAAAAATAGAAATATTCGCTAAATCCTTTACTGTTATCGCTTCGTGGTTGGCAAACAATAGCATAATATTGCTGTAGCAATTTTGTGATCTAACTGAAAATACTTTGATAGATGGAAGGGATAATATGTCTTCTATTACCACCCAAAAAACACCGAAATTTGCATAAATTTCAAAAACACTCCCTCGTTCCGCCGCAAATAAAATTCTCGTCGTAAACGAAAGCGAGATTTACCGTCGCTTATGTTAATCTCGAAGAAGACTTCTTATCAATAAACTAAAACCCGGAAAAACTAGACCAACAGTTTGCGACCGATTGCTAAATAAAACAGTGGAGTACATCAACGTACCCGCCGCAATCTAGCGACTTTTATCGTTGGTACGTACGTATACGTGCCCACCGCACGGAAAGGGTTAATCTGCTTTTCTCCTTACTATCTGTTATTTGTAGCCTATTTTTAGCTAGTCATTTTTAAGGTAGGTCACGAGACTTGACAAATTCTAAAATGGGGACGCGGCCTAAAAAGTTTGAAAACTTCTGGTCGAGAACATTGTTCAGAATCAAGTAGTGGATACTTCACCTCAAAAGATTTCTTCCATTTTCCAGTCATCTAACTCAGGGGTGTAAATCAGGGGTGTGCAACCTTTTTTATTGGCGGGCCAAATACAAGTAACTGGGTGAAGCCGCGGGCCGCACCTTTATTTAATTTTGGCTTCCTGGTAGTTGCAAGCACAAAAATTGCCTATATTTGCTATTGATCTTATGGCATTATTAGGGGTTCTTGCAGAAATAGTAGATTTAAAACGCATAAACTTCTAAAGAAACTGCCATTTAAATTTTTTGTCACACCGACTTCAAACGAATGCAGTGAAAAACACGTTTTTGTAATATAAATCGTGTATTTTGCAACAGAATTTTGCTAGCTTGTTTTGCTAATATGACTGGTATGGGCTTTGCGACGAAAAAGAATAAATACTCGTTTTGCAAGTACACCATTCGAAATTGTTATTTCATCGCGGGCCGCACACCTTCTTCTTGCGGGCCGCATTTGGCCCGCGGTCCGCAGTTTGCACATCCCTGATCTAGCTCATTAGTAAACTGAACTATTTTCATTTTTCAAACTAGTGGTTTTAGATTTCCTAAAAGAATGAGAATCAAAAAGAAATGGATTGAAGCCATAAATCGTGCGGGAGATTTTGGCAGAAGGAAATGGAAACCTAATAGCAAATCTAATGTATGTTACCAGCATTTTCTAAGAGAGGATTTCTGCTGTGATGAGTCAGGTGAGGTTTTAATTTAAGATAGGATTGTCATATTCATCTTGAGTACTCCCGTAGTGTGTGTACCATGTTAAGGTTAGGCCATAATTTTATTTTGATTTTCCTCATTTTAGTTTTATTACAAGTTTGGGAATGTCCGTGGTAGCCAAGTGAATATAACCTCTGCCCATAGACTTCCGCCCCTTTAGACAACTTGATGTAAAGTAGGCGAACAAAATTATTTACCTCCATATTGGTACACATATTTCTTGAGCGCCAGATTGCTTAATCATAGGCAAATGATGACATCTTCTCTTGTCCAGTTACCATTCGGTGGGGTCTCGGCCAGCAAACCAGTTATTACTTATCGATCTTAAGATCGATAAGTATGTTGATAGGTATTTTTCTGTCTGTCTGTTTGTTTGTCTGTTAGATGGACGCGGTATCTCACGAAGGCGAAGTTGAATCTGCTCCAAATTTTGCATGTGCATTCATCATATTTCGGAACAAAAGCCTATGAATTTTGAATGAATTATGTCGTATAATTAGCAAGTTAATAATTAATTAGTGATGGGACACGCGGTGTCACTATAGAGTCATGAATCGAAATCGCAGTTTCGATCGATAAGTCTTCGGTCTCCGACCGATATTCTCGTTTGTTTTCTTGATGGCAGCGGAGGTCACATGAGCCACCCTGCTGCGGCGAGGAGTCCAGCAATCCTCTCACACAAAATTATTCCCCACAGGATTCCAACCAGTAAACCCATGCAGAGTAATTTCGGTCCTTTCATAATAAAGTGGATCCTTATATAACAGTGCCCGCACGTGTGCAGATCCTTCTGCTCTGCTACAGAGCCTTCGGAGAAAAGCTATAAATACGTCGTGTAATAAAAACGAACGTCTCATTTATCTGTTACAGGAAAGATACTCAAAATGCTCAAACCTACCGCAGTACCTTCCATATTCAACACCTACGACCCGGAATTAAACAGCGTCAAATTTAAGATTAAAGAAGCATCGTTAAAAGCAACGATGAAACCGAAAACAGCTCAAGAAATCATGTTATCTCTACCTATCTCTTCAGTTTCTCAAGATGGGGAGCAAGCGTATGTCAATAATGTTGTAATGGGCTTGACAGGTGACACCCAGGGTCCCGACATGGTTGAAAAACTGTTCGTAACTAATATAAGAGGGTCGGGTGAAATGCCGATGCACAATACAGGTATGACAGAAACTACAAATCTGAAAAATGCGGACTCTTCTAAAATTACTGCTGGTCTTGAAAACACAAAATCGGACTCAAATTCTGAACAAGAGCCCTCAAACACCAATTCGTTGAGTGCCAACCATTCTTTACACAAGACTGTGGAGCGAATTCCCACTGACAAGAAAAATGGAGTAAATGAAAATCAAATGGTATCTGCTAATCCATATTTGGATACCACCCAACACGATGATGGGGGCCTGGGTAACAATTTTGAAAGAAATATGGACCCCATGCCCCCAACATCCCCCAGGAAAGATACCTACCCTAGCCTGAACTCTACCAATGCAAGCAATAGTAATGAGTCATGCTTAGAGAATGGAAACCTAATTAGCGATTGTGAAACAAATTTAAGCAAAAAATCTGTGAAATACTTGCCAGGAAATAATGACGTATCAAATTCACATGGCCTACCTTTGACCAATAATTTGAGGACTGAAAACCAGATGGAAGAAAGCCTAAGTAGCAATTGTGAAACGAGTATCGGCCAAACATCTTTGATATACTCTTCAGAAAATACTGTCATATCAAATTCACTTGGACAATCCTCAAAGAACCCAACAGACCTTGTCAAATCCGCATATAATCTAAGTATCAAACAGTCTCATAATGGAGCGAATATTGACCGAATGGATATAGCACAAGAAAAGACATTAAATTCAAAACTAAATATTCTGGCTGACAAGAATGTTTCATCAGTGACTACTCAGGAAATTGAAATAAAAAAGGGCGAGGAGGAATCATTATTAGTCTCCGAAATAGAAACGACTCGCAATAAAACAATTCAATTTGCTTCAGCAGATGCGAATTCAAAATGCGCAACTTTAGAGATTTTACTTGAAAACGCTGCTATGGAAATTGATCAGACCAAATTAAGAGTAACAAATGGTCAGGCTGTAAATAATGAGATTCGAAAGCAGTCATCGTTATCAACGCAAGCTAAAACAAACTTCGGAAAAAATATCGAAATGGTCGACTGCTCAGAAACGATAATAGAAAAGGAAAATTCTACGTTGGACGCTCTTAAAATATCAAAAGAATTCAAGTTTGGTGAATCACCACAAAGCGACCAAAAAGGTGATCAGCAAAATTTTGCATCAGTGCCACATAAATATTCTGGAGCATCAGCCTTGATTATTAATGGGACACCGTTAAAAAAAGGAAACTTGCTAGTACAACAAACACTGTGCGAAGTGGCATCTACAAATTTCAAATTGAACAAACAAACATCAGGTAAAAAAACTGTGAATAAAAAGCTTGATGACGCAACTTTGATTTCCCTGCGAAAGAGGACGGTACAGAAACCTCAATGTGCGGAGAAATTTGATAAATCGCAGGCCTATTCTGTGGGTCACGAAATCAAGGAATACTCTGCGCTTCTGAAAAAAGTATCAATGGATAATAGTGACTTGGTGTCAAGTGATAACTCTGGACTCGTAAGTCCTCATATGGCTGAAGACCCATGTGTATTGATGCCCATCCCTGGGACAGACCCTCAAATATATCTGCCAAAAAATTTAGAAAATTTTCTATATTCTTTCCTATTGGCAAATGAAATATCAGAAAAAGAGTGCATTTTACAACGATTGGAATCCCTTGGTGGAGATATGAGAACCTTAACTGGCTTTGATAGCTATGAGCACTTTGATTTATTTTTTAACATGCTTGGCCCATTAGCGTTAGAAATGACTTCCAAAGCGTTAAAATCGCGCGAGCAACTTTTCTTGGTTCTTGTTAAATTATCTGGTGCGAAATCTGACATTGAAATATCTAAAGCGCTTAAAATCGGGCCCACCAGTGTTCGAATAATTTATGACCGATGGGAAGAATTCATGTTGAATCAACTACAAAGCGTGTTGGGAACGCAGAAAACTGAGTGGATGTCTGGCATGTGAGGGGGTTATTTTGCTCGAAGCTAGGTCCAAGGCCGTCAACTAAAAGTGGAAAGAATACTGATAGAAGAGTTGCATGTTTGCTCAAATCAAAGTCCTGAACCCTCAATTAAAAAAGTACTGATAGACAAGTTGCAAGTTCTCAAGCCCCCAACTAAAAGTGAAAAGAGTACTGATAGAAGAGTTGCAAGTTTGCTCAAAGCAAGGTGCCGAATACTCCTCAACTAAAATAGGAAAAAGTACTGATAGAAGAGTTGCAAGTTTATTCAAAGCAAGGGCCCGAGTCCTCAACTAAAAGAAGAAAATGTAGGCCTACTTATTGAAGACTTGCAAGTTTGCTCAAAGCAAGGTGCCGAGCCCTCAACTAAAAACAGAAAGAGTACTGATGAAAGAGTTACTTGCTCAAAGCAAGGTCTCTAGTCCTCAACTAAAAGAAGGAAAAGTACTGATAGAAGAGTTGCAAGTTTATTCAAAGCAAGGTCCCAAGCGCTGATGGAAGAGTTGCAAGTAACATTGTACGGGCTATAGAATTACAAATTTGTTGTACGTTCTCGAATTAGTGACCGCCTATAACAATGTTCGTTGCTCTATTTTTATGCTGTTTTTTTCAAATTTTACGTTTGTTTTGTTCGTTCAAAAATTTCCACTGTGATCCGTGCTGGGTTGTGTTTTTTCTCATTGGGGCGGGTCCATACGTAGGGGGTAATCCTCTTTGGAGTGAAGAGTAAAAGTAGACTTATACAACCTGACATGGAGAGAGAGAGAGATTTATTAATTGTCAACCAGGAAAAACATAATTACAATGATAATAAATTTGAAGCAGTGGGAATAACGTTTCTTCGGTATGCGTTGGAGGGAGCGATGCGGACATCAGAGTCAGCTCCCACCATGGTCGCACCAATGGAAATAAGTTATAAGTATATTTTGATTTTCCCACAAAAAAACCATACACAAAACACAAACAATGAACACAGAAGTTCAAAGTAAAAATATTTATTGTTATAAAGCGGTCAGAAATTCTAGAATTCTGCATCTTGAAAAAGAAAGGAAACTTGACCAAGAACGAGTTTATCTGTTCCTAAATGAAAAATGATTATTTGGAATTTTGGTACAAAAGTTAGAATTAGGATTTACATATTATCCCGGGGGAGAGGAAAGTCAATAATACGGGTAACCATATGGCGCACCACGGCCTCTCGGTCCGGTTACCATTTCATGTCGGGTATGGGATAAGTTAGTTATTTGTTTTCGGAAGCGTAGACATGGCGGTGGAGGAAGGATATATAAAACTATTTATCTTTTCTCTTACCGTTCATGTTTTCTTGTTGATAACATGTGGGGCCATGCTAACCAGAATGACTATAATAAATAGAGAGATTTATTTCCACAAACAATGAAAAAAACAATATTAAATAATATCGATAATTTTTATGAAGTTAGACTGTAATGAAAACAATGAAAAACAGTATAAAACAATATCGATGATTTTTATAGAAGTAGTCCAATTTACACATTGTTTTGTGTTGGCCAGTATGCAAGACCGTTGAAGGTCATCAAGGCTCCGGACCAATTTAACACTGTTATTGATTAAGAAGTCGGAATTAATTGTTACAATATAAATAATACTTACATTAGGAATTTTTATAATAAAATGCGTTGCTCTTTGTTTAATATATTTTGGTTCTATTGGGAGTTGATTTATCGAGTACAGTTGGATGACCTCATTAGCAGCGTACATGTTGACGAAGCGCAATATCACAGACTGAGCCCAGTTACCAATTAATATCGGGTATAAGATTAGTTGATCAATTACCTTTATGTCTTTCGCGTGGAAAAAGAGAGAGATTTATTCTCACAAAACAACATTGAATTGTGTTGGTCAGTATGCAAGATCTTTACAGGCCATCAAGGCTCCTGATCATTTTAGTCACGCTGTGATGCTGTCTTTTTTTTTCTCATGATATAATGTTTGACCAATGACATTAAACAACATGATGCGCAACTCCGGCATTTTTGTCCGAAGATCGTATTCGATAGCACGCTCCAATGCACATACTTGACGAGACGAAAACGAGCGGATGTGTGCTGCTTTCAAGGCGTAGCACGAATGGTGTTCGTGCCTGCTTTGACAGTTGTTGTCGATTTCAATGATATTTTTGAAAGTTGGGGTAAAAAGAAATCGGTAAAAGGTAAGGTGAATACTATTGTTGTATATCACACCCGGGCATCGCACTGTTGAGTACACGTGGGAAAGCCAGCCTTTGTCAAATACTACGAAGTTATTAATTCAGTACGGTACGTAGTTGCCCATTTGCCGAAATTACATATTTACTTATCCCTTATGGTTTCAAATAGTTCATGCACCTCCAGTTAGATTTTTTTAATCAGTGAGGATATATACTCATTGTTGATTGCTGCTCATTGTAACATACTATTACGCATTCACTTTTATTTGCGTATTGAATCAAAGTGTTAACAAGTTCACCTAACATTTCACTCATACCGGTCTATATTGTATAGTCTGATTTCTCAAGTATTTGGAGCCACGAATGCTTGTAATTTTCTGACTAAACCCTTTTATTAGTTGGTTTATATACCAAATTCAGTAAAATATTTTTTAAATAAAACATGAGATATTGGGTTTATTAGCTTTTCCATTCTGAATCATATAGACTGCTTTATTTATTCTTAACGAAAATTAATAAATCTCCTCTCTTTCTTCAGATGTGAAAGTTGTGGACAAACCTGTCTAAGCATTGTGAGACTCTTGCAGCACAAGAGCCAATAGCAGAAATAGTAAGTATATCAATCAAGAAATTAAGCCGACATAAAGCAAAACTTTCAACTATTCGTCTAATCTCAATTTCCTATCATTTATTCACAGGACAACTATAGCAGACGGGGAGATATCAGAAGTCTGGCGACATATCAGTGACAGTGTGATTCCAAGAAATATAATGCAATTGAAAATAGAAATTTGCAATAGAAAAACAACCTATGGAGGCATGCAAAGACATTTGACCCTCCGGTAGAGTTGTGTATGGCCCCCACATCCTGCAGGGCTTGAGGAAAATAACTAAAAATTCCAAAGCGTAAGATTGCTTAAGCGGTCTTATTTGTAAAAAGGCACAAAACACGCCAGACATACTTAAAACAGCTTTGGAAATGAGGATTACGGGTACCTCACTGCACCTGTGTTATATTTGGTTCATCAACTTTTGGTAGTACTATAGAAGAAATTCCGGAAGGGGTATAATCATCATTCATGATAAAATACTATCATATATTTTTTGAACAACTTCAATCTAGACCAGGGATCTCGAACTCGCGGCCCCAGAGAACTTCCAGTGCGGCCCTCGATTAACAATAATTGTAACAGTATTTTGGAAGTTTTTTTTTTATCTAAATGTAATAGATTTTTCAAACCTTCTAAAGTGAAATTGATTATTCACACAGAAAACAATTTACTGAAAGTAGTTTTGGAATATTGATTTTTTTTGTCCACATTTTGACCCAATTAAGAATACACATCAAGCTAACAAAAGAATACTTGAATAAAACACTTGAGTAATTAAATTAAACGCAAAGTACATGAAAAAGGTGGCATTTTCGGAGAAAATGGGAGTTGTAACATTTCTGCTCTTCACAAAATTCTGAAGCACATTGTTTAATTTGTCATATTTCCATCAATACAATCAAAAAACACAATAAGCTCAGCAGTCAATATGACAAATTCAAAGACCAACTTCGAACAGAAAATTTCCATGTGTTTGTATATTAATATAATTATACAACGACTTAGTTACTAAAAATCAATATCAATAATAATTCAAGCAATCCTATGCCACGCAATGTAGTGCGAAATGTCTTGTCGAAAAAATCTGTCATTTGTTTTTTACTGATCTATACATGAAATGATAAAAGTAACTTTTTTGCATTACTGGAATTAATTAAACATTCGTAAAGATCCAGATAAACCCATGATCATGTGGCCTCGTTAGTTAGAGTTGGTACTATAAAATCATTTCAGACTGGCCTTAGTATGCTGGTGACACAAAAAAGATGCCAAACGCCAGGACAAATGTAATTATTAAAACATTGAGTTTATACTGTAGTATTTTTGTTAATTTTAGGTTCATATATTTAGATTAAGTTATTTTTAGTGTATGTATTATTCTTTCCTTATTCAAAGCTTGTTCAAAAATGATTTTGATGGTTGTACATAGAATTTTACAATTTTTTATAATAAATACTGTAACTTGCAAATGTTGCAATAATAGTGGAATGCAAATATTAATATGTAATTGCATTTGAAATTGAAGAAAATAATAAAACTTAATCCAACTGTTTAGTTGCATCACAATATATGTCACAAACTAAAACTATCTTAAAAATATCTTTTAAGTATACATTATCAAAAACTGTTTGCGGCTCTTTTTACAATTTTTACAATGAGTTTGACACCACTGATCTATTCTAGACGATTCAAGCATTGCTTTGGGAGATTAAATTGAAATTGACTTCAATTAAATTGAAATAATCTCGCTATATTGAATACAAAATCGTTGCTATCATAAAGGTAAACCAATTCAGCCACTCGAAATATATTGGCCTTCACAAAGCAATGGAGGCAAAATTGAGAGTTCATGAGCTATGAACATTTGTCTTTTTCTTTGTCTTGAACTTTCCATACTCCACAGCCCCTATTAATTTTTTTTAATTTCAATTACCATGTGATGGTCATACATATCTTTAACTTGTATTTTCTGTCATGATGTATTATCTCAATGTGCCAAACTATTAATTAGTGCGCATATTTTGCTTCCAGATGACATAAATGTATTGTCATGTTTATTACCTCAGCTTGGAGTATTGACAAGAAAAAGGTGCCAGTAAATTATGTAAAAAAAATTTCAACTCATTGTTATAATCAGAATTCACAATCAATAGGAATTATAAACAGCCAACAATCAGTGAGAATTATATGCGAAATCCCTCAGAATAAATTTGTCTAAAATCGGAGGAAGGCAAAAAATATAGGTAGTTTCCATCCACACAAGCATTTCAAGGAGACTTGCTCGAGCCAAACTAAATGAGCATCGTCAGGTGATCGGTAAGGCTGCAAGTTGAATTCAGCCCTGCAACCTCCTGCATAGAAGATAATATTAATTAGTGGGCTATGAGCTAAATTCCTAAATTTAAACAAACCTCTATGATGCATTATGTACCAGCAATGTTACCTACGATTAACTGAATATGTAATATGTCTAATAAATTCACCTACAAAAGCAAGTTCGATAGGTGCAAACTTTGTGTTATGGAATTGTATCGCAGCACAGTTTTGTATGACACCCTCTTTAAATGAAATTTCAATGATTAAGCGCAAACATTAAAATTACTAACTTTGAACTTTGTCATTATCTGCAAAATGTTCCACACAAATCTTTCCGCTATCGCGTTTGTAATCTTCTCTGATAAAAAAAAACGTCTATGATGTCCAGAATTGCTCTTTACAGCTTGCCTGTTATTCCAGCTTTCCAAGTAAGCAAAATTTCTTAGATATAGAGATTATTTTGTTTCGTTACAGGCGCAAAAAGGCAGGTACTACACGTAAAAAAGACGCCGAGTAGCAAAAGCGAGCGGAAAACGGACGCGAAAGGCGACGAGAAATATGTGCATTGGAGCGTATCATGAAATACAATGTTTTGCCTGTAGTCTTATGGAGTGACGTCAGAGTTGCCTATCATGTTGTTTAATGTCATTGGTTTGACTTCTTTCTCTCTCCTGTTTATATTTCTGTTAGATTAATTCACGGGTGTCGCTGCTCGTTAACCAGTTTTGGTTTTTCGCGATTCCTTTCGCCCTGAAATGCCGTATTTAAATTCCTTTTTTATATTTATTTGCATGAAGTGTTTTTTTCTGTTTGGTGAAAAAATAAATTACTGATTACTGACTGATTAAGCTATCAGTACGGATTGTCACAATATGAAATTATAAAATAAAGACGGATACCATACAACGTCGAAGAGTCCGGCAATTTTTTTATTCATTTGTTTGGCGATTGCATGTTTGAAATAAATCACTCAGGAATCTAGGCAGCATACAGCGATAGCATCTTTGGCACAGACTGACAGGTGTGACGTCACACAATCGCTCATAGCGGAAGCTGGTATGCTACAAAGCCTCGTCATGCTTGACTACATAGTTTTTCGACTTCCGACTTTCGACGTTTCCCATGCGAATTATTTTGCTTTAGGCTGCGATTGGTTGGATTTTGATAACAATACCTGTGGGGTAGGTACCGTAAGTGATTCTAAACGATGGCGTGTTGTGCAATACCGGGATGCCATAACTCACAGAGATATAAAGGAGGAAGGTAAAGCCCGTTTTTAGATTCTTTCATGTGTTTTTCAATTTCTTGGATTTCCATTCTGTGTGTCAGTATGTTGTCTAAAATCAGTTATTTTATGGATCCAAGGTCTATGTTTCGTCTACGTCGGCCTGACCTGGCAAGAACTCCTGGTGAAAGAATACATCGTCAAAGGCTGACTAATGTTATGCTCTCGATTCGGGATTTCACAAAGGGCGATAACATTAAGAATTTGATACACAAAGAAAGGTGTGTGACTTGTTGTAATTTATTTAACACATATTTCAATATTGGGTATTAGTTTAGCGTGAGGTTTGCGGCCTTACGTAGCGTACTCGATAATACATCACACTAAAGTGCTAATGGGAGGTAGATCTTACGCTAAAGTAGCAAGCACCTCAACATTTTCCTTGGCTTGGGGGTTGCCGCATGATAATTCTATATTCTATTCAAACTTCCAAGCCCTGGGAATGATCACACGGTAGACCTCAGGTTTCCCCCAGGTAGGCTACATATGGTGTTAGCCCTCCTGCTAATTAAGCACCAACATTTTTTTTGCTTTCTATTTATTTCAGTTGTCATATTTGTGATAATCATTTTGCGAAGGAAGATATTTTGAGAGTACCAAACAAAACGAGTCTTAGACTTGGAGCGATGCCAACAAAGAATATGCCAGTCCCACAATGTAGCGCACCGGGATGCCATCACCCAAAGTAAGCTTTTGATAAGTTGAGTGTTTTCATTTCAAAGTCATTAAAATTCATTCATTAAAATTAGCCCGTTTCAAATGATTCCAGAGAAATCAAGGTACTTAGATAAATATACCTGAAGCATGCAACGGGCATTCTGAAGGCCTTACGCGGGCCCTCGTAGTAATTTTCGGCCCCTAGTCAATTGCGGAAATATTGTATGTCTGTTTATTTGAATTGATCGTTTAATATTATATTGGTCTAACTGTGACATTACAATATTTTATGCAAGATGTAATAATTATCTGAATCTTGCTAGGTGTTAAAAAATATGACGCTTTGAATGATGTAAGTATGTCAGAATGAGATTTTACTGCACAAATTGTCTGGCGGTATTGCACAATAACGTTGTTGTGAATCTCAGAGAGAACCTTGGGTAGCTCCTTGATTACAGTGGTTGCTGGTTCATAATTATCACATTTAAACTCACTGAAATTTTTTATCTCCAGTCATTTCAATCTGTAATGTAAAATTTTTTTTTTTTTAAAACTAGTGGGTTTAGATTTCCTAAGAGAATGAGGATTAAAAAGAAATGGATCGAAGCCATAAACAACGCAGGAGATTTTGGCAAAAGGAAATGGAAACCTAATAGCAAAGCTAATGTTTGTTATCAGCATTTTCTGAGAGAGGATTTCTGCTGTGATGAGTCAGGTGAGGTTTTAATTCAAGATAGGATTGTCATATTCATTTTGAGAGCAAATCGGGCAAAATTACTAGTACTCCCGTAGTATGTGTACCAGGTTCCTGATTTTCCTTATTTTGGTTGTATTACGAGTTCTGTTGTAGTACGAAGGACTGTTTGTGTTAGCCAAGTGAATATACCCCCTGTCGTTCCGTTTCTTTACACAACTTGATGTAAAATAGGCAAACAAAATGAGTTACCTCCATATTGGTACATATACTTCTGGAGAGCCAGTTCACTTAATTATACGCAAATGACTGCATCTTCTCTCGTCCAGTTACCACTCATTAAAGATCTCTGCTACATTTTCGGTGCTCCAGAAGTATGTGTACTAATATGGAGGCAAGGAATTTTGTTCGCCTACTTTGCATCGAGTTGTGTTAAGGGACTGAAACCTATAGGCAGGGGGTATATTCACTTGGCTAACACAGACAGTTCCCAAACTTGTAATAGAACTAAAACAAGGAAAATGAGAATGAAATTACGCCCTAACCTGATACACACACTACCGGAGTCTTCAATACCTGCCAATTCACATAACGCCGAATGAATGGGGTAGGTAATGCTGGAATAGAAAGATTTTTCGTCCTGAAAATAGTAGTGACTAATGTAAATGTATATAACCTTGTTCTGAGTGAAAAACAAAATTGAATTAGCAAAGGCGGTTCCATTACATTTGAACCCACGTACATTTGAACTCATGACAATTGCACCTGTATGCTATAGCACCTATGGAATTTTTTTTGTTTCACGGATAGTTAAACCCATACTAACCCTAACCCATGGGTTATAGCACCCGCATATAGATTGAACCCGTGGATATACGCATGGGTTCAAATGTACATGGGTTCAAATGTACGGTCACCAGCAAAGGCATTTAGTTGGCTTTATAAAAATATACTCAATAATAGCGGGATCATGCTATGCGTTTGGGCCTTGTTTACTATCGTGCGTGACACGGTGGTGTGGCACATCGTGCTAGGCGTTTGTAGTACGCTCATCAACTTATAAGAGTGGCGCTCTTGTGCAAATTCTCCCGAGAAAAGCTATAAATACGTCGTGTAATAAAAGCTAACACCATTTTTCTATTGCAGGAAAGATACTCAAAGCGCTCAAACCTACTGCAGTACCTTCTATATTCAACACCTACGACGTGGAATTAAACTATGTTAAATTAGCGATTGCTAAACCTCTGTTAGAACCAAAAATGAAACCTAAAACAGTTCAAGAGATACCTGTTTCCTCAGTTTTTCAAGATGGCGAGCAAGCACATGTCAATAATGTTGTAATAGACTTGACAAAGGACACACCGAGCCCAGATATAGTTGAAAAACTATTCATCACAAATATCAGAGGCTCAAATGAAATACCACTTTCGAACGGACATACGGGTATAAACTCAAACAATGCAGATATCACAGAAAATACCAATCTGGAAACTACGGACTTTTTCAAAGTGATTAGCATTGAAGACACAAAATCGAACATAAATTCTGAACAAGCACCCCCAAATACTGAACCGTTGAGTGCCAACAATTCCTTACATATGACTGTGGACCAAATTCCCATCGACAAGAAAAATGGAATAAATGAAAATCAAATGGTATCTGCTAGCCCATATTCGGATATTACCCAACAGACCGATGGGGGCTTGGGTAACAATTTTGAAAGAAATATGGACTCCATGCCTTTAACGTCATCACAGAAAGATACCTTCCCCAGTCCGCTATTGAAGACTCCGGTGAGGCCCGCCAATGCAAGCAATATTAGTGAGTCCTGCCTAGGGAATGGGAATCAAATTAGAAATTGTGAAACTAATATAGACCAAAAATATGTGAAATACTCCCCGAAACATACTGTGTTATCGAAGTCACATGGCCTACCTTTGACCAATGGTTTGGGGGTTGAAAACAAGATGGAAGGGAGCCTAAGTAGCAATTGTGAAACAAGTGTCGTTCAAACATCTACTACGTACTATCAAGAAAATGCTATCATATCAAATTCGCTTGGGCCTTCTTCAAATAACCCAACAGACCTTATCGAAGCACCGCATAATCCAAGTATCCAACAGTCTCATAATGAAGCGAATATTGAACAAATGGATATAGCGGAAGAAAACACATTAAATTCAAAGCTAAATGTTCTGGCAGGTGATAAAGAGCCATCACTGACAGCCCAAAAAATTGAAATAGAAAAGGGCAAAGAATCATTAATGGAATCAGAAACGTCTAACGGTAATACAGTTATACAGAATACTGAAATGGAGATTGACAATACTGCAGCTAGTAATGAAATAAGTTTAACAGATCCGAACCAAATACCCTTGTATGGTAATAATGTGAAAAGTGCGATTCATAAGCTGTCTTTTTTACCAATGCAAGCTGAATCTAACTTTTCGTCATCCCAAAATTTTGGAGGGTCTGATCCAAATATTTTGAAATTGAATATTGACGTAACAGATATGGCAGCAGAACATACAATACAGGCTGGCACCTATTTTATGCCTTCCCAAAATCATAGTAGCGAGTCCACAGGACATAGAAAAGGCCCAGATCAAGATATTTCAAAGTCGAATACTGATATGATTGCAGATACTGAAGGTTTTGTGGAAGCAAATAGCCATTTACCATCGGACACCCCTCAAATATCAAAAGATCTCAATGGAAAATTGTGGCAAAGCTACCAAAAAAGCAATGTTCATAATCTTCCAGAAATGGTGCATAAAAATTCTGAAGGCTCAGCCTTGATTGTTAATGGGAAAAAAGGAAATTTGCTGTTACAACAAACACTGAGCAATGTGGCATTTACAAATTATTTTAAAATGAACAAACAAAAAACGCTTGGAAATTTATCAGGTAAAAAAATAATAATTGGAAAGCCTGATGATGAAACTTTGATTTCCTTACGAAAGAGGACAGTACAGAAACCTCAATGTGAGGAGAAATTTGATAAATCGCAGGCATATTCTGTGGGTCACGAAATCAAGGAATACTCTGCGCTTCTGAAAAAAGTATCAATGGATAACGGTGAAGACCCATGTGTATTGATGCCCATACCTGGGACAGACCCCCAAATATATCTACCAAAAAATTTAGAAAATTCTTTGTATTCTGTCCTGTTGGCAAACGGAATATCAGAAAAAGAGTGCATTTTACAACGATTGGAATCCCTTGGTGGAGATATGAGAACCTTAACTGGCTTTGATAGCTATGAGCACTTTGATTTATTTTTTAACATGCTTGGCCCATTAGCGTTAGAAATGACTTCCAAAGCGTTGAAATCGCGCGAGCAACTTTTCTTGGTTCTTGTTAAATTATCTGGTGCGAAATCTGACATTGAAATATCTAAAGCGCTTAAAATCGGGCCCACCAGTGTTCGAATAATTTATGAACGATGGGAAGAATTCATGTTGAATCAACTACAAAGCGTGTTGGGAACGCAGAAAACTGAGTGGATGTCTGGCATGTGAGGGGGTTATTTTGCTCGAAGCTAGGTCCAAGGACGTCAACTAAATGTGAAAAGAGTACTGATAGAAGAGTTGCAGGTTTGCTCAAAGCAACGTCTCAACCCCACAACTAAAAGTGGAAAGAGTACTGATAGAAAAGTTGAAAGTTTGGTCCAAACAATGTCCCAAGCCATCAACTAAAAGTGGAAAGAGTACTGATGGAAGAGTTGCAAGTTTGGTCTAAACGATGTCCCAAGCCGTCAACTAAAAGTGGAAAGAGTACTACTGGTAGAAGAGTTGCAACTAATATTATAGGGGCTTTAACACAAATTCAGGCTTGTGAGACTGCCTATATATAACAATTCTTATTGCTCCATTTTTTATGCTTTTTTATACTTGTTTTGTTCATTTAGAATTTTCCACTGTGATCAATGCTGGGTTATATTTTTCTTATTTGGGCGAAGTCCGACGTAATTTTTTTTTATTTGGAGTGATGGAGTTAAAGTAGGGGTTTCGCGTAGAGCGCTGGGTGGGTTCGCTTCTGTGCACGTTAATTGAATAGATTTGTTTTGTATTGTACCACCAGTGCAGTAAAGGAATCTAGCCCATTCTTTGTTCGACGAAGTCTCTGGAAGTGTTGATTTTGATAAGAGTTTTTCAGCTTAGTCTTAATAAATTGTAATGCAGGTAGTTTACGCAGAGTAAATTTCACCAGACAGATCGATTTGTCATTTTGAGTTCTTTCTAAGGAAAACCGATAAGACGGCTTATCCATATGGCGAACTACGGCCTCTCGTCCGGTTACCATACCAAGTCGGGGATAGGATTAGTTATATTGTTTTTCGGAAGCATGGACTTGGTGATGGAGGAAGCCGTAACCGGCCAGCGGTTACGTGAACCACCCAACGACGGCGAGGAGTCCAGCAATCCTCTCCCACATAACCATCCCTGCATGGGATTCGAACCCACGCAGAGTAATTAGAGGTGCGGTAGCGAGCGTATTCCTAACGCTTAGCCCGTTGAGTCACACCGCGGTGTAAACAGAACATAAAAAAATAGGGGCCGGTGCTTGAATACCCGCCCGCTGTAAAAGCTGATTTTTCAGTGGTAGAAAACATTGGGAAATAAGAAGCACTTTTGTCACAACTCTGTTGAATTTTGAGCGCTGGTAGATAACACTCACGCCCTAGGCGTCCAATTACATAACAGATAGCATTGATTACGTAACACCGTGGTTCTCAAACTGGGCGTCGTTTCAACGTACGTTCGGCGTGAATAAATTGACATGGAAAAAGGAATAATGTCGTCAAATATTTGTCTTCAAAGATGCCGTAATTTTTGTATATAATTTTACTTTAAAAATAACAAGCGTCCGTGCGTGAGGGCCGGTTTGAATAAGGGCCCGGTTAGTGAGCTGGTTAAAAAAATATGGGCCCGGGCTACAAAACGAGCAAATACGGTATGTTAAATAAAGGTGCGGCGCGTAGTTTCACCCAGTTAAATTCATTGTGGGGCCCCAAGATAATAGTCAGCCTTTTCAAGGCTCCATAACAGCAAAAGTTTGAGAACCCCTGGTCTTGGGCAGGGCTACTCGGCTATTTTTACCAAAGATCTGCATACAACACTTTAAAATTATTTGGGTCCAGTCTTTCCAGAAATTATATTTTGGCATCCTTAAATGCACACTTCCTCAACCAACCAGCTAATGATTATTAGCAAATCAAGATTGTTTATTATGGTGTTATAGTTCTTTTCATTTATATTCAAAACTATAAAATTCATTTTATAAAAGGAAACTTGAAAAGTGATCCAAAATGAAGAATTATGTGCGGTCCGAATCTGATACTCGAAAGGTCCAGACTCTGACCGCCAGTTGAGTAGCCCTGTTTCGAAGTACTTATTTTAGATTGTGAAGAAAAATCAGAAACCTAACCCCCCGTCCAATAACAGAAAGTCTCGACTGCGCCGCATTCTGTGATGTAAATCCACTTATATTATTACAGTAGAAAAATCACAACTCAATGGAACTGTACAATGACATAAGGTTGTAATCACTGGAAAAAATTTTAATCCAAAAGTTTGGAAAGAATTAGTCAATAGGGAGTTCACAGCAGGGTAATGCACACATTGAGCAACTACTAAAATTTGGATCTTTTTTTATGAAGTTTCTTTGAATGTCTATGTCTATGTCCTCGACTATAAGTGGAAAGGGTATTGATATACAGGGTGTCGATGAAGTCTCTTTACAATTTTAATTTCGTTATTTAAATCATGTTGTCAATATATCTGAACCAGGTTTGTTATTTTTTAATTGTTCGTAAGTGTTCAAGTATTTTTACTTCATTTAATACATGTGTGAAGACCGAAACAATATTCGGTAACAATAAATTACTTTTGCAATTTTAAGACTTTATGGACACCCTATATAGGTTGCAAGAATACACTGAATTCGATTAATTTAAATAATAAGTAAATTCCAGACAATTTCTGAGCTTTATCTAGAAATTTTTAACCAATTTGTCCATTTACTTTACCAGTAATGAACGGGGCCAGAGATAGCAACAAATTTGAAAAAAGAGTTTTTAAGGTCAAAGTTTTTTTCAAGGGTATTCATCGTCCTCCTCAGCCACTTCCTTTGCGAACTCGATGTCTTGAAGTTCTCTTTCACGGCGCTCTTCCGCGCTCTCTAAATCAGCGTGGTATGATTTTGGGGGAAACCTCATTGCCATAACTGAATTACGATAGATATCCAAGCAAAATTCGATTCGATTATGGAATGCTTTCTGCGGCTCCCGTGTCCCATAAACATCAGTTGTATCACGAGTACGAACATACCCTTCCTCGTGATTAATTTCCGCTTCAATGACTCCGTCTTTAATCGCCTTGGCGATGATAAACTCCGCCTCCTCTGCAGAATCGAGTTGTAATTTTTTCGCAGCGTCAGTGAGGAAAATTCTAGAATATCCGACAGATATTTGTCGAACTCCAGTTTTGATAACATTATGACGGACTCGTAAAATAAGCGTGTACATGCGATCCGCCCGGAAAACATCTCCATGCTTTTCTAAATTCTCATTGAAGAGCTTCAAGTCTCCTGTCCGAACCGCTTGTGTTAACTCGAAATACGGTATCAAAGCACCCCTTATCGATTCTTTTTTGAATTGAGCACGCTCTGGAATTTCTCCGAGAAGTAACTCAACCGTGACAAGCAATTTAGTCACAGTTTGCTTGAATCCGACAGCAGTTGCTTGCGGGGCTTTGCGAAGAGCGCTGAGTAGCGTCTGGTGTGCTTCTGAGTACTCTAATTGAATAGCTTTAATTCTACCAGTGTAGTAAAGGAATCTTGCCCATTCGTTGTTCGACGATGTCTCCGGGAACGTTGATTTCGATGCAAGTTTTTCAGCCTGGTCGTACAAATTATAATGCAAGTAGTTCCGAAGAAGTAAATTCAACAGCACAGATTGGCTTTCCTGGTCGTGGTTCAACGTTGCAGTTCGCAGTCGAGAATGTAACACGCCTCTTATGTCCTCCAAACGGTTCGTCATTTCATAAGCTCTGCTGTAATAGAAATAACATTTCGCAGCCAAACTGTCAAGTGAACGGCGATTTTGGCTCACAAGTTTCGTGACAATTGCAGTTGATAACTTAACAGCCTCATCGTACGAATTTTTATCAACAACGTAGATCAGCACTAGGAGGTGGATGTAAATATCAGTCTCCGGAATTCGAAAACTCTTTGCTTGTCGCGAAGGCGGTGCTGAAGCAGCGTCTGCACTTTGTTTTGTAGCTGTTTCCATAGGTTCATCAATGAAGGACAAAAGCATTTCTTTATTTGCATTGTCAGTAGCTTCTCTTCCATTGTACACGAGCGAGATGATTTGATGAAATATTTCGGGATTTAATCTTCTTCGAGTGGCAGGGATTGACCGCATTACTCTCATAGCATGACGAGGCTCCTTCATAGTCACGGAACGATCTAAAAGTCGTAACTGTTCTTTGAAATCTTCAATAAAAGCTTTATCAGCCTTTTCTTTCGGGTCAATTTCATCTTTTTCTGGTTTTTCTTCTTCTTTTTTCTCAACTTCCTTCATTTCGACATCTTTTGTTGACGCCTTAGACGCCCTTTTTCCCTTAACCATTTTGAGGATATTAGATTTAATGTTACGTACAATTCTAGTAATAAACAGAATAAATAAACTTTTGTAAAGCTGCCAAAAAATTTATCTTCAGTTTCTATTGGACTGTATGAACTGAAACATGGTTCGTGGTTATGATTACTTACCAACACCATTCATTAGCTTACGGTACCCGATATGTACCGTACCTTTGACAGTAACAGCATTCCCAAAACAATAAATTCATTTTGAATTCACTAGTCTACAATCTGACAATAAAATACCAGTAATAAATTATCGTATCTTGGGAATCCATAAATGGCCTTCCATACCGCAGATTTTCAAATAATTCTCAAGAGGTAAAAAATAAAACTCTATTTAAACTCATACAACTGAAGTATAAAACAATATATGACAGATAATGCTAGCATATTGCTATAAACTGCAACTCCCTTCACAAAGCTAAGCCCCGAGAAATGCTGATTCACATGCAAGTCATGTTTAAGCGATGCCTTTGGGGTGCAAGGAGTCGCATTAATCTGACGGTCACGAAAAGCCGTAATCGTATTTCTCTTGGGGGAAAAGTAGCATAAGCGTGGTTCCCTTGGTTAGTAAAATTAGCTGCTCCAATCGCTCTGTCACATCTAACGCAGTAATTGGGATATTTTTTATAATGGTTTTCAGGCCGACTTCATAGAAGGAAGGAAGGATTTACATATTTATCCCGGAAGAAAGGAAAGCCGACAAGACGGCTTAATCATATGGCGAACCACGGCCTCTCGACCGGTTACTGGTCCAGGTCGGGTATGGGATTAGTTAGCCAGTTATTTGTTTTCAGAAGCATGGACTTGATGGTAGAGGAAGCTGTAACCAACCAGCGGTTACGTGAACCACCCTACGGCGGCGAGGAGTCCAGCAATCCTCTAGCACATAGGTTCTCAAAGTGCTCCGTACGGAGCCCCAGGGCTCCGCGAGAGAAACCCAGGGGCTCCGCGAGCAATTCGATTACTTTTCAAAATAATAACTAGTTTTGTAACTGTTCAAAGAAGCAATAACAACTTTGATAAAATGTGACAACAATATAGCCTCGAAATATGGCAAAGAGGCGCAATTAAAAAATGAAAATATTATTTATAAGCTGGAGCGCAGCCAGGATTCTCAAGAGGTGGAGATTTGAATCGGAAATTTCCGCGCAACATTCTTTGCAATTATAAAAAACGGATAACGAGATTTCTGTTGCGTAAAATATTCAATGTATGGCCGATGCGAGCATTTAAAGTGTCTTGTCGTAACAATTCAATTGTACTCATTGTTACTCGAGTTTCATTCGAGATTACTATTAGGATTACTAAAATGAAAGAATACTATTCTAAAAATTCATAAAATACGTGATAAACTGCCAACTATAAATAAATTGGAGTCGTATTTTTGCGATCTTGGAATTTGTCAAACTTGATTTGTTCTTTTGCACTCGAGATTATTATTAAGCAAGATATCGTCGTCTAAAAAATCACAAGATCTGGGCAAAATACGATTGGACTTTATTTTAATGCATGCGGCTCCGTCGGTAGTTTCAGAATAAAAAAAGGTAAATCGCGCACACAATTGACTGTGTTTCGATTTCGCAGTTACTATATACGATGAATAAATATTTTAGAATGCCGTTTTTCAATTAAGAAATTTGGGTTGCGGATTTACCTCTTTATTATTAATTATTATTTTTAGCATTTCGTCGCCGATGACTATATGGTAACATGTTTTTCACATTGAATTCATAATTCCCCACGAGAACAAAAAAGCAATTATCGCCGTCATTGTGGAACAATACATGTATATGCCGAAGAAAAGTTTTGATTTAGAGAGAATAAACACCGGCGTAAAGATGTTTAAAAACATGCCATGCTGACGAAAACTATCGGTGATTGTAACAAAATGCAATCGCGCACGTTATTAGCGGTCTTTTAAGTCTTCCGAAAATGTCAGAAGGGAAAAGATTCGACCCCTAGTTTATTAATATGTTTGTCAAGTGTCAAATTTACAGCTTTAGTAAGAGTATATATAATTTATCTTTGAAATTTCGATTTATTTGAGACTTGCATTAACCCCATTAAAAAAAGGTTTAGCATTTAAATCAAGTTAAGTACTTTTAACTTACTCAGGAATATTTATCGGAAAGCTACAATTTTAACATTTCGTTTGGGGCTCCGCGAATAATAGTCAACCTTTTCAGGGGCTCCGCAACACCAAAAGTTTGAGAACCCCTGCTCTAGCACATGATCATCCCCGCATGGGATTCGAACCTGCGAACCCACGAAGGGTAATCAGAGATGCGGTGGCGAGTGTATTCCTAACGCTTAACACGATGCGCCACACCGCCGAGCCAAATGCGCGGATGTAATGTAGGAGATGTAACTCGACATACCGATATAGATAGATAGTTTATTTTGAAAACGGACAATACAAACAAATTAAAAATGGAGATTTCCGGAGAGCGAGCAAAAAAGTTTAAAACAAGATGAGTACAGTATCATGTGCCTCACCAACAGATATTATAAATTTTATGGTAATTTAGTACATTATTGACCATCATAAAAGAATCGGGTTTAATATGACGTAAATATATACTACATAATAATAAAGACAGCACTATGTGAAAATATTACTACAATCATTAACAGTAAATTGCATTATATACGAATAAACTTACTCTGAGAAGTTCGAGCCTATATTCTCACTGGTGTGACGCATTGTGCTCAGCATTAGGAAAACACTCATTATCACGCCTCCGATTACCCTGCGTGGGTTCGAATCCCGTGGGAAATAAATATGTGTGAAAGGATTGCTGGACTCCCGTTTTTGTAGGCCATGGTAATTCACGTAACCGCTGTCCGATAATTAGAAGATATCGGGAGGACATTACTGTAAATGTGACGCATCGTGCCGACATTAATTGCTAACCCTCTCCTCAGATATTATTATGTTAATCCTATTTCATTTCGTCAACAAAGTCATTGGAAAAAGTCTGAAAGGAATTCTCGATTTCAGATGGTATGTCATAGGATTAGGTCATTCCACATTTTTTCTTCTCGGAGATGATTATGATAATTCCAGCCTTTGGACGTGTTGATTTCAGTCCTGTGAATGAAAACAACGCAAAGTAAAAGTTGCTCAGAAGTCGGAAGGGCAAATACCAAAGGGTATAAGGCTACGACATCAGATAATATAAGTGAAGATAGTTTTTCATATTTGTACAAAGGAAGAGGACAGACAATTAAGTGGCTAAATCTTTTGGCGAGTTAAACCACGTCGCATCCAGTTGCCAGCCCATACCGAGTTGGACTTTATGGCGGGGAAAACTGTATCCAATCAGCGGTTACGTGAATAGCAATCATCGTGCACATAACTATTCCCCACGGGATTCAAATTTGCGAACCCACAAAGGGTAATCAGAAGTGCGATGGAAAGAAACGACAACCGCCGAGCTGGCTGCATATTTTCAATATGATGCCGTATTGCAGAAAGCTACACTTTAGGTGTTGTGCTTATTATTCCTGTATTGTGTGATTTTTAATTTCCAAAACAATGAATGTTAGTGTAAACTGTTGTTTAGGTTTTATATATATAACAAGAGAGCAACGCTCAAATATATGGACACGTTGACCAGAGCGAAGCAGTCCTTACCTATGACGTTACCGGTACCTTACCGTACCCTCAAAAATTCCGAATTCACATTCTCAAGAATTTTAGGATAGGATAGGATTTACATATTTTTACCGGGGGAGAGGAAAGCCGGGTATGGGATTAGTTATACAGTATTGTTTGTTTTCGGAAGCGTAACCAGCGGTTACGTGAACCACCCAACGACGGCGAGGAGTCCAGCAATCCTCTCGCACATAACTATCCCTGCGTGGGATTCGAACCTGCAAACCCACACAGAGTAATTAGAGATGCGGTGGCGAGCGTATTCCTAACGCTTAGCCCGTTGAGCCACTTGCTGCGCACAGTCATTCATCACGCTTGGCGGATTAAAAACCGTGTTTCCATAATTAAAATGTAATACAGCGCAATTTTGGATGAAATATTAGATCTCCTAGGATTTATAGTAAATTTGGGGAAAAATAAAAGTTATAGCCTTCTGGAGAAAAAATCAATCCTCAACCACTGAAAATTTCAAAACAATTGGTCCAGTATTCGAAGAGAAAAGCGATTTTATCGTGACGAAGAAAAAGAACGTCAATCAACAAGAACAACAACATAATATCAAAACGACCCATAGGTACACTCATGTGTCCAAATATAAAAACGATTCATAACTTGCGTGTCCGATAATTGAGCCCTCGTTGTTGCAAAAAAGTTCTCTCACTTTCAACGTGTTACGTCGCCGTTCTGGATGATTGGCTATGAATCATCTGTTCCTGACGTCACATGTTGTTCTTCAGTGAAAAATTTGCAGCCAGATCGGGCTTCTGGGTTTCCGCTGGCTGCGTTTCACAGTTTTATCTGATGGCTGCGGCCGTCAATTTGTAATAAACTTAGAAGTAGCGCCATGGTACCAAAGGCTGGAAGGCGAACAAACAGGACGAAAATTCAGAATATACCCTAAATTACGCCCGGTCTTGATTAACCCTTTCCATGCGATTTTTATTTTTTATAAAATAATCGTATTTGCTACACCGACTATATGCATTTGTACCCCCACAACTAATCGATCGACTAACGAAAAAGTAATGATCCTCTGCTGCCCACTGACGGCTCGTTGGAAAGCTTATTTAAAGAGCTTGCAATTGGCGATTGAAAAAAAATTTTTTTTTTTAAAAGGGGTGGTCTGAGTCACAAACCGGATAAAAAAAGGCATTTTTTTTTCTTGGGTGTTGAAACTTCAAACCGTGATAAAAAATAGAAATATTCGCTAAATCCTTTACTGTTACCGCTTCTTGGTTGGCAAACAATGGCATAATATTGCTGTAGCAATTTCGTTATCTTACTCAAAATATTTTGGTAGATGGAAGGGGTAATATGTCTTCTATTACCACCCAAAAAACACCAAAATTTGCATAAATTTCAAAAACACTCCCTCGTTCCGCCGCAAATAAAATTCCCATGGTAAACGAGAGCGAGATTTACCGTCGCTTATGTTAATCTCGAAGAAGACTTCTTATCAATAAACTAAAACCCGGAAAAACTAGAACAACAGTTTGCGACCCATTGCTAAATAAAACAGTGGAGTACATCAACGTACCCGCCGCAATCTAGCGAGTTTTATCGTGGGTACGTATACGTGCCCACCGCACGGAAAGGGTTAAGGGCCCGTTTGAATAGCCGCCCGTGTGAACAGGACATAAAAATAAATAAGGGCCGATGCTTGAATACCCGCCCGGTGTAACAGTTTTTTTTTTGCGGATTTGTACCGTACCTGCGGTGCGTAGAAAAAGTCAAAATTTTCATTATTCTCGTTTAAATCATACTTGAGAACTGGAAATGACAATATACGGTATTAATTACTGTAACGATCGATCTTATCTACCGGTACCGTATTTTTGTGTGTAATTTTTCTTCAAAAATAATAACAAGCGCCCCTGCTTGAATAAGGGCCGGTTCGAATAAGGGCCCGGTTAGTGAGTATGTTTAAAAAAATAAGCGCCCAGGCTATTAAACGAGCAAATACGGTATTTAATAAAATGGAGGATAATTATTACAGGATTCACTGATTTATGTTAAGGGAGAATTTAGCAATGCACGGATGCCTGGCTGCACCAACCACGGACTTCAATGTTCAGATGTTCCGCCACTCCAATGTTTAAGTGGACTAGTTGAGTGCAAAACTGGAATTTATTTTTTTATTGGCCAGATAGGAAGCAGTTTGGTACAAGGGCTTAAGCTGAAATTATATGTCTTCCACCTTATTATACATTATAAGGGTCTCTTGTAGTTTCGTACCTAACATACTTCTAGCGGGCGTAGCATGACAATTTTTTCACGTATCAATCCTAACCCTCACCTGACTACACCATCCAAAAATTACATCATTACGACTTCACAGTGACGTAATAGAGCCCTTCAAACTATATGAACTGCCATACAAGACGCGTAAACGAGCACCCAAAATCGAACAGTTCTTTCTCTCGTTTCCTCGTCGCAACGGTTCCAATAGGAGAGAGATCGATAACTTCAGTCAGTTCTTTATCGTGAGCGCCAATGCCATTTCGGGCGATCGTACGAATATTTGGCAAGCTCTATGACGTGATTGTGATGTCGTAGTGACGTAATTTTTGGATGGCTTAGTCAGATGGGGGTTAGGATTGACATATCAAAAAATTGTTATGCTCGCCTACTAGAAGTATGTTAGGTACGAAACTACAACAGACCCCAATCTAATACCATTTCAGGATTTATTGATTTATGTTGACATTCTGAAAACACAACACTCGGTAAAAAAAACCATATTACAGAAATGCCTGGAAAACGAGCAAAACTTAAGAATAAAGTTTATAACGTGTAATGCATGTGCTCGGTCACCAAAAATGACACAAATAATAACAATTATGACAAGAATATCGGTCAGAGACCGAAGACTTAATGATCGAAAGTTAGGGGATTCCCCAAAACAGAAACTGCGGTTTCGATTTATCCGCTCTTACTCCACAGCGACATCATGTGTCACATCACTAATTAATTAATAACTCGCTTATTATTCGGCATAATTCATTCAATAGACTTCTGGTCCGAGATATGATGAATGCACATGCAAAATTTGGAGGAGATTCAACTTTGCTTTCCTACGAAAGTGTCTAACAGACAAAAACCTATTAACATACTTACCGATCTTAAGATCGATAAGTACTAAAAGAGACTCTATGAACAGCAGTGACAGGTCCCTCGGTCATGAAAACGAGGCAATCTATGGTTAAAATGCGACTGATTAACTCGATGGAGAAATATTTTTATATATTAGACGCTCGTTGGCACCCAGATTTGAACTTTGCAGCTTTTGTGAGGAATAATTACTTAAAATTATGCCTGACTGCCTGAGGGGGTTGCCTGTTATCTGAGAATGGCATCTGTAACAATTATAGTCCTGTAGTCGATGCATTTGAAATGATTAATTTAAACACTGGGAACTCGCAGAGAGCAAAAAAGAGTGTAATTGTTTAGTTACGGCAAACAGAAAACACAGGCACAGCAAAATATTGGTGAAAGCAAAATCTTCTGACGATATGACATCGCAGTTAGTTACCTCCCAATTGCTGGATTTGTGTATATCGAAAGTATTTGACACATATCAGTGCTGTATGGCATAGTTCTTCGATTCCAAGTACAGCCCCCAAATAAATAACATCAAATAGAACCAAGTGCAATTTCAAGTATTTTGTGGCGTCTAGAACTGCCGCAAAACCATGGCGGGATTTCCAAACCATGGCCGCTATGACCAAACCCACGGCACGGCGACTGACTGTTTAGCTGCCGTAATCACGGCAGCTCGCTATTGGTTTGTGTACCACCAATTTTGCTGCCATAACCACGGCATGTCGGCTGTAATAGCAGGGCTGCCCCTGATGGTGATAAATATTGGGTAAGTTGGAACACTTTTCTTATGAAAACAATTTTGATGTATTTGGGGTTAGGTTTAGGTTTAAGTAGATATAATTCCGCATGATAAACTAAAATATTGTACATGACTTTGTAAATATACCGATAATACCGCCATAAAACCATGGCAAGAGATGGCGGGTACATTCGTGGCAGAAGCTGCCTCAATATAACAGTGAAAAAAAAAATCTTGATTTATTTTTTGTCATACTTTTGTACCTACTTACTTCAGAATCAAAAAAAAATAAATTAGGTAAGTTAAAACCCCTCCTTAATGTATGACAGTCTGGGCCTCCATAGCTTTGTGCAATAAACTAAAAGGAAGTTCAATCTAAAAATATTACCATTGAATTTCTCAGAAAAAATAATTCGATATACTGAAGAAAAGTTACCATAGCATTTGGGAGTTTTCAGCAAAAATCGCAAGTTTAGTCATGTGACAGTTGCGATTAATTTACGATTATTATTGAAACAAGCATGACACAAACTGACCAGTGCCAGACACCCTCGCTTAGAGTGTGGGGACATCTTGAAATTAGAGAACATACTGTTTACTCGAGTAGTTTATTTGTATTCTCTGTTGATAAATAGAACATCAGTCTTTTTCCTACTAATTTTTTCAGTTAATATTCTTTATTTTAGCTGTATTCACACAATATCTGTAATTATGTTATAAGTAAAAAATACAATAAAAAGCAAACCATTTTAATATGGATTTATATGGAGGATTTACATTTTGGTTGGTATTTTATTTCATTGGATTAGCCGCCTGTACGAGTATCACAAAACGCGATTCAATTGATGATTTCACCACTCATGACTTTAATAAATATCATCATTATGATTACTTAGTCGCCACACTTGATGGCTTACAGAATCAGTTTCCTGATCTTGCGCGAACAGGATCTATCGGTCAATCAGTACAAAAACGTGAACTAATGTACATAGAAATTTCTAAAAATGTCGCACAAGAAAGCCCAGGAAGGCCAAAGGTCAAATTAGTGGGAAATATGCATGGCGACGAAACCATCGGTAGAGAAATTTTGATCTATCTCGCCCAACATCTACTTGGGAAATACGAAACAGATGACAGGGCGAAATATATCGTGGATAATGTAAGACTATTCATCATGCCTTCTTTGAATCCTGATGGGTTTGAGTTGGCAATTGAAGGTTCTTGCACGTCGAGGTATAAGGGACGAGAGAACGCGAATTCCGCTGATTTAAATCGCAATTTTCCAGATCAATTTGACACCCCAGTTGGTGCAAAAAAACGGAAACAAAGCCGCCAACCCGAAACGACAGCAATGATTGATTGGATACTGAAAAACTTTTTCGTGCTTTCAGCAAATTTTCACGCTGGTAGCGAAGTAGCAAGTTACCCATTTGATGACTCTGCAGATCATTCTTATGGACATGAAAGCCAAGCTCCTGATGATATATTTTTCCGATACATGGCGCGTACTTACGCCGATAAACATTTAACAATGAGTAAACCTGGACAAAAATGCGGGACAGATCAGTTTGAGAATGGAATTACTAACGGTGCTAAATGGTATGACGTTCCAGGCGGTATGGAAGATTTCAATTACTTACAAGGAAATTGTTTTGAAGTTACATTGGAATTGACATGCTGTAAATATCCGATGGCCTCTGAGTTGCAACGGGAGTGGGGAAAAAATAAAGAAGCTCTTCTAAGTTTTGTGGAGCTTATAAAATCCGGTATTTGGGGGTTTGTAATTGATGGTGAAACAGGAGAAAAGCTACAAAATGTCATTGTTGAAGTTGTAGGCATTGAGAAAAACATAACAACAGCGGAACATGGAGATTTTTGGCGCCTTCTTATCCCTGGTTTTTACGATTTAAAATTTCATCGTGAAGGATATAAAAGCTCGGAGCCGATACCTATGATTGTGGTACAAGGAACGCCAAGTAGAATGAACGTTTCTCTCTATAAAGAGAATTCATCATTTGAAGAAAATTCTGAAGTGCTCCCTACTACGTCTAGTGGTGAAGAGATGATATCAGTATCCCTCAACGAAGATACGGATCTCGATAATGAAGGAAAAACAAAAACGATCGTTGTTTCACCAGACATAAACACACCTAGTTCGGCCACCACGGAACCAGTTAACGAGGAAAGCAAACTGAACGAAATTGTCAATATAGTTGGAAACATTGAATCACAACTGGAGTTCCAATATCACGACCACGAAGCGCTGACAAAATTTTTAACAATTTATTCGCAACTGTTTCCTTCGATTACAAGACTTTACAGTATTGGGGAGTCTGTGCAAGGAAGAGAGCTTTGGGTTTTAGAAATTTCTGACAATCCTGGGGTTCATGAACCCGGGGAACCAGAGTTCAAATATATAGGAAACATGCACGGAAATGAGGTCGTAGGTCGCGAGATTTTATTGAATTTGATAACGTATTTATGTTATGGATATGGTGATGATAAAAAGGTGACTCATATTGTCGACAACACGCGAATTCATATCATGCCTACGATGAACCCCGATGGGTTTGAAATTGCACAAGAGGGCGATATAGAGGGCACAAAAGGCCGTGAAAACGCAAATAAAGTCGACCTGAATCGTAATTTTCCAGATCAATATTATCCAAACAGAATCCGTGACCCAGAAGTTGAAACTGTAGCTATCATGAAATGGCTCAAATCGTACCCATTTGTCCTTTCGGCTAATTTACATGGAGGATCCCTTGTAGCAAATTATCCGTATGACGATTTACCAAATAGGGGCCAACGGAGAGGGGACCATGGTTACAGCAAGTCCCCCGATGACAATATCTTTATCCATCTTGCGAAAGTTTACTCGCAAGCGCACCGTACCATGCATAATGGTAAACCATGCGTTGATTTATTTCCCGGGGAAACTTTTGACGAAGGAATCACGAATGGTGCGGATTGGTACTCGGTCGCTGGCGGAATGCAAGACTGGAATTACGTGAATACGAATTGCTTTGAGATTACTCTTGAATTAGGATGCATGAAATACCCTTGGCACAAAGATTTGGAAACTTATTGGAAGGACAATAAGAACGCACTTGTTGATTTTATGGACGAGGTCCACAAGGGGGTGACGGGATTCGTTTTTGACACAAATGGGGTGCCGATTTCAAACGCTGTAATTTTAGTTCAGGGAATTAAGCATAACATCACAACAGCTAAGGATGGTGATTTTTGGCGCCTCCTAGTGCCAGGAGATTACAAATTAACCGCTTTTAAAGATGGATATATTGCAAGAAGTTTTGACGTGAAAGTCACTTCTGATTACGCTGTGGTACAAAATTTCACTCTTCTTAAAGAAGGGGAAACCCCAATTTTACCAAACGAAAATCCAAATCCTCCCCAAAATGGGAGCGTGGAAATAAGCGTTGGCGGCATCGTGTGGTCAACTAAAGACCAGGGTTACATATTCGGAATATCGAAGGTGCTGATTATCACTGTAGGAGTTGCAATAATCGCGATGGCAATCTGTATATTCTTTGTCGTTAGATTAAACTACCAAAGACACGATTACACGAAAGTAGACCAAGGTTTTCATCGTATTAACAAAACTTTGGATGAGTACAGCGATCAGGTTCCTATACCGGAGTCAAACTCTATGCTCGCTGATAAAGACAGAGTTTATCAAGAAGTCTACCACGATGAGTCTTCTTCTGAGGGTGAGGAGGACGTTATTTTTGCCCCCAAAACTGTATAATGCCTCTAGTGGTCAGATTTTTCAATATAACAATAAACTTTATTAATAGTGACCAATATTATTTTAATTATGCTCTCGTTATGTCTTATTCAAATTTGGGATTTTTCTCGAATCGAAAGATTATTTCTCAGTCTTGGTAAGTTACAGAACATTTTTACTAACACAAAGTTTACTGTAATAACTGAAACAATTCTTAAATATCAATAAACGGTGCTTTTTTCAATATATATTTAGAATTTTCGGAATGTTAAAATATAGGTAATTTAAGCGATTTAAGAGACTTGCTTTTTGCTAACGCAAATATATTTCTGTAACGTTTCGTCTTACCAAGGTCAGACTTCATCAGGCAAACATAGTCCAACTAAAAAATTTGTGTTAGTTTACAGCAGGTTTCCTAAATCACGTAAATGATCTTCTTCACTCTTCGACATCATTCTTGCGTTATATAGAGTAACCCCTCGCCCGCAATAATAAAAAAAACAGGTCATTTATCTTATAGAAAACATAAATTTTTATGCAAAGCATCCCAGGTTGCTGAAACTTTTGGGTGTAATCATACACGAACAGAAATTTCAAATAAATTGGCTTTCTTTTTGCGGAAGTAACTGCGATATTTAAATTGCTTTTTTTTGGAAAGAGAGGATTACGCTGTATACGGATCAAATTCATAAAGCATTCTGTTTGTTTTTTTCATTTTTTCATATCTTCATTATATTCCGTCTATAGCAATTATTTTACGACTATAGATTTTTGGATAAAACATTATTGAAATATCAAGAGAATTTTGAAAATTCCTGCCCATAGAACCCCCACTTGTGCCTTTATTTAAGTTAAAATATTGTGTTGTTTTATGATGCCGATTATGTAATGTTATTTTGGTTTATTTGTCAAGTGTTTTACTCTAAACCAGGGGTTCTCAACCTTTTCCCTGTTATTAAGTACCCCCCGAGTCATGAAACAATCAACGCGAACCCAGGCCATTCGAAATGCAATTGGTATTATATGTCCATTCCCATTTCAAACCTGCTGTCTGTATGGAAGCCCAATTTTCATATATAAATGAGGTCGTTCAGGTAATTTTGACTGTACACACGTCCCTTTAAGACCATACTTCGATTCTTTCCTGTTTATTTTATTTGAAGCCTCTTATGTTATTATTCAACTTATAATATCTAAAGTAATCTATCTAACTCTTTCTATTCTCTTATTTTAGTCAAATAACTGAAGCTTTTATCATTGTAGCATTACTACAAGGGCTGTTGGATGAGGAAACAATAGTTACTCTCGTAGTTTGTGTACCAGGTTAGGGTTAGGCCATAATATTATTCCGATTTTCCATAATATTTTTTCCGGTTTTGGCCATCCCCATCCATAGCTTTTCCTTGCAGTTTTCTGTATGTTATCTAGTCTTGAAACAGCTAGGCATTTTTACTGTAGCAATTCAAGAGTTTCAACACAAAAGGCCGAAAGTTTACATTTCCAAAGAAAATTATTTGAAAATGTTACGGAGTAAATAGATCCTTTTTTAATTTTAGTATCTGATCATAATGAACCCAAACCCGTGGCATGTGTGTCACTTACGGCACATGTAGCGATTTATTATGGCCCGCCGAACTTCACGTTTTAAGGCATTTGTGCTCTAGACGCCATCAATTGTTACTTATCACTGTTAAAGCTTGTGTATATTCATAACATTTAAATTATATCGGTATCTTGTGGGAGATCCACTTTCTCGCGTCGCGATTATCTTTCCCTTAATTTTGACCTCATTTATGGTAGTCGACTGGGTTTGATGCATTATTCGAAAGTATTTCGATAAAAATTACAAAGGTTTGAAAATCAAAAACTGCACTTCCCTCATTTTTATGACATTAAGCCCGCGAATTATATCCATGTTTTTGTTATTATACTACACTCACCAATTCATACGCCATTGGCCTCTCTGTAAATTATTTTTTCTGATATCATAATGTGTGAAGTTGTTTTTGCTATTTGAGATCTACTGTAGTGTATTTGATGATATTTTAATAATTTTATCTTTTGTTGTCAAGTAATATAGATAGTTGTCCAAAATCGAATCTTTTTTAATTCGAATCGAATATTATTGCGCAATCTTAAATCTGTCTCAATTTTACGATAAAAACCCCCTCTTGATATTGTGATAACATATGTGGAATTACAACTGAAATACTACCTTTATTTGGACTTCATTTCACTGATTCGCAAATTACCTGCCTTCGATTTTGAATATACGGTTCGCTTGGAAAGCCCTAATAGTTCGGAGATAGTTTAACCTACCGTGTTCATAAAGTCTTCAAATTCCAATTTAAAAATATTGCGACTTCATCACAAAATTTTGAAATTATATCAAGACTTTATGAACACCCTGAAAATTGCCATTATTCTTCAGATTTTTTTAGTTAAACGGATTTAAATAGGGTATGATTTGTAATTTTATGAGTCAGAGATGAATTGCTACCCGATTAACGATTTTTATTTCGGCATCAGCCCTTCGTTAACAATAATATTGTGTTTGAACTTACTTCTCATGATTTGTGTATGTTTGATATTTGCCGGTTGGAAAAAACTCTAGCTGTAACTGTGAAAATATCAAGCCATTATTCAACGAACGTAACAGATTTAGTGTAACATACGCATTGTATTTTCTCAAGGAGCCATATCAAAGTTAAAATGCCCTCTGTAGTAAATCAACCATGCTAGTAGTTTTATGACCTCATAGACGTTATTTTTTGCTGATTGCACAAATTTTTGTCTGAGGGATTTAGTGGGAAGTTTTACATTTTCTGGAGGGAAATTATCGTTAATTAAGGTTAATTTGCGAAGGTTTTATGACCACATAGGCGTTAATATTTGCTGACTTTTTTGTTCAAGGAATTTCGTTTGAATATAATTATCTTGTGATAGGATTTCTGTCTTTTGGAGGGAAATTATCGTTAAGGTCAAAATTAGCCAATCTTATCATATTCCAAATGCAAAATCTCATACAAATATAAAATGGTCTGCCATATGTGCCTCATATAGCGTGTTTTCTTACTTTCCTGTAGATATATCCTTTTAGAATAATTGATCAGAATTCTTTCGAAGCCTATTTTCTGATTTGAATGTTTTGTGACACTTTGCGTAATTTTATTGTGAAAATAGCAAATTTAAAACATCAAAGTCCAAATTTAACTGTTCAGATGTAAGGTAAAATGGTTCACCATATATCAACCCAATTTATAGTTTGTCATTTATAGAGTAAGGGAATTAAATCCATCACACCCAACCCAGAAAGCAAATAATAGTCAAACTTTAATGTCACAGCTTAAGCCTTTGAATTATATCAAAAAGAAGTGTGCCAGCACAATCTGGCATTTAAAATTATGGGCTTTTTTCTATACCTCAGTCACAATTCAAGTTGTGAAATTGAATTCCCAGCCCAGAAAGCAAATAATAGTCAAACTTTAATGTCACAGCTTCCCATCAGCCTATAAATTATTTCAAAAAGAAGAGTGCCAACTTAATTTGGCCTATTTCATACCTCGGTCACCATTATATTGGTAGGCCACTGTCGGGATACTATACATGGAATTGTCATTGTTGTTTATGAAATCATCTATGACTCAACTCGGCATATTATTCAGAGTTTTGTCGCGATTAGAGTTGACCCGAAGCTGACTTACGAATAACTTTATTGAGTACCGTATATTGCATTTAGGACACATTTATGTGCAAATGACTTTAACACTATCTTAAAATTTCTATTAATATGTCTGCAATTGCTCTGCTGGTAAATTGGTCCTGATATTTATAAATAGACATTTAAAGAGAATTCAAACTGTGTCGAAACCTTTACACATGAATGGTAATCAATATTGTTATTTATGTCATTAAACCTAAATAAAATATCTATTTCAGTCAAATTATTCGAATTACAGCGCTCAAATTACACAAATATTTAGTATCAGTATTCGTATATACATCTGTAATTTATAAATAAACCTATCTCGATTACGTTTTAAAATAATATTTGCCAATATGGAATATATTCTGAATAATCCAAAGGATAAATTTATATGAAATTATTATTGTTAGAGAAAAATCCATTTCAATAATTCAGAAATGGTAATTATTGTTTTCGTATAGAATGATTCATTTTTGTACAAGAAAATTAATGTGTCTGGCACTGACATGAGCAACTCAACAGCTCAAGGAAAATTAATCCAGGTGTTAATGGCTGCCAGTTTATTGATCGAAATATAATTGGCACACTAAGATGATAATTACACTTTTATCCACTTCAATTTGCTCCAGACAAATTTTGGAATTTTTCCCAAGTACTGTATAATTAGTATTGAATTTGGTTGTTGTGTAGAAGAACACATAGTACTCAATGTATATCAAATAATAAATAAGAACGCAATTTATAAAACTATTTTGTTCAATCATTCTTGTGACACCAGTTAGACGCGTGTGGGGCAGGCGTGGGCAACCTTTTTCGGCGCGCGTGCCAAAATCGACTAAATTTAATGACAAAATTCTTCCGCATGCCGACCAAAATTGTCGAGATCTCACTCAGTTGTGACATCATAATATATTTTTTTTTGTAGCCATGTGTCATGAAAGGACAAAAAGAGTTTGAATAAATAAAGTATTGTTAACAAACAATAATGAATAAATGGACACAGAGTTTCATCAGATAGGAGTTAAAACTCTTGCGAAAGAGAATGATCTCGTTTGTGCCGAATAAATGAGCTCGCATGCCAGGGGTTGCCCACCCCTGGTGTCGAGAATAGGTTCTTAAAATGCACCATTTGGAGCACTAGGACTCTGTGAGAGAAACCGAGGGGCTCTGTGAGCTATTCGTTTAGTTATTCCAGACTGGATATTTTTTAAATACAAAGCAGCAAATGCGTTAAAAATGGTGATTTTGATTGACATGGGAAACATTTATTGTTAGTTTTTTGTGTTTGTTTTTATAAAATTATTGTGGATCTTCGTAAATAATAGTCAATCTCTTCAAATTGTAAAGTCTGAAAAAATTTCCATTTGAAAATATCACAAAGATAATATAGGCACATTTTAAGCTTGTATTCAATCATAGTTAGGAAAGACATTCGCCAAAGTATTTCAAAGCAAGTTGCCAAACTTAAACTCATGTTACTTACCAAAGTCATTTTCGCACACCAGTCTTTTGAAGACATTGACAAATATTAAATTTCGAATCAATTTTGATATTCATTTTGTTTTTGACAACTTTGATTGCTACAAGATTATTTTGGATTCCACCACTAAATGTTTTTGGAATCTTTTCAAATATAATTTGTGGTGTATTTGGAAGTTATTAAAATGTATTTTTAAATATAATTTGGATTAAAATTAACAATGTTTTTCCCCTATATCCATATTATTTCCTTTGTAAAGAGTTTTCCGAAACTTTTCTCCATTTTAAAAGTATTGACTCTATACTTAGTACGAATACTTCCTGATATTTTAGAATTATTTATTTCTCTAGTATGGCCATATACCTGGTACCATGGCCCAGGGGGAATCAAATAATTCTAATTATTTTTGGCAAAATGTCTATTCTGGGGATTCGGATATTTAAAACAATTGTTTTTCTTTAGATTTAATCTTTAAAAACCTTTTTTTTTTGAAATTATAATTCACTCAAGTATCTATACTCTGTACTTAAAACAAAGAAGAATAGTGTATTTGAGATTATTGGTAATTGTAAAACGTTTTTGTATTCAGATTATTTTTTTTGTGTCTTGAATTGTTAAATCTAGGTTTCCAGAAATGTTCAACCATTATTGAAGCCCTTATAATTCAATATTCTTTAAGATCCACTGCTTAATTTAATACTCTATGCTATGATTTTACAGTCTAAAATATTGCTTTTTTTTAATTCCATGTCGCCTAGACCAGGGCTACTCAACTAATTTTACCAAAGATCCGAATACAAAACTTGAAAATTAGTGAGGTCCGTTTTTTCAGAAATCATATTTTGAAATCCTTGGACGCACACTTCCTCGACTGACTAATGATTATTCGCTAATTAGCGCATTGTTTATGGTTCTTTTGCATATATAGTCAGATGCAAATTATAAAATGATCTTCAAAACTATAAAAGTCATTCAATAAACGAAAACCTTCACATATCCAAAGTGAGGCGAATAATCCAAAATGAAGAATTTGGTGCGGTCCGAATCTAATACTCAAAAGGTCCGAATTCGGACAGCGGTCGGCTTGTTGAGTAGCCCTGTCTTAGACTGTTTAGAACAGTCCAAAGTTTAAATAATTTTGAATTCTTGTAGTGTGCTTCCATGCGTGAACTGTCAGAATAAGACTCATCTTAAATTGAGGACTCTTATTCTGTCAGTTCAATAGTGAAGGAGTGAAGCACAAATCCTTTTGATTGCTGCTGTATATATGCTTTACCTTGAGCTCTTTCTACACAATCTTGTAGTGGGTTTTGATTTGCTTATTTCTGTTTTTGTTGTTTGTTATATGGGATTATATACGAGAGCAGTGGGGTCAAGTCATTCGAAGTTGGGGGGGCAAATAGTTGATATAATTAATTTTATATTTCAAGAAATACTCATTTGACAATTTGGTATTTAAAGTCATAATTAAATAGTATTTGAATGCTATATCTGATGTAGTGAATTATATTTCAGTTTAAAGAAAATGGAAATATTTTATTTGAGATATTATAATTTTGGCGGTCTGACAAAAAATAAGAAATTCATCGAAATAACTTTGATTTATTGCAACAATTCTGGATTATCAAATAAAAATTGATGAATTCACAAAGTTATCACAAGTTTATCAGTTGAATTTAGAACATATTCCATATTATTTCAGAATGGTAAATTGTTTGGTTTTGGCCCCTGTACTTTTTCTAGTATTGCCCCAATTTCATAATTGAAGCATTAACATGTTATTGTATGATGCAGTACAGCCTTAAAATACTGATACCTGTTCAAGTAATTATGCGATATAATTTTTCTATCAAGTTTTTATTGTCTCAATGTGCTATGCTCTGTAATATATATGTTTCTGCCACTGAAAATTATTCTTGTGTAATAAATATATAATTATAAAGAAATATGTCTCGGAATTGATTATTACTGGGTAATATACTCGTCCATTTTAGTGGAAACATCAACTTTATTTTGGTCGTTCTGGCATAAAACTCAATAACAAACAAAATGCGGAGATATCTGGAAGGCGAGCATAACTTGGATAATCATGGAAGGCAAACATACAAGTACGTGCTTAACTACCAAAAACAGTGGGAGTGCACGGTACAATAAACCATGATATGAAACTGAGCAATATGAACATCTGGGCTATGGAGCTGCTAGTCATATTATCATTTGGGAGAGAGACATCGTTTGGGTCAGAGTCATTTTTTTTTTCAAAATTCAAGAGTCGAACTGGAGTTTTAGCCATGTCTATTAATGTTGAAACCCAAAAAGCATCAAGTTAACAAGGCGTGCACACAAATTCTTGTTATCAAATATTCCATTTATTGGGGATCGAAGTTGAAATTCTCTTCAACCTGGAGCGAAGAGCTCAGTTTCTAGTCAAAATTTTATTTGCTGACAATGGTTAGGACCGGTAACCTGATGAGAGGTCGTGGTTCGCCATAAGTTTACGCAGTCATTCCACTCCCCGGGATAAATATGTAAATCCTACCCAGTTGGAGTAAATTTTTTTATGTTGCACATTGTCAATACAGTAAGGATATGCTGTGCATACGCAATTGAAGACGTAGAGACATTTTAGTGGGGATATTGTACGTTTCAAACCTTACTCGAGGTTTTGTTCGCTCTCCCGATTCTATAATCAGTTACTTTTATTTTTATCTATTAGTATTATTATCATCGTCTACTGCTGATTATGGAGTCGAAATAAACTTATACTTATACATCAATTACCATTTTTTTCATAACTTCCATATGGTATATTTGCAATACCGTTAAAATTACAGTCAGAAATCAGAATCGATATGTAGTGATTTGTAAACATAATACTCATAATTTCAGAAAATCCTAGCCCGAAGGTCGGATTGATATTTTATTTTCTCACGATTTAAGTTAGGAGTCGAGATTGTGATTAAACGGCGCGATCAGCTGACTTTCAGCAATAAGCGGTCAAATTTTTATCGCTTGATGCTGCCATCTGGCGGATATTATGAACAATAAAATTTTTGAACTGGGTCATCCCAGTTAAAATAATACAAGTAAGCTGGAAACATGCATACAAACCATAATTAAAATATAAAAGTCAATAATAATCTCTCTAATAAATTAAAAGAGAGAGATTTTGTTCCAGATTCACTCTCTCTATTTCCAAGGAGGTAACTATATCATTAACCCGTATTACCGGCTTTTCTCCATCGGAAAAAATATATAAGTCCCAAAGTGCTTAACACTATTTTTCAATAAAATAATTGAAAAGGGCAAGATCGTAATCAATAAAAAAATGAATTTTTGACTCCAATCACCATCTGGTGTTCTGAACAGATGCGTCATCGGAACTGCAAGAGCAATAAAGCATCGAAGCGTATCAGAACAGAATATTGTCATCACAACCAGATGATAAAACTGCTGTCCGTTACGCTCCGTCGCTTGGTTCACTGAGATAATAAAAGTATTGAAACTGAGTCATTTCTTTGACAAGGACAATTTTATTCTTGCCGGGGGAAGGTAAAAACCCCATATTAGGCCAAAAGTACATTCGGTAAAGCAGTATGAAAATGGTCTGCTTTTAATGCCGCGGTTTTAGGTACAGTAGGTATGTAGAGTGAACGGACGCGAGGGGAGTGGGTACCGTATCATTTTCATAAATCATTTTTATAAATCCAATTTGGCAATGGATTTGAATTTTGCAAAAAAAAAAGTACCGGTACCGTAGGGGGGCGAGTTGTTCGCCTACGGTAACGTACCCCGGTGGCTGGTACAACTGTTATAACTTGGAGGGTACCGGTACCAGTACAGGAATATAGGTAAGTCTGTAAGTATCGTGGGTATAATTTTATTTCAACTACATAGTCAACATAACAAAGATAAAAAACTGGTAATTGATGAAAACAATTAAATAAAAACTGATTATGAAATCAGGAGAGCGAACAAAACCTACCTAAGTTCTGGAGTTTCAAAATTGGAATTCACATACCGGTACAAATAATTGGGTCTCGTGTAGTATGTATGTATGTATGTTTATTCGTCTCGTAAAAGCAAAAACACAGGAGTTAGTAAATATCAGCATTGAAGAAGGGATGTATACACAAGACCAGACTGGCCTAAAACACATGAACGTGCGACATACACCCCTTATGATAAGCATAAAATGCAATAAATCGAATAAGTATAATATGGTCCTTCATACAGACAGTTGTGCGAGGAGGGTGGATTAGGCAACATGGGTAACGGTGGAGTATGCCCAACTGTTTGTACAAAGGAGTTGGTAGGACAAGACAACATCAATAAATAGAGACAATACAACATGAAATATAATACATAATATATATACATGACGTCATGATATGATGATATATGATATACATGATCAACATGATATATATACATGACGTAGTTCCGTACATAAATCGATAAAGTACTTCTAATGGCAGAATGGGCGTAGCATAACAATTTTTGTTTATGTCGATCTTAACCCCCATCTGACTGCGTCATCCAAAAATAACGTCATTATGATGTCACAGTGACGTGACGCGCGATCACCCGAAATTGAACAAGCTATTTTTCTCGCCACAACGATATGAGAGAGATCGGTGCCATCAATGGTCTCTTTATCGTAGACGCAGATGCCATTTCGGGCGATTGTGGGTGTACTTTGGCAAGCTCTATGACGTCATAGTGACATAATTTTTGAATGGCGTATTCACTTGGGGTTTAGGATTGACATGAGCAAAAATTCTTATGCTACAACCACTAGAAGTACTTTAGGTACAAAACTACACGAGCCCCCAAATAATTTTAATTTACTACAGTACTATTTTATAGACAAAAATATTGGGCCATGTTCACAAGGCGCGGACGATCACCCGAAATCTATTTTTCTCACTGTAACGATCCCGGTATGAGAGAGATCGCTGGCGTTAGTGAGTTCGTTTTTGTTGGTAAAGATGCCATTCTGATATTTCGGGCAATCGCCTTTATACAATCACATCAGCAAATAGGGTGGGAGTTGACCTCATGGTCGTATCACTCCCTCCCGTCTATACCAAAGCAATTTTATTTGTGTTATGTATTTTTCTCGTATTGATGACTGTTAGTTTTTGATAAAAATAACATAATCTCTTTCCACGAAATATCAAGTATATTTATGAGCTTTTGTTAGATTTTGCCAAAAGGCAGACTGTTGTAACTTGAAATGTCAGACTTGAGCTGCTTTAATATAATAAAAAGGGATAGAGGGGCATAGTAGCTTTGTTACTTGGTAAAGGAAACTGTAATCGCTGGTCAGTGCTGCAGTGAATTACTGAGTTGTCGGTATAAGTCTCTAATAACACTACGGCACACTATACAGATCGAGCGACATTGTCTCGTTTCAGAGAAACCCATTTTACCGATGATCAGACACCCCTTTGGGAGACGTCTGGACATTGTTGTCCTCAATATCGGTTTTAATACAGTATAATGAAGTTGCGCAAAATACTACAAAAAAGCGCAATTTAATAACGTCATCATTGAATTCCTCAGGAAAAAAGAATCCGATTTACCGAAGGAAAAAAATTTTTACCGTGGCATTCGAGAGTTTTTAGCAAAAGAGGCAAGTTTGGTCACGTGGCGGCCGCGATTAATTCAGATTATTATTGTGACAAGCATGGCGCGATATGAAGCATCTGACGTGTTGCCAGACGCCCCTTGCTGGTGAGACACATGGAGGGTTTGTTTTATTGAGCCAAATGGAGGGGAATTCTTGGAATTTGAACAGTGTGCCGTACTGAATAACCCCGAAGTTACAGGTCATTCGAGTTCAATTCCAAGTCGTGTTGAGTACCGTAGTCCGAGTCCGGATAATTTTTGACTCCACTCCAACTTGAGTCGAATGAATAACTCAAACCATTCCAAATACTGAATTAGGAATTTGCACCCATATCTTCAATTAATTCATTTCTTCTTATTTTACCAGATCATCATTTATTTTCAAAAATATTTTAAAAATGGATTCCAACTCACAAAGAGCTGCAAGCGACATGTTAGAGGACGCCTTGCAACAATTTGACAGTATGATCGGAGCTGGCACAGGTGATACGAGCAGTGCACACAGCTTTATCGGGGACGGTTACCATGGCATCGGACAGTTATTAGACGATTTACGCATCAGCATACAGGCGGAACAAATATCACCTGAAGACAGTGGCAAACTGCTGTCGATACTCCCAATGGATACATTAAATTTTTATCAAGGACTTTTCAAATGTTCGACAAACGATAACACAGATTCGAAAATTTTACAAAAATTTCGTAACGAAAATGATAGTTTAACGCTACAAGTTAGCGTCCTCTCCGATCAAGTTGAACTGCAAATGGAAAAAATGGAAGAGCTTATTTCTGGCAATAAAGATTTGCAGAGTAAACTTTTATCCACAGAGGAACTATTGCAAAAAGAAATTCGTGCAACTACTGAGCGTGAACGAGAGCTAGTTTCATTACGAGAGCAGCTGCGACAAAAAGAGAGGGAGTTGGAAAAAAGAGAAAGAACGGTGAAAATTACGCCACCTAGTGTTATAAATCAAGTCCAAGAAAATGAAGTTTTATCTCCGGATGAAGGAATTGGGCAAGATAATGGAGAGGATACGCATGACGGCCCACGACCATCGATATTAAAAATGCCAGTACCAAATGCTACTTCGACACCCATTTCCACGTTGCCTGGCAACGAGGGTCGTCATCATGCTAAATTTGATGATTCGACACCTCAGAAACCTCCAGGACCTCTAGTGGAAGGCGTAGTCACTCCGAAGAAAACTCCAAATCAACAAATTAGGTCTGTTAGTCTTGAACGACTTCATGGGAAAAAGATTTTGCCTCTTGATGAATCCCAGGATGTTCATCGCAGTTCAAGCCAATCTGAACATTTAAATTCAATATTAAAAGACTCCTCCACACCGGTTTCAAAAAATATTTCAAATAATAAAAGTGACGGGAAGTCGAACAGTTCTCCTAATTTGGCAATTACTGAGCAGCAGGGTGATGCGAAAATTGAACAAGATCAAAATTTTGATTTGGATGAATTCAGGCATGGCGATAATTCCCATGAATCACCATTTCAAAACCGTAAAAAGCACGGCTTTCGGAAATTTTTTAATAGTTTTCGACTTCGTAGAAGTAATTCTTCGAACTTACAAAGTGATTCTGCGTCTTTACAATCGTGGGGAGGTAAATCTGGAAAAAATCGAAATAATGTGAAAGTATCTGAAAATCCACAAAATTTTACAAGAGGCGGATTTCGTGCAACCGCTGGGCCTCGATTAGGCGCTTCAAAACCAAAATTGACGCAGAATACTACATCGCCATTCGCCCAATGGAACACCACCGAAGTTACTGATTGGCTAATTGACTTAGGCCTCGAAGCGTACGTCGAAAATTGCAAAAACTGGGTGAAAAGTGGGGCGACTTTACTCCAAGCTACAAATCAAGACATTGAAAAAGAATTGGGGGTCCATAATCCCCTACATAAAAAAAAATTAATGTTATCATTGCAAGCTTTGGGTGATGAAGATGAAATTGGCGGGGAGATTATCAAAGGGGTCGGCATGGATCACGTGACTGTGGCAAGATGGTTGGATGATATTGGGCTCCCACAATACAAAGAAGCTTTTCATAAAGCTCGTATCGATTGTCGGATGTTGCACCATTTAACAATTGGCGATTTACAGCGGTTAAGGATCACAAATCTTTTACATACTTTGAGTTTTAGACGTGCTATTTATACTCTGCGGAATATAAAATTTGATCCGTTGCAACTCAAACGCCGCCCGGTGGATGAAACAGTAGAAAAAGAAGATGTTGCGTTATGGACGAATCACCGTGTTATGGAATGGTTGAGATCCATTGATTTAGCAGAGTACGCTCCAAATTTGCGTGGGAGCGGAGTTCATGGTTCACTGATCATAATGGAACCACAATTCAGTGGTGAAATTCTGTCTTCGTTACTGCATATTCCGACTTCGAAATCATTGTTACGGCGCCATCTTATTGCGAAATTCAATGAATTATTACCACCGGATTCACTAGCTTCAAAGCAAAAAGAAGCTTCTTCGATGTTAAACATTGCAGCTAAAGTCAAAATTGGCCGAAGGTCATTCGGTCCGCTTTCAAGGTTAAAAGGATTGGGGAGTAGCGGATCTCGTGAATTTTCAAACGGGGAGTACGTGTGTCCATTTGAGACAAAAAACAGCGCCTCTCACAACTCTTTCGGTGCACACAGGAGAAATTTAGGAACGAAATTACATGGCGGGAAAAAAGGCAATACCTGGGACATATCCGATGAGCAAGACATTGAACCTGATGATATCAGCGATGATTCAACTGGCAATATTAAAATTGTGGAACTTGACGAAAGTGCGACGAAAAAAATTGGAGCGTTCTCAGCTGAGCTCGCAACAATGACTAATAAGTGGAGTGAGGATTAGCTTGCACTCTGTTTAAATACGGAATAAATGCTTCTGAAATTCAATGCAAATTAGGTTTGTTTCAAAACACGGGTGTACAACATTTTTTTTTAACGGTGGGCCATATAATCAACATCAGACATCCAGCTGTACCACACAAAAAAATTAGTTCTTCCATGTACACAACTGATTGAAATATTCTCACAATGAAAAGGATATTGCTTAGCCTTACAGTAATAAATGCAATGGATAAAATAGATTTATCGCAGCGACAACATCGAAAAACATGTATTTTTACCTCTTTAAACATAAACTGTTAGATTCAGATTTTATGCTTGATGGGGAAATAATATGAGTGTTGACGAGGGCAACACTAAATGGCTTTGCGGGCTGGGTTATGGCTCGTGGCCGCCTGTTGCTCACCCTTGATTTAAATGATCTTATTGGTATATGGATGATCAAATTGCTTGAAATGGGGGTTGTTCAAGTTTATGAAGTACCCCTGCTATATTCAGTTTAATGCTAGTGGCCTTGATTTAAGTATTGCATTCTGTATTCATCGAATTCTGACCGAACTTTAGTGGTATCGCTATTCGCAAACAGAGTTCCCTTTCATATTTGCTCTGAGCGATAGGCATAAATAACCGTCAGATGAAAAATAATTTTTCAGAGTAGATTACTGAACACTGCTTATCTGTCTTCCATTTATGAATTTTTTTAATCAATAAGTTTTATTTGAAGTCTGTAATTGTATCAATCAGTATTTTATTTTTAGTTTTTGTTGCTTTATCAACTCTTTTCTGCATTTCTAAATAATGAAATAACCGCGCTGTGAAAGGGTGAACTATACTTTTATCTGGTGCTATTTTTAATTTTCATTTCAGACAATTTTGATTTGAAAACTGTGGAGTAGACGCACGCCCTTAGTTAGGCGATTATAAGGCTGTGAAGTCTGGAGAAATTTACCATCTGATCCGGTCAGAAAAATGTTATCTTCGGCTCCCAAATTCGAGATGTGCGTAATTTAGACTTGGACTACCGACTTTGGGTTAAAAACAAAATTCCCTTTAGTTTTGGACTCTGAAAAAATCAAATCTGATGACAAAAATTTTTAGGTACGCAAACCGTTAATAGACTGTTGAAAGTGCTTAGTAAAATGATGCTTTCCAAGTTTCTTTAAAAGTTTTAACTCCAAGTCCAGCTCCAGATTTTGAATAAATCAAATTTTGATACTTTAGTACAACCTGCGGCTAGCGAGAAAAAATTGTTCGGCCCTCTATGAAATGCCAATTCTGAATGGGTTTTTAATTTAATTTAATCTGATATTAGCGAGTGATTCCAATCCTATTGCATTGCAAAGCCTATACCTGAGTTATCCTTTCGGGGTGCTCTCGTAGTATGTGTACCAAGATGGCACACAATCTGAACATAGTATATGTACCAGGTTAGGGTTCAGGTTGTGCGCCATCTTGGTGCACATACTACTGTGTACCCCGTACCCTTGTTGGTACAATGCACCACTACATCCAAAATTCATCGTTTACATTTCCAACCAGCAAGAGTTCAATTTCCAGCAAAAAATGATTCTTAAAATTTTTTCTCTTTTCTCTTTTTTGTTTATCTGCCAGTTTTTATTTCATATAGCTTGTTAATAATCATATAAATTATGTAATTTTTGCCTTGAATTCATTTATTGCTTTTTATTTACCGGTATTTCATCAATATACACTTGGAGTAATGGGCCACATCGCCGAAATAGTTCATTAATCATCTCTAAGATAATGATAGTTTTATACATCAACATACACCTGGCGCATTATACGCCCCATCATTGATATAACTTCTCATTTCTGCTCTTCTTATGGGTGAGTTCGTGTGATGATGTGAAATAGCTTTTAAAAAAAAACATATAATGAGATTAGGTTGGGGTATGGACCCCCCCTCACTACACCTATTGGTATGACCTATCTTGTATAACCCCAATGTGATAAATTTGTGAATGAAGCTAAGATATTAATAATATTTCCTGTTAAATTCACTGGGTCATTTTATAAATTCACGTTTGCTAAAATTTTTCATTTTGTTTTTTACCTTGGTGCCTTGAGTTATTTGTGTTGCATTATAACTGGACTGGCCCTACATAATACAGGACTAAATATGATAAATTTTAGAATGAAGATAATTGAAAATATTTCCTTAATTTACAGGATAAAATTGTGAATGTACCGAATATTCTCACATTTAGGCTGACCCCCTAAAAACAACCCTAAAACGGCGAATTTATAAGAATTATGGGGGCTCCCGAAGTATGCGAACCAAGATGGCGGACATCGGAATGTAGCATGTGTACTAGGTTAGGGTTAGGCCATAATTTTAGGTATAAATACTACGGGAGGCTCTTGGCTAGTCTTCGAACTGATAATAGGACTAAAATTGGAAAAAAATTATCGCTTAACCCTAACCTGTTACCCATGTTACGTTCCGATGTCCGCCATCTTGGTTCGCATACTTCAGGAGCACCGAATTATGTTATGCGTGTATAAGCCAAATTTTTAGTGTGATCATAGTTATGCGCGTATACACCGAACCCTTAGTTTGGCAATTTTTTTGTTTGAATTTTAAAATTAGGTAATATGCGGGGATATATGATATTTCATTTTCAATTTGTTTAGGGCTGCTATCTCATAATGTCAAATATGATGAATTTCTTCTTCTTTGGTGCCTTGGTATATTTGTTCTGATTTTTCTTATTATGGCATTCGGAATATGAATGTATTCAAATATTCAATTTTGGGACCATGGCTATTTCATATGGTAGTGTTTCTTTTTTTGCCCCAGAACACCTACTCTTTTTATCTCGCCTCATGGAACGCCAAGAAATTATAAGGAATATTCATAATGAAAAACAGCCGTTCCGTGGAACACGGTTTAAGAAACGCTGCCGTATGGTGTCAAATTGTGATAGGTTTGTAAATTGAGATATTTTAAGTTTAGTTCACTAGTTCGTATATTAACCCTCTGATATCGCATACCAAAGTAGCACCGAAACACCTTTACTTTGCAATGTCGAATGTTTTTATAGTTTTATCTTTCAAATGACTATTTGGTACTGGTATTTCCGCTGGAAATGATAACGAGCAAAATAAGCAGCAAATCAGCAAAAATACGATAAGAATCTAAAGTCCATGCCAAACATGCGCGTACATAATCCAAACCATATGTAACTTTCCGCAAGTACAAGTGTAAAGATATTTTACGACCGTCGAAAAGGTTCTTCAATATTGAAGTTGCGTGTGTTGCTGTATGCTGCCCTTTAGTGTGGTTTGGGTTAGATGTATTCAAATATTCAATCTTTTTGGTCTTCTACTATCTCCTGTAGCAGGGGTGTGCAACTTGCGGGCCAAATGCTGCCCACGAGGAAAAATTGTGCGGCCTACTGAAGAGTACCAATTCTGATTGGTGTGCGGCATGTGAAACAAGTTTTAAATTTAGTTGACTGGTATGTGCGAGTATATCAAATCCCTTGAGTAAAATGAGTAAAATTTATTATCAATGTCTGTGGCGTTACAATGCCCTAACAGCTAGCTTGTGTGGAGTGAACAACGCATGTCATGAGATCAATAACCAAAATTTTTAGGCCCGCAACTACTAGATAGCCTATGTTTAGTAAAAGTACAGCCCGCGGTTTCACCCAGTCATTTATATCTGGCCTTCTTGTATTAAAGGTTGCACACCCCTGTCTAATACCATCAAACCCAATGAATTTTGAAAATGTGTTGGAATTACTATTTTGGTATCTAAATGTATTCAAATATCTGTTTCATCCTTGCCTATTCCCAGCTTTCATAGGTTACTGTATCTGCCCTTATGTGCGCTTTGTTTGGTATCATGTAGTATGTGAACCAAGATGGCAGTTAGGGTTAGACCATAATTTTAGGTACAAATACTACGGGAGTCACTTGGCTAATCCCCGAACTCATAATAGAACTAAAATTGGGATAAAATTATGTCCTAACCCTAACCTGGTACACATACTACGTTCCGGTGTCCACCATCTTGGTGCACATACTACGGGAGTGCCCCTTGTTTTCACATTTGTGCCTTAGTACATTTGTCCTGATTTATCGTATCTTGAATTGTATCAAATTTATTATTCCCATTTCATTGTACAAACTGCTATAAGTCTGCTCTTATTAATCAAAGATTGGAAATTTGTCATATGGTAAGTCTAAATTTGCAACCCTTCTATCAGTACTGTTTTTAGTTGAGGACAAGGGACTTTGCTTTGAGCAAACTTGCAACTCTTCTATCAGTACTCTTTCCACTTTTAGTTGAGGGTTCGGGACCTTGCTTCGAGTTCTTTGAGGGCATTGGACATTGCTTTTGAGCGGATTGCATATGTAATTTTTTAATATTTAAACCATTACTGCATTGTTGGTACAATTTTGTCTCATTTAATGTTTTTTTGTGAGGTTTTATTGCCATTCATTATGCATTTTTACAAATCGCCTTTTCCTTTTTTATCAGTTAATTTATAGTATTAAAAGTAGTCATGGCTTTGTTCGCGAGGGCTGGCCGAAGACTTGTGAAGCTGAATGCAACCACTGGTCCAATTTGGCGGGTGTCGACAGCAACGTTGCATCTTGGTCGTGTAAAACGAGGGGAATATGATTATGTACCACCAGAGGGATATGACAAGACGCAGTTAAAGAAAGGGGATCGACCTGAATTTATCGACCAATCAAAACTAATGTCGCCTCGGGAACGAGCAGAAAGAGCATCGAAATATAACCTAATACCTGAGGATTATGTCCCAATGGAAGGGTATGGGGATTACCCGAAATTACCGAACGAAGCGGCGTTTGAACGTGATCCATATTACGATTGGGATCAACCAGCGTTGCGTCGTAATTACGGAGAACCGATACACGTTCATCAAGAAGTTTACGATCAGTTCTCTGCTCTCGACCGAAGACCGTTAATGTTAGACCGTCGACATTACACACGGTTTTTATTAACTCTCGCTGGAACTTTGATCGTCCTTATCATCATAGGGGGAAGGTTTCCCAGATTTGCCCCGGTGGCTCCGATCCAATATCCAGAAGAATTTCCACAAGACGATAAAGCTGGCACAAACGTCGGAAGAGATTGGTGGTATACTGAGTTTAAATCCAAAGAAGTTGTCAATTATGATTTTAAATAGACTGTGTGGGGATTTTCATCTTGGATTTCATTTTGATTTTGGTTTAGCACCTAAGAAAAGTGTGGGGTTTTGCATATCTAAACAATTTGGTTCTTCTCCAGGGATTCCTGGCCTTCAAAAAAACCTGTGAACATGGCTTATGAGGTGGAGATATCAATTGTTGTAATTTGTGATTTCAAATAAATATAGGCCATTTTTGAATATGTATTCTAGAATTAATTCTTTGAATATTCTGAATGGTTCGTAGAATTCTGTCATTGAAATGAATTTTCGATTTTTAATATTATTGGTTGAATTTCCTCCCCTCCCCCCGCTCCCCCCCCCCCAAAAAAAAAAGGTTTTCAGTTGTTTACCTGAATCAGCAGCTAGTATGGAAACCTACTAAGCTCCTCCCAAAATTCTAAACTTTTTTTTAAATTATTCAAACCTTATTATTATAATTCCCTACCTGAGATATTTGGCATCCTAGTTTTTCTGTGTGAGTTGACTTTCGTCTTAATGTTCCAGCTTTAATAGACTGTTAATAAAAGTTTCATCGCACTATGTTGTTTGATGAAAAAATTTAATTCAATCCATTCATTGAAGTATAATTGAAGTTACTAATCTATTATCTGAGCCCCCACCCCAAGCTCTGACTCCAGACCCTTGATTGAAGTACCAGAATTGATTTGCGCATTTTTATGAATTATTTTTTCGACTACATTCGCAAGTGAACCCTTCGCTTTACTAAAAATGAGATGCCATATAGATAATGTCGTTTATTTATTATAAAGAATTAATTTTTTGATTAATCGGAAATAGAATTTCACCTCTACCAGTACCCCCAATTTCCCATATTAGAGTGTGTCTTATTTTCATTGAATTGTGATGCCTTAATGTCATGTTATGTTCACTATCAGTAGAATTCAGAAATACTTGTTGATGAAATGGTCAAAATTGGGATAATTAATATTGGTTTCTGGCGAGTATATTTTCATCAATTTTTGGCTGATGAAGCAAAATTGGTACGGAGTCGAAAAAACTTCCAAAATGGAACAAAAACGCCCGGTTGAAAATTTATCGGTAATATGGTTTAAAATGCAAACGAAGAGATCAAATCCGTTGCATTTGAGAGTTTTACTCATTTATGGACGATGTTGAAAAACAACATAATGATGATCGGTATATGATGAAACAATGAAAAGGTAGGTTTGTTCAGTAAATTGTGTACGTAGTGTTCTGGCCTGAATGTTAAGCCAAGGTTTCCCAAAATGGGCCTTGAAATAGCTGTTGTGAGATTATAAGTAAATATATATATTATATTTAAAAGGTCCTTTAACTTTATATTATTGAGATATTTGGTTAGTTAATGAACCAAACTATGATAAGATATCGATACCAACATAAAAAGCACTTATTTCTTACGTAATATTTTAAAATAAATTTCATTGTTCATTACTGCTTGTCTTTGAACCCTTTTCTTGGAATGAAGACCTGTGAAAATAAATTCAGATTTCATTCATCCATCTGTTAGTCTATGGTCTTTAAATAATATGAACCTCTATTTTTATAATCTCTGTAAGCGGTGTTAGTTAGATAATTCGTACGATACTCAGTGTCCTATCGGTATTTTTGAAACTCCAAAATCCAAACCTTTGATGCTGCTGCGATAAACAGCTTTGCTCCCCCACGACTTCCCTTCCCCAGTAAAATTGTGAATCGTATTTCCCGGCAATTAATTAAGTCGCTTTTCTAGACCAAATTTTTTGCTCTGATCATGGGGGCCGTCTTATTAGGAGCTATGCTTATTTTATTTTTTCAGGAGCTTGGCTTATTTTTCGCACTAGTCTTCTCAAACATGATTTGTGAAAGCTTCATACCTGGGTTGATATATTTTATAATGTATTCGCCGTCGCCAAAGTGTCTGCCAATCAAGATTATTTAATTGACTTAGTACTGCCAGCTGTTATTTGTCTTATTCCTTTTAAAAACGTGGCGGGTGCAATGAAGCACTCCCTGTTTATGCTTTTTCTGTGCTAACAATAGGCTTCGTCTTATTTGCCAAGTAGACATATTCACCGGGAAATACTGTATTTATCATTTTTTCGTGGTTGTGTGATATTTTTTTCTGGTTGGAAATAATAAACTAGACTATGAACTTTCAATTTATTTCTAAATTTTACAGACGATCGTCAAAGGTAAGCAAATCTTAATGGAGGAAAATTACAAAGCTGGCGACCCATTTCCAGAGAAAATCGAAACTAAAGAAGGTTTTTCAATGGTGTTAGAAAACACTGCATTATTCACTGATTTAATAGTTCGTTTCCCGTTCGTGGCACAACGAGAATTAAAACAAAATACTGATTGGAAAGAAACCATAATATGGGGTAAAAATGTATGCGAAAAAAGCGGCGTTTTTACTGAAAAACATCAAAAAATTTTGCACAGCTTAGGACAGGAATTAAAAATTGACGAACCTGACCCAAGTTATGAAAACCCGTTTAAAATCAAACCGGAAGTCGATCAAAAAACTGAGGAAGAAAGACAAAAAGAATATGAAGATAAAAAGCGGAAGGAGAAACTTGCTGCAAAAAAGAAAAATAAGAAATCGGGACCAAAGTTATCCAAGAATGAACTGTGATGAGACTGACAAAAATGACGGAAAATTTTTCCCAAAATAAATTTTGCCATCGAAGCCAATTAAAAAATATTGCCAAATTGTAGAATTTCAAAAATTGATGAAATTAAATTTAGTTGATATTTACGATACGCATTCATAATATAAAACTAACTAAAAATGAATCAAAATGAACAATTCAGCATATCAGCAAATGGAAGAGGAAAATCGTCTTATCGAGAGAATAAAAGTTATGACAAGCTAAATCTTTATTGATATTTATAAATGAACCTCGTATATCCCCCCCGCATGTAAGCCGTTCCCCTAAAACGGTATAAGCCGACCTTACAAATCGTAACACGCTGCAAATGGTTGCAGGAGAGAATTAGTGCAATCAGAGTTATGCACAGATAAGCCCCGATTCCTAAGTTTGGCAACTTTTTTCTGGCTCATATACTGTATACGCGAGGATATACGAGCGAAGCAATATTCAACCATTAGAAAGATATTGCAAACTCGAAGTTGGCTTTTGGACCAATCATATTTATAGCTCTTCTTTGAATGCTGTCATAAAATTTTATGATTTAATTAAAAAATTGTTTTGTGCAATCTTAGGTCAATTTTACAATCATTTTGTCAATTTAATTTGTTATGTCCCCACGGTGCTGAGTTATCAACTTAGTTAGTTATCAACCAGTAGTTTATGTACATGCTATATATGTATGTGCATCTTATTTTTCCTTCGATAAACAGTGCCAGCTTGAATTATGCAATAACTTACTTGGACCATCACCATATCATGTTACCATTTTTTTTTCATTTTTCAAAAAAATTTTTTTTTTCAAGACACAAAGTAAACAGATGTATTATTTTGCTGAGTTGTTTCTATTGTTGTTTGTCTTATTGAATAACTTGGTGTTATTGCTATAAAAAAATCACTTTTTTCAGAGATTACTGGTCTAATCGATTTAACAGATTAAGCACTTTTTACTTTACGGCAGTGATTCCCAAAGCGCGGGTGGTAATTGGTAACAGTTTAATATGGCCCGTCGAACTGGAGTGAAATTGTTTAACACTTTATGTTTTTTCTTTTTTGGGTTCTAAATTCCGCCAATTGTTACATCATTATCACAGTTTGGGCATGTATAATATTCATAACAATTCAGTTATACTGGCATCTTAAATATACGCACTGGTACTGCTATCACTCCCCTTTCCTGGCTCGTGAATATCCTTCTGCTTCTAATTTTGGCTCCACAGTCAATCAACGTTGGGGACTATTTATTTCAGAATAGATACCTGCACAAATTTATAGGGATAAGTATGTTACAGTTTTCTTCATTTTTTATGTACTGGTATGTCTTTTATGCTACATTTTATATTGTCGTAATCAAAAATTCAAAATCTAATTTTTTTTTATTTCTTGAAGAAATCATTGATGGGAAAAAAATTTCAAATTTACTACTAAATTATCATTTTTTATTCTCAAAACCTAGTTAATTTGATCCACTGTGTCACAGTATCTGTTGTTTATTTATTACTATTAGGTAATTTGAATCACTTGTGTAAGTAAACCTGTTTTTTGTTAGTCTTCTTTTTTGTGACTGTATATTTTGTATTTCTTTTATGAGTTTCTTTCTCTGGGAAAGTTTAAAAAAAATTTAATCCTGCCCTCCATCGGAAAGGTTTTTTAATTCTTCGTATAATGTCATATTTTAAAATTTTGTCATTGGAGTTTTTCACCACTAGGTAGACACACGCTTAAGATCGGTAAGTATGTTGATAGGTATTTGTCTGTTAGATGCACGCGATATTTCATGAACGCGTGGTTGATTCTGCTCCAAATTTTGCATGTGCATGCATCATATCTTGGACCAGAAGCCTATTGGATAAATTATGTCGCATAATTAGCGAGGTATTAATTAATTAGTGATGGGACACGTGGTGTCACTATAAAGTCATGAATCGAAACCACAGTTTCGGTCGATAAGTCTTCGGTCTCCGACCGATATTCTTGTTTTATTGTTTAAAGATTGCGATTTCATCCACATATTTTGACATGTTTTTTCAATGAAACTTACTTTTGCCGTACTATCTGTTGTAGCATATCGTTAGCTAGTTATTTTTGAGGTGGGGCAGAACTTGAAAACCCTAAAAAGTTTGAGAACCGCTGGTTTTGATAATGCACAAATTTTTAATTTTGTTTCAGTTTTTACGTCTCAATCATGGTAATTAATGTTAACTTGTGTGTTCTCATTTACATTTTGTCCATGTGACTGTTATCCTGGAATAACTGTGCTCTAACCTTATCTTTAACTGACCAATGGCAGCACAGCATGATGGTGTTGCATTGTGGGTAAAACCACTGAAGCATGCTTCCTGGGTATAAATACTGCCATGCTGGTCTCCAGAGGTCATTCAGTACTTTGGTGTAGCAGAGGCAACATGTGTCTTATGTCTGATTCTATATTCTGTTACTTGTGGTGACAAGTGCACTGTTTAAAAGTATTTCTCGTGTTTGAGGAAATGTTATTTATGCCAATAAACAATTTAATTAAAGGGTGCTCTCGAATTATGTGCACCAAGATGGCGCACAACCTGAACATAGTATGTGTACCAGGTTATGGTTGTCAGGTTGTGCGCCATCTTGGTGCACGTACTTATGGAGCACCAATCAAAGTGCTATGAACTATTTCTAAGGATGACTGAATTGAATATGACCATTTTCTAATGTATTCCTACGAATCCAATCCAATATTTTATTTGTTTTGATCATTTGAGTTCAACTTTCAACCTTTTTCTACATTTACCCAGCTCTACCTCATTAATAAAAATATGGCAACCCTAGCCGAATGGGTCTATGACGAAATATGCAAATTACTTGGTCCAGACACACCGCGAGCGTACACAGACTATATTCTGGAAATACAAGATAAAAATGAAGTCAAAGAATATCTTGAACAACTCTGTGGAGAGGGGAAATCCCCTGATATCGAATTATTTGTGAATTTATTGACTGCGAAACGACGTGCAGTGCAGGAAAATGTGACAGTGTATAAAAAAGGTGTGTACTATCACTACTATGTATGTTTTGACATGGGATAGAATTTTTATTCCGTGGAGAGGGAAGCCAATGAGACAGTTTAATTGTTAAAAACGCTTATTAAAATTATTGTGTCTTGTGTTTTTGCAGAAAATATTTACTACTTCTAAAAGTTTAAAATTTTTACTATGGTACAAAGTATCGATCAAATTTGGAACCAGTACCGATACAGACTATGACCGAAATAAAGCAGAGATGCGATCTTTCACACCAGTCTCATTAAAAGCGTTGTCGTTTTTTTATTTTTTTTGTTCAATATTTCTCGTTTCATCAAGTTTTACCCAAATTATTTTTTATCTTCCGCTGGGAGTCGCGAAAAAATTCGGTCCAAGTGGGTTGTGATGAAGATAGCTTGAAGAACACTGCTCTAAATTATTCTTAAAATTGTGTATTCACAATATATGAATATCTAACCGTTTTGGCCGTTCATGTCCCACCTCAAGTCCTCAATGTTGTATCAAAGGCAAATGATGATCAGGATACCCCCGTCATAAGTGATTTGATGATAAACAGTCTCTTCACAAGCTGATGCCTTTGATACAATGTTGGATTCCTTCTATATTTTTAAACACACATTCCTTGAATAAATTGAAATCAGATTTCATCTTTATAAACTGCCTAATGCACAACCATAATTTTATATAAGAGATTAGTATTTCAGTGGTCCCTGCTCATAGCTTTGCTCAAAGATGAGTCTTCTTCATTTCTGAGAGAGTGAATATAATACACAACATGGTGGTACAGCCAGAATTATTCAAAGAGATGAGGGGTTTTGAAATTTGTAATTAGCATGTTAGACCGTGACAGCGAGCGGGTCCTGCCTGAGGCCCCGGAAGCGCGGGGTTTCAAAATTCCTGAGGGTCAAAAACGTTTCTTTCAAGCTATGAAAAATTGATATGTGCGATACAGAAACCCCTGTTTTTTTTTTTTTAAAACAAAGGGGGTTTCGACCCTCAAACCCCCCTCCTGTCTATGCCTCTGACACAACACCATAATTCTACATATTTTCATTAGCTCCCTGAATATTGGTTTACTGAGCCTTTGCTCAGGAATGGATCTTCTTCACTCCTGCTTTGCTTTGAGCAAATTTCCCAGAAAAAACATTTTTCTAACAAGGCCTAATTCATCTCAGCGTTACAAATAGTTCAATTCAATAATTTTGCATTCAGGCAACAGTGACCTTGAGCAGAGGTCAGTGCGTCCAAAGAAGAAAAAAGAGCCTAAAAAGGTCATGACCTTGGATGATATATCTCCTGCGACAACACCAAAAACTCCGCTCGACGCTGTGGCGAGTAAGAATGAAAAATCTCCAAAAAAGAAGACGACGTATGTGTCATTGTATGGCAAAGATGGTGAAGCGAGAACTAATGCTGTTCTGCTTCCAGGGAGAAATGCCTGCGAGTGTCAGGCTCAAAAACATAAGTAAGTGAACTTTTTATATAACATATTTATACACTTTTTCTTCAAACAAGGATCAACACAGGCACCTACTATTACATAAGGATTTACTATAGCTTGGAAAGACCGAAATCTTACCAGTTTAGTATTGCCTGCCCCATTTATAATCCCCTGGATGACATGGCGGGCATAGGATTTTAGCCTGAGATGATATTATAGTTACCGTATTTTCTCAAAATTACGCCTATCTCACGAATAAGCCGACTCCCTAATACCAGCTTCAAAATAGTGAATTTATAAAAATTCGCATATACGCCGTTTCTACAAATCGTAATGGAAGACAGTACTTTGCGGATTACTGTCAACATAAAAGGAATTAAATCAGCGCCGACTTGAAGTACCGAATGTATGACATGAGAACATTTTTGATTGAAAATATTTTACAATCCTTATTTTATATTAACGTAGTCGAGATATTCTGAGCGGCAACGGCAATAAATTTGGTTATTTTTCGCAAGTCTTCTCAAACATGATTTGTGTAAGCTTCATATATGGGCTGATATATTTTATGATGTATGCCAAAGTGTCTGCCTATTATTTAATTGACTTTGTATACCAGCTGTTATTTGTGTTAATCCTTTAAAAACAAAAACGTGGGAAGCACTTCCTGCCCGATATCGGCACTTCAGAAAGAAAACGCTACCACGAGATAACGTAATTGATTTATGACCCTTCCGTTTTGCTGATTCAGGAAAAAAACGGAAAACACAGTTGTTGCCTAACCCATGGACATACAGTAATATTTATCACACCATATTCATATGTTATTTCAACTTTTCAGTTAAATGGTTGTTCAAAATAATTGAAATTACAGTTTTATTGTTAAGAATTAATGCTGTGACTGTGAGTATTATTCTACCTGATTCTTATTGGGAAATTTATGTTAATAACGTCTATATTGCTTTTCAATGCGCGGTGATTTGTATTAATGAAGGGATAAAACAGAAGGGATCAGCATAAAACAATTTCTTTTAAATCGAATGTTGTATTAACACATTCTTATAAATCGCTGATTCGGAAGTTGCTATTAAAAGGATTTTCAAACGTCGTAGAATGAATGTCGTTTTGTGACATATTTACAAGCTCCATTATTTCGATGTTTTTTTTTTTTTTTTTTTTTTTTTTTTTTGCCAAATTTAAATCCATAGCCAAATCGGATTCATGAAAATGATAGTTTTGGTTTATCCAAATATATTATTATGTCAATTTAATTGCATGAATCCCAATTTCCAAATAATTTAGGTGTTAAGTATACAATACATGATAGATAAATAATCACAAATATCAAATAATCCAGATACATTTACCCATATTAGTTCAAATATCCAATTTGAATTGTGTCCACATTCATGAAATGTCAATCCATGTAATCCAGTGACCATTGTGCATACATTTTTTTTCATTTTCAGTAGTTATACCATATATATTATAAATTTAACCGATATTATCATTTAATATGGAAAACAAAAATATTTAAAGAATTAGACAAATAATCATAAAAACGCCCATCATGCTATTAGGCGTTTTCCAGATTCTCGGTCTATGCAAACTTTTTTTTTTTTTTCTTGGAAATAACATTTTATTATAGAGTCTGTGATTGCAGAAACGATAGTTGCAGGTGTTAGGAATTAATATTAAAACAAGTTTAACATGAAATAATACATTATACACCCACAATGTTATCTGATATATCATAATTTTCATTACAACACAACAAACATTCACATTTTTATTTTTTTTTTAACTGAATTATTTCAATGTATATAAATTTCAGATAATAAGTATGAAAACTATAACTACCATATTCAAAGCATTACTGATTTTCCTAAAAGAATTTCAATCTTTTCATCTTCTAATATTTCCTCTTTTACAAATTCATTCATACTTCTTAAAGATCCTATCATCACACATTTAAACATAGTTCTAAGTATGGACTGATATGTTTCCAATTCCTGAAATATTAAGCCATTTCTAAAATTCCAAATCGCTGCTTTACCACAAGCGATAATTAGATTCAGTGATTTAGTTTCAACATCTTGAGTAAAAATATTATGCTGTGTATAACTTGTTAAATTTAGCCATTTCCAAAAGGATTTTATATAAGAACAGTTGAAAAATAAATGAATACAATTTTCAATGACTCTATTACAAAAGACGCAATTGCCATTTGTATCTTCTGCCCAATGTCTAATTCGTTCTCCAGTTGGAATCCCATTTTGTAAAATCTTCCAACTTAGTACCTGGTATTTTCTGGGAATATAATTTGCCCAAACTTTATTCCAAGTAAAATCTGTTCGTAAATTAAATTTATAAATAATTTTACAACGTTTCTGTTTCCATTGGTCACTGTTAAACTTTTTTAATATTTTCCTATACAATATTTTTGTTGTGGGATTTTCTGAAAAATCATATTTAAATTCCTTTGACATGGGGATATGATTGCTTGTTTTATCTCTTAATATATTTTTCCATTCCTGGGGAATAGATTTCAAAATTTCTTGAACAGATAAAATAACTTTCTTCATTTTGTCTTTTACATCATTTATATCCATCATTCTTATCCTATCTTCTCCATATATTTTTTCTAAAATTTGCCTACATGTTAATTTAATAACATGTTCTATTTTTGTTATATTTGATTTAATCCAATTACTCAGATTATCTGGATGATTTTGCAACTTAATCAATGGATTAAACCAAATATATTCTTGATAAATTTCAGATCTTAATTGCAAAGGGTTTCTTTTTAAATTTAATGCTTTAAAATAATTGACAATATTTGTATAGAATTGAGGTATCGATTTCTTAAAATTGTTTCTCAAACTAAGATGGATAATTTCCAAATTAGTTGTTTGAAGTTTATTGTGATAGTTATTTATGTAATTTCTAGCTCTGTTACTCCATGGTGCTTTATTACCATCAATCAATTTCCACAACCATTTAAGTTGAATGCTTTTTATTTGTATTTCTATATCCATGCATCCTAAGCCCCCCTGCATTTTACTGGCACAGCATACACTTCTGCTTATATTTTCTTGTTTTTGTTCCCAAATAAAAGTCCAAATTAATTTTTTCAAAGTTAATATAACATTGTATGGAACTATTTCAAATGATGCTAAATACCAAACTTTTGACAATAATAATTGTTTAGCAATAATAGTTCTTCCAATCATTGTCAGGTTTCTACCCCTCCATAAATTTATAACATTCTGAATTCTTCTAATGACTGGATTCCAATTTTTCTCAAATTTAGTTTTATCATTACCAAACCAACAACCTAATAGTAATATATTGTCCCTTGAAACTTTTATGCCATCCACTTGAATAATTGGCAAGTTTATCAAACTGCCACATACCAAAATTTGTGATTTATTCCTATTTATATAGGTCCCTGATGCATTTTCAAATTGTACAATAACATTCATGGATACACATAAAGAATAGTAATCCCTTAAAGTCAACAGTGCATCATCTGCGAACCCCTTATATTTTTGTTCCTCATTTGCTATATTTATGAAACCTCTTATCTCTGTATTACTTCTGATATTACATGCAAATACTTCAGCAATGAATGTATAAAGTATTGGAGACAGTGGACAGCCTTGTCTTAAACCTCTTTCTACTATAAATTCCTTGCCAATATATCCATTGGTTATAATCCTTGACTTTGTATTTGTATAAATTAGTTTTATAAAAGATATCCATGTTGGCCCAATATTAAATTTTTTTAAAACTTTAAACAAAAATTCCCTATCTACACTATCATATGCCTTTTCCCAGTCTATTGAGAACAACAGCAGATCAGTTTTAGAATAATTTGCATGGAAGATATCATCTCGAAATGTCAATAAATTTTCATGTATATTTCTGCTATATATAAATCCAGTTTGATCTGGATGAATCAGTTTGGGGAGTTCGTATTTAATTCGGTTGCCTAATATTTTAGTAAAAATTTTATAATCTAAATTGAGTAACGAAATTGGTCTCCAATTAGCTAATTTTTTTTTTTCACCTTTTTTATATAATAAAGTAATTATTGCCTCTGTCATAGTTTCGGTGAGTTGTCCAGAAGCTATACAGCTGCTATATACAGCGAGTAAAATAGTTTTAATTTTATTCCAGCATAATAGATAAAATTCCTTTGTAAGGCCATCCAGGCCAGGAGCTTTATTTAGTTTCAAACTTTTAAATGCATCATCTAATTCTTGTTCACTTATACCATATTCCAAATTAATCATTTTTTCATACTCCAATTTGGTTTCGATTTTACTAATCAAAGTATTTTGCAAGTCCTCATTCAACTGTTTTTTAGTGTACAACTTTTTGTAAAATAATCTCTGCTCTTCTTGTATATCATTAATATTCGTAAGGATTATACCAGCATCTGTCTCCAATTCTTTAAAGAGTTTAATTTGCCCCCTATGTTTCTCTAAATTAAAAAAATAAGAAGTAGATTTTTCTCCTTGTTCATTCCATCTTATTCTACTTCTTATAATATTCCCTTGCACTTTCTTTTTTGATAAATTATCCAACTCTACTTTTAATAATTCAACCCTATGTTTTTTCTCTATATCGAACTTATCTTTTTCATAATTAACCAGAGCATTCTGGTATTTATTGATGACAAGTTTTTCTTCTGCTTCCTCCCTAATTTTTAAACATTTGCCACAGTATATTGCCCAATGCTTAATTTTCCTTTTGATCCTATCCCACATTTCCCTAATTACCAGATTATCACTACACTGTGAAAATTCATTCTTCCAATGGGTCATCATAACGTCAATACCATTTACAAAAGTTTCATCATTGCATAGTCTAGCATTAAATTTCCAGTAACCTCTACCTCTTTTAATGTTATCATCCACATGTATGTGAATTATAGGTATATCATGGTCTGATATACTTTGTGCTAGTATCACCGCATTCTCAATATTTGGTATCAAGGTTTTTGAAATATAAAATCTATCTAATCTCCTTTGTCTTATTGGAATATCCTTGCTGTTAGTAATTTGCCTCCAAGTATATTTCCTATCATGTGGGTGAGTGTGTCGCCAAATATCTAGTAAGTTATATTTGGCTATAACATTTTCTAATACCTTAACACTATTATCTACAACCAGTTTTGAACCAATTTCTTTATCTAATAAGTTACAAATACAATTAAAATCACCCCCCAGTATTATTTTATAACTATTCCAAATATTGTTATTTTCAAGGAATTCTTCCAGTTTTTGATCTAATTCTTTAAATGTATCCCGTCTATGTTGCAATATATTTGGTGAATATAAATTAGTTAAAATAAATGTATAATTTTCAACTATGAAATGGCATAATATTATTCGTCCCTCTTTATTGTCAATAAATTGGCACTGTTTGATATTGATATCTAATTGTTTACTGATTAATATTGCTACACCATTCCTAGTATTGGAATAGGTTGTCCAATATTTCGATGTTGCTTCGTAATGCGATTTGAATAATTTTATTTATCATTTAATTTTAAATATTGTGTCATCACCTCAACAGCGTAAGCGTGTCATGCATATGTAACGGTAAATATTTCAATTATAACGGAGATAAGAGTCTTTATCAGCGCAACTGAAAAGGATAACATATCGTAAAGGTGATCAAAATGAGGGCGCCGTTACTTGCGTTGTACCGCGATAGTGCACTAAATGATAATGTTTCACCACGAAACGCTGGCCGTAAATCGACGCCAATCAGACTGTACAAGCGTCACATGTTTAACAACCAATCACAGACTGTACGAGCCATCAGCTGTATGATGAGACAATCACACCGGCACAAGCGATTGTGTGTGTGCGTTCTTTATCGTGAGAACTTAGTGCGGTTTGAAGCTTTTGGAATTACCGGCAAGTTAGCTAAATGTCGATCTCGTTGCGTGATCAAAGTCATGCGCGAATGAGTCGATTTTTTTATGCAATCTGAGTTATGCGAGTATAAGCCGCCCCCTTAGTTTGGCAACTTTTTTTTTGTGTTTTAAACTCGGCGTATGTGCGAAAATATACGGTAAGCCTAAAGCCTTAACCACTAGGCCACAATAATTTACATGCTAATATTTTGATCATCGTCTGATATTCTCTGGAGTTGGGAATCAGAGTCTGAAACGAACGTTCTATTAACCTTAAGCTTTTTATTTCAAATCAGAATCGGAAGTTAGAGTTAAATACAAATTTTCTCCGGCTCTAGAGAACTGAATGACTTATGCAAGGGGGTTTGAGGGCCGGAACTCCCCATTTTGAGTTGTAAAAAAAAGCATTTTTCTCTTCTCTCAATTTTTTCGTAGCTTGAAACGCTTTTTAGACTCTATAGACTTATGAAAACGCATATTTTTTGCCTTCGGCTAGCTGTTATGTTCTAACTTGGCAATTAGATATTTCAGAAACAAACCCCCTTCGAACATTCATGACTTTGCCTTAAACATTTTACATAATCCTAAATCACTTTAAATGTTTGTTTGGTGCTCCCGAAGTATGCGAACCAAGATGGCGGACATCGGAACGTAACAGGTTAGGGTTAGGCGATAATTTTTTTCCAATTTTCCTTATTTTAGTCCTATTATCAGTTCGAAGACTAGCCAAGAGCCTCCCGTAGTATTTATACCTAAAATTATGGCCTAACCCTAACCTAGTACACATATTACATTCCGATGTCCGCCATCTTGGTTCGCATACTTCGGGAGCCCCGTTTGTTTTTTTTGTCCTAAGTCTAGCTTGTAGAAAATTAAAAAAAAATTTTGTTCATGTTGCAGGCTAATCAACAATTGTCTTGGGTGCGGGCGTGTAGTTTGTGAGCAGGAAGGCTCTGGACCTTGTCTATTCTGTGGTAAGTGTTTCTTCAAATATTGGGAGATCTCTCATTGTATTTGACTTTTTTGTTGAGACGGGTTCTCCAGACATGTAAATTACTGTAAATCGCCTGTAAATTTTTGGAATATTGTTATTTCACGAGACTATCTTCAATCGTGTTTATTCGACGAGCTCAAATCTCAATTTCCATGTTTCAAATTTTAGCCACTTGTGTGTGACGCATTGCACGTTCAGCGAAAGTTGGGCGACACCGGAAAATCTTCACTTGGGGTTGCTTCCCACTGTTTGGGTTCCACTGCTCAAATCAATAATATCTAATGAAGATACCTAGCCTCTAGGCTTCAACTAGGCCGACCTGCAATAATTATCATTTGTAATCTCAGACTAAGTGAGAGATACTAAGTAATATAGTTTCCAAGGTTAAAATTGGCCTATCATTGGCCTAACTCCTACTCATACGCGGATTGAAATTTTTGCTATTTCCCAGGCAAGATGGTTTGCACTCCCGAGGAGAAGAAAATTCTTGCGAGAGAGTCAAATAAAAGTGAAAAACTACTCAAGAAATTATCCAGTATTGGAGGAGGCGCATCATTAACAGAGGATATTGGTAAGAAGGACTCTGTGGTGCAATGGTTTCCAACTGGTGTTCAGATCACATGCTGGGTTAATTATGTGCGAAAGTATTGCTGAATTCCTTGCCGCTGGAGGGTGATTTATGTAATGGCAGGTCGGATACGGCTTTCTCCGCAATCGAGTCAATGCTTCTGAAACAAGTGACTGGCTAACTAATTCCTGGTAAACAAACGAGAGGACGTGATTGGCCATATGATCAAGCCATCTTATCGTCTTTCCTCTTCCTCGGGATAAATATGTAAATCCTTAATATTGTTTCGGAAGTAGGGTATCGCTATACCTTCGGTACTTCCATTGTCAAATCTATGTATTCGATACAGGTAACTGACTAACTAATCCCATACCAGACATAAACTGGTAACCGGGTGACAGGCCGTGGTTTGTCATATTATTAAGCTGTCTTATCAGCTTTCCTCTCCTTCTGAATAAATATAAAATCCTATCCCATTACTTACAGAAGCGACTAAAGGCCTCCAGAGGGCAGAAGAGTACAAAAACAGGTTACTAGAGTATGATCGGACGTACGTAAAACGAACAAAAGTAATTGATGATGAGTCTGATTATTACGCAACAGACACAAATGTTTGGCTGAGTCAAAAGGAGAGAGAAGCAATGAAAAAGAAAGATAGAGAAATGAGAGAATTAAGATTTGGGTCACGGTTGAATAAAAAGGTGGGTATTTCCTATTTTTATGTCCAAATTTCTCAAACTTTTGGTGTTATGGAGCCCGTGAAGAAGTTGACTATTATTTACGGAGCCCCAAAATAAATTACATAAATAATAACAAAAAAACACTTTGTTACTCACCAATGGACCTTTCCCCGACCTTTGACCCCCGAAAAATTCTTCCTATACTTCACCATTGCAAAATTTTCGGGACTATTTTAAGAGTGCTTTCGCGAATTGGCTCCTGTTAAATGGCGTATGTGTTTCAAATCATCATTATAATTAATCGCATACAACAATCTGTTTTTTAAAAGTACAGGTAAAGAATTTTAGCCTAGTCTATCACAGCTATTTCTACACTAGTTTTTTGTTACTGCAATTGAATAAAAATTCCTAGGAAGACAGAGTGATCATTGAATTAATTATCTGATTCATATCTAAGATTCAGAAACACAGTTACAAAATTACCCAATTCAGTATTTCAACAAGTAAACTATTAGCTCGCGGAGCCCCTGATTTGTTTTTTCATGCAGTACCAAACCATTTTAAGAACCTGTGATATAAACGCTGATTTCGATTGGCCGAAGATTTTTTGAATCTCCCTCCATATAAACATTTAGGAACAATCAAACTAATCTAAACTTCCATAACTGTATATAGATATCGCTTTATTTATCAACGATTTAAACAGGTGACGCTTGATTTTGCTGGGCGAAAAGTTATAGATGAAGAATATGCGCCACCACAAGAGGGTGCTGAGCAAGAATTTTTGGCCCAGATCGCAGATGAAAAACAAGCGTACGACCCCTCACTCCAAGATGCCTTCCCTGATCTACCAATGCCAAAATTTATCGGTAAAGAAAATAAAACACCCGAAAATGTGAAATTCTCCTCGGGGAGTATGAAAAAACAAGAAAAAATACAAAGACATCCCTTAAATAGGCTTCAAGATAAAGAATTACAGCAAATGTCTGATATTGGCTTATGTTGTAGTATGCATCAGGCCGTGGGCTTCCTTGCTGTCAAAGGCATCAAGAAGACGAGGGGAAGGAATGGTAAAGCCGTAATATTGCTAGGCTGGTATGGCGCATTGTGCCAAGCGTTAGGAATAAGCGCTCGCAAACTCACCTGTGATGCACCTCGCTAGTGTTTGCAGGTCCTCGCCCATTTAAGGGTGAGTAAATCCTAGCCTATTCCGTTACTTTCTTTGGTTGTTACTTCTATTTCTATCAAAAACGCCCAACCAAATGATATATATGGATACAGTATAGAAATGTTGGACCTCCTGAAGTATGTGCACCAAGGTGGCGCACAACCTGAACTCAGTTTAGGAATACGCTCGCAAACTCACCTGTGATTACCCCGCATGGGTTGACAGGTTCGAATCCCATGCAGGGTTTATTATGTGCGAGATGATTCATGGCTTGACAGTGTGGTACTTCATGCTGAACGTTAGGAATGTGCTCGCCAACTCACATCTGATTACTCTGCGCGGGTTTGCAGGCTCGAATCCCATGAGGGGATAAGGTACTCCTGAAGTATGCGCACCAAGATGTCACATAACTTGAACTCTTAACCTGGTACACAACTGGAGTTCGTGTTGTGCGCCATCTTGGTGCGCATACTTCAGGAGGTCCGGAGATAATCATGTACAAGATGATTGCTGGACTCCTCGCCACTGTAGGGTGGTAAATCCTATCCTATCCCTGTTATTTTCTGATTGTGACTTCTATCAAAAGCCCAACCGAATGAAATATACGGGTACAGTTTAGAAATCTTGGACCTCCTGAAAGGCGCACAACCCGAACTCAGGTTGTGTACCAGGTCAGGGTTCAGGTTGTGTGACATCTTGGTGCGCATACTTCAGGAGCACACGTTTCCCTACTTTGAACGATTAATTAGTTTAATTAATAATTTGTATGCGATATTTGTGTATTTCAAACTTCCCAGATGATGAATTTTGGATGCCACATACTTGGGAATGATTTCAGAATATAGTATTTGTAAGTAGGGAGTTCACCTGAGTAAATTTTACACCAAACTACTTTTAGCGATTAAAAGCAGAGTTGAAGGATCCCTAATTTTTTATTTCCGATGTTCCTGACCGACTTTTGATACAAATAACTGCTAACTAATCCCATATCCGACACAGATTAGAAACTGGACGAGAGGCCGTGGTTTGCCACCCGATTAACAGGCTCATCGGTTTTCTTTCCCCCGATATAAATATGTAAATCTTATCCCATTATTCAGCTTAAAGTCCCACTCTTAACCCCCAACCCCCAAAGCCGAGTGTTAGAGTCCCAAACCCCTCAGAGTAAGAATTCTGAGTGCCCTGTAGTTTTATTTAGAATGAATAAGCTTAGGAAAACTTTCGAAGATTTTCTCATCAAGTGTTTTATGTTGGATTCACTTCTTAAATCTTATTTGAGTTTCTCTTGTCCCTTTTAGAGACTTCATATTGGAATTTGAGTACTCTCACTGTGTGTGTATCAGGTTAGGGTTAGGACATAATTTTATACTGGATTTCCTTTTTTTAGTTCTATTACGATTTCGGGGACTGTCTGTGTTAGCCAAGTGAATATACTTATGCCCATAGGTTCCAGTCCCTTCACACAACTTGATGTAAAGTAGGCGAACAAAGTTAGTTATCTTCACATTGGTACACACACTTTTGGAGCGCCTAACTTTGTAGCGACTAATATATACATACATCGATATTGCGATATCAGTGGTTTTTGCAAACTCCTATATCAGCCTTCCAACCCTTTATTAAATAATTATTATTAAATATTTCCAGGTATTCTAATCACAGAGGCAGGCTATGGATAGCCGCAGCATCACATAAACCAACTCCTGAAGAAGTAAAACAGATAGAAGACCGGCATCGAAACTACGTTGATAACGACGTTGTATTCCCGACTGAATACCCAACGTCTTGTTTACTTGGTTGTGTCAATGTGGACAACGTTATGAGCCAAGAGGAGTACCGTTCCGCGTATCCGAACGGCGCGTCCGGGTCTCCATATGTTTTTGTCTGTTCTGGCTTTGAAGAACTTCTAGTTAAAGTACCGGTAACAGGGCAACATAAAATTTGGAAACTACCGCCTAATTTACATCAGGCTGCTAAAAAAGGAAGGACGATTATGCATGGGGATTTTTGAGTAATTTATCTATTTCATGCGTGAGAGAAAAAGCTTATTATATGAATAATTCTATTTTTCTGAGGCACTTTCAACGGCGCTCCCGTAGTATGTGCAACAAAATGGCGGACACCTGAACATAGTATGTGTATCAGGTTAGGGTTAGGCCATAATTTCAATCCAATTTACCTTATTTTAGTTCTATTAAGAGTTCAGGGACTAGCCGAATGACTTCCCGTAGTATTTGTACCTGAAATTATGGCTCAACCCTAATCTGGTACACATACTACACTACGTTCCGGTTTCCGTGATCTTCTTGCACATACTACGAGAGTACCTTTTCGACACCCTTACTCTGAACAATGTAATTTACAAATATTCACTGCTATGCAAAAAAACAATTCTAATCTGGAAGGTTCAGAATCCTTCGGTTTCAGCATTGCCTCTTCAGTTCATATCCTGGGTGGGGTGTCAGCATAAGCTTTCGAATTTAAATTTTCAATCTTAATTGCTGGCTCAGTTTGGCTCAAACATTTAGCCACTATGCCTCTTCGCAATGATGATTATCAAATCCCATCACTATCATGTTTTATGATTTTAAAAGTGCCTTGTGTACTTAATGTGGAAGAGAGGGATAGCCAGGTAACATTTATTTATTGTGCGGTGAACTCCAGTTTTCTTCTCTAAATACCAGGTTGGGTGGTTGATAATTGTCCAAAATAATTTGAACTGATAACAGGGAAGACAAAATTTGAAAATTGTCTTCAAATTACAGCAGGCTGCTAAAAAGGGAAGGACAATAAGGAGCTTGGAGATTTTCGAGTAGCGTGGAAAAATTTTATCAATTTTATGTGGGAGGGTAAAACAAGTCTATTCCAATTATATTTTGTAAAATCAAGTATTTATATTGGTGGTCGCTTATATAGGGCTTTTAGGGCAAATGGAGCGTCATATTAAAAAGTACTGTAACATTGTGTCGAATGTGACTGTATGATAGGTACTCCTGTAATATGTGTACCAGGTTAGGGTTAAGCCTTATTTTATTCCAATTTTCCTTGTTTTAGTTCTATTAAGAGTTCCGGGACTATCTGTGTTAGCCATGTGAATATACCCCCTGCCCATAGGTTCAGCCCTTTTATACAACTTGATGTAAAGTAGGCGAACAAAATTAGTTACCTCCGTATTGGTTCTGGAGCGCCGTACGACCTACAAAAACAGTGGTTCAGAATAGGTTCGATAATTTGAATCTCTGGTGGAGATTTTAACTTTTCCCAGAGTGGGTAGTTGATAAGAGTCTATTGTTTTATCTACTAACATTAGCGGAGTCTTGTCTAATATTTATTTGAGTGTCCTGAAACGAGTGACTGTTTAACAATTCTTATATGTGACTTGGACTGGTTCCCCATATGAATAAGTCATCTTACCCCGTGTATCTCGAAAAATTTCAGTATTTTGCATATTTGTCTTTGAGAGGGCCGAGACTTGTCAATAAAAAACAATGGTTCAGAATAGGTTAATTAATTCGAATCTCTGGTGAAGATTTTAACTTTTCCCAGAGTGGTAGATAAGATTCCTTTGGTTCAACTTTGGTCGAATTTTCTGTCTAATGTTCATCTGAGCTTTCTAGTACGAGTGTCTGGGTAATAATTCTTTTTACGTAATATGTACTGGTTTCCTCTGTATGATGTACCGTATTCATCTTACCCCGTATCTTGAAAAATTCATGTGAGATACGGTTGTTATATGTGTTGTGGGACAAATAGTTTAGGTGTATGAAGGGGGGAATAGGAAAGCTTATTGGATGACTAGATTTATAAACAGTGATTTCCCTATACTCCCTTCCGTAATTTCAAACACCCCCTAATTTTCTGGTGTGACACCATCCTTAATGCTTTAAACCTGAATAAAATTGTATTCAATATGCAGAAAGTGGCTTATATGTTAGGGTCATCATATTTGAAAAAGCAAAATTCCGGACAGTGCATGACTATTTTCATGACCTCCTAGTAAAAAATATGCGCACAGTACTAAATAACAATGTTCTGTATTAGCAGCGTGCACAGTATGATTGCAGATGCAATAAAATTCCGGATTCCGGACATTTGAGAATTTTTTAAATTCTTCCCGGACGCACATTTAAACCCTAAATTCCGGACATGTCCGGAATTTTCTGGCTCAAACCTAAAAGAAAATTGAAATTCTTCCAATACTAATCTTTACCGTTCCATCTTTGATGGTTCGATTTTCCGTTTTGACAAAAGCAAAGAAGGAATGCAGGGTAAAGACAAACAAATATACGGAAAAGCAGACAGAAATATTTAATACCGTGTTTCCCCGATAATAAGATCTACCCTGAAAATAAGACCTAGCCTAAATTTTGAAAATGATTTTAATATAAGCCCTCCCCTTGAAATAGGACTTAGTAAATATCACGAAATTTATTTTTGACCTAGTCGATAGCAAGAAATCTCTCCTACACGTCTTAAATGATTGATAATAATTTATGGTTTGCAGCTATTTTGACTAAAAACGTGCTATTTGTAAGTAAATGAATATCGGTTTTCATATTTTGTATATTAGAAAATCTTGTAATTTTCTACATTTTAATTTTGTTTTTGATAAATGAAAATATAAGACATCCCTGAAAATAATAAGCCCGGATGTTACTTGTCGGGACAAAACTGAAATAACACCCAGTCTCATTTTCGGGGAAACGCGGTACGTGTTGTTGCACATGCCCACTTGCCCCAAATAACACATTGAAGGTTAGAAAAATACACGAAAGATGATTCGGGCGTAAATAATTATGTCAGTATGTGTGTAGTTCGAACACACAATTCCTGCTATATTGTATTGCTGTGCAGTATAAGCTGGTGATTGAATCTGTTAGTGAGTCCTAGACTGTCAGGTTTTTTGTGGATAATTGTAAGACAGAAGGGGCATGTGTTTGCTCACCAATGAGAGAAAAACAAAAATGCGATGCTCAAGTATATGAACACGAAATCCATTACAAAATTTCGCGTCCATAGTTCCACTCCGTCTAGAATAAATTAATAAAAAATGTCGGATATGGGACTTGACTTGATTGATAACAATAACAACAAAATTTTCAAACGATTGTTATGTCCACTACGTGTTCAATAACATATTTATACCAGAAGAAAGGGAAGTCGTTAAAACGGCTTAATCATATGAACCACGGCCTTAGGCGCGGCCGTGTGGCTCATTGGGCTATCGTTAGTTGGCAGGTTCGAATCCCATGCGGGGTAGTTATGTGCGAGAGGATTGCTGGACTCCTCGCCGTCGTAGGGTGGTCCACGTAACCGCTGGTCGGTTACGGCTTCCTCTACCATCAAGTCCATGCTTCCGAAAAACAAATAACTAAAACTAATCCCATACCCGACACGGACTGGTAACCGGACGAGAGGCCGTGGTTCGCCATATGGTTAAGCCGACTTATCGGCTTCCCCCTCCCCTGGGATAAATATGTAAAATCCTAAATCATAATCCCAGAATGTTGATTTTACAAATTGCAAATAAATTTAATGAACACTTTTCCCAAGTGGCACAAACCCTGCTCGACTGTATGCCACAACCAGCTGGCTGTGACAAAAATTACATTTCATATCTTGGGAAGCAAGAATCCTCATCCATGTTTTTAAGGCCAACTACATCATTAGAAATAAAAAATATTATACGCGAAATGAAGCCCAAGTCAAGTTTTGGAATCGATGGTATTCCATTCAAAGTATTGAAACACGTTCCAGAACATATCATTGATATCCTGACATATATATTTAATCTTTCACTATCTAGTGGTTATTCATTGGAAGCTTCAAGACATCTAAAGTTCTTCCTCTATTTAAAAAGGGTAGTGTTTCAGATCTTGGAAATTATAGACCTATTAGTCTTTTACCATCATTTTCTAAGATTCTTGAGAAAATAATGTATAGTAGAATGTCAAACTTCTTTGAAACTAACAATGTTTTCCACTCTCATCAATTTGGTTTCCGCAAGCATCACTCCACTGCTATGGCTGCTAATGTTTTGGTACACAAACTGACCAAGGCCTTTGAAAGCAAACAACATGCAATTGGAATATTTCTTGATATTTCAAAAGCTTTCGACACCATTGACCATTCCATCCTTTTAAGTAAGCTCTATCACTATGGAATTAGAGGCGTCCCATTCAATTGGATCAGGAGCTACCTGCAAGACAGGAAACAAATTGTGCAATATGACAACTCATTCTCTACAAATATTTGTGTCATGAAGCACGGAGTTCCACAAGGATCTTTACTTGGCCCATTATTTTTTCTAGCTTACATTAATGACATGTCCAGGTGTCTGAAATCCTCTGAGTCGATCATGTTTGCTGATGACACTGACTTGATTCTTCATGGGAAAAACCTTGAAGATCTACTCACAGTTGCAAACCAAGAACTAACCAACATTCATAGCTGGATGTTGGTTAACAAATTATCTCTTAATGCTAACAAAACTAAATTTGTATTATTCCACCCAAGCAAGCATAAAAGTGTGAGTTGTTCAAAACCACTACTGCTCAATGACAATGAAATTGAAAGAGTGAAAGAAATAAAATTTCTAGGAGTTATCTTTGATGAAAATCTATCATGGAAATCACAAATGTGCATGTTATTGGTAAAACAAAAAGGAACTTGGCAGTTGCTGCAAAGTATCCCAGTGCGTTAATCAATCAGCTTTACTAGCAATGTTTCAATCTCTACTACTAAGTCATATCCGATATTGTAGCTCAGTCTGGCTCCATGGTAATAAAACACTTGTCTCGAAATTGCAAAGCATTTGTAATAATTTTTTAAGAATTGTCTTTAGGAAAAGTAAACGTGAAAGCGTAAATCATTTCTATAAATCGCTAAATATACTCAAGGTTGAAGACATAATGAAATTTGAAGTATTATCATTAGTTTATGATTTTCATGACAACTCATTGTCAAACTGCTTTGACGACATACTAACCAAAACCACCTCCAATCGAAGAAGTAATTCCAATTTATTTATACCGTTTATGAGTAAATCTGTGAGCCAGCATGCCCTATGCTATAATGGACCTAAGCTATGGAACTCTCTCCCTTGAATTTGAAGTCATTAAAATCCAAAAAATCATTTCAGAAACAAGTTAAGTCGTACTTGGTATCCAAATATTAAAAGTTATTTTCCATAACCACACTGATATATATACTCTTTCGTATGTAATTAGCTACAACGTTTTGATAGCTCGGACACAAAAAATATTGAACCTTCATGAATGACCATGATAGAAAGTTGGGACACTCTTCACTTGCACATACTTATTTTCATGAAAATATTAAACAGCTACAATATTGCTATTGCTCCTGCAGCTGCTGATTGTTGTTGAGCCGGCAGTTAATCTCTCTCCACCTGTTCTACATCTATGTTGGTGTGTCGGGTTCTGTAGCATGCACAGCAAATTATTTTATTTATTTATTTTTCAAATGGCTGTTTACACTCTGACATCTGCATGCGCATGTTCCCTTTTTGCTTAACGTTGGATTTTTGACATTACACATGCATGGTCTTTGTTTCTATATGGGTGGTGTGATACCTTATGAGGGTTGTAGACCGTATAGTTTAGCTCCTGTACCTATTATTGTAATTAGGCGACCAGTGGAGATATATTGGATTCTCCCCTTCATTTTAATTTGTTGTGGTATTCTATGATTTGTTTTGTGTGTATACAAAATTTTATCCTAGGTTGAGGTTCTGCTGTGAAGTTGATGTGAAGGCCAACATACGAATGGTCAGTGTGGTTTGAGAGTTTCTGCATGGTTTGCGAGGAATTCACCCTGTGTCCCAACCATATTTCAACTCTGGTCTTTGAACTAGCGTTTTATAGATAGATAACTAATAATCAATATCTACTCGAAATAATAATTAATTCTAAACAAAAGTGTAGGGTAGTGCTGTTTCCAAATATGTAACCCTTGAATATCCTACTCGCAGATTTATTTTCTGTTTTTCAGGTCGTTCTGTGATGATCAATACAATGGCTAGTTTATTGAATATAAATGGTGTCTACAACAACAAAATTCGCAGGCTGATGTCTCATCCACGATAAACTTGAATTGACATCTATTACGCCACAATAATTAAATGAAGAAATGATCCTGTGAAATAACAATACTAATTCCTTTATTCCTAATTCCTTTATCCTTGCAGAAGTCAATATCTAAGAATGAAAAAAAAAACCTTATAACCTTAGCAACCAACATATTCCTATACCCTGTCTTTCTACCTTAATTAATTATAATTACTCATACTTATAAAGTTACTGTTAGATTTAAATACTTGGACTATAATTTGGCAATAATAGGCTCTAGTTTGGGCAATGAAGTGGTCTAGCCCACCTCTTCATGCACCCAATTCTGGCAACTTTGGTTGGGCATTTTGGCATTTGACTCCATCTATAATCAGCTTGACAATATATTTTTTTATAAAAGTTTATCTTTACTGTTCACTCCCATTTATAAAATTGATCAATTTGGCAGTGGCAATCATGATAAATTTATTAATATGGTGTGGCAAGTAATTTTTATTTATTTATTTTTTATTAACTACCAGTATGTAATTTTTCATGTTCCCTTTACTTAATAACTTCTATATGGTTGTGTGTGTGGGTGCGTGTGAGCGTGTGTGAAATATTTCAATTATTTTAGGTGAGTGAACACGTACCACATCTTCTTGGCAAAACCTTCCATCTTATATACATTCTGTACGTTTTAAACCTTATCTAAGGTTTTGTTCGCTCTCCTGATTTCATAATCAGTTTTTATTTATTTATTTTTACCATTCATTTTATTGTTTTGCTGATTTTGGAGTCGAAATAAACTTATACTTATATACTTATGATATTAGATACTGGTACTCAGCGCAGATCCAGTGACTTTCGTGAACGCCAAAATGATAATTTGTTTTCATCATGAGACAAAATACTTGACCGAAATTCAGACCGCATGACATAATGCTATGGATATCTTGTGTTTGTAATATCAAATGCCATATTTGGGCAAGGCGTAAGTATAAACGTACGGTTACCTTCAATTTTTCTGGGGACGAACCGCGTGTTAGAAAACGGGGAAGTCCCGGGTGAGGATTTGAACGTGTCGCAAGAAAGCGAACTGATGTTTCGACATATTATGATAGATAGATAGATAGATAGATAGATAGATAGTTTTCGGCATAGAAACCTTACCGTACCTATTACATATTTTTCATGTTATGTAATCGGGAGTTTTTCTTGTTGTATCAAAATCTTCATGAATATATAATCTACTTTTGCTAGTTTGGGAGCGGATGTTTTCAACGAATCTTTCTAACAACAGGGGCATTAAATGGCAGGAGTTGTGAGGCGCAGTTCTTACCACTTCATGGCAGCTCAGTGTAAACTTGTTTGAGATATTAGTTTGCAATGAGTATTTTGAAGTTAATGTGACTTTGACTATTTCTTATATTTAACTTCATCTTAATGTTTAAAACAGTGGTTCCGATTATGATTTGTGGCCACCATTTCGGAGGCTTTCAGCACTCATGGCCCCCTGTTTATCATTCCAGTGGTATTTATAGTGTTATTTTGATTGGTAGATTCCAATTCCCATTATGTTCAAATAATTCACGCTTCAACAAAGTGAAAACACCCTGTGAAACAACCTTATCAAGTAATAACCCTAAGAAGAAAGGAGAGTTTTCTTATGAAGTGAAACGTAAATTCAGTCTTGCACCTAGAATTGTGGCCTTCTCCAACTGCTTGGGAACCACTTGTTTAAAATAAAAATTTGTTGTGCATTGGAACCTCTAAAACCTGTTCTTTTCCTCGTCAAAATTATATTTTTTTTTTATATAGGATTCTATTGTTTAAAGTTGACGACGGAGAGGTTTTTAAACCAGCTTTTGCCTTTTGAAAGCAGTTTACAACAATAATAATGAAAAAACATTATAGGTATAGTTTCAAGCAGCAGTTTTCTACTTTTATGCTCTTGTGTCCCACTTTCAGCATAAAAAGAAATCTAAGGCCGACGAAACCTTTACTAAAAATTTTGATTATCATAAATTTTATTAACAAAACAATACAGCGAAAGTGTCGATGACCAAACTATTCCTATCAGGTTGTCAAGTTGAACTTTCAAATCTTGGTTTCAAACCTCAAGTAGAAATATTCTCTCTTTTCAATTTGTAATTCATGACGTTTTCTTGTGAGGTAGGCTTGTAAGCTAGGACTGGAGCATTTTCGGATATTTGATGATTTCATAAATGAATCGAATATTTCTTTTTCTATTCGAATCTTGAATATTTAGAAAATATGTAGTTGTATTGACCGTCTAATTGTAATTAGTCCTCCAAACACATAAATTTTTAAAACGTGTAATTCATCACTCAGACAGATTGCTGAGTGTTTACACTATTCGCTGTATTATTAAGGTTTACAGGTTTCTACAGGTTTTAAATATACCCTTGAATAGCAGAATAGTCTAGCATTTAATATTTACTGTCAAACTTGTATCTGTATTTATCAACGATATGTCGACCAACAACAAAGACCTGGCTTCTGTGACCAACATCTCCAAACCAAAGCCAAAACAACGACTAAGTAGAAGCCTCCCGACCCTGGCCTATCACCCATTGGTCCCATCGTCCAGCAGCTTGAGGGACCCTCAAATCTTCAGACAGCTCTCCAGGAGGCAATTCAGAGTAATATAATAAACCAACTTTCCAATCTAATAGCCGAATGTATCTCGGAAAATTTCAGCTCTGCGAACTTCTCGTCCGAATATCTTCCCATAAGCCCTGGTTTGAAGGAATGCATGGAGGAGCAAATGCTATCTCTCAAAGAAATAAGACATGATATCGCTTCAATTAAAGAGTCCCTAAATTTTCAATCTGAAAAGTATGATGAAATTTTAGCAAAGCAAAAAAAAAACTGATGAAACACTGATACAACATGGTAAAAGACTGAAAGAATTAGAATATCTAGTCCATACTCTTAGATCTATTCTATGCAACTGAAAAATTAGAAGAACATGAACGAAGATCTAGATTAGACAACTTGGAATTCAACAGTATTGCTCCAAAAAATAACGAAGACACTGATAAATTGGTTATGGAAATAAGCAAGATGATCCATGTGGATATAAAGCCATCAGACATCTCGGTTACTCATCGCTGCCCTACACCCAACACCAAAACTCATAAACCTATTGTCGCCAAATTCACCAACCGAAGGATTCGTGCCAAAATTCTTAAAAACTGCCATCTAGTCAAAACTGCGGTCAACACAACATCTGTAAGAAACATGTCAAAAGTTTTCATTGTCGAAAATCTAACTGGACAAAATAAGATAAGTCTGTTTTTCTTTCATAGTGCCAAAAACCTTTATCACATCTTGTTCAATTCACAATACTCTTTTAGCAGCCTGTTAACTTTACATGCAGTTCATACCAACTCTTGTCACTCATGTCATTTAATCGTGCCCCCTTTACACCAGCCCAGTAATACTCAATTATTTTATTTAAACTATAATTTCCGCCAAGGAGCTAACTTCCATTCCTAACTTTAAATGGAGTCAACAAATTTTCATCCACATATGTCCACAACCCCTAGTCTATACCGTACCTCAAAATATCCGATATCCACACAGTATCATCCAGCTTCTTATTGTTAGATCTTATTATTTTACACCTTTAACATAAGATCCTTGGCTACATATGCGGATGATCTGAAAGAACTTATATCTAATTTTCATATTGCACCACAAATTATCGCCTTAAGCGAAACTAGGATCCATATTGAGGGTACCATTAGCAAAATTGACATTCCTGGTTACATATTCATTCACGCTCCCTCCCCAACTCAAGCGGGTGGTGTGGGATTTTACATTAAAAATACCGTAAATTACCAAACGACAATATCGGTCAGAGACCGAAGACCTATCGATCGAAAGTTAGGGGATCCCCAAAAACAGCGCTCCTACTCCACAGTGACACCTTGTGTCCCATTACTAATTAATTAATAACTCGCTAATTATACAACATACCGTATATGATGGCGTATAGGCCGAGTTTAAAACTCAAAAAAAAAGTTGCCAAACTAAGGGACCGTCTTACACGCGCATGACTCAGATTGCACCAAAAAAATCGGCTCATTCACGTATCAGAATTTGATCACGCAACGAGATGATATTATGCTGACTTGCCGGTAATTCCAAAAGCTTCAAACCATACCAAGTTCTCACGATAAAAAGCGTTGCGCACACACACACACGCTGACTCAGGGACTCTTTTGAACTCCCGACAACAATCCCTTCCATTAATACATGAAAAGCAATATAGACTTTATTAACATGAATTTACAAGTAAGAGTTACGAGTAAGGATCTACGGCCGTCGCTAACAACCAGAAATGATAAACATGAGAAATATTTGTGTTACAGCGATTTTGTTTTCTTTCTGCGCCTTTCTTAAGGCGTCTGGCGTGTTGAGATTCGTAGCGATTTATAAGAATGTGTTAATACAGCGTTATTTCTTTCCTTGAACCGGACTAGGAACGAAATTAATCGTCGTTGTGGCGATCAAAGGAAATTGTTTTATGCTGATTCAGGAACTCTATTTCAAACTCCCGACACAATCACGACACATTGAAAAGCAATATAGACTTTATTAACATAAATTAACAAGTAAGAGTTACGGGTAATAATCCACCTACGATAAACGATAAACGGGAGAAATGTTTGCGTTACAGTAATTTTGTTTTCTATTACGTTTTTCGTGAAGCGTCTGGCATGTAGCGATTCGTAGGACTGGCTTTTGTGCGACTTTTCATAAAATCGTTGTTTTAAGGCCGTTTTTACGGAGTCGGCCTATTCTCGATATAGGCGTAATTTTGGGAAAATACAGTAATTCGCCCAAAATCAATAGGCTTCTGGTCCGAAATATGATAAATGCACATGCAAAATCTGGAGCATATTCAATCTCGCTTTCAAGAGATATCGCGTGTATCTAACAGACAGACAAACAAACAAACAAACACCTATCAACATACTTACCGATCTTAAGATCGATAAGTAATAAGTCATGAATTCAACCTATCTTTTCAAAGCTGTGAGGACCTGTGGATTGAGATGAAGTATTCCCAACCAAACTCAAAAATCCAAAGCCTCATTATTGGTGTGATTAACAAGCACCCCAAACATTCCATGTTTTACTGGGGCAATGGCTAGTTTATTTGACAAGCAATTCTTAATCCTAGGAGACTTTAATATAAACCTTCTTGATAATCATGACAACTCGACTTCTCAATATTTAGATATTCTCATGTCCAAGTTCGTACTTCCAATTATCACAAAACCCACAAGAGTCACCTCATCCTCCCATACATTGATGGACCATATCTATACCAACGCCACAAAATTTTGTTCATCGTCATTTATTCTTCTCAGTGATCTTACTGATCATTTCCCAATAATGCGTACTCTACCAACAACTGATGTCAGTGTCAGGACAAAAAGTCACATAAAACGTGACATGGCTAATTTTTTGGTACCGTCCCACTCAGCTTGCAATATGGTGCTCCAGTCACTTTGACGTTACCGTATGTGCTGTAGTTGTCATGGTTATCTGCCAGTCGGCGTTCGGAGTCGTTTGCTTAGTGATTCCGGGAATATCCGGTCTTTTTAAACATATTTATGCCAATGTCAGTATTTTGGCGTCCGACTCCTCACTTTAGTACTATATTTAGTTCGATTCTTGTTCTTGTATGACCCAATGTTAGACTATTCATAGGTGTCGCTGCTCGATAACAAATGTTGGTTTATCGCGTCCCCTTTCACACTGAAATGCAATATTTTCCTCTCTTTTCTTATCTCGTTCTGTATGACAGTGTGTATTTCTTATATGGTGATAAAATAAATTACTGATTACTGATTACACTCATCCTGTGGATGGGCAAAAAAAAAGATATCGGTGATTCGAAATTCCCATCTGAACCGATCCGAATACTTGGTATTCGAATCGAAATGCCCCAGCCCAACTGTTAGCCTGACTAAAAACAACAAGTTTCAGGCCTGAGGAACCATGGTAAGAATTACTCAGTGGTGGGATTGAGCCGGTTTGCACCGGTTCTATAGAACCGTCTCACAGAATTTCATGAGATCAGCGAACCGGTTAGCATTACTGGTTACTGTCAATGTTCTGTTTGTAACAGAACCGGCTGAAAAAATATGACTTTTGTGAAGAAACTGGCTGACAAAAAATTTGAATCTCACCACTGGAATTACTGGTCTAAAGCGTTTTAATTCTTTTTTCTCAATAGAAAACCTAAATCTATCAAATGTAGATTATTTTCAATCAAGTCATGTTGGAATGAAATGGAAGATGAAGAAGGTATGAATTTATTTTCCCATTTCTTCAGTCAAGTTTAGAATGACAGCATTTGCATTATCTTTTTTATTTAGGATAGCATTATTCCGACTTGTTTTGCTCCATTGGTTTTCTATTTTGTAGTAGACTCGGATTGTGTTTGAATTTCATGTTTTATATATATGTTTTTGCTTGCTGATTGGGGGTTTACGATTTTTTATATTTGTTCTTAACTCCTCGCTGTAATAGGGTGGTTCACATAATCTCTTGTCGGTTACGGCTTCCTCCACCATCAAGTCCATGCTTCTGAAACAAATACATTGCTACCTAACCCGATACTCGACATGAACTGGTATCTGGATGAGGGGTCTCATGTAGATTCGTACCTAACGTACTTTTAGTGGGCGTAGCCTAACAACTTTTTCATGTGTCAATCCTAACCCCTACCTGACTACGCCATCCAAAAACTATGTCACTACGACGTCACAATCACTGCATAGAGCTTGCCAAATATTCCCTACGATCGCCCAAAATGGCATCTTCGCTGATGATAAAGAACTCACTAACGGCAGTGATCTTTCTCATATCGGGATCGTTGCGGCGAGAAAATGAGAGAAATAGCTTGCTCGATTTCGGGTGAATGTCTGCGGGTCTTGGATAACAGTTTGTATAGTTTGGAGGACTCTATTACGTCACTGTGACGTAATTTTTTAATGACGCAGTCAGTTGGGAGTTGGGATTAACATATGCAAAAATTGATGTACTACACCCACCAGAAAGACTTTTAAGTACAAAACTACACTATACCCCTGGATGAGAGGCCGTGATTTGCCATTGATTAAGCAGAATTATAGGCTTTCCTCTTTCCGAAGTTATGAAAATCCTATACTTGATTCCCGACCAGCCATGTCTCATTGATTCCTTATGGTCATGGTTCTCAAAGTGGGCGTCACGACGCCCAAGTGCATTGTCTCAATTTTTCGAGGGCGTTGCAAAACTTTTCTTCCTTTGCGGAATTAAGTCTAAATTTTCGTTATTATCGTATGAATCACACACACTGGATGGGCTTGAGTATGTTATTCATTTCTAGTCCATTTACGAATAACGACATATTGTTATGCTGCAATGTTCAGCCCTCTGTCTGTGGGTGGACTCAAACCTATATTCAATATTGAGACCACAGCAATTCTCTTCGGGCATAATTTAAATTAAAATCATTGCAACAAAGGTCTTATTGAAACGTATAAAGACGTTTTTTACCGGGAGTCGTGACTCGAACATATTTTTTGAAGGGCGCCACTATACCAAGAAATTTGAGAACCCCGGCCTTATGTATTTATGATAGATGAATTTAAAATTTTTTGCTTTGACAGAATCATCAGAATGGCAGTGTGAAAAATGCACTCACAAGAACCACAGAATTGACAAAAAATGCCAGCAATGCCGATCACCGAGAGAAATCTCGTATCCGAACATACCGGAAGATTTACCAATACCAGAAGTTAAACACCCATTTCCTGTTAGAGAGTTCACGACCTCTAGTTCAACTTCGAACTCTGCAGTATCGTCAAGAAAAGAAGTTCCACCAGATCGGACATTGCGAACAAAAAGTTCTAACGAACTAAACCCTGGAGCAAGAGACTTTACTCCAGGCCTTCCTAATAACCCCCTAAGAACCCTATTTTCTTCCCCAAATATTTTTCAAAATGACCCCAAAAACCAGACATTTGTTCCGATTTTATCGACAAGGGACCCAAAACATCCGAAAATGGACAAAACCAATACTTCAGTGGCAATTGACTTAACAAATGTTGCTGAATGTTCACCTTTACCCTCTCAGATAACCTTTGAACCCATCCTTACCAAGAACCAAAATCTCAACAGTGAATCATGTATAATTGACTTAACACCCACTAAACAAATTGATCAAAACTATGTTGCCAGTTCTTCTAATTTTAACCCCACAAATACCCAAATAAATAGAACTCAAATGTTCATTACTGATGAAAAATCTGGCAACAGTAATCGAAAATACATTCCCTCGGAAATGAAAAAAAGCCAATCGTCAAGCTCAATTGGTGATAATTCGATCGCAGATTTCATGGCTCAATCAATTTCTGGTTTTAAAAAGCAAGATTTTCCTATTATGACATCACCATCACCACAATTACATCATAACAATAGTGATGATGAAGAAATTTACGGTGGTCAGCTGCGATCGCAAGAAAATTTGAGAAATGAACAAAACAAAAGTCCTATGGATCTGACTGTTGCTAAAAAATCTGAAAATGAAACTAATTTGTCACAAAATTCATCAAATCAAGATATGGACGTTGAAAATGTACTGGAACCCAGAGGAGAACATAACCCAATTAATTTTGAAGTCAGAAGTCCGTTACCAAATCCACTTTTATCTAATATTGGTGACGAACAGGAAAAATCTTCTGGTGCTATAAGTTCAGTTTTGTCACTGGGTGGCGGTGAAGGGTCATTTCAGGTCTTTCGTCCACCTGGACTATCTGATCCATTTCAAGCTGTTGGGGAATCCCCAGAAGGGGGTGATTCAAATAAAACCACAACTGTCAGTCATTCAAGCCCTGGTATTATTAGTACATTGGAGTTACATTCGGGGGACAATGCTAGAAAACAGGGCCCCAGTGTCCTTTTATCAGGACAAATTTTGCAGTCTACTGGGACAAATAGTGGAAACGTTGGCTCTGAAACGGGTCAAAAACTGAAAAAAATAATGCCGGTAAAAAGCAAAAATCCAATGCCAATTTTAAACACAACCCCACGTTCCCAAAAACAAAGTTTATCAAATTACCAGATATTGTCGCTTTACGGTGGCGATCCAGATAACCAAGAATCCTCTATGGATATAGCCTCCTTCCACTCAGCGACAGCAGTCACACCTGGCGTCTCTTCTCGGACAGAATCTCTCAAAATTGATGATAATTTTGATCCGTACGCTCCAGAAACCCAAATCGAACCTCTAGAATTCAAAGACGAGCATTTTCCGGTTGAAGAGACACCGCAATCGCAACGAGACCCTAATATCACGGAAGGTAGTCAAGGTTAGTTGACGTTTTGTTTATAGTTTCCTGGATTTTTTTTTTTTTATTTATTTGTTTGTATATTTTTTCTACCGAGTAATTGATTTTATGTCTCCCTTTTTCCTCTTCCGATCTTATCATATCTCGGTAATTGTGTGTACCTTAATTAGTTTTAATACTTTTGGGTGAGCGAACACGTACTACTTCTTTTAACAATACCTTTCCATCTAAAATCTGTACGTTTTAAACCTTACTAGAAGTTTTGTTTGCTTTCCCGATTCCATAATCAGTTTTATTTATTTTGTTTTTATCAATTACTTTATCATGCTGATTATGGAGTCCAGATAAACTTATATTAACAGTTTTATTTTGACTCGACCCTCGGCGCATCATGTTGAACCTAACATGGGCAAATCTGGCCCATTGGGTAATTCAATCTGGCCCGACTGATGCTGCCGCAACCAAACTAAAACCAAATTTTATTGTTTCAGCTAAAAAATAGCTTAAGGAATTTGTTGAGATTGTAATTAAATTTAGTATTGGCACGAGGCTTGCTGTTTTCCATCTTTGCTTTTGTAACACTGTGAATATTGTTCATAAAATGTAACTTTCCGCGTTACACTTACATGACTCGCCAGTCTAGGTGGGCAAAATTTTTGGCCCCTGGCACAAAAACCTTGCTCATCCCTGTCTTAAAACTTTAGGAACTGATTACAGATGCGTAACCAGAAACTTTTAAAGGGGGGAGGCTGAAATTTTTAAAGGGGGGAGGCTGAAATTTTTAAAGGGGGGAGGCTGAAATTTTTAAAGGGGGGAGGCTGAAATTTTTGAAGGGGGGAGGCTGAAATTTTTATTAGCAGAGTTAGACCGACCGAACGCCGGAAAATGTGTGTTTTTATTAGTCTTGATGGTCTAAAAATCGTTTCAAGCTACAAAAAATTGCTCTGTATGATATAGAAAGATGATTTTATTTTTTTACATTTCAAAAAGGGGGGGGGGGGGTCGACCCCCAAAACTACCCCCATGGCTACGCCACTGACTGATTGCCATACATAGGTTGAAATTCTGTGGGGTACAGTGATTTCCTAAGATTATATTCGCATATTAAGAGAGTGGCTCATATGCCGCTGAAAATGATCAGTTAATACATAACACATTTTTGTAAGTTACAAATAGTTCATCACTTATAACAAAATACGTGCTACACCCTAAATTTGGAAACAACCTAAAACAAAAAGCTGGGAACATACTGGTGGGGTTAATTGTGGTTATGTTTGACGTAATATGCTGGTCGGCCTTTCCATCAGTGTTTCATTTAACTTTATAATCTATCGTGGTTGTCAAGATTAATTATGATGTTATCGCAGGTTCAAATCCTAAGCACAACGCAGGGACGTAGCCAAAAATTTTCAAAGGGGGGGGGGGGGTATGAATTTTTTTTTTCGCCAAGTTAGATCGAAACGGTAAGGGGGTCAAATCGAGCGCTCGAATACGCGTGTTTTTATTAGTTTTGGGGTCTAAAAAACTTTTCAAGCTACGAAAAATTGCTATCTATGATACAGAAAAATGATTTCATTTTTTTTACATTTCAAAAGGTGGGGTTTCAACCCGCAAAACCACCTCCCTGGCTAAGCCACTGGCACAACGTCTCACTCAGGGTGAAATATATTAGACACCCGTAAGCAGTGGTTCCACACCGGGGGCAACAGAGCGTTTAAAGGGGGTCACGAACTTCCAATGCATATCGAAGTGGCATCGAATATAGACAATTTCTGGTGCTCCCGAAGTATGCGAACCAAGATGGCGGACATCGGAATGTAACAAAGAGCCTCCCGAAGTATTTATACCTAAAATTATGGCCTAACCCTAACCTAGTACACATATTACATTCGATGTCCGCCATCTTGGTTCGCATACTTCGGGAGCCCCCAATTTCTATTATATTAGAATTTCTAATTGTAAATTTCTACCCAAGTCTTCAATGTTGTATCAAAAGCAAATGATGATCAGGATACCCCCGTCATAAGTGATTTGATGATAAACAGTCTCTTCACAAGCTGATGCCTTTGTTACAATGTTGGGAAATTGATGCAAGCCAGCAGGGAATACACAGTAGTTTCATAGCAGAGCTTACCTAAGAACTGATTCTACTTATCCTAAACTCTCCTTTCTTACTAGTTTCATTGCTTGATGAGGTTATTTCACAGGGTGTGTTTTCCCTTTGTTGAGCATGAATTGTTTGAACATACCGTATATATGCTCGTTTTACCGCCCAATCTTTATTAAGGGTCCGTTTGAATAGCCGCCCGTGTGAACAGAACATAAAAATAAATAAGGGCAGGTGCTTGAATACCCGCCCGATGTAAAAGCTGATTTTTCAGTGGTAGAGAACAATAGGAAATAAGGAGCGCTTTTGTCACAAAGGATTAATGTCTCAAATATTTGTCTTCAAAAATACCGTAATTTTTGTGTATAATTTTACTTTAAAAATAACAAGCGCACGTGATTGAATAAGGGCTGGTTTGAATAAGAGCCCGGTTAGTAAGTTTGGTTAAAAAAATATGGGCCCGGGCTACAAAACGAGCAAATACGATAATGAGATTCTGAAATCAACTAATCAAAATAACACTATAAATACCACTGGAATGATAAACAGGGGGCCGTGAGGGCCACAGGTCAAAATGTTGGAAACCACCGCTGTAAAGAATTACGTGTTAGTAAATACTGATTGATTGATCTGTAACCAACTAAAAATATAAATTCGGATTACATTCATCTTCTCTGTTATGAAAAATTATCTCGACTAGTTTCTGTTTCATTTGGCACTAAAGAGGCCATTATCACCAGACCATAAAAACATTAAATATGATACCGGTACCGGTGTGTGCATTTGGAAATTTGACGTGAAGCAAGATTCTGGTCCCAAAAATAGTGGCTGTTTATTTATCATTACTTGCTTGTTTAGAGCCATGTTAGGAGTGAAAATGTTGAAAATCCCAAATTAATCCTCAGCTGTATTATCAATATTAAAGAAATTGCAGTGTTTCCCATGGGCATGATCCGTGGTGTAGCAGTAGTTGAGGGTCGTAACCCACCCTCCATTTTAAAATGTGAAAAAGTTTTTTTTTTTCATACATAGCAATTTTTTGTAGCTTGAAACGCTCTTTAGACCCTCAAGACCAGGAGTGGGCACTTCTCTAGTCGGCGGGCGAGATGTGGGAAAATGAAGTCCTCGGTGGGCCGGATTATTACATGAACAGTATTCAATATCTTAATCACATATTTTTTCGCTAATGCAAGAAAGAAAAATTATAAATCACATTTAAAGTAAAGTTTAAACTTTACAAAAATAGAGTACAAAAAACACATAATAAATTTATCATAATCTACTAAAAGTGAAACTAGAATATCGGTTAGAAACCGAAGACTTATCGATCGAAGGTTAGGGGATCCCCCAAAACAGTGGTCTTACTCCATGAAACCGAAGACTTATCGATCGAAGGTTAGGGGATCCCCCAAAACAGTGGTCTTACTCCATAGTGACACCGTGTGTCCCATCACTAATTAATTAATACCTCGCTAATTATACGACATATTCAATCCAAAATCAATAGGCTTCTGATCCGAGCTATGATGAATGCACATGCAAAATTTGGAGCAGATTCAACCTCGCTTTCGTGAGATATCGTGTGCATCTAACACACAGACAAACAGACATACAGACAGACAAATATCCATCAACATACTTACCGATCTTAAGATCGCTAAGTAATAATGTAATATCATAATGTCAAAGGTCAAAATCTCGTCGCGGGCCGTATGTTGCCCCCACCCCTGCTAAAGATTATTAAATACCCTCGTTTTCTGGCCTGCGGTCGGACCCGGTGTCTAACTACTTTGGCAGTTAGAAATTTCAGAACTCCCAATTGAAAATTTCTGACTGCTCCCCTGGACATGATGGATAGGATAGGATAGGAATTTACATATTTATCCCAGGGGAGAGGAAAGACAATGAGACGGCTAATCCATATTGCGAACCACGGCCTCTCGTTCGGTTACCATTCCAAGTCGTGTATGGGATTAGTTATATTTTTTGTTTTCGGAAGCATGGACTTGGTGGTGGAGCAAGCCGTAATCGACCAGCGGTTACGTGAACCACCCAACAACGGCGAGGAGTCCAGCAATCCTCTCGCACATAACCATTTCTGCCTGGGATTTGAACCTGCGAACCCACGCAGAGTAATTAGACGTCCGGTGGCGAGCGTATTCCTAACGATTAGCCCGTTGAGCCACACCGCCGCGCCGTTTTTAACACTTGGTCAAATGAAGGAATTTTTCAACCATTAGGAATTCAACAATACTCTGCTACTTATATTCTGATGTTTAAAAATTTAATCATAAGTTTATCAGCTTTTCTGGGGTCCTTAATCATGCTTTCATCCCTGTTTTTTATCATTCATGTATCATCTTTTTGCTGATTATGAGGCCGAAGAAGACTAACATATTTGAAAAAAATAAAAATTCAACAAAATATAATCTTTGAATCTTTAAAAATTACGATTATACCATTTCTCATTTATCTTCTTAGTTGTGAGAAATATTCTGCACTAGTTTCTGTTTCATTTGGCACTGAAGAGGCCATTACCACCAGACCGTAAAAACATTAAATATGATACCGGTACCGGTACCGGTATATGCATTTCAGGAATTTGGGGGATTGAAAAAGGGGACGCCCAAAATTGTGTTGTAAATGTATTGATAAATAGTTTAGTGTACGTTAAGGATAGGATTTTACATATTTATCCCAGGGGAGAAGAAAGAAGATAAGGCGATTTAATCATATATGGGGAACCACGGCCTCTCATCTGGTTACCCAGTTCATGTCTGGTTTGGGATTAGTTAGCCAGTTATTTGTTTCAGATGCATCGTCCGACCAGCTTCATGTGAACCTCCGTCCGCAGCAAGGAATCCAGCAATCATCTCACACATAATTTACTTCTCATTGGGTAATCAGTGGTGTGATGGCGAACGTGTCCCTAACGATGAGCCCGCCCCACTTCCGAGCCGATTGTATTGTAAATGTATAGATAGAAGGTTTAGGGGCGCTAGGTGGCATTCAGCATGCGACATTCATTGACTTTTAGTGGCGGGGTAATATAACCTATCTTAACTTAACTTGACCTAAAAAGGGAGCTGGCTCTGATGGACTGTACGGTCGTATCACTCACCCCAGTCTATACTGAAAAACTTACGTTGTTGTGTATTTTTATTATTGTTGCAATGCTCAGTTTTTCTGATTGACTGAAAATAAATCTCTCTCTTTCTAAGATAAATAGGATACAAGAAAATGAGTGGTGAGCAATAACCAAACCTAAAATAAATAGAATGAAACCTAACAGACCAGAAATAGGATAGTATCGATGAGTTAAATATAACTTTAGTAATTTACACACAGTTTATCTTCAGCTAATTATATTTATATATCTCATTTTTGAGAAAATTACTTAAATTGGGGATTTCCCTGCTTTTTGTGGCTACTTAAGCCGTCATGTGAAAATAGTAAATGCTCAAGTGATATTGAAAGCTTTTAAATGAGGTCTTGGATTTTTTGTGTTGTAATAACTTTGCTTCTGGAAGAATTTATATTTTGAAAAGGTTATCTGCTTCCGTGTTTGCTTTAGACCAGGGGTGTCCAACCTTTAATACAGGAAGGCCAGATAGAAATAACTTAGTAAGACCTAGGCCGTACCTTTACCTAACATAGGCTATCTAGTAGGTGCAGGCACAAAAATTTTAGTTATTGGTCTTATGACATGCGTTGTTTGCTTCGCATAAGCTAGCTGTTAGGGCATTGTAATGCCATAGGCATGGATAATGAATTGGATTCAGGTATAGGTTCCACGACGGGATAGGATTGGAATCGCTCGCCTTGCTTCGCAATGCAAAAGGACTTGTATTACTAAATTAATCGGGTCGCACATCATTTACAGTAGGCTTTTCTGCGGGCGGCACAATTCGTTTCTTGAGGGCCTCATTTGGCCTGTGGGACACAGGTTGCACACCCCTGCTTTGGACCAGAGGTTTCAAAACTTTTCAAACTGTGATACATTTACCCTATGTAATGTCAATCAAGAGACATTGCGAAGAAGATTTTGACTTTATTCACATCAAACTTTATAGGAGCTTTTATGTGGACATTCATAATAATGTAAAACCCTGTGCTCCTGAAGTATGCGCATCAAGATGTCGCACAACCTGAACCTGAACTTGGTACACAACCTGAGTTCAGGTTGTGCGCCATCTTGGTGCGCATACTTCAGGAGGTCCAAAAATCCAATATCGGAAATGGTATAACGTTAGTACGGTTGTAGTTAGTAAAGTTGTTGGAAAGATAAAATTTTTATCTCAATACCAAAAAATGTCCACAAATACTCATAATGCCCTCAATGAGACGAAAAAGAGTATGATTACCAGGGTACACTTGAATCGGAAAGTTTGAAATCACGTTGAGATGGTGGTCAGTGGGTTCAGGTGCATACTGAGAGAGAGGAATTTGTAGTTTGGAACCCCCCCCATTTACATCAGCGGTTCTCAACCAAGGGCTCGGGGCCATAGATCAGCTGGAGGGACCACAATGCTAGTCGCAGAACTGATTTTACTTTTCTCTTTACAGGAAAACTCTTCTTCCAAGTTTCAATGCTTGATAAGGTTATTTTACAGGGTGTTTTCAGTTTGTTGAGCATGAATTGTTTGAACATAATGGGGTTTGGAATCTACCAATCAAAATAGCGCTATGAATACGACTGGAATGATAAACAGGGGGGCATGAGTGCTGAAAGCCTACGGAGGGGAAGGGGACCACAATCCATAAAAGGTTGAGAACCACTGCTCTACACATAAATCTAAAATTAATGACACTAGGGAGCAAAGAATAATATTTGTTGTTCTTGTTTCTTAGATTGAACTTGGATCATTTGCTTGGTAGATAGGACATAGTTATGAAGAATTAACTTTTGAAATAAGTCACGATTTTAATAACAGAAAACTGAATAATTTTGTATTCCAAATTCATTCTGAAATAATATTTTCACATTATGAAATATAGACAATATTTTGAAATGGGTCTGTTCCATAAGAGAAATTCTTCAAGACAATTGTAAATTCGTAGAAATCAAATTTGGTTATTCAGAATAATTTATATAAAAATTGTTTTAATTAGTGTTCTCTATTTTACCAAGTTCACCAAGTTTTTTTCTATCATGAGATATTAAATGCTTAAAAAAAACATTTTCAAATGAAAATATTCTAAATTCTTCTTAAATCAAGAATTTACTAAATCGAATATAACCAATCTCGAATGTGTTTGAATATCCGATTTGTTTTAGACATTCCTGAAACAGAACTTCAGAATTTTATCAGCGTTTATGATTATGAGAAATCTCACATATCACATTGTTTCAAATGTTTGTGTGGCGAAACAGAATCAGAAAAGTTTTTTAATATTAATTAAACATGTTCTTGAATTTTCATATTGTGTGATTTTCTCCTTCCTGAATATTATTATGTTCAGCATTACTTCACTGTGCGATTAAGCCACTTCGTCAGCTCTACTGCTAATGTATGATCTCACTCATAATGTCTACATACGTCGACTCATATTTTTCTGGGGAGTTCCCCAGCTTAAGAACCTGAAAGTCTTTTTTCAGTTAGCAACAGCTTGTGGTAATTTAATTGTCTGTTTTATAATTGCTTATTAAACAAGATATCATCCTGGGAAATGTACAACTGCAAATTTTTCAGATTAGATTGCTAACAGTTGATAGTGAGTGGCAGAACACTTGTAAGAAAATAAATATTTTTGAGGAAACAGTTAGTTGTGAGGTAATTCTATTTATTATAGAGCAATTCCCTGTTATCAAACACTTGAAGTTATGGTTTTAATTGATTGTACAGTTAAACCAGAATATTGCGGAATAGGCAGCTAAACACGAAATTTACTTATAGCATCTGTCATTTATTAATTAAACAGGTGCTGCAAGTATTGACTGAGAGTAGAAAAAATATCGCCAGAATAGTTACAAATAATGAGATATTTATAAGTTTATTCTCGTGACCCATATAACAGTAAATAGTGTTTGAATAATTCTTGAAATAAATAATTGAAACCCTGTCAGGAAACAGCTAGGTGGCTTTTAATACAGTGGAGAGCGCTATGTATGTACAGGGTGTCCAATTACACCTAATTTCATAGTAATAACAATTAAAAATTCTGCTCAATATTATACCCGATTTTATACTACCGTAATAACAATTGTAAGTTTGAATAATTCCTATTGTATTATAAATGAGAATTACAAGCACAGTAATAACTATTAATAAACAAAGGCAAGAAGTTTTCAATGCAGAACCGGGCGAAATTTTTGGACACCCTGTATATATGTATGTATATAATTATATCCAGTATTCCTAAATTATAAATATTATTTAAAATAATAACATAATTGGTTTCGGCCATCAGAAATCAGGAAACAGCGGGCATTTATCGCAAAGATTGATGGATTGAATAAGTGGTTTTACTATTGTTTTTATGTGTTTATCTGGAGCCATTGAAAGCACTCCAGTAATCTTAAAGTGTATCACAAGACAAAAGGACTTGCCTTGATACTGGTGGTGGTGTTGGAACAGTGTGTGTAGTGAAATCATTCGAGGAAAATTCATTTAGACCAGGGCTTCCAAAACTTTCAATATCACAACTTTTTCGCGACCCCCCGTTTGTCAGCAATTGTATGCAATCGTTCGCGTCTCCGATCCTATATATTTTCTCGAAACCGTGGGATCTATGTTTTGCACTAGGTTTAATAATTGTGTTTGAAATCGTAAATCTAAAAAAGTACTACAGATTTTGTATATTTTACTCTTTGTAACCCCTAAAATTTGTTGCGCATTCCTCTGCGAGGTCGCAACCTGCAGTTGTTGACTGCTTTGAAGGTTTTATTAACTTAAACATTACTGAAATAGAAAAAGAAAACAATGTACAAGATGTAGCAATTTTTGAGCACGCTAACCAAAGAAAAACCTCGCTTCGCCTTGCGACTATAATTACATCCTTCAGACCACTGATGTGTGGCGTCGGTACCACATAGGCCATATTTGGGGTCGCTAATTTAATTTATGACAGTATAAATTTCAAGAGTGGATTCTCGTTCCATTATACTTGACGAAGCTAGAACAGACTATGCATCAGCTATAGTTTAGTAAAATGTCCAGTAGTGGGTAAATGTCCATAAATTCGAGTTGAAGGTCATCTTAGTTAGTTAGTGAAATTCTAATTTTGAAGTCGAGTCGATCATAGCACAGCAGATTACATCTCTCAAGTTCAAATCCCATGCCCCCTACCTCACACGTGGTGTAGAACCAGAAATATTTTGTTCCTCCCAAAATAATAGTATCTGTATGCATGTCCTTGAATATTACTCGTTGCTCATATAGGCTCAGATGTTGCTTGTTGCTCTTACTCAGATGGCTGCACATGGTAAAAGAAAAAATTTCGAGGAAATTGTAACACAATGGTGCTAATCCTGTCAGCTGATGCGCAATAGATAATTAAAAGCAGAGAAATGGCTTGATTTAACTACTTCCCAACCTTGGTAGAGCGTAATTTTTATGTTTCCGAGAAACCAATTCATTCAATATGTTGTCATAATGCTTTGTGCCGTCGTCTATTTATAGGAAGTAGGCTATTGTGTATCACAGAGCCTATTGTTTGTAATATGATGGTGGTCTTTCAATGGTTAGATAGGTTAAATATTGGAATTTCCAGAGGATTGAGAGTGATTAGAGAATATTTATTGTCAGTGTTGTAAACTGCTTGTCTGGGGAAGTCTGACTTACCGGTATATGAGAAGGATAGGGAGTTAGTCTTGCATGTCCGAAACTCATAGATACTAACATATGTTAATCTGACTTTGGTCAGATAAAACGTTCCAGAAATACATTTGTGTTAGTGTGCAGCAGGAGTGTTGAATTACTTAGTATAGTCATCTTTGTACCTGCTATAGCATTGTTTCCCAACCTATAGATTACGACCCAGAGCTGGAAATACATCTGAAAATACCCTTCAGGCGTTTTTTTTTACTACAAAAAACTTGGAAATTTCTAGTTTTCTTTTATTTATTATTTTCTTTTGGTATTAGAGTGTTGCTCAATAGTAATTGTATATGTGGTAGTATCAAAGCGTAAAAAATTTGTCAACTTTTAATTTGATTAAATGGTACCCCTGAAGTATGTGCAGCAAGATGTCGCTCAACCTGAACCATAACCTGGTACACAACTTGGGTTTAGGTACTGTAATAAAATGTACGAATAATGCAAAAAAGTATTTTAATAAAAAAAACAGAAAACAATTCCATATAACATGAATAAAAGCAAATACTGTACAGTACAGTATTATCCTTCATATTTTTTTATGGAGTACGTTCGTAACCTCGAAACAGCGTTATGGAGTGCGCGTTCGTAACCTCGAAACAGCGTTATGGAGTGCGCGTTCGTAACCTCGAAACAGCGTAAGTTGTGTCCGTCGTAACCCGAAGACTCCCTGTATGATGTTAAATCTTCTGGTAGAACAGTGGTACTCAAACAGTGGTGCGCACCTCACAAGGGGGGCATAAACAATTTATTGAGGGACGTTGAAAATAAAAATATTTGCTGGATTCGATCTTGCCCGCATTCAGATATTTACATTTCCTTCATTTTGGATATTTACGTTCCATCCAAGTAATTTCAATGTGTTTTTTAAATTAAACATACTTTCGCCTCACTATCTGTTATTTGTAGCTTATTGTTAGCTAGTTATTTTCAACAGGTGGGCACGAGACTTGACAAAATCTAGAAAAGGTGGGCACAGCTTAAAAAGTGTGAGAACCACTGTGTTAAATTGATAAAATATTCAGCAAATTTAGCCAGTTTTGGGAGGAGAAGTCAGAAAACAGTAGTGACATTGTTATTGGACACGTTTAGTGGCCATAACGATCGTTTCAAAATTTTGTTGTTATTGCTATCGTTATTTGTCTCCGTCTCCATTTTTAAAAAATTGCTTTTCTCATCGAATACTGGACCAATTGCTTTGATATTTTCAGTGGTTAAAGATAAAATTTTTCTCCAGAAGGCTATTACTTTTTTTTTCGCTATGACGTCATCAAAATTATTGCCACTGGGTGGCGCTACGTGTCCATGTATTTGAGCATAGCTCTCTTGTATTCATTAATAAAACCTTGGATCAATATCTCGGTATCTTTTATTTTTACTGCTACAACATTTAATAACGTCTGGTTAATAAAATCTGTGGTAACATAAACCTGGTTAATATTTAACTGAATTACTATGAACCAATAAATCTGAAAATGGCGGTTTTGTCACTTCAGAACATATGGCTGTCTGAATTATCTGCCGTGCATAAGGCTCTCATGCTTTATTTACTACCGCAAAATTCTAGGGCAGCGGTTATCACCCGAGGGTCGCTTGGGCGGGCCACAGAGCAGTTAAAGGGGGCCAAAGTGCCGAGCACAAAACTTACTTTTACCTTGGCAAGAAAACTCGTAGTTTTTCCTACTTGATAAGGTTATTTCGCAAGGTGTTTTTCCTTTGTTGAGCATGAATTGTTTGAATATAATGAGATTTGGAATTAATCAATCAAAATAACACTACAAATACCATTAGAATGAAAAACGAGGGGCCGGGAATGCCTAAAGCCTTTGAAAGGGGAGCCATAAAAGCCACTGTTCTACATCATGATTTTTTATAGTGTCAGCAGTTTTTAGAACTTTAGTCAAAAATCAATCGCCTATATTTTTGAGTCAGTGCACCTTATCTTGCTTTGGGCAATTTTTATTAAAAATTCTCAAACTTTAGCTTTTCCACAGTTTGAATAGTCTATATCAGTGTTTAACAAACTGGGGGTGATAACCCCAAAAGGCTGATCTAGACAGAATCCCGCCTAAGTGGAACAATAGTCTGGTGCTTTGCCGCCGGCAACGCGAAGTTAAGCGGCCATGTAATCCTTGCATCTATTTAATGAGCCTAGTCGTCTAGTCACGCGCTCTGTAGGAACATAATAACAGTACTTCATCGTACAGATAAAAGGATAAAATGATAAGCTAGCGCTAGTTAAGCATCTCAAAATTTGGATCGGAAAATGCAAAAGGTGTTAGTATAATCACAATTTTTGGTCAAAGAAAAAGTAATAACAATATAACTACTGTTTTTATATGGAAGAGGTAATTGAGATTCGGTAATTTTATTTAGGGGGAACGATATTGAAAAGTTTGGGAATCACTGGTTTATAATACTGCTAAAGAATCAAAGAATAACGGTAATACTTCACACAAATGCAAAGTAAAATTTTTCCCCCAATACAGTAAATTTCCTTCCTAGATTGTGAAACGAGAGTTAACTCATAGCCAGGAACCTATTTGGGTATTCCTGTTGTATGTGCAACAAGATAGCGAATACCGGAACGTAGTATGTGTACCAGGTTAGGGTCAGGCCATAATTTCAGGTACAAATAACACGGAAATCACTTGGCTAGTCCCCAAAACTTGTAATAGAACCTAAAATAAGGAAAATTGGAATAAAATCATGGCCTGACCCTGACCTGGTACTCATACCATGTGCAGGTGTCCGCCATCTTGGTTCACATACTGGGGGAGTACCCAAATATCTGTTAAGGGAACACTGATCATGTTTCATGTGAGGAGGAACACTGCTCTGATTGCCTGTGACTCACAGGAAAGCGAGTTATGAATAGGACGATCTAGTCAAAGCATTTGCAAGTTGAGCTGTCTGTGTGTTGTGTGATAGTATGGTCTGATAAACTAGAGCATTGAGTTACAGGTTTCATTACTGTCAGTAAGTAAAGAAGGGAAAGACTTGAGGACTCTCCAGAAGTGTGTGTGTACCAATATGTAAGGTAACTAATTTTGTTCGCCTATTTTACATCAGGTTGTGTAAAGGGAATGAAACCTATGGGCAGGGGGCACTTGGCTAACATAACCAGTCCCCGAACTCATAATAGAATTACAAAAAGGAAAATCGAGATAAAATTATGGCCTTACTCTAACCTGGTACACATACTACGGGAGTACCGAATTGAGTGCCCTAATAAGTTCAGGGCTGTGCTTGCTTGATTGCTTCCTGACAGATAGCCTGGCTTGACTAAGAACAGACCAACAGATGTAGAATTGAGCTTTTATTATCAGTAACAAAGAATATAATCCTAACTGCAGTAAACTACTGTTTTATCTGTAATTTACAGGTTAATAGTTAAAGCAGATTGTTCAGTGCACAAGGCTAGTCTAGTACCAGAGTACCGGCAGACAGGAAGCTCATTGTCATGTACAGATGGAGGGGTGCAAAGGTCAAGGCATGGCACAAGTGCCATAATGTTGTGTTACTGAAAGGATACATGTTGGAAAAGAAGATTGAAATGAAATTATGTGTTACTGTACATATAAAATAATATTAAAACACTGTACACAATATTAGCACAATAAAGCACTTTACAGTACACTGAGTCACACTGTATTTTAGGGTGATAGTGAACCTTTTGGGACATATCACTACTCCCCTCTTTTATACTCGTTTCAATAGTCATACATTTCTGTGTACCCTGGATTGTTGAAGTCAGCTAAGCGACTCAGTGCTCGTGGCACCGCAGGGTGTGACTGTGGCCTGTGATCCAACTGGTATTCTGGGTATTGGGTATCCAATGAAATGGGATTGCTGTCAGTCTGAGCCATATCATCCCATTGCCACCAGCTAGGAGGTTGTGTCTGGTTTTGGGCAGAAAGTCGTGAACGTTGTGGTGCGGAGAAATATGGCTTCACATCGTCGAAATGTCTTCGAAATCTTTTGCCATCAGACTGACGCTCTAGTGCCAGTCCATTACAGCCAATGTTGATGACTTTGAGAACATCTGGACCGAAGATTGGGTCGAATTTCTTAGCGTTATTGTTTCGCATCAGTACCATATCGCCATATCTGAACTGTGAAGGTGTTCTTTTGATAGAGCTGTTGATGGAACTTTGACGCTCCAGTTTCTGCTGTATGTCCAGAGATTCCGCATCTTGAACTTCTTGTGGAGTGAGTACTTTGCGGGGAAAATCTTGTTGGTAGCCACCTCTGAACATAAGGTTTCCTGGTGATTGCCCCGTGGCAATGTGAGGGGTAGATCGAAATCCTGTCAGAAAGTTGTTTAGGGCTTTGGTCTTGTCCCTGCCTCAGCATGTGCGATTTTCATTGCTTTACCGAGAGGTTTCATCAGTGTTTCCACCGGGTTAGCTTGAGGGTGATAAGGGTAGGATGTCTGATGAGTAATGCCACGTCTATCTGAAAATTCCTTGAACTCTCTGGAGTTGAATGGTGGTCCATTGTCCGTTCTATGTGTGTTAGGTTGCCCATAGTAGGTGTATGTTTCCTCTATAGCTGGTATGACATGACGTGCTGCTGTGGAATTCACAATTTTTGCATTTGGGAATTGCGTCTTCATGTCTTGTATTACCACCACATGTTTGTGATCTGGCATAGGGCCAAAAAGGTCTATGCTGACTTCTTCCCATGCTGATCTGGATGGAATGATTGACTTCAGTGGCTGTTTGGTTGTCTTATTAGTGAATTGTTGGCACATTTCACAATTTTTTACCTTGTTTTCTGCAAGCTTGTTTAAGCCTGGAATCCAGAAATGGCTGCGAATTCGTCGCTTGAGAATATTAATCCCTGGGTGGCCTCCTTGATGTGCTTTTTCAATGGCTTTTTCCCAGAGTGTCTCTGGCAACACTATCTTGTCTTGCTTTCATAATGAGTCCATCAACGAGTGTTAGCTGATCCTGGAATTTCCGGTACTCGTTAAAGCTCGATTTTGTGCTCAGGAATCTGTCCTTTGACAATGTATTTTTTCAGCTTCCGCAAAACTCTATCTTTGCTCGTCTCTTGCGCGATGGTTGACATAGATATTGCTTCGATGTAAGGCCCGTACTGAAGCCAGTATACAGTCCTTTCAAGCTCTCCAGCCTCTTTCTGCACTCTTCGGGTGTTTCATGGAAGGGAGTTGAGTGTCGTGAGAGATAATCTGCTGGATTGTGCTTGCCTGGCTCCCATTGAACTTCGTACAGTATGTCTTGATGTCTCATTTTGATTCTGTCGGTTCTGATTGAGCCTTTGCGCGAATTGCTAAAAATGCTGACCAGTGGCTTATGGTCTGTGATGATTTTCACTGGTGGGCCTCCAGCGATATAGTTGCGAAATCGTCGCAAAGCAAAATCAACAGCTAGTGCTTCGAGATCGAGTTGAGGGTAGCGTTGTTCTTCCGGCTTAGTTGCACGGCTTGCAAACGCTACTGCTTTGGATTCCTGGATGCTTTTTCCTTGGGCGAGGATAGCTGAGATGCCAGATGTATGGGCATCCACGAACACGAAGGTTAAGGAATTTATGTCAAAATATCTTAGCTCTGTGTCTGCTTGCAAAGATTGTTTTAGAGCTTTGAATTCTTTGTTGCATTGTGATGACCACCTAAATTCTTTGTGTTTCTTTGTTAGGCTGCGCAGATGTGTGGTCTTGCTTGACAAGTGTGGAATGAAGTCACCAAATGATTGTACAAAGCACAAGAAAGGACATGACTTCATCTTTTGACTGAGGTTTTGTTGCTTTTTTAAGTGACTCCACTTTGGACTGGGTCTGGCCCGAACCCCATTTATTGTAACGATCATGCCCCAGAACGGGATTTCTGATTTGCGAAAAATGCATTTGTCTGGGTTGAGTGTTCATGCCAACTTGATGTATTTTTATTGAGCGCTTTCGTGCAAGGATTTGTCCGTGCTCTATTTTATCTTTGCCTGCCACTATAACATCGTCATGAATGATATGTACACCCTTTGATGTTAGCGAAGACTGGGATCAGCGCTTTAGTTAATTTCGCCTGATGCCGGTTTAGCTCCCATTGTTAGTTTTCTGTATCGCATCAGACGCTGTCCAGCATGGAATACTGTTGCAATGCGTGAACTCTCATCTAGGAGAAGTTGGTGGAAGGCTGATTTTGAAGTCTAGTTTGCTGAAAACTGCACACCCAGACAGCTTGGCTTTGATGTCTTCCACCCGCGGAATTGGGATGTTTGTCGCTTTGATTGCTTTGTTTACAGGCTCTAAGATCTATGGTTACTCTGATATTACCATTGCTTTTGGTGTGAGCCACCCGGGTTGGAGAGCCCAAGGTGCTGGACCGCTGCTGCTCTTCCGATGATTCCCTTGTTCTTCCAATTGGTACAATAGGCCCTGTGGAATCATCTCTCCCGGAGATGAAATGGGAATTAGGGACGCGCTGCCTTGCCAGCAGACAGGAGGTATATTTTATTGTTTCATATAGAAATGCACTTCATGATCGATCAGTGTTCCCACACCCATGAAGACCTCTGGGTATTTTGCAAAAATGTCTGATTCAGATGAATGGAGCTTTCTTACAGCTCGTAATTTGCCTGAACATTCCTTTGTGCAGTTGTTGAATTTGATGATTCCAAGTTCTTCACAAAGCTGGCCACTGAGTAGTGTTTCTGAATCACCTGGGACTATGTAAAATCGAGCTGTGGTCACTGCGTTTTTGAACATGATACTACCTTCATAATATCCAGCACATCTGATTGGCTTGGAGCCATACGGTCTGAGCTTTATCTTTGTTTTGCACAGAGGCAGTTTCAGTTTGGATGCAGAAGTCTCTGACATCACATTGATGTCTGCTCCTGTGTCCGCGAAACCTTTGATGCGTCTCTCGGCTACAATTATCTCCACTCTGTATCGAGGTTTTGCTATGTTGCGAATAGTAGATCCTGTTTCGTGCGAATTGGCTGGGGTGAAGGCAGGCTTCTTCGAACGGCTGTTCTTTGATACTCCCTTCTTACATTGGACTCTATGTATGCGTCTCATTCTGCGCACTCCTTCTTTGGAGCTGGGTGGACTGCTTTCTTCCTCTGTTTCATTCTCAGAGGAGCTGTCAGTTTCCGAATGTGGCTCTGAGGATCTAGTTCTTGGCTTTACCCTGTGTGCTCTTGCTGCTGGTTTACCTCTACATATTTTTGACCCTTTGAAGTGGCCTTTTCTACCACAAGCGAAGCAGTTTGAATGGCGTGCCTGACATGTTTTTCCACCCTGACATGTCTTCGAAGAACATGTGGTGCACTGGGAAAGAGGATGTTTTGGTCCTGAATCAGCTTTGGATTTCTTTGTTTTACGAGAGTATTTCCCTGGTCTCATCCTGGATATGCTGGTGAAGTCTTCCTCGGTTGTCGAGTTTTCCAGGAGGCGTTGTGCTGTGTGGGATGCAGCCTCTATCTTGCGCCCATTTTCTATCAGGTCCTTAAGCCCCCACTGATTTTTTAGAGCATATCTTCTAATGTCATCATGTCTCGTTTCCAACTATAATTTGGTCGCGTACCATGATATCTGGGATGTCGCAGCCTTCATTGCTGCAGCTGGAATTGCAAGATCGAGCTTCATGCTGCAAACGATGGACAAAGTTATTGAAGCTCTCGTCCTGATCTTGATTTAAGCGATGAAACTCATGATTGGCCAAGGTAATAGTTGCGAGTGGGCTCATATCTGGCCTTCATTCTTGCAATGAGGTTTGCGAATGTTGAGAAGCGAGCGATCAGTCTCTGCGACAGTGTCTTCAAAGTCTTTTGAAAGTTTGGCGAGATGCGAACGGCCAAGAAATATTTTTCTTTTGTTGATCTGGACCCATGCATTTGTGTCCTCCGTGCCTTGAGGGGATCCCTCGCAATAGCCTCATATTCATAATGAAACTGGTTGACAAAGTCACAGAATGCGTCATGCAACATTCGTGGTGTGCATCTCTGGGTCAAACTTTCCGATTGACCTGGATGGGTGATTCAATTGTTCAGTAGCCATTGTTCCAATTCAAAACTACAGTCAGGATTATCTGTTGTGATGTCTGGATGGGTTACTATAGTGTCTGTTCCTCCGTTTCACCTCGTCGCCATTAATAAGTTCAGGGCTGTGCTTGCTTGATTGCTTCCTGACAGATAGCCTGGCTTGACTAAGAACAGACCAACAGATGTAGATTGAGCTTTATTATCAGTAACAAAGAATATAATCCTAACTGCAGTAAAACTACTGTTTTATCTGTAATTTACAGGTTAATAGTTAAAGCAGATTGTTCAGTGCACAAGGCTAGTCTAGTACCAGAGTACCGGCAGACAGGAAGCTCATTGCCATGTACAGGTGGAGGGGTGCAAAGGTCAAGGCATGGCACAAGTGCCATAATGTTGTGTTACTGAAAGGATACATGTTGGAAAAGAAGATTGAAATGAAATTATGTGTTACTGTACATATAAAATAATATTAAAACACTGTACACAATATTAGCACAATAAAGCACTTTACAGTACACTGAGTCACACTGTATTTTAGGGTGATAGTGAATCTTTTGGGACATATCATGCCCAAGCACCATATATCCTCACATATGAGGCGACCCCCTAAAAACGGCCCTGAAACAGTTAATTTATGGAAATTCGCATATGAGCCGACCGTACGTATCGTAACACGTCCTATCACAGAAAATTGTTGCAGAAGAGAATTAATGAAAATGATAAATTGATAACCATTTTTATTATGTTTCACTTTTATTAATAACGATAAGAAGTGTCTTAAAATCCTTCAAATTCATCTTAGTATAAGCCGACCCTTCAGTGCGATCAGAGATATGCGTGTATAATCAAAATATTTAGTGCGATCTGAGTTATGCACGTATAATCAGACTCTTTAGTTTGTCAAATTTTCGATTTTTAAACTTGGCTTGTATGTGAGAATATACAGTTCTTAGGTACTTTGAGTCTATACTGTCTACTATAACACTTATTTCTATATTTAAGCTACACAAAAAATTATTATATAAAGTGCAATATTAGATATAGGATTGTATATAACTATACTTTGGCTGCAGAATGAGACACCAAGCACTTATTGGAGGTATTTTTTTATATCGTTCAGTCAGAAATTGTTTACCCAATATAAACGTATAATTAGTAAATGCCCGTAAACATAACCAAAGTAACACCCAAGACACACCACCACACTGGTTGGTCATGATCTTAAAATGTAACTTTTTACTTCAACACTCGCCCCTGATCCGAGAAACCTTACCCATTCTGGTCTAAGGCCTTTGTTTAAATCCACATGCCAACTGCACCACACCCAGTGTGTAATTTATTAAGGATAACCTAGCATGAGTCTTGTCTTCCCATAAATCTCCCTTCGCCCCCTGAATCAGTGTTTGCTGTCCGTGCCTGTGGGTAATAAACCCGGCCCGAGCCCGACTAATTAACTGGATTTGAAGGCCCGACCCAAGCCCGAAGCAAACAAAATTCATATTTTATTTAGGGGTTCTTTGAATTGTACATTGCAATAGCTTATTACAGTATAGGGGGAAATGTTGGACACATTTTCCTTTTGTATTTTGTGAGCTCTATAATCTGCATATTCATTTGACAATGCGGGGCAAATGATAGGGGTAACCGACCCGAACGCGATGATTGACATATCAATGCCCGACCCGAAATTTCGGGTCGGGTTTCAGATCTTAGCTCTATTGCACAGAGCACTATTTTTATTGAAGGTGTAAAAACGGATAAACTAATTTTCTATTGACAAAAAGGTTTTCATTTCTAGAACCTCCTGCTTCAGTCAGCAGCTCATCAACTGCGAGCAGTGTACCGTCAGGTGGCGCTAGAAGAAAAACACCACGTTCAATTTTACCCTCACAACCTGGATCATCAAATTCAGTTCCAGGGACAAGTCGGGGAGGGCCCCCAGATCCAGGAGATATGCTTATTAGTAGCACAACAATAGAAATAAAATGGGCATGTCCACAATGCACGTATCATAATGAAAGGACTGCCCAATACTGTGTTATATGTCATGATGGAAGGCCACCTTGGTATCCAAAGTAAGTAATTACGTTTGGGTATGTGTTTTGTACCTGAGACATTGGCATAGTTAATTTGAACATCAGAACTCTCCCGTTTTGCATTTTGTGTTTTTCTCTCTGGACAAAACACAGCACAAATGTAGAGGGTATTTTATATTTATTCAGGGATAGAAAAAAGATTATTATAAGATGACTAAATACCTCATATTTAAAAAAATTATGTTTTGAACGTGTCAGCATAGTCTAGGCCAGGGTGGTCTAAGGTTGTAGGCTCCCCGGGGGCCACAAATTTATTTTTTCATAGACAGATATTTATTTAGACTGCCAAGCACATCATTTAAGCTGCGCTAGTTGCCTCAGCTAGCTATAGCACTAGTCAATTCAGTGACATTAGTGATGTAACAATATGTCAAAAGATTTTTATTACGAAACAACACGAAATGTGATTTTTTGATTACTCTCCGGATGTGACGCGGGCCACAGATAATGAAGCGGCGGGCCAGATGCGGCCCGCAGGGCCTGGGTTTGGACCACCCTGGTTTAGGCAGTCCGGTTTCTGTTATAACTTGTCTCAACTCATGGGTGTGCCTTTAATTCAATAGGATACGAATAGCTGGGTGAAATCGTGGTCCACACCTTTATTTAACATATATGCTTTCCAGTAGTTGCTGTCAATTTTGGTTATTTAATCTTATGACATGCGTTGGCACAAAAATTGGCACTTATTCGGGGGCCGGACAGTTTTTACTTGTGGCTGCAGGCTGAACTCCTCTGTCCTAACTTATCTTTTTTTTTCAAATACAGCGACCCCCCACCCTTACCTGGGGGAACCCCCTCCATCTTCAAGTCAGAAAAAAGAATTCCCAAATGATAAAATACTTCACCAGACTGAAGCCAGGGTCAAATCAAAAGCATTTGTAGATGAGTAAGTATGCATTATTTTTTTTCAAGATTTGAAATTGGTGTTTTTTTAAGGTCTGTGTTAAATTGGGTAAAAGAAATTTGATGTGCTTTTTACAGCTCATAACCCGTAACTTTGCTCATAGTTGAGTCTCCTTTACTCCTGAGTGAGTTCCTGTAACTTTGCTCACAGATGAGTCTCCTTTACTTCTGAGTGAGTGCCTGTAACTTTGCTAAGAGATGAGTCTCCTTTACTTTTGAGTGAGTGCCCGTAACTTTGCTCACAGATGAGTCTCCTTTATTTCTGAGTGAGTCGCCGTAACTTTGCTCACAGATGAGTCCCCTTTACTTCTGAGTGAGTGCATGTAACTTTGCTAAGAGATGAGTCTCCTTTACTTCTGAGTGAGTGCCCGTAACTTAGCTCAGAGATGAGTCCCTTTTATTTCTGAGTGAATGTGCTTAGTACATCATCATAACTATATATATGGTCGTCTGTAGCTGTAACTTTGCTTGGAGATGTCTCCTTTTCTTTAGAGTGAGTGACGCACCAGTGTATAAGTGAAACTCAATAAATAATAATTCAATTTCAGTTGGACATGTCAGCAATGCACTACTTCCAACAACCCTGGGTTGACATATTGTGGAATTTGCGGGAACCCTCGTCCGGATGGTATGGTGGCACCAATACCTCCAAGTCAGTATCAAAGCTTTTTTATTATTGCCCATTTTGATAGATTAAGGACTGATAAATGTTTTTTTTATCTTATCTAAACTATCTTATATTCTTATCTCACTGTTTATTATCTGAAGAAATCTTTATCATATAATTAACATAAAAACAAAATATCTAATATTATATAAATAACGTTTTATCAGTAACTTTCTATATCAAATGCTTATATAATCAGTTCTCTTATCATATTATTCTATCTAAGCAGCATATCAGTAATCTTATCATAAAATTGAGACATAACATAACCTATTGTATATACTAAATTATCACCTTATCAATGATTTGATATCAATATGTTCATCATCTTAATCAGTTTTCCTAATCAACCTTTTTATATGTGTAACAATAGATTCCTCATGTCTATGTTATACCATATATCCTTGCATTTAAGGCGACCGCCCAAAACGGGTGAGTTTATAAAAATTCGCATATGAGCCGACAAATCGTAACACGCCGTACGCACCTATCACAGAATATTGTTGCAGAAGAGTGTTCATGAAAATGATAACCATTATTGTTATGTTTACTGTTATTAATAACGGTAAGTCTTTCAAAATCCTTCAAATTCATCTTTACCATCACTGTCAAACCCTTTGTGCGATCAAAGTTAAGCGCGTTTAAGCCGATGCCCTTAGTTTGGCAATTTATTTTTGACTTTTTGAACTTGGCTTATATGTGAGAATATACGGTACATTGAACTTGGATTATCATATATTTATCAATAGATTTCTTCTTATGCATATGGGATAGGATTTACATATTTATCCAGGGGGAGAGGAAAGCCGATAAGACGGCATCATCATATGGCAGACCACGGCCTCTCGTCCGGTTTAGGTCGGGTATGGGATTAGTTAGCCAGTTACTTGTTTTCGGAAGCACTGATGTACTGATATATTCTTTACAGCGCTTCTAACAAAACTTGAGAGAGAACCCAAGCCAAGGAGCAGGCCCCAGGTTCAATCCCTGTCACAGGCACCTTCTACTAGCGGGCTACCATCAACAAGAATGAGTTTAAGAGAAAGGATATCAACATTATCGGTGAGTATGAGGTCCAGGGTTCGAATCTCGGTGTATATCAGTGGAGGCAGATAAAGGTCAGAATCTACTCGCGGGGATGGGGGCGAGGCAAATACCACGAATATCATCCCCTGTACACAAAAATTAAATTTTACCATTTATTTTCTAACTCATATTTCAAAACATTCTGGATCAGATTAATAACTAAATTTATTCGTCTACATTTAGTTGATATCGATACAAAAACCGATACCATAAAAATCAAACTCTTTCGCACTCCTCTCTCTCTCTCTCTCTTTAATCTTAAATCCTAGTTTACAAAGCACACTTCATCATATTATTAGAACCTTTTAATCTCCTTATCAAGTAAGAGTCTAATCCACTATATCTGGGATACTAAGCTGATTAATTTATTAAGTTGCAACACTTTTGTAAAATAGGGGATTATTATTAAAACAGTTAAATAAGGAGTATTGGATACTGTTGTATACATTAGTTGGCTTAAAGTTTGCTAACATAGCATTTGGGGAGAGAGAGGGGCCTACTTATGGTGTGTTACTCTTGTTAATCAGGTTTGCTATAAGCAAGGTCTCAAGGTGTTAATGAATGGTTGTAGTACGAGTAGAAATGTTGGAATTATTAGATTTTAGAATAGACTTCAGGGTACTCCGGTAGTATGTGTACCAGGTTAGGGTTAAGCCATAATTTTATTCCGATTTTCCTTATTTTAGTTCTATTTCGAGTTTGGGGACTGTCTGTGTTAGCCAAGTGAATATAACTTCTGCCCATAGGTTTCAGTCCCTTTACACAACTTGATGTAAAGTAGGCGAACAAAATTAGTTACCTCCATATTGGTACACATACTTCTGGAGCGCCCACCATTTTGCTAACATTTTTATATATTATAACAGACATCATCTTTAGAAAGTACGGACTTGAATACAACATTTAAAGTTGAGAGTATTATGATGGAACAATTGAGATTAAAGCAAGAAAATGATGCTAATAAAATATTTGAAGGAATCATTGAATACTGTAGAATGGTAAGAAGATAGGTTTGGGTTATTGTTGGTTCCAATGGTTCTCAAACTTTTTGAGCCGTGCTGCCTTTTAGAATTTCTCAAGTCTCGAGCCCCACCTCAAAAATAACTAGCTAACATTAGGCTACAAATAACAGATAGTAAGACGTAAGGTGGAAATACTTGGATAGAACGTAAATATCCAAAACAAAAAAATGTAAATACTAAAATAAGGCGGCTAAGATCAAATCTAACAATTATTTTGTTTCCCCCACAAAAATTGTTTATGTCCCTCTTATGGGGCGCACCTCATCGTTTGAGAACCACTGGGTTAAAGGTTTTAATGTATTTCCATGTACACAACGAATTAAAGCAAGCAATCACAATATGAGTAGGGCATAAAGTAGAGGTAAGATTGAGCCCAAAAATTCTGGCCCGACCCGGGTCCATGAGTATTAAACCCGACCAGACCCCGACTAATTAACTGGATTGCAGGCCCAAGCCCGAAGCAAACCAGAAAATTTCATATTTTATTTATGATATCTTCGAATTCCACACATAGTTTTAGTAGCCTATATATTTTTTATAAACCTATTATTATTTAAAAAGAAAGTCAGCGATAGAGAAGCCAACCCGACCCGATCGTAATGATTGACATTTCAGGCTCGAATTCAGTCACAGTATAATGTTGTAAACAAGCGTTTTGAAAGCCAGCAGCAATGAATTCAAATATTCAATTACTCTCGTACATACCTGATCGCGATATTTGTTTTACTAAGGATTGCTTTAATACTTGGGAACAAGGCTATGTACTATAACCATCCACAGTGAAAATCCTTTTTTTAAAAATCTTCAAATGTTAAGTGTATTTCTGGCAACTAGTTTTTTGAGGACTCAAGTCAGCGTCTCGACTTGTGACTTTAGCTCAGGAGTGGGCAGGGTTTATGAACCAGGGGCAAAAAATATTGCACACCTAGACTGGCGGACCATGTAAGTGTGACGCAGAAAGTTACATTTTATGAACAATATTTACAGTGTTACAAATGCAACCATAGAAAACAATAGACCTCATGCCAAAACTAAATTTAACCGTAATCTCAACAAATTCCTTGAGGTATTTTTAGCTAAAACATCAAAATTTGATTTCGGTCCGGTTGTGGCAGCATCAGGCGGGCCAGATTGAATTGCCCAATGGGCCAGATTTGGCCCACGGGCCGTACTTTGCTCATGTCTGCTCTAGGCCCTTTTTAATTTTTTTCTCCATATTTTCAGGCTGATGACAAATTTGTGGACGACCAGTTCAGACCGAGCCATGAAATACTTCATTATCCCAACAGTCAGTACAATCACCAAGCTGTCTGGTTGAGACCACATCAGGTAAAATAATGCTGGATAGTTTTTTTTATTTATATTAAGGAGGAAAGGCAATAAAATGGCCAAAATCATGGGATAGAGTGGGATTAGGTATCAAGTGATTTGTTTCAGATGCATGGACTTGGCGGTGGAGGACAGGGGCGTAGCCAGGGGGTCAGAACCCCTCCCCCCTCTTAAAATGTAAAAAAAAAGAATTTTTCCGTATCATAAATAGCAATATTTCGTAGCTTAAAAAACGCTTTTTAGACCCCAAGACTCTTGTAACCCACGTTTACCGGCCTTCGGTCGTACCTGCTAGCTGTTACGGTCTAACTTGACAATAAGAAATTTTAAACCCTTTTGAAATTTTTGGCTAAGTCCTCTCTTAGAGCAAGCCGTGACCATTGCACCTCTAATCATGTAACTGCTGGTTGATTATGACTTCCTCCAAGAGGAACTTAGCCAAAAATTTTAAAAGGGTTAAGTCCCTCTTGAAGGAAGCCGTGACCATTGCACCTCTAATCATGTAACTGCTGGTTGGTTATGGCTTCCTCCAAGAGGAACTTAGCCAAAAATTTTAAAAGGGTTAAGTCCCTCTTGGAGGAAGCCATGACCATTGCACCTCTAATCATGTAACTGCTTGTTGGTTATGGCTCCCTCCAAGAGGGACTTAACCCTTTTAAAATTTTTGGCTAAGTTCCTCTTGGAGGAACCCATAATCAACCAGCAGTTACATGATTAAAGGTGCGATGGCCGCATGTTCCTAACCTTCCCCCAATTTCGAGCCTCTTAACTGAAAGCTTGGTGGTCTGGCAGATAGTGCTATGCTTTAGGAATACGCTTGCCATCGCACATCTGATTACTCTGCATGGGTTTGCAGGTTTCGAATTCAGTGTTGATAATTATGGGTCAGAGTTCGTAAACGCTGGATAGGTATGGCTTCCTCCACCATCAAGTCCATGCTTCCAAAAACAAATAACTGGCTAACTAATTCCATACCCGACATGGACTGGTAATCGGACGAGAGGCCGTGGTTCGCCATATATATTCTATACAATATTATTAGAACAGGTACAGCAACTCAACTCAACTCAACTAATAGATATATTATTTTTTTATCAGTTTCTTATTCTAAAAACTTCTTTCCAGATCAATTGCAGAGACCCACAATATGAGCATAGGCAATGGACCGTGTTCTGCACTGAAGGTCCCGAAACAACAGACATTCAACAAGGAATTCTAGGGAACTGCTGGTAAACACATTTATTACTTAACGATCTTAAGATCGGTAAGTATGTTGATAGGTATTTGTCTGTCTGTATGTCTGTGTGTTAGATGCACGCGATATCTCACGAAAGCGAGGTTGAATCTGCTCCAAATTTTGCATGTGCATTCATCATAGCTCGGATCAGAAGCCTATTGATTTTGGATGGATTATGTCTTATAATTAGCGGGTTATTAATTAATTAGTGATGGGACACACGGTGTCACTATGGAGTAAGACCACTGTTTTGGGGGATCCCCTAACCTTCGATCGATAAGTCTTCGGTTTCTAACCGAGATTCTAGTTTACTACTTGATCAAGTGCATGCATCTGAAAGCAAATAACTTACAAACTAATCCCATACCCGACATGGAATGGTAACCGGACGAGAGGCCGTGGTTCGCCGTCTTATCGGTTTGATACCAATAATTGATACCAGAATAAATATGTAAATCTAAATCTAGGCGAGGGGTTCTAAAACGTTTGGTGTTACGGCGCTCGTGTGAGATCCATAATAAATTTATGGAAATGAAAACCAACAAAAAAACACATTTTGACATATCGATTAATGTTCTTGATTAAATTAAAATTACTTTATTTAACGAATCTGATGTATTTATTGCTTATTTGGACAGTTACAAAATTAGCCGATTCAGTATTTTAAAAAGTAATGGAGGAGGCATTAGGCCAGTGGTTTCCAACCTATTGTGTGGGACCCAAATTGTACTTTTTGAGACTTTTGATGTAAAAAAAAATTATTTGAACTATTGCAAAACATAAATCCCGTGCTTTCGAGAGTATTCATGGGATCACGGAAGCAGCGCACTTGCATAACAATGCCTACCTAACTGGGGTGGGGAGGGGGGGGGGATTTTTAATATATTGGAAAGGGTCACAAGCTTAAAAGTTTGGGAAGCCCATGCTCTAAAGAACATTCTCCTGAAATTAGCTGTAACTAACCTATAGATTGCATTTTCTTATTTATCATGTTTTCTTTATTGCTTAACCTAATGTTTTTTAAATTCACCAGGTTTCTGAGCGGATTATCTGTTTTGGTAGAACGACCAGACTTGCTCCGAAATATTTTCATTACACGGGAATACAGTAAATATGGAGCCTATATGATTAGATTATGCAAGGATGGCATCTGGCAATCTCTTTTTATTGATGATTTATTGCCATGTAACATGCATGGAGAGCTGCTTTATACACAGGTTAGTGAACATAGAGTCTTTGCGCTTTTAAATGATGCTTATTTAGGGGGGTAGCCAAGAGGGTCGGAAATGTCCAGTTGCCAAGTTAGACCATAACAGCTAGTCGGAATGTGGGATTTCAAGAGTTATTGGGGTTCGGCCCCTTACCTATCTCAACATAATATAAGTATCGATCGCTGATATTCTGTTACGCCTCGACTATAAAATCATGGGTTCTCGAGAATCTCGGGATCTGCTTTTCAAGCTACGATACTTTGTTATGTATGATACAGATGAATGTTTTATTTTTGGTACTCCCGAAGTATGCGAAACAAGATGGCGGACATCGGAACGTAACATGGGTAACAGGTTAGGGTTAGGCGATAATTTTTTACCAATTTTCCTTATTTTAGTCCTATTATCAGTTCGAAGACTAGCCAAGAGCCTCCTGTAGTATTTATACCTAAAATTATGGCCTAACCCTAACCTAGTACACATGTTACATTACGATGTCCACCATCTTGGTTTCGCATACTTCGGGAGCCCCTTATTTTTACATTCCAAGGGGGGGGGGGCATTCCCCATGGCAGCGGTTCCCAACCTTTTTGTTTATGCGGGTTCAAATTATCAGGGAAAAACTCACAGCGCACTTACACAAAAAAAAATACTGTTCAAAAAAAATAAAATTTAATTTGTGATCATAACAGAAAATAAACGACATAGAGAGGTAAAATGTATTTATTTATACATATACTAAACATTTAAAATAGGAAACAATAAAACATTTATTATAAATACAATATGTGAATTATTCAATCATATATTAGTTATGTTAACACAATTCTGTTAATTTTCGGGCTGCACTTAGCACAACACCCACTGTCCCTTGGGGTTCGAATCTGTCAGAGGTGCGAAGACAAGTGTATTCCTAGCGTATAGCACAATGCAGCACCAGCAATTATATAAAAAAACGGTGCTCCCATAGTATTCGTACCAAGATGGCGCACAACCTGGACATAGTATGTGTACCAGGTTAGGGTTAGCAGGTTGTGCACCATCTTGGTACGCATACTACGGGAGCACCTGAAATACAGCTAATTTTGTCTTATTTTTATTTTGATACAAAAGTTTGATATATACAAGAAAATGCTTGACATTCTCATATCTTTTTAAAATACAGCTAATTTTGTCTTATCTTCATTACGTTACCAGGCTAGAAGAAAACAGCTCTGGGTTCCTCTAATTGAGAAAGCACTTGCTAAAGTCCATGGATGCTACGAGGCCCTACAAGCAGGAAGATCAATTGAAGGACTTGCAACCTTGACTGGAGCTCCTTGTGAAAGTCTACAGTTAGTCGGTAAGTGGGAATATAAAATCTTGTTTTTATATGACATGTTTAATCCTTTTACTCTGTACAAGGGTCTTTCTCAATGAGCTATTATTATTTGGAATCGTTCGACCCCCCCCCCCCCTCCTCCCCCTTTTTGAAATGTAAAAAGAGTCAAGACTCTTGGAACCCCACGTATTCCTACCTGGGCAATTAGAAATTTCAGAACTCTTCCTTCGAAAATTCCTGATCCTTGTTTGGAAAGACCAGAATCTTCGGAGCTCCAAAAGTATGTACACCAAGATGGCGCACAACCTGAACATAGTAGTTGTACCAGGTTAGGGTTCAGGTTGTGCGCCATCTTGGTGTACATACCTCTGAAGCGCTGAATCCCCTAGTCGTCTTAGCTTATGTTGGATATTAGGATCAATTAACCAGTAAATTGTTTCCAATATAAATTCGCGTAGGCTAATCGTTTCAAGCGTAAGGACTCGCCATTTAACCTCTGATTACCCTACGCCAATTTATATTGGAAACAATCAACTGGTTAACTAATCCTAGAGGTTGTAGTCTGTGATATCTAATTAGTGTTTCTCTCTAGCACAGGGGTTCCCAAGCTTTTTTTAGGACGACCCCAAATACATCTTTCAAGTGTCCAGTGCGACCCCAGGTCGATATATATTTCTCATAAAACTTTAGAGCTTATTTTACTGGACGTTTGAGTTTGGTCATGTGGTGGTATTAAGTAAAATAAGCTAAAACCCAACAGTGATGTCACAATAAATACCTACATTTTACACATAAGCATATAGCGATGCATATGGGACTGTTTAACAGTAAGCCATGGTACAAACTGCTAAATTTAACATGGTTTGTCAAATCTTAGATGTTTTTTGTACATCCATCCTCTGACATACCTCAGCGACCCCACCGACCCCATGACCTGTTTGCGACCCTACCTAATTATCACTTCGACCCAATTTGGGGTCGCGACCTTTGGTTTGGGAACCCCTGCTCTAGTAGGACAAATTCTCAAATCCTGCTTTATTTCAAAATCAATTTACTTATTTTAAATTTTCCTTTTTTACAGTCGGGCCAGACATGATTGAACCAGAGCCAGATTTAATCTGGGTTCGTCTTTTGAGTTCGAAGGAGGCTGGGTTTCTCATGGGCGCCTCGTGTGGCGGAGCAAATATGGAAGTGGACGAGGATATGTACGACAGAGTCGATCTTCGAGTCCGACATGCGTACAGCGTTTTGGATGTCAGGAATGAGCGTATGGATAACGGTGGAAATGTCAAGTAAGTAGATTTTTATATCCATAAAAACTATAGTCGTGATTTCAGCACACACAAATGGGCCGGATAAAACACCGATCTAGTGGGCCGGATTGGCTCATGGGCCGTAATTCCCCCTGCACTAGTGATTTGTTTGTATATTACGCAAAGTGTAACGCAAATGATGATAACTATTTTATTTAATTTCAGAGTTTTGCTGCACATACAGACTATAAATATAGGGTGTCTATAAAGTCGTAAAAATGTTTTAAATTTATCGATACCATACATTGTATTGGCCCTCTCATATGTATTAAATGAAGTAAAAATACTAAACAATTAATGAATAAAATACTACAAACCCGGTTAAGATATATTGAGAACTGACTTCATAACAAAATAGAAATTGTAAAGGAACTTTATGGACACTTTATGGACAATATTTATGTGCATGCATTGCGTTTCTTGTTATAGTTGTAAAATGCTTGAAGAAGTCTGACCTCGGTCAGACGAAACGTTACAGAAATATATTTGTGTTCGTGTGCAGCAAGACTCTTGAATTGAATAGAATAGCCATTTACACTCCTGCTACAGCATCCTTGCGTAATACGCATACGGATCCACCTGCGCAAAGGCATAGAGAGCAAGGAAAGGTAGTTAAGTTCACGCAACCTCAACTGTTAGCCCTGTATATTAGTGTTAGTGTGCAACAGGACTATTGAATTACATAGCTAATTCTCTATATTTTACCTTTCTAGACTTCTGCAACTACGCAATCCATGGGCCCAACAATCCTGGTCCGGTGATTGGTCAGATAACTCAGAGATGTGGTACGATAACCCAAGGTTACAGGAACGACTGAATCCAACACAATCATATCATGGGATATTCTGGCTTTGTTTTGATGATATGTTAAGGTAAGTAAAGGGTCTTGGGTTCAAACCCTGCACTCGTCATATTCACAGCTTCAAAAACAATCACAGTGCCAGACTGATCGAGGGCTCTCGATTTGGACATGGCACACAATATGCAGACCGTTGCGTTAGTGACTGCTGGCTTCGATATGATTCTAAGGCCAGTATACGTCTGGCTTTCCCGGACTAGGCCTTCAGCCATTGTGTAGCCACAGAGCAGTTCTCTGGGGAACGAGAGTTTCATATTTATCCCAGGGGAGAGGAAAGCTGATGGGATGACGAACCAAGGCCTCTCGTCCGGATACCAGTCCAGGTCGGGTATGGGATTAGTTAGCCAGTTATTTGTTTTCGAAAGCATGGACTTGATGGTGAGCGAAGCCGTAACCGACCAGCTGTTACATGAATCACCCTCCCACACTGAAGAGTCCAGCAAACTTCTTGCTCATAATTATCCCCAAGTGGTCTGCAAGCAAATGCTTTTAATATGTACAATTCATGATGGCAACATTAATTTATATTAACTTGACTATAATTTCTTTAATTTTTTGACTAATATGAGTTCATTCAGTTTTTTGCTTTAGATTTTTGACTTTTTATTGTTAAATGTAACGCACAAATTATCTGATGGATACAAGTCCGATATGCAAATAAAAACATGTCCAGAAAGTGCATAAAAACACTTCTTGTAAGAAAACTTGAAAAACAGTTCGATAAAAATTAAAAATCTCTGAGATTTTCTTACATGTGCTATTTCTCAAACTTTATTTCCTAATTTACATTTTTAGATATTTCGACAGCGTTGATATTTGTAAGATCAGAGACACAAACTGGGCGGAGACAAGAATATCAGGGGAATTCCCTGATTCTGCCTCCCAACCCCCCGCTTCGTACTTTCTTGAAGTATATCAATCGACGGAAATTGATTTGTCAATATTCCAACAGGGGTCAAGGTTCGTTCGTATGTCGAATTATTTTACTATTTAACTAGACAAAAAAAAAGATGTTATTTTGGTGCACACACTCGTAAATTTCTTTTATGACTGCGCTCAATTAAGTAAATGTGTACCATCGAGTTGTTCCGTTCTTATATTTGCTTTTTCAATTCAATGCAAGGTGTTGCTGACTAGACGTCAGACCAACTGCAAATACTCGATATCCGTTTTGTGTAATTTGTAACTTGTATTTTATTTATTTATTATTTCATATCTCGCATTGTTCTTGCATGACCAAAATAAATATTTGAATCTGTCAGCAAATGCGAATGGCAGGAAATACAATAGGCTGAGAAAAATTATATATGTGTGTTGATCACCTTCCAGATTCCTCACGGAATGGCATTGAATAATGTAGCTGATAACACTCCTTTATAGAGAACCAACTTCTGGAGAATAAAATATAGTGATGTCCAGTTTTTCTGCCCATATTTGTTTTTGAAAAACAATTTTGTGAAAATAAATTACCAAATATGTGATGTGTTGTAGTCTTTCCAGCATCACAAAATTGACCTTGATCTGACCTTGCTAACGAGCATCTATTTTTCAGGAGTCAAGAAACTTCAGGGCGCCATCCAGTGGATATCTGCGTCTGTGTGTTCAGAAGTAGCGAGCAAGCTGCGACCTCCGATCCACATTCTGAAGTCGTGTTGGGACCTCTAGTGGCTTGCAGTCGAAGACAGGTAAGCTTGTCGGCGATTTTGATTCCTTTCGATGGCTCGTAGGTTCACGTAATCGCTGGTCGATTACGGCTTTCGAAAACAAATAACTGTTCAACTGATCCCATACAAGACATGGACTGGTAATCGGACGAGAGGTCGTGGTTCGTAAGGCTGGACATTTTCGAATTCTTGATGATTTCAGAATCAAATCGAATATTTTTTTCGAATCGAATCTTGAATACTTGGGAGATATAAAATTGTACGTAACTTTCTCATTGTATTAGGTCCTCCAGACACATAAATTGCTGAAAACGTAAAATACATCACTCAGGCAGATTTCTGAGCGTTCGTTCACGCACAATAAAAAACACGTTTCCAGCAATAACTCACTACAGAAAAAAAAAGAGTCATATGTCAGAATTGCGTTGAAAAAATATGACTTCAATAAAAAAAATTGAGAAATTTGCATCAACCATTGCTAGAAAAAAAAAAAAGGATGGCAGCAATTCGAAAGTTTCCTCTGAACCGATTTGAATAATCGATTCGAATGACTCAGTCCTAGTGGTTAAGCTGTCTTACCGACTTTTCTCCCTTCCTCGGGATAAATATGTGAATCCTATCCTATCCTAAGAATTTAATGAAAATTTCTTCCTCATTCAGAAACTCAAAAAGCCCCATAAATCACTTGAATCCTGAACAGACAATGGATAAAGTCTAGCATAGCCAAAGTTTTTGGAGCCAAAAATTTGATGTCTCAAAGTTAGACCCGTGGTTGCTTTCAAATTTGGGTCTAAACCACGTTCTCACGTTCGGTTACCATTCTATGGGATTAGTTAGCTAGGTATTTGTTTCCGGAAGCATGAACTCGATGGTGGAGGAAGTCGTAACCGACCAGCGGTTATGTGAACCACCCTACGGCGGCGAGGAGTTCAGCAATGCTCTTGCACATAACTCTTCCCTGCGAACCTGCAAACCCGCGCAGAGTAATCAGGAGTGTGGTTGCAAGCGTATTTCTAATGCTCAACACAAGAGCCACTCCGCTGCAGCAATGCCAATTTTTCCCGAGCTCCACATTCTAGTCGTCACTGCCTGGAAAAAAACAGACCTGACACTTCGAACTCCGCTATCTAACATTTTTCACTTCCTTTTCCAGGTTAAAAGGCACGGTTCCTGTTCCCAATTCTTGGAACCTGGCATCTATCAAATTGTAACTCTTGGTTTTAATCATTGGAGATCGGCATATGGGATTACGGGTGAGATATTGTGGGTTCGTTTAGACCAGTAATTCTCAAACCGACACCTCCAAACTCCATCGCCCCCTGCTCAAAAAAAAAAACGGTTCGGTTTCTAATCTTTCCGTTATATTTTATTCGTCCTGTTTGAATAAGAATAATAGAAAGCCGACAAGCGAAGATAAAGGAACTAGACAGAAATCGAAGCGTGTCGACTTATCGATCTTCTGCATGTTCAATATTTTACTCGAAAATTTGGGGCAATACCACCGGTCATCACCAGTCCCACAAAGTCGAAGCGGCGTGTAACCGAAATACCTGAACGTTTCACATTGCAGACAGAGCATCGTTACGCACACAATCATTTGCAGCAACGAAAGTTAGGGGATTCCTCAAAAACAGAAACTGCGGTTTGGATTCCTTCGCTCTGACTCAATAGTGATACCACGTGTCTCATCACTAATTAATTAATAACTCGGTAATTATACGTCGTAATTCAACCAAAATCAATAGGCTTCTGGTCCGAGATATAATGAATGCACATGCAAAATTTGGAGCAGTTTCAACCTCGCTTTCGTGAGATAGCGCGTAATATGCGAAAGCGTCTAACAGACAAACAAACAAACAAACGGACAAATAACTATCAACTCACCGATCGAAATTGATAAGTAATAACTACATTACAGTCAAACAATTAAACGAGAATATCGGTTGGAAACCGAAGACTTATCGATCGATAGTTAGGGGATCCCCCAAAACAGAAACTGCAGTTTCGATTCATCCGCTCTTGTAACTTGCGCACTGCGCATCGCACACACACACTCGGCGGGTTTCAAAATTCTCTCGCTTTACAAAAATCTAGATCACTATATCAATAATTGATTGATAACTCGCTAATTATACAACATAATTCGCCCAAAATCAATAGGCTTCTGGTCCGAGATAAGATGAATGCACATGCAAAATCTGGAGCAGATTCAATCTCGCTTTCGTGAGATATCGCATGCATCTAACAGACACACACACAGACACACAGACAGACAGACATACAGACAAATACCTATCAATATACTTACCGATCTTAAGATCGATAAGTAAAAACCACCACATCACAAAAACCATTTATGTTATCTTCATGAATGGCACCCTAGCAGTTTTGCTCAGGGATCCAAATCACCCTTTGGCCCTCGAGGAAAACGGAGGGCTCTGTTTAAAATTTCTGGGTTAGATATGTTGGGAATTTGTTTTTCTTCTGCTGGGACACATAAGTTAGGCTAATACCCCTGTAAACAATTGTATTCTGTTCATCCTAAGTTTTGTTTCTTAACTCGAAAATTATAATTCAATTTACCAGGTGCTGCAGCCGCAGCAGCAGCATTGAGGGATCCAGAACATCCAAAATTCGTGTTAGCGCTACATACTAGTAGTTGGCAGTAATTTAGTTGTGCCGCAAAGTGCTGTCTTCCATTACGATAAAACAGAAAATATAATAATCGAAAATTGTTTTAATCAAAATGTGGACAGCTGCGCTAGAATGTGTGTGCCATATACAAGAAGGTAGCGAATCGCGATATTTGAATATTAAATTTGAATTGAACATCATTGACTGTAATAGATGCGTGCGCCGTGTTACGATTTGTGGAAACGGCGTATAAGCGAATTTTTATAAATTCACTATTTTGAAGCTATTATTAGGGAGTTGGCTTATCCGCGTGATAGGCGTATAGACGAGAAAATACGGTAAGTTGGGTTAATACCACTGTAAACAATTGTATTCTGTTCATCCTAATTTTGTTTCTTAATTAACACGAAAATTATAATTCAATTTACCAGGTGCTGCAGCTGCAGCAGCAGCATTGAGGGATCCAGAACATCCAAAATTCGTGTTAGCGCTACATACTAGTCGTCCGATTTCACTGAGTCATTTTCCTGCTAATCCAACACTTTTTGCTGACGCAACGATTGAGCTTGTGATGAAAAAAGGAGAAAAAAAAGATGTAAGTGTTTTTATGACATAATAAAAGACTAGTTTGTCCATGTTTAAAACATAAGATGATCAATATTGTTCAAAAATTACTATCGAGAGCAGAGATATTGGCTGTATACATTGGAAATTTAATGGGGTTTTGATCATATGTATATACACAAAGCAACTCATATATTGCATGGATTAAATGAGAATATACAGAGTCCATAAAGTCTCTTTACAATTTCAATTTTGTTATGTGAAGTCAGTTCTCAATATATCTTAACCAAATTTGTTGTTTTTTAATCAGTAATCGTTCAAGTATTTTTACTTCATTTAATACATCTGTGAAAGCCAAAACAATATATGGTATCGATAAATTCCCTTTGCAATTTTAAAAATTTCAAGACTTTATGACCCTATATAATAATTTTTTTGTTGCAATGTCAATACAAAGAGAAACTTTCCTCGCTTTTTACAAAAAAAATGTGTCATGGCTTTGGGTTCGCAAGTCCAGATGCATGGACTTGATGGTGGAGGAAACCGTAAACGACCAGCGATTACGTGAACCAGGCGAGGAGTCGAGCGATACTCTTACACATAATTATCCCCTTGATGGACTTGGAGTCGGGAGTTGATAATTTTTCCAAGTCTGTGCCAAAAATCGTTCCAACTTTGGGCCGGTTGTAAATTTCCTTTCCTCGTTAAAACAATGATAAATCTTTTATTTCTCCAGGTACGGGACTGTGCGACATGTTATTATTTAACCCGTGGATGGGCTGGTTTAGTCGTAGTAGCGGAGAATCGACATCCAACCCGACATATGCAAATTGTTTGTGATTGCATGGATTCAAGGAACGTGGTATCTACGAGAGGAGTTAATAAAACAAGTGACAGTGTTCCCCCTTTACACAAGTAAGTGATCCTTCCTTTTTTGCAGGGTGTGATGAGATTTTAATTTTTAAGATTAGATCTTTGGTTATTACGTCAGAGAAGAGGGAAGCTATGTAAGATCAGAGTCGTAAGGTGTGCCCTCTTATTCGTTCTTGTTTGAACTTGACTGCTTTTGTGTTTTGCGACTGCTTTCCCAATGTTTGTTTTCTCTCCTTTTAATAATTTTTTCGAAAAAATAACTAAATTTTTCTATTTCAGACAAGTACTTATAGTGCTGACGCAACTTGACGGCCATAGTGGGATTTACAATAACACATAAAACTTATCCATAGAATGGGGTCGGCCGGTCTTGCGAATGGTCGACGGTGAAGGGTAACCACGACCCCATATTGGACGCAGATGTTATTGCTTTACATAAACCCCGACCTTTGTGAAATTTGAACCAATCATAAAGCTAATTCTATCATATTTTGGATTCATCAGCCAATGGAAAGGCTTAAAATTTAAATGCACCAATCGGAAGGCAGTTTGGAATGAAGCCACTCCCATTTTTATATGATCAGCCAATGAGTTCTCCTCAATTATTACATATGAATCAAAAAATATCTCATCTGATTCAATTGTCAGCCAATCAGAAATGCTGTGATGTGAAGCCACTCTCATTTTTAAATTGTTAGCCAATGAGCACACACTTAACGCCTAGCTTGAACCAACCAGCCGTGTCCTGGCTGGGAAACAGACTTGCAATTTTACCCAACAGTTTGATCAAAAGTTACAAATCAGTGAATTAGTCAAGTTATTTTTAGGTGACACTTTTACGTGTCTTCCATTCTCCACAAGGCCTGGTGCACCCGAAGTATGTGCACCAAGATGGCGCACAACCTGAAGTCAAACCTGGTATACATACTATGTTCAGGTTGTGCGCCATCTTGATGCACATACTTGGGGAGCTACCAAGGCCCTGTACGTGAGTTGAAGATGCCCAACTACAAATACTTGTAACTCAAATAGTAGGCAAGGTTTCTAGACCACATTGCCAACGTAGACTGGCGGGTCATGTAAGTGTGCTGTGGAAAGTTACCCTTTGTGAACAATATTTACAACGCTACAAAAGAAAAAGTTTGTGCCAAGCAGGCCAGATTGAATTGCCCAATGGGCCGGATTTGGCCAACTGGTCTTAGTTTTTCCATGTTAGTTGTAACTGAGCGTAAATATTCTTTACACTGATATTGTATGATGTTTAAATTAAACTGGTGATTACCTTTTCAAATTTCTTGCATAATCGTTGCTTTTTGTGTTTTTCTTTTTCAATAGCTGGTACGTCCAGAGTATGTGAACCAAAATTGCGGACACCGGAACATAGTATGTGTACTAGGTTAGGGTGAGGCCATAATTTATTCCAATTTTCCTTATTTTAGTTCTATTACGAGTTTTGGGACTAGCCAAATGACTCCTGTAGTATTTGTACCTGAAATTATGGCCTAACCCTAACCCCGGTAAACATACTACATTCCGATGTCGACCATCTTGGTTTACATACTTTGGGAGTATCCAAGGTTCTGTAAGCGAGACGAAAATGACCAACCAAAAATACTTGTAACTGAACATAAATATTCTTTACACTGATATTGTATGATGTTTAATTTCAACTGGTGACTTTCTTGTCAATTTCTTGCATAATTGTTGTTCTTCATGCACATTGGCTTTTATGTTCTTCTATTTCAATAGCTGGTTTTCCCGAAGTATGTGGACCAAGATGGCAGACACCAGAACATAGTATGTGTACCAGGTTAGGGTGAGGCCATAATTTTAGGTATAAATACTACAGGCTACACTTGGCTAGTCCCCAAACTCGTAATAGAACTTAATTTAAGGGAAATTGAAATAAAATTAAGGCCTAACCCTAACCTGGTACACATAATACATTCCGGTGTCCGCCATCTTGTTTCACATACTTCAGGAGTACCCAAAGAAGCCCAGTAGCTAATTCAATTAAATAAGAGAATTTTCGGAATCTTGCTTATTTGTTATTCTCACCCTTTAGCAAGACTTTAATTTAATTCGTATTACTCCCATCGAAATACGAAATATTATGCAGAATCGTGATGCGCAGAATTGTATGTTTTGTAATTCTAAATTATACGAATTTTTTAAAAAAAATCTGACTTTGTGGATTCTTTTATTATTTGTCTAAAAGTAACAGTTTTTCTCGATACACAGCATTCATAAAAAGGTACGCACGTAGTATGTGTACCACAGCAAATACCTTGGTATATATTATTTTACTGAGTCATAAATTTAATGTCAAGCTAAAAGTTTGGTTCAGTCCATGATTCATTGGTGTTTGATAACTTCTTTATTTCCTGGGCATAAGTTTATTTCGACTCCATAATCAGCAATAGACGATAAAATAATCATAGAATCAGGAAAGCAAACGAAACCTCAAGTGAGGTTTGAAGCGTACAGATTTTAGGTGGGTATTGATAAAAGAAGTAGTACGTGTTCTCTACCCAAAAGTATTAAAAACAAGAGAGCTACGCACAAATATATGGACACGTTAGACCAGAGCGAATCAGTCCTTACCGGTACCTTTGACGCTACAGGTACCCTCAAAAAAGTTCTGAATTTTCAGTAGCAAGAATTTCGCAGAATTAAAACGTACAGCCAGTCATGACACTGACTAAGATCCGTGTTCCCATGGATAAAAAATAATACAGCAAAATTTTAGACGAAATATCAAATTTCATAGAATTCACGCAAAATTTTGAAATAAATAAAAGTAATAGCCTTCTAGCGAAAAAATTAATCTTTAACCACTGAAAATTTCAAAGCAATTGGTCCAGTATTCGAAGAGAAAAGCGACTTTTTAAAAACGTGTCAAAGAACAACAACAACATAATATTGAAACGATCGTTATGTCCACTTCGTGTCCAATAATTAGGGCACGCACAGACAATCATCGAGACATGATGAGGTCGGAAGTGGAAAGAGCGAGAAAATAAAATCAATTGCTCAGTAAAAAGGGAAATATACAAAAAAGAAAATGAAGGGGAACAATGAAGAAGATAGGAAAAATTCTCTGAAAAGGTTCAAATGTGGAATACGAATGCCAGTTTACACACAAAAAAAGGTAAAAACACAAACGTGCATCGATCGGGCATCCAACTTGTATAACATGAAAATTAGTAATATTTCAGATTCTGAAAATATCAGTTGCAAACCATATTGAAGCAAAGATATTCGATTACAAATTACAGCCCTAGACCCAGCATGATTCATTTAGGAGTGTTTTCACCCTATCCATCTTATTGAAGGCTTCCCAAATTCTTATATTTAAATTTCCAACGACTCCTTCCAAGTAAGCATTTAGGCCGCGAGCCGAGGCCATTTATCTTTCAGTTTCGTAGCGCACATAAGGTAACTACCTGAAAATGATTTTAAAATGTTCCTTAGAAATTTAGTGACAAATAGTGCTTACTGTCCTATTTTCTCTGCTTTTCCGGTATCATGGGCCAATGAACGCAGACTTCTGCATGACGTAACAATTACATTAGTCAGCTGTAGGTGGATCCCCTGTGGTCGGATGAATATCAGATGTACTACTGCTCGCTTTTGCGTTGAGTTGGGTAGCCTTTCCATAGTTTTTTTCAGTTATTATTAGTTCAGTTATTCTAAGGAGGCGTTGAAAAGTATAAGTAAGATATTAAACACTTGTATATCCTTACCATAAATAGCAATTTTAGTTGAGCACTAGTTCATAAGACGTTGTTAAATAGGTACAGTGCGGTAACTCCAAGGAAGGCTAGACCTAGAATAATATGTCACAAACAACGATATTTTCTGGCTTGCATGAAATGTTTATGATTAATTTAATGACTATTCTTGACTGTTCAGCAGACTTATATAAGTCTGTATATACTACTATATAGGCCACAGCATATTTGGAAATAGAAATTAATGGCTGTTTCTGTAATGCACGGTTGTGCAAAAGAGAATAAAATAATCAATTTTGGTTGGTCTAAATCTGAATTCATAAGGTCGACAAGAACCTGGGAAACAATGATAAGTTTTGCCGGGGAAAAAAGTAGCATTGGGAGCGATTGAGAGGTGAGAAAGCAAGGTGTAGACAGACAGTTGATGTTTTAAAATATAGTCTATAGTCCAAACTCATAGGGCATTTCAGACTGTGATATATCAAAATTTAGTGTAGATATAGTCTAGTACTGGTATGCAAACACTGCTGGACTGTAGTACATGCAATGTGCATATATAGAGGACTTGCACGGGTCACGTGACTTTGTTACTGGACGGCAATAAAACAAAAACGTCCATTTGGCTCCTGTCAGTTGCAAGTCGGATTATACGTTTCCGTGTTGTTTGGCTGTTGGAAATGGTTATTTCGTATTGTTCTGTTGGCTGTACGTATAGTATAGACCAGTGGTCGGCAACCACCGGGCCGCGGCCAATCGCCGATCCGCGGAAAGGTTACTACCGGTCCGCAGAGATGTGACACAGAAACGGACAAGGCCCTAATGAAGCCTATGCAATCTAACCACATACTCCATGATCAAAAAAAGCACTAAACCAGACAAACAAAACGCATTTCAGCAGCGTGTCTGACTTCACAAACAATTCCCATGTCATTATGTCGCATTGACGCTGGGTCAATTGTTTCCTCAACGCCCGTATAAGAAAGTCTCACATCAGTCGGAGTAAGATCTCTCGAACAAAATGATTCTCGCTAGGAACGTGACTAGTGACTACTCCACTACTTGCTCATAGCTAACCGGTCATGACCAGTCAGTGCTAAATCTATACTTCGGGAATCAGGATAATCATAAAGTCACACATCGGGTGAAAAAAAATCATAAAATCACACATCGGGTAAAAAATGATAAAATCAAATGTTCAATCGAACATCAGTCAATACCCAGACTAGAGACAGAAGGTTTACAGGCATTGTTACCTATCCCAACATCTTATTAATGTGAGGCCTGGTTTTCAATATTGATAACTACAAAAAACGAAATATCGAAGTAGTCTGTATGAAACACGTTACATGTGTCAGTGTCGACCATATCTCTAATATTGGAACAGTTAATGGCCACCCAATAAATACAGATATCGCATTAAATAGCATGGCTTTCGTTTTTCAATATATTGTCAACATAAGTTTCCTAACGTGTATAACTTATTGCATAAGCTTAGTTCGTTTGAATAAAAGGTAGTCCGCCAAAATTTACGTCAGGCTTTACCGGTTCGTCACTTAAAAAAGGTTGCCGACCACTAGTATGGACAACGAAATGGATCTTAAGTTATATTCCACTGATTTCAAAAGATCCGGAACGTCGCGCAATGTGGATATCATCTATTGCCTATTGGCAGAACTGCTTGGTGTCAAGTCCAGAAGCCATCGCACTTGTGTTTCACTGTTTGCGGACAGCACTTCGTTGATGGTGAGTGATAATGTGGTGATAGTGTGCCGTTATCAATTTCTTTAAATATTCACAAGCTCCCTCATTTCAATGGTGACAAACTACTGTTATTAGTAGGCCTAGGCGTGGGCCTACTTGCAGTTGCAGACTTGACTTGTGTAAGACAGTAAGGAATTAATAATCAATTGCTATAAGGTATTGTTTCCCTAATTAGCAGGTAGTTTATTACTAAGTGTGAAAGGTTGAATAGATAACTAAAGTTTAACACCATGGGGCCTGGAAAAAATAACCAGAATTCAATTGAATTCGCCATCTAGAAATAGGCTCGCCACCGCATCTCTGATCACCCTGGTAGTTTCACAGGTTTCAATCCCATGCGGGGATAGTTATGTGCGAGAGGATTGCAGCTCTACTCCCACCGAGGGTGGTTCACATGACCGCTGATCGGTTACGACCATTCCCCACCATCCAAGTCCATGCTTCTGAAAACAAATAACTGCCCCCCCCCCCCCCCCCAGATAAATCCTATCCTAATGGTGCTTGTACAACTGATCCAAAATGTCTTTTTATTGTCATTGGTAAAAAAGATATGCTATCATTTACGACTAGTGACTGTGGTGGGATATGGACATAAATTTCACACTCCTTGATCGATAGATTTTATAAAAACTCTATCTGTATCCATTATCTTACAGATATGGGTGCGACCATGGAATAGATAGATGGCAAAGTATAAGTTGCAACAAGACCACAGTGGCACAAGACCTCAGCTTGCGTGACCTGATAATACATCCTCCGTATCCATTTATTGATGCTTATCGTAATGACAAAGTAACTTGTGATTACTGTGGATTGGTGGAGATAAAGTGTCCATTGTGCTTTAACGAAAGCAATTTCAAGACTACCCTATCAAGAAAATAATTGTTTCGGTGGGTCTGGTAGTGAAGGTTTCAGTCTAAAGTTGGACACCGATACTACAACCAGATACTGTTGCCAATGAAACTTAGCGGGGCGTAATATTGCGACTTTGTGATCTGAAAGAAAATTCTGATGGGTAGCCGGCTAGCCGCAACCTTTTGTTTAAAGAATATTAGGAGATATGACTTAAGAGTCTAAACTTTTATTTGAGAGGGGTGTAACCCAAGCTAATTTGCAAATGGTATTCATGGTACCAAATGTATCACACACCTTACAGTAATCATAAATTATATTTGAAAAAATAAAGCACATCAAAAATGTATTTTTAAAAAACAATTGGTTTTATCTGCAGATACTAGGTTGAGATTGACCATTTCAATGCTAAATTTTCTTTAGTCAAAAGGCACACTTGATTCGCAAAGATTTGTGAATGCGCACAGTACACCAATTTGTGTAGGTTGTGGATCGGTGCTGCTCAGGATGGGATATTTTTGCCTATAAATGAATATTACGTGTTTCACATGAATCCATCGTGCTCCGATTCGACTGTTTTCAAGGTCTGAAGGCTCCAACAGCCTAATTTTAGAGGTACACAAAAGAATTTTCAGTGTGGCATGCATGGGTCAGAGTCACTGACCTCAAGATATCTATAAGCAAGGATAAGATAACCTGGACGTAACATTCCATAATTTAGAGTAAAAAATGTATCTGCCTCCACAGCCCTTTCAAATGGAAGATATGATGCCTCGGGGGTAATTTCTATCAAATATTTTACAGTATTATGGTTCTGGTGAAAAGGGGTGTAGGCGGCTTCTTTTAAAGTGTGGTAGGCCTAGTCGAAAGACAAATTAAATGTTAACAGAATTTGTTGAAATGGTCCTGCCTTTTGTCTTTCTTCAAAATCCCCCTTTTTCTAACTATTCTCTTCCTCTCTGGAGATGGCGAAAATTCAAATATCGATGGGACATATAAGCAGCTGATAATGGGTTATCTTCCCTTTTTCCTGAAAATAAATTAAACACTAATCATCATTTGACAGTGCCAAGTTTGTGTATCAGATCAGTAATAAATTACCTGCTAACTAATAAAACAATCAGAAAACACCTTCTGACCATTAATGAAGATTTCTTTCAATTTAAAATGCAACTATGCCTACCAATGTGGGTAGTTTTGGGGATAGAATTTATCTGTGGTTGGGGACAGATTGCAAGGTGCAACATCGTACGATTACCATTCTATGTCGGGATTAGTTAGCCAGTTATTTGTTTTGGAAGCATGGACTTGTGGAGAGCTGCAATCCCCTCGCACATAACTATCCCCGCATGGGATTGCAACCTGTGAAACTTTCAGGGGGATCAGAGATGCGGTCGCGAGCGTATTCTTAGATGGAGAATTCAATTGAATTCTGGTTATTTTTTGCATTAGCACTGGAGTTAAACTTTAGTTATCTATTCAACTTTTCACACTTACTAATAGATTACCTGCTAACTAGGGAAACAATACCTTATGGCAATTATTGATTAATACAGTCAAGTCTGCAAGTACCGAAGTAGGCCTACCAATAACAGTAGTTTGTCATCTGCTTTCCATTGAAATGAGGGAGCTTATGAATATGTAAAAAAATTGATAACGGCACATTATGACTCACCATCAACGAAGTGCTGTCCGCAAACAGTGAAACACAAGTGAGATGGCTTCTGGACTTGACGTTGACACCAAGCAGTCCTGCCAATAGATGATATCCACATTGCGCGACGTTCCGAATCTTTTGAAAACAGTGGAATATAACTGAAGATCCATTTCGTTGTCTATACTATACGTACAGCCAGCGGAACAATACGAAATAACCATTTCCAACAGCCAAACAACACGAAAACGTATAATCCGACTTGCAACTGACAGGAGCCAAATGAACGTTTTTGTTTTATTGCCGTCCAGTAAACAAGGTCACGTGACCCGTGTAAGTCCTATATACGCTCATTGAGTACATCAGATAAAATGCATCATGTATTCAAGGCATGGACCTTTCCCCGAGCATCGACTTCCTTGTTTACTTCGTGACATTGGCCAATCAGTAAGATGCAAAAAGTGATGTAACAATGCCCCCTTTTCGCATCCGCTCAGACACATTTCTCACTCAGACAGATTTTCAGGCGTGGTTGTAAACATCACCTCGTTTTCGCGTTTTTGAACTCTATTCGTTAGTTTTCAGTTGTGTATCGGAAACTTAAATGAAAATCAGATAATTCAATGATCACTCTGTCTTCCTAGGAGTTTTAATTTAATTGCAGTAATAAAAGTTAGTGTAGAAATAGCTGTGATAGACTAGCCAGAAATTCTTAACCGGTACTTTTAAAAAACAGATTGTTGTATGCGATGAATCATAATGATGGTTTGAAATACATACCCCATTTTACAGGCGCCAACTCGCAAAAGCACTCTTAAAATAGCCCCGAAAATTTTGCAATGGTAAAGTATAGGAAGAGTTTTGCGGGGGTCATAGGTCGGGGAAAGGTCCATTGGTTAGTATTTAGTGGTATTTTTACACTCATGCTGTTCAAAATATGATTTTCCTCCTCATTTTAGATTCTGTACTACAAAAGAGAACGGCAATGTTCCACCAATCCCACCTAACGCAGGCTCTAATCCCTGCTGCTATCAGTGCTATAAAATGAATTAAACAAGAAGTCTTGAAGCGTAAAGGTATATGAGAATCATAATAGTTGGAAACAGCTTACAGGGGTTTTCATATTGAAATACTTTAGCACTTTTCTGCAATTGAAACTTCCCATCAAACTCATGTTGGAGACTTCATTGAGGTTTTCAATTCATTTTTTTTTTCAACTATGAAGATCTTTTGAGGTTAACGAGGCATTAATGAATAAAGCTGAGGATTTTGTTTGTTCACTGTATGAAGAAGATATGAAGAATGTAAATGATACCAGGGCACGTCTATTTAACACTGACAAACATAAGGGTTATACTCTACCACCCAACAATGATTCAATGAAGAAGCATGTGGCCCTCAAATCAGTTCTTGAGTTGGCAAACTGCAAGTGTAAGAAAAATAGTCAAAATAATTTATGCAAGTGTGGCAAAATCAACTTAAATTGCACAGATTTTTGTTTTTGTATTGACTGCAAAAATCACAGTACACTTATAGAGGAAAAGTCGATTTTCGAGATAATGGATTTCGAAAACAATTCAGAAGAAAGTGAAATAAATATTGCAGTTGATTTAATGAGTATCATTTATTTGTTTGTTTTTTTCGGACATTGGTTAGTGTCGTAGTCCTGTTTCTAGAAATAATATTGCCTTTGTTCAAATACATAACCACATAAACTAAAAAAAGACTAATTGTAATATTTCTGTTCACTATGTAATGTACATACTGTACATTCTTTTAATTTTCTTGACTTTTCCGGTAAATTTCTAAGTGAAAAATAACTGATTTATCTGTGTTTTCGTGCTCACGATGTTAATTTGTGACATTGTTTAAAAATAAATACGTTTGATAGCTTCTATAAAATGGATGTAGATTCTTATGCTGTTCTCGTTGTAAACTGCTTGTGGTTATTACATAAAATTTATTCGATCTTTCGAGGTCACTCGCGACTCCTGTCACACAAATGAAGTATTTTTGTTGTTGGTTACATGTATGCCATATTTTTCATAATCTACCTAATAAATTATGATTGACTGAGGAAGTCTGATTTTGGTCAGACAAAACGTTACAGGAATACATTTGTGTTAGTGTGCTGCAGGACACTCGAATTGCATAGTTCTTACATGTATGTGTTGTAAACTTATGGTTATTGAATTTCCGGAAACCTCTTATATTCACTTTCGCATCAGGATTGTGGAACAAGCTGTAATGCGTTCAGTATGTTCATTTTCACACAAAACTGAAGAATTTATTTAGTTACCAGATGTGAGCTACGAAACTCATTTTCTGGGCGTTTTCAAGGCTTCGTCTCACGGCCCATATCCGTGGTAAGGATCTACAAGGATCTTATCGATGCTCCTAATATCTTAGATTAGACTACGATGAGGATTGGCTTGAGGTGTTTTTAATAAATTTTCTTCCCATGCTTGGGGTATGCATGATAAAATTTTTGAATACGATTGCATGTCATTAAAAAAAATCAGAAAAGCACTAATGATGGAGCTCCATGATTCAACATTGGACAGCAGGATTAAAATGAAGTTTAGTATTTAGTATGTTCTAGTATCTAATTGAACAGATCGGGTATTTTAATATTCAAATCCCTAAGATAAATATATTGAAACAAATCCTATTCTGTTTTCACCACTAGGAGGTTGGCCATTTATTTACCCCTAGCGGTTGCCCGGGGAACGTCGCCGCCACGCGTGGCCCAAGCTAGTGAAATCGCGGTTGTTTTTGTGGTTGAAAGTGGGCGTTCAGAGTCTAGCAGACATACGCTATCATGAATGTTATTTCGAGGAACGGTTTGTAGATACATATAGACTTTCAATTTCATAATAAAACAACAGGCGATAACAACATTGAAAACGATAAATAGGTTTTTGTTCGCTTTCCTGATTCCGTACCGGTAATCAGTTTTTACTTTATCAATTATTCTATCGTCTACCGGTATTACGGTGATTATGGAGTCGAGATAAACTTATACTGGGACTATAAATGACAACTGGGACTATAAATGACATTGAAAAGAGTAAATAATAAAAACTGTTCTCAGAATACAGGGAACGAACACGCCTTCGATTTATACTTAGTATATAACTAAGGGTTTACTGGTTCAAATAGCCATTGCCAAAACCACTGGTCGGTTACGGCTTCTTCCATTATCAAGTCCATGCTTCCGAAAACAAGTAACTAACCAATTTCATACCCGACATGTAATGGTTCGCCATATGGTTGAGCTGTCTTATCAGCTTTCCTTTCCCCTGGGATAAATATGTAAATCCTATTCTAAGATGAATTATGGTAATGTATACCAATCAGCTCCCTTAACACTGTTATTTTGCACGTTTCTTTCGAATTATTCTACCTCGTACCTGCCATATTCTATTAGAATGAATGGAACAGCGTTTAGTGAACCTGCGCCCTAGTTTGCTCAGCTAAATCTGTAAATATCTTGTTTTCTGGACTTGACGTTGACACCAAGCAGTCCTGCCAATAGATGATATCCACATTGCGCGACGTTCCGAATCTTTTGAAAACAGTGGAATATAACTGAAGATCCATTTCGTTGTCTATACTATACGTACAGCCAGCGGAACAATACGAAATAACCATTTCCAACAGCCAAACAACACGAAAACGTATAATCCGACTTGCAACTGACAGGAGCCAAATGAACGTTTTTGTTTTATTGCCGTCCAGTAAACAAGGTCACGTGACCCGTGTAAGTCCTATATACGCTCATTGAGTACATCAGATAAAATGCATCATGTATTCAAGGCATGGACCTTTCCCCGAGCATCGACTTCCTTGTTTACTTCGTGACATTGGCCAATCAGTAAGATGCAAAAAGTGATGTAACAATGCCCCCTTTTCGCATCCGCTCAGACACATTTCTCACTCAGACAGATTTTCAGGCGTGGTTGTAAACATCACCTCGTTTTCGCGTTTTTGAACTCTATTCGTTAGTTTTCAGTTGTGTATCGGAAACTTAAATGAAAATCAGATAATTCAATGATCACTCTGTCTTCCTAGGAGTTTTAATTTAATAAGGGTTATACTCTACCACCCAACAATGATTCAATGAAGAAGCATGTGGCCCTCAAATCAGTTCTTGAGTTGGCAAACTGCAAGTGTAAGAAAAATAGTCAAAATAATTTATGCAAGTGTGGCAAAATCAACTTAAATTGCACAGATTTTTGTTTTTGTATTGACTGCAAAAATCACAGTACACTTATAGAGGAAAAGTCGATTTTCGAGATAATGGATTTCGAAAACAATTCAGAAGAAAGTGAAATAAATATTGCAGTTGATTTAATGAGTATCATTTATTTGTTTGTTTTTTTCGGACATTGGTTAGTGTCGTAGTCCTGTTTCTAGAAATAATATTGCCTTTGTTCAAATACATAACCACATAAACTAAAAAAAGACTAATTGTAATATTTCTGTTCACTATGTAATGTACATACTGTACATTCTTTTAATTTTCTTGACTTTTCCGGTAAATTTCTAAGTGAAAAATAACTGATTTATCTGTGTTTTCGTGCTCACGATGTTAATTTGTGACATTGTTTAAAAATAAATACGTTTGATAGCTTCTATAAAATGGATGTAGATTCTTATGCTGTTCTCGTTGTAAACTGCTTGTGGTTATTACATAAAATTTATTCGATCTTTCGAGGTCACTCGCGACTCCTGTCACACAAATGAAGTATTTTTGTTGTTGGTTACATGTATGCCATATTTTTCATAATCTACCTAATAAATTATGATTGACTGAGGAAGTCTGATTTTGGTCAGACAAAACGTTACAGGAATACATTTGTGTTAGTGTGCTGCAGGACACTCGAATTGCATAGTTCTTACATGTATGTGTTGTAAACTTATGGTTATTGAATTTCCGGAAACCTCTTATATTCACTTTCGCATCAGGATTGTGGAACAAGCTGTAATGCGTTCAGTATGTTCATTTTCACACAAAACTGAAGAATTTATTTAGTTACCAGATGTGAGCTACGAAACTCATTTTCTGGGCGTTTTCAAGGCTTCGTCTCACGGCCCATATCCGTGGTAAGGATCTACAAGGATCTTATCGATGCTCCTAATATCTTAGATTAGACTACGATGAGGATTGGCTTGAGGTGTTTTTAATAAATTTTCTTCCCATGCTTGGGGTATGCATGATAAAATTTTTGAATACGATTGCATGTCATTAAAAAAAATCAGAAAAGCACTAATGATGGAGCTCCATGATTCAACATTGGACAGCAGGATTAAAATGAAGTTTAGTATTTAGTATGTTCTAGTATCTAATTGAACAGATCGGGTATTTTAATATTCAAATCCCTAAGATAAATATATTGAAACAAATCCTATTCTGTTTTCACCACTAGGAGGTTGGCCATTTATTTACCCCTAGCGGTTGCCCGGGGAACGTCGCCGCCACGCGTGGCCCAAGCTAGTGAAATCGCGGTTGTTTTTGTGGTTGAAAGTGGGCGTTCAGAGTCTAGCAGACATACGCTATCATGAATGTTATTTCGAGGAACGGTTTGTAGATACATATAGACTTTCAATTTCATAATAAAACAACAGGCGATAACAACATTGAAAACGATAAATAGGTTTTTGTTCGCTTTCCTGATTCCGTACCGGTAATCAGTTTTTACTTTATCAATTATTCTATCGTCTACCGGTATTACGGTGATTATGGAGTCGAGATAAACTTATACTGGGACTATAAATGACAACTGGGACTATAAATGACATTGAAAAGAGTAAATAATAAAAACTGTTCTCAGAATACAGGGAACGAACACGCCTTCGATTTATACTTAGTATATAACTAAGGGTTTACTGGTTCAAATAGCCATTGCCAAAACCACTGGTCGGTTACGGCTTCTTCCATTATCAAGTCCATGCTTCCGAAAACAAGTAACTAACCAATTTCATACCCGACATGTAATGGTTCGCCATATGGTTGAGCTGTCTTATCAGCTTTCCTTTCCCCTGGGATAAATATGTAAATCCTATTCTAAGATGAATTATGGTAATGTATACCAATCAGCTCCCTTAACACTGTTATTTTGCACGTTTCTTTCGAATTATTCTACCTCGTACCTGCCATATTCTATTAGAATGAATGGAACAGCGTTTAGTGAACCTGCGCCCTAGTTTGCTCAGCTAAATCTGTAAATATCTTGTTTTCTAATATTGTTGATGACAGGTTTAGTAGTAAAGATTGGGTCAGTCGAACTTTAGAACATGGACGGCAGATTTTTATCGAAATTGGTTCTTGTGCTTTTTTTGCATACAGTCGTGAAAGGAGCAGCAGTTGATCCACCAAGTAAAATAGGTAAGTCTGTATGTTAACACTACGTACATTTGTTTATTTTTTCCACAATGTAGAAGCGATTTTTTACAGGCACAAGAACAGGAAAATCAGTTATATGGTAAAATGGGAATCTTGCTTACTGAATACAGCGCGAAACACCGCAAAGAGCGCAAAACAGCGCGAAACAGCGCAAAATAGCGCGAAACAGCGCAAAAAAAGGAAAACAGCGCGAAACAGAAGGAAACCAGCGCAAAACAGAGGGAAACAGCGCAAAACAGGAGACGCAGTCATTACCACCTCCTGCCACGAAAGAACCACGGCGCCTCTCGCCATGGTTTTATGGCGCTATTTCCGGCATATTTACAAGGTTATGTACCGGATTATAGGTCATCATGCGAAATTTCATCTACCTTTTTGGTGCTCCAGAAGTATGTGCAGCAATATGTCGCACAACCTGAATCCGCTACACACACACATACTATTTCCAGGTTGTGCGCCATCTTGGTGCACATACTTCTGGAGGTCCCTTTTTACCTAACCCTAAAGCCAACCATATCCATATGGAAAATGTTCTAAATTATGGTACCCAAAATGTGTCACCAGCAGGGGCAGACCTGCCATTACAGCATTACTGGCTACATACGTTGGTTTGTGTTTTTAATTTGCTGCCGTGGTACTCCAACTCAAAACAAGGTGCCCCGAACTCATTGCAAAATTTTTTTCTGCTTCACACTGTTTCCCTCTGTTTTGCGCTCTTTCGCGCTGTTTCAACACTGTTTTGCGCTGTTTCCCTCTGTTTTGCGCTCTTTGCGGTGTTTCGCGCTGTATTCAGTAAGTAGTAAGACCGGTAAAATGGTGTTTAGCAAAGTAAATGCTGTAACTCCTTAAAAAACAGCAAACAGTTACGTGATGTGTGAATATAAAAAAATATTAGTAGCAATTTTTTATGGCTTGAAGCACTTTTTAGACCTTCAAGACTATTGAAAATCCACATCCACATTTGCTGAAAAGGTTTCGGTTCTTCCAATAACTAGCAGCCTATCTTGTTACATATCTTGCATACTGACCAACACAATTCAGTACGGCACACTATACAAGTATGGTGACATTGTCCCGTTTCAGAGAAACCCATTTTACAGATGATCAGACACCCCACCTTTGGGAGACGTCTGGACATTGTTGTCCCTCAATATCGGTAATAATACAGTATAATGGAGTTGCGCAAAATACTACAAAAAAGTGCAATTTAGTAATGTCATCATTGAATTCCTTGGGAAAAAATAATCCGATTTACTGAAGGAAAAAAAATTTTACCATAGCATTCGAGAGTTTTTAGCAAAAAACGGCAATTTCGGTCATGTGACGGCCGCGATCAACTTAGATTTTTATTGAGACAAGCATGGTGTGATATGACGCATCTGACGTGGTGCCAGACGCCCCTCGTTTGTGAGACACATAGAGTGTTTGTTTTATTGAGCCAAATGGAGGGAAATTCTTGGAGTTTGGATAGTGCGCTGTACTGCAAATCAATGATTGAATATTCACTGCACTGTATTTATATATAAACCAGTACTATTGTCCTTTTTAACATTGTTTTGTGGAAATAAAATCTCTCTCCCTCTCTCTCGTAACTCATAAGGTATCAGTGGCGCCTCTACACATCCTCGAAGCGAAAGACGACAAAACGTCAAAATCAATCTTCAAACATTTCTTTATTCATTTATTTCAGCGATAATCGGTGGAGGAATTGGGGGTTCATCAGCTTCTCATTTTGTTCGTGAAAAATTCGGAAAAAATGTTCAAATTGACTTATTTGAAAAAGATTCGAGAATTTGTGGCCGTCTCGACACTGTCACAATAGATGGACGAGAATATGAAAGCGGCGGCTCAATTATACATAGCAAGAACCTGTACATGAAGAAGTTTGTTAAGGATTCTCCTAGTGAGTGATGGATATAATATTTCTAGCACAGTAGTTCTCAAAGTGCATGGTTTCAATTTGCTAGGGCGTTCAAAATCTCGGTGATATGTGATTTCCTTCCAACCAACTTATATCTCCTACCTTTACTGGAAAAGAAAAAGGAAAATCACATCGATCTTATCTGTGGTGTTATAAAAAGAAAGTTTAATTCTGAAAATTTAATGGGTTTTAAAATATCCTTTATATATTAAGATTATACTTCCTTGGTTAAAAAAGCGTGGTAATCCCGAAGTTTGTGAACCAAGATGGTGAACACCGAAATGTAGTATGTGTACCAGGTTGGGGTTAGGCCATAATTTTGATTCAATTTTCCTTATTTTAGTTTTATTACGAGTTCGGGGACTAGCCAAGTGACTCCCATAATATTTGTACCTGAAATTATGGCCTAACAACCAAAAAAGTTGCGCACTCTCATCCTCTTTGCGACTTTGTATTTATGTGAAGCAGACTTTTCTGCCATGGCCGTAATCAAGACGAAATATTGATCTTGAGAAATGTTGAAATAAAAATGCTGAATCTCTTTCGCAATTCACCCCAAGGTTCAGTGACATTTGTTAAAAGAAGCAATTGCAACCATATCATCAAATGCAATTTATTAGTTTATTCTGACTCCCTAACCAGCATAATAGACGATAAAGTAATTGATAAAAACGAAATAAACTAGAGCTGCGTGCAGCTTTAACAGGCTTCCCGCGTAAAAAAAAATTTGCATTTTATTGCTAGCTGAGAACTTCTGCACATTTGAGGTGAATTTCAAGTTTGTAGGACCAATTTGAAAAAAAAATAATAATAAATAAATAATAATAATAATAAAACACAGGAATACAATAGGTTCCCTGCTGACAAGCAGCGGGAAGCCTAATAAAACTGATTATAGAATCGGGAAAGCAAACAAAACCTCAAATAAGGTTTGAAACGAACAGATTTTAGGTGGAAAAGTATTGATAAAAGAAGTAGTATGCGTTCGCTCACCATTGAATTGTATAGTCGGTGTATTTATACGGGCAAATTTTCAAATAACAACAAATAAATCTTGTCTTTATCACGGACAGATCTGCAAGAAGCGAGTTCTCTTTCCAGCACACTTGGAATTTTCGATGGAAAAGATTATGTATTACAGACAAGCACATGGTCTATCGTATCTTTGCTTAAAATGTTTTGGACATTCGGATTGGATTTATTTCGACTTCAATGGCTTGAGAAAAGATTCATAAATAAATTTGTGGGGTAAGCCAATTTCGGTGTCGCTGCTCGATAACCATAACGATTAATCACGCTTTACGCTTTACAAGGCCCTAGAGTAAGATAGGATTTGCATATTTTTCCGAAGGAAAAAAAAAGATAAGACGTTTAATCATATGGCGAACCGTGGCCTCTCTTCCGGTTACGAGTCCATGTCGGGTATGAGATTAGTTAGCCAGTTATTTGTTTCAGATACATAGACTTGACAATGCACTTCACAGCAAAACTGTATGTTTTTTGTGTCTCATAAACTCAAAGTTTTCAGTCATTTCTTACCTAGTTGCTTCTTATAACAGAGTCTTATGAGAGAGAGAGAGATTTTATTTCAATTTTCAAACCAAGAAAACACATATATTTACATAAATAAATAACAAATACACACATGATTTCGGTATATGACTGGGAGGCAAGAATAAGACATTTTATGTATAAGTCTTTCCTGGTATAGGCCTATCCTTTTTTAACTTGGGGTAATTATTAAGAATACTGTTTTATGATGAAATTGCTTTAATTAATGGAAGTGAAATATAGTATGTCATTCAACTAAGAAATTTACAGAAGTAAAAGTAAAATACAGAATCACCCATTTTCAAATGAATGAATTAAAAATTTTTCACCCCCCCAAAACAATTGCAATTTTCACTGCATGCTTCCACTACTCACGCGCACACTTTTATTTAGAATATACGACCTTCAAAAACAAGGTCATAGTTACGACACTGTTCAAGGCTTTTTGCATGCGATAGGAGGGAACGATTTTGTGCATGCCACACAGGTAAACTATTTTAGTTCATCTAGGTTTCACTGTACAAGATAAACAGCTTATTAGAGGTTGCTGACGTCACAGTCTTGTCAGCCCCCTTTTAATGTTTTTTTATCCACTGTTTTCATTTTATTCTAACGGAGCAGAGAACATTTCTATATCGGATCAGTACCACATAGGTCATGTTCGAGTCTTAATGGTATGGCACTCCATAAGCATATTATTGCCTATGTAACATTCATAGATGTAATCAGGGAGCTACCGTTAACCTGTTCTATGCGAATCGTTGCATTAGCGCAATTTCAGACGCTGTGTGTAAACCATGAGGTCTGGAATGTTTGTTATGGTCTTGTTTGGAAGAATAGCTCATTTCCTACCCAGCAATATAAGAATGAACGTTATATGACATTTGGAAGTAATAAAATATCGCTTACATTTCACGAGTGTACTTCCCACTGCGATAGAAAAACGTCGCACAACAAGAAAATAATTCAATAAACCTCGGCGTTGCGCGCTAACCAATAACCAAAGCTAGTATGAAAAGGTCTTATTTTGAAGGTCATTTTATATGCTACATAACATAGGAGAGTGGACATCTCACAACGTACCTTGTTTAATCCAGATCACTGGAGTTGCTGAGTTTTCTTCTGATGGGATCGGCGAATTCATGATTGACAATTTGGTGTCGCCAGGTTTGAGAACAAACTACGGCCAGAATGCCAGCGTTAATGGATTTGTTAGTAAGTCGAATTATTATTATTCTCAATAGGCAATAAAATGTATGTCTGTTCTGTCATTCTGCTTGATCAGTGTTTACTACTGATCTTAGGTATTACAAATAACTAGGGCTGGAAATGGTTAATCGGTTAACCGAGTTTAGATGGTTAACGGTTTCAATTTATTTTGACCATTAACTAACACTTCAGGTATAAATTAACTTTATACTATACAATTTCTTAAAAAATAATTAGTTCATCCCAATATTATCTCCTGTGGTGTTTAATTCAAAGTACTCTTACTGATTATGAAAATTTTACAATTATAAGTTTCTCCTCAAAATATATATGAAACTGATTTTATTGTGAGAGAGTTTGCGGTTAACGGTTGAAGTGTTTTCTCTGGAATTTCCTTCCTTACTGATAATTTTTTTGTGATATGCAATGTCTAAAAAAGCTTTTTTAATCTGTTGCGGGCCTCCGAAAACAAAACTTACGGTGTTTCCCTTCCTTCCTTTATATTTAGTATTTTACAATGGTACTTTTTAATCAAAATATTTGTGTTCACTCCTTTATTATCTTTAACAATCCGCGATTTTAACTGCAATCGCACATGTTATAAGCGACTTTTTTAGTCTTTTAGTCAAAAATTTGCTACGCCCGATTTTTTTGTGTAATTCATGTTTTACTTCTTGCAGAAAAACGTGTATTTTCACAAATAAATACTAAAACCTTTTCATCACCGTCCCTTATGAAAACCATCACAGCAGTGCTTCTGTGTCGGTAACAAGTTGCTTCGGGGTCCCGCCAAAATCGCTTCGCGAACCCCTAAGCGACCGCAGACCCTACTTTGTCTTCCAAAATTTTCAAAAGGAGGGGGGTTTCGACGCTCAAACCCCCCTTGCTATGCCATAACTTGGGCGGTGGAAGAAGCTGAAAGCTCTCTGTTACAATTTCAGCCGCAGTATCAATGGCTGGCATACAACCTGGTCTATGGTCTGTAAAAGGAGGCAACAAGTTAGTCTGCGGAGAACTCGTCAAGAATTCATCAGCGAATATAATAAACGAACATGTATCGAAAGTAGTGTATAATGCTGCGTCGAAAACAGAGAAATTTAGTGTTTTCACAAAACAAAGGTATGTTGATATTTTTTTTTTCGAATTTTTTTTGGTCGAATTGATTTTTATAAAAAAAAATTTCTCGTCGGAATGAATTTTTGAAAAAATATTGTAGAAACATAAATTCAATGTATATCTTAAATATTTGGCTTTACTTAGCAAAATATTATAAAAGATTGCTCAAAGTAATGTTCTGAACTCTCAACTAAGAGTGGCTTACTAAATCAGTAAATAGTAATTGAAGATCCATTTTTTTTTTCTGTTGGCAAAGCTCAACTCTTTCATTTATTTATTTTTATAATTTATAGAAATATGTTATGCTAGGAATCAAATATTGTCAAAGGTATTGCTCAGGCATCACATGGACGTGTTGTTGGCAATATTCAATCTATTTTTTTCATCGTCTGAAATAATTGTTTTAGCATGTTCTCATGTCATGTAATAGACATAATATTGTAGTCTTGCCGCAGGCAAAGCGGTATTCTGTTTTTTTCGGCTCGTGCATGCTCAACATGGATCTGTAACGAGACAGGAGACCGTGGTTCGCTGATGATTAATTTGTCCTATCGGCATATGATTAAGCCGTCTTGTCAGCTTTCCCTACTCAGAAATAAATCCTCCTCAAGGATAAGTAACCAGACAAGAGGTCATGATTTATCAAATGAGACAAAGTCAATCTCAGGACCATGTCTGTTTTAGGGTCGCGTCCTCACCCGAGTCCAGGCCCTGCATGAAATTGAAGTAGTCGCCAAGCTCTCTCAACACGGCCGTGTGTCCTGTATCGCCTGCCCTTAGTTTGAGGGACGGGTCTAGATCGGTTACAGGACGACGTGGGCTGAGGCTTTGCTTTCCCCCAGGATAAATATGTAAATCATACTCTATTACTATTCATTATTTTTCTGTTCAGTCCATCTCAACCAAAGACCTATGATATAGTTATAATCGCTACACCCAAGTTGAAGCGGTCGCCGTACCGCTCTTTGTTCGAGAAACGGGTCCAGGTCGTCCGATTCCTAGATCAGACGACATAGGCCAGGCTATTGAAATCCTGTTCTACTGCTTCCTATTACAGCTTTTCATTATTTTTCTGTTCAGTCCATCTCAACCAAAGACCTATGATATAGTTATAATCGCGGCACCAATACAAAGTGATATGTACCACATTGACTTGTCATCTGCTTGTTCTAATGAAGAAAACTGTCCGAGTTCAAAGACCAATGGAAAACGATACAGGTATGGAGTTGTATTCGAGTTGGTTGTCTAGACCAGGGCTACTCACTTTCTCGACCGACTAATTATTATTAGCTAATCAAGATTGTTCATTATGGTGTTATAGTTTTTTCCATATATATTCAAAACTATAGAAGTCGTTTTATAAAAGGAAACTTTATGAGTGAGTTAATAATCTAAAATAAAGAATTAGGTGCCGTCCGAATCAAATACTTGAAAGGTTTGGATTCGGACAACCGGTTGAGTAGCACTGGTCTAGAGTGGCGTAAAGTAAACTACTTTACAGGGAGACGAAAAAACAGAAGCCTTCCTATGAAATTAAGAAAAACTTTGTTTACACTTGAACTTCTGTATGTGTATGTAAGTAAGTAAGTGTTTATTTCGATTTTCCGTTACAACAAAACAAATAGACAATACAGGGCAAAACAAACAAATGTACGGAAAATCAGGAAAGGGGGCAAAATCTAAAAAAGATTTAAGATGTGCTGGTGCACGTGCCCATTTACCCAATACAGCAAACAACACATTGAAGTAAATTAAAAAAAAAAAGAGACACGGAAAATAATCCGGGCGTCAATACTTGACTGTGAATGTGGAGTTTCAACATGGAGTGTAATTTCTACTATATCTGTACAAGGGACTAGCGAGAATTGTAGAACACAACAAACAAACAAGCGGTGCGCGATATGAGATAAAATTTACTTGATTACAAATGCACTCAACTAATAGTCTACCGGACGATAATGTGTATGAAAAGTTTCAATAATCTAGAATCTTTTCCACATAACCTGGGTTCTTGTACTCTCTCTGTTTTCTACCCCATATACCAACTAATGCTAGCTATAAAATAACTACTCTTCTATTTGTCATTCAATGAAATGTGGTTACCATGGTTAAGTCGATTTCTTCCACTGAAACGATATTCGAACAATGTTTGAAATATTTTCCTCAGTATGATTTAATGTTAGACTTCATCATAGGTAATGTTGCTCCATCACCATTACTGGTTTATTGCCTTCCCTTCCACTCTGAAATGCAATTTTTTATCTTTCATAATTCTGTATGTACAATGCGTACTTTCTGCAATTACCACAAGCTCAATTACCCCTCATAAAATTAAAGGGTGCTCCCGAAGTTATGCGAACCAAGATGGCGGAACATCGGAACGTAAACATGGGTAACAGGTTAGGGTTAGGCGATATTTTTTTTCCAATTTTCCCTATTTTAGTCCTAATATCAGTTCGAAGACTAGCCAAGAGCCACCCGTAGTATTTATACCTCAAATTATGGCCTAACCCTATCCTAGTACACATATTACATTCCCGATGTCCGCCATCTTGGTTCGCATACTTCGGGAGCCCAATTAAATAGTCATATCATCATCATTTTTCTTTGACCAAAAAATGGCGGATGAATACCAACACCTATTTTATCTTCCGATCAGACTTTTAAAAAGCTAAACTTGTGCTAGAGCAGCATTTCAGCCCACAATCTGTTATCATGTTCCTACAGAGTGAGTGACTAGACGACTAAGCTCATTGATTAGATGCTAGGATTACATTGCCACCTCGTCGGCGGCAAAGCACCAGATTATTGTTCTACTTAGGTGGGTTCTTGTCTTCAGGAGCGCTCAGTCATAATGGTATCTTCTCACTAGTCCAACTTTTCCACAGACTAGTCAAAAGTACCGGAGAAATTGTTAAAACAGTGAACGTCTGGGTTACTTCCTAAAAATTGCCAAATTACCTCTTTATGGATAATCACCCCCAGTTTGGGAACCACTGGTGAAGAATCTATGAATATATATTCACTCAATGTGCGGAATCACAATCAACACACTGCCTTATTTTCAGGAAAACCACTGCAAATTTTGTGAAAGGCAAATTGAATTCAAGTTTATTCAAATGCAACTCATGGAAAGTCTGTCCAGGATCAATTCTTGTTTCAAACCAGGACACATTCTACAGGTAAAGCGATGTTTGTTTAACCGTTTCTCAATTGAAGGCATCAAAAACTTGTTTATTGTGTGGGACTTCAGTTGTGATTGGAGTCAAGTTTCAGACAGACTTTTTATGCAATAATAATATGGATTTTCTGGGTTGGGAGTCAGAAAAACACTTCAACCGTTAACCGAATAAAATTAACCGGTTAACCGCAGTGTGACGTTTGAATTAAACGCCCCAGGAGATAAAATTGCCATGACGTAATTATTTTGAAAAAAAAAATTATACACTATAAAGATGTTTTGTACCTGAGATATCAATTAACAGTTAAAATAAATCGAAACCGTTAACCATCTAAAATCGGTTAACCATTTCCAGCCCTAATTATTATGAATTTTCTGGGTTGGAGAGTCGCTTTTGCGATTGAACATTTGGTTTGCATGGAAGTCGATTGTATACAGCGGAAAAAAGGGTTAATATATTAGTACTGGTATATAAGTTTATATATGTTAGGACCAGGAGCATAGCCAGCGGAGGGATTTTGAGGGTCGCATTGTAAAAAAATTTTCTTTATCATACAAGTTTTCATAGCTAGAAACGCTTTTTGGGCCCTTAAGACTCTAACTTGGCAATATTAGAAATTTCCGAACCCCCCTAGGAAATTCCTGGCTACACCTCAGGTTTGGACTCCGATATAAATTGCACATCGCGTCCCAGTCAGTATTCCCGTAGTTTGTGTACCAGGTTAGGGTTAGACCATAATTTTATTTCGATTTTCCTTATTTTAGTTCTTTTACAAGTTCGGGGACTGTCTGTGCTAGCTGAGTGAATATAACCCCCTGCCCATAGGTTTCAATCCCTTTATACAACTTGATGTAAAGTAGGCGAACAAAATTAGCTACCTCCATTTTGGTACACATACTTCTGGAGCGCCAATGCCAAATTCTACATTTAATCCCTGATTTTCAATACAGGAACATTGGTCTTCATATTCCCGTAGACTACGATCCAACATCAGAAGAGGTTGAACCTGTGTACAAAGTATTCACCACTGATCCAATGTCTGATGAAGAGAGAGATTATTTATTTGAATCATACACTACGAAAGCAACTGTTGTATGGAAGGCATACCCTGTCTATGAGTGAGTAAAATAATAAAAATTTGGATTTTATATATACAAGGAGTCCTCGACTTACGACGTTGTTTCGTTCTCGAGACGCGGTGTAACCCGAATTTCAGTGTAAGTCGGAACATTATACTGCACAGTACATAAATTACTCTATACATATCGTACTGTATTGTAAAGTATGGTACTGTAATAAAATGTACAAATAATGCAAAAAAGTGCTTTATTAAAAAAACAGAAAACAATTCCATATCACATGAATAAAAGCAAATACTGTACAGTACGGTATTATCTTTTATATTCTTTATGGAGTGCGTTCGTAACGTCGAAACAGCCTTATGGAGTGCGTGTTCGTAACCTCGAAACAGCGTAAGTCGCGACCGTCGTAACCCGAGGACTCCCTGTATATATATATAAGATGGGATTTTCATATTTATCCTGGGGGAGAGAAAGGCCGTTCAGACGGCTTAATTTTATGGCGAACCACGGCCTCTCGGCCGGTTACAAGCCCTGAACTCAAAGTGAAAAGAGTTCTGATAGAACAATTGTTATACAGAACCCTACTATCACAAACTTTAAATATTTTGATCGTAGTATTAAAACTTACCCTGCCTTTTTCAATTGTCATTTGCTTGGGAGGATGTTTGTTTTGTTAACAAGACTCGGGTTTTCCCCCGTCAATCACGTGGTTTGAATTTGTCGATTTCCCATAATGTTATATTAGAGGTTTCACTAGTATACGCCAATGAGCAACCGAAAATCTATTCAATTCTATTGTGATATACTGTTACTTCTCTTTTTATTTTTTTATTTTTTTTATTTTTAAAAAGGTGCTGTAGACTAGATGACGGAACAATCCGTCCTTCACATCACCTGTCATTTTGATACTGTATTTATTACATACACTTTAATGTTGAATGTTTTCTTTATTCGAAGTGACAAATAAAATAACTATGACTCTGACAAATTACTTGTGACTGCTGATATCTCTATTTGGCATCTAAGGGTGAGATTTCGGGTCAAACACCAGAGAGATCTCTTACATCAGTGGTTTCCAAACCGCGGCCAGTGTATTGATTTAATATGGCCCGCCATAACTGAGTGAAATAGTTTTAACAACTTTCTCTTTTACAGATTCCACCAAATTGTTACATCACAATAAGTTACACGTATAATATTCAACAATTTAATTATACCGGTATCTTAATTACACGTACCTGATATCCGCGATTCCCGCGGGGCGCTTCACTCTCCCCCGGCCCGGCGGTATCCTTCTGCTTCTAATTTTGGCCCCTGATCAACTCACCTTGGAAAGCCACGTGACTTATTAATGACTTAGAAGTCACCTTCTGTATAGGATAGGATTTACATATTTATCCCGGGGGAGCAGAAAGCCGATAAGACGGCTTATCCATATGGCGAACCACGGCCTCTCGTCCGGTTACCAGTCCATGTCGATTATGTGATTAGTTAGCAAGGTATTTGTTTTTGGAAGCATGGACTTGGTGGTGGAGGAAGCCGTAACCGACCAGCGATTACGTGAACCACCCAACGACGGCGAGGAGTCCAGCAATCCTCTTGCACATAATCATCCCCGCATGGGATTCGAACCTGCGAACCCACGCAAGGTAATCAGAGATGCGGTGGCAAGCGTATTCCTAACGCTTAGCATGATGCGCCACACCGCCAAGCCAGTATTCAAGTCTTCTACAATAGTAAATTATCCTGAAAAGCTCACTCCTATATGCAAAATCCATTTCTAAATCTTATTTTTGTTATAGGCCACCAGAGGAGCTCACATCATTTGTTCTAAACTCTGCTGGATTGTACTATACTAGCCCTATGGAATGGGTTGCCAGTGCCATGGAAATGTCAGCGATTTCAGCGAAAAACGCTGCTTTACTGGCGTACAACAACTGGTTTGGGAAGGATAGTGACAACACAACAGCAATGAAAGGAGAATTATTAGTACATCACTGTTCGTAACTATATAAGTTGATTAGTGGGATGTATAATAAACATAATTAATTTATATTCCGAATATATTTCAAAATAAATATTTTTTACTGAGATTAATTAGTTTTTTGTCGCACTTTATAAAATGTTGCTTTTCGTTCACCTTTTTGCAATAAACTTCAAAAATGTAGCTGCCATAAAGCTCTTGCACTTAATTATCCCACATGGGGGGTCGGACCTGCGTGTGTGCATGTTATATATAAATATGTGAACCAAGATGGCGGACACCGGAACGTAGTATGTGTACCAGGTTAGGGTTAGGCCATAATTTTATTCCAATTTTCCTTATTTTAGTTCTATTACGAGTTCAGGGACTAGCCAAGTGACTACTGTAGTATTTGTACCTGAAATTATGACCTAACTCTAACCTGGTACACATACTACAATCCGGTGCCCGTCATCTACATCCTAGTCGAGAAATGTATCACTGCTTCATTTTTATTATAAAACTATCATCTGTTCGGTTTTCAACTTTCTAAAAATATGTGCGGCCCGCCAATGACTTGCAACCATTATTTTGGCCCGCGAGCGACAAAAAGTAGCCAACCCCTGCTGTAGAAGCTAAATGACCAAGCCATCTATATAATATGAATCCTAATTGTTTTTTTCAATAATTTTTCATGATTGTGTAGTTTAAGTCGATCTCTTTAAAAAATTGTTCCTTTGCAATATTTGCTTTTTAAACTTAGCAACAAGGTGTCTCTGACTGGATGACTCACTGAGTGTTTCGTGACGCCTCATCAATTGCTAGATTCAATGTTTTCCGATTTTTGTTATATTTATTGTTTTGCATTGATTCTTGCACGATGAAAATAAATATTTAAATCTGTCGATAGCAGTCGATGCAACTAACAGCATTCATCATATTGTATTTGTTTTCAATTCATGTTTAATGTTGTTTGTGAAAACTGAATTGCTAAATATTATTTTTTTTGATATACTGTACTGCTTTGATATACTGCTTTTTACACCAATTTCAACTTCTAGATGAGGGGGGGGAGCTTTTCTGTTGGATTAAAAAGGGCGTTTCTTAGAGTCTTTGACCAACTAAAATGTCTGTTTCTCATTCTTAATTAGTTTACATTCTTTCTGATGCACGGCTTTCATCAAGTTTTGTTTCACGAGGAGGGTTTTTTGACGAATGGAAAGTAAATAAATTATTTATAAATATACATTTTCAGTCCTTTGTTTTCATCGTGTTTCAAATGGCCAGTGTTATTAATTTTCTCTTTGTTCAATAAAATAAGCTGTAGTGCTTTCTAATGGAGACATTCGTTGTGGAATATAGCTACAGTGATACCTCGGTAATCGAACAATTCATTTTGGTGTTCGGCTACCAATTTGTTCAAGTACCAAACCTTACGTACTCTCGTAGTATGTGTCCCAGGTTAGGCTATAATTTTATTCCATTTTCCGTTTTTTAGTACTATTACCAGTTGGGGGACTTTCTGCATTAGCCAAGTGAATATACCCCTGCCCATATGTTTCAGTCCCTTTACACAACTTTATGTAAAACAAGCGAAAAAATTAGTTACCTCCATATTGGTACACATACTTCTGGAGCGCCAACTTTTTGGCATAAGGAACGGCGCTCTAGAAGTGCATGTACCAATGTTATATTATGTAAAGAACCATACTCTTGAAATGGTGAAATTACCAAACTAAGGGGAATGTTAGAAAAGTGTAATAACAGCTTGCTAATACTTACGAATCATGGACTAAACCTCACTCATGACATAAATTAATATGAGGGTATTCCCCTGGTACACATACTACGGGAGTACCTAAGAAACAATGGTAATTATTTCAATACGCTTGGGTGTTCCAGCACCGAATTTCTGTTTAGAGTGCCATGGCATTTTTGGCCGGCTACCATACAAATCGAGTGTCGATCGTTTGACTGTCAAGGTATCACTGTAATAGGAATGAATCTAGGTAGCAGGGATAGCCAAAATAGAATAACTCAACAACTTGGAATAAATTCTAAAATAAGATTGTTTGAATATGGTATATCAAATCAAATCTGAATTAAGCCAACAAAGAAATTTATTTTAACCATTGTGAACCAAGAGAGATTGGCAAAACGGAAGGGTGTGGAAGTGTTTCATTACTCTTTTACATTGCCGGATTGACCAGGAGAAGATTAAAAATTTTTATTTAATGGATTGGTGGAGTAGAATTTTATGGTTCCATTACATTTGAACCCATGACAATTGCACCCATGGAATTTTTTTTGTTTTTCGGATAGTTGAACCCATACTAACCCTAACCCATGGGTTTTAGCACCCGCATATAGATTGAACCCGTGGATATACACATGGGTTCAAATGTACGGTCACCGAATTTTATATTTATCTTGGAGACGGACGACTGGCTACATAAATATAAGGTTGGGTAAGGGACTGAGGGTACAAGGCCGTAAAATGTCAAACCATATTCGGCCAGCGAAGAGTCCCATAACGAGCCAAATATTCTTCAGTCAGGCAGATAATTAATTACACATGGATGCAAACTTACAAAGGGTAATCAGAAACGCCCAGGCTGGCCGCAGATGATATGATTTCCATATTTATGAAGAGAAAAGTCACTAAGACGGCTTAATCATATGACGAACCTCGGCCTCTCATTTGATCCATGTCGGGTATGGGATTACTCAGCCAGTTATTCGTTTCAAATTTGATGGCAGAGGAAGTCGCGAACCACAAGACCATGTAAAATAACCAACCATGTTACAGGATTGATTTTAGATTGCGATTCAAGACTTCAACAATCAGCAAAGCTAGATGAGCATGAAAACATATTCAAGACCAGGGGTGGGAAACTTCTCTAGTCGGCGGACCAGATGTGGGAAAATGAAGTCCTCGGTGGGCCGGATTATTACATGAACAGTATTCGATATCTTAATCTTCGCTAATGCAAGATAGAAAATTATAAATTGCATTTAAAGTAAAGTCTGAACTTTACACAAAAATAGAGACCAAAAAACACATAATGAATTTATCATAATCTGCTAAAAGTGTAACGAGAATATCGGTCAGAGACCTAAGACTTATCGATCGAAAGTTAGGGAATCCCCCAAAACAGCGCTCTTACTCCATAGTGACACCCTGTGTCTAATTAATTAATAACTCGCTAATTATACGACATAATTCATCCAAAATCAATAGGCTTTTGGTTCGACATATGATGAACGCACATGCAAAATCTGGAGCAGATTCAATCTCGCTTTCATGAGATATCGCGTGCATCTAACAGACAGGCAAATACCTATCAACATACTTATAGACTAAAATCGATAAGTAATAATGTAATATCATAATGTACTGAAGTACAGTCAGCGGACCGGTCAAAATCTCATCGCGGGCCGGCTCTGGAGAGAAACTCCAAGGCACTGCACAAACCCTAGTTCAGATTTAGAAACAACTTCGCTCAGCACACCCTGATGTAGTGAATTCCAAAGTCCATTAGTTCTCAACTCATCAGAGTCCAGTGCCATAGAGTTTAAAAAAGTCGATAAAACCTGACAAGGGCCTGATTACCTTGGGACAGGTTTTTTCGAATGACAAAAACTTAATCAGATTTTTAAGCCAAAATATTCTTACAACATAACAATGAACCAACTAATGATGCCGAATACAACAATTTTCAATCCAGGCCCACCAAACCATTTATTGTGACCCTTGTCAAAGAAGACTTTTCCCCATCAAGCATAATATCCTAATCCGAAAGTGCATGTTTAGAAAGGCACTTACGTAGGTAATACCGTTTTTTTGCTCTTGTCACTGGGTGAAATTATTCGCCGTTTTGCCAGATGCCTTTATTACTACTTGCTGTAAAACGATAGCCGCCCTCTCTCCTTTTCCGCACCGCTATGATTGTCGATAATCTTTTAATTCGAGACGCACACCGAAAAACTTATTTCTTTTGTGTGGCCCAGCTAACTGTCAAAATTCGTTATGTGCCCCGCCTACAAAAAATGTTCAACACTCCTGCTCTATTCGACCCAAACTGATTTAGTTATGAACTTGATGTAATAGGCAGTTCTCACTTCAAATTTTCTCTGGCAGCACCCAACTTAATTTGACACAGCTTTAGAAAGATAGCGAGTCTAACTGTACCAAACACAATGCATATTTGACCTCTTTTGGAACCCCCAGCCAGCAATAAATATACAGGGTGTCCATAAAGTCTGAAAACTGCAAAAGAAATTTATAGATTTCGTTTTGGCCCTACAGATGCGAAAATACTTAAGCAATTACAGATTTAAAAACAGCAAACCTGGTTAAGATATATTAAGAATTGGGGGCTCCCGAAGTATGCGAACCAAGACGGTGGACATTGAAATGTAATATGTGTACTAGGTTAGGCCATAATTTTAGGTATAAATACTACAGGAGGCTCTTGGCTAGTCTTTGAACTGATATTGGAAAAAAATGATCGCCTAACCCTAACCTGTTACGTTCCGATGTCCGCCATCTTGGTTCGCATACTTCGGGAGCACCAAGAATTGACTTCATAACAAAATGAAAATTGCAAAGGGAATTTATGGACACCCTGTAACAATTTAGAAGAAATTAGCACTTTAGGATCCGTTATGACTCTGGGGTAAGGGGGTCCCCTCTATTTCACCGTTAGGAGGGAAAAAGGTTAAGATATACCCTGTTAACATACACCCTGTATGCCTTTGAAATTACTCTCCACTTCCCCAGCTGCACTTACAATGCTGAACCATGAATAAAACAGAAGTCATTTCAATTTTTTCCCTTTATTTAGCGATCACGATAAATTACATTGGGGGTCCCATCTGCTGAACCTGGGCTTGAGGGGGCATCGCTTGGGGTGGCATAGCCTGGGGCACCTGGCTCGGGACAGGGTCTGGTTTGGGGGTCTTCGATTCAGACTTGGGTCCAGTGACTTCATCCTCGTCTTTAGGCTCCACAATGCTCACGTTATCGGGAAGGGGCTTCTTGGGTCCGATCTTACCGTTGGGGTCCCATGGGAGCATAATCTTGACCTTGATTCCAAGGACACCTGAAAACAAGAAAAAAATGATTGAACACGAGCTTCCCGGACTGGGGTCGTGTCTATACAGGGGCCGTGCAACAAATTTTAGGAGTCGCGTAGAGTGCACCATTCTCCCACAAGGTATATCTATTTTAGTTCTTAAACTTCCGATTTGAAACGCAATAGAACTAGCGTAAAACATGAATCTCACGATTTCGAGAAAATTGATGGGATTCTGGAAGCGGTGCACTTTCATAACAATGTCAACTTATAAAAGGGATGAGGGAAATTTTAATATAGAGAGGACTCAAGGTTAAGAAGGGGAGGATCTTTATATGGCTCAAGTGGTGCAAAATAAATAGTCTGCGTCTGTAAAGCAGTAAACCATTTTTCAATTGTCACAACTGCATCAGTGAGAGAGTTACGCATCATCAATGAACCAAAATGTTCTATGAAGACCATCGTGAAACATCATCTGCAGTTTTGAGAGGACCGGGAGTGAACCCCATAAGTACACCCCTGTTAGGGACGCAACCAGGATTTAAATAAAAAAGAAAGAGGTTCAGAACCAGAAATTCCTGTGCAACGGCTAAAACTGGACTTTCAGTGGACTATCATATTTCGTATTTCAAATATTCATTCAATGAGCAGAAGTAAAAAAATAATGCAAACTCTCAACGAACCTTGTCTAAGGAGGACGTGCCTTACAGCAGTATCCACGTATTCTCTGACTGGGTTTCCGCTGTGGATCATAAGACCGTCGACAAACTTCATAGCTTTAGCTCTCTGCCCTCGTAGCTTTCCAGAAACGACAACTTCGCATCCTTTGGCCCCCGATTCCATGATGAAACGAAGGACTCCATAGCAAGCGCTGTAAAAGTATGGGAAAAATATTAGTGTGGTCCTTCCTTCACGACTGTCCCTACTTCAGGACACAGAACAATTTGGCCCACAGTGGACTGTAGCTACTTCAGGACCTCAGCGTAAAAAATATGGGCATGGTCCCCCGATTCCATGACGTTTCCTAGGTGTCCATAGCAAGCACTGCGGGTATATTACAGAAAAATGAATACAGCCCCCTCTTTTGGAGTCTGTCCTTACTTCGGGACACAAATACTCCATATGCAAGCTCTATCCCTGCTTTGTGGCAATGAAGCTGTTTTAGCATGATTAAACTTGTGACTTTTATTTGGAAACAACTCACAAATGCAAGATATACTGCCAAAGCCTCTGATGACAACAAAAAAAATGAATATTTAAAATAAAATGTATTTAATATTATGAATTTTTTTGTTTTTTGGAATTTTTTTTAACGAAAATAGTTTTTAGCAGATATTAGAGTAGGAACATGGCCCAATCCAATCTCACAGCTCAGCTAGAGTAACTTAATTCTAATCATTCAAGATGTATTTCGGTGTCCTAAGTTTAGTCATCATTGCTGTGAGGTTGGTGAGCGGACGGCAATACAAAAACATAGTCAAGTCCGTGGAGTCCGGGTGATATTGCATCAGGTTTTCGCAGGGATTTATCAAGTACAATGATCACTATGTAATGCATTGTCAGTTAGATAGCAAGATATAGGATTTTGAATCATTTTTTTCCCAACTTTGCGGAATCTGAATTGCAGTGAAATTCTAAATCCTCTTTTTTAAGTACTGATTGGGAATTTTAGATCTCTAAATGTTATTACTAAACAGTTCAACATAATTAAAGATGGCTTCCATATATCAAAGCGTCGTTTTAAATAGGCCCGAAGTTTCGGAGAGTAATTGAAAGTTGGAAAGAATACATACAAATATAGACACCTCAAACCACCATGAATGACCAGAGTTCTGCTGTTAACTTAACAAAATGAACAATAAAAAGATATTTTAATGGTACTGGTTAAATTCAACTTACCGTCTTACGGCCAATCCTCCGAGTAACTTGTACCTGAGAGATTCGCACTGTGCTGTAGCACAGAGACCACGGTTGGCAACCTTCTCTGCGTATAACTGAAAAAAAAATTGTGTCATTTATTCCAATTTATTTTGAAACACGAGTTGTTGCCGTTCTTATAAAAAGCAAATGCCACACAGGTCAGGCAGGGGCATAAGCTAAGAATTCTCATGATGGGTTTTGAAAGTTCTAATTGTGAAGTTAAACCGTAACAACGTGAAATTTTAAAAATCTTGCCATTTAGATACAAAATTTTTTTTTTTCAATTAAAAAAAAGGAGCAATCTTAGAGAGTAGAATCAGTTTATAGGCAAGCTTTGCTATGAAACTATTGTGTATTCCCTGCTGGCTTGCATCAATATCCCAGCATTGTAACAAAGGCATCAGCTTGTGAAGAGACTGTTTATCATCAAATCACTTATGACGGGGGTATCCTGATCATCATTTGCCTTTGATACAACAAAATTTACTATTCAAATACAGGGGTTCTTAAACTATTGGTGTTACAAAAGCAAAGCAGGAAAACAATGAGCCTTGCGTCAAAACTAAATTCGCCCCCAATCCCAACAATGCTATTTGAGCTATATTTAGCTAAAACCTCAAAATACGATTTTAGTTTGTTTGTGGCAGCAACGGGCGACCCAAATTGAATCACCCAACAAGCTGGATTCAGCCCGCCGCCAAAACCTTACCCTACCCTGGTTAAGAGCCTTGTCCAGAGTAAAAAAACAACAAATGAAGTAAACTTATACCTCTACAGTTCCGTCAGGAAAGTTGAATCTTTTCTGAACCATGGCTGTGAGCTCACGGATTCTGCGACCCTTCTCGCCAAGAACATTCTGTGTTCTGAAATATTAGAAATTGTGATTTTTGGCGATTGTTTAAAAGAGAATGTGGCAAAAATAGGCATTTTGCTAAAAAACATTCAGAAGTAGACCAATCTATGAGCAAAGTTAAAATACCACAATATCATTGTATGGGACACTCTAAACATCCCAGATTTTGGGCATTATAGATTTTAACATCAATTACAGTATACACCAACAGCTCAGGTAGAGTAACATGATTTTAATCATTCAAGAAGTATTTCGGTGTCCTAAGTTTAGTCATCATTGCCGTGGTGAATACTAAGATCAGGGGTGTGCCACCTTCAATACACTCGGGCCAGATACAAATACCTAATTGAAACCGTGGGGCGCACCTTCATTTAACATCGGCTTTTTAAATAGTTAAAGACACAAAAATTTTGGTTGTTAAGTTTCAATAATTTTACATTTGATTATTCAAGTTTATTTCAAATAGCAGAATAGGGCCTCTGTTAATTTTGCGCTTAGAATCTAGATTTTCACGCGGTCTCAGTAGGTTCGAACGCAGGCTCAGGACGATTGGCGTGCCGTAGTCACTGATTGCACACTGGAACTTCCAGATTTCTGGTAGATAAAGGACATGAAATCCAGTGTTCTGGTGAAGTAAACGACTTACTTGCTTAAATAACGCCTAACAAAATTGTGATGTGAAGAGAACGCTGTAACTGCTCAAATAACACCCAACAAAAATGTGATGTGGAATTTTAATGTGAAAAGATCGAAATTACACCCGTATGGTTTTAAAACGTCGTCGTCGAAAAGGTGGACGACCTATCTGTCCTCTTGTGAGTCGAGTTGTCTGCCTCCAGTTTGTCCCATGCGCGCAACCGTATTGCGCTCGCGCAAGACTGATTTTTATTTTAAGAAGAAAATATGAAAATTTGGGATGTATTTTCACATTACATTTTTGTTTAGCGTTATTTAAGCAATTACGGCGTTTGCTTCACGAGACTCAAATCCAGACTGGAACTACGCCAGACTCGAGAAAAAAACATTTAAATATGAATAGCAAGCTTTAAGCTTCTGGCAGCAATGCATCACCTTGTGGCCATGATGATGATCTCAGTACGAGATGGAGTGACACGAACTTCGACCCCACTGTATCCATCCTCTGCCAACTCTTTCCATAACAATTGATTCAATTCAGCCTTGAATAGGCCATCGCGAACGAACTAGTAAAAAATGAGGTTGATATTATTTAGTTTAGTCAAAGTAAGCAGGATTTAAGCACGGTCAGTTTAAGATTAAATATAATTTTAACTGGATCTCAAATTTATTTGCTAGATGAAACTAGAGAAAATGAGTTTCCCTGTTGAGTCAAGCTTTCTGTTCAGAGCTGTTTCAGACGGTATTTGTTTAGCTTAGCTACGTTTTCATTCAATACCTCATGCGAAATTTCAAGATCCTTATGAGTTTAACCCAATTTTTTTTTTTAAAACAAGTATCAACCAGAAGTGCAAAATTCTTATTGGTAGTGTGGCTCAGCTAGAGTAACTTAATTCTAATCATTCAAGAAGTATTTCGGTGTCCTAAGTTTAGTCATCATTGCCACACTGCAGATGAATCCATTACATTGATAGCTATAAGCGTGCGCGCGAAAGCAAGCGAGGATGTATAAGTATCTCATTTTTATCCAAATACATCGAGATAACTGAATCACTACAAATCGTAAATTTACAAAATATGTATCAACTAGGTAATAAGGTATACAAAATTATAAAAATACGAAGCAAATAGTTGAATAAATTCCTAAAAACTAACCAAAATACCTTGCGCTTCTTAGAGACTTGTGTAGCCATCGTCGCAAGTTCGGAAAAGGACGGAAGAGCGAACCACTGGAGGACGCGTCTGAGTTTCCTAAAAAATTCTCACGTTTTGGGTCATTGGTTTGAACAAAATTTAGAAAGAGAGGAAGAGAAAGAAATTTAATAAAATTTATCATTCTATATTGTACATTTTATTAATATTAATAAAAATGTGACCTATTGCAGAATTCTGTAATACTGAAGGACAACAATTCTCATAATGTCAATTTGTTATATTACCATGCAAATATTGAATTTCTTTCTAATTTTTCAAACTTAAACTCATTTTATTCTTTTTTTATAATTATGTTTAATAAGTTTATATTTAATATTTAGTACTGTAGGAAAATAACTGGTTGCATAAAGCATTTACAAGCAAATCAAAGTCATTGATGACGTTTCATCGCTCCCTCGAGTCCGTAACAAAAATATTCTCTATTTATTGTATGTCTTTTATTTATTTGTATTTGGTTGACAAATCAACGAATCTATCTTTCTTTCTACATACTGAACATATAAAAACAATTATTTATATTTTATTTTATCTATCTTATGTCGAAAAATACGCTAATAGTGGTATGGTAAGTACACAGATTGGAACGGTATGTTAGTCGTTGGATTGGAACAATAAACTGACGGATACAAAAAATATAAAAGCATAAAATGAAGTAAAAAAAGGAGCGGTTTATGAACAAAGCTGTTTAATATACATTATTTTTTTTAATTTATATTGAAATATCAATTTGAAAATATCTGTATTCCGATATTTTCAAATTAATTTTTTCTCATGATCGCGAAAGATGCACAGTTAGAATTATGTAGCTGTTCATTGAACCCTATCGCCAGAGGACAAAAGTTCATTTGCTGCAAAATTTTCAGTTGAGTTAGCGAAGAACTTCGGAGTTTTCTGGCTTCCGAGCGATGGTTTTCGTCAGGAATTTCCTACTTCAACAACTAAAAGAAAGACCAAATTTGAAGAACGTGAAAAATCCGAGGAATTATCGGTTGATCGCCGCGTTTGTAGTATTTCTTGGAGCATCTTTTGGACCGATCTACATTTACCCGCTGTATAATTCGAAAGCTTATCGTAAGTTGAGTTTTGCCAGTATTGTTAGGCTATATCTTTTATTTCGACTAGATTTATTGACTCATGCCTGCTTGTTTTTTAATTAAGGCTTGCATATGCCGATATGGCATAGTTTTTGAAGCCAAAATTTGGTTTCCAAAATGTCCTGAAGTTTGGTTAAATATAGCAAGGTCGTCTGGCACGATGGCAGGAGGATGGTGCTGTGCTTTTTATAACTTAATCAATTGCAGCTTGAATCTGTCGTCATGTGACCAAGGATACGTGTTTTTGCTGAAAACTGTCGAATCCTCGGTGAAATTATTTTCTTTCGGCGATTCTGATTAAATATTTTCGAGGAATCCAATGGTGCCGTTTTTTTTCGGTATGGAGGCCCACACTGTCTCGTAAAGGAGGGTTTTGCTATTTTTGGGGGGGCTATTTTTGGAATCGGAGAACTGTGCCGTACTGTATGGTCGCATCGCTCCCCTCAGTCTATACCGAATAACTTTTTGTATTATTTATTGTTTTAATGCTTGTTTTCTGGTTGACGAAACAATAAATCTCTCTATCTCTGTTTTCAGAGGAAATCCAAGAAAAAGGGAGAGCAGGAATCAGCCAAGAAGATATCCAGCCTGGTGGTATGAGAGTTTGGTCAGACCCATTTGCACCATTGCCAGATAAAGACCAGAAGAAAGGAGAGTAAATAAGAGGAGTGCCAGCACAGGAGCCTAAATCAAGAAATAACTGTTGCAATATACAAAATTATATTGCAAAGTAGTCAAAATAAACTTTTTAATAGTCACTTCCCTTATTCAAAGCTGTATATTACAGCTACCACTGTATTTATAATATTTCTATTTTGAACTTTTAAGTTTTTCATAAACCTTCATTTTCTAGGGATTGCAGCGTCATCATATTCCTATTTATCAGTGATCACTCGTATCATTGTTCTTTGGAAAGAGCTCAATAATCTTTAAGTTGTTAAATTTAGCCTTTCTTTGAAGATATTCTCATAAAAATAAAAAAGTAGCATCTAAAATGGTGCCGAGTTTGAAACAGTCAGCCACCCAAGATGGGTCGCCAATTAAAGCTGCGTTCACTGAAATTGTTTCTTTTGTGTTTATATTCATATTTTTAGTGTTTTCTTTGGTAACTGAAAACCCTATTTTTTCTCTTGTGGAGAGCCCTCTTATAGTGATCAATATTTTTATGGTCTTAAATAGTTTATTACAAATCACCCTCTTTTTGGTGGTTTACCCCACTTTAAACCCCCAAATTGGGATGCGTGATTACCCCATGTCGAAGAAAAAAAACAGCTTCCAGCAAATTTTAAAATTTATTGTAAAATCGGCTATTTTGTTTGCTGGTTTTTGGGCAGTTGCTCATTTTTTTGCTGTAATTTTTGGGGCCCCTCTGTTGGAAAATGCTGAAAAAACTTCGATATGGGCAGGGTTAGTTTCATCCCTAATTGTGGTGCCCGGGGTTTGCATACTCGGCCCAAAGCCCCGGAAATGGATTGCCCTTTTCAATTTAATGAATTTTGATTCTTCACAAAAGCGGACCCTATTTTACTGCACAATATGTACCATCATCGGCAGTTGGGCATCAGCTATAGTTATTCCTCTTGACTGGGATAGACCCTGGCAATTGTGGCCGACCCCTGGGGTTGTTGGGGCAATGCTGGGGTACTGTGTGGGCTTACTAATCGGTGGGGCTAAAATTGTGAAAGATATTAAGTTCTCAAAAGTCCATTGATTTTGTAATATTTTTGTAATTTAAGTTTTTGTGCATTTTATTGATTTCTGCTGTCTCGGTTTTGATATTTATTAGGCGTAAAACTGTAGATCGTGGTAAAATTATACCAGACTCAAAACTGGCTGGAGAATATTTTTAACTCTGCAGCTCTAGTGAAGTGATAGATAATCCTGTCTATGTTGCGTTTGATGTGCATGCATGCTAGAGCGAGTAAAACCAAATATAGTAGTAGTCTTACAATAGTTTAGTTTTTGCATCATTTGTTTCTTTGCCTGACCATTATTTTCAAAATCAAAAGCTTACTGTACCGAATCCAACCAATTTAAAGTGTATATGAATATTGGTCTATTTATAATCAATTTAAAATAAAAATATTTCAATCTTTTGGGCATCCATGCTCCTAATTTTCAATTATCAGACAACTTGAAGTAATGCGCCGTGTTGCATTCAAAATTGGATATTTGTACATGAGCACAGTTCTTTCTTTGTTTTTATTTTCCTTGTATTCATTCAGAAAACTTAAAACATTAAAGAGTTGTGATTATATTACGAAATTTTATATCAGAAACAAGGTGTTTATCTTCTGAGAGGAAAACATTTAGAATGGTTTTAATGGTGAGCCAAGGTTTTGATATCAACAGAGATTCTGGGCACCGCAGCAGGGCTTTCGCAAGTTAACATTCCAATCAGGGACTCTGTATTATTATATATATCGTACAGGGTGGCCCAAAAGTAGGTATACAGTTATTTATTTTTTATTACCTTCCAAGCAGCTAGAAAACTAATGTAAAATTCACACTAGATTTATTATCTAAAAAAATAAGCAATTTTTGTGGTACTTGACAAGTGACTTAAAGTGAAATGCATGTAGCTTCAAAGCATATAAAATAGTTTAATAACTGTATACCTACTTTTGGGCCCCATATATATATCATTGAAACGCAATTAGGTTTGCCACTATTATTAAAGTAGCTGCACAATAGTAGCAATGTTCAATTAGATATTCAAACCTTGGATGGGGGCCTTCGTTCTCTCCCCAGTAAAATGTGCACTCAACTTTGTTTTAAACGTTGCATGTTACTCACTGGATGGAAAAATAAACTTGACTATGACTAAACAATCCTCTGTTTAAGCAGACACATAAAAGTATATTATTCCTATTTTCATGAGGTCCAAAATCTCTTGGGGTCGGATATCAAATTTATTACATACTGGATGAGGCTAGCTATGTTCCACACACGCAGCACACTGATAGAAAGGTCACAGGCCTACCCAATTTACCTCACTATGGAACGGTGGATATGGGGCCAATAGACCAGTGACATCAACATTATATAACCACTGAGGGTCCCACACCCCCATCTGTCTCTAGACTAGCTAAGAAATCTGAATCATCAAGAAATTCCTTATACAGCTAACACACGCTGCAGCAAGTATGACAGCAAAACAGTGCTAAGAAATCTGAATCATCAAGAAATTCCTTATACTGCTGACACACGCTGCAGCAAGTATGACAGCAAAACGGTGACGTTTGCTCAAAACTCCTCTGAATGAAAATTACAACAAAAAAGAGACAAACTCTGCCCAGGAACCAACAGATCCCCCCCCCCCCCCCTTTATTATTTCTCCACCCCTATATATTCCCAAGACTGTGACAAAACCTTACCATCCCAAACAAAAAAAACCAAACAACTTTTCAAATTCATAATTTACTCTTCTGAATCAACATTTACTGTGTTGAGACCTTTGAATGTTGCGACAGGAACGTAAGTAACCAATGTATATAATTTATTCACTGAATCTTCGTCCTCGTTTCGTTTCCGTGCGAGACGGACTCTGATTCTGTACGGGACATTTCTGTAAATAAAGATATGCATGAGTAAATGTTAAGTTCGGAAATTATTTCTGAGGCACCGAAAACGACGAAATATTCAACGCAGCGACAAGAGCAATAAAAACATTGTTTATCTTTATCCATGTGAGCGACTTTTCAAGCATAAACTGTCATATAAGGATTTTATGCTTGATGGGAAAAAATCCGAGTGTTGACAAGGGCTACACTAGATGGCTTGGTGTCGGGTTGTGGCCTGCGGCCTGCCTTCCTCACACCACTGAAATAGTAATTTTGATTTCAAACCCTCATATCACAGTTTTGAGTCCCATTTCCGCAAAACTGCAATCAGGCTGATGTTTCATGATTGGGTACTCCCAAAGTATGTGAACCAAGATGGCAGACACCGAAACGTTGTATTTGAAAAATTGGAATAAAATTATGGCTTAACCTTGCTGGTACACATACTACGTTCCGTTGTCCGCCATCTTGGTTCACATACTTTCAATGATTGTGCTCAAAAACCTCAATCGCTATGAAGCTGGAGACACAGTTCAAAAATACTGACCATCGTAATTTCAATTAAACCAAGTCTTGATCAAAATACTAGTACTATGGCTTGTATGAGGATTCTATAGCAATACAGTATAGGAGACTGCATTGCCTCAAACTCCCTCATGTACTTTAGCAAAGACACAGGAGGAGAGATTTGCTGGGTTTAAAGAACAAACTCTCTGCTGACGACCTTGCAAAAAAATGAATTCTCAAAAACTAAACTAGAATATCGGTTAGAAACCGAAGACTTATCGATCGAAGGTTAGAGGATCCCCCAAAACAGTGGTCTTACTCCATAGTGACACCGTGTGTCCCATCACTAATTAATTAATAACTCGCTAATTATAAGACATAATCCATCCAAAATCACTAGGCTTCTGATCCGAGCTAAGATGAATGCACAGATTCAACCTCGCTTCCGTGAGATATCGCATGCATCTAACACACAGACATACACACAAACAGACATACAAATACCTATCAACATATTTACCGATCTTAAGATTGATAAGTAACAAATCAACTATAATAGCGCATGATTGCCACCAGGTATATTCATATCGATAATAAATAAAGCACAACTGGTGTTGGCAGAATGATATGGTAAGCACAATATTATATATATATATATAAGGAAAAAGAAAGAAAAAATTATCACCATATCATGGCCTGATGAAGTTTTTCTGAATAGAAATTCGAAACATCGACAAATTATAATCGTTTTGCTAACACCGGTTGTGCTTTATTTATAATCGAAATCAACTATAAGTCCAAGACAGAGAAAGTCGACAAGTTAGCTTTATCACAGCGGAATTTTGATGATTCATATTTTTATAATTAGACCTTTGATAGTGATAAACATTGTACTCCATTAACTTCTGAAAGCCATAGAAATTAAGGCAAATTAATATTTCAACATTTTAAAATTCTAAACTCTTAAGAATTTTCTACACTGCACACTTCAAACGAATTCAGTGAATTTGAAATAGAAGACAAATTGCTCAAAGCATGGCCACACACACTAAAGAAGTAAGGGGCTCATCTCTGAGTAATGTTGCAGGCACAAAATAAATGCCGAAAACTCTGCGCACTCACTCGAAAATAAAACTCTTGAGCAATATTACAGACAAACACTGAAATGCCAGAAGTGAAGAGTATTCACTTCTGGGCAGAATTAAAGGTAACCACAATAATCCCATAAGCTACATACACTCACTTCCAGTTGACGTAAACTCCTCAGAGGAAAATTATAGTCCACGACTGGAATACAATATAAAATGGTAGTGGTGCATCACACAACAGTAGAAACGCTAAACTAAAAGCAGTTCTAGTTAACATCATGGAAACAAATTTGTTCTAAATGAAGCCTACAGGTTAAAAAATTCACCCTTTACCTGACACCTTGTGCCCACACAGCTTTGTTCAATCTGGTGTCGATTCTGACATCCTCTGTTCCCATCATCTTGTGAGCAAATTTACGGATTTCCTTGATGGCACGGGGAGCGCGCTTTTTGAATCCCCTGACAAGATTGAAACAAAATTGATTATTTGATTCGTGGATTTGGTCTCTTATACTGGATAGGATTCTGGAGCGGAAAATCTGGTAGGACGGCATATATGGTGAACCACGGCAATTCGTCTAGTTACCAGTTCCTGTCGGGTATGGGATTAGTTAGTTATTTGTTTTTGGAAGCATGGACTTGATGGTGGAGGAAGCCGTAACCTTATTCCTAAGTTCAGAAATTTACAATATGGATTATAATGAATTTTGAATGTATTCGAATATTCCATTCATTTTGGACATGCCTGGTCGGGCTCAACCTAAAACTTTGCAAAAATTAACACATTTTTAAATGCTGCAGAAATGCACATAAATTCGCCATCAAGAAAAGGGCACTTCGTTTCGTATGCTGGCTTTTCAGTATCTTTTTTTATAGTTTGCATGATTACGTAACATTTTTAACTTGGGTTTTGGATGGGGTTTAGCCCTGAAAACAGTGTGAAACAGAAATGAACAGTAAGCGATGGAAAAATTGAGTGTTTCGCACATTTTGCTCTGTTCGGCAAAAAACGCTGTTTTCTAGTAATTATCAAAACCAAAATTAAACATTAAATGAGTACCTGTTTATTTTCATTTGACCGATAAACAACACATATAAAAAAAACACTTGGTAAAATCGAAAAAACTGGCAAATGGAATAAACGACTTACATTCCGTGAATCCTCTTATGCATATGAATCGTATATTCCCTCGTTACGACATCTTTCATCGCCCCACCAGAACGCTTCTTGTCTTTTTTCGCCACCATCTACAAAATTGAAATACCCATAATAATAATGGCATTGAGCAGTATATGATCGATGGCATTCGAATCTCTGTACAACAGCAATACAAAATGACAGAATTACATGTATAATAAAAATTTTGTTGCAATTGAAACGATGAACACACAGAAGATTAGGAAATTGAAATAACTGGCAACACCCTTTGATAAGGTTTCAAACATATAGAAGTATTCCCATAAAACAATAAATGCATGGTTACAGGTAATAATATAACTCACTGACTTATAGAAACCTTCTGATTATTATGGCAATTGCTTTTGAAGTAAACCACATACTCAATTGAGCTGTGACCTCAATTTTCTCACAGCAAATGCAGAAAATACTACACAAGAAACTCTTTCGGTATACGCCACTTAAAGATAAAATCATCGTATCATATACGGCTTTTAGGACTAAATTAGAAACGACAACTTAAAATAAGAGTTATGAATTTTCTATAATTATCAAAATATCAATGAAAAACTTTACTATTGTTTAGATCAGGACAGATTAAAATTGGGAGTAAATCGAACGCTTACCTTGATTGGCAGGACGTTCCCGAAAAGACCGAATCGACAACCTCGATCCAAAAGCAGCAACAAAGCTAGGGTCAAAGTTCGTGACCTGTGTTTCTAAAAGACTTATCAAATTTTCGCTATGAAGAAATGGAGGTTTTGTCTAAAATGTTTAAATTAGTTTAATCTTGAAATTATTTATTATTTTAATTTTATAATTGAGCAAAACTTCAGAAACTAATCGTTTTAGAATTTTAAATTCACAGTTGAATGAGCGCGTCATGTGATTAAGTTGAGGGGAATACCCTGAAATAGTCGTCCATTTTCTCTTTACGCTGTCGCTGTTTCTTGTGCTTATTTCAGGATAGGATAGGATTTACATATTTATCCCGGGGGAGAAGAAAGCCGATAAGACGGCTTATCCATATGGCGAACCACGGCCTCTCGTCCGGTTACCAGTCCAGGTCGGGTATGGAATTAGTTAGCCAGTTATTTGTTTCCGAAGCATGGACTTGATGGTGGAGGAAGCCGTAACCGACCAGCGGTTACCGTAAAACCGGCTAACTTCGGATGATTTCACTATATTTTAGTATAAGTATATAAGTATAAGTTTATTTCGACTCCATAATCAGCATAACAATACATTTGACAGATAAAAACAAATAAATAAAATCTGATTATGAAATCAGGGGAGCAAACAAAACCTTAGATAAGGTTTATAACGTACAAAATATAAGATGAAAGGTTTTGCCAAGAGGAAGTGGTACGTGTTTACTCACCTAAAATTATCAAGTTATTTCACACACGCTCACATGCACCCACCAGCCACACACACACACAACCACTGAGAAGTTATTTAAGTAAGAATGAAACGCGATAAATTTAGGGTATACTATACAGTAAACAAAAAAATAAATAAATAAATACTAGAAAAGAAAATTATCTGCCACACCATATTGATATTTTTGTAATGGTTGCCATTGCCAAATTGATCGATCTTCTAATCGTTAATTAGGTATATAAAAGGAAGATTCTATTGAAAACATATTGCCAAGCTGATTATAGTTGGAGTCAAATGCCAAGTTGCCCAACCAAAGTTGCCAGAATTGGGTGCATGAAGAGGTGGGCGAGACCATTTCATTCCCCAAATTAGAGCCTATTATTGCCAAATTATAGTCCAGATTGTAATAAGTAATTAAGTTACCGGTAACAGTAAAATTACTATAATTAAGTAAAGTAGGATGTGGAAATAAATTGGTTACAAAGGGTCTAAGTGAGGTTTTTCATTCTTGGGTATTGATTTCAGACAAGGATATGGGAATGAGGTTGTTATTTCACAGGATATCGGGAGTCTTTTTTTGTTTTTTTCCTTATGTGTTTTACTTCATTTAATCACTTTGAAGTAACCTGAAAAACAAAAAATAAAACTGCGAGTAGATGTTTCAATGATTGGGTGAAGGGGAACGCTCTGAACTATTTATTACAGGCAAAAAATAATTGTTTAATTAAATGGGATGTATTGTCATTATATAGCGATGGATAGATGATCTATGATGACATTCTGCTTGGGACAGAGAAAAATTTATCACACCATGCAAAAAACACACAAAATTTTACTATCTATACCTTGGCCAACAAGTCAACTCAAACACCATGCCTTAACATAAAACGCATGCATACATAAATGATATAAAAACCACATCCAATTACAATGACCCACAGCAAATTAAAATCTGAAGGGGAGAATCCAACATAGCTCTACTGCTCGCCTAGTTGCAAAAATTAGTAACCTTGCAGGAACAATATTGTACTATCTACAACCCTTATACCACCACTCAAACATAAGACCAAGCGTGTATGATAGGGACATCACAGCTAGAAAAAGATAAAAACACGAGCGTGAAGTGATAGAATGTGTGCAGTTATTTAAAGAAAATATCATCCGAGTACGTTAGCTACCTATATATTTAAAAAAATATATATATACTCATGCATGTCACAATACCATTTCTTTGGTGCTGGACTAGTTCTGGCCAAGTCGTGGCAAGATATTATTATAGTCGAGGCACAATATTATTATAGCTGTTCAACATTTTCATTAAAACAATAATGTGCAAGTGTGGAGTGTCCCAAGTTTTTGTCATCGAATACCACCAGTAGTAATTTTTAATATTTAATATTTGGAAACTAAATGAGACTTGACTTGTTTTTGAAAAGATTTTTTGGACTTTAACGTCTTCAAATTTAAGGGAAGAGAATTCCAAAGTTTGGGTCCAGTAAAAGACAAGGAATGCTGACTCACGGATTTACTCATGAAAGGTACGAATAAATCAGAACTACTTCTTCGGTTGGAGGTATTTTTGACAAGTATGTCATTAAAGCAATTGGGCAGCGCATTATTATGGAAGTCGTGAGCTAGAGATAGTATTTCAAATTTCATCATATCTTCAACCTTAAGTATATTTAGTGATTTGAAGTAAGAGTCTACACTTTCACGTTTTCTTTTACCAAAAACTATTCTTAAAAAATTATTACAAATACTCTGCAGTTTTGAGACAAGTGTTTTATTACCATGAAGCCAGACTGAACAACAATAACGAATATGGCTAAGTAGTAATGATTGAAACATTGCTAGTATTTTGAACAATATCTCCGCCGCATGTTGTTCAACTGAAGCCAAATTTGAAATATAATACATTGTGGCTATTCTCGTCTTGATAAAGTCGGTTCCATATCCATCAAAGCCTTTTTTCATTGAAATTATTGTCTTTATTCGTCTATTCTAAAATTATCTAACTTCGGATGGCCACTTTTCTCTTTGCGTCAACTCGTCGTGAGAGAGAAATGTCTGCGTAAGCAATGACGCGTGACAACGTCGCTGAATAGACCTTACGCCGCCATGACCCGTCTTGCGTGTTGCATACTGCAGTACGGCACACTATCCCGAATCCGGATTTGCGTCTACATTCCGGAAGAGCCAAAATATGAACAGGCGTCTGTGAAACCGGGGGCGTCGAGTCGTCTGCGAGCTCGATGCGTGAGAACGTCAGATGTCTGGATATGACGTCAAAGAAAGTCACGCACAGATCGGCAGTTCGGCAAGGCTCTCGAATTTTGCTAATTTGATTTTCGTTTTTTACCGATGTATACTGACCTATATGGTTAGATATACGATGTATTTCTGAATCATTATATTCAGTCTACTGTTGGTAGTGCCTAATTAAAATAATGTCGCGTAAATGCAAACGTCTGTGAATAAAATAATTACTTTTAAATAATATCAAGAGATTACAAAATTATGCGTTTCGATTAATACGTCTACGAGTCCAACTAATTTTATTATAAGTGTTTGTGACTACATGACATCGTTTGAATTGTCGTATAACGAAGTCAAAACCATGCACGATATCGAAGTTTTTTTTTTCAATAGTTAAATTAATATCGATAGTGAAACTTTGTATGCCCGTTAATACCTGTAATTACAACAATTTAACATAGCATCTTCGGTTATTTAGAACTGAAACTTCCAGAACGCACAACGATTACGATATCATTTAATAATTATATTCGAGATTTTTATTTAAATTTGAGCGTCAACAATCTATAGTAAAATAAAAACCTCGATGATTAATTGGATTAAACTATTTTGCCAATTTGATTCTTGTTTTTCACAGACTACGCAAGTTGATCATTTGCGGCATACGAATGCATCAATGCGGCATTATATTAATTTGATTCTTGTTTTTCACCTATCTATTCTTGCATAAATCACGCAAATTAACATTTGCGGTATATGATTGCCTCGACGTGGCATTGAATTAAAATATTCTCGTATTCCGTATACTTCGAAGTTAAACATTCGCGACATATGAATGTATCGATGCCGCATTATATTAGTTTGAATCTTGTTTTTCATCGATCTATATTAGTATAAATTACGCAAATTGAACATTTGCGGCATATGAATACATCGATGCGGCATGATATTACATTATTTTGCTAATTTGATTCTTGTTTCTTGCCGATCTAATATTGTGTAAATTACGCAAGTTGATCATTTGCGGCATATGAATTAAATTATTTTCGTATAGATTAACATTTGTGGCATATGAATGCCTCTGTGGCATTGAATTAAATTATTCTCGTATACCGTAACTTTCGAAGTTGAAGATTTGCGGCATATGAATGTATCGATGGGACATTATATTATTTTGAATCTTGTTTTTTACCGATCCATACTAGTATAAATTATGCAAACTGAACATTTGCGGCATATGAATACATCGATGTGGCATTATATTAAGTTATTTTGCTAATTTGATTCTCGTTTTTCGCCGATCTATTCTTGTATAAATTACGCAAGTTGCACATTTTGCGGCATATGAATGTCTCGTTGCGGCATTAGATTAAATTAATTATTGCTTCATGAACTAATTCATCTAATGCTATATCGAGGCATCAATTTTACTGTTTATCGATTGTGTGTTATCAAAATGAAATTTTTATATTATCTCTGATCCATTTATTATCGTTAACACGCCATCCTATCTACATTGAAAATGAGAGAAACACGGCACGCCAAGGTTTACGTCGAGGAACGGCCGATGCGTGCCTGCGTGCGTCGATTGAAATTCAGTGACGTCACACGCCGTCAATCGTTTTTTGCTCATTTCTCTCGAACGCACCGGTAAAATTTTTTTTACATCGGTAGATCTGATTATTTTTTCACGAGGAATTCAATAGTGATGGTTTTAGATTGCGCTTTTTGTTAGTTTACTGCGCAGCTTCAATTTATCGATATCGGGAGACAAAATCCGCCAGACGTCCATCGAAGGAGGGATATTCGATCACCGTTAAAATAGGTTTCTCTAAAACGAGAGATTGTCTCTCGATCTGTAAAGTGTGCCGTACTGTACTGACGTTTGTACGTGGCGTTACTCTTGCCGCTTCGCGAAGCTTAACTATTTATTCTTGTGTTCTTTATTATAACTCGTATATATTTCACTAACTACTCCTAATTTATTGCAAAATGCTAGTTCGTTCTTTTATGATCGTTTATTTTCAATGCAAGAAAAGGATTAACAAAAAAAAAAACGGAAGAATTGAAAGTACCTAACACTGGTGTAGGTTGAAATTGAAATGCAATATGGAACATGTAAAGAATGAACAGACATATCTAATCATTATGATCGTATAGATACATGTTTCAGGCCTAACGTATTACCAATTGCTACGGTATCTGTCGGTGTCGGAGGAAGTATGCAAAAACAAAAATCGACAAATTTCATATGCATTAAGCGTATGCATACCCATATTTTTAAATAAACAACATATGACTGAGACGATAGTGATGTTTTTGTAGGATTTAGTGACTAGGATCATGGATAAGCATAATTTTTAAATTTCACGAAACTGGGCCCGCGATGTCTGGCGTTCAAATGTCGCAGCGAGTAACGCACGAGCTACGCAAAGTGACGTCGGCTACGAAGAGAGAGAAAGGGATTTGCGTCGTTGACGTCACGCTGTACGTAATCATCAAAACGTCGATATTTTGATGTAATTTTTAAATCAAAATAATCGATTTCACTCGAATCTCGTACGACACCTTGTGATCACTGTATTTTTTTGTATACATTGTGTACGCTCTCTAGCGCTTGGCGGTGATTTGACGAAGGTAGCATCTGTAGAAGTCACGATTTGAGCCGCTCGAAAAAACGGTGTCATTTTTATGGTAAAATATGATTTTTTGAATGATAAAAAATCAAATCGAGCGATTGGAGGCTACGGCAGATTCAGATATGGGCTGTCCCTTATGGTGACAAATATTGGGTAAGTTGTAACGTTTTTCTTATGGATACAGTTTGGGTGGATTTGGGGTTAGGGTTAGGGTAGATATAATTCCGCATGATCAATTAAAATCTGGTACATTAATTTGTGAATATACCGTTAATACTTATTACTGAAAAGCGCTATAAAACCATGGCAAGAGCTGCCGCGGTTCGTTCGTGGCAGGAGCTGCCATGAAGTGGTAAGAACTGCACCTTCCGTCTAAGGGGTAAAGAAGCAGTCACTGTCACATTTCTGCTTAGGCTGCACTAGTTCACAAGTTTTAATTTCTTAGTGGTTGAATGAGTTTTATTTACATTTAACAATAATATATATCAAGCGATAATATAATTAAGCGACCCCTTAAATACAGACGTCGCTGGCGTTAGTGAGTTTATTATAGTCGGCGCAGATGCCATTTCGGGCAATCGCAGCTATACTATGACAAGCTTTATGACATATTTGTGACTTTGTAGTGACATTACCTTTGGATGACATAGTCGGGTCGGGGTTAGGAAATCGGGTCTCATGTAGTTTCGTACCTCACATACTTCTAGTGGTCGCAGCATGACAATTTTATTCACGTATCAATCCTAACCCCCACCCGACTACATCATCCAAAAATTACGCCATCACGATGCCACAGTGACGCAATAGAGCCCCTCAAACTATACGAACTGCCATCCAAGACGCGCAAACGAGCACCCGAAATCGAACAGTTATTTCTCCCGTTTTCTTGGCGCAACGATTCCGATAGGAGAGAGATCGATAACGTCAGTCAGTTCCCCATCGTAGGCGCCAATGCCATTTCGGGCGATCGTACGTATATATTTGGCAAGCTCTATAACGTAATTAACGTAAAGAACCAAATCAAAAAAACAGATCAGAAAAACAGCATGAAATAACGAGTAAGTTCTACACAAAACACTAACAGAGATAGTGAGATAGTTTTTATCATTATACCGGTACCGACAGAAAGAAAAGTCGATAGAACGGCTTATTTATATAGCGCACTACGGCTTCTCGTCCGATTAACTGCCCATCTCGGGTATGTGATTAGTTAGCCAGTTCAGCAGTTGTTCGTTTCAGTAGGTATGTTACAAAAAAATTAAAGTTCATCTGATTTAAATAAAAACTGCACCAGTGGATAGATCTAAGTGAAAATAAGAAAACAATACCAAGTTTGCGAAAAACAGTCAGAATTAATGGAGATCGGCATTTAAGTACCGCCCGCCAGGCCAATTTTTTCCATAAGGATTGTATTGCGCCGACTCAAAAACTGTGACCGCGCGAATGTCAGACCGATAAACAACAGAATGTATCTTGGCTATTTTTGAAGGTAATCGAAAAAAATTAGGAACGAAAAGTTATTGTGAATAGAAGAACTTAATGCAAAAAAGTTTACAAATTCTTTTCAACGATATTAGCTGCTTTTCAATTAATTATGTACGAGAAAGTCTCTGAACTTCACATAACCTCTGGTCGGCAACGACTTTCCGACTACGCAAGTCCCCGCCTACGCGGCAATTAACTGATTTAGCGTTTTTCATATCCGACCTTAATGAACGATTTATTATCATTTAATATTCCTTAACTCGTAAGATATTTACCGCGCTTAGTGAAACACTGAACGAGAGAAATCGCTGCGAGGGAAAATGTCGGCATTCAAACGATGATGCGCGTTGACAGACGCGTGCTAAGATCATACTTCTCGTGCCTTGAATTAATTTGTACCGTTTCGTAAACGTATGCGAATTGACTTTTTTAATAAGAACTTTAATGAATATGAAAAAAGAACACATATCAATCACTAATCTTGTGCGTCACATCTAAGAAAAATTGGGATTATTTTAGAATGCATATAACTGTATAATGTCGCAGTAAGAGTAGTACATGAAAATTTTGAGTAACCTAGAAAGTTTGGCTGCACACTAACACAACATATTCAGATGCTTGTTCAAAAAAGTATGGATTATTGAGACATTACATAAATATTGTAAATTGACTTTTTTAATAAGAACTTTAATGAATATGAAAAAAGAACACATATCAATCACTAATCTTGTGCGTCACATCTAAGAAAAATTGGGATTATTTTAGAATGCATATAACTGTATAATGTCGCAGTAAGAGTAGTACATGAAAATTTTGAGTAACCTAGAAAGTTTGGCTGCACACTAACACAACATATTCAGATGCTTGTTCAAAAAAGTATGGATTATTGAGACATTACATAAATACTAAAATGCTTTCAAGTTTGTGTGCAATAAAACTTGAGTAGCGCTTGACAGTTTAGGGGTCGCCTGTAACTTCGCTCAGAACTCAATCTTCTTTATTTTCGAGTGAGTAGTCTATATGTGCTGACATGATCTTTTTTGACCAAATTTCTTAAAAACTACAACTCAGAATACTAACTTTACATTAAAAAGATTTCTTGCACTTACCAGAACTTTTGTTAGTTATAAACAACAATTCAAAATGGTAGAAAGAGAGCAAATGTACAGCATTCCAGTAATCCCGTTCGATTTACGACGGGATGAAACGATCATGCAGTTTGCGGACTCATTAGATTATCTCTCTGGAGTTTCAGATGACGTTTTTGCAAGAGTGAACAACAGAGTCGCGGATAACAAAAAGAAACTTGATGCTTTGATGGACAGAATTAAAACCGCTGAAGCGCGAATCGAAAAAGTCCGGGGAAGTAACCGAGCGACGCAGGTTTTTTCTAGTTCGAAATACCCAGCGACCGAAGAACGAGAGAGATATATTTCAATGTTCAAAGATATGCAAAGCTCATTGAAGGAAGTCAAACAAAATTATCGAAAAATAAAAACAAGGCATTTAGCATTTGAGGACGAAAATTTAAAAAACAAGATGCAAATTTACAATCTCCCTCGACCGAGAACCAAGTCGGCACCATACGTCGATCAAAGTGGGGAGGGACTTGGGGGATTACCCTCAAATATTGCATCCCTGAGTTCGCTATTACTGTTCAACTCATCCGAGAACCCGTATAAGAAATATACCATTTTCGATCCTCTCGGTGTTACGACGAAAACCAAAACTGGTCTGGATGAAGAGAAAGCAGATGACAGTAGGCTCGGGGACGCACCAATGTCAATCAGCAATAGAGAACAAATGGAACGCCACGTTGCAGAGAATTATTTTTACGTTCCAGATTTGGGGGATGTACCAGAAATCGACGTTCCGATGGATTTGCCTGATTTACCTGGCGTTGCGGATTTAACGTTCAGTTCGGACGTGAGCGAGAGTATTGCTCCCTCGTTACTCGCAATTAGTAACTTACCAGATTTACCAGGTGTCGGAGATGCGTTACCTGATGTTCCAGATAGTGGCAGTAAAGAGGAAACTCCGCCTCCTCCCCCACCTCCGAGTTCAAATCCGCCACCCCCACCTCCTCCCCCGTCTGTTCCAAACACATCAGCGCCACCTGCTGGAGTCCCGCCTCCACCCCCGCCCCCTCCACCACCTCCCCCCTCTGCTCCGAGCGCAGTTCCGGAATCTGTTGCTACTCCTGATGGTGGGCGCTCTAATTTACTCGACTCGATTCGCAAAGCTGGCGGTGTCGGAAAAGTGAAACTGAAGAGTAGCAAAGACCGAAAGCTTGCTAAAAAGAAAGAAAAAGAAGCGAAAGCTGCTGCGAGCTCGTCAGGCGGTGGCGATATGATGTCTGATCTAGCAAGCCGTCTCGCTATGAGACGAAAAGGGATTTCGGGAGCTAAGGGGGCGGGTGCGGAACGGCCTGCCTCAGCTAATGATAATAATAGTAACCTCGGAGGCGGTTCGGCGATGGAGAAAATATCTGCGATGATTCCAGCGCCGACGCAAAGTCAAACCATGGACGCAGGCGATGATGATGACTGGAATTAGATAATTTTTATTTGAAGGGAGGATTTAATCCAAAAATTTTTTTTTTAAAACTATCAAAATTTGTGTTTTTGAAGAAAAAATGAGTATGAATATAAGGTTTCAAAATGATTTCACTAAAATCACTAAAAATAATGAAGCTTGAATATAGATTTTTTAAATGCAAATGGTAAATTTAAAAAATTTGTATCTTTTAAACAGAGACCCCCTGTCACTGATGCAAAAATGTGAGATTTGAGTAAATCACCACGCCACGTTTTTAAAATCAAATTGCTAATTACACAGTTGGGGTAGGAATTTTTTCAATTTCCAGCGCAATCTGCATTTCTAACACTTACTGGATAATTGCTAATTTTTTTATTTTGAGAGGTGACTGGATAATTGCTAATTTTCTTATTTTGAGAGGTGGCGAGGCTTTGTATAGAACAGGGGTGGCCAACCTGCTTTCAGCCACGATCAACTAAAATCTTCAAAATAGCTCACGATCGACTGATCGGTAATGAGGTCATACACAAAAATGAATGAGTGCTGAATATGCAGATAACTGCACAAATGTATACGAAAAATTACAGCGCTGCCAATAAGTTCGGCTGTGTGTGCGCATTTTTAATGAAATCGCCACACAAAAACTGGGTCTAGAGTGGCAATTTTTTAGGGTACCGGTATGTTATTAAATTCACTCAACATCAGACGCGATCGACTTCTCGAGACGTGGCGATCGAACGCGACGTGTTGGCCACCCCTGGTATAAAAGATTCGAAAATTTTTACGGCGAGATCCTATATAAAAACTGTTTGGGGAAAATCATTAAATAAGGATATAAAAATCAAGAAAAATTTGGATACTGTATTAAAATTTTTGACTGAATCACCAATAATTGTGCAAGTTTTATAGTATAAATTTAAGTATATAGAATATTTTATTTTAAACATTCAAATCACTATTTATTTGTGTGCCATGGAAGAGACCAATTTCAGACATTTATTAGCGATAATTAAGATTGAAATTTTTCATAGAAATTCAAAAATATATTTAGATGACCAAGGTTTTTTTATTAACAGTATTAGAAAACGCTTGGTTAGATCATACAGTGGGAGTGTTTTCAGAATCGCATGCTTTTTGTCTTGAGTCTTTCTGTGATATATCTAAATATGAGATTCATTTTGTACAACTCTTAGAAGTCTCAAATTGAAAACTGTAGAATTCAATTTTTTTTGTCTGTGATGTCACAGCAGTCAATTAAGGCTAAAACGAGAATATCGGTCGGAGACCAAAGACTTATCGATGGAAACTGCAGTTTCAATTCATGACTCTATAGTGACACCGCGTGTCCCATCACTAATCAATTATTAACTTGCTAATTATACGACATAATTCATCCAAAATCAATAGACTTCTGGTCCGAGATATGATAAATGCACATGCAAAATTTGGAGCAGATTCTACCACGCCTTTGTAAGATATCGCGTGCATCTAACAGACAAACAAATACCTATCAACATACTTACCGATCTAAAGATCGATAAGTAATAATTCAATGCCAATATAGTGCTCCATTTCCCAAGCATACCTAGATTTCTTTTCTTTCCATTACTGTATATTATATTGTGCAATATATGTTATATCAACATTATTTTATTCTTCGCTAATATGAACCAATATGGAGTCTGTTATTTATAATGATGCATTCGTTGCCAGGAGTATCCAAAATTGATTTGAAATTATTTATAATGGATATTTTAAATTCTTGATTTTAGTGGTTTTTCACAGGTTTTGCACTTTGTAGCAAGGTTTTCACTGAAAAGTCATTCAGTGTTAGTATAGTATTTTGGTGGTCGTAAATTTTTTATTTCAACAGCAATTTCAAGTCTCAGAAATATAAAAACCACTGGCAGGAAAAGTTGCAACTGGCCACTGATATGCTCTGAGCCATACAATTAGAATTTTATTTATGACCGACTCGACTCACTGCACCGGTTCTCAACCAGTGGGCCATGGCCCACTGCTGGGCCACAACCTTTTTAAAAATCACGAGAGTTATTGATAAATTAGTTAATTACAAAACTTTGATTGTAGAAGCAATGAATGATAATCCTGTACTAAGCTACTAAATGGTAATTTAAATTTTGGAAATCGAAGTGTCTAATTTTGCATAAAGAATTTTTGTTTTCTCTTAGTTTTTTCCTTGCATGAGAAAGTTAACGAGGCACAGAACATTTTGGGCAACCGAAGTGGGCCACGAGATAAAGAAGGTTAAGAGCCCCTAGACTAGAGATATCCGCATATCGTGGTGGTTCTTCTATTATTATCTGCTCTCGTTCCGACTACTTTTCAACAGCATTAATTTCCATTTGATTTTTTTTTCTTAATTATTTATTATATATCGGTCTTGATTTTGTATTGTTATTAAATTACATTGATTCTAGAATGATTAATTTTATTTTCGGTATTGTGGACAAAATTGTCTAACGATTAGAGCAGGGGTTCCCAAGCTTTTTTCAGGACGACCCCAAAGACAACTTTCAAGTGTCCAGTGCGACCCCAGGTCAATATATATATTTTTCATGAAACTTTAGAGCTTCTTTCACTGAACTTTCGAGTTTGGTCATGTGGTGGTATTAAGTAAAATAAGCTAAAACCCAACAGTGATGTCACAATAAACACCTACATTTTCAATAACAAGAGCATAGAGCGATGCGTATGGGCCTGTTTTACATTAAGCCATGGTACAAACTGCTAAATTTAACATGGTTTGTCAAATCTTAGATGTTTTGTGCATCCATCTTCTACCATACCTCAGCGACCCCATGACCTGGTTGCGACCCTACCTACTTATCACTTCGACCCAATTTGGGGTCACCACTCCTGGTTTGGGAACCCCTGGATTAGAGCATCAACTATGTGGGCACTCACCATCCAGGTCCGTGGACGGGAATTTTAAAGGGGGGTTCGGAATTTCCTAATTGCTAAGTTAGACGGGAGCATGCTAGTGGGTAGGGCTGGGCATTTCGAATCGAATAGTAAATTATTCGAATCGGTTCAGAGCAAAATTTCGAATCGCCGCCATCTTGTTTTTTCCTTCCTCCAATGGTCGAGGTAAATTTCTCAAGTTTTAGCCATATTTTTTCAACACAATTCTGACATATGACTCTTTTCTGAAGCGAGGTATTGATGAAATCGTGTTTTTTCATGGTGTGTGAAGGCTCAGCAATCTGTCTGAGTAATGTATTTTACGTTTCCAGTAATTTATGTGTCTGGAGGACCCAATACAATAAGAAAGTTACATACAATCTCCTAAGTATTCGAGATTCGATTCGAAAAAATTATTCGATTCGATTCTGAAAATATCAGGTATTCGAAAATGCCCAGCCCTACTAGCGGGTCCATGGGTTATCAAGATTTTTGCAGGTTATGAACGTTAAGCTACGAAAAATGACTATGTATGGTACAGAAAAATTTTTTTTTTTCACATTTCAGAAGGGAGGTTCTGACACTTGACCCCGACTCTATCGCTATTTTCAAATAGGGGGGTTTAGAAAATGTATCATACCAAAAAATGCTTTTTTTCACATTTCAAAAAAGGGGGTTTCGACCCTCAAACCTGGCTCTATCGTCAATGTCTCATCAAAACAAGACTCTTAGAAACTCCACTATTTTAAATAGCAGGTTACGCATATTGTGCGTTAGTGGCGTGCCTATGGTATGGCAGCCTTGACTCGCGGAACAGGCGCTATTTGGACGGGGGCAAAAAGTGGGGTGCCGTTTGGATGAAAGGCCAATTAGTGTTGATTGTAAAATGTTTTATTGATTATTTGGAAATAAAACAATTAAGTAACTCAATTCAACAACCATTGTTATCGGTTGTCATACAATGATCGAAGGGACACATTTTAAAATTTTGCCATGGCGCTATTTAGCCTGTGGTAGGCAATGTTGGACCAAAAAGATTCCTATTCTTACAAAATAGCAACTTTCTATTAAAACAGTATATGAAAGAGCGTAGCCCCTTTGGCTACACCCATGAGTATATGTGTTAGAATCAATTTCTGCTTGTTCACAGCCTTGTTAAGAGCAGAAGTGGCTTGATAGTTATGGATAGGATGACATTTACATATTTATCTCGGGGGAGGAGGAATGGCCTCTCGTCTGGTTACCGGTCCATATCGGGTATGAACTATGGAGTTAGTTAGACAGTTATTGGACCGATCGTTTCAATATTATGTTGTTCTTGTTGTTATTTGACACAGAATAACACACCTAGTGGAAATATTAAATAACCGCATTTCTCTTCGAATACTGGACCAATTGCTTTGAAATTTTCAGTGGTTGAAGATAAAATTTTTCCCCAGAAGGCTATTACTTTTATTCATTTTAAATATACCTGTTAGCTCTGTGAGATTTGTTTTTGTTTGCTATGACGTCATTAAACGTTCTGCAGACATCGGACGCCATTTTGTGTCCTACTGTACTGCTTCGCTTGGTGTGAATATATTTGTAGACTGTGATCTGACGGTACGGTAAACCCAACGACTAACATGGGTAAACCGTACTGTACTGCGAACAAGACGTAGGATAGGATTTACATATTTATCCCGGGGGAGAGGAAAGCCGATAAGACGGCTTATCCATATGGCAAACCACGGCCTCTCGTCCGGTTAGGTACCATTCCAAGTCGGGTATGGGATTAGTTTTTACTGTATTGTTTGTTTTTCGGAAGCATGGACTTTGTGGTGGAGGAAGCCGTAACCGACCAGCGGTTACGTGAACCACGTGTCCATATATTTGGGCGTAGTTCTCTTGTTTGTTTTCAGATGCATGAACGACCACCCTATATGTACACTGGAATAAGTCTATGTATCTCGAGCAATTGATTGGTTCACGTCAACAACCAGGACAGGAAGCGCGGCAATGTCATTGATTCTCAACCCTTGACCCCAGAAAACGGGGACGTATCGAAATAAATTTTTCCTCATTTCCACAGAAAAATTCTCCCTATAATTTGCTATTGCAAAACTTCTTTAAACCTTATTTTGAAAGAGTTGATGCTGGTTTACATGTTTAATTTGTATTGAAACTATTTGGCCTCTTGCAGATACTGACAAATAACACGCAAAATCATTAAAATGAAGCAATGCGCACAACGATGCTTGGCTAGCAAAAAGAATAGGATTCAAGATATATATCCCGGGGGAGACGGCTTAATCATATGGCGAACCACGGCCTCTCGTTCGGTTATCTGTGTGAGCGAGAGAAATGTCTGATTGGCAGTGCTGGATTTACAATTATGCAGGCTTATACTAATCATTTCCAGTTACCGGTATTACGATGAATAACCAAAGAAAACCTAACATAGCACCATATTTTGTGATTTACAATGCCTATAAAAGCGTTTTTAATCTGACATGAGTGTGCTGAAACCAAAATTATAGTGTGATCTTCAATTTTAAGTTTTAATATTTTAGAATGCCGTTTTCCAATCAGGAAATTTGAGCTGCGGATTTACCTCTTTATTAATTATTATTTTTATCATTTCGTCGCCGATGACTATAAGGTAACATGTTTTTCACATTGAACTCATAATTCCCCACGAGAACAAAAAAGCAATTATCGTCGTCATTGTGGAACAATACATGTATATGCCCAAGAAAATTTTGGATTTAGGGAGAATAACACCGGCGTAAAGATGTTAAAAAACACGCCATGCTGACGAAAGCAATTGGCAATTGTAACAAAATGCAATCACGCACGTTTTTAGCGGCTTTTTAAGTCTTCCGAAAATGTCAATAAAGAAAAGATTCGACCCCTAATTTATTAATATATTTGTCAAGTGTCAAATTTACAGCTTTAGTATATATAATTTATCTTTGAAATTTAGATTTATTTATGACTTGTGTTAACCCTATTAAAAGGGTTTAGTATTTAAATTGAGTAAAGTACGTTTAACTTACTCAGGAATAATAATCGGAAAGTAACAGTATTAACATTTCTTTTCGGGCTCCGTGAATGATAGCCAACCTTCTCAAGGGCTCCGCAACACCAAAAGTTTGAGAACCCCTGTTCTAGAGCACGGTTTCACGAGCCTCAATGTTTTGTTATTAAGTGAATTGGGAAAAGCTGTAATCTACGTTAGGAAAGGCGGTAATTTAGCGCTATTCGAAAAAACTTGTTAGAACCACTGGTCCAAAAAAGGTACACTAACAGTAAAAAACATAAGCTTATAATCAACCGAGTGGCTGAAAAATTTTCTCTTCTGGATATGACGTCAAATTAAAACTTCTAAATTCTTTAAAACTTTTCAAATCTAGTTTTTCAAATTACACGAAAATTCACGCAAGACTAGTTTTGCAACTAAACAGTGTTTATTTCGAGTAAACAAAACTTAAAAACTCACACAGATTTAGGGAAAAATTAGAAAATCAAATAAAAAATGCAGGTAGTATACAGTATGCTATCAATGAGGTTTCTGCGACACCATCTATTTATCCTTCCATGTTTTTTTCGTTTGTGGATTCCCCCAAGCCGACCACCCCCGCCTCCTCAACACACACATATCTCAAAAGTCGATTGTATGCTGGTGCAGATGATTAGTAGAATTGATAGTTACCAATAGCAAAATATCTACCACTCCCCAAATTTTTAAACGTTGGGGGAATGTGTAAGGAAGTTGTAGAAACAGTAAAGTAAAGACTACTAATCTGGGTAACTCAAGAATCTCACAGTATTTATGTAAATCTCGAATGTTTTGAGCATGCATAAACATTACATAAAAAATTTGCTCCGATCAAAGTCAGGCGCGCTCACTCAGAAGCTCCCTCGGGGCGAAGTGACAAGGTGTACCAAGATTGAATATTTATAGTGCAGAATTACCCAGCACTGCTGTGATAATACAGCACATGTATACTAGAGTCTAGTATACATGTGCTGTATTATCACAGCAGTGCTGGGTAATTCTGCACTATAAATATTTGAGTATCTGAGCAAATGAGTTTCTTGCATTTAATCAGTAGTGAGATTCAGTCGGTTCGCACCGGTTCTATAGAATCGTCTCACGGAATTTTATGAGATCAGCGAACCGGTTAGCATTACTGGTTACTGACTTTCTGTAACAGAAACGGCTGAAAAATATGACTTTTGTGATAGAACCGGCTGACAAAAAAATTGATTTCCACCACTGCATATAATGCGAGAGCGACTTGATGTTACATATATATGTATAAAAAAAAAATTCGTAAAGCAAAGTTGTACGCGCTGACTCAGAAGTGAAGAAAATTGTTCTCTTAGATAAGTCACGAGTACCAAAGCCTCCTGAGGTAGGACTACTGAGATTTATAGCAATGAATAGCACAGTACAAATGGTCAGAAGGTCTTAGAATAAACTATTAAAAATTTTGTTGACGAATGGGGAGCACCACAGTGAATATAGTATATCGATAAAGAAGGATATTGATGGGCATGGCAGCGAAAAATTTAGATAAATGGATGCTTCCCAGAGCTTCGATTCCTTTGTTTGGTTACGTAACATTGGTCAGTCAACAAGATGGTGACGTAACATTGGCCAGTCAACAAGATGGTGAAGTAACATTTGAATTTTGTCGGCCACTCGGATAGATTAGCAGTTACGGTGATGAGCATTACCTCGTTTTCGCGGTTTTGCAAGCCATTGTCAGTTTTTGGTTGTATTTGTAAAATTTGGGTATAAATCAAATAACTCAATGATCATTTAGTTTTCTGAATACTTTAGTTCAGTAATCGAATAATGGTCATGAATCTACGATAGACTAGGCTAAAATTTTCAACCGTTACGTTCTTATGAGAATTGATTAAATATTTTGAATTATAATAATGGTTTGAAAAATGCAAACCAGGTTGAAAGCGCATACTCGCAAAAACAGTCTCAAAATAAGCATCGGAAATTTTGTAATTGTAAAGTATAAAAATAATTTTTTCGGACTCGATGGTTGGGGAAACCTTCATTGAATCGCCATTTATTAAAGGCCACGCATCATGGCCTGGCTGTACAGTTTTGTTTTGTTCAGCTTCTACTAAAATAATCTGAAGCATGTACTTGAATGTTTTTTTAAGTTTTTTCACTGTACACGGACGCCGGTACTTAGCGATCATTGAAAATTCAGATTCTGTGAATTGAATAACCTATAACCCATGACCTCAAAGTTCAAATTTCCATAACGTCATCATCCTTCAACTTCAGTTCTGTAGTTGATGGGTCAGTGGTGCTGCTGTAGGCAATTTTTGCGTAGTCCAATTTCTCGATACCATTTTCATCGTGACGTGACACGCGTTTGCGGCAGCATAGTCGTGCCAGTGGTGACACTTGATCTTTTCCAAATGCCTCGCCTTCCTCTAGCGTCTCAGGTAGCTTGATTCCAATAACTTCCGGTAATAGCAAAGCGAGAAAGCCTGTAATTAAGAATAATTCAGATTATTTTAACCCCGTATCCGGATAAAATCCTGAATAAAGACGAAAAACAAACAAAACCTAGATATAATTAACTTTATAACCCTTTTATAAACAACGTGTAAGGTTACTTCTGCTCCCAAAAAGACTTATAGCCGCCCACTGATGTAAGGGATATGTGAAGGGCTACTTTTGTTTGGAAGGAACCTGACGCATCGTGCCAAGCATTAGGAATACGCTCGCATCCGCATCTCTGATTACCCTGCGTGGGTTTGCAGATTCGAATGCGGGGATAATCATGTGCATCATCATCATAATTGTTGGACTCCTCGCTGTAGGGTGGTTCACGTAACCGCATGTCGGTTACGGCTTTCTGCGACAACACGTTCATAATTCTAAAACGAAACTAACTAATCCCATATCAGACACAAACTGAAAACCGGACATTCGCAGCAGGCCATGTAAGTAAGACGTCGCGTCGCCTTTTTTCACCCTCAAGGAAAATATGCAGATCTCAACACACGATATCATATTCCATTTCTTACACCCGTGATAAAAAAATTCGTCTCTTACCTCCAAATATGGACATTAGTCCAAATACGACGTAAGGTAGTGGCTTGGCATATTCATCTAACATTGCAATGAATGGGGAAAGGATTCCTCCTATACGAGCCCAACTACTGCAGACACCTAATCCAAGATTTCTGAAAAACAAGAGATAAACGCTCAAAAATAGGGAAAGTAGCGGTAGAAGGCTCTAGTTGAGTACTGCGTTTGCTGAAATGACCGGCGGACGGAGGCGATCATAACAGGGGCGTGTCTATAAATGTTTGAGAGCCCCCAGCCCCCTTTTTTCTATACCATACATCACATGGCAATTTTCGTAACTTGAAACGCTTTTTAGACCTTTAAGACTTTTGAAAATTCACGTTTCCGACCTCCAGCCGGACCTGCTGGCCTAGGTCAACTCGGCAAATAGGAATTTCTGCTTGATGAGGTAATTTCAAAGGGCGTTTTCACTTTGGTGAGCATAAATTGGCTCGGCGTTGTGGTGCATCGTGCTAAGCGTTAGGAATACGCTCGCCACGGCATCTCTGATTACCCTTTGTGGGTTCGCAGGTTCGAATCCCATGCGGGGATGATCATGTGAGAGAGGATTGCTGGACTCCTCGCCGCCGTAGGGTTGTTCACGTAACCGCTGGTCGGTTACGGCTTCCTTCACCACCAAGTCCATGCTACCGAAAACAAACAATATAACTAATCCCATACCCGACAAGGAATGGTAACCGGACGAGAGGCCGTGGTACGACATATGATTAGGCCGTCTTATCGGCTTTCCTCTCCCCGGGATAAATATGTAAATCCTCCCTTCCTTCCTTGTTTGAACGTAATGGGATTTGGAATCTACCAATCAAAATAGCACTATAAATACCAATGGAATGACAAACAGAGGTGGTAGAAGGGCTTAAAGTCTCCGGAAAGGGGCTACGAATAGGGATGCGCGTTTCGAATCGAATAGTAAATTATTCGAATCGGTTCAGAGCTAAATTTCGAATCGCCGCCATCTTGTTTTTATCTTTCCGTTAATGGCCGAGGTGAATTCCCCATTTTTTTTTTCATCGGAGTCATATTTTTTCAACGAAATTCTAACATGACTATTTTCTGTAGTGAGTTATTGATAAAACGTGTTTGTTATTCTGTGTGAACGCTCAGTAATCTATCTGAGTGATTTATTCTATGTCTTCAGTAATTCATTTGTTGAGAGAACCAATTATACTATAATAAAGTCGGTTACAATTATATATTTTCAAGTATTCGAGATTCGATTCGATTCGAAAAAATTATTCGATTCGATTCTAAATTCACAAGGTATTCGAAAATGCCCAGCCCTAGCTACGAGGCGCGAAAGTTTGGGAACCAGTGGTGTATACTATAAGTAAGCTTACCTTATTGGCGTTGGGTATATCTCTGCTGCGTAGATATAAACAGTCCCAAAAGCCGCTGCGATGCTAAATTTCCCGAACATGGAGAGACAGATGTTCAACCAGAGGAGATCTGGAAAAGCGACATCTAGTGTTATTGAAATACTCTTCAAGATTTTAGTTAGACATCGAGATCGCAGCCAGTTCAAAATTTTTGGTGAGAAGGTAATTTTTTTGGTACTTTGGCGTAATACGGCGGTTACTCGTGTCTTTTGCTCCGAACATGTCAAGATAAAAGCAGCTACCAACATTATCTTCTTAAAATAACTCTATACAGAAGTTATCCATGCCCCCAAAAGGCTACGCCTATGTTAGACATAACTCGACTTTTGTTGCGATCAAAAAAGTTCACATAAAGGCAGTGACATCTAGTTTTAGTGAATTTTAATTAAAAAAATGACCTTTGTGTTAACCAGAAGATCAATCAATCGTTTATTTGTCATCACAAAAAAAAAACGATTATATAAAAAATTGATACAACAAACAAATATACTGATTATGTTAATTCTGTGACCAGGGTCGCGATTGACCCAGAGAGGTCTTTAAGCAGCGACACTTACAACGCTGATATGGGTGCGCTAGTATAAACAAGTAACTGAATGAGGCACAACTATTGAACACCAATCATACCCTGTATCGCAGGGGTTATTATATTCCTGAGTGCGCCAGTTACAGATAATAAAACTTGGTTACCGGGCCGAAGGCCCAAAACTCAATATGCAAAACTATAAATAAAATAAGTTTATTTACATCAGCTAGGCTAACAATAACGAGAAGCACTATGAAACAATCAGGGTCATTATGACATCATTTTCAACGGGAATTTATATCCATGAAAACTATAGTCGTAATTTCATCAGACTTAAGTGAGCCATTAAAAAACTTCGGCGGGCCCATCCCCGCTGTATTATAAGTCTCACCCACCTTTCGGTACGAACATCATACAGATACAGGCGATTCCTCCAGATGTTAGTGAGAACACTAGCGTAGGTCTTCGTCCCCATTTCTCCAGCAATGCAACGCCTATGTAGGATGCAGGTACTTCCACAATTCCTGATATGAATAAATTAATAAACGGATCTCCTCCAAGATCGGCGGCATTTAGTGTTAGACCATAGTACACACTAGAAGTTACCATCCTGAAAAACAAGAAAACGATGCTCAAATACATGGCCACGAAGTTCAAAACGTGCTCGGCGGTGTGGCGCATCGTGCTAAGCGTTAGGAATACGCTCGTCACCGCATCTCTGAAGGTTCGGGCAGGTTAGGGTTAGGCCATGATTTCTGGTACAAATACTACAAGAGTCACTTGGCTAGTCCCCAAACTCGTATGAGAACTAAAATAAAGAAAATTGAAATATAATTATCGCCTGACCCTAACCTGGTGCACATACTATGTTCAGGTGTCCGCCATCTTGGTTTACATACTTCGGTAGTACCCAAAAAGGTACTCCGATCCCAAAACATTTCTTACCATTCATAAAACAGGATGAAAGACTTTTTTCTCATATTCGGAGACCTCAGGAGATCGATAACTGAATACATTTTCTTTGAAGACTTCAATTCTTTCTCATCTGTCATTTCGGTGTGCAGGCTCTCTGCTTCTTGACCGTCGTCAATTCCGCGATAAATTCTTTGTCTAAAAATTGATGGGACTTAGAAAAGATTTGCCATTTTAATGCTGTATGCTTGGTGGGGAAAGCTGAGTAGTGACAAGAGCCACACTAGCTGGCTTGGCGGGTCGGACTGTGGCCTGTGTGCACCTGTTGTACAACCCTGGTTTAAATGAATCTATTCATTGCGAATTTTTTGAAATGGTGGCCCAACATCGAGACTTCTGAGTAGTGCTTATTACAAACGAACGCTTTACTTCACAATGCATTTTGTTTGCGTTTTGCCTTGGTCACAAGGATTCCACTGAATTTGATCCAAAATTTAGACTCCCAATTTTGTCATAAAAACTCATTATAATACAACCAAACACCACTTACTAGTGAGCGATCTTAAGGATTTTACTGAACTTGATCTAAAATTTATAATCCCAATTTTGTCATAAAAACTCATTATAATACAACCAAACACCACTTAATGGTGAGCGATCTCAAGGATTCCACTGAATTTGATCTAAAATTTATGGTCCCAATTTTGTCATAAAAACTCATCATAATACAACCAAATACAACTTACTGGTGGGCGATGCTTTCCAATTTTTTCGCCTCATCGCTGTGCAAGTTTTTCCCACTGTCCATGATCTTTCTTACAATCCTCTCGGCAACGATGTACTTCTTGGAAGAAATCAGCCAACGAGGAGACTCAAATAAAAACCTGAAAGTGATACAAAGAAAGATTGTTAAAGTGGCCGATTAGAGTAACACGAGCGTGTAGATTTATTGCAATAAGCGCCGCCTATGGACCTTTCCCCGAGCATCAACTTCCTTGTTTACTTGGTGACATTGGCCAATCAGCAAGATGCAACAAGTGACGTAACAATGCCCCCTTTTCACATCCGCTCAGACACTTTTCTCACTCAGACAGATTTTCAGGCGTGGTTGTAAACATCACCTCGTTCTCGTGTTTTTGAACTCTATTCGTTAGTTTTCAGTTGCGTTTCGGAAATTTAAATATAAATCAGATAATTCAACGATCACTATGTCTTTTTAGAAGTTTTAATTTACTCGCAGTAAAAAGGAATTGGTGTAGAAATAGCTGGGATAGACTAGTCTAAAATTTCTTACCGGTACTTCTAAAAAACACGCGATGTATCATAATAATGGTTTGAAACAAATACCACATTTTACAGGCGCCAACTGGCGGAACCACTCTTAAAATGAGCCCCGAAAATTTTGCAATGGTAAAGTATAGGAAGAATTTTTCGAGGGTCAAAGGTCGGGGAAAGGTCCATTACAGTGGTTTCAGCCAAGAAGGAGAGGGGAGTGAAGTTCGGGGTCCGACGCGCAGGACCGTAGCCAATGGGAATGGGGTTAAGAGTTGGGATTCCCCCTCTTTGAAATGTAGAAAAAGCATTTTCTGTATCAGACATCGTCAATTTTCGTAACTTGAAACGCTTTTTGGACTCTTAAGACACTTGACAATCCTCGTTTCCGGCCGGACCCGCTTGCTTCTACTTCTAACTTGGCAATTAGTAATTTCAGAACCACATTACAAATGAATAGGGCTGAGCATTTCGAACCGAATATTCGAATCGAATAGTAAATTATTCGAATCGGTTCAGAGCTAAACTTTGAATCGCCGCCATCTTGTTTTTATCTTTCTGCTTATGGTCGAAGTGAATTCCCCAAGTTTTTTTTTCATTGGAGTCATATTTTTTCAACGAAATTCTAACATATGACTATTTCCTGTAGTGAGTTATTCTGTGTAAACGCTCATTTATCTATCTGAGTGATTTATTCTGTCTTCAGTAATTCATTTGTTGGGGGGACCAATTACTATAATAAAGTCGCTTACAAATATATATTTTCAAGTATTTTCGATTCGATTCGAAAAAATTATTCGTTTCGATTCTGAAATCACAAGGTATTCGAAAATGCCTAGCCCTACAAATGAATGGCTACGTCCGTACTAAGGAGCTCATATTTGGTGCGCTTTTCTCCTAAATATTCTTCCTCTAATGGGGGGATGTAGACTGTAGTGTAGACCAGGGCTACTCAACTGGCGGACCGCGGTTCGAATCCAGACCTTTCGACCATTCAATATTGACCGCGTATGCAGCATGAGCATCATTTTAGAGTTTTCATTGATGATTTTGATACTATTTACATACACGGCTATACAGTTTGCCGTACTGGTACCAATTTGTGTCCATATTTGTGAGCCAATCATTGCTCTTGTATTTAATTTAATAAAACATCTGTTTATTTGATAAAATAATTTTCTGAAATGTCCGGACACCTGTATTTTGAAGTTTTGTAAACGGAACTTCTGTGAAAAACTTGAGTACCCCTGGTATAGACCAATCAATTTCAAAGTCTTACCATAAAATCACGACAATTCCGGCCAGAGGAACTGATATAGCGAGTTGCAAAGTTCTCCAATCTCTTATGTAGTATCCCAGTAATGCAAGCAGACAGAATCCCAGCGCGAAGAAGGCTTGGGAGGTTTGTCCAACTGCGACTCGATATTTCGGTTTCACGGATTCCGTTCCTGTGAGAAAAAGTTCATGATATTAGCGCTACCGCGAGTTATTCCGAGGTTTCTAAGGGACGATTTCAGCACTGTTTCAGTGCCTTGAAATTTCATGTGTTGGATATTAGCGCGACCGCGAAATATTCCGAGCCATTCTTAGAGGGATTTCAGCACTGTTTCAGCGCCTTGGGAACATTTCAAAACATTTAGTGGTAAATTATTTCATTCAAGTAATTATTTCATTAAAGTTACGCCGGCCGTAATTGGCCCGCGAGCGCGGTTTGGGAAGCATTGGTAACGGTGGGACGCATCTCACAAAGGAGGCGTAGACAAGCTAATTAAAAATAAAAATATTTATTAGTTTTGATTTTGCATATTCTGGATATATATTTATATTTACATTTTTGACGATGGGCGCGAGACTTGACAAATTCTAAAAAGGAGGCGCGGCTTAAAAAAGTTTGAGAGCCACTGGTCTAAAGATTCTTCACTAGCTGACGACTTTTTTCTGTTGTAGTTTGAAAATACTTACCCAGAACAAATGAACATGAGAAAGCAGGGAACAAGTTGAAACCAACGAAAAACCTCAAACCAACGAACAAAATGGACGATTGAGCAAAAGCAACGCCGATTGCAAACGCACATCCTGTTACGAGAGGTGCAACGATACCCAGTTTCCGTCCAAATCTGAAAAAAAAAATATATATTTGTTCAGTTTGAGGTCTTTCGTACAAAGCCCATCAAAAAAAAAAACGACAACGCTCCAAATAGGGAAATGGTAATTATCCAGTCAGGGCAGGGGTCGGCAACTATTTGTCGCTCGCGGGCCAAATTAAGGTTGTAAGTCATTGGCGGGCCGCACATATTTTTAAAAAGTTGAAAAACCGAACGGATGGTACTTTTTATAATAAAAATCAGGTAGTGATACATCTCTCGAATAGAATATAGATTTATTTCCTCATTGCATCTCATAAAATTCCATTTGAATATTTTCAGCGCCATTGAACCCATCAACTTTTCTGCGTTTTGTTGCCATTTGCTCAATTATAATTAAATTATATGCTCAATAAACGAGTAATTGTGAATTATATAATTGTTAGGTTATAATATAATTTAGTCTAATGAATATATTCGTCAAAACGGATGTTTTGTTACTATAATTTAGTGAAGCTTCGCGGGCCGGATTATAGTGCTCCGCGGGCCGGATCCGGCCCGCGGGCCGTAGATTGCCGACCCCTGAGTTAGGGTTTAGTTTAGGAATGGAGATTGCGATGAAAATTCAAATTTTTGAATCCTTAGTAGCCCGAACCCCAAGTGAATAATTACTAATTTGTTATTTTAAAGCGGTTTTGGGATGTTGACGCTCCAGAAGTAGGTGTACCAATATGGAGGTAACTAATTTTGTTCGCCTACTTCACATCAAGATGTGCAAAGGGATTGAAACCTATGGACAGGATATTCACTTTGCTAACACAGGCAGTCCCGAACTCGTAATAGAAGTAAAATAAGGAAAATCGGAATAAAATTATGGGCCAACCCTAACCTGGTACACATACTACGGGAGTACCGAATTTTCAAAAATATTTTTTTTCTTTATGGGTGTGGGGGGAGGGGTCGTACAAAATATTCTTATTTTCAACTTACCTATCAGAGACCTGACCCCAAAACGTGCATCCAATTGTTACCCCCAGCATAAATATAGCTTGGGCGAACCTTCGCTGATAACTGTCTTCACATACTAAATCAAAATCGCTGACAGTGGTCGAAGCGAACATTGAAGTGTCGTAATTCCACGAGGAGCATTTTTCGACGCCAGAATACGCTATGGAGCTTGTTGTGGGGGGTTGTGAGGTGGAGTTGACGTCGGAGGTCATGTTGAAAGTGTCAAAGGTCATATTCGGCCACCAGTAACTGCAGTCGATTTCATTGAATGTGTACCTGGAAATAAATGAGGAAATTAACATAAATGTCTTGCAACCTACACTTTTTTTAAATGTATAAACGTTCCACAGATTGTCTCCTTTGTTTACGGTTATTTTTCTCCTCATTTTATGGCAAACGAACACACTCAGTGTAAAAATAAGTTGGCTTAGGCAAAGACGTTTTTAGGTGTCAGGTCAGGGACACCTGCGATACACAGACCAGGGATTTACCTACACCAATCCCCCACCCCTTCCCCCTATAAGTAGTGAGAGGATCAGCTAGGGACATAACACATCATTTTTGGACACGTTTAGTGGCCATAACGATCGTTTCAAAATTTTGTTGTTATTGTTATTGTTATTTGTCTCCGTCTCCATTTAAAAAAAAAATCGCTTTTCTCTTCGAATACTGGACCAATTGCTTTGATATTTTCAGTGGTTAAAGATAAAATTTTTCTCCAGAAGGCTATTACTTTTTTTCTCGCTATGACGTCATCAAAATTATTGTCACTGGGTCGCGCTACGTGTCCATATATTTGAGCATAGCTTTCTTGTAAGTTAAATATATATATATATATGTATTGTCCCGAGTTTGCGACAAGTCGTAGCTTGAAAACGCCTTTAAGACTCTCAACACTCGTTTTTCGGCTGGTCGCCGATCTACTCTTACATTGCCGATCAAATTTATACAAGGACTTACGTGCCTCGCCGTGATTACTAAAACGAGATTGGTATTTTGCACGGTGCGGTAAGCAGTACTTTTAGACCAAAACCCCGCGCGCGAACAGCTAACTTGAAGCATGTTAGGTTTGTCAATTGTTGTTATGCGATAGAACTGTTGAAACTTAATGGTTAAAGTCAGATTCGTGACAAATTATCGGCCCTTGTTCAAGTCGGGCGGGTGGTCTTTGTTTATTAAATATTAGGTGAAGAGACCACAACAAGATTGATGGAAGCTGCAATTATCATTCCTTGTCTACCTTTGCGAGATTTTCCTGCTATGTCGATCTATCAAAGAGGCAATGGAGCGAAAAGAGCATCGGTGGCATACCACAAGGTGAGAATAAAAGTAGTCTATAGACGTTGAATGTATCGTTTTGTTGTTTTGTGGTTGTTAGAATTTATTTCACATTCTCATTTTTATAAAAAAATCGCTTTCTCGTCAATTGCTGGACCAATTGCTTTGAAATTTTCATTGAATGAATATTGTGTTTCTCGCTAGAAGGATATTTTGGCTAAATTTCCTATGAGATCTGAAATATCATCTAAAATTCCGCTGTTTCATTTTTATTTACGGGAACAATTTTTGACATCGTGACGGCTCTCTTCCACGTTTTCATGTCGTCGCGAAGATAGTGGTACCGTTAGCCTACTGCGACAGAGTGCATACCAATACTACTTCGCTTTGGTCTCCGTGTCCATATATTTGAGCACCGCTCTCTTGTTTGGGGTGCTGTGTCATCTCTATTGAATTTTTAAACGATTGGGATATTTTAGTTCAGGGTGGTCCAAGGTTGTCGGCTCCGCGGGCCACAAAATTGTTTTTGCATTGTTCGCGGGCCACAATAGTGCCAAGAATAGGTAAACAGTGCAATACAAAACAAACACTTTTATTGTACAATCACATAGTTATTAGGCATAGCCATTCTAGGCTAATAGAATCCGTATTCGATTTCAACTTCGCTAGTTTCCCCAGCTAGCCATAACACTATTTAATTCAGTGACATTGGTGATGACAATATGTCAAAAGATTTTTCTGATTAATTTTATGACGAAACAACACGAAATTCGATTTTTTGAATACTCTCCGAATGTGACACGGGCCACAGATAATGAAGCGGTGGCCCGCGGGCCTGGGTTTGGACCACCCTGTTTTAGTTTATTTTGATTAATTTTCCCGCATGTCATGTTGCGTGCGCTATGAATGTTGTTAATGAATTTTGTAATATTTGTAGGAATATGAATGGATATTCAGTCCAAATGTCCGAATAGCATTGCAATGTTTCTCAACCCGGAAGAAAATGTGTCGGAGGGATTTTGCCTTGTTTTTGCTGTGGTAATACTAATATCTTTCATGACTTATCGATTTTAATCGGTAAGTATGTTGATAGGTGTTTGTCTGTCTGTTAGATGCACGCGATATCTCACGAAAACAAGATTGAATCTGCTCCAGATTTTGCATGTGCATTCATCATATGTCGTACCAGAAGCCTATTGATTTTGGATGAATTATGTACTATAATTAGCGAGTTATTAATTAATTAGTGATGGGACACAAGGTGTCACTATGGTGTAGGAGCGCTGTTTTGGGGGATCGCCTAACTTTCGATCAATAAGTCTTCGGTCTCTGACCGATATTATCGTTTCTTTATTATTACTGCCTTATAGATATAGACAGCAGGTTAAGAGTATGGATGAATATATGGTCCCTTTCGTCATTTATACTCTTCGCTATTGAGTCACATTCTCATATATCTTTCGAAAATTATTAATATGCTAAGTGACAGTGAATACCGCAATTTACATTATACTTGGGTCGATACAATACGATCAAGAAAACAGACATATGATAGTGGTTAACTCAATGTGCCACTACTTATCTGGATTTGTCTAGTCGAAAAACAATACAATTTTATTCAATGTTTATCGTACGATGCCCTAAAACGATTTATATGACGTCATCAGTTCACTTAATGAGCTGTTCATGTATAAAGCACCCACCTTTCGCAGCTATCCAAAGCGTTATTCTCGTCATCCCATGGAATGTACCTGCTGGTTTGTTCTTCTGTCCAATTCCCTCCGCATCTCTGGAATGTAATAATAAATAAATGTTTATTCTGGTAGCTGTTCTTTTTAAATGAATAATAAAGGATGTGAGACAATTTATTTTAGCTGGTCAAGGCCATAAAAACTCGTTTCGGGAGCTGCACACCATTTATAATTTGCACTTCTCCACGGTACCTGAATTCAGGTTGTGCGCCATCTTGGTGCGCATACTTCAAAAGGTCCCAATTTTTTCTCGTGGGCCGCATTTGGCACACGGGTTGCACATTTCTGGCCTAATTGATTACACAATGGGTGAAGTGAAGGTCATGAGATCTGCAGGTTTAAATCTGCGACATCAATATAGGCAAGCCAACGAGTTCTAATTCCAAGGAATACCATAATCACACATATCTTGAAAATAAATAGGAATTTCTTCCTACAAATGACACTAAATTTGTATATCTCCAGTGATGAGCTGGAAAAATTGTAACAACTCGAACGCACCTAATTTGCAAAAATGTAATATATTTACAACACGACGCGGACGTGAAATTTTTAAAGAAACTTTTGTTTAGTCTAAGATAAAGCCGAAGGACTACAATGAAATATAAAGAAATTATCGTAACTATGTCTTTGTGAAATTACATGAATATTTATAACGATCCAATACAAATGATATTATTAGGAAGGTATGGGATACATTTCCATGGGGTCAAAGGTCGGGGAAACATCTATTACACGTTACTGATGTATTAACTAATTGCGTGACGTGATCTAAAAAGAATTACGAATTATGATGTAACATAACATAAATTTATAACTAGGTTTACCAGAGAAATTAGACTTTTTGTACCATAATTTCATTTCAACAACAGCAACGCAAATGCAATAAAATGTCCAACATACGGAACGGAACTACAGCTCACCACTGCATATCTCCATTGCATCCTTCCACATATTCAAAATTCTCTTTTCACAAATAACAAATTTCAAACCAAATAACAAAAATTTAATCCAGTACACAATCTTCATATTCTTCTCACAGGTCAAATATTTCCCTACAAATGCACCAAATTGGCAAAACGATAAAAATTAACCCCTTACGCACCTCTATAATCCTCTCCTTGAGTGGCATAGTGCACATGTGAGACTGTTCGGCTCCTAGGTAGACCATGGCACCCATGTGGGTGGCCACAAACACACATGGCAGTATCAAAAGTGCCAGTTGCACCCACTGCGGCCGGGTCATCTTATTCAATTCATTAAGTATATTGTCAAATTCTATCATTTTGACGGTATTTAGTTTTCTCTGAAAATGGGATAAAATATTAACTTTTAAATGTAAACATATGTGTAACATGTGGAATGGTTAACCGGTTTACCGATGTTAGAAAAGTAAAGCTTAGTTTCATAAAACATGTCATTGTCTCAGACCCGCTGGTCATTTATAATTTGAACAAAACTTCCATTAGTGTTTCTGAAAATGGGTAACTTTTAAATCGGTTAACCGGTTAATCGATTTTTTAACGGTTAATGGTTACCGATTTTGTACGGTAATTGGTTACCAATAATTTTGACTGTGAACCGACATTCTAGGCTCCACGAAAATATAAGATGTCCTCTAGTATTGCTGGGAATGGTTAACCGGTCAATCGATTTGATTCGGTTAACGGTTACAAATAATTTTGACTGTTAACTGACTTTCTAGACTCTACAAAGCTTCAATAGTGTTGCCGAGAATGGTTACCGGTCAACCGATTTAAGACGGTTAACGATCGCAATTTATTCGAACAGATAAATTTTACACCGTTGATTCGGTTAACCAATTTTAGACGATTAACCGTCACAATAAAATCTGACTGTTATTGACATTCTAGGCTTTGCAAAGCCACGAAATCTTCTCTAGTATTGCTGGGAATGGTTAACCGGTTACTCGGTTAGCTGACTCTGTACGGTTCACATTCTGATTTTATACCTAAAGCTAGCTCAACGATTTGCTGCATATTGATATCTCGTCATTATGTGCTGAGAATGACGTAAACTTTTTCGTAATTGGCGAAAAAATGGCGATGATTCTTTTCTGGTTAATTTTTCTGGAATCACACTGTCGCTCAAATCCCCCCGAAACCAAATTAGAAACCCTTGATACGCAGTTAATAAAAAAAACTGGCCGTACAAATGAACCTAAAAAACGGCTGCTCGCATTGCCGCTGTCATCATTTTAAAACGCTTACTCACTTGTCATTTCCGATTTATGGAATAGCGACGAGTCTTCATTTATACCGTATAAAAAATACAAAAAAATACGTGAATTTTACCGTAATTGTAAACCGCAACATTTTTTACAGAATTTTCCTTGAAATAAGGTCCTATCCCTTCAACTAAATATTGAAATAATACTCTAGGAGTGTTCACTAACGTTGAAATGTACCGATTTCACTTTTTTCCGACACCGCTGAAATATCGTTCATACCGATACGCCTTGTTGTACGACCTGCATGACGTACGTTACAGTTGTATTTCTATGTTTAACGCAAACTCTAACATTTCCGCCTTTACGGTTTACTGCATAAGACGCATCGTCATCGAGAAAAAAAAAATGAAAAAATAAAAACGAAAAACGCGAGTTCACTTGGCTAACACAGACAGACAGTCCACCTACTTTATTTTTTTCGATGGCGAGCTATGAATATGCAACACTTTTTCTCGAAGCATGGCTCCTAGCTTTCTTCTGAAATTACGTGAGCTTCTACACAGGAAACTAGAGATAGTACTCGCTCATAACATGTCTCTGAACAAGCTGAGGTCAGAATTGTTTTTGAAATGCAAGGTTTTTTTGATTGCCCTGGTAACCCGCTGGCTCGCTATTCTCAAAACGCTAACTCTGTCACTAAACAACAAAACATTTAAAAAATAACTGAAATTTGCCGTTATTGTAAAACGCAACATATTTTACACAATTTTTTCTTAAAGAAATATCCTATCCCTCAACTGAATATGGAAAGAATACTGATGGATAAAGAGTTTGCTGACGTTCAAGTGAAATTTGCCGTAAATGTGTTTTTCAATACCGATCGGTATACCGATACGCCTTGTTGCACGGCCTGCATGACGCACGTTACAGTTATATTAATTGTGAACGCAAACTCACTTCAGCCATTTCCGATTTCACAGTTTGCTGCATAACGACGCCTCGTTATCAACCAAAAAAAAATTGAAAAAATACTAACGAAAAACGCGAGTCATACACATTTGCTCAAAGTAAGGTCCCAAACTTTTGACTGAATTTGGAAACTAAAGCGACTTCTGACATGCTGATACATCGCTCGTGTGTCACCAACTAAAAGCGCAAAGATTACAGACTGAAGAGTTGTAAGAAACCACAACCTCGCTAACATATTTACAACTTCAAAAAAACTCAGAACTTCGATTTTAATTTACTTTCTGCAGCGTAGAGATTTATTGCATAACGAGAATCCTTTCATTATTCTAGGAGCGCTAGCTCGCCCCCATTTCCTTTCTTCCGGTTTGCTGCTTGAGGAGAGCTCATCACTAAACTTTAAAAAACTACGAAAATACTTGGTGAATTTTACCGTAATTGTAAAATGTAACTTGAACATTTTTTAATACACGTTTGTTAGAAGCAAGGCTCCGAGCCCTCAACTAAAATCATAGAGAGCGTGCTGATAGAACAGTCGCACGTTTGCTCAAAGCAACGTCAACTAAAAGTGGAAATAAAACTGATGGAGAGTAACAGCAACTAATGTCACACTCTTGAGGTTTTAATTTACACGTAAATCCGAGTTAAATTTCCGTTTTTAGCATAGCTGTCTGTAGCCAGTCTTCAATGACTATGACCCTTTTCCGATGTTTGCCATTGAAGACGCGTGCGAACGACAGAGAGAAACCCTTTATGACTTTATGTCGTCACAACCCCGCAGGCGTGCAAGTGTCACCTTCTTCGTTGCTGTTTGCGATCACGTGACTATGGCGACCACGATTATTGTGCGTACCCTCCTGATATAGCCCCACCACCCCACCTTCAATTTTCTGATCACTTTTCTCTGATTCCGTTGATCTGGGCGTAAAATAACTTGATGGTATTTCCACTAGTTTCATCTAAGCACCAACCTAAAATCAGCGACGTATCTAGGGTACGGCAGCCATGGCTCGTACTCTGTGCGCCGTTTAGAGAGAGGGCGCAAAAATTATTTATTCGTGAAACGTTTCATCAAAATAATACTAAATTGGAAATAATTGAAATTCGTATTATAACTTGAATAATAACGTAGAAATATCTCAATTCAACAACATACATTAAAAATTGTTGATAATAAATGAAGCACAACCGTTACATCGTTTTGCTAACACCGGTTGTTTGTCATTTATTATCAACATGAGTTTACCTGGTGGCAATCATGCACTATTTACATTAAAAATTGTCAGTCAACGATTAAAGGGCGTATTTTTGAAACTTTGTCGCGCGTGCCATTCTACGTAAATACTGCCTAAAATACTGGTTATCGACCAGTGGGCCATGGCCCGCTGCTGAGCCATAGAGTCATTTTCAAGTGGGCCAAAAGTCGATTAAAAATTACTATGGTTATTGAAAAGTTTAGTTTCATTTGTGTCATTACAGTCAAATTTTTATTGTAGTAGCAATGAATGATACTGCTGCTTTTCATACTAATTACTGAAGTGAAATTATTTATTTTTGCAAACAGATTCTTGTTTTTCTTGTAGTTTTTTCCTTGCATGAGAAAGTTGGACCACAATGGTTTTATGCAACGAAAGTGGGCCACGAAAGAAAAAGGTTGAGAACCACTGGCCTAAAATAAACAGAATAAAACAAACAATTCAGAACGTCACTTGGGCAATGAAATTCCAAAAACTACTGAAATTTTAAGCTAAATATGGGCTATTTATTATATAGTTTGCTCAGAGCAAGGTGCGGGCGCTCTCAACTAAAAGTTAAAATGATTGACGTGCAGATAGATGAGTTGCTAGCGACCAGTGCCCCCCGCAAAAAGATATGTGTCGCCGTTCATATAAGTTACAAAAGCAAAGTCCTAAGCCCTCAATTGCAAGTTGCAAGTTTGCTCAAAGCAAGGTCCCGATATCTCAACTAAAAGTGGAAAGAGTACTGATAAAAGACTCACAAGCAACTAATGACAGCTTTTTGAGTTTATAATAACACATAAATCTGAGTTAAATTTCCGATTTTAGCATAGCTGTCTGCAACCAGTCGTTAATAGCGGTGACTCTTTTCCGATGTTTTCTATTGAGAACGCGAGCGAACGACAGGAAGACATTTTATGTCGTCATAAAATGATTGTTGAATCGTACAGGCGTGCAAGTGTCACCTCATACGTTGCTTTTTGCGTTTTTGGTACCCCTATAGTATGCAAACCAAGATGGCGGACACCGAAAAGTAGTATGTGTACCTGGTTGGGGTTAGGCCTTAATTTTAGGTATAAATACTACGGGAGTCATTTGGCTAGTCCCCGAACTCGTAATAGAACTAAAATAAGAAAAATTGGAATAAAATTATGGCCTAACCTGGTACACATACTACTTTCCGGTGTCCGCCATCTTGGTACGCATACTTCAGGAGTACCCAAACAAGCGACCCAAGGGTACTTTTCGGTGACCCAGTTTTTGGTCACGACCCATAGGTTGGAATACACTGGTGGAACCTTTAGCACGCATCTTTTTCGACCTCCCATTAATTCAGTGGTTCCCAAATCGCAACCCGCGGGCCAATTAGAGCCCGCGAAATGATTTAATATGATCCGCCGAACTTGAGTGGAATAGTTTAACACTTTATATGTTATCTCATGTTTACGTTTTATATACGCAAATTGTTACGTCATTGTAACAGTTTAAGCACGTAACAATTCAATTATACCGGTACCGACATCATCCCCTTGCGGACGATCCCTAATTCCGACCCGCGAATATCCTTCCGCTTCTAATTTTGCCCCCCCCCCCCCCCGCTCAAGCCACATTTTTCCTCGCCTTAGTCTTGCAATTTCGTCTATTTAACCTCAATCCGACACTCCAGTTCGTTTCGTCACACTACATATTGATACCTATTGATTTGGTGGTAGATAATAAATAATTAAAAATTGCAGGGGATTACCCTAAAAGGTGAATACGGTTCACTGATATCTTGAGGGAGTAACGATTCGTGAAAAACGACGTCATAATAAAAAATGTGACGTCATAGTAAATGAAGCGGAACCGCCTCCCATCCCCCATATCCTAACCGAATATAAGCTATTCGTATTTATAATATATAGAATGAGGAAAGTGAGGCTAGGAGCATACCCAGGGTTGGGGAACGTCCCCCCTCTCCGCTCTTTTCAAAAAATGCATTTTCCTGTTTCATAAATAGCAATTTTTCGTAGTTTGAAACGCTTTTTAAACCCTCAAAAGACGTTTTCCGGACCGCTAGCTTATACCGTCTAACTTGGCAATTAAAAATTTTTGAACCCTCTTCAGAAATTTCTTGGACACGCCCCTAGCCCCACCTCTGAGTGGATCTGATTCTATCTTAGGTTATGTTGAATCATATTTTTCTTTAAAAATGTGAAAAAAAAATTCTGTGAGCAATTTTACGTTGCTTGAAACGGTTTTTAGAGCGTTTTCGTCCCACGATTTCTGGAAAAGCTAACTGTTACAAACTGACTTGGAAATTAGAAATGTCATAACCCTCCTTCCTTCGAAAATTCTCGGTTAACATAATTTACCTCAACTTGAGAAAACAGTACAAAATAAACAAGATCGGGCGAATAATGGTGGTGGGGCATTAACCTACCTTCACTTATGGGTTTTCAATGGCGCTTCCGAAGTATGCGAACCAAGATGGCGGACATCGGAACGTAACATGGGTAACAGGTTAGGGTTAGGCGATAATTTTTTCCCAATTTTCCTTATTTTAGTCCTATTATCAGTTCGAAGACTAGCCAAGAGCCTCCCGTAGTATTTATACCTAAAATTATGGCCTAACCCTAACCTAGTACACATATTACATTCCGATGTCCGCCATCTTGGTTCGCATACTTCGGGAGCACCTTTTCAAGTGTCCTGAGAATCTAAAATACTACTCTGTATGAAACAGAAAAATACTTTTGTTACATTTCAAAAGAGGGGGGACCGGGCCCATACACTGACTACGCTCTGACTTAAATTACTTGCCCCAGTCTAATATAAACACGAATCGCTTATAATCGGTTACGCCCTTAACTAAACAAATTGAGTTTTTAATAGTGTAAAAAGTATGTATGACACAGAAAAATGTTTTTTTTTAAAGAGGTGAAGCGGGGGTCCGGCCCCCAACCTTGACGACCTACGACCTACGACACTGTCCTTAGTTAGGTCAATCTAATCTTAGTTCCGATATTCGGTTACGCTTGAAACTAGAAACATCCTATGACTTTAAAAATATATTATGTGTGGAAGGCGTTCAACTAGGAATATTGATAGAATCGCCCCTTCATATTGCTATAATAAATAAACGTAAATCAGAGTGCAAAATTAAGTTAAATCACTATTAAATTTAGCCCTAATCGTCCATTGCTCGTCCAATTTGGACATATGGATATTTTATTTCATATAAAATTTATTATTAGTAATATTAGCGTTGAATTTTCGATTCTGCAATTCTTGATTTACTACGAAATCAAAGTTAATTCGACGAAATTTTCAAATAATTTTATCAATAGTGATTCATTGATTGTGCGCTCATAATAAGTACTCGTAATACTTTGAAAAAAATTGCAAAATTTATTGAAATTTCAACTTAATTTAAAGATGTTATATATATGTTATTACTTATATATAGCCTGAACATAATCTATTTTAATCTATTAATACAATATAATAACGTCAAAAAGCGTTTAAAAATACGATTTTTTTTATTTATTTTTCTGATGTATTTGGGTAACAGGTTATTACATTGCATTGGAATTATCTTTGCTGTTGATCGATATCCTCACTAATTACTGCGCTGTGATTAATTATCGGTTGGGTTCACTCAAGACTGAGTGTCTATTCTCTAATCCAGGGCTTTTCAATTATTTTACCGAAGATCCGCATACAAAACTTCAAAATTATTTGGATCCGGTGTTTCCAGAGATTATATTTCGGCATCCTTAAACGCACACTTCCTCGGCCGGCTAATGATTATCAGCTAATTAAGATTGTTTATTATGGTGTTATAGTTCTTTTCATTTATATTCAAAACAATGAAAGTGATTTCATAAAATGAAATTTTAATAGTGAGGCTAATGATCCAAAATAAAGAATTAGAGCGGTCCGAATCGAATACTCGAAAGGTCCGGATTCGGACCGCGGTCCGCCAGTTGAGAAGCCCTGGACTAAACCAGCGTTTCTCAAGCTTTTTTGTCCCCAAACACCTGTGCTTTTTATTTTTGCCTCGCGGAACACCAAATAATCAAAAGGTAATGGCACTCCCGTTGTATGTGAACCAATATTGCGGACACTGGAACGTAGTATGTGTAGTGTAGTGTACCAGGTTAGGGTTAGGCCATAATTTTATTCCAATTTTTCTTACTTCAGTTCTATTTAAGGAGTAGCCAGTGACTCCCGTAGTATTCCTACCTGAACTTATGGCCTAACCCTAACCTGGTACACATACTACGTTCCAGTGTCCGCCATCTTAGTTCACATACCAGAATAAACATACCAGGTACCCGAATAGAATGCGACTATCGCTTAGCTATGCAGTAATAAATACAACGGGCGAAACGACAAAATTCCAACGAAGCGACAATAGCAAATAACATTTTGTATTTTTGTCCATGCAAGCGACTTCTATAACATAAACTGTCGTATCGGATGTTATGCCTAATGGGGAAAATCTGTGTGTTGACAAGGGCCACACAAAACCCCATTGAGGGCCGGATTGTGGCCCGCGGGCCGCCTGTTGCACACCCCTGCTATATACATACCGTGGGTTCTCATAGTAAAACTTGACAACGGTAACATCGAAATGTGACAACAAGGCTGTATATTATCTATAAGTTCTAATAGCTGACGCCTTTTTTAATTACCGCCTGTTGCCACAATTTGAATATTTTTCAAACACAGAGCAGCGAATACATCCGAGTCATTGAATTAAGTAATTAAATTTCCATTCCACTCCCTAACCTGCTGTCCATACGGCAGCCCAATAGCATTGTGTGGAGGAGGCCATTTAAACAGCGATTGGTACCATATATATCCATCCATATTACCATCCTGCTGTCAATACGGCGGTCCAACAGCCTTCAGGTATGGACTATGTATCCATATCTTCCAAACATCTCAAACCCCCAAAGATCTTTCACAAACGGGTAAAAAATAACTTACCACCCCCCAAAAACTCAAAAAATTGCCAAAATCTACCCGAAACTCTCAAAAATTCTACAAAAACGCCTAAAACTGCTAAACTTCAACTAACAACGACCAATCTTGCCCGAAATTTGTTGCACAAGACTTGCCAACGTGGCTTCGATGTTTACATCAAAACATTAACGGAATTACTAACCGCAATGTTTATCTAAATGTGTATTATCCGATTGGCATCGCTTTTTGAAAAGCCCAAGGCTGAAAGTGTGTTTTCATTACAGGGTCATCATACTCGCAAAATACTCGAAAACAAAAACACAAAAACGCGAAAAAAAAACACCTAAAACTGCAAAAAAACTCATAAAAAAAGATGCGAATCCACCTAAACCCAGTGTAATGTATATCTAAAATGTCTATTATATGATTACCGCCGTCCTTTTTAGGGCCTATGGCGTAAACAAACTCATAAAATTGCGCAAAAACCAGCTAAAATTACAAATAACTCATAAAATATGCACAAAAACACTAAAAGCCCAAAAAAATCTCACTAAGACGTAAAAATGTGCAAATACACATAAAACCAATTCAACGTATATCTAAAATAGTCAATATATGATTAAAACCGTCTTTTACAGGTTTGACAACAGACTAATACTCGGCCAGTCCAGACGCAGTTCGGATGGCGCTCCGGAAGTATTCGTACCAAGATGACGCACAACCTGAACAACTCTAACCTGGTACGCATACTATGCTCAGGTTGTGCGCCATTTTACTACGAATACTTCGGGAGCACCGTCGGGCTGCCAACTTTCATTAATGGATCTTTTGTAGAAAGCCACCGCCAAAATACCACACCGCTCAAAATGAGGAAACTAGTAACTGTTCAGTTAGAATTTTGGGGCTCCCGAAGTATGCGAGCCAAGATGGCGGACATCGGAATGTAATATGTGTACTAGGTTAGGGTTAGGCCATAATTTTAGGTATAAATACTTCGGGAGGCTCTTGGCTAGTCTTCGAACTGATAATAGGACTAAAATTAGGAAAATTGGAAAAAAAATATCGCCTAACCCTAACCTGTTACCCATGTTACGTTCCGATGTCCGCCATCTTGGTTCGCATACTTCGGGAGCACCAGAATTTTTATTTATTTATTGTTACCCTCTTTCTGCGTTCTGTCCAAATGACGACCATGGCTGCCGTACCTCAGATCAGCGGTTGGCAAATTACGGCGCGCGGGCCAGATCTGTCCCACCAAAAAGATTCATCCGGCCCACTTGTTCGTGCTAAAATTACGACTATAAAATATCGATGAATATAACGTCATAATGACTCTGATTGTTACATTGAGCTTTTTATTATAAACGTTAGCCTAGCTGTTTTAAATAAACTATTTTTATTCATTGTTTCATTTTGATCCCTCGGGCCCAGTAACCAAGAGTATTTATTATCTGTAACTGGCCCACTCAGAAAAGTAATCGCTCATCCCTGCCCCGTATAGATAAACATATTAGCTTTTTAGCCATGTGTGTACACGGTACACTAAACCACGGCTACTCAACTGGCGTACCGCGGTCCGAATCCGACCCTTTTAGGTATTCGATTCGGACCGCGCCTAATTATTATGAGCAAATAATGTGTTCTGGTTCAAAGTAAACACAGACGATAAATTGAAACTATTTGCTTTTAAACAAACCGTTGAAATAACTTTAATTCCTAAGTTAATTTTTTGTGACAAGATATTATTAAGAAAATAATTTGCTTATCGTGTACACCAGGGACACTCTTTTGGGTATTCGATTCGGACTGCGCCTAATTCTTTATTTTGAATCATCTGCTCCACTTTTGAAGTTTTCTTTTATGAAATCACTATAGATTTAAATATATATGGAAAGAACTAAAATACCATAATAAACAATCTTGATTAGCTAATAATCATTAGTCGGCCGAGGAAGTGCGTGTTTTAAGGATGCCGAAATATAATTTCCGGAAAGACCGAACCCAAATCTTTTTAAAGTTTTGTATGCGCATCTTAGGTAAAAATAGTTGAGTAGCCCTGCTAAAAACAATAGCGTACCTCAGTCTCTCGTTCCAAATGTGTTCAAGTCCTGTTTTCGACCAGTTTTGTTTGCTGTTGTCGTGAGGTTTGATAAGGCGACTTGCAGGTTACTTAAGTTCAGTTGAAATGTTGACAATAACGCATAATAACAGCACATAAGCTTAGCCTGTTTGTTTTCAAAGCGATTTTGCGGCATTTGCAAGTGAGACACAAACTCGTACGTCTTTTTCAACACTATTTTGCTCTATACTTGTCATCCACAGCTAACACTGCGTTTTTCGGACACCCCCCCCCCCTCCCATTTGAAATGTAAAAAAATAACAATTTTTCGAAGCTTGAAACGCTTTTTAAAGGCAATTAAAATTATGCCCCCCCCCCACCACTCCTCTGAAAATTCCTGGCTAAGCCCCTGTGGCTACGATCTTGACTCATTAGAACGAAGACCCGAATGCGGGAACTAGTCTGTCCTAGTGATATGGGCGATGATAACACACTCATATGGGTGTGTATAAGAATGGGCCGACGAATCCTTGAACCATGAATCTTCTGTTCTTCAAAATTGTTACGGCGTCATAATTTGAGTTTGTGTCGTCATTTTTGTCTATAACTATATTCATGCTTAATTATTAGACTCCAGCGAGATTTCTATTACACACTAATTTACTAATATACTGTCATATTTGCGCACAACTTACTAGTATTTAAAATTTCTGCATTGTCCCCTCTAACCCACTTTCCCCCATCCCCCTACGCCCCCAAATTCAACATTTCGGGACCAATGAGATTGACTTATCTGAAGTGGGATTATTGCTAGTGCATTTATATTCGATCGTTACGCTACAGCCAACTTGATGTTGATTGGCCTGCGGTGCGGAAGTAAACAAGTAAGTATCGACACATGGATGAGATGTCTGTTTTGATAAATTAACTGCACACAGTTTTGTTTGTATTTACGACCGATATTTGCGAACTGCCTGTGAGTTGAAACTTACCAGAATTTACCGGTTTCAACCGGTTTTAAGTGATTAAAATTTGTTTTTGAGTAGAATACTTTGGGGGTGTGATGGAAGTGTGATGGGGGCGTTGTCGAGATTAAAGAAAACACGAGAAGAGGGCTTTTTATTTGTTGAAAGTCAAATACCCATGGGTCCGTTTTGAGTATGTCGACGTGTAGGCTTTTTAAAATGATTTAGTCAAAGCAATGCAAATCGCACAGTGGCGTATCATGACTCGTGCAATGGCTGCTATTTGGAGAGGGTCGCACAAGTTTTACGCGTGAAATGTTTCATTGAATTTGAAATAATTAAAACTCGATTTTTACGTGAACGATAACGTATAAGTACAGAGGCGTAGCAATGGGGACGCTTGGGTTTAAGGGTCGGACCCCCTGCCCCCCTTTTGCCAGTATCTTAATTCTACAACAGTCGTCAAAAAGTGTCAGTCAACGATCAAAGGGACGAATTTTTAAACTTTGACACGGGGGCCATTTTACGTTTTAAAGTACGGTAATTCAAATGTGTGCTTTTTATATATTTATAGCTTATACAATTCAGAGATGGAAGATAATAAAGATTAAATTGTTTCATCGGGCTTCCGTTCCGCCAAAAAGGTTAAAAACCACTGGCTCAGGGCTTTATTTAGAGCGAAAGACATGCGTATAGCTCACAAAAAGTTTATGCTTGTCTGAAGCCTTTTTTGGGAGCATTCAAAAAACTCAAATTCGAAAAACTCATGAACGTTTCTTATGTATATCCGAAATCGTTTAGTTTAATTTAAATCTTTATCAGTTTTTTCAAAAACTTATCAAGAGCGAAATTGCGCGGTATTGCTCACAAAAAAAAACATGCTCGTCTGAAGCCTTCCGTGGAGCGGAGCGTTTACTCATAAACGATTCCTATGTATATCCGACATCGCCTGGTTTAATTTGAATCAATATCTGCTTGTCTAATAACACATTAAGAGCGAAAAACTATGCGTCGCCACTTAGAACTAAAGAAGACTCATTTAACAACCAACGGCCACTGAAGTCGTGGTATAGCTTGCAAATATTTCTAGGCTTGTCTGAAGCCTTGTTTCGGGCGCAATCGTAATTACTCACAAAGATAACGCCAACGTCTAGTTCAATTTAAACAATTAACTGCTTGTTCAAGTCTTATTAAGAGCGAAATTACGCGGTATAACTCACAAAAAAAATTGTATACTTGTCTAAAACCTTCTTTTGGGCGCAATCGAAATTAACTCATAAACGATTTCTAAGTACATCCGATTCGTACCCCAAGTTTAATTCAACTCATTAATTGCTTGACTGAGACTTTATCACGGCACAGCTTACGAAAACCTATGTTTCGTAAAGAATTGTATTTGGTAATCATACGCATAAAGATTACTCCCTATATTCGACTTTGCCCAGTTAATTCATAAACGATTCATGGGTGTATTCTACATCATCTAGTTTAATTAAAAATTTAAATTTCTAACTACTTGTCTGAAGCCTAATTAAGATCGAACTCGCGGTATAGCTCACCAAAAATTCTATGCTTGTGTAAAGCGCGGTTGTAAATTTACTCATAAAAGATTACAATGAAGGCAACGGGCAAAATAGCGAACGAGTCAACGAAGCGATTAGATCATGAAACGTATTTTTACCCAAATGAGCGGTTTTTTTAATATAAATTGTCGGATTACGATTTTATGTAAAATGGGTAAAAATCTGAGCCTTTACAAGGGCATCACTAAATTGTTTGGCGAGACGGGTTGTGGTTGTGGCCCGCTGGCCCTCTGTTGCGCACTCCCGGTTTAGTTTAATCTAAATCAGGGGTGTGCAAAGTGCGGCCCGCGGGCCAAATGCGGCCCGCAAGGGAAAATTGTGCGGCCCGCGGGCCAAATGCGGCCCGCAAGGGAAAATTGTGCGGCCCGCGGAGGCAACTGAATAGCAGTTTGAAAATTTTTAATATTAAAAGATATAATAGCTAAATGAGTTTTGGTTCCAGCCTATCAGTTGATGTTGTCTAAATCGAACCTAGAATAAGATTTGACAGCAAATTATTTGGAAATGAAACTTGGCGCATTTTACTGAAAACTCCTCAATCAAGTTACTTCCCACATTTGAAAAAGTCATGGCTTCAAATATGGCACTTTTCGGTAATATATTTTTGTTCTAAAATGGGCGTCGCATCGAATTGCTAGCACTTCCATTTAAGCAAATTTGGATACAAGTAGTCGGGAAAAGAATCCAGCAGCAAATTTCTCACTGAATTCGTTTAAATTGGGTGCAACAATATATTTCTTTGAATTACAGTTCTAAGAACTTAATGCGTTTTAACTCATCATTTCTGTAAGGACCATGAGATCAATGACAAAAAGACACCATTTTGTGTCTGCAACTAATAGAAAGCCTGTGTGAAATGTAGGTGCGGCCCGCGGTTTAACCAGGTTATTGATATTTGACCCCCCTGCGAAAAAGGTTGCACACCCCTGATCTAAATCATTAACCTCTGTCCAAAGACATATTAGAAGCGAAATTACGTGGTATAGCTCAGATATCGACTTTCCTCTCACGAATACACTGACGAATATGTTAAAAAACAACTCGAGAATCCTACCGCTAATTTGAACTAGTTAACTATTTTCGTACATGGGCTGGCAATCGAGAGATCAGCCGTCGATCGCCTTATCGGCTTTCCTCTCTGTAGAAAAATGACCAAAAGTTTGTAACTGGTTCAATATTTTCTTATTTCCCTACGCGACCTGAGATTCGTAACTAGACAAGAGATAGTGACACATAATTAATCTGTCTTATCGGCTCACCCTTCTCATTACACAAAGTTCCGTATCGAAGATTAAAATTCCGTATAGATAAAAACTGGCAACTCGACGAAAGGCCGTGGACTCAATTGAGATCGAAAATTCTTAGCTGTAGAACAAGAGTATGTTCTATTCAAAAAACACTTTGAAAATATTTGGATGGGACGTAAATATTTAAAATCAAGAAATGTAAATATCCAAAATACCGCGGTAAAGATTAAATCTAGTAAATATTTTTATTTTCAATAAGCTTCACGCCCCCTCAAAAAAATTGACTATGCCCCCCTCATGGGGCGCGCCCTACCGTCTGAGAAGCACTGCTTCAGAACAAATATGAAAATCCTGTTTCGACAATACACACACGGAAGTCTCTTGAAAAAGACGAACGCAAAAATAAAGCGATCGGGGTTGCGAACTTTTAAAAGATCGGGTACGAATTCGTAAATTTGATAGCTTAGTTATACTTGCTTCGTACGTGTATACTGTTTCATCGACCCCCACCCCCCCCCCCCCCCCCCCCCCCCCCCCCCCCCGACCCCGAAAAAAAAATTTAATCCCCTCCTGGAAACTATAGACCAGGGGTGTGCAACAGGCAGCCCGCGGGCCACAACCCGGCCCGCCAAGACAATAAGTGTGGCCCTTGTCAACACTCAGATATTTTCCCACTAAGCATCAAATTCTAACCTGGCAGTTTATGTTTAAAAAAGCGCACACACGGGTTAAAATCCATAATTTTAAGTCTTTCGTCTTTTTGCCTTTATTACTGCAAGACTAAGCTATAGCTTTTTGTGGTGAGAAATGTTTAATTCATTGTGTACCCGAAAGATATTGAATTTTTTTAATTGCCCGGCTAGATGTCAGAAGTTGGTTTTATGGCCCGCCGACAAAAAATGTTGCACACTCCTGCTATAGACTAATTACTGATACATGACATGAGCTGCCAACCGAGAGAGCACAGCCGTCGGTCGATGTATACGCTTTCCTCTCTCTAGAAAATTGAACGAAATCTTGTAACTCGTTGAATATTTATCTACCCGACCAAATAGTTAAAAAATCTAATCGCCCCCCGTTCCCCTCACCCCAACCACCTAGTAAAACATGAAAATTTAGTAGAGATGAGAACTGGCAACTCGACGAGAGGCAGTAGACTCAATTATGATCGTGCCTTCTAATCGACTTTTTTTTCTCCATGATAAGCTTCACGCCCCTCAAAAGATTGTCTACGCCCCCTTGTGGGACGCGCCCTACCGTTTGAGAACCACTGCTCTGGAACAAATACGAAAATCCTGTTTTGACAATACACACACGAAAGTCTCTCTGAAAAAGCGCGACGGAAAAATAAAGCGATCGAGGTTGCGACGTTCTTATATACAATGGATTAGTTCGTTCGAGGTTCATGTCGGTTTCTTAATGCTCTTAATTTTTTCTGGTTGTGCCTGTACTTATGTATGGACCATACGTGTTCGTTTACTAACTAAATGAAGCAGATAACAAATAAGTAAACAATGACTGTCATAATTTGCTTCCTGTCTGAATTATCCTATGACATTTATGGCCATGGATAAATAGTTCCATTTATCTTAGAATGTATGACTCAGCTTAAAGAAATACTAATTATTTATCGGATGTGATTTATGCTCGATTGAGCGCTTTCCGCTAAATATCATCGAAAATTATAATTTCGGGTAATAAGAGGGCGTATAAGTTGAGCTGGGTTATTGCATTAATTATAATAAACTTAACTTAGCGTAGGAGTGTACGACATTTTTTCTACAGCCGGTCGCAATTCGTTTCTGTAAAACAGTGGTTTCCAACCCACGACCCGCGAGCCAATCACGGCCCACGTTACAATTTAATATGACCCGCCGAACTTAAATCAGATAGTTTAACACTTTATGTATTTTTTTTTGCGTTTCATATACCGCATTGATACGTCGTTGTCACAGTTTAAGCGCGTTTATATTCGTTTATATAACAATTAAATTGTGCCGGAATCTAAAATATAAGTACCGGTTTTGGTATCGGCTCATTGTGGGCGCTGCCCTGCTCCCGACAAGCGAATATCCTTTCTCTTATGATTTTAACCCCCCCCCCCCCCCCTCCGTCAATTAACTTAGGAATCACAGGGAATCGCTGCTGTATAAGGACAACGACCGCCAGCGATGTCGAGATCTTCCATGAGTTTGGTATGTTCAATTAAAGAATCGATTTTTACGGGTATGTCTCAGGAGCGGGCAAGGCTTTTGTCCATCTAGACTGACGGGCCAAGTGAGTGTGACGTAAAAGTTACATTTTATGAACAATATTTACAGTGTTACAAGAAAAAAATGCCGAAAATAATAAGCCTCGTGTCCAAACTAAATTTAAACGAAATCTTAACAAATTCCTTGAGCTATTTTTTAGCTGAAAGATCAAAATTAGTTACCTCCATATTGGTACACACACTTCCGGAGCGCCCAAAATTGGCATTTCTCCTCGGGCCGTACAATTTATCTTTATGGGCCGCATTTGGCCCGCGGGCGGCAGGTTGCACACTTCTTCTCTAACATAATCTAATATAAAGAGAATCAAAGCAACAGATCAGATGGCGGTGCGAAAACTGAACCGAACTTAACAAATATGAAAAAATAAATAAGTAAACAATGACTAACATAATTTGCTTCCTGTCTGAATTATCATCTGACATTTATAGCCGTGAATAAATAGTTCGATTTACCTTAGAATTAAGTGTGATCTGGTATAAACAAATGCTAATTATTTATCGGAAGTGATTTATGCTCGATTGAGCGCTTTCTGCTAAAAATCATCAACAATTCAACATCAACGAAAAGCGCTCTTCTCAAGACTTTCGATAAATAATTAGCATTGATTAATACCAGATCACACTTAATTCTAAGATAAATCGAACTATTTATCCATGACCATCGATGTGAAATGATAATTCAAACAGGAAGCAAATTATGTTAGTCATTGTTTACTTATTTGCCAACTACTTCATTTATTTAGTAACCAAACAGGTATGGTCCATATAAAAATACGAGATTCACCAGAGAAAATCGAGGTTCGGAACCCTTTTAAAATGTGAAAAAAAAATTTGGTGCTCCAGAAGTATGCGCACCAAAATGTCGCACAACCTGAATCCTAACCGGTACACACATACTATGTTCAGGTTGTGCGCCATCTTGGTGCGCATACTTCTGAAGGTCCAAAAATTCTTTGTCATACATAGCAATTTTTCGTAGCTGGAAACGCTATTTAGACCCTCAAGACCAGAGTCGGCCAACCTTTTTGGCCGACGGACCATATTTAGTTTACTATTAATTGCGCGGGCCACTCAACATGGTAATTATATTCTAGTTTTGCTACATTGACTAAATGAAAAAACAAACAAAACCTTCGCACCAAACTTTCTCAATGATAAGAACAATAAAAAAAAACGAAGATACAGTAAAGTCAACAAAGTTTTTTCTACACGTAGACTATTTAGTGTGAGGTTTGGCACTGTTTTTCGCTAACAAGTTTGTCAATATTCGATGAAAAGGACGATGTAGCAATGCGAAGCGAATTTTCCAAATGACTGTCAGAAATTAGTGATCTCAGAGGGAATTTGACTTGGTTCATCTGTGAAAAAACTTGCTTGTACGAGTACATGCTGCCAAATTATGAGGTCATTAAAACTGCCATTCTGCCCAAGTGTGTAAGCTACTATTTATGTATCGATTTCTTCCAGTTGGTGATGGCACTCATGGCTCGTTTGAAAGGGCTAGCAGAGCGAATTTCAGGAAAATAAACAAATTGTTTGTATCAAATCTTCATATTAACTACATCACTCGAAAAATAAAAGTTTTACTCAATTTTTTATTTTTTTCGAAAATACAGCGTGGGCCACTCGAAACTCCTCGACGGGCCACATGGGGCCCGCGGGCCACGGGTTGGACGACCCTGCCCAAAACTCTTGTAAACCCCTTGACCCGCTAGCAGTTACGTTCTAACTTGGCAATCAGAAATTAGTTTAGAGCCGTGTTCTGAGCGAAGGCACGTAACAAATATAAAAGTGCAGCCGAAAATTGGCTTGCATCACTTATGTCACTGAATTGACTAGTGTTATGTCTAGTTGAGGCAACCAGCGAAGTGTAATGGTGTGCTTGGCAGTCTTAATTATTATCTGGCTTTCTATCTTTTTGGTCGGAAATATATGCTGACAATATAGGCATCATAGAAAACTAAAAATCGAATGCGGATTCTATTAGCCTGGGATGACTATGTCTGATAACTATGTGTTTGCACAATAAAAGTGTTTGTTTTGTATTGCACTGTTTACCTATTCTTGGCACTATTATGGCCCGCGAACAATGAAAAAATAAATTTGTGGCCCGCGAAGTGGACAACCTTGGATCACCCTGGTCTAAAACGTAGTGACACATATTGGCAGCACATATCGTAAATCAACTTGCTTATTATGTGTCGAATAAGCGTCAAAAATACATTTCAACTGTCTTACATACTTTAATAATATATCGCAATTACAAAATGCAAGGCAATTTTCGGGTGCACTTTTATTTTGTGAGTTTTAACTGCTATTGATGGGTAAACCAAACTTTGATGATATGATATAGGAAATATTTTTTTTTTAATTTCAAAAGGGGGTTTCCGACCCGCAACCCCCTCTGGGTACACCCCTGACAGTTTACTATTACATATCAGCTGCTTCTTACACGAACCCTTGTTCTGAAAACTAGCGAAAAAAATCGCAACCCGAAAACCCTTCGACACAGCGGATGATCATCCATGCCACAGCGGAACTATTCAATTAGGGATTTGAATAACTAATATGCAAATTAGGTCAAATTACTTATTACGTCATGGAGCGTATCAAAAATAATCTAGTACATGAGACATTCTTTAATGAGATTATTTGCGCACTAAGAAGCCTTTAGGGCGCATGTGAACAACCTACGGCCCGCGAACCGAACCCGGCCTGTTGGGTAATTCAATCTGGCCCGCCTGATGCTTCCACAACCAAACTAAAACCAAATTTTGATGTTTAAGCTAAAAATAACTCGAGGAATTTGTTGAGATTGCGATTAAATTTAGTTTCGACACGAGGTTTATTGTTTTTCATCTTTACTTTGTAACACTGTAAATATCGTTCATTAAATGTGCTTTTTACGTCGCACTTTCATGGCCCGCCAGTCTGGGTGGGTAATTTTTTTTTGGCTCTTGGTCCAAAATCATTGTCCACCCCTGCTTTAGGGCAATTATAGAAACTTGCCTTGGTGAAACATATTTAATTGATAAAAAATATTTACGATTCATTCAGAACTCTCTCTCTTAGTAATTACGCTCTCAAGAATCTAATATCGCCTCCTTAAAACTTAATTTAGCGAAAAAATCATTTCGCAATTAGGCAGAATTTTTCACGCATGATTGAACATTTTAATCATTCTACTGCTGACCGATCGATAAACTTCTAATTCAAAGGTTATTCGGGGTTCAATACTTAGCTTCAAGAATCATGGCGCGTGGAGCAGAAATCATTTGAAATTTGCGACAGAACATCAGTTTCTTTATTTTATTAGTAGAGAAAGAGAGAGATTTATATATTTTTTGGTCAACCAAAAAAACAAACAATGGTAATAATAACAAGAGAGCTATGCTCAAATATATGGACACGTAGCGCCACCCAATGGCAATAATTTTGATGACGTCATAGCAAAAAAAAAAGTAATAGCCTTCTGGAGAAAAATTTTATCTTTAACCACTGAAAATTTCAAAGCAATTGGTCCAGTATTCGAAGAGAAAAGCGATTTTTTAAAAACGTGTCAAAGAACAAGAACAACAACAACAACATAATGTTGGAACGATCGTTATGTTCACTACGTGTCCAATAATATTAATACAATGCAAATTATACAAAATATGCAAGTCAATTCGGTATAGACTGGAGGAAGCGATACGATCATCAAAGTCAGCTTCCAAATTCACTATTAAGATTCACAGTTGGTGTATATAAACCATGTATCATCCGATCTGTTTGACACACAAAACATTTATTTTTAATATATACGTTGATAATAAGACACAAATTCAAAAAGTTTCGGCGTTGATTCTTGAGAACGAAAATTATATATATATACACGAATTGTTGAATTCGGGCGTTGAAGCTTGAAAAATAAAAATATACAGTGTGAACTCGGATTTAAACTTGAAGAGAGATTGCGCGAGACTAACTCCCAATTCTTACTCAATACCGTTACGCTAGTGAATGCGTATATTGCAAGAATGCTGTTGCAGAAATAAAATTGTTGTAAACTACTTGTCTGAAGAAGTCTGATTCTGGTCAGACAAAACGTAACAGAAATACAGTTGTGTTAGTGTGCAGCATGACTCTTGAATTGCGGTTTTGGCTCGGCGGTGTGGCGCATCGTGCTAAGCGTTAGGAATACGCTCGCTACCGCATCTCTGATTACCCTTCATGGGCTCGCAGGTTCGAATCCCATGCGGGGATGATCATGTGCGAGAGGATTGCTGGACTCCTCGCCGCCGTATGGTGGTTTACGTAACCGCTGGTCGGTTACGGCTTCCTCCACTATCAAGTCCATGCTTCCGAAAAAAAAATGTCGCAGAAATAAAATTGTTGTAAACTACTTGTCTGAAGAAGTCTGATTCTGGTCAGACAAAACGTAACAGAAATACATTTGTGTTAGTGTGCAGCAGGGCTTGCATAGTTTATTATTATTATTCATATACATATGACATTAAACCTCTAAACGGCACGGTCCGTCCTGACTGGTAGCCAAACGGGATAACGGTTGAAAACACTTTTACTAACTTACAGAAACATAATAGTGCAGTGCGCCTAGATACCTGAGCAAGCATGGCCTAAAGCAAACATGAGCAAACTACGACCCGCGGGCCAAATCCGATCCGTTGGGTAATTCAATCTGGCCCGCCTGATTCTGTCACAACAAAACTAAAACCAAATTTTTCTGTTTTAGCAAAAAATAGCTCAAGGAACTTGCTGGGATTACGGTTAAATTTAGTTTTGGCACGAGGCTTATCGTATTCCAATTTTGCTTTTGTAACACTGTAAATATTGTTCATAAAATGCAACTTTTACTCCATACCTACATGGGCCGCCAGTTTAGATGTGCAAAATTTTTGGCTGCTGATCTGGAAACCTTCCCACCCCTGATCTAAAGTGTACACTATAAATCAACGGAATGAATTTCACTGACTTGCCATGATAGTGCAGTACGCCTAAATGCCGTTCGACGCCGCCTTTCGCTCAACCTATTCTACAAATGAATTTCAATGTCCAGAGTCGCTTAATTTTCACATTCCCTTAGGAGTTGCGAACGCCTTGATCATTGGAAAAATAATAAACAAACAAAAGTTATTCAATTTTCGACGCGGTAACATATCGACCGCTGCCAGATTAGACACTTGGGAAATCGAAATCTCATTCATGGCAATTTGTTTTAAGCCTTTTCCGATTAATTAACAGAACAGAGCGGAAATCATCGAGATTGATCGACTTCCCAGGTTAAAGGTTAAAATTACAATAAAAATGATGATCGTCTCGTGTAGGGAAACATTAGAACCCCAGCAAAGAAACGGTACACCACTAAACCAGGTCTCAACTTTTTTTGCATCATTTACCCCTTTAGCGAATAAGATTTACCCCCAATATATCCATTGGTGATCATTTATTTAAAATTCGTCAAGCGAAGTATGAGACTTTAGACGCAAAGTTTCTCTATCTCTCTCTTTTCTTACCCCATTTTGTCTGCGAGAGTGGGATTCTGTAAAGAAAGAGCGGTTAAGAAGAGAGTATTGAGGCAGGAGAGTGACGGGAAGAGGTAAGAATGGAAGTTGGAAAGAATTTGACACAATATTTCTCGTAACTAAATAAGTAAATAGATGCAGTTTTTGATTATTTTAAATCTTTTTCACAACAACGAAATTTATCCCTGAGAATGACGAAATTTACCTCCAGGGGTAAAATGACCCCAGGATAAGAAGTGAGTGCCATAAACCGGTGATTTCTATACAAAGAGTAAATTTGGGGATGTGAAGGGTTTCAAAAGGGGTGGGAACCACTGAATTAAGGGTTAAAAACGTCCCCATAATCGCTGATCACCGTGCGCCCCCGGTGAGGCGGGGCATTTAAAATCGAATAGTAAATTATTCGAATCGGTTCAGATGATAATTCCGAAATCCGCCGCCAATTTTTTTCGAGGTACAACACTCATTTTTGCTGGAAGTCCGTCCATTTTTCAAAATGCAATTCTGACATATGACTCTTTACCGTCCGAGTGGGTTATTATGAAACACATTTTCTTATTGTGTTGACAATTCGGCGGAACTGGACTGAAAATAGATTCTATGTTTTCAGTAATTTATGGGACTGGAGGACCTATTACAATAAGAAAGTCACATTCAATGCAAGTATTCGATTCAAAAAATATTCGATTCAATTCTGAAATCAAAAATACACACCCTTAATAATAATAATATGTGTAGTGAACGTTTCTGTTTGAAGCGAAAATCTTTCATTCCAATACTACCTATATATTATATTACATAATATATATCCCCTACAATAAATTACATTACACATACAATTGGAAATCTTACAAGTATTCGAGAATCGAAAAAAATATTCGATTCGATTCTGAAATCATCGGGTATTCGAAAATGCCCATCCTAAGTCACAGTTATTCCCAAACGACGCGACATCCAAAGGCGGGTCAACTAAAGTTTCCTTTGAATCACGTTTTTTTTAAATAATTAAAAAAATGAAAAATGTTGTAACAACCACATGAGAGGAAAACGAACACTTCGTGTCCAATAATCGATAGGAAATTGAAAATTACGCACAACAGTCTGGATAATCGATATCAATTTCAGGAAGTAATCAATCAAATTTCGACACCCACTAGGGGGCGATCAAGTGAATAATGTATCTCACGGGAATTTTCAGCAATCAATGTCATCAGGCCGGAGCTAATTGGTTTATTATGTCGAATTAAAAAAGAGCAAAAAAGGTACTCTTGTAGTATGCGAACCAAGATGGCGGACATCGGAACGTAGTATGTGTACCAGATTAGGCCATAGGTACAAATACTACGGGAGTGACTTGGCCAGTCTATAGAACTAAAATACGGAAATTGGAATAATGTTATGGCCTAACCCTAACCTGGTACACATACTACGTTCCGGTGTCCGCCATCTTGGTTCGTATATTTCAGGAGTACCTAAAAAAGATCGAATATATGACTAAGCCTAATGTAAGTGAATTATGTCACAAAAAAGTGTTACCAAGAGTTGCATAGCCAGGAAGGGGGTTGAGGATCACTCCCCCTTTCTGAAATGTAAAAAAGCATTTTTCTGTATCATATAGAGCAATTTTTAGTAGCTCAAAACGCTTTTTAAGCCTTTAAGTCTCTTAAAAACCCGCATTCACGGTCGGACCTGCTAGAGCTAGACGTTACGGTCTAATTTGACAATTAGAAATTTCAGGACACATTACCCCCTCTCCCCCCTGTTTGAAAATTTCTGGGTACACCCCTGTTACTTGGGATCGGGCCCGGTACAGAACTAAAAAAAAAGGGGGGCTCCCGAAGTATGCGAACCAAGATGGCGGACATCGGGATGTAATATGTGTACTAGGTTAGGGTTGGGCCATAATTTTAAGTATAAATACTACGGGAGGCTCTTGGCTAGTCTTCGAACTGATAATAGGACTAAAATAAGAAAAATTGGAAGAAAATTATCGCCTAACCCTAACCTGTTACCCATGTTACGTTCCGATGTCCGCCATCTTGGATCGCATACTTCGGGAGCACCAAAAAAAGAATTTCTCTATTCTTGAAAATGATTTAAATAAGCTTTGTTCATTTTCCACTAGTTTTTGTTAAAGTTGTTACGTTATTATAGTGCTGACATTAGTTAGACGGGCCAAGTACGGCCCGTTAGGTAATTCGATCTGGCCCGCCTGATGCTGCCACAACCAAACTAAACCCAAATTTTGATTCTGTTGCTATAAATAGCTCAATGAATTTGTTGAGATTGCGATTAAATTCAGTTTTGGCATAAGGCTTATTGTTTCGAATAAGATATCTATTTATTTATATAAGGTATATATTTATTTTGTAGAGTTATCAAAATACAGACGAACGGGGTATTCCACCTTTTCAACTGGGTTACCCGAAGCCAAGGCGCTTCTGCCGTGAAAAATAGTTTGGTGATTTTGAAGATGACCTAGCTGCCCATGTGGTTTCAATGAAAAGTGTTGAACAACGTGCTGTGATAGAAACAGTATGTTCCCCAGCTGTTTGTTTTAGTGAGGGTGTTCCCAAATTCAAGGAGATGGTAGATATTTTGTTATTAGTGATAATACTATTTCGAACGTATAAACATGTGTTATGTATTCGGCATAGGAAAATAAATGGATAAAAACAATCTGCGTTACTGCCACTGCGTTAGTATATTTTCCTGGTGCGTTTAACGTTGTCAAAATGATTCCATTGGTGTATTTTTATGATTAGTCAAACGCTCGAACAGCCAACTAAGACGTCATAACCACTTGAAATTTACACCCACTAAAACAAAAAGACGAGTTCCATCACGCATCCATATACTTTATTCACCTGTAGATATGATATGCGTAAATTGCCCACCTGTACAATGATTAATAAAACAAGAGAGCTATGCTCAAATATATGGACACGTAGCGATGCCACCCAATGGCAATAATTTTGATGACGTCATAGCGAAAAAAAAAAGTAATAGCCTTCTGGAGAAAAATTTTATCTTCAACCACTGGAAATTTCAAAGCAATTGGTCCAGTATTCGAAGAGAAAAGCGACTTTTTAAAAACGTGTCAAAGAACAAGAACAACAACAACATAATATTGAAACGATCGTTATGTCCACTACGTGTCCAATTATGTTCTATTCATACCCCAAGAGAGGTAAGCCGATAATACGTTTTCGGGTACTCCCGTAGTACGTGAACCAAAATGACGGACACCGTAACGTAGTAGGTATGTGTACCAGGTTAGGGTTAAGTCATAATTTCAAATACAAATACTACGGGAGTCACTTGACTTTTACAACAAATATAATACAAATATAATATAAATATACAAATATATTAACAAATATAATTATAGTCAACAACAACAATGTTTTAGAAATCTTTTATTCTATTGTAAAGCGTATTTCCGAAGGTAGATAGAGGGTGCGATGAGCGAGAAAAATAAATTTTAGGAGGGGTGTTCACTCGTCTATAGAGGGTATAGGGTAATCACTGTAACTCACATATGTCAGGTATGGAAATTGTTACGATATCATTTACATATTTTTTCACGGAGAAGAAAGCCGATAAGACGGATTGATTTAAACGCAAACCACGACCTCACGTCTGAATGTTCAGCGCAATGAATTTTAGGAGTCGCAAAAAGTACACTAATTTCGAACAAAGTACTATACCTAATGTACTTTTTCAGACGTTTGATTCGAAATAATATTATCGAATTTAGTGTAAATCTTGAATCTAACAATTTCGAGAAAATACATAGGATCAGAGAAGCGGCGCGCTTGCATAACAATGCCGCATAATTCAGTGATGTAAATCTGTATGAATGTGAGTGTTGTTTTTGTGATGTCAGCTACCAAAACTGATGTAAGATTCATGTAAGACTTGAGCGATTCAACTCAAGACAACCAGGAAACTGATGAATCCCACCTAACTGAATTTCTTCTAAATAATTTGACATAAAAAATGATTCAAGGCGAAGGCGTTCAATTGCTTATTAATGTTCGCCAATGTACGTATGTGCACACCAGTCATAGGATGACGTAGTGAAAACAAAAACCGCCTCGCATTTTAGTTCTTATAAAAATAAGCAGAGTTTAAGCTTACAGGGCAGATTAAGGAATACTCTGAGTAGAGTCGATGGCGCTCCAGAAGTGTGTGTACCAATATGGAGGCAACTAATTTTGTTCGCCTATTTTACATCAAGTTGTGTAAAGGGACTGAGACCTATGGGCAGGATGTATATTCACTTGGCTAACACAGACTGTCCCCGAACTCGTGATAGAACTAAATTAAGGAAAATCGGAATAAAATTATGACCTAACCTGGTTCTGGTACACACACTACGGGAGTGCAGATTAAGGAATACTGAGTGGAGTCGATACCTTTAAAGTACCGGACGCCCTCGAAACGAAGATTTTCGTTGCCAGAGCAATATCAGACGCTGTCGAAACGTACATATTTTCAATCGCATTTCCGCGCGAGTCATACAGCGTTTTTCTTTTCTTAATCGTGTCCTAAATTAAACGATTGCTCACGTGCAACACATGTTGAAATCCACAATACTCATCGCCTTTTTTAGTCATCTCCGCAGTGCTTTGTATGTTGTCGCTACGAGCCTTAAACGATTGCTCACGTGCAACACATGTTGAAATCCACAATACTCATCGCCTTTTTTAGTCATCTCCGCAGTGCTTTAAATTATATTAAAAATAAACAGTACAAACGGACAGAAGGCTTTTCTTCATTGCTCCGCAACTTTATCGCTTCACGATGTCACAAAATATGTTCTAGAATTCCTAAGTTTTGTCACAATGTCTGTCTGGCACTTCTCGGACATAACATAAATAGGCGCTGAGCGCTTGTTCGCAAACGTATTAGCAAATGTTCTGCCAAATTAAGCTATAACTACAGATTTTTCTGAGAGCCGTCACTGAAAGAGCGATATATGGCTCGCGAGACAGGGGTTCACGATCACTGCTGTAAAGTATTGGACGTTTTTGAAACGTGAATTTATATATCATATTCCGGACGTCTTCGAACCCTCAAATTTTTGTATCCTGTAAGTGTAAAATATTGGATGCCCGCCAAACGAAGAATATTTTTGTCAGCGCGAAATCGGACGCCATCGAAACGCGAATTTTCTATCTGATTTCAGCCGTCCTCGAACACTCAAATTTTCGTAACCAGTAAAATATTGGACGTCGTAGAAACGCAGATTTTCGCCTCATGATCTGTAAAATACGGTACTTACAGAAAGACTTTAAAATTATTCGCTAAACCTAGGTTAGCACTACGTTATGGATAAAGAGAATGACAACTCTGAAGACAGCCATCATTACGCTTATCCGACTGTTGTGTTCAAAAAACCGGAGTCAAAAGAAAATGTACAAAAGCCGATGAATCAGTATGAGAATATTCCAGGGCCCAAGAAAGACGACACAAAGAAAAAAGGTGGGTCAACAAATATCCGGATGCCCATTCCGGATTTATTATCCAGACTTAAAAATGACTCATACTCCGGAAAAGTTAAATTTTGAATATGAAAGTTGGGCTTATGTAAGCCTTTTTAAATGTTTGGACATAAACCCGGACTCTTCTCCGACCTTCAAAACCGGATTGAAAAACGACTTTAATTCCTTTTTCTTTGAGACCTATGGATCATTTTGTTAATAATATTATGTCGTTGTTGTTCTTGTTGGTATTTTTTCTCCTATTGTTGTGAAAAAAATCACTTTTCTCATTATCTACGGAACGAATTTCTTCAGTGGTTATACATTGTATTTTTTTGCTAGGCTATTACTATTTATTCTTCAAAAATTTCTGTGGCTTCTATGGGAATCGTTTTTTTGTGTAATGACATCATCGAAACATACATACAAGTGGCGGTTTCGTATTCGCGTTGGTCGCAAAGATTGCCGTTCGGGTTAGGGTGACCATACGTCCTCTTCATGGAGGATTTGTCCACCTTTTTCGTTACAAAATTTACGTCCTCCGAGGACGCATTAAAATGTCAAAATGTCCTCTTTTTCACGGGATTAAATACTTAAAATTTTGCTAGGATTCAATCAACAGTTTCCAGGGTGTTGAGAAAATTTTAAAGTCAGTAGAGACTTGTAAACATCATTATACATATGACAAGCAATGCATTGCGTAGTGACAGCATACACACGGGGTTCCGAGTCTAATTAAATGCATACTTGTTATGCTTACTCGTTTATGACGTAAAAATCGTTTCGTTCTACAAATATGTTTTAAATCATTTCACCTTGTATTTCGCAATTTAAAGTAAAGTTTCGATTTTGGCAGAAAATTACGTCAGTATGCTCATTGCTCAGTTGATTATGCCGAACAAAAAAAAAACTATTTTTAGGAACTAAAGCAAAAGTAAACATGCTTTTGAGTCTATTTTCTATTTAGGTCTGTTGCTAGTGTACTCACTTAGTTTACAATTTTAACGACTAATTAATTGATTGTTATGTAGATGTTTTTCGGTGCTCCCGAAGTATGCGAACCAAGATGGCGGACATCGGAACGTAACATGGGTAACAGGTTAGGGGTTAGGCGATAATTTTTTCCAAATTTTCCTTATTTTAGTCCTATTATCAGTTTGAAGACTAGCCAAGAGCCTCCCGTAGTATTTAACTAATATTATGGCCCAACCCTAACCTAGTACACATGTTACATTCGATGTCCGCCATCTTGGTTTCGCATACTTTCGGGAGCCCCTGTTTTTCTAATAAATGCAAAAAATGCGTTGATATTTCATTGTCGTCCAGTTCGTCCATTGTCACCTCTACATTTAATCCTAGAGAAACTAGCAGATATATAATGTATATCTCATGCACAGGTGAAATATGGTTCTACCAAACGATGTGTCCTCCTTTTAGAGTCTGGAAATATGGTCACCCTAGTATTGGTAGTCTACTGTGACTGATTGCATCCCTTTAATACTTTGCCTTGGTTACGTGCCCATTTATTTGAGCATCGTTCTCTTGTTTTTTCAGTGAAGAATCTTCGTCAACTCTCGGGTGAAGAAGGACCAAGCAAGTCCCAGGACCAGAATAATAATGCTGTTTGGATCATCTATGTTGCAATAGTCATCGGACTGGTGTTCACCGCCATTACATTTCTTGTTCTGTTACAAGAAAAAGAAAAGTTGAGACAAGATTTAACAGGTACCGTGATAGATGTAATTGTACCAATAAGGAGATAACTAATTTTATTCGCCTACTTTACATCAAGTTGTGTAACGAGACTGGAATCTATGGGCAGGGGGATATTCACTTGGCTAACATAGGCTGTCCCCCGAACTCGTAATAGAAACTAAAATAAGGAAAATCGGAATAAAATTATGGCCTGACCCTAACCTAAACAGCGCTCCAGAAGTGTGTGTATCAATAAGGAGATAACTAATTTTGTTCGCCTATTTTACATCAAGTTGTGTAAAGGGACTGAAACCTATGGGCAGGGGGATATTCACTTGGCTAACATAGGCTGTCCCCGAACTCGTAATAGAAACTAAACTAAGGAAAATCTGAATAAAATTATGGCCTAACCCTAACCTAAACAGCGCTCCAGAAGTGTGTGTATCAATATGGAGGTAACTAATTTTGTTTGCCTATTTTACATCAAGTTGTGTAAAGGGACTGGAACCTATGGGAAGGGGGTACATGCACTTGGCTAACACAGACAGTCCCCGAACTCGTAATAGAAACTAAAATAAGGAAATGGGGGATGTTCTAAAATTAGGGGGTGATAATTATTTTGCTACCAGCGATAAAACTATTTGTAACTTTTTATAAGAGTATTTGTGAGTGGACTGTTGGAAGTTTATGGATTATTCATAACTACAGGGGAAATCACTGTCATTACACATAGCGCCTAACAGCATGACATTGTCCTCATTTTTTCGTTTATCTTGTTTCATTTTAACAGAAACGGAACGACGATTGAACAAGAGTGAAGTGAATCTGCGAGGGGGTAATTTTTATTTTTTATAATTCATAACAAAAATCCCTTTCGGGGCTTCATTGCACTAAGCTCGTGATTAGGCTTTGGCATTTCGAATCGAATAGCAAATTATTCGTTACTCCTAAAGTATGTGAACCAAGATGGCGGAAACTGGAACGTAGTATGTGTACCAGGTTAGAGTTAGGCCATAATTTCCGGTACAAATATTACGGGAGTCATTTGGCTAGTCCCTGAACTCGTAATAGAACTAAAATAAAAAAAAATTGGAATAAAATTATGACCTAACCCTAACCTGGTACACATACTACGTTTCCGGTGTCCACCATCTTGGTTCACATACTTCGGAAGTACCACGATTTTTTCATAACAACAACGAGAAAATAAATTCTAATAACAACATGTTAATAACAAAACGATCAATAGGTGCATTTCGTGCGCAATAAGTCTCTCCACCCAACTGTACTTTTGGGGCTCCCGAAGTATGCGAACCAAGATGGCGGCCATAATTTTAGGTATTAATACTACGGGAGGCTCTTGGCTAGTCTTCGAACTGATAATAGGACTAAAATAAGGAAAATTGGAAAAAAATTATCGCCCCATGTTACGTTCCGATGTCCGCCATCTTGGTTCGCATACTTCGGGAGCGCCGTACTTTTTCATCAAAACTTTCAAACCAGCGAATTTCTTATTCTTCTTTACAGAGATAGCTTTGCTTCAGAAGCAAATGCTCAATGTAGCAGGCGAGATGTCAAGACAAGGACGAAATATAGGAGACCTACAAAACTCATCCAGTGAAAATAAAAAAAGTTGGTAACCGTTGGTTACTTGTTTTATATCAATTTTACGGTCTACCGTTATCTATTCATATATACCGTGCAAAAATAATAACTTGTAGATATATATATATATTATTTCCCGGTCGAATAACTGCTAAAATCAAGAACATTTTCCTTTTTTTAAAAGTTTGATTCTAAAATACCGATTTGGCGGTGTCTAAACCTTGCCCTTTCGGTTGACAAATTAGATACAAAATGGCGGCAATTGGAAATTTTAGCCTAACAGTTGAAATATTTAGTTGGTTACTATTTGAAATGCCCAGTCCTATTCTCAGGGGCGTAGCCAAGAATTTTCAAAGGGGGAGAGGGGGGGTCCGAAATTTAGGTGTGTACGAAATGTCGCACAACCTGAATATAGTATGTGTGCCCGGTGAGGGTTCAGGTTGTGCGTCATCTTGGTACGAATACTTTCGGAGCGCCGGAATTTGTAATTGCCAAGTTTGACAGCAACAGGTGGTCTGGCCGGAGGCCGCAAAACGCGAGTTTCTAAGAGAACTGATGTTTTAAAAATTGCGATGTGTGATATAGAATGTTTCTAGAAATCGAAACTGAATATGTCCGACTTCCTTGTTTACTTCGGGACATTGGCTAATCAGCAAGATGCAAAGAGTGACGTGGTTTCGCATCCGCTCAGACACTTTTCTCGCTCAGACTGATTTCCAGGCGTCGTCGACTCGTCGTAAACATTACCTCGTTTTCGCGTTTTTGAAATCTATTCGTTAATTTTTAGTTCTGTTTCGGATATTTAAATGTAAATCAAATTTTTCAATGATCACTTTGTCTTCTCAGAAGTTTCAGTTTAACTGCAATAATAAAAAATTAGTGTAGAAATAGCTGCAATAGACTAGGCTCAAATTCTTTACCGGTACTTTCACAAAACAGATTGTTGAATGCTAGGAATCAGAATAATGGTTTGAAGCAAAATACCCCATTTTACAGGCGCCAACTCGCAAAACCACTCTTTAAATAAGCACCGAAAATTTTCCGATGGTAAAGTATATTTTGTTGAAATTTAATTTGTACTAATTATATTCTAGATATCTCATCTCTTGAGGAAACAAACAAACGCCAAAACAGCGAAATTCTCGCGATGAAGGCAAATCTCAATAAAGCAGGTAAACTTTGTTTTTTCAGTTGGAGATAGGAAGATCCACTCTTTATCCTAGTAGTACATTTGAAAACAAACGAAATTTAGGAGTCGCAAAGAATGCACCAATCTCACACTAAGTATATATCGGTTGTACTTTTTTCAGACTTTTGATCTGAAACACAATCATTAAAACTAGTGCAAAACATAAATCTTACGATTTCGAAAGAATACATGGGATCAGAAAGTCTTTCCATGTACAAAACAAATTAAAATATATCCACGATGCAAAATTTTTATCGAATTGACATTTTAGCAGGACACTTGAAATTTCGAGTTTTTGCATATTTTGTTGATATAAACTGCCAGATCAGGATCTTATGCTTAATGGGGGGAATATGAGAGTTGATAACTAAATCACTTGGCGATCAAATATTCTCACAATGCAAAATTTTAATTAAAATCAACATTTTAGATTTATAGGGACATTTGAAATTTCGGATTCTTGTTTAGCTGGGTAAAATCTAAGTAGTGACAAGAGCCACACCAAATGACATGACGGGCCGGTTGTGGCCCTCGGGCTACCCACAAGTTCAAAGGTCGAAACTAGGGCTGCGCACTTCGAATCGAATATTCGAATCGAATAGTAAATTATTCGAATCGGTTCAGAGCTTCAGAAATTTCGAATCGCCGCCATCTTGTTTTTATCTTTCCGTTAATGGTCGAGGTGAATTCCCCATTTTTTTTTTCATCGAAGTCATATTTTTTCAACGAAATTCTAACATATATATGACTATTTTCTGTAGTGAGTTATTGATAAAACGTGTTTGTTATTCTGTGTGAACGCTCAGTAATCTATCTGAGTGATTTATTCTATGTCTTCAGTAATTCATTTGTTGAGAGGACCAATTATACTATAATAAAGTCGGTTACAATTATATATTTTCAAGTATCCGAGATTCGATTCGACTCGAAAAAATTATTCGATTCGATTCTGAAATCACAAGGTATTCGAAAATGCCCAGCCCTAGTCGAAACTCCTAAAATAATCAGTAGCCTCCTATGTCTACATAGTTGATTGTACAGAGCCTCGTTCTGAGCAAACACATACCCTCTCTAAATCATAAAATATATTTCAGCAATCCCAGTCGCTTCGGTGAGATTGATTACAGACGCAGGGGCGACATCTACCGTCCAAGGAAGAGTTGAAATCTTACATCAAGGAATTTGGGGAAATATTTGCAGCGATGACTTTTCAAATGAGGACGCCAGGGTATCATTTTAACGAAAATTGTATATTTGCTGGAGCTTGGGCCTCCAATTGGCTCGCCATCTCACTTCTGATTACTCTTATGGGTCCGCAGGTTCGAATCCCATGCGGAGATAGCCATGTTCGATATGATTGATGGCTTCCTTGCCGTCGCTAGTCGTTTGCTACTTCCTCCACTATCAAGTCCAAGTATTTGAAAACAAATAACTGCCTAACTAATCCCATACCCTACATGGATTGATAAATGGACGAGAGACCGTGGTTCGTCATGTGATTGGGCCGCCTTGTGGGCTTTCATTTCCCCCGGTATAAATATGTAAATTCTGATCCTAAACCAAATTTTAGTTGTAATTAGTATAATTTAGACGCACGGGGTTAGCAAGGCAACTGCAAGGCCGTGTGTCGATGTCTGCATGCCTTGAGTCTTGTTACGATATATATTTATAGTAAACAAGAGAGCTATGCTCAAATATATGGACACGTAGCGCCACCCAGTGGCAATAATTTTGATGACGTCATAGCGAAAAAAAAAATAATAGCCTTCTGGAGAAAAATCTTTATCTTTAACCACTGAAAATATCAAAGCAATTGATCGAGTATTCGAAGAGAAAAGCGATTTTTTTAAAAATGGAGACGGAGACAAATAACAATAACAAAAACAACAAAATTTTGAAACGATCGTTATGGCCACTAAACGTGTCCAAAAATGATATTTTATATTCAGGTGATTTGCAGAATGCTTGGGTACACGGATGCGGGTGGTCGCACTGGGAATAATTACCGCGTGGGATCAACTGCAAAATTCTGGCTGAATCGTCTTCTCTGCACTGGCCAGGAATCTAATATTGGACTATGCCCCCACGGTGGATGGAATTGGAAAAATTGCATAAAATGCGGTTTCTGTTCATTGCTAGAAAGATAATAAATAGTCATAGATGTGGACGGAGTCTAACTCAGGTTAAGTTGTTTATTACGAGACCGGACTCGAAAATTTTTTTTTCCAATTGACCTATTCTTCTATATCAATGTTTGTATTATTCCATTTTCCACTATTTTTGAGTGACCAAACTTTTGTAAAATCTCGCAATCCAAGATATGCTAAAATGCTTTTATAGGCAAATAATATAGCAATGTAAAACAATGATTCTTACATAACATTTATTCTTCCAGTAATACCTTAGGAGGGAGAAAGCTGTGTGTGTTGGCCATTAGAGAATTTTAAAAATCTTAACGTGGCTTTACTTAGCAGACTAGAGGCGGTCAACTTTTTAATCTGTGACCTTGATTCATGGCTCTGCAGAGTGGCGCATCGTGCCAAGCGTAAGGAATACGCTCGCCATGCACCTCTGATTAATTTTGAATCTTAAGCGGGAATACTCGTAGTTATATGCGAAAGGATTGCTGGACTCCATTTTGGTTGGCTGTCGATCATGGCTTCCACCACCATCAAGTCCATGCATCTGAAACACATACCGGACTAACAGGTATCCGGACGAGGAACCGTGGTTCGCAATATGAAAAAGCCGTATTATTGACTTTCCTCTCCTCCGAGATAATACATAAATCATATTCAATGTTTCCCAATGGACCTTTCCCCGAGCATCGTTTTCCTTGTTTACTTCGTGACATTGGCCAATCAGCAGGATGCAAAAAGTGACGTAACAATGCCCCCTTTTCGCATCCGCTCAGACACTTTTCTCACTCAGACAGATTTTCAAGTGTTGTTGTAAACATTACCTCGTTTTCGCGTTTTTGAACTCTATTCGTTAGTTTTCAGTTGTGTTTCGGAAACCTAAATATAAATCAGATAATTCAATGATCACTCTGTCTTCCTAGGAGTTTTAATTTGATTGCAGTAATAAAAATTAGTGTAGAAATAGCTGTGATAGACTAGCCTGAAATTCTTTACCGGTACTTTTAAAAAAAAGATTGTTGTATGCAATGAATCATAATGATGATTTGTAACACATACCCCATTTTACAGGCGCCAACTCGCAAAAGCACTCTTAAAATAGCCCCGAAAATTTTGCAATGGTAAAGTATAGGAAGAAATATCCGGGGGTCAAAGGTCGGGGAAAGGTCCATAGTTTCAGTTTTTGCACGTAATGTATCACTATAATTTCATTACATTTTCAATAAAACTTTTTCTTTGTTATTTGTTCATCGCTCTTAAAATATTTCTGTTTTCAGTATTTCTTGCATTATATTTAAAAAAATAAATAATTCTATCAATCAAAGGTTGAATATTTTGAGAGCACGGCAGCTGACCCATCGTGCTAAGGGTAAATAAAACTCTTTTCATCACACCCTGATTACCCTGCGGGGTTTGCAGGTTTAAAACAGTGGGGGGGTAATTGTTTGTGAGAGGATTGCTGGACTTCTTTTATCCTTGGGTTGCACCGCTGGTGAGATACATCTTCCTCGACCAGCAAGTCCATACTTTCGAAACGAATAACTGGCTAACTAATCCCATACTCGACATGAACTGGTAGTTGGACGAAAGGCCGTGATCCAGACGGCCAGTGGGGTGCCTAGAGAGGGGGGAGCCACCCCGGGGCAGCACGTTGTAGAGGGCATCAGAATCAAGCTGTAGAGTTGGCGTTATCACACATGTTTTTGGACACGTTTAGTGGCCATAACGATCGTTTCAAAATTTTGTTGTTATTGTTATTTGTCTCCGTCTCCATTGGACCAATTGCTTTGATATTTTCAGTGGTTAAAGATAAAAATTTTCTCCAGAAGGCTATTACTTTTTTTTTCGCTATGACGTCATCAAAATTATTGCCACTTGGCTACGTGTCCATATATTTGAGCATAGCTCTCTTGTTTTTCATTTAATTAGAAGCTGACATTATGTATTTAGTCTTGTGTGACTGACTGCGAGTCAACGATGGATGTTTCCCCGACCATTGAACGCAGAAAAATTCTTCCTATTTTTCAATTGCAACATTTTTGGTGGTCAGTTTAAGAGTGGCTTCGCGAGTGAGCGCCTTAAACTGGTTTATATGTTTCAATCAATCATTTTTATTCAAAATATTCAACGCTGTTATTTGAAAGTACCGGTAAAAAAGTTTAGCCTTGTCTATCACAGGTCACAGCTACTTTTTGACTAATTTTTGATTACCACAATTATGCTATAAGAGAAGGCAACATAATCTTTGAGTTCCATTATCTTTACATCCACTTCCTTTTGCTCCCAGAACAATTGCACCTATGTACATTTGCACCCACATACATTTGCACCAACGTACAATTGAACCCGCGTACATTTGCACTCATGAACATTTGCACCTATAGAAAATTGCACCTGCGTACATTCCGTGGATAAAAATGTCCAGGGTGCAAATTTCCGTGGGTGAAAATTTACATGCGTGCAAACGTGTATGCGTGCTAATGTCCGCCGGTGCAATCTATATGCGCCTGGTCTGCTTTTATTGACTTCCTGGTTGCTCTGTCTGATCAATCTATCTGGTTCGTCCGCCTAATGTATTCGTCTTGTCTGTTTGTATATAGTCTGTCTAAAACTCATTAGCCATTCTGTCTGTCTTTCGGGTCCGATTCTTTGTTTATTATTATTTTTTTCAAGTTGTTTGATATGTTTTTTGTCTAGTAGGCTGTTTATTTGGTCTGACCGTTTGTCTGTTCGTTTTGCGTGTCAGATCTGTCTGTTTAGTTCGCGGCTATTTTTGTGTGTCTTGTCAGTTCTAGTCATCTGTCCGACTTGTCTCCTTTTGCTGGCATACCTGTTTGGTCTGAACCTTTTTTTATTTGTCTTTCTATGTCGTCGGTCTGTCTTGTATTTCCTACTTGTCTGTCTGATCTGTCTTGCATTGCTGTCCTATCTTATTGCCTGTTTATCTTGTCTGTCTAGTCCTAACCTTATTATTTATCTGTCGCCTGTTTGATTTGTCTCATTTTTCTATTTTGTCGGTTTTTCTCGCTGGTACGTATTTTTCTAACTGTCTGTCGTGTATTAATTGGACACGTCCGTGTACATAACGAGCGTTTCAATATAATGTTGTTGTTCTTGTTAGTATTATTCTTTTCTTTCGTCATGATGAAATCGCTTTTCTCTTCGAATACTGACCAATTGCTTTGAAATTTTCAGTGGGTAAAGATTGATTTTTTTGCTAGAAGGCTATTACTTTTACTTATTTCAAAAATTTCTGTGGACTTCAAGAGATTCGTTTTTAATGTGTCAGAATAAAAAATAGCGACATTTTGTGACGTGTCCATATATTTGTGCACAGCTCTCTTGTTTGTTATAGCTGTCTGATTTGGACTGTTTGTCTTGTCGGTCTTATCATTTAGTCTGTCTGTTAGTTTGGTATGTATTATTTGTCTGGTCTGTCTTTTATTCTTATATTGCTATATTGATCTTTCTGACTCGTTTGCCTGGCCTTTCTAGTTTTTATGTCTGTCTAATGGGTCTTCATCTGATTTTCTGGTCTGACCGTTCGTCTGTCTGTCGGTTGTACCTGGTTTGGTGTGTCGTCCTGGTCCGTATGTCTGCCTATACTTCTAGTCGTTTTATATTTGTGTTTATCTGGTTCGGCTGTCAGGTTTGGCAGCCTATAGGCTACGTTTTTCTGTCTGTTTAATCTATCTGGTTCGATTGTCTTGTCTATCTAATCTGGAAATAATTTGTGGTGTGTCTTGTCAGTCGTAGTCCTCTGTCTGATTTGTTTCGTCTTTCAGACATATTTGTTTCACCTGTTTATCTTGCGCGTCTGGTCTGAAACTTTATTTTTCTTTTTTTTGTGGGCAGTCTGCCCCTGGTCCGTCTGTCTCTCGGGTCTGGCTATCTTGTCTGTTTGTTTGATTTGTCTTGCTGGCTGATTTAACAAAGATTGAGACAATCATAACATACCGAACAGACTAAACAAACAAAGATGCCAGGCCAAATGGGCGGTCGGTATGTTTGCTTGTCTGATATTTCAAATCTGTATGTTTGGTCTGTCTGGCAAGATCTATATTTACCTTTGTCTGATTCTTCATCTGTCCGCCTGTCTGTTGTGTCTGTCTGGTCTACCAGTCCGATGAGCTTATCTGGTCCGTCTGGTCAAATATATGTGGTCTGTTTGCCTAGTTTGGTCTGCTAGTCAGACTCTTGTCCGTCTATTTTGTCTGTTCATCAGTTTAGTCCGTTTTGTTCAGAAATATGTATGTTTGGTCTGTATGTCTGGATTTTAATGCGCGATAACTTTTTGACCAATTTTCAGTCTCGTTGGTATATTTGAATGATACACATTTCCATTTTACTTGAAAAACTAATTAAATTTCTCCATTATAATTGCACAGTCTCAAAACAGCATTTTAAACATCTAAAAAAACTGAAAAATTGCACGAAATTTGGCGCGCGAAAACAGAACAGGTGACACTGAATATTATAACATACGCAAAAAAACTAAATTTACGCTTAGTAATTGTGCAGTCTTAAAACAAACTGACATAGTGAGGGAGAAATAAGGGAACCGGAAATAGGCGATGTGAGGAATTTAATTCCTGCTCAATGAGAGAGCATGATATTGCTGTAAAATCTGAGAAGTGACGAAGATTTGCAGTTGTCATAGTAGCCTATTCGTTTTTGCATTCGTTAGTGGACGCCATAGACCCGGACGCCTAACGACATGACAACCAAATTGATTCAGAAAAAAAAAAACATATTGCAACTATATAAGGATGATTGGGACAATATAAATATCTGTCTTATTGGAGATTTCGGAATTCAAATTGCAATGTTTCATCGTATTTTTCATATTTTTTGTGATTTTCACAACGGCATACACTCACTCATATGCCGAACGAAATTTTAATTTGGTATAAAATTATACAATGTTAACATTCTATGTATTTATTAGGCCTGAAAGCAGAATTAACTGGAAGCCAAGCAAAAATTTAAGCTCAATAAAATTGCTTCCAAAAACGCTTCTAGTATAAACCTTGCATCAAATTTATGTGTTTAGCAATACGTGCTATTTTTTCTAACCTATGAAGTAGTTATAGGATAAGGGAATAGAGGAATTAACTCAATCTGGACTCGCTGCCATATACAGTATTACCCACACTTTAGAGTCAAGATTGGCTGTGCTAAAAGCCCGGTTTTTGCCAATTAATATACGCTACGTGCCTAAATGTAGCAGAGAGAGAGAGCATGAATAGAAAAATAACGGTTGAGCGTGTGCATTGAAAATTATATGCAACGCGTCAATCGTCGTCACAAATATGTCAGTTCAGGGGAGGCTCTAACTTTTATGTTAATTAACAAAAATTTTCATTATTCTATGTATTCTATATGTCTTTTGGGAAAATTTAATTTGATTGTTACCGAAACTGGAATGTTTTTATCATTCATGTGTTTTGGTCTAATCTATATATCCAAAGGATTGGATCTGAAGGACTTTAAAACAGATCATAATCTACGCCTTCAAAATCGCTTCCATTTTAACTATTATTATATGGGGTGAATCAAATTTGTGTGTTTAGTAACTCGGGCGATTTATTTACGCTAGGGATTAGTTATAGCCTGGGCTGCCATAACGTCCTTCTTTTCTAGGATTTGTTCTTATTGGACAACGTAGTGGACATAACGATCGTTTCATATTATGTTGTTGTTGTCTCTTGACACGTTTTTAAAAAGTCGCTTTTCTCTTCGAATACGGACCAATTGCTTTCAAAATTTCCCAGTGGTTAAAGTAAAAATTTCTCCCAGAAGGGCTATTACTTTTTTTTTCGCTATGACGTCATCAAAATTATGTGACTCTACGTGTCCATATATTTGAGCATAGCTCTCTTGTTTTGAAGGTCTTTGTTTTAGGAAATATTTTTGTCTTCATTTCCAAGATACGTCCTTATTTTGACATGTGTCCTTGATGTTGTCTTATTTCAGGGGTAGAGATTCCTATACCGGGCACTTAGATTGGTCAATTCGAACGATTGATTTGCTAGAATGACACAATGACAAAAAATAGCCTACCGGCAAAGACAACAACTTAAAACAACTTAAAAGTGAGATGAAACAGACAAAGTATGATTAGACACCGGTCGCAATGGCATGAATACATTTTGTTTATTACTTATCGATTTTTATCAGTAAGTATGTTGATAGGTATTTGGGTGTCTGTTTGATGCACGCGATGTGTCAAGAAAACGAGATTGAATCTGCTCCAGATTTAGCATGTGCATTCATCTTATCTCGGACCAGAAGCCTATTGATTTTGGGCAAATTATGTCGTATAATTAGCGAGTTATTAATTAATTAGTGATGGGACACAAGGTGTCACTATGTAGTAAGAGCGCTGTTTTGGGGGATCCCCTAACTTCCAATCGATAAGTCTTCGGTCTCTGACCGATATTCTCGTTTCGTTTATTGTCATCTTAATATTATGTTCCCCTAGTGTCCTTATTTTTTGGGTTTATATTGATGGCCGCCCTGTTTATAGCTAAAGGAAAGGACGTTAAAAAACGATCATTGATCGCTGCCATATACTACGTATAATCACACTTTATGAGTCAAGATTGGAGGCGCAGTTCTTTCACTTCATGGCAGCTCCTGCCACGAACGAACCGCGGCAGCTCTTGCCATGGTTTTATAGCGCTATTCAGTAATCAGTTTTAACGGTATATTCACAAATTAATGTATCAGATTTTAATTGATCATATGGTATTATATCTACTCAAACCCTAACCCCAAATCCATCAAAACTGTATCCATAAGAAAAACGTTCCAACTTACCCAATATTTGGCACCATAACGGACAGGCAGCCTTGTCTTTACAGCCCACCTGCCGTGGTCACGGCAGCAAAATTTTATCTGCCATTGGTTTTCAATTTGCTGCCGAGGTAACGGCAGCACGTCATTGGTTTGTGGCAGCTAAAAATCCAGTCGCCATTTTGCTGTAGCGGCCATGGTATGGAAATACCGCAATGGTTTTGCGGCAGCTGCAGACGCCACAGAATACTTAACACTGCACTTGGAGTGCTCGTATGCGCGTCTTGGATGGCAGTTCGTGTAGTTTGAAGGACTCTGTTACGTCACTGTGACGTTATAGTGACGTAATTTTTGGATGTCGTAATCAGGTGGAGGTTAGGATTGACACGTAAAAAAATTGTTATGCTACGCCCTCTAGAAGTATGTTAGGTACGAAACTACATGAGACCTAAAATCTGCATATCTCCTCTCACTAAACAATTAATTTTTTCTGTAATCACCAGATTAGAGCTGCAGCCACAATTTTTATTCATTTTTAAATTGTAGTTTGTATAAAAAGTATTGCCATGATCTTCTTTTGATCAGTGTCTCACATTTTAAAATTGATTTAAAAGGTACCGGTATTGCCCGATTTTTTAGGATTAGGATTAGGATTTAGGCATATTTATCCCGGGGGAGAGGAAAGTCGATAAGACGGCTTATCCATATGGCGAACAACGGCCTCTCGTTTGTTTACCATTCCAAGTCTGGTATAGGATTAGTTATATTGTTTGTTTTCGGAAGCATGGACTTGGTGGTGGAGGAAGCCGTAACCGACCAGCGGTTACGTGAACCACCCAACGACGGCGAGGAGTCCAGCAATCCTCTCGCACATAACCATCCCTGCATGGGATTCGAACCTGCGAACCCACGCAGAATAACTAGAGGTGCGGTAGCGAGCGTATTCCTAACGCTTAGCCCGTTCAGCCGCGCCCCGCGTCTTTATTTTATTATGTTCTTTTGACTGTTTCTTTTTTTATCAAGTTATGCCCGTCCTCCAGGTCCTCTGCGCTAGTTGTATGATTGTCCATATGTTTTTGTATGTGTTTCTTTCACACCAAACTAAAATTGATTGATTGATTTTGTTATGTAGGTTTCAAATAAACATAATTCCGTCTAAATTAAAAGCAGACTAAAATAATCACAGCAAGAAACCAGTGGAAGGAAAAACAAATGAATTAATACAGGAAAATGGCAATTGAATCTGCAGCAATCTTCCCTGTGAGTGTATCTATTGATATTCTTTATCTGTATTGTGTTTTAATTTAAAGTAATTTTTTTTATTCTAAGTCATAGTCGCATTCCGTGATTCATTTCAAATTCTTCGTTGCACTTTTTTTTGTATGATTGTATTTAATGTTTGATATTCATTCCACAGTCTGAGAGTGATAACTAATTTCTGAATTTTGTTCGCCTACTTTTCATCAAGTTGTATAAAGGGACTGAAACCTATGGGCAGAGGGTATATTCACTTGGCTAACACAGACAGTCCCCGAACTTGTAATAGAACTAAAATAAGGAAAATTGTAATAAAGGTATGGCCTAACCCTGTAACCTGGTACACATACTACGTTCCCGTGGTCCACCATCGTAGTTCACATACTTCGCCAGTACTCAGCTTTCTGAGCCTGATAGACTTTTATTTGAAAAAAAGAATTTGGGATGTATTGTCACATCACATTTTTGCTTGTTACCGCATTTATTTTGACATCACGTTTCTGGTTGGCGTTATTTAAGTGGTTAGGGCGTTCAGTTTGCTAGACTTTTTATTTTATTTTTGAACGATATTTCATGGTACACAAGATAGTAGGATGTGGTTTTGAAGTCTAATTATTCTTTAAGCCTGTATTGTATTCAAATTTTCTGGCAAGTTGTAGTATGGCACAGTTCTTCAATTCCAAGAGTATCCCATAAAAGCGAAAACATCAATGATAATGAAGTATACGAATACGGCAAAACTTTTCATATTTTCTATTCAGTACGTTTTAAACCCTAAGGTTTTGTTTGCTCTCCTGATTCCATAATCAGTTTTTTAGTTGTATTTATCAATTATTTGTCCCCTGTTATGCTGATTATGGATTTGAAATAAACATATACTCACCCCTCCTTTATGAGACAAGTTGGTGGTGTCGAACCCCATTTGGCCACAGAATCTGCAAATCGGTACTGTACAATAAACTGAAAGGAATTGCAATCTGAAATGTCACTGTTGAAGTCCTCTTAAAAAATAATTTGATTTGTCAACACAAAAATAATTTCAGCGTCAAGAGAGCAGAAAAGACGTGATGGGAGCAAATTTTGGTCACATAATGGCAAACGTACATTGCGATTAATCCATATTATTATTACAACAAATTTGTGCTATCTTACTTATCTGCCGCCACGTCAGGCGCTCTCGTTTCTATGACAAATAGAGATTATATTTAACACTTGAATTCACGTTCGTGTATGATTGTACCCAAGAGTTTCGATAATCTTTGCACAAAGGTTATATTCTCTCATGATGGTTTCAAACAGTGGGGAATGTCGTAGACAATTTTTTGAGAGTTCGGTAAGCTAATTAAAAATAAAAATATTCGGTAAATTTGATCTTGCTATCCTTATTTTGGATATTTACATTTCATTATTTTGGATATTCATGTTCCATACACATATTTTCACTGTGTTTTTTGAATAAAAAATACTTTCGCCTTACTATCTGTTATTTGTAGCTTATTGTTAGCTGGTTATTTTTGAGATGAGGTGAGAGACTTGACAAATTCTAAAAAGGGGGACGCAGCTTAGAAAGTTGAGAACAACTGCGCTAGAATATGTTCCACACAACCTGTGTTCTGTTTGTTGTTGGGTCACCCTGTTAATAAATCAATCGAACTTTGTTAAGACCGCTCAGAAACCAACGAAGACATTCAAATCATCATTTGGAATTATACTAACATGTCTTGGGTCTGCAGTCGGCACTGGGAATATTTGGAGATATCCTCGTATAGTTGCCAACAATACTGGTGAAAAAGGTAATGCATTTATCAATTATTACTTATCGATCTTAAGATCGGTAAGTATATTGATAGGTATTTGTCTGTATGTATGTCTGTCTGTCTGTGTGTCTGTTAGATGAACGCGATATCTCGCGAATGCGAGGTTGAATCTGCTCCAAATTTTGCATGTGCATTCATCTTATCTCGGACCAGAAACCTATTGATTTTGGGCGAATTATGTCGTATAATTAGCGAGTTATCAATCAATTATTGATATAGTGATCTAGATTTTTGTAAAGCGAGAGAATTTTGAGACCCGCCGAGTGTGTGTGTGCGATGCGCAGTGCGCAAGTTACAAGAGCGGATGAATCGAAACTGCAGTTTCTGTTTTGGGGGATCCCCTAACTATCGATCGATAAGTCTTCGGTTTCCAACCGATATTCTCGTTTTGCAGTCTTGTCAACTTCTGTATTTCATCTAGGGAACAGGGTGCGTGTTTAGAGATAGGCAGCCGCCCTGGGTAGCATGTTATATGCCTGTGCGCTTGTTGCCTAGTTTTATTATTTTGAATAATAATAAAAAACATTTCACTTTTACTTGACCTTTAATATATTTATTCAAATGTATAACAACCTCTATTATTCTTTTTTTCCCGAATTATTTGTGAAGTTAGGTATAAGCGGCATCATTATTAGAAACTCGCCCTGTGTGTCAAAAAAATTTGACATCCCCTTGTGACTGTGAAATTGTGGAAATTTCCCTGCGACTGACTCTTAACTCTTATTTTAAAAAATGGATTTGTTTGCGACAATGTTTGCTCAACGTTTGCCCAACAAAATCATTAGCTATGCATGCTTCTTCAATTGGCTGTTGAGAATGTTCTGTCAAGTTAATGAATTTTTATCTGCAGTTTGACTGATTATAGCTATTAAAATGTGAAATAATTGGACACAAAGCAGACCTATTATCCATTTTACTAAATTGTTGTTTTTGATGTGTGCAATTTGTAAAAAAGAGTGCATGGAAAGTTGAAACGCCATACAACTACATAATAGACAGGTCACTCACAGCATGTCAGCGGTGCCTTGCAAAATTTCTATCAGTCTTATTTCATTGAAAAATTATTTTTCTATGGAACTAATAGATCTGTCAACTTCGAATTATTGTACTTTAAATCGTATCGGGACTCGATATTTCTCACAAAATTGTGCCATTTTATTTTAATTTTTGACTTTTTAAAATTGCAAAAATTGTGACGTTTTAATTTTAGACTTTTATATTTTACACAAAATTGTGTCGTTTTATTTTAATTTATGATTGAAAAATTTATTCCACTTGTGTATGCCGATACATGACAATTGTGTGATTAAATTAGACTATCGCCTCTTGTTTAAAGCTATATATTGTATTTTTCTTTCTCCAGGAGCTCTTGCGTTTCTTCTTGTTTGGATTTTATTTCTTTTCACTTGGTCCACCCCGGTTCTATTAATTGAATATGGGACTGGCAGATTCAGCAAGTCAGCGTCTATCCTCTCGTTCAAAAAACTTGGCGGAAAATATACGATGTGGTGCGGAGCTTTCATTGGATTTGTAACTATGTGCATCGCGTAAGTATATTATTGGTTTTTACTCGTCGATCTTGATCGGTAAGTATTTTGATAGGTATTTGTCTGTTTGTTTGTTTGTCTGTTAGATACTTTCGTATGTTATGCGATATCTTAAGAGAGCGAGGTTGAATCTGCTCCAAATTTTGCCTGTGCATTCATCATATCTCGAACCAGAAGCCTATTGATTCTGGATGAATTATGTCGTATAATTAGTGATGAAGATATCTAAGTTTTTGCAACGCGAGAGAATGTGTAAGTATGACCTAGATTTTTGAGGCGAGGCGCAGAGCCGCTAGATCAATAAGTCGGCGGTTTCCGATCGCTATCTCGTTTAGTTTATTGCCAAATTAGATCCAAGATAATTATTTTCCTCATGCAAAACTAATATGCGGGGAGTGGCCAACCCCTGAGCCGTGTGTGGCTCTTGACGGTTTTTCATCACTTTTTGCCTTGTTTATTTCAAGGATAAAATGATTTACTGCGTTTCACCTTGTTTTTACTAAACATAACATGATTCATCGCTCATTCATCTTTTACCTCGAAGATATATGAACGCTTTCGTATGCAATATGAAATAATAAATAAATGAGAGAGCAATCGAAGACCGTTGACTTATCGATCTAGTTTTGTGTATCCTTGCTCTGACTCAATAGCGAGACCGTATGTTCCATCACTAATTAATTAATAACTCGACATAATTATACGACATAATTCATCCAAATTCAATACCCTTCTGGTCTCCGAGATGTGATGAATGCACATGCAAAATTTGGAGCAGATTCAACCTCGCTTTCGTAAGATATTGCGTAACATACAAAAGTGTCTAACAGACAAACAGACAGACAAATACTTATCAACATACTTCTCGATCAAGATCGATAAGTAATAAGATACATGTTTCAAATTACAAAAACAGCTATTTGCAGTTGACGAAAGTCGCAAAGATTCAATCACTCCTCCCGACTTTTTCCAGGGCGTATTATGCAGTTATATGTGGCTGGTGTCTCTACCATGTGTTTTATTATATTGCTAATCCTTTACCTGAGACTATTGATGCAAGCAAAACAGTGTTCAATGCTTTCACTAACCAGACATTGTGGCCGGTATTCCTTCAAGCTATTGTTATCATCCTTGGAGGTTTTTCTGTTCTTGCAGGTCAGTGATTTTACTTGTCTTGACACTTGTCTAACACTAACCTGGTACACATACTACATTCCGGTGTCCGCCATCTTAGTTCACATATTACGAAAGTACCAAAATTTTTTGTGATTCTCTGTTAAGTCACATTGTTATTCTAGCATGCCCTTTCTTGGGTATCATGATCAAAGTCGACAATGTAATCAAGCGCGCCTCTTTTCTAAAATTGCTTATTATCTCGGAATCAAGAAATTTACAGTATGTTTTGCACTAGTTTTAATAATTGTGTAATAAATATACTACTTTGTTTGAAATTGGTGTATTATTTGCGACCCCTAAATTCGCTGTGTGCCCTCGTGTGATGTCATGTCACAATCCCAGTTTGTTATTCGATTTGCATTTGAAATAATCTTGCATTATGCACAGATAAATTCAGTGTTCCGTCTAATCAGTGTTTTGATAATCTTGCATTGTACACAGTCAAATTCAGTGTTCCCTTTAGTCGGTCTTATGTTTGGTGATCTTGCATTACACACAGTCAAATTCAGTATTCCTTTTCAAATGTTCTTTTGTTTTGTTAATCATACCCAATTAAATTTAGTGTTCCCTCTCAATCCATCTTTTGTTTTGTTAATCCTACACAGTGTAATTCAGTGTTCCTTTTCAATACTCACCCTATTAATTTACACAGGTGTTCGCTCTATTGAACCAGTGATGTTGGCAATGGTTCCTGTATTATTACTCCTTATGATAAGTTCCTTTGTTTACTCACTGACTCTACCAAATGCTTGGCTTGGGATTAGGCATCTCTTCTCCATGGATTGGTGTAAGTAAAATTTTTGATACTCTCGTAGTATGTGAACCAAGATGGCGAACACCAGAACGTAGTATGTGTACCAGGTAAGTGTTAGGCAGGCCATAATTTCAGGTACAAATACTACGGGAGTCACTTGGCTAGTCCCTGAACTCATAATAGAACTAAAATAAGGAAAATGGGAATAAAATTATGGCCTAACTCTAGCCTGGTACACATACTACGTTTCGGTGTTTGCCATCTTAATTCACGTACTTCGGGAGCGCTAAATTGTTCTACATTCTTGGATCTCTTTCGGTTGCTGATAAATGACATTACCATGGAGCTGTGGAGTCATGCATTCACTGTAGCCACTGTAGCGGTGTGGCGCATCGTGCTAAGCAGTAGGAAAATGCTAGCCAACGCACGTCTGATCACCCTGCGTGGGTTCGCCGGTTTGAATCATGTTTGAGAGGATTGCTGGAGCGGTTGCGGCTTCTTCCACCATCAATTCCATGCATCTTAGACAAATATATGGATAACTGATTCCATACCGTCATGGACTGGTAACCGGACGAAAAGCTGTGGTTCATCATATGCTTAAGTCGACTTATTGGCTTTCGTCTCCACGCGGGATAAATATGTAAATCCCATATCTTTTAGCAATCACCATATTATGTGGGCAGTTCTGGGAAATAGACTCAGTGGTTGTTTACAAACACTGTATTAGCACTGTGTATGTCTGTGTAATAGTGTTTTCGCATTAAGTCCTATACAGAAAAAAAAGGTTAACTTTTAATTTTTCTATACTTCAGCTGTGTTTGCAAGCCCAAGAACATGGATTGAGGCAATGACTCAGAATGCATGGGATACTGGTGCGGCAGGGGGAACACTCCTAGTTTATGCTTCATATATGGGAAGAGAACATGGTGTGGTTAGGTCTGTATAATTGAGATTAAAGTTGATTGAATTTTAGTGGACTGGGTGTGATGTACTAATTTTCAACCGTGCTTTTCAACCAATTTTGATGTTTTAGGTAAAAAATGGATCAAGGAATTTGAGATTGTGATTAAATTGATTTTTTCGCAGAAGATTTATTGTTTTCCACGGTTGCTTTTGTAACACTGTAAATATTATTCCAAAAATGTAACTTTTTACGTTACGCTTACATGGCCCGCCAGTTTGGGTGGGCACATTTTTTGGCCCCTGTTCCGAAAAGCATGCCTCTGGTCTATATTAACATATGTATAATATTTAAATATAATCAAATACTATTTGGTTTGCCATATTTGGTTTGGTTTTATTGAGCTTGCTACACTCTGAAGATCGTTAGGTTCGCTGTCATATATCTGCTTCGCAAGCCCCCTTGACCTATCGGGGGAATTCAATGCCGATTCAGAAGGATTCTAGTCATGCACACTCTGGCAGCAATCACACTTTACCTTTCTCATTTGAATATTCCGTCCAGATACACTTCACTGATTTTCTATAATGTAGCAACTTTCTCAGCGAATTAAGCATATATTTGTTTTCTTTTTTAGATACGCTACCTCAATACCTACAATTAATAACTTTATGAGCCTTCTGATGGCAATCACCATATTTTCAACAGTTTTTTCAGTTCAGGTTTGTGTTTATTATTTTTTTTAACTATACTATGAGACAGATGATGGACCCATAGGGCGCTGGTACTTGTTGAAAGGCGCTCCAGAAGTATGTGCACCAATATGGAGGTAACTAATTTTGTTCGCCTACTTTACATCAAGTTGTGTAAAGGGACTGAAACCTATGGGCAGGGGTATATTCACTTGGCCAACACAGACAGTCCCGGAACTCGTAATTGAACTAAAATGAGGAAAATTGGAATAAAATTATGGCCTAACCTGATACACATACTAGGGGGGACCTGTTGAAAATAGCAAGAGTGAACTTCACTGAATACACATGAAAAGATTGCTAAGACTATTTTTTAAAAAAAATTTTTTTTTTCAAATTTGTCTTGCCAACCGGCCGTCATGTAATGTGTTAAAATAATATCAAGCCTTGGGATTTGCTGGACGAATAGTGGTTCGATTTTTTTCCTGGTCGGTTACGGCTTTCTCCACCATCAAGTCCATGCTTCTAAAAACAAATAACTAACCCATACCCGGCATGGACTGGTAACTGGAAGAGAGGCTGTGACTCGTCATATGATTAAGCTGTCTTATTGACTTTTCTCTCCTCAGGGTTAATATATTAACCCTTATATCACCTGCCATAGTAGCAGACTTCTGGTTACTCATGTCTTTGGGTTAAAATATCTGGTGTAATGACATGGATTGGTTAGCCATCATGTTCGGAGAAATAAAAAATAAAAATAAAATCAACAACTTGTTTTTTCAGGTTTCTGTACATCCCGACTACACAGTTCCTACAGTATTAGAAACTTTCCAATACAACGGGCCGGCGAATACCGGCCTCACATTTATATGGTAAGTAAAGGTTTTGAGGAGCCCATGGCCTAGCGGTCGGCAAACTTTGGGGCCTTGTATTAAAATGGTGGAACGTGTCCCACAAGGGTGGAGAATATTTTGAGGGAGTGTTAAGCAAATTAAAAGTGAAAATATTTGTTAGATTTGATCTTGCCTGCTTTATTTTGGGTATTTATGTTCCATCCACCTATTTTCAACGTGTTTTTTCAATAAAACGTACTTTCGCCTTACTATCTCTTATTCGTAGCTTATTGTTAGCTAGTTATGTTTTGGGTGTGTCATGAGAATCGACAAATTTGAGTATGAATGGACTCTGTTCACATACTTCCTCCTTTCTTTTGGCACGAGGGTTATTGTTTGCCACTGTTGCTTTTGTAACACTGAAAACATTGGTCGTAAAATGTCACTCTTTATGTCATACTTACATGGCCCGCCAGTCTAGGTGGGCAAAAATTTTGGCCCTTGATTGAAAAATCGTGCCCACCCCTGCTCTGACCTATTCACTTTTTCAGGATTCCAATTCTGTATTCTAACCTGACAGCAGGTCGAGCGTTCGTTGTTATCTTCTTTTTCTGTTTATTCATCGCTGGTTTTTCATCTCAAATTGCAATGATAGAAACTGCAGCTCACCAGCTGGAAGATTTAAAAGGTAATTTATTTGCTCATTTGCTCTAGAACAGGGGTTCTCAACCTTCTTTCTGTTAAGTACCCCCGAGTCACGAAAAAATCAACGCGAACCCCCGGTAATCAGACACCAAACAAAATTGTGATATATTGACTAACAATTTGTTGCAACACCAATTCATTGACCATATCTAACTAAATTAAATCGTCTTTTTGATATTATTGCCCTTATCGTCTGCCTATCTAATGAACTTTTAAAATCTCTCCCAAGTTTCAATAAGCATAAATGCATAATCACTTCTCCGATGCTCGCAGCACGCTGTCTTTAGAGATTTCACAGTTTGTACGCAAAGCCTTGAATTTCACATTGTTGTGTCACAATCACAACAACGCAAGATCAGGGAAAAACTAAGTTCCATTGGCGTCTTGTTTTTCTGTCCAATTCTTAAACGATTCACTGAAAACCGAATATTTCCTGACTTGCTGTTAATATTCCTGATGAAAATTCGTGCTTATATAGTTTGGATAACTTCGACAGCGGAAGAAGTCTGTGAATTCTCAAGATATTTTCAGTTATCAGTGGCTACTTTTACCTGGCTCTGTTCGGAGCAAAAGGCATGAGTGTATGCCCCACTATGACATCATACACAAAAAAAGTCATTTCACTTTTCTTGACTAAACATTGCTGTTACTTCTAATTTCAGTTCCACGTAAAATCGGTGTACCATGTCTCTCTGTTTTTCTTATATTTCTCGGGCTTGGGAGCTCGTTGAATATCAACTTTCTGGTAAACCAAGACTATGTTTGGGGATCGGCCATCTTGATTAGTGGCGGAATGTTTGTTTTCCTTATGATGAGGTAAGATTGATTTTTCACTTTGCATAATCAGTCAAGCGTGACTAGCCGGAATAATCTTTTTGCATTGGTTATGTGTCGTTGCTGCTTCTTCCTGTGTCATTGATTTTTGGTTGCTCCAGAAGTATGTGTACTAATATGGAGCAATGGAGGTAATAATTTTGTTTGCCTACTTTACATCAAGTTGTGTAAAGGGACTGAATGCTATGGGCAGTGGGTATATTCACTTGCTTCACACAGACAGTCCTGAACTTGTAATAGAACTAAAATAAGGAAAATCTGAATAAAATTATGGCCTAACCCTGCCCTGTTACACATACTATGGGAGTACCGATTTTTGATATGACATATTTCCACTACAGATAGTCAGTCAAGCATGGCTGGTCTGAATAATCTCTTTGCAGTGCTTATGTCTCAATGCTGGTCCTTCCTTGGTGTGCCATTAATTTTCGATATGACACATTTTCACCATAGATAGTCTGTCAAGCATGACTGGTCGGAATAATCTCTTTGCAGTGCTTATGTCTCAATGCTGGTACTTAGTGTGCCATTAATTTTCGATATGACACATTTTCACCATAGATAGTCAGTCAAGCATGGCTGGTCGGAATAATCTCTTTGTGGTGCTTATGTGTCAATGCCGCTGTTTTCTGTTTCGTTGATTTTTTGTTTGAAATCTGGTTACTATCGCTTGTCTTTGTGAGAATTTGCTCAAAGCAAGGTTGTTCAGACTCATTCAGAAGTAAAGGAGACTCATCTCTGAGCAAAACTTTAGACGGCCACTGGATCGAACCATAGAGATTAGGGTGGCACATTACATGCGCTCAATCAAAAGTAAAGTAGACTATGGACAACCAGTGAAAAGCCAATGGCAACGCACACTCACCTGAGAGTGAACAAGACTCCTCTCCGATCAAAACTCCAGGCTAAAAACTGAAAGGACAATAGCTATTTATGTACACTCACCCGAGAACTACGGCGATCAATGAAATTCCAGGAGCTAATTGAACCATATAGAATTATGGTTGTGCATCACACACACTCAATCAGTATAGTGAAGTACACTATGGACAACTACTGGAATGCTAATAGCTATGTACACTTGTCCAATAGTGAACAAGACTCGTGTCCGAACAAAGTTGATGCCAAGGTTGTGGATTTTATCCCTGAATATCGACATGAATCGATTTCGCTATTAAACTACAAGATCAGGCCGAACCTACTGACCTGGGTTTTCTGTACTGTTTTGAATTCATTAACGCTATATTACCAAAAATATGACAGGGTAGTTATACAGTAATAATGGTAACTTGCAGCCAGTGAAAACTTGTTTTTGTTTCATCCGACCCTTTTGTTCATTTGAGTTGTGCAGGCCTGCATTAGACCTTGCAAATGGGAAAGGCGGACTGAAATCGGACAATGTTTTTATATTATAGATTTGGCGTCTCTAAGTTCCGAGAAGAGGTCGTCAACGGTTACGGCGATGGCTCAGATTGGAAATTACCAAAGATCTGGGATTTCATGATTTACGTTATTATTCCACTTGAATTGCTGTTTCTTTTTATATGGTGGATAATCTCTTCGGTCCAAGATGAGCAGAACCCTTGGTATTTGGTGACAGGGGAAAGCATGATGGGTGCAGTATTGCAGGTGTGGTTAGTTTATAATATAAAGTGGGGCTGGGTAATTAACCTAGGCCAGGCCTGCCCAACCTTTTTGGTCTCGCGGGCAGCGGGCCACCCTCGCATGACGAAATTTGTTGGGGGCCGCAAACGTTTAAACCAAACATTAATACCAGCTAATTTCGGTGTAGGTAATTTACATAATACATAAAAGGCAAGTTTATTAACATGAAATCAATCAATTTAATAATTGCTTTCTGGTTACTGGGTAGGGCTGGCAAATTGTTCGAATATTATCAGAATTATCAATTTCATCAGAATTATTGACGGATACGCAGTTACGACGTTTACAAAATCCTATTTAACACCAACATAACATAAACAAAAATAAATATAAAATTAAAAATAAAAGGGCAACGAGTCCTGGGATCAAAGATCAACCAAAGACACGTTGGCGATCGAAGTCGACACGAAAGAAAGCAATCAGAATGAAATTAATTTGCAAATTTAGGCTCCAAATTCATTCCTATAATTGTGCTCAGCGTTTGTCCCCAATGTTCGCACAATATCCAATAATAAATTCCAGAAATAAAAAAAAACTGAAGTCGATGTCCGCTAGGGTGCAAGACTTGACACATACGTAATAATCACACCAAATCAACAAACTTACTTAAGCCTATATATTGATATATAACATAGTGAAAATTTAAATAGTCTTCTTACAAACTTTATAGGGCGGGCCGGGGGTTGGGCAGCCTTGACCTTGACCTGGGGCAGCCTTGAACCTTTTTTAATGAATGGGTCAAAAATTATAGTTTTATCATGTGAAAGGAGATCGTGGTTTAAAAATTCAATTAAGTCTGGTTGTTGTATTTTCATTTTCTGCACATCTTGGCATTGGAGCGATTTGCTTGTAAAATTCAACTCCAAAGGAAGTCAAAGTTATCCCAAATGTAGATTCAAACACCCTTAGTGACAACCCCTTTTTTAACAAAATCCTTAGTTTGCACTTAATAACATCATTTTTTTTTTCAGTGGACCGTAACAATTCTGATACTCGTTGCGATCAATCTTCTCTATGTTCGTTACGCTCCAACATTTCTACATAAATCACGCCATGTCCTTCAAAATGAGGATGACCTTGACTATGGAGCGACTGCTCAGATTGGAGAAGTAATTAGTACGGAGAATGCTTCCGCAGGTAGATAGTGTTTTTTCATGTTCAAATATGATCAAGTTTGACGTTAAATCGATTTTGGTTTGACCTTGGATTGACTCAGTTTGACCATAAATCTGCCCGGTCTGACCTTGGTTCGTCGCATAGTTTGACCCTTAATCGACCCCTTTTTGACCTTGAATTGGCCTGAGTTTGACCATGGTTCCTAGCATAGTTTGATCATAAACCTGCTTGGGTTGACCTTGAATCTACCTGCGTTTGACCTTGAGTTGACCACACAGTAGAGCTAAGATCTGAAGCCTGACCCGACCAGAAATTCGGGCCGAGTCTGGCCTGAAATGTCAATCATTACGTTCGGGTCGGGTTGGCTCTATCGCCGACTTTTTTTTTATAAATATATGTTTATAAAAAATATATACTAAAACTATGTGTGGAATTCAATGAACTCCAAAATAATATATGAAATTTCGGGTTTGCTTCGGGCTCAGGCCTGCAAATCCAGTTAATTTGTCGGGAACTGGTCGGGTTTAATACCCACGGGCCCGGGTCGGGCTGGAATTTTTGGGCCCGATCTAACCTCTACCGCACACCTGCCCAGTTTGACCATAAATTTGTCCAGTTTGACCTTGGTTCTGGCATAGTTTGACCTTAAATCGACCCCAGTTTGACCTTGAGTTGACCACACATCTGTCCAGTTTAACCTTGGTTCTAGCATGGTTTGATCTTGAAACTGATGCTGTTTGACCTTGAAACTGATGCAGTTTGACCTTGGTCTGGCACAGTTTGACCTTGAACCTGAGTTTTTAAGACGCATCTGTCCAGTTTGACCTTGGTCTGGTATAGTTCTGGGTTATATAGTTCTGGTATTGGTATTGTCTGAATCTACACCAGTTTGATCTTGAAACTAATGCTGTTTGACCTTGAACACTTAGCCATACGCAGTATTCATAATAAATGATTTCTTAATAACATATTTCTATTAATTCTATACAGGAGAAATTAACAGTGGATTAGAATTGGCCGAGTTTGGAAATCCAGAACCCTTGCACGCAAATCAAAACAACCGAAAGCAGCCTCTTATGGAGCTAAATCCAACAGTTGCATATACACCCCAGTCCTTACATGGGACGTATTAATAAGGATCAGATTGACATTGTGTTTTAAATCTTTAATATAGGTCTTCAACTTTTATGGTCTGACAAAGGCTATGTTCAGGGCTCAGTTTGACCTTAAATCAGCATGTTTGTCCTTGAGACAGGTTAAGTTTTATCTAACAACACGAAAAGCCGAAACTTTATTTTTTTATGCCTTTTACAGAGATGGCCCTTCAAATGACGATTCCCCATCCTCACCCTACTGCTTTGATGATCCACCATATGATTAAGCCGTCTTATCGGCTTTCCTCTCCGTCAGCATAAATATATAAATTTATTAATAGTTTGTATTCAGAGTCCGGAGGTATTTTTTTCACAGCCTTGCCTAAAAAAACCTGTGCGAGCAGCACTTGTAATATTTTGCCAGTTGATTTGCCCTTACGCTACGTTTTTTCCCCCTTATTTTCAGCATGAATACACATTCTTATTATCAAATTGCTATATTTGATTATTGCATATCCCATTCCTATTTAAAATCGTTATTTTGTGCATATTTAGGGGAATTCACGTGCACCAACTTAGTTATTAAACATCATTTTTATTTTATATTTGGTACTCCCGAAGTATGTGAACCAAGATGGCAACACCGGAACATAGTATGTGTACCAGGTTAGGGTAAGGCCATAATTTCAGGTACAGGAGTCACTTGGCTAGTCCCCAAACTCGTAATAGAACTGAAATAAGGAAAATAGGAATAAAATTATCGCCTAACCCTGCCCTGGTACACATACTACCTTCCGGTTTCTGCTATCTTGGTTTACATACTACGGGAGCACCATATTTTTATCATAAATACACAATCCTGTTACTTTGCTTGACAATTTTATTCTATAGGTATTTCTTCAAAAAAAAACATTTTTCACATTTACCTGTAATTGTTATCATGTTATTTATTCAGCACTTACTTGAAATTTGTGTTCATCGATGTCTCTAAGATTCCTTTATTTATTTTACTAAATATCTATTCAATCAATTGGCGCTCCAGAAGTGTGCGTACCAATACGGAGGTAACTAATTTTGTTCGCCTACTTTACATCAAGTTGTGTGAAGAGACTGAAACCTATGGGCAGGAGATATGCACTTTGCTAACACGAACAGTCTCGAACTCGAAATAGACCTAAAACATGGAAAATAGGAATAAAATTATGGCCTATCCTGGTACTCATACTTCGGGAGTATCCATTAATTTACCTGTGATAATATTTTTTAATTAACCTATGTTGGGTTTCTATGGAAAGGGGGCGGGGTGTCAAATAGAGAAATATTTAAAATGTATTTTTGTCGGCTGTGAAGTTTTCAAGCTCCACTAGTGAATTGTTTATTAAAGAAGATATGCATGATGCACCCTAATATTTATGCACATACTTGTATTGTTATTACACAATTTTTACACAATCTTCATTGTTTGGTAATAATCAGCACTTTCGAGGGTTTTTATTATTTTTTGTCTGTTTTTATTCTAATCATAATCTTATGGTCTGTTCAGAAAAGTAGATTAAGTTTAGTTTAAGAGAATCGTGGAAATACATTTGAATAATACGATCAAATAAATGTATTTCATAAGTGGTGCCAGCTGAAATTATGACTCTAATTTTATCGATATAAATCCCGCTAAAAATAATGTCAAAATGACTTCGATTGTTACATTGTGCTTCTTATAATTATATAAACGGTAGCCTGGCTTTGGTAAATAAACTGTGTTTTTTATTCAAAGTTTTTCATGTTTTCGAAATCCGGCCCAGTTACCAAATGTAACTGGCCCACTTATAAAAGTAATTACCCATACCTGCAGTCTATTTGACACATTTCTCATGCCCAATATGGACTGGTTGTCACATCGACTTTCCTATCCTTATCCCATTCCTAAATAAGTTATATCTTCTCGTATAATATATGTTGCTATAAGAAGCATCTGACAATCCATATTTACATATTTTATATCTGTGTCTTTTGAATAAACTTGTGCAATACCGTATACCAATTCTGTTGGATTAATGTTCTGTGCGTTGAAAAGATCCTCATATTTAGTGTTTCTCATAGTGGGAGAACGGGGGAATAAGAGAAAACAATACCGCAAGAGGACATTCGTGCAAATATACATTTTTGCAAAAAGGTTTATCCGTGCAAAAAAGTCCTTGCTGAAGTCCTTTTGCACAAAAAGACGTTTTCACAAAAGTTTGTTTGGGTGTCGCTGCTCGATAACCAACTAGCTTTGATTTCCGGCGCCTTCCCTTCCCCAGTAAAGCTGTGTAATTATCACTTTCTCATAAGATGTGCTCGAGCGATATTTTTCACTGGTTGAAAAAAAAAATTGACTCGTTCCGCTTGGATTTCGGGTATTAACCAAATTTTTAGTACCGGAAAAAATTATGTTACCTTTCTCTGGAGAAAACGAGTCGTTGCCTAGCTTTAGTCACTTAAAGTTAACTCGTAATCAATAACCGCCAGAGAGATTCAATTCTGTAATCGACTAGACTTACAACTTCATATTTTTCCCCCTTCGAAACAATAGGCACCCTTCAGATTTTGCTGAATAACGTTTCAATGAAATGACTTGGACTTATCGCCAAATGACGCCAGCGAGACTTAACTGAGAAACTCTCATGACTCGACTTGGCATAACACTGGGTTCAAGTTTGAATTATGTTGAGTCTCACACAATTTTTGCAGATAAGTTTTTTTTTCAACATTATAATGAGTAATTAAGCCAACTCATTTTTATGTGCTTCCCAGAAAAGTTTCTTTCCTTATTTGCACAAAAGCTAATGGGGTCTCAAGCTACTCAATATTAAACTGTACTACAATTAATACTGAACTAAGTTTGGTTTAGAAATTCTCCATATTATACCTTCCCTAACCAGAGATGTGGTGGGCGTGGTCATTTTTACGCATGAGAAATTTTTATTTTACGGTTCATTTCTTTTTGATTCCCATAAAATAACAACAAAGAAAACCCGTAAGTGATCGAATCGATATTTATTATCATGTTTGGTTATATACAGAAATCACATGGAGCTACGGAACTTAGTTTCTGAGCAAAAAGTGGACAAGGCGACCAATTCAAGACATGGGTTATACGGTTAATAATAGTAAAAGAAAGAGCTATGCTCAAATAAATGGACACGTAGCGCCACCTAATGGCAATATTTGGTGACGTCATAGCAACAAAAAAAAGTAATAGCCTTCCCCAAATTATTTTTTGTCTTTATCCACTGAAAATTTCAAAACAATTGGTCCAGTAATCAAAGAGGAAAGCGATTTCTTCAAAACGTGTTAAAGGACAACATAACGATCGTCATGTCCACTAAACGTGTCCAATAAATTAATTATGAGTTGAATCAAGATTTATTTATTAAAACAAATTTGTGATCTTTTTCATTTTGTTTAAATCTAAAACAGGCCACAGATTTCCAAAAAATGCACAAATCAAACTATCAGAAATGTAATTCCATAAACACGTAATTTAGTCTCCTGTCATCAATAGAATCAGGTTCTAATGCCTGAAGGAGAGTAGTTTTGAAGAGTTTTTTAAGTTTGGATCTTTTGAGCAATATTTGTGCGCGATACATTGGATACCGGATGATTAGGATACCGCACTTCTGTTGCTATAGTGATTGGTTCTCCACTTGACACCAAAAGCTGATTGTTCTGTAACAATTGAATAAAAAGATTCATAATCTGTTGCTTGAAAAGTTAATGCGACTGACATATTATATGGAGGATGAAAATATTTGCTGGTAGTAATGAGCTACATAGTAAAGGTAGTCATCATAGATAGACGAATTATGATATATATGATAATATTTTTTAAAACTGTTTTCGGTCAATTTTTTGAATACGGTGAAATAAGTCAAACGAGAACTCGGATTTCAGTTGTAACCTATCAAACTGACCTTATACTCCATCCCAGTTCAGGTGCCAACCCATGTCCAACCAGCAGGGATCAGTGAACGTAGATAAGGGATCAGCAGCTGGAAATGCTCGAGGTTGTAAATATTCGCGAGTTTTCCGTTGTTCATTGATTTGCAGATTGGTTCGGAATCGTTGAATGTAACGTTGAACTGCTCGGTAGCATTTTTTCTTGTATGTGAAGCCACACTTATCTGAAAACATTATTGGGGTCCTTGAATATCGCCTTCAGAAATGACGTCATAGAATCGGGGATTACATTTTTTATCGGTTTGTTAGTTAGAACGCTTATTAGACGAACTGAAAACGGCGGACAGATTGCAGGTTCAGATGTATGGTGGTGGACGGAGTCGTAACCGACTAGTGGTGTGGTTAATCATGCAGCAACGACCAGGAGTTCAATACTTGTAATATTAGGTGAATTAAATCTAAACCAACGCGCCATGAAAATGCGTCCCTAAAGCTTTGGTGGAAGTGGCATAATTTATAATTAAATTATCAAATCATAAAACACAAATATAACTAGAGCTGCGTGCAGCTTTAACAGGCTTCCCGCGTAAAAAAAAACTGAAGACTCGTTTTGCTCACTGGAGCGTGAAAGCGTGGTCAGTCATGCATAAAATTTGCAATATATGATGGGGGACTTATTATCTGCATGTGATTTAAATTTCAAGTCTCTAAGTAGTGTCGTTCTCGAGAAGAAGATGAAAATGTAAAATCCTATATTGCTCACTGGAGCGTATCGCCGAGGTCACTCATGCGTATCCTTGACATGTCGTATCCGGAACATGTCCATTAATCATTGTTATGAATTTCAACCCAATAGCATGTATCAATTTTGAGAAATCGCAAAAAACTGAAAACGCGTTTTGCTCACTGGAGCGTGAAAGCGGGGTCAGTCATGCCTAAAACTTGCAAATTATGATGGGGGACTTAGTATCTGCATGTGATTTAAATTTCAAGTCTCTAAGTAGTGTCGTTCTCGAGAAGAAGATGAAAATGTAAAATCCTATATTGCTCACTGGAGCGTATCGCCGAGGTCACTCATGCGTATCCTTGACATGTCGTATCCGGAACATGTCCATTAATCATTGTTATGAATTTCAACCCAATAGCATGTATCAATTTTGAGAAATCGCAAAAAAACTGAAAACGCGTTTTGCTCACTGGAGCGTGAAAGCGTGGTCAGTCATGCCTAAAATTTGCAAATTATGATGGGGGACTTATTATCTGCATGTGATGTAAATTTCAAGTCTCTAAGTAGTGTCGTTCTCGAGAAGAAGATGAAAATGTAAAATCCTATATTGCTCACTGGAGCGTATCGCCGAGGTCACTCATGCGTCTCCTTGACATATTGTATCCGGAACATGTCCATTAATCATTGTTATGAATTTCAACCCAATACCATGTATTAATTTTGAGAAATCGCAAAAAAACTGAAGACGCGTTTTGCTCACTGGAGCGTGAAAGCGTGGTCAGTCATGCATAAAATTTGCATTTTATTGCTAGCAGAGAACTTCTGTACATTTGAGGCGAATTTCAAGTTTGTAGGACCAATTTGAAAAAAAAATAATAATAATAATAAACTAGAGCTGCGTGCAGCTTTAACAGGCTTCCCGCGTAAAAAAAACTGAAGACGCGTTTTGCTCAATGGAGCGTGAAAGCGTGGTCAGTCATGCATAAAATTTGCAGTTTATGATGGGGGACTTATTATCTGCATGTGATGCAAATTTCAAGTCTCTAAGTAGTGTTGTTCTCGAGAAGAAGATGAAAATGTAAAATCCTATATTGCTCACTGGAGCGTATCGCCGAGGTCACTCGTGCGTATCCTTGACATAACGTATCCGGAACAAGTCCATTAATCATTGTTATGAATTTCAACCCAATAGCATGTATCAATTTTGAGAAATCGCAAAAAAACTGAAGACGCGTTTTGCTCACTGGAGCGTCAAAGCGTGGTCAGTCATGCATAAAATCTGCAATTTATGATGGGGGACTTATTATCTGCATGTGATGTAAATTTCAAGTCTCTAAGTAGTGTCGTTCACGAGAAGAAGATGAAAATGTAAAATCCTATATTGCTCACTGGAGCGTATCGCCGAGGTCACTCATGCGTATCCTTGACATATCGTATCCGGAACAAGTCCATTAATCATTGTTATGAATTTCAACCCAATAGCATGTATCAATTTTGAGAAATCGCAAAAAAACTGAAAACGCGTTTTGCTCACTGGAGCGTGAAAGCGCGGTCAGTCATGCATACAATTTGCATTTTATTGCTAGTTGAGAACTTCTGCACATTTGAGGTGAATTTCAAGTTTGTAGGACCAATTTGAAAAAAAAATAATAAAAATAAATAATAATAATAAATAATAATAATAAATAATAATAATAAAACACAGGAATACAATAGGTTCCCTGCTGACAAGCAGCGGGAAGCCTAATAATAATAATAAATAAATAACTAGAGCTGCGTGCAGCTTTAACAGGCTTCCCGCGTAAAAAAAACTGAAGACGCGTTTTGCTCACTGGAGCGTGAAAGCGTGGTCAGTCATGCATAAAATTTGCAATTTATGATGGGGTAATTATTATCTGCATGTGATGTAAATTTCAAGTCTCTAAGTAGTGTCGTTCTCGAGAAGAAGATGAAAATGTAAAATCCTATATTGCTCACTGGAGCGTATCGCCGAGGTCACTCATGCGTATCCTTGACATATCGTATCCGGAACATGTCCATTAAACATTATTATGAATTTCAACCCAGTAGCATGTATCAATTTTGAGAAATCGCAAAAAAACTGGAAAAGGCGTTTTGCTCACTGGAGCGTGAAAGCGTGGTCAGTCATGCATAAAATTTGCAATTTATGATGGGGGACTTATTATTTGCATGTGATGTAAATTTCAAGTCCCTAAGTAGTGTCGTTCTCGAGAAGAAGATGAAAATGAAAAATCCTATATTGCTCACTGGAGCGTATCGCCGAGGTCACTCATGCGTATTCTTGACATAGCGTATCCGGAACATGTTTATTAATCATTGTTATGAATTTCAACCCAATAGCATGTATCAATTTTGAGAAATCGCAAAAAAACTGAAAACGCGTTTTGCTCACTGGAGCGTGAAAGCGTGGTCAGTCATGCATAAAATTTGCAATTTATCATGGGGGACTTATTATCTGCATGTGATGTAAATTTCAAGTCTCTGAGTAGTGTCGTTCTCGAGAAGAAGATGAAAATGTAAAATCCTATATTGCTCACTGGAGCGTATCGCCGAAGTCACTCATGCGTATCCTTGACATATCGCATCCGGAACATGTCCATCAATCATTGTTATGAATTTCAACCCAATAGCATGTATCAATTTTGAGAAATCGCAAAAAAAATGAAATCGCGTTTTGCTCACTGGAGCGTGAAAGCGTGGTCAGTCATGCATAAAATTTGCATTTTATTGCTAGCTGAGAACTTCTGCACATTTGAGGTGAATTTCAAGTTTGTAGGACCAATTTGAAAAAAAAATAATAAAAATAAATAATAACTAGAGCTGCGTGCAGCTTTAACAGGCTTCCCGCGTAAAAAAAACTGAAGACGCGTTTTGCTCAATGGAGCGTGAAAGCGTGGTCAGTCATGCATAAAATTTGCAGTTTATGATGGGGGACTTATTATCTGCATGTGATGCAAATTTCAAGTCTCTAAGTAGTGTTGTTCTCGAGAAGAAGATGAAAATGTAAAATCCTATATTGCTCACTGGAGCGTATCGCCGAGGTCACTCATGCGTATCCTTGACATAACGTATCCGGAACAAGTCCATTAATCATTGTTATGAATTTCAACCCAATAGCATGTATCAATTTTGAGAAATCGCAAAAAAACTGAAGACGCGTTTTGCTCACTGGAGCGTGAAAGCGTGGTCAGTCATGCATAAAATTTGCAATTTATGATGGGGGACTTATTATCTGCATGTGATGTAAATTTCAAGTCTCTAAGTAGTGTCGTTCACGAGAAGAAGATGAAAATGTAAAATCCTATATTGCTCACTGGAGCGTATCGCCGGGGTCACTCATGCGTATCCTTGACATATCGTATCCGGAACAAGTCCATTAATCATTGTTATGAATTTCAACCCAATAGCATGTATCAATTTTGAGAAATCGCAAAAAAACTGGAAAAGGCGTTTTGCTCACTGGAGCGTGAAAGCGTGGTCAGTCATGCATAAAATTTGCAATTTATGATGGGGGACTTATTATTTGCATGTGATGTAAATTTCAAGTCCCTAAGTAGTGTCGTTCTCGAGAAGAAGATGAAAATGAAAAATCCTATATTGCTCACTGGAGCGTATCGCCGAGGTCACTCATGCGTATTCTTGACATAGCGTATCCGGAACATGTTTATTAATCATTGTTATGAATTTCAACCCAATAGCATGTATCAATTTTGAGAAATCGCAAAAAAACTGAAAACGCGTTTTGCTCACTGAAGCGTGAAAGCGTGGTCAGTCATGCATAAAATTTGCAATTTATCATGGGGGACTTATTATCTGCATGTGATGTAAATTTCAAGTCTCTGAGTAGTGTCGTTCTCGAGAAGAAGATGAAAATGTAAAATCCTATATTGCTCACTGGAGCGTATCGCCGAAGTCACTCATGCGTATCCTTGACATATCGCATCCGGAACATGTCCATCAATCATTGTTATGAATTTCAACCCAATAGCAGTATCAATTTTGAGAAATCGCAAAAAAAATGAAATCGCATCTTGCTCACTGGAGCGTGAAAGCGTGGTCAGTCATGCATAAAATTTGCATTTTATTGCTAGCTGAGAACTTCTGCACATTTGAGGTGAATTTCAAGTTTGTAGGACCAATTTGAAAAAAAATAATAAAAATAAATAATAACTAGAGCTGCGTGCAGCTTTAACAGGCTTCCCGCGTAAAAAAAACTGAAGACGCGTTTTGCTCAATGGAGCGTGAAAGCGTGGTCAGTCATGCATAAAATTTGCAGTTTATGATGGGGGACTTATTATCTGCATGTGATGCAAATTTTCAAGTCTCTAAGTAGTGTTGTTCTCGAGAAGAAGATGAAAATGTAAAATCCTATATTGCTCACTGGAGCGTATCGCCGAGGTCACTCATGCGTATCCTTGACATAACGTATCCGGAACAAGTCCATTAATCATTGTTATGAATTTCAACCCAATAGCATGTATCAATTTTGAGAAATCGCAATAAAACTGAAGACGCGTTTTGCTCACTGGAGCGTGAAAGCGTGGTCAGTCATGCATAAAATTTGCAATTTATGATGGGGGACTTATTATCTGCATGTGATGTAAATTTCAAGTCTCTAAGTAGTGTCGTTCACGAGAAGAAGATGAAAATGTAAAATCCTATATTGCTCACTGGAGCGTATCGCCGGGGTCACTCATGCGTATCCTTGACATATCGTATCCGGAACAAGTCCATTAATCATTGTTATGAATTTCAACCCAATAGCATGTATCAATTTGAGAAATCGCAAAAAAAACTGAAAACGCGTTTTGCTCACTGGAGCGTGAAAGCGCGGTCAGTCATGCATACAATTTGCATTTTATTGCTAGTTGAGAACTTCTGCACATTTGAGGTGAATTTCAAGTTTGTAGGACCAATTTGAAAAAAAAATAATAAAAATAAATAATAATAATAAATAATAATAATAAATAATAATAATAAAACACAGGAATACAATAGGTTCCCTGCTGACAAGCAGCGGGAAGCCTAACTAGAGCTGCGTGCAGCTTTAACAGGCTTCCCGCGTAAAAAAAAAAACGAAGACGCGTTTTGCTCACTGGAGCGTGAAAGCGTGGTCAGTCATGCATAAAATTTGCAATTTATGATGGGGGACTTATTATCTGCATGTGATGTAAATTTCAAGTCTCTAAGTAGTGTCGTTCTCGAGAAGAAGATGAAAATGTAAAATCCTATATTGCTCACTGGAGCGTATCGCCAAGATCAATCATGCGTATCCTTGACATATTGTATCCGGAACATGTCCAATAATCATTGTTATGAATTTCAACCCAATAGCATGTATCAATTTTGAGAAATCGCAAAAAGACTGAAGACGCGTTTTGCTCACTGGAGCGTGAAAGCGTGGTCAGTCATGCATAAAATTTGCATTTTATTGCTAGCTGAGAACTTCTGCACATTTGAGGTGAATTTCAAGTTTGTAGGACCAATTTGAAAAAAAAATAATAAAAATAAATAATAATAATAAATAAATAATAATAATAATAAATAAATAATAATAATAATAAAACACAGGAATACAATAGGTTCCCTGCTGACAAGCAGCGGGAAGCCTAATAATAATAAATAAATAATAATAATAATAATAATAATAAAACACAGGAATACAATACGTTCCCTGCTGACAAGCAGCGGGAAGCCTAATAATAAATAAATAATAATAATAATAAATAAATAATAATAATAATAAATAAATAATAATAATAATAAAACACAGGAATACAATAGGTTCCCTGCTGACAAGCAGCGGGAAGCCTAATAATAATAAATAAATAATAATAATAATAATAATAATAAAACACAGGAATACAATAGGTTCCCTGCTGACAAGCAGCGGGAAGCCTAATAATAATAAATAAATAATAACTAGAGCTGCGTGCAGCTTTAACAGGCTTCCCGCGTAAAAAAAACTGAAGACGCGTTTTGCTCAATGGAGCGTGAAAGCGTGGTCAGTCATGCATAAAATTTGCAGTTTATGATGGGGGACTTATTATCTGCATGTGATGCAAATTTCAAGTCTCTAAGTAGTGTTGTTCTCGAGAAGAAGATGAAAATGTAAAATCCTATATTGCTCACTGGAGCGTATCGCCGAGGTCACTCATGCGTATCCTTGACATAACGTATCCGGAACAAGTCCATTAATCATTGTTATGAATTTCAACCCAATAGCATGTATCAATTTTGAGAAATCGCAAAAAAACTGAAGACGCGTTTTGCTCACTGGTGCGTGAAACCGTGGTCAGTCATGCATAAAATTTGCAATTTATGATGGGGGACTTATTATCTGCATGTGATGTAAATTTCAAGTCTCTAAGTAGTGTCGTTCACGAGAAGAAGATGAAAATGTAAAATCCTATATTGCTCACTGGAGCGTATCGCCGAGGTCACTCATGCGTATCCTTGACATATCGTATCCGGAACAAGTCCATTAATCATTGTTATGAATTTCAACCCAATAGCATGTATCAATTTTGAGAAATCGCAAAAAAACTGAAAACGCGTTTTGCTCACTGGAGCGTGAAAGCGCGGTCAGTCATGCATACAATTTGCATTTTATTGCTAGTTGAGAACTTCTGCACATTTGAGGTGAATTTCAAGTTTGTAGGACCAATTTGAAAAAAAAATAATAAAAATAAATAATAATAATAAATAATAATAATAAATAATAATAATAAAACACAGGAATACAATAGGTTCCCTGCTGACAAGCAGCGGGAAGCCTAATATTAATAATAATAATAAAACACAGGAATACAATAGGTTCCCTGCTGACAAGCAGCGGGAAGCCTAATAATAATAAAACACAGGAATACAATAGGTTCCCTGCTGACAAGCAGCGGGAAGCCTAATTACTTTCAGCCTTTATCTTCTCATCACGACTCTTCTTGATCAGTCTGACGATATCTGTAAGAAAATTGATATGTTTTGCTTGTGTGCAGGGTAAAGTGTTTTAAATCAGTTTTTGCTATTGTATATTTTCCAGAGTTTTTCTCTTAGGACCATAAGTAACTTTGGTATTACAACACTATATAAAAATGTAGTTAAAAATATATTTTGCAGGTCTAAGTAAATCCTAATATATAATTTCAGTCAAAAAAATCTTTGTGAATAAGTTTTGCCAAAATTTCTTTTCAAGGTTGAAACAGGCACAATGCAACCGCCACACCCAAAGTGTAATAAATAAAAATCCTAAGCCAGTGGCGTTTCAACAAATAATGGATGCTTGTTCTGAGCCTTATTCAGAATGAAAATGAAAAGGATTCTTTTGAAAAAACTGTGACCACAGGTTACGTTATTTGACATTAACCTCAATAAAATGTTAGAATCATTCCGTAATTATAAATAAAAGTGTATCATGTGGCCACCAGAGTAAATACTTTTGAACCCAAGATATATGATAACTCACCGGATCCATCGTTTTTCTGTGAAAGAAATACAAAATGCAGATGATTAGTAAAGTGAATATACACGTATCATAATATATTAGTTGCTTTTCGAGCGAATATAGAGAGCTTTTAAAGTTTTTGGATCGATGCTGAGGTAGTTCGACCGTTAGACCCATAAAAATTTCTGTTTCAAATGCCTAGCTCTAGCACAATGTGTAAAATAAAGCAAAGCAATGCCAAACCGGGAAGCTTCCGTTCCTCTAAGTCTAATTAGTAGTATCAATTTGTGGCTCCCCGGGGCCTTATTTAGAATTGGATGAGAAAACGCTTGATAAAAAATAGCAATTTTACCTCGCAATCTCCAACTTGAACGAGTTTCCCATTCACGATTTTGGAAACGCAGGCTCCAGCTGTCAAATATAAAACGAAGTATTTTGCAGTTAAATAAATCAAGAACATTTTGCGACAAGATCTAAAAATGTCGTCAGACCACTGATTGAATGTAAAAAACATTTGAAATGATTTGTTATAAGCATTCTAGCCCCCTAGCACCAGCCAGTGGTAGGCGTAAACAAAAAATTGTCTGCAAGCCAGTGTAGCAATTACTAACAAGTAATTACATCCAAAACTTATCTTACCGGGTACTTTTATCTTTGCATAAGAGGCACAGATGAGAGAGATGAAAAAAATTATTTTGACGAATTCCATGTTTGCTTCTAGAATGGTTTGGTGACGATATTATATATTTAGCTATATAGCAAATATCTGTAAAAAAATTTAAGGTTATTATAGGTCCTGAAAGCTAACTGCCGTAATTGGCATGTTTAAAATATTCGCCCAAAGTGAGCTGAATGCAAAATGACAATATCTAACGCGAGAGCATAAAAGGCATAATAGCTGGAGCGACACTTAATGAAGCTCAGTGATTTTGAATTACGCATGACCCAACGAACTAGTCTTAACGAACGACAACTATCAAATATACCTTGCGTGCCTGACGACAATGCGCCGACTTAAAATTTTCCCTGAAACTTCCTAGCACGACTACCACCATTATACATTCCTGTTCCTATATATGTTAAAATTACTAGTATTCATACCTCAAGCCGACCATATGTTACCATTTACGTCATTTCCCTCCAAGACAGTGAAATTTTTCGCGTTTAGACTGAAATGTTTTTGTGCGCCACTTACGCTGCTGTGTTGGAAAAACCAGTTTGCGTAATCAATTTACATTTTGTAGGCATAGGAAGTTTGCGTCGCGCGCGCATAAGTAACGCGACTAAAATAGTACGATCGCCTTCCCTTTGTGGCGGGACTGGAGTTGTACTATTTTTTATTGTTTATTATTTTATTTATATTTCTTGTCTAATTATTGCATATGCATTTGTGTGTGGAGTCCATGCTTCCGAAAACAAACAATACAGTAAAACTAATCCCATACCCGACTTGGAATGGTAACCGGGCGAGAGGCCGTGGTTCGCCATATGGATAAGCCGTCTTATCGGCTTTCCTCTCCCCCTGGATAAATATGTAAATCCTATCCTATCCTGGAGTCTGAGCCCTAATTCGCCCAATAGTTGTATTCAGTTACTCGACTCCAACCACCACTGCATATGTGAACAGCTTCGGATTGGCAGTGTCTTTCTTTCTTCTTTGCTTTTGCTGTCGCTGAGTAAGGACCGTATTTTGTCGCTCTTATATTATCTGCTTTAAGACAAGTGTGGATTTTACACTATTTTAATAAAGTCTCTTCGTTTGCATCGTGAACTTCGAACCTATTTGTGTGTCTTTGCAGCACATTGGATCTTTTGAACTAATTATTACAGAATTACTAGACTGTATCAGTGGCGAGCACCTACCGGTATTCCGGTTAAGTCGTACGGTACCGGCGTTGCACCTCACTTGATTTCCTAGTGCTACATCACCTGCATAATTCGTGAGGATATTCAGCAAAAAATGAGTAATGCGTCTCAGACAAGAACATAACAAAGTACTGTAAATATATAGCTCCATGAAATTGTTTTTAGCAACGGCCGCTAGACGATTCTTTTAAAATATAAATGCCTTTAAAGTTTTAAAACCACATTTCGGACTTAAAATGAACCTTGACTCAACCATCGCATATTTGAAAGCAATTTCGTGGTTTTGCATTTTGCCGACTTTGAAGTTTCTACGCCACGCGTAAGTCGAAAGGTCTGCGTTATTTTTTACTACCTAACACCTTTTGCATTATGTTTGAAAACCTCTTGAACACCTGTATCGTTTTACATTTCGGTTCACCACTTCACGCAAGCCCCAAGCTTGCCGTACTTCACCGTTGAAGCTGATATTCCAAATGAAGTTGAGACTTGTGAACAGAAATATATTTACCCTATCATGACCATTCTTACAGCTGCAGTACAAGTCTTCACAGGTTTTTTAAAAAATTGGAAATAAAAACAGAACAACTGGAGGCTACCAGGAAAAAGCTGAAAGTCCCCAAGCAAAAGTCAGAGCGACTGTAAATATTACTTCAAAATAACACTGTTATAAAATCAATACAAAAAAGAAATTTAATCACCACTAGGTGTGAAGAACTTTTGCTGCAGTCCTTCTCACTTGTACCTTCGGCGATTTTTTTAAGCGAATTTTTGATGGGCCCACCCACAAAAATATATCTTCCTGAATTGAAAGCATTTGCCCTTACTTTTCACTTTTATTCTGCTAATTCCTACCAATTTTGTAAGGCATACATTTAATGTAGCTTATATCCACCCATGTCAAAGTTGACACTTGTATTCCGAAATTTCAGCAGAGCCCGGGAGAGTCATGTTTAGAGCCTGGGACCCATTTCTGCTTATTTCTCTTTTTACACGTCCCTATAAATTTCAATTTTGAGCATTTCAGCTGTCACGGCGCACAACTTGCAGCGTGACAAAAATAGACTGTTTTTGCTAGATTTGACTATTGAACAGGACCTTAATTTAGAACATTCTGTATTAATGAATTCAAAACATCGGTCTAATTTGGCGGTTCAAGATTCCATTATACTTTCAAAACTTTCGTGATTCGTGACACGTTAAATTTATGGTTTCAGACTTGATTCTTCTTATTCTAATATTGTCTACTCTACGGAAATTAGTTTCTTGCATACCCGGTGTATCTCAAATAGAACGAGAGCTTGCATACTTTTTATAAGTTTTAATTGCATTACCAATTTTCACAAAAAATAAGCGAAATGAAATGAATGTGCCTTGTGCTGTGTAAGTAGAAAAACAGTTTAGTTGAAGGACTGGAGACACTTCGGGAGTAGGCGGCAACAAATGACTTGATTCACTTCACACTTTCACCTAATAATTAAAATTAGAGGTAAAATATCTTAATGGTATTTCGCTTTTACATGGATGAATGTTGTATCTCTGGGAACCCTTTAAAAGTTATTCAACAGTTTCCAATTTGATTGATTCAGACCTAGACTGGCATGGCATTAGGTATAAACACATCAGAATTGAGCAAAACATCATAAGCTATTGAGATACCGGTATATTACGGTATAGGATTTACATATTTATCCCGGGGGAGAGGGGGAGGTATTTCAACAATCTTGCAAAACGGTGCATTTCAGCCGACTTCATGGACAGAACGTGGTTCCATATATTATGTGTCATGGTATTACCACCATTATCTGTACCGATCACATATAAATTTTACTTGTATTTCACAAGCTAGACCAAATTCGGCACCGTACCCACATGGCTTTCAAAACTTGAATCTCCAACTTCTGTGCATACATGTTTTGTGTTATCAATTTCCAAGTTAATGGCTAAACCACCAACAATAGCGTGAAAATCCACTACAACGCCCAGAACGATGAATTTTTTCAAATTATCTTACATTTTGCACCGTTGACATGGTAAATCCAACCTCCTCACAGCATCCGCGAGAAGAAAGTCGCGCTTGCCAAGATGGCCGCCGCAACCATTAATTCGGCACGAAATCACAAACGTCTAGCGCCGCCAATGCGCACTCTAGTTATATACTGCAGAGCTTCCCAAACTAGGGGCCGCGAAACGAATTTTGGGGGCCGCAAGGAGAACACCAATTTTACACAAAGTACTTTGCATCTTTTCAGACTCTTGATTCTAAATACAATTATTAAAACAAGTCTTACCCTGTTTCCCAGAATATAAGACAGTGTCTCCAATTTTTTTTCGAAAAATAACACCGGGGATTATTTTGGGGGGATGGTTTTATTTTCATTTTTTACTAACAAATTTACAAATTGGGGAATTACGTGAATTTTAAATATTCAAAATAGGAAATGCGATTTCCACTTACTTATAAATAACACGTTTTTATTTAAAATAACTGCTAAACTAGGGTTGCCATACCGTCCGGAAAATTCCGGACATGTCCGGAATTTCGGGTTCAATTTTGCGTCCGGGAAGAATTTTAAAAATGCTCAAATGTCCGGAATCCGGAATTTTACTGCATCTGCAATCGTACTGTGCACACTGCTAATACAGAACATTGTTATTTCGTACCGTGCGCATATTTTTTATACGAGGACATGAAAATAGTCATGGACTGTCCGGAATTTTGCTTTTTCAAATATGGTGACCCTATGCTAAACAGATTATTAACCGTTAAAAAGGAGTAGTAAAGATTTCTTGCTATCAACTGGGTCAAAAAAAAAATTGCAATGAAAAAATTAACAATGTCTATACCAGCGTTTCCCAAACTTTTTCGGCCACGGAACACTAACACTTTTTATCTCGCCTCACGGAACACCAAAAATGGAAAGCTAAAATTGATAAAAAAAAACGGTGTAAAGTTGCCAAATGCGCCGCGAAAACTAACAGAATTGTGTTAAACCGTAAATATATACTACTACGGTTAAACATACCTGAAATATGATTGAATATTTTACATATTGCATTTATTGTAAATGTTTTATTGTTTCCTAATTTAAATACTGTGTATATGAATCAATAAATTCACCAATTCACAATTTTTTACCTGTCTATGTCGTTTACTTTTCATCACGTAGTGTTTGCCTCCAATTTTACCTCTAATGGAGATAAAAGTAGCCTACTTGCTGCAATTTCGCGAGCTGCAGTTTATTTATCTGCTGAATTGAATTTAGCGAACATGAGTAATTTTCCAACATTTCATAGTAAAACCAGGCAGAGACGGAGGAAGAAGAGTTGACCTTTTGCCTTTATTTTTTAGACCTACTTGTTTGCTTATAACAAAACCAAAAGGATTGCTGTAAACTTGGGGTTACCATATTTTTGTGACCTCAAAGCGGGACGCCTCCAAAGGCCATAGCTGTGTTTTTTTCAACTTTAAATTTACCGATTTTACATTAGGCACACATTTTAAACCATCCCGGCTGTCTTCATCGGTTTCAATTCAATAAGTATAAAGGACTTTACGTTAAGCGCCCTTTTGACGTATGGGGCTTACACGTAACAAATTGTAGCAATTAACCGCTAATAATGTTAGCGGAAAACAACGAAACAAAAACAAAACCACGCATCCACCTTCATTAAGTATGCTACCACCGGTACGCCACACAGCAACAACAGTATCGAGAACATGCTAATTGGTAATGTTCATGTATCATCCTGACTGGGTGAACGCCAAAGTGGGACTTTTGGCTGACCGGTCGGGACGCCGGGACAAAACGTTAAAAAGTGGGACTGTCCCGCCTAAAACGGGACGTATGGTAAGTCTATGTAGACTTAACAGTCAAAAAGCTACGCCGACGGTCACGAAAATGCCACTACTCTACCTCAGTTAGTCCGCTTTAGGCCGACGATAACGCGATATTGAACGGTCAGTTTGGCGACAACTTCACGATCCCTAGATCATAATGGCGATATATTTGATTCCTTCTCCACGGAACACTCGGAAGACGCTAACACAGTTTGGGAAACGCTGGCTATACTGATTGTAAACCCGATTTGATTGCACAACGATGTCGGTTTTAATCGTTATGCCAGCGGTTCCCGAAGGCGCTTTGCTAAGTGTGCTTATGCTAAATTGGATCATTGAAAGTGAGTAACAAAGCCTGATAAGTACCATGCCGTCGGTGGCCAGACATCGTAATTCATTGAGGCCTTCAATCGACAAACATTAAGCCACGGCAGGACTTGCTGCAAAACATTCGCACTCATCACACTGAATAATTAAGTTGTGTTAATCGGAGTAAAAGTGAATTTGTTTTTGTTATCCAGTAGGCCTACCAAAAGTTGAGAATTGACTGTGTCAATAAAATATTTCGAAATGTTTAGCATTATTTTAACGTGAACAGGGGCCGCGAACAAATTTCATATTTCAAAAGGGCCGCGAGCTCAGAAGTTTGGGAAGCCCTGATATACTGTGCACCTCAATGCTATTAAACCGTGAAGGCGATTACGCAACGCCTACTTTCGGTGCTTCGGTTGTTTTTATTGTTTGCTCTTCAGACTTTGCACTCGCGTCTTGGTTGCGGCCCAGATCGAGCGCGTCGCTGCTCATGGGAAGTATATAAGTATGAGTATAAGTTTATTTCGACTCCATAATCAGCATAACAGACGATAGAATACAAGAATTCCATCCAGGTATGCTAGTGGTATTATTATGAAATAGGCTATAATAAGGTAGCTAGACTAGCGTCTGTCGTCACTTAAATTATACGGTATCCAGGTATCGGTAATCACTTTTTATTCATTTGCTTTTATTAATTATTTTATCGTCTGTTATGCTGATTATGGACTCTTGTACTAGACTGTACCAGTACCGGTACTGCAGTACGGTATGCGTAGTTGATGGGGCTCATTTACTCCACCAGGGCGATAAGGATTAAAGAACAAACAGGTGGAAGGTTGAGAACTCTTGGCTCACCATCCTGGTGCTGACAATGGTTTTTAGCATCCAACAGTACAGTATAAAAAGCCCCCACAGTGAAAGACATCAATTATAACAGTATTTACAAACCCCCCCTTTACGAGACAGTATGGGCTCCCAAATCGACAACCCAGCTTGGCACAATAAACTAAAAGGAAGCACAATCTAAAAACCATTGGATTATTTGGGAAAATAATCTTGATTTACCAAAGAGAAATGTATACTGTTAGCATTTGTGAGTTTTCCGCAAAAAAAAATTTTGGTTATGTGACATGCATGATTAATTTTTATTATTATCGAGACAAGCCTGGCGCAATCTGACGCATTTGTCGTTGTGGTAAGCGCCCCCGTTTCAGAGACAAATAAGAGTGTTTGTTTTATTGAACCAAATGTGCTGATAAAAAGCGGTATTGTGCATTGGGGTCTTATGTTGTTTCATACCTTAAGTGCATGACATAGTCAGGTGGGGGTTAGGATTGACATATGCAAAAAATGTTATGCTACGCCCACTAGAAGTACCGGTACTTTAGGTACGAAACTACACCAGACTCGTGCATTGTGCTAAACGTAGGGCTGTTTGCTACTCCCACCATCAAATCCATGCATCTGGAACAAATAACTTGGCAACTAATATCATACCCGAGATTTATTCAATTTTCTTTTTATTGAGTTTTTTATAAAATGAAACAATATTGTAATAAACAATATTCAACAATAAAAGTAATTCTTAATATACACATATTGCATTATAACCCTGATTATATTACCTGAATTCTCAATATTTTGTTATGTTTGATTTTGTTTTCCTATAGCACCTAACTAAGGTAATGTTTATTTTTATTCTTCAAATGTTTGCCAAAGGCTTTATTCATATTTATTCAAGTTAGTAATTTCATTATAATACAACCAAATAGCAATCCAATATCGACAAAAATTATGGCGACAGCTGCATCGGGCGGGAATGATGACTCGAAAATGATCGCAGAGTTGAGAGAGAAGTTTAACAAGAAATTTGTTGGTAATTTTTCTTGTATTGTTTTACTATTGTGTGTATTTTTTTAGCGATTTGTTGTTAATAAAATTTTCGGCACTCCAGCGTGAACCAAGATTGCAGACACCGGAACGTAGTATATGTACCTGGTTAGGGTTAGGCCACAAGTTTATTCCAATTTTCCTTATGTTAGTTCGATTTGAGGGCTGGCCATGTGACTCCAGTAGTATTTGTACCTGGTTAGGATTAGACCATAATGTTATTCCAATTTTTCTTATTTTAGTTCGATTAGGAATTCAGGGACTAGCCAAGTGACTTCCGTAGTATTTGTACCTGAATTTATTGCCTAACCCTAACTAGGGACACATACTACATTCTGGTGTCCGCCATCCTGGAGTTTCTCAGAGAAAGTTTGCGTACACTTACTCAGAAATGGAACAGTCTTGAAAATTCCATTGTTAAAAAAACGGACTTTTTCTAGTTTTTTTCTTTTGCTCTTGTTATTTTGTTACGCCAGTATTATGCTTGCTTTCATAATTCCACTCACAACTTTTTTACCGCGGGTTGCTCGAGTCTTTGGAATGTTGCATTAGGGTTCTGCGCCACCAAAAAGGCTGAAAACCACTGGTCTAGAGCACGGGTTCTCAAACTTTTGGTGTTATGGAGCCTGTTAAAAGGACATGTTAACTGTTATTTACGACGTCCCAAAATAAATTGTATTTGGATGTATTTGTTATTTTTCTCGAATTTCAACATTGCCGTTGTTGCTTCTTTGGACAGTTACGAAACTATCCAAGTCAGTATTTTAATAAGTAAATTAATAGCTCGCGGAGCCCCTAGGTTTCTCTCACATTTTAATAATTGTACAGATCCTCCTTCTGCCCGACTCGCCAAATTTGACGAACACGATGTGATGCGGATTCATAACGATGACTTGCTTGCACTCTCGTTCCTTCATTGGAAAAAAGAGGTTATTGATGACGCAGTTGAATTAGCAGCATCATGCCTCGAGTGGCGAAAAGAAAATGAAATGAGAGGTACGTTGGGTTGTACCAAATGTCGTATGTCAGTGTTCCCAAGTGTTAATTCTTGCGGGTGTTATGTTGTACCAAATGTCATATAACAATGTTCCTAAGTGTTAACTCTTGTGGGTGTCATGTCATACCAGATGTCATATAACAGTGTTCCTAAGTGTTAATTCTTGTGGGAGTTATGTTCTACCAAATGTCATAATTTATAACAGTGTTCCTAAGTGTTAATTCTTGTGGGTGTTATGTTCTACCAAATGTCATCTAACAGTGTTTCTAAGTGTTAATTCTTGTGGGTGTTATGTCATACCAGATGTCGTATAACAGTGTTTCTGAGTGTTAATTCTTGTGGGTGTTATGTTCTACCAGATGTCATATAACAGTGTTCCTAAGTGTTAATTCTCGTGGGTGTTATGTTCTACCAAATGTCATATAACAGTGTTCCTAAATGTTCATTCTTGTGGGTGTTATGTTGTACCAAATGTCATATAACAGTGTTCCTAAATGTTCATTCTTGAGGGTGTTATGTTTTTACCAAAGGTCATATAACATGATCAGTCATCTATAACTGATGACATCATTGTTCATGCTCATCCATCTGTAATTGATAAAACTAATCAGTCTCGGTTATCTGAAAAAACACTAGTTGGCAGAAATATATTAAAAATGAATATAATAATTGAAAAAACAGCGACATTTTGGGTATAATCTCAGGCCCTGTAGGACTCTGAAAAAATTACGCTGTGGTTTGCCTTGTGATTAAGTCATCTTATCAGCTTGGTTTGCCTTGTGATTAAGTCATCTTATCAGCTTGGTTTGCCTTGTGATCAAGTCATCTTATCAGCTTTCCTCTTTTAAGATAAATAAATAAATTCTATCTTCAATTCATTCAGATATCTCCGTTGAAAGTATCGGACAGAAATACATGGAAAAGGGAATAATTTACGTTTATGGAAGAGACCTAGAGGGACATAGAGTCAGTAAGTACAATAGTGTTATATTTTAAGGATTTAAGGATTTACGTATTTATCCCGGGGGGAGAGGAAAGACGATAAGACGGCTTATCCATATGGCGAACCACGGCCTCTCGTCCGGTTACCATTCCAAGTCGGGTATGGGATTAGTTATATTGTTTGTTTTCGGAAGCATGAACTTGGTGGTGGAGAAAGCCGTAACCGACCAGCGGTTACGTGAACCACCGCACGACGGCGAGGAGTCCAGCAATCCTCTCGCACATAACCATCCCTGCATGGGAATCGAACCTGCGAACCCACGCAGAGTAATTAGAGGTGCGGTAGCGAGCGTATTCCTAACGCTTAGGCTTAGCCCGTTGAGCCACACCGCCGCGCAAATAGATCTCACTTCCCTGAAAACTTGACAATTCCAATTTTGTTCTGAAAAATCGATTGTTGTAACATAGATTCGACAAATAGTGGTTTTCAAACTTTTTAAGCCACGCCCCCTTTTTGGAATTTGTCAAGTCTCACACCCACTTTAAAAATAACTACCGGTAGCTAACAATAAGCTACAAATAACAGATAGAGGTAAGGGAGGGGGGGATTCACCTTCACCGGGGTTCATACGGGATCAAGATCAGTGGTTCTCAAACGGTGGGCGCACACAACAAGAAGAGCGCAGACAATTATTTAAGGGGGCGTGAAGCTAATTGAAGATAAAAATATATGTTAGATTTGATGTTTTAAAGTATGTTTTATTCAAAAAACAATATCCAAAATAAAGAATTGTAAATATCCAAAATAAGGCGGCAAGATTAAATCTGACAGACATTTTTATTTTTATTTAGCTTTTAATTAGATAGGAAAAGCCAAACTAGAAAGACAGTGACCTCTTTGAAATGTTCCCTTCTGCTCGTTTCAATCGACCCACTTTTTTGCTGAAAATATTGTTTGTTTTTTTGGATATGAATTTCAGTTGAAAATATCGATGAAAATTCAGTCATAAGACCCTAATTGTTACATTATGCTTATTATTATTATAAAAACATTAGCCTGCAACTGTTGGACTAACTGTTATAGATAAACTGTTTTTTATTCATAGTTTTTCATATTGAGTTTTGAGTGTTCGGCCCAGTAACCAAGTTCTGCGGCCCATTTGAAATAACGTAGCTAATGTCAGTTATTTTGTGTCTTTCTAATAATAAATTGTCTTTAGTGTGCTTGATCGGAAGAATGCAAAATAAGGATGAAAAAGATCAGATTCGGCAGCTGTTAATGTTCTGGCTGGAAAGATTGCAGAGGTAAGGGAGAGAGGGGAATTCACCTTCACCGGGGTTCATATGGGGTCAAGATCAGTGGTTCTCAAACGGTGCGCACACGACAAGGAGAGCGCAGACAATTATTTAAGGAAATGTGAAGCTAATTGAAGATAAAAATATATGTTAGATTCGATCTCGCCCGCCTTAGTTTGGATATTTATGTATACTAAAATAAGGTAAATTAGAATAAAATTATGGCCTAACCCTAACCTGGTACATATACTACCGAAGTACGAATTTTATTTGTATAAGTATGTCAAAGTACAAAACTATACAGAACAAAGAATTTGTGTTTACTTCGGGAGTTAAGCACCAACGCTGCATTTCCAGTTCGAAAAAAAATTAAGCAAGCCAATCTAGGACATTTGAAATATTACACATTTCTGGCTTCCTGCTTACATATGTATAATGGTGATTCATGTGTGCTGTGCTTTCGTACATAACATTTTTGAATTTATGCGTAGAAATAATTTGAAATTTGAAATGAATAAATCCTGAAAAGGGTTCCATTACATTTGAACACACGTACATTTGAACCCATGACAATTGCACCTGTATGCTATTGCACCTATGGAATTTTTTTTGTTTCACGGATAGTTAAACACATACTAACCCTAACCCATGGGTTTTAGCACCCGCATATAGATTGAACCCGTGGATATACGCATGGGTTCAAATGTACGGTCACCCCTGAAAAGACATGCTATTATCATTATGCTAAAATAATTATGATTTTGAAATAATTTTTAATTGTATTAATGACTGTTGAATTTCATTAAAACTAAATGTACAGACACCATAATAATTAGAATATTATTTATTTATATCTCTGTGTGCATTATTGATCACTACTTCCTAGAAATCATGTGACTGGAAAACTGCTTTCACTGAAAACTAATTCTATAACTGTGAAGAACTAACTATAAAGTATATTAATAAAGATGCGGCAATTACAAAGCCAATTTATATCTCAGGGGTTAAATTTCTCCCTGTTTAGGAAACAATGCCTCATTCGGTCTAGACCAAGGTTGGGCAAATTGCAGTCTGTGGGCCGGGTTGGGCCCATGGAAGATATTTATCCGACCCTTTTTTTTGCTGAAATTAAAACTATAGTTTTTTTGGTGCTCCCGAAGTATGCGAACCAAGATTGCGGACATCGGAACGTAACATGGGTAACAGGTTAGGGTTAGGCGATAATTTCTTTTCAATTTTCCTTATTTTAGTCCTATTATCAGTTCGAAGACTAGCCAAGAGTCTCCCGTAGTATTTATACCTAAAATTATGGCCTAACCCTAACCAGTACACATATTACATTCCGATGTCCGCCATCTTGGTTCGCATACTTCGGGAGCCCCGTTTTTTTGGATATAAATTTCCTTTGAAATAATTTCATAATGGCCCGGATTGTTACATTGTGCTTCTAATAACGTTAGCCTAGCTGTTGTAGATTAACTGTTTTTTATTCCCAATTTGTCATATTGAGTTTTGGGGGCTCCCGAAGTATGCGAACCAAGATGGCGGACATCGGAATGTAATATGTGTACTAGGTTAGGGTTAGGCCATAATTTTAGGTATAAATACTACAGGAGGCTCTTGGCTAGTCTTCGAACTGATAATAGGACTAAAATAAGGAAGATTGGAAAAAAATTATCGCCTAACCCTAACCTGTTACTCATGTTACGTTCCGATGTCCGCCATCTTGGTTCGCATACTTCGGGAGCACCGAGTTTTGACCCTCCGGCCCAGTAATCAGTCTATTATCTGTAAATGGTCCACTCAGAAAAGTAATTACCCACCTCTGATCCAGACCACAATAGCTGATACCAGGGTTGCCCAAAACGAATCGAGTATTCGAATGTCAATATGCTTTGTCACGCATAATGTTGCGACACATTTGCACGGTTGCGTGGTGGACTTTGCTGCTATTTCCATATAAGGCTTCTAATTTACACATTCATTTTCATTACATGAAAATTATTTAATGTCAAAATTGTTATGATACCCAATTAATTGTCACAAGTCGAAAAAACAAGTCGATTTATTAGGAAAATAATTCATACTTTTCCCCGCTTTTTGGCAAATAATTTTGATGAATAGCACGGCAATCTGTGGACATATAATGTGTGGTAAACTGTCCGGTTATAATTGATTTCTTATTCGAAATTTCATATTCGTAAATAATAATTTCGAATGTATTTTGATTTAATTTGGTACGTGCGAGTAATTCCAATCCCTTTGTGTTGTGAAGCCTATGCCCGAGTCCAATTTATTATATATATGCCTATAACTTTACAATGCCTTAACACAGTGGTTCTCAACCTTTTTGGAGACTTTTAGCACTCATGGCCCCCACTTTAATATTCCAGAGGTATTAATAGGGTTATTTTCATTGATAGATTCCAAATCCCATTATGTTAAAACAATTTGCACAAAAGAGAGCGAAAACACCCTGCGAAATAACCTTGTTGAGCAGCAAACAGGAAAAACTGAGATTTCTTTTAAAGTGAAAAGTAAATTCAGATTTCAGCCCATCCTTGTGGCCCCCCTCCAACTCCTCTGTGGCCCCTTTAGGGGCCCGAGGGCCCCCGGTTGAGAACCGCTGCTTAACAGATAGCTTGTGCGAAGCAAACAACACATGTCATAAGATCAATAACTGAATTTTTTGTGCCAGCAACTATTAGAAAGCGGGGCTCCCGAAGTATGCGAACCAAGATGGCGGACATCGGAATGTAATATGTGTACTAGGTTAGGGTTAGGCCATAATTTTAGGTATAAATACTACGGGAGGCTCTTGGCTAGTCTTCGAACTGATAATAGGACTAAAATAAGGAAAATTGGAAAAAAATTATCGCCTAACCCTAACCTGTTACCCATGTTACGTTCCGATGTCCGCCATCTTGGTTCGCATACTTCGGGAGCACCTAGAAAGCCTATGTTAAATTATGGTGCAGTTTCGCCCAGTTATTTGTATCTTTCCCTTCTGTATTAAAAGGTTGCACACCCCTGCTCTAAAACGTGTAGGAGAGTTTTCACACTATTGACTGGTTCAAAAAAAATTGTGTCATAGACTTGGTCAGAGGTGTGAAAAATGCTGCCCACAAGGAAAAATTGTGCGCTTTGGTTTTTCACCCAGTTTTTCGTATCTGACCTTCCTGTGTTAAAGGTTGCACACCCCGGCTTAGCATATTTCTGTGGATCTGCAGTTAGGATACACTGTACCAAAATTTTCTTCTTTTCAAAATTTCCCTTTTTTTCAAATTTTTCTTTTCAAAACTTTCAGGTACGAACCTGGCCAGCATGTTACCTTCATTCTCGACACGAACAAAACTGCAATGGGTAACGTTGACCTTGGATTAATTCGATTCATTATCGACTCGTTTACGTCATATTTTCCTGATTTATTAGGTAAGATTTTTATTTAAGTTTGGTTGTTGTTTGGGGAGATAAAGGATGATAAGATAACTTATATCACGTCTTGACAGAGGTTGTCTGAGGTTTTGCTTGTGCTGCAAATTATCAGGAAAAACTCACATTGCATTGCACGAAAAAATTGCTATTTATAAATAAAACCCAATTTTATGATAAATAATGGGCAGTTTATGCTTTTATACTTTGTGTGAACAGCCTAAAGAGTAAAGGCAATGTCAACTCTTCTTTCATTTCAGCCCGATTTTGCTTTAAAATACTCAGAAAGACGCTTATATATCAGTAAATGCTTGCAAAGAGCCTCGTCCAGAACCATAGTAGCCTATATTTTCATTGGTAGCCACAATTTGCAGCCTCATTATAAAATGATGGATGATATATGATCCCAAAATATCATTTTCGGCAAAATATTTCAATATTTCACTCGCCTTGCAGCAATTTAAATCCATTAGTCACACATCAGACTATACTTTGTAGATTTTTATCAATTTTTTTATTTATGTAATGGGTAATTTTCTCAATTTCACGGGATGAGTGCATTTTTAATTTGAGTTTGTGGTTAAAACCATATTATTTTTTAAATTTGCGGAAGAACTAAAAATTGCAAATCATGTATTAAACGGAAATTGAAGTAATTGCCTCTTGGAGCAAAAAACGAATAAAAAAATCCAATTTTTTTGCAAATTTTATTGTTGTAGTTCGTAAAATTGGATTAATTTTAGTCAGCAAATTTTAATTTCAGTTTTTGATGGAGGCTGCACTATTTTAAATTTGTGAAAATGATCTAAATGTTCGTGATTTTTTCAAGATCTTATGATTTTTGAATGATGAAAATTCTTCCAAAAAGTTATTGTTTTTAATTCATTATGACAAGGCCAATACATCCTGACTTTGAAAACAGTAAAAAATTAAAACTCAAATAAAAAGAACATTTAAATGCATCTTCGATGTATCCACAATTCCTTATTTTTTCATGGTGACACTAGATTTCAAGTTTGTGTTTTTGATCTTGTTTATGAACCGGGCCAAATAAACCAATCCAAATTGTTTATTCCCCAGACCTTGAAGTCGCGTATCATGAGTTCATGTAATCTGATTTAGCCCTTAAAATGTTTATTAATGACATTAAACAAAGTCTGACAGGTGTTTATTATGAGTTCATACCCGAGACAGAACTTGTATAATCATGATAAATAATGTATAAATAAAGAAAACCAGCCTTATCTGGTATGAAATAATCTTGATGTTTTGAAAATTGTTTTAAAATTCGAATATTCGAAAATATAACTTCATGATTCATGTGCAAAACATGTTTCCGAATTACTGCAAAAGTGCGGTCTTGCCGTGTTTTATTTTAATGATGACAAGAGTAAACCAGGCTACACAGGTCAGCCTCTCACTCATTTGCATATTTCGGCATTTTGAATCTTGCAACTAATATTACACCATGTGTGTGTGGTTCAGTGTTCACTATTAGCGCACTTTTTTGCGAAAATTGCGAAGCACTCTGCAACTTTTTTTAGGGACTGCGAAATAGCACTTTTTTCCGATTTTGAAGAGAAATAGCACTTTTTTCCAATTTTGAATGGGATAAAAATTCAAAGTTAACAAATATTTTCGAGTATTAAGTTGACAAATAAGTAACATACTAGTACTTTTGTAACTCAATTCTGCATATCATAACGATATTTACCGGAATTCTAACCTATGAGATGCAGACATAGGAGATAAAGCTTTTGCATTAACGGCAAAATTCTTGTTTATAATATGATTATTATACAAGCACACCGATTCCGCTTCTCCCGCAAAAAACGCTCCCGGGTGATTGAAACCAGATGTTGGAATAATAAGCAGTGCGTTCTTTGAGGAGAGTGGTCATGTGACTATCAATGATATCGATGAATTCAAAATGACCATAAAAGTGTTATGTGTTATAGTCACTTTGGATGAATTGTGACCAAACTGCATGATTTTCAAATCTCAAAATTTCTTTTAGCAGCATGTCACAGATTTGCAAAAGCACCAAATTCACAAAATACCATTAAGTGCCATTTTATTGTAATCACAATGTTGAAAGGAGTGGCATTTTCCGTAATTTTGCAATATTTACACAACTATTTCTCATTGATATGCGAGGACGGGTGGGCAAAATTCAATATTTTTTGAATCGAATATTTTTAAGGAGTACCGAATAAACGTGGTGGAAACATTAAAAAATCGGCAACAAAGCCTTTTTACTGGTTAATTCCGTTGTAATCGCTAATTGTTCTTGTCACCGATCGTTTTGGCGGCGATATCCAGGTTTTGGGTAATCTATATTCCCGCCCTCTCTTTTTTACAAATATGAATTCTTGTGGGTCGGCGGACATCGAAGTTTTATATTTCGGGTTTACCCGTTCGTTCACATCGGCAACAGCTGTTGAAGACATTGAGGACTCAAATTAACATTTGCGTTGGCTTTAATATTACCTATCAAGATTTGTAAATTTACTGTCCCAATTTTATGCGAATGGTAATATTATTGTCCATACCGTGATGCAGATATTTTTCAAGACGATAATTAACTTTCTCATGTATTTCTATGGTGATAAACTTCGCAAATCTGAAATTGTGCCAATCCTGAATGTTGATTTAAAATAGTGATTGAATAATTCGGCAATAAAGGCATTTCTGCGTGGTCATAAGACGAGATGACGTTAATGAACAGCACTTCTTTTACAGGATATTTTACGTATGCGACTTAATGCTAAAAAGATTGGGCTCGAGTGCTTTTTTTTCGAGTGCTGGAGTGCCTAATAGAGGTCAGGCGCTAATTGTAACTAATTCCCTCAAGTTTCAACGTGTTTTCGACAAAACGATACCCCGGCGATAATTATAGCTAAAATTTTACCGAGCAATTCACAATTTTATTTATGGAATTTGCAAATTCACCAGTTTCTTGACGATTTTGATATTGTCAGCCCTAATTATTAGTGCAAAAAATACTCCCCTCCTTCGGCGGCGGTTTGACGGGTTCTTTGTTCCATTCTTCAGAAAGTTCTGACAGGGAGGATATAGAATACTGATTCCGGAGGGTTGAATCCCTGTCCACTTACTGGTGATTTTCCGTTTTGAAATGCGTGAAACATTCTCTCATTTAAATTAAATGACGTTTCGCGGGCTAGAGTTCTCCCCGAAAATGATGTGTTCCAGACGTTAGTTAGACGATAGATAAAACATTAGATTAATAATTTTCGTGACGCCCCGTTTTCGAAAATACAAAGTTATATCGCAAAAAATGCGTTATGATACATTTGGAATGAATCATTATTTACGGTTAATTCAGATCATATTTTACTCTTCATGACACCCGGTAACCGAAAATACAGTTGTATCTCGAAAAATGTGTTTTGTTACTTTTAAAATAAAACATTTTTGCGATTAATTTAGATCAAATTTTACCTTTCACGGCAACCCGTTTCCGAAAATACAAAGTTATATCACAAAAAAATGCCTTTTGTTACATTTATTTTGCATTCCCAATAAAATACATATTTTTCCCTAATTAAGGTCGTCGATGAATCTGTTCCTGTCGTTCAAGCTCGACACGTTTGGACGAGTGTGGGGCGGTTTTTTGGTCGACGATAAATTAAAAAGTTGCCACACGTTATTTGTATAACGATAATAACTGAAAATTAAGATTTTATAATAGAAGTGAATTTGTCTCAAGATGGTATTTTACGATTCCTGCCAACAGAAAATAAACACGCTGACAGGCTTGGTTGTAATTGATATTCGTTTAATTTATTTTACACTATTAATAAACGCGCCAGACCAATTGCGACCATATAAATTGCAGTCGCATCGCTATGGACTGTATGTTTTTGGCGCTCTCACATTAATAATAATTTTCAAGAAACAATACCCCGACGGTCATTAAAGCTGATTTCGTTACCGAATATTTCACAATTTTATTTACGGAATTTGCAATTTCAAGATCTCACTTGACGATTTTGATGATGTCATGCCCTAATTATTACTGCTTAAATGCCTCAAAATACAACAAATGTAATCATTTTCGACGATAACAGGCGCAACAATTCATAAACGAGCCGTTATAACGAAATTCGCGATTGATTTTACCTCTCTCTTGTTTACAATTTTAACATCCCGCCAGCCACGTATGGTCGAATAAAATGTTCACATATTCGAAACATGACTTGGCCAAGGATGAAAGGGATCACTACAGAGCTAATAGAAAGTACATACGCGAGGGTATGATATTAATATCGAGAATATTTGTGAGCATATCTCAGGACGGAAATTATTTGCACCCGGCTGTTTGTTGGCAGAACAACGATACGCTAAAGTTAATTGATCGAATACAGGGAAGTATTTATTTATCATCTCACTTGCGAACATCGAGATTTTGGCGGAATTGTACGATAATGTTGTCTTTCTTAAATAATAACTTTTTCAATAAATGTTCATTTTACTTTTGCGTCTTTATTATATGTCGGGTTTTCATTTATTTTAAATTCGAAATTCTCCGAAATACTCCAACAGGTGTATAAGTACAATAATAATAGTACTTACCAGGGAAGTTTAATACACACGATGTGTAAAGGGCGTCGTAACTCCCGTTTATTAATTATAATTTTTTTTACATTCTGCTTAAAAAACAACGGCAGTCATCTCACGTAACTCTCGCGACCAAATCTTTTTTGTTTTGTATGGCATCGTGGCGACGAATTTATTGCCGACTGAATTTTAATTGTGTTTTAGGATAAGTTATTTTCTGTTTGTTGGTTTCTAAACTTTACAAACTTGGGTAGCAATTACTATTAATGTGAGATTTGTGCATATGAACGATTGAATATCGCGACTGGATGTCCGATATCTGAGAATGCGGAATTCTCTTTCAACAATAATTTTCAGGATATCAGCGTTCATGTGGTCGAATGAAAATTATTTATCAAATGGATTGGTATTTCGAGACACTCTCAAAATTATTTGGGATCCACTATCATATCATTCATTTATTTTTCATATTCATGTTTTTCTCAAGAATCACCCTGGTTATATTTAGTGTACCTTCGCAAAAGAAAACTCTTTGGTGTCATCGTTCCTATTAGTGTAATTGAAATATATGGAAACCTCGCAAGTGGCGTTGTGATGCGAATATTTGATACGTCAGCAGCATTACAAAGAGTGCTATTTATGAATGCTGAAAGTACATGACATTACTAAACATTTTGCCAAAATATTAAGTTTTCTGCCCGATTTAAACTAACTCGCACACAAACCAAGGCATGTCGACATTTAAAAATTACTTGTCTTTGGGTAAGCTCTGAAATAGTATAATATAAATGTAAATGAGGAATTAGGTCACGCTAGCTCACGAAACGGGAGGGTTTTCAAAGTGATCTTGTGTAATATTTCGGAGAAAAAGGTTTGAAAGGAAAGTAGGTCAACCTATCTCCTAAAACAGGGGAGTATATGCGTAATATTACGGAGGGAAAGTAGGTTAACTTATCTTTTAAAACAGCGGGTGGCGACTTTCAAAGTGGTTCAAAATCACAAATTAATAATTATCAGATTAGGTTTAGGGATAAATCGAAAAGTTGAATTTCCAGCGCACCTAACCCTAATTAGTTGATTACTATTTATATTTGGGGGGGGGGGGGGGATTATTTTACACGGGATTTGTACAAACGATCCACCCTGTAACTAATATGGTTTCCAGCCTGCCTCGTGTCTGTTAGATGGAAGGAGTAACAAATGTGAAAGTCTTTGCTGTTTACGCGAGTAAGCAACTGACACTGTGATACATTGCATGAAAGTTTTGTCCGGGCAGGTGTTAGCAGATGTCATTTCGTTGCCGATGAATTCGCTTGTTTTAATTAAACATGATTCGCTTAAAGGGAACTCGTTAACGAAAAGGCTTCTCTTTAATTCATAATATTAACCGGAGGAGCGCTTTATCGAGTATCATGCGGTTTTAAATGGGTTATATGAAAGGCTAGGGCACCTAACTTGTTAAAATCAGCAAAAGCACTTTCGCACTTTTTTTTTCGACTGCGAAGCACTTTCGCACTCATAATTTGCTTAGAGTTAACACTGGTGTGGTTACTTGTATCTTCACTCAGAGATGAGTTTAATTTACTTCTGAGTGAGTGCCTGTAATTTTGCTCATAGATGAATGAGTCTTCTTCACTTCTGAGTGAGTGCCCGTAACTTTGCTCAGAGATGAGTCTCCTTTATTTTTGAGTGAGTGTGTGTAACTTCGCTCAGAGATGAGTCTCCTATATCTGAGTGAGAGCATGTGACATAGCTTTGAGCAAATTAAAAAAAAAAGGTTTGTTGCTTGAGATAATCAGGAATTGTAACAGGGTGATAATAGTTCACCATAAAGTATACCGTTTCATCAGCTTCCCTTTCCGCGCGCTCGACACTCGGATTTGAACACAAACTTGCAGAATCCTGTTTGACAACTTTTTAAGACGCGACCCTATTTTAAATATTATGATGTATGCTAAGCACTCGTGACCCCAAGGTATATGAATATGACAGACAAGAAAAAAATCTAATCATAGTAAAATCTTATTTTTGTGCACTTGAAACATAGCCTTTTCAAAGTGTGACTTGACATATTTTCAACGCCTAAATAGAATGCATGCAAAGGAATAATAAAAAATAAAAAAATTTCCATATACAACGCCGGACACTTGGCGACCCCCGAAATATTTAATGTGACCCAACTTGTGGTCACGACCCACACTTTGGTGATCACTGCATTACAGAACGTGGCAATCCATGTCGTAATATTTCGGTTCAAAACTATTAAAATAAATCAAAAGTTCGTCTCCTGGTATGATGGAATTAAAGTATTTATTCATCTAAATATCAAAAGCAATTTAGCGTTAAAATCATAATTTATTTAAACCAACATTGCATAAACTGTCATAATATTGTGATCTTATCTTATTTTATGTGTTAAGTTCGTTTGTAAGGTGAGATGTTGTCAAGGTTGTCAAAATATGTGTTGGATGACTTAAAATATTAAATAAAATGAAATAACAAACAATATTGTTACATCATAAAAGACGTGCCGCTGGATTTATCTGATAATGTCTTTCTGTCTGTGTTATACAAAATTTTGTTTCATAATCTTCAAACATTCGCAACCACAGTCCCTTATCTCTAATAATACAAGGATATCGTGTCTAGCACGACTAGTAGTTTGTGGTATCTTACGTAATATCCTCATTTTATATTAACGCTCGCTTTGAATGACTGACTGTCTAACTCAGTAGTTTTCAACCTTTTTAGTTTGCGGACTGGTAAAATTTCCAAAAAATTTTGTAGACCGGTGAACCTTATAAATCAACCTAAGATGTCAAAAACACAAAGCATAATTAAATAATGTCAAAACAGCAGACAATTCAATGTAGTGAGAAATTACTAATTACAAAAAATAAATTACTTAAAGATTAAAACAGTGGCTGGAAGGCCTTTACTTGCGCAGAATGAATAAGAACAACAACAATAATTTAGTAACATAAACCATATGTGCACTTCATGGTACTCCCGAAGTATGTGAACCAAGATGGCGGACGCCGGAACTTAGTATGTGTACCAGGTTAGGGTTAGGCCATAAATTCAGGTACAAATACTATGGGAGTCACTTGGCTAGTCTCTAAACTCGTAATAGAACTAAAATAAGTTAAATCAGAATAAAATTATGGCCTAACCCTATCCTGGTACACATACTACGTTTCGGTGTCCGCCATCTTGGTTCACATACTTCAGAAGCACCCACTTTTTCTTTACATTTGTATCAGATTAAAATTAATCTGATTTATAGCACTAAAACACAGCATGGTTTCCTCGTAACCAGGGCTGCCAAAAATAAGGATGTAGGGAAACATAATAGAATAACAAAGAAAAAAATGTTACAGACAAAATGTATTTATGTCAGTGCGACCTTTGTCTAATCATAAATTGCGCTTTAAAGGATTTGCACCATTTGATTCCTAGAACGACAAAAAAGGTGTAAGACAAAGACCTTCAAAATAAGGACAAATATTATAAATAAGGATGTCACAGCAGGCATCCCTTATAATCCAAATTGATTAATGATGACAATAATACATGTCATGTGATAGCATAGTTTATACTGTTTAAACTGGTTTCAATACTTTATTAATACTGACACACTCATAACTAAAGGTATTGGGGTTTGGCAGTGTTGTTATTACTTATCGATCTTAAGATTGGTAAGTATGTTGATAGATATTTGTCTGTATGTCTGTTTGTTTGCCTGTTAGATGAACGCGATATCTCTTGAAGGCGAGGTTGAATCTGCTCCAAATTTTGCATGTGCGTTCATCATATCTCGGAACAGAAGCCTATTGATTTTGGATGAATTATGTCATATAATTAGCGAGTTATCAATTAATTAGTGATGGGACACGCGGTGTCACTATAGAGTCATGAATCGAAACCGCAGTTTCGATCGATAAGTCTTCAGTCTCCGACCGATATTCTCGATATTGTGATTGTGAAATATCCCAGCAGTTAGTGAGACAGGCTTTTAATTTCAAATTTTCACTATTCTGCTAGAACAATATTACTTAGGGATTGTTTTGCAGGGTTGTTATTGTTGAAAGAAGCGATTCCCAAATTTTTTGTTCGTGCAGCGTCGAATTATCATTAAAAAGAACTCACACGTAGCACCCACTGTAAGAAAATTCTGCTTTTAAATAAAACTCAAATTTTGTTTTCTTCAATGTGTACTTTATGATTTTTCAAGTTTGTAAACATGTGAATAAATGGGGAAATGGCTCATTTGTGCCAAACAAAAAATCTGTCATTATTCGCGACGCACTAGGTGCATCTTTTGGGAACCGCTGATAAAAAGGGTTATGTCAACTTTTGAGACTTTTCGCTGAATAAGATTTTTTTTATTTCAGAAAAAATCATCATTCTTGATATGCCTTGGATTATGAATGGTAAGTGGTTTGTTCATTTCACATTTATTTTCAAGTTTGCGCAAACCAGGGCCCAGAATCCTCATCTAGAAGTGGAAAGGGTACTCCCGTAGTGTGTGTACCAGATTAGGGTTCGGGGACTGTCTGTGTTAGCCAAGTGAATGATGAATGAACCCCCTACTCATTTCATCCCTTTACACAACTTGATGTAACGTAGGCGAACAAAATTAGTTACCTCCATATCGGTACACACACTTCTGGAGCGCCATGCTGGAGAGCTCTCAGCTAGATAGAAGCTCCCGAACTTTCTACTAAAAGTGGTAAGTGTACTGATAGAAGGGCGCTCCAGTAGTGTGTGTACCAATATGGAGGTAACTAGTTTTGTTCGCCTACGTTACATCAACTTGTGTAAAGGGACTGAAGCCTATTGGCAGGGATATATTCACTCAGCTAGCACAGACAGTGCCCGAACTCGTAATAGAACTAAAATAAGAAAAATCAGAATGAAATTACCTAAGGCATAACCCTAACCTGGGACACACACTGAGTATCGATCTAAGCTCTGTCACTGCTTGCAAAAAGCTATATGCAAGGTTTTATACAACTTCAGCCAAGGTTGAGACATTTATTCTAAACATGAAACATCTGAAATTCACAGAATTCTTAAAATTAATTTTGCTTTTTCTAGCAATTTGGAACATAGTGAAGCAGTGGATGAGCGAAGAACAACGTAGCAAAACTGTTTTCTGCAGTCGAAAAGATTTGAAAAAATATATTTCACCCGATCAACTTCCGAAGTCAATGGCTGGGACGGTATGAGGACTATTATATTAGACAAGAGGGTGTGACACGTGGGTGTACAATCACTTCTTTAAGTGGGCGAGTTACCTTTAATAGACTTGGTTACGGGGCTGAAGTCTCAAAACTTTATATGAAAAACTACGAATAAAAACAGTTTAATTTATAACATTTAGGCTAACACATATATAAGAAGCACGATGCAACAATTTTGGTCATTATTGCGTTATTTTCAACAGAAATTTACATCCCTAAAATAGTAGTCATAATTTCAGCATACGCAAGTGGGCCTGATCCGACCTGCGGGCTGTAATAGCCTACCTCTGATGTAACATATAGTTTGTTCTATTAATTATTGTTATTAAAAAATGTCTATAATATTTTTTTAGGGACTAGTTGACCACTTACAGGACTTTATTATATTCAAATTTTTTCCAAGTATAATGGAACACCATGTTTCTCCTCTGGGAACACTTTAACATGACATCCATTTGATCAACTTGTCCATATATCTGTTTCTTCGCAATTTTCAATTTTTTTGGCAGGTCGACTGGACCTATTCCTTCCCGCCGTTCCCAGACGATTTAGGCCAAGATCATGACTTTAAAAATGATCCAAATAACTTCAAAAAGAAAGAAGAAAAAGCTGAAGGTGAACACTTGTCCAGATTGTTATCCGTTTGTTGAATATTGTTTTCAATAAAATAAAAGCAATTTTGGTTTACTTAGGACTTGATTGTGCTTGGTAGCTTCAGGGTTCTGGGTCGTTAATTATTTAAAACATCCCCGAGAAGGAATTGTGTGACCCTCTCTGTGTTGCAAAGCCTATACCTGTCTTTGTGTGACGCAAACAATGCATGTCATAGGATCAATAATGCATGTTATGCAATAAAATCCATTTTTATGCGAGATATTTGTCACTGCTTGATTTTTATGAAAAGTAATTTCTTGAAGGAAAACTCTATCCAAATTTGACAAACCATGCGAAAAAATTCACATCGATGCCTGGAAGTACATATGTGTGCGAACAATTATTTTCGAAAATGAACATTAGGAAGAACAAGAGAGCTATGCTCAAATATATGGACACATAGCCACCCAGTGGCAATAATTTTGATGACGTCATAGCGAGAAAAAAAAGTAATAGCCTTCTGGAGAAAAATTTTATCTTTCACCACTGAAAATATCAAAGCAATTGGTCAGTATTCGAAGAGAAAAGCGATTTTTTAAAAATGGAGACGGAGACAAATAACAAAAATAACAATAACAACAAAATTTTGAAACGATCGTTATGGCCACTAAACGTGTCCAACGAACTGAGAACTCGGATCAGTGATGCCCATTTTGAAAATGTTTTAATCTTGGCTTCGTCCAGTGCGTCACCTGATGTCGAAAAGCTATTAATCGTAATGCAGCAACAAGTGTCCCAATAAATGTCATTTTATTTTGATGACTTGAGTTCACGAGTCGTCGCAGTGTTCACCAGCTATTTAATGTCTAAAATTTCAACTTCTGATCTGTGTAAAATATGTGATGTGTCTCAATAAAGGCTCTTTAATTTCATAACAACTGTATCTGTAGTACAGCGTTTGTTCTGTAGTAATTAGCGTGAATAATGCGCATGTCATTTTCCTACTTCCATTAGTTCATTAGTCTGTATTAACACAAAAAATAGGGCTATGTAATAATTGTAAAATTTAATGTGGCAGAAATTTTGCCAAACGCCATAAAAAAACCTTTTATCAATTTCAGTTACCGTTACATAATTCAATACAGTTCAGTAGGCTACCTCTTGGTGTGGCCAACTGCTTGTCCTAAAATTGCCAGTTGCCGCCAGCCCAACCTTATATCCCCTAAACCAGATAGCTCCATCTATCAGTTTGGGTTTACTGTTACGTAATTCCCCCCCAATTGTTCTGAAAAGCCCAACGGGATTTGAACACTAAGCCTATTGAACACCAGCCCAACCCGATAACCCCTAGACCAGATAGATCATATTGCCTGTGGTTTCATGATTGTTGTTTCATGTACCAACTGACTACAGCTCCAACATACATTCAGTTTTTCACTCCTGTTTCTTTAACTTTTAGAAAAACCTGGTCCGTCAACAACTACTGATGCTGTTCCTCTTGTAAACGGGGAGGTTACGCAAGAGCGATCACCAGACAATGGAGATTTCAATAACAACAACCATAACGCTGATGAATCTTCATCCACCACAAATGTTAGGAAAATTATGCCGGTTAAGAAGCTAGCCAAAAACCCACCCGTAGATAAGAAAGTGGTGTATGCTGAAAATGGGGAACCACAACTTCCCGTAACTAAGAGCTCCACCGATATGGACATGAGGTTTGTGTTTAAGTGCTTGTATAGTGAGGTGTTCCTGACCTGTTCTAGCATACCGGTAACTTTGGTTAAAATGAACGTTAAAATGAACTTGTTTGTCGGGAACAAAATAATAAAATGAATGAAACAGAAAATAGCAGCAGCAAATCATCAAAAGTCAATCGCAGTTCTAAAAGTTGCGTTTCCATACTTTTTTGTTTTTACGCTTTACTCGCTTGAACACTTCTTTTGTGAGACTGTAAAGAACTACTATGAACCGTTACTGAACAGAACCGCCAAAGTTTTGCTCCTAAAACGACATCGTAACACGCTGTATGAGTTATAGCTATTGAAAAAAAGGTTGGCATAATATCATTTTGTTTGAGTGCGATCAGAGTTATGCGCGTACAAGCAAAATTTTTATTGTGATCAGAGTTGTGTGTGTATAAGCTGAATTTTTAGTGCGACCAGAGTCATGTGCGTATAAGCCAAATTTTTAGTGTGATCAAGAGTTATGCACGCATAAGCTGAATTATATTCGGCGCCTGTCAGCCGACCTCTTAGTTTGGCAATTTTATTTTTGAGTTCTAATTTCGGCTTATATTATGCAAGAAAATACTGTACTTTTATTGCCAAATTTGATAGAGAAAAAGTTAACGAATGAAAGTAAAAGAATAAATTCATTGCAGTCGAAGAATTAAAAATATCACATTACTTTAAATTAATATTGTCATCTCGAATAGTACCCAGTGACGACATTGGCTCCTCTAGAGCAGGGTATCTCAAACATTCAGCGCTATAGAGCCAGTTGACTAATATTTTCGGAGCCCCAACAACAAATTCATGAAAATAAAAACAAAAAAACACATTGTAACTTACTGAATAATGTTTCTGAGTGAACTAAAATTACTTTATTCAATTACTCGGATGTATTTGCTGCTTTGTATTTAAAAAATATTCAGTATTTCAATAAGTAAACAAATTGCTCGTGGAGTCCCTAGGTTTCTCTCATGAAGCCCTGTATTCTGTATGGAGCACTTTGAGAACCCATTGCCAAGGGCAGGGCTACTCAACTATTTTTACCGAAGATCCGCCTACTAAACTTCAAAAATAATTGGGTTCGATCTTTCCAGAAATTATATTCCGGCATTCTCAAACACGCACTTCCTCGGCCGACTAATGATTATTAGCTAATCAAGATTGTTTATAATGGCATTATATTTCTTTTCATATATATTTAAATCTATAAAAGTGATTTTATAAAAGAAAACTTTTAAATTGAGGCTGATGATCCAAAATAAAATATTAGGAGCGGTTTGAATCGAATACCCGGAAGGTCCGGATTCGGACCAAGGGCCCAGTTCGAGAATCCTTGAGTCCTAGTCAATCAGACTCGAACAACCAATTTCATCTTTTCACAGAACATCAACTCCGATCAAGCAAGATCCCTCTCTGAAGAAATCTTCAGGCCAAGAACAGCAAACAAATGGACAAATAACAGGATCAGAAAGTTAGTTCTTGTTCTGAATATCTTTGCTAGTTCTCTTCCATAAAGTGTTCTCGCTTGTCAATGAAATTTTTTCCCAAGTACTTCTAGCTAGTGAAATTTCATCTAGCTCAGTGGTTCTCGAACGGTTGGGCGTGCCCCACAAGGGGGGGGGGGGTGCGTAGAGCTAATCAAAAATGCAGCACCCAACCTCAAAAAAAAATAGGTAACAACAAGCTACAGTTAACAGATAACAGGGCCGTAAGTATGTTTTTTATTCGAAAAATGCGTTGAAAATATTTTGATGGGACTTAAATATCCAAAATGAAGAAATGTGAATATACAAACTAATGCGGGCAGGATCAAATCTGACAAATATTTTTATTCTTAATTTGCTTCACGCCCCCCTCGGAAAATAGTCTACACCCCTTCGTGTCTACGCCCCACCATTTGAGAAACAATGTTTTAGTTTGTGAAATCCCATCCATCTAGCTGTTTCCGTGGCAGTGTTGAGTTATCTTCTGCCTCTTTATTTCCTTCACCGCTCACTTTTGTGCTTTGGTAATGTTGAACTGGTATACAATAATGACCAAATACAACAGTTAAAAGAATCCGGCAATCCTCTTGCATAAAATAATCTACTAGAATGGGAACCTGTGAACCTTTTTCACAGCAATGGTTGTAAGCATCCCTAAAAACTTCCAACTTTTCACAGAAGTGAAGCCCCAGCGACCCAATACAACAGACGGAAAACTAGAGAAGCATGCGTCTAATGTATCATTTCAAAGTGTTAAAGGAATGGATGAATCAAGTAAGTGTATTGAAGGTATTTTCGCAACGGTAGGAACACTTTAATTTTCTGTGTAGGAATTTTTATCACAAATTGGCTATATTCTATAACTGAATCTAGTTGGTTTACTTCATAGCAATGGGAACATTTCGTTTCCCGGCACTCCCATGGTATGTGTCATGATGTTATTCCAAGTTTCCTTATTTTAGTTCTATTACCAGTTCTGGGACTGTTTGTGATAGACAAGTGAATCATATACCCCAGGGTGGTCCAAACCCAGGCCCGCGGGCCACATGTGGCCCGCCAATTCATTTTCTGTGGCCCGCGTCGCATCCGGAGAGGAATCAAAAAATCGCATTTTGTTTTGTTTTGTCATAAAATTAACCAAAATATCTTTTGACATATTGTTGCATCACTAATGTCACTGAATTGACTAGTGTTATGGCTTGCTGAGTTAACTAGCGAAGTTAAACAAGCGAAGTTCTTGGCACTATTGTGGCCAGCGGAGCTCTCAATCTTGGACCACCCTGATATACCCCCTGCCCATAGGTTTCAGTTCCTTTACACAACTTGATGTATGGTAGGCGAACAAAATTAGTTACCTCCATATTGGTACACATACTTCTGCAGCGCCCATTTTCGATTACCACATTCTTTGTCTTTGACCACATGCATCGTTTCTTATAATTTCATGATCGTGGCGTAATGCATTTTTTGCTTAACCACTGAGGAAAAATTGTCATTGTAATATACGGAGGATCGACTCACTTGTTTACTCAGCTAACATTAACTTATCAACAAGATGTCAATGGCGGCGTAAAAATTGAAGTTTCAGTGGCTCATTGAATATATTGTTCACAGATTTTTAGACATTAGCTTGTTTTTTTAAGGTTATAGATATTCCATATATATTTCACACGCGCGTCATTTCACACCCTCGGTTTCACAACTGAAACCTTGTCATACCGACACCGAAGCGCGATATCGAGCTTTGCTCTTGTGTTTTGTCAAACGATGCATTTGAAATTTGCATAACTAAAAATATATCCTTGGAATGACCGGACCACGGTTATTTTTAAATTTTGTGTACTTACCTTTGATGAAAATAGTTGAGTAGCCCTGATATAGTCTCGGACTCAAATCGGAACCCCCTGGATTATGCTGGCGAAACCTCATTAAAAATGGTCCAGATTCAGACCATGGTCCGCCAGTAGAATAGCCCTAGCCTGCTCTAATCTACCTATTTATAACTATACTTTACATTTCAAGGAAACGATGCTTTGCCTCGAATTGACAGCAGAATTAAAGTGGAAACCGATGAAATATTACTTGGTAACCAACTGGTTATGAGGTGGGTAGATGACAGGTTGTATGACAATAAATACTGATTTGATATTTTTTTGTTACAAATGACTGAACATGACCAATCAGTTGAAGTGGTCATATGTTTTCTGTAGTAAAGGGCTCATTTCTGTCGACGTATCTTCTGCCGCACATGGTTGTATATTTTGAAGAAACCGATGAAATATTACTTGGTAACCAACTGGTTATGAGGTGGGTAGATGACAGGTTGTGTGACAATAAATACTGATTTGATATTTTTTTGTTACAAATGACTGATCATGACCAATCAGTTAAAGTGGTCATATGTTTTCTGTAGTTAAGGGCTCATTTCTGTCGACGTATCTTAAAGGGAGGCATGTGCAACCTTTTTAGTGTCACGAGCCACTTTGTCATGGGGTAAACTCAATTCCGATTTACGTTAGAATTCCAGCGTCTCTAAATCAAACACCTGGATTGCACAACAATTTTGCAGATTTCTGAACACAAGATGCGAACAAAGACCATGAAATTCAACTCAACTTTTATGCAAAATGCACATACATAGACGTAAAAAGTGCAAAACTTGCCTTCAATTGTCATTGCTCAACTGTTTAATATCAACTGGTAGTTTTGATACCGCACAATGTAACTGACTAGCTTGTCAAATTTTGCTCGTCAGCGTACTCCTATGACATCATGAAATTCAACTCAACTTTTGTGCAAAATGCACATACATTGCCGTAAAAAAACAGAAAAAAAAATTAAGTCAGCAATATTTTCTGACTTCAACCTTGATGACTTCACAATGGATGGAAAACTTGAGTGGCCCTCTGTAAAATCATGTTCTGTGGCGTCCAACAATGCTTTTCTTATGTCGAAGTCGCATGAAATTATAGCCTAAATTCTAGTAAGATTAGATATCCTTCCAGGGAATTTTTATGTTAAATATATTTATATGTCCGTATTTATATGAAACATTATGTGGGCCGCACGAATTCTTCTTGTGGGCCGCATGCGGCCCACGGGTTGGACATCCCCGTCTTGAGGGTTACTTTGGTTATTGTTATGGACATTCAATAAATATACTTTTATACTGCGTTAATAATAAGTGTACTAGGATATTGTGTACTGAACTGCACGTCCTTTCTCCTTGTTTACTTTCTATTGCGGATCCGTATGTGACCATTGCCACAAAAATGCTTGAACGAGATAGTATTATAAAGATAAATGATGAAAAAGAATAACATAATCACTTTCAATGAAATAGCAAGTATATTTGTGAGATTTAGTTGGGTCGTAGTCTAACTTCAGACTTTATATTATGGCTTAATAAACAGCGAAGAATGTAATATCTTGTTGCGTCTGAAGAAATTTGACAATTTTCTAACGAAAGCGCACAAATATAGTCTCTATTTTGCGGAAAAAGATTATGCTATTCTTATTTATCTTAACAATAAGTGTTGAATAAAAATCTTTTACTGTGTTGAATTTACATTGTCAGCAATGCTCATTAAATTGTTAACACAATCTGATAAGAACCTGCAATGTTTGCCCAGCAGAGAAGTTTATTAGAAATTCATTAAGTCGTTAAAACTATAAAACAAACAGACAAATATTAGCTTGGTAAACCACGCAACACAATGAGCTGTTTCAAACCCTTATCAGTGGACTTACCAGGGACGGCGGAACTCAAATAATTCACTGTTCTGGATTTTAAAATAAAATTTTAAATATCAGATGTCAAAAACCATGAAAATATACCAAAAACTTTGTAAAAACGTACAAAAAACGCAAAAAAAACACCGAAAATCGTAAGAACTATACATACCACGGACGGCCAAAAACAAATAATTCACTGTACTGGACTTTAAAATAATATTTACAAATGTTAAATATTAAGCATATTCTAAATGGATGTTTCCAAGAGTATCAATTTCTTTTTAACTTCGTAACTATCACCAATCAGCAAAAAGTCAACGATAACTAAACAATTGTAATTTTTGCAGCAGCTCAGACACTTCGTTCGATCAGACAGATGTTAAAACATGGCTGTGATCATTGTCTCGTTTTCGCTGTTTTGTGTGTTATTTGTCAGCTTTCAGTTGTGTTTCCAAAAATTAGTTTTGAATGAATGAATTATTTTAATTGTCATTATTTGTTGCAAAATTCAAAAATTCGTCCCGGAGAAGCTGAGATACCCTGGGCTAAAATTAGCCATGGCTAGTGTAAGCGGCACCGCACATGGTTGTATATTTTGAAGAACATAATGATTTTGATAATATTTTTGCATCTAAGCATTTCAAATGATTTCGAAAAGCTATTTTACTCATTTTAAGCCCTGTATCTGAGCTGACTTTCAAGCTTGAAGGAGAGCGCTTAGAAGGCTACATGAGAATTCGAAATCCAAATCCAGCCACCGACTTCGAAGATCGAGTGTACGTGGCCTACAAAGTTAAAACTACGTCACCAGAGAGGTACCATGTCAAGCCGAGTGTTGGAGTGGTCTCGCCAGGTATATTTTGGTTGAATATTATTAGATGTTATAGTCTAAATCAGGGCTTCCCAGTTTAAATTGCCATCTAAACCAGAGTTGGCCAAGTTTTTGGGCCTTGGGCCAATTTTGCTCATCTAGACTGGCAGGCCATGTGTGGCGTAAAATGTTACATTTTATGAACAATATTTGCAGTGTCACAATAGCCAAAAGTAAATATGATTGCAACCTCAACAAATTCCTTGAGCTATTTTTAGCTAAAACATCAAAATGTGGTTTTAGTTTGAATGTGGCAGCATCAGTTTGAATTACCCTAACGAACTGTGAGGCGTGGTTTGCCGATGTCAGGTCTAAACTAATATTTCCCAACCAGGGATTATTTGTGCTTTTTGGGCTGAAGAAATACAGAAATATTACTGGTAGATTTACCAATATTGTTCAGTTATCAATCTTGTTAAGTATGTTGATAGGTATTTGTCTGTTTGTCTGTCTGTCTGTTAGACACTTTCTCACAAAAGCGAGAATTTGCTCCGAATTTTGCATGTGTGTTCATCATATCTCTGACCAGAATGCCTATTGATTTTGGATGAATTATGTTATGTAATTAGCGAGGTAATAATTAATTAGTGATGGGACATGTGGTGTCGCTATTGAGTCAGAGCGAAGGATACATGCCGCTGGATCGATAAGTCGGCGGTTTCTGATCGCTGTCTCGTTTATTTTGTGATACATATTCATGCACATATTATGAACTATTTACTCTGCACAAAAGCCTGAGTGTCAGTTGTGAGAAAACTAGGATTGTTTGAAGATCGAGCAAATAATGAAAACATAGTTTTTATGTATGGTACATCCACCAATCTAATGCTCAACTGGGTGACCGTACATTTGAACCCGCGTACAATTGATTTCAATTGTTTATATTCGCGGGTTCAATCTATATGAAGGTGCTGAAACCCATGGGTTAGGGTTAGTATGGGTTCAAATATCCGTAAAAAAAAAAAATTTCCATAGGTGCAATTGTCGTGGGTTCAAATGTAATGGAAACTTCAGCTGTGACCTACTCACAACTTTTTCGTCAATAATTACTTTCTTGTTTTTGTTGACTTTCATACAAATGACCTTTTTAACCTTCAATTTCAAGGTGAATCGATCCAGATTCGAATTTATTTGGAAACCGGCCATGAATCCGCAATGCCGAAGGGTCAATAATTACTTTCTTGTTTTTGTTGACTTTCATACAAATGACCTTTTTAACCTTCAATTTCAAGGTGAATCGATCCAGATTCGAATTTATTTGGAAACCGGCCATGAATCCGCAATGCCGAAGGATAGATTTCTTCTACTGTACAAGCAGATACCAGTCGAGGATGGAAAGTCGCTCACTCACGGTGAAATTGTTAAGTTTTGGAAACAGAACAGTGACAAGTCATCACACTTTGAACACAGGTAGGAATGGGGATTTGTATTTATCTTCAGGAAAGGATAACTGTTTGAGTTCGTAGGTTAAATGTCGTGTGAGATCATTATTTGCGAGAGGATTGCTTAAATACTCGCTGCCGTTATCAAGTCTGTGCTATTGAAAACAAATAACTGGCTAACTAATCCCATACCCGACATGGACTTGACTTGTAACCGGACGAGAGGTCGTGGTTTGTAGTATGATTAAGTCGTCTTATCGGCTTTTCTCTTCCTCCGTTACTTGTTAAACTTGCTACACTTTCAAGATCAATTTTGTTTTGCCAGTATTAGGTTTTCTTTTGTGTATATTTATGAATTAAACAGTTGTATATTGTTGATCAAATTATGTTTATTGCTTGAAACAATTGAACTATTGAGCAGGGGTTCTTCGAGCATCTAAAATGATCATTGGGATTCTGGTCGCCAAAAAGGCCTAAAACCACAGGATTAGAAACTCTTGTTTGTGTGGCTTTGATTTTAATGTCACAAAAACGCAAAATCTCAACCCTAAAACTCCAATATCATCCAAACACTTTCTTTTATCACAGGCTCAGAGTCAAAGTTGACGACCCCAAAGTTCTAACCAGACAACAAAGCAAGGATTCTGCCCAGGTATGATTAGTATGTATAGTTGAGATAGGATTGAATTTACATGTCTATCCCGGGGAAGAGAAAAGCCAATAAGGCGGAGAATCACTGCCTCTCCTCCGGTTACCAGTCCATGTCGAGTATGGGATTAGTTGTTATTTGTTTTCGGAAGCATGGACTTGATGGTGAAGGAAGCCGTTTCACTTTGGAATAGATGTTTACTATTTGGAAAAGATATTGAAAAGAAATTATCTAATGAAATTATCGTTTTTGTACCCATTCAAAGTATTGATCACTGATAGAACTTTTAAAACCTCCCTCTTTGAAAAAAAAATGAGAATTGTGCAAAAACAGTGAAAAACCACCAAATCGTTCCAAAAACAAGGAAAAATCATGAAAAACGACCAAGAACCACAAAAAAATACCTTGAAAAATCATCAAAACAGTGGAATATTCGCTACTTTACATCAAGTGTTAAGGGGGTGAAACTTATGGGCAGGGGGTATATTCACTTAGCTAACACTGACGGTCTCCGAACTCGTAATAGACTAAAATGAGGAAAATTAGAATGAAATTATGGCCTAACCCTATTTTGGTACACACACTACGGAAGTAACAAAGATACGACTAACAACAATATAAGGTCAGAAGAACCATACGATCATAAATCAAAACAACTCTCCAAACACGATAAAAAGATTTTACCGCTTCAGTCCCCAACTCAACGTGGACACTTTAGGAGAGTTGCAAAAAGTTTGTCAGTCACTTGAATCATGCTTCATTGCTTACATTTTTACAGGCCTCGGTGATTCTCGAAGACTCCGGAAGTCAGTTCCATTCATTGGGTGAGAAAACACCATCTAGTGGTACAGAAATATCACAGCTTCAGCAACAAATTGGTTTGCTCACTAACAAGGTGAATTGCTTGCTTATTCATCGCTTCACGGCTGATTTCTTTTAATTTAGCAGAGCTGAATTGAAATTCTGGTTCATTCTTTACCCTGTAATATTATGCTTGAATGAATTGCTTTTATTAGAGGGGTCTGTAGTGGATCCTCTGCGCAAGTTCCTTTTCGATTTTGTACAGTTTGAAAAGGTCATTAGTGTGCGTAGATAGATATTATAGCAGGGGCCTGTGGAGCAATATAATCCAGCCCGCATTGTTTGAACAAAACAGCTGTTTTGACGATTAAATTCTTTATGTAACAGAATTTATTGTGAGACACGTGTAGACTAAATTATATTATAACCTAATAAGTATATAATTCACAATTATTCGTTTAATGAGCCAATAATTTAACTATAATTAGACAAATGCAACAAAACACAGAAAAGTTGATGCTACGTGCAAATGGTTTAAGGGTGCAGAGAATATTCAAATGGTCAATCTTCGCACGCTGCTTAAAATTTAACTTCTGATCTGTGTGAAAAATGTGATTCATTGGCCATTCCTTCGGTTTTTAATTTTTTAAAAATGTGTGTGGCCCGCCAATGACTTGCGACCTTTAATTTTGGCCCGCGAGTGACGAAAGGTTGCCTACACCTGCTGTAATATTATGCTTGAACGGATTGCGTTCACTTTAGTAGTGCTGAATTGAGCCCTGCTGTAATATTATGCTTGAATGGATTGCTTTAATTTAGCAGAGCTGAATTGAAATTCTGTTCATTTCGTACCCTGTAATAATATGCTTGAATGTATTGCTTTTAATTTAGCATAGTGAATTGAGATTTTTTTTATTTTGTACCCTGTAATATTATGCATGAATGGTTTCACTTACATTTTCTTTGGTGAGTGGGTTTTCCATTTTCACGTAGAAAGATTTTGGAGAATACATTTTACCTTGTGATCTGTTGAAAGTTATGTTCATTTTGAGACTGTAACTTGTTGCACCGTTATGCTTGAATGATTTTCGGCTGGTGAGCCCGGGCTTGTGTGCTTATTTATCAAAGTTCTGTATTCGCTGACTGCAAGGGTACTACTGCAGCAAGATCTAAAACGGCTTCGAGATGTCCGAAAAATTTCGCCCAACATTTTTGTGATAACAATTAAAAATTTCTTCAATATAACTGTTGGGGTTATGGGAAACTAACTACCTTTTCTTGCTCTATGCCTTTGCGCAGGTGGTTCTGTATGCGTATATTGCAAGGATGCTGTAGCAAGTGTGAAAATTACTTTTCAATTCAAGAGTCTTGCAGCACACTAACACAAATGTATATTTTGCAACGTTTCTCTTGAGGAAGTCCGACCTTGGTAAACGTTATAGAAAAATACATTTGTGTTAGTGTGCAGCAAGACCCTTAAATTAAATAAAAATTTCCTTGTTTTTTGTTTATTAATAGTTCTTACTATGCTTGTAGTTCTCATTTATCATACAAAATTTTTTTCATTTGAATTCACAATTGTTATTAATATAAAATTGGGCAAACCTTGTATGTCAATGGTTCTCAAACTTCTTGGTATTGCGACGCCCTTCAAAAAATATGACCAAGCTCCGACTCCCCGTCAAAATGCCTGGAGTTTTGTTCAAATTTTGCCTGAAGAGAACTGCCGCGGACTTGATGGTGTCCATGTTCATGAAATTAGAAATGAATGACATTCATGGCTCGATCTGATCCAGCCTGTGTGATATCATAATTGAAACAGTATTGAATGATTCGTAATGTTTTAGAGGTTACACCTAGATAAAATGATCGTTACAATAATTATTATATTGCCATTTCCAGTTCTCAAGTATGATAAAAACGAGAATAACGAAAATTTTGACTTTTTTACGCACCGCGGGTACAAATCCACAAAAGAAGAAAAGTGTTGCGACGCCTGAGCAAAATTGAAACCACGCACGACGCCCAGTTTGAGAACCACGGCTGTATGCAATACAGTATTGCTATTCTATATTGATCAACAATCATAACACTATGTATCTGGTTTATCTCCTGTGATTTGCCAAATATCCATAATTACTAATTTTCTGCTTCAAATTATTCTTAACACAGTGGTGGCAATTTCATTTACCAACTGTCATTCCATTGTAAGGTGGATTATACTTCTAGGGTTAAAGGTTGTGAGGTCATAGTTCACCAATTGATTCAGAAAAATTAGCTCATCATTAATTAAAGGGGTGAATGAATGATAAATTTTGAAATATTTTCATAGCAATAGTTTTTGAAGCAATTTTCATTGAAGTACTTTGATAAAAACTACGGATGTTTGAAAATCAAAAGTATATATGTCTCTCATTTTACAAAAACAGCTTTTTTCCTCTTAATCCTTTCTCAGCGGTATCGGTTCCCAAGCAAGGCCTCCCAGGGGGCGCCACAGAGGTTGGAATCCACTGCTATATAGGATAATTGCCCCCTTGTGATATGATTACACCTTTTTACAGCTTTCCTCTCCCCCCCAAGCTCATTCTAACAAATATTCAATAATTTCAGATATCGAGGCTTGAAAACGATTCTCGCTGGATGCGGAGAAGAATGCGCCACATGATGGGGCTGTTGTTCATCGTCATTATATTATTGTTTTTTCTGCTTTATGAAATCACAATGGTGTCATATAGTCTGTCATCTGCAAATCAGTCATGCTCGAGCGCTTCTTAATGACGCAATCATGCAAGGGATTATAGATTAATTATGATACTGACTTATATGGAGAGACCGAATCAAATTTAAGGTGCTCCCGAAGTATATTTACCAAGATGGCGCACAACCTGAACATAGTATGTGTACCAGGTTATGATTCAGATTGTGCATCATCTTGGTACACATACTTCCGAAGCACCAAATTTAATAACTATGCATTTTTCCAGTAATTCCAGTTTTTTGTCTATTTAATATTCAATATCGGGATAGTGGAGTCGATGAAATATTCAATACAGTGGCGATCTCAGGGTATTCATTTACGGCCCACGTAACGATCAAATATGGCCAGCTGAATATAAGTGAAATAGTTTAACGAATGTTTTTTTTTCTTTTTGCGTACTAGATACTGCAATCGTTACATCATTATCTACAGGCGCTCTCTGTCCCGCGAATATCCTTCCTTTTCTAATTTTGGCTACTACTGGCTACTACTGAAGTCCAGAACCTTTTTATTGGACTTGCGTAATTTACTTGAGTATATCTGCGGAACATAATGCATCAAATTGTGTCACCCTTGGCTAGCTATCATCTAGGTATGCAAAGCCAAACTAGGTTGTGTAAAAAGTGTGGACCTTCCGAAGTATGCGCACAAGATGGCGCACAACCTGAACTCAGGTTGTGTGTACCAGGTTGAGGTTCAGGTTGTGCGACATCTTGGTGCGCATACTTCAGGAGTACCAAAATTGTTTCCGTTGCGCTGTAGTCATTTGGGTGTAGAGTGTTTCTGGATCTCATGTGTGTGAAAAGCGTTTCTTTAAAAACAGTCAATCTAGTAACGAAGATAGACCCAAAACTGTACTCAACGATTTCAAAGAATTTTTTCCGATTTGTCCGAATTAGAAACTTCATTTGTCTAATTTGGACCTTTGATAAACTTGTCATCTGGTGCAAAGTCAGAAATGATGAAACTTCATTCATAGTATTGTATAATAAGTTACACAGGTGTACAAAGTCTCTGAAATGGGGGCTCCCGAAGTATGCGAACCAAGATGACGGACATCGGAATGTAATATGTGTACTAAGTTAGGGTTAGGCCATAATTTTAGCTATAAATACTACGGGAGGCTCTTGGCTAGCTTTCGAACTGATAATAGGACTAAAATAAGGAAAATTGGAAAAAAATTATCGCCTAACCCTAACCTGTTACCCATGTTTACGTTCCAATGTCCGCCATCTTGGTTCACATACTTTGGGAGCACCCTGAAATGATTAGAATCTTTCTTTTTCTAACAGTTTCTTTTACTTTGGGTTTCAGCTTTAATGCTAACCTTCTTGCGAGCATACCTAAGCTAAACGTGATGTGCTATCTATCAAAAATACCTAAAACAAATTGAATATTTAATATTCAATATATTACAGCAAAATGTTAAAATTGAGAAAACATATATTTTCATTTGAAAACTGAACATTTTGAGCGCTTGATATGAAAATAGCAGACAATTTTCATTTGATTTTTCTGTATAGGTCCCTCATATCACATGCAAGTTTCTGACTGTATTTAGATTTTTGTTGTAATGTCAGGGTTCTAAGCATTCTTTTGCCGCTTTTTCTGCCAAATAGAAATTTTGTCACATTTGAAACATTGACAAACTGTCATCTGGTATGCAAAGCCAGAAAAGATAAAACATTGTGAAAAAAGTTACTGAGTATGGGTCATATAAGTGTTCAAAGTCACTAGCGTTGAAAGAGTTCACAATATTTAAATTCAAACTTTCTTTTACTTTTGGAATGGATTCTTGCTCTTCTGCTAAGCTGACAGCACAATTGAGCTGTGGGTTCAAAGCAGTTCTCATATTTGAATGCATTAGGAATTATTTATATTAGAGATTCCTAAACTTTTCGATACGCAATCTTCTGCAAATACATACATATTTAGCATTGTATGACAGTGCTGTGAGGCTCGGCTTGTCTCGAACTTGAGTCATTGTGTATCAAAGTGACACGAACAATTCGAATGAAAAGGCTCAGACTCGACCAACAGGTATACTTGCCTCAACATGGGTAATTCGATGTGACTCTGGGTAGTTCTCATGCCATAGTTTGGCCTTCCCTGGTCTAGGGACTTCCCCCTCCCCCCAAACATTGCATAATACATATTTCAACTTGTACCACCTTTTTATGGCTCTAATGAGATTATAATTATTTTTTAATTAGCTCATTTTTTTGTTTTGTGCGTCATCGAATTTGAGACATAAAACAGGACTACCTTTTTTGAATTGTCAATTTTTTATATAGCGATCTTCATTAGCAATTATAATATGATTTTCTTCGAACATAATATTTCTCTGTAAGCCCTGAATTAACATACAGAGTACTAGAAGGTGTATTGTCTTGTAATGGAGATGTATGTGCACCAAGATGTTGCACAACCTGAACATAGTATGTGTACCAGGATGGGGTTCAGGTTGTGCGCCATCTTGGTGCACATACTTCTGGAGCGCCAAAAACCTTACAAGAACCACCAATTTTACCACATGTTAACATGGCTACATTTTTTCATTCGTTGTATGCCTTTTCTTTAGGAATAATCATTTTTAGAATTTCAAGTAAATGCAGAGGAAAGTGTTAATTTCTTGTTCGTGAAATTCAACCCTCTCCCACCCAGAGTGGGAAATGCAGTGTTAGCGAATTCATATGCACTCACTGCAGAGTTATTGTAGCATAAATCAAAAAACAGCCTGATTATTTGAATTCATCAATTTGCCAGCTTTTTTCGTTCCAGTTAAAAATTGTCCAAATGTGCTTTCATTCAGCTGCCCCAGTTTTCCATTCTTTCTTTCACCACTTTCTGCTTGCTATTCAGCGATGATATTCTCACAAAATAAGCCATATATACTATTATAAGTCATTATTAATTTGCTTTATCACGTATTGGTGGGGCAAATCTGGTGATCATTTGAGGTAATAAATTCTTTGACAAGTTTTTGTGCTTATTTAGATGCCAGATTTTATGTCAATCAGCTATTTACATACTAGATTGGGAAGACTGTGCCAAACTGGCTCGGCGGTGCGTTGCATCAAGCCAAGCGTTAGGTATACACTCACCACCGCATCCCTGATTACCCTGCTTGGGTTCACAGGTTCGAATCCCATGCAAGGAAAATTGTGTGAGAGAAGATTGCTGGACTCCCCACCGTAGGCTGGTTAACCGCTGTTCGGTTGCGGCTTCCTCCACCATCAAGTCCATGCTTCTGAAAACCAATAACCGGCTAACTAATCCCATACCCGACATGGACTGGTAACCGGACGAGAGGCCGTTGTTCGCCATGATGATTGGGCCTTCTTATTGACTTTTCTTTTCCCCGGGATAAATATGTAGATCCTATCCTGCATGGCAATTTAGGTCTCATGTCGATCGGCGGTTATTGGCGCGTGATACGACAGCATACTTCTGTATGGTTCAACGGATCGTGAGTTGTAAATCCCATATATTGGTTGAGTGACCCATATATCTGAAACAAATAACTGGCTTACAAATCAAATGAACTACAGTGGCGTATCTATGGTATGGCAGCCTTTTGGATAGAGAGCAAAAAGGGCAAATGTTTCAATCGTAAAAATGCCTCAAAATAATGTAAACCAATCAATTTTATTTTGGGCACACTGACATATGACAAAACAATAACAAATGGTCAAACAGAATGCAGAGGAACTGGAGGACGAGCATAAAACAAAGTTAAAAACGCGCCCGCCCACCGAAAACATTTGAAGAACATGAGTCGACTTTATGTTCAGCAAAATTAGAAATATTTGAAATTAGGGCGCTCTCGTAGTATGTGCACCAAGATGGCGGATACCGGAACGTAGTATGTGTACAGGTTAAGACATAATTTTATTCTGATCTTCCTTATTTTAGTTCAATTACGAGTTCGGGGACTAGCCAAGTGACTTCCGTAGTATGTGTACCTGAAATTATGGCCCAACCTGGTACACATACTACGTTCCGGTGTCCGCCATCTTGGTTCACATACTACGTGAGTACCGAAATTAGTACTTTTCCTGAATTTATAAAAAATTTTAAACTTTGCTATGGGCGCCATTATTGGATAGGATAGGATTTACTTATTTATCCCGGGGGAGAGGAAAGCCGATAAGACGGCTTATCCATATGGCGAACCACGGCCTCTCGTCCGGTTACCATTCCAAGTCCGGTATGGGATTAGTTTTTACTGTATTTTTTGTTTTCGGAAGCATGGACTTGGTGGTGGAGGAAGCCGTAACCGACCAGCGGTTACGTGAACCACCCAACGACGGCGAGGCGTCCAGCAATCCTCTCGCACATAACCATCCCTGCATGGGATTCGAACCTGCGAACCAACGCAGAGTAATTAGAGGTGCGGTGGCGAGCGTATTCCTAACGCTTAGCCCGTTGAGCCACACCGCCGCGCTGGATAATTGCATATTGGCCCCATTGCATAATCGACACAGACTTGTAACACAATGAGAGGCCGTGGTACGCCATATGATTAAGCCGGCTTATCAACTTTCATATTCACGAGAAAGTATAAAATTCTTATCCTAGCCTGAATGTCTTGCACCGCTCTCTTGTAAATCTTATTCTGCAACTTATTTGACAACAAAAATAAATGCCGCTAGAGTTCGCTAATGGGCTATTGAACTGAGGCTGATCATCGGTGTACTCGCCACCTCGTGAGACTTGCGCATACAATGGTAACTAAATGAATAATGATAGTTTAAATTGATCGCCCTGTCTTCACAGAAGAGAACAAGGGCGATGCCACAAAAAGAGACTGAATAACCAAGAAGGCGTGCAAAACTTAAACTTAGATTTTAAACGCTAACGAGTGTGCTTGCTTATTTTCAAACAGAAACACAATGGCCTTAACTATGTTATATAGACATTATGTTTGGAAATGGGGAAATATATACCGGTAGTCCCAATTATCGATTCCATGACCTCATCTGTAGTGACTATTCGGCTTCCACATACACAGCAGGCTTGGTATAAATATATGGTCGCTATTTGAATGGCCATTGAGCTACCATCTGAACAACAGGTTAGTGATAAATTTATGGTCCCAATCGCCTTTTGAATGGCCTCTTCTGTAGTGGCCGTTGGGCTGCTATATAGACGGAACTCCTTAAGTATGCGTACCAAGATGGCGGACACCGGAACGTAGTATGTGTACCAGGATAGGGTTAGGCCATAATTTCAGCTACAAATACTACTGGAGTCACTTGGCTAGTCCCCGAATTCGTAATAGAACCAAAATAAATAAAAAACCTGAAATAAAATTATGGCCTAACTCTAGCCTAGTACACATACTACGTTCCAGTGCCCGCCATTTTGGTACGCATATTTCAGAAGTACCCTATAGACCAGGGGTGGGCAAACTACGGCCCGCGGGCCAAATCCGGCCAGTTGGGTAATTCAATTTGGCCCGCCTGATGCTGCCACAGCCAAAGTAAAACCAAATTTTGATGTTTCAACTAATAATTATTTTAAGAAATTTGTTGATATTGCAATTAAACTTAGTTTTAGCACGAGGCTTATTATTTCACTTATGCTTTTGTAACACTGTAAATATTGTTCATAAAATGTAACTTTTACATCACACCTACTCACATGGCCCGCCAATCTAGGTGGGCAAAATTTTTGGCTCGCGGTGCAAAAACCTTGCTCATCCCTGATATAGACAACAGGCCAGGTGTAGTTATATGACGACCCAATTACCATTTTCAATGCCACAAAACGCATAATCTGAACCCTAACCTGAGTTCAGGTTGTGCGCCATCTTGGTGCGCATACTTCAGGAGGTCTCAAAAAAGACTCAAAACCAAGAAAGCGAGAAAACTTTGAAGTTAGATTTGAAACGATAATGTATACATACCCAATCGCCATTTGAGCGGTCTCCTCCGTTGGAGGGCTGTTGCACTGGCATACAAAAGGCCAGTTTGATGTGTAATCAAGGTGTAATATGTAAATAATTGTCCTGTTAATTAATGCAATTAAACACAAATCATTGCCATTTTCAATAGGAGACTTCATAACAATTGACAGGCGATTGTAATAGACAGAACTGACCATCATTGCCCGTCAAAATGATAGACACAAATAATAAATTGAGATTTTCAAAGTACAATGATAAAAATATATATATTCTCGAAATTTAGCAGTAAAATCTTTAAAGATAATTCAGACCATAAATTGCCTTCGACAACCGAAAGAGCGAAATGTCCGATGCAGTTTTTCTATGTTCGTAAACATCGCCAGACGACAATACCGTCACAATGGTACGTATTATTGAATTCAATTCTTTTGTCATAATACAGAATGCATTGAGTAAGTCAATAGTATCGAGGTGCTTTGCAAATAATCGTTGTCGAGTCCCGTTACAGTAGTTCTACCAAACAAGGGCAGGATATAAATCGTGTAAGTTAGACTGAACCCATGAACGGCCCATATTTAACACAGAACAGGTTATCTGGTACTTGTGTAATAGGGTAGTTCGTTAAACAACGAGATAGAGTACGAAGCATATTTTGTGGTGGTATACGTCGCTAATTGAACAGGTGCTTTTGAAACCGCTAGGTAAGCGTTAGTGCCAAATATTATATTTTACTTGTCGGGCAGGATATTTGAGTCATGAATCAGGGTTTGAGTGTCTATATCTGAAATAGGGTGACACAAAACAGAGTTCATTTGGAACATATTTTCGTGCAAACCGTCGTAGACTCCGTTTAATTAAATTTTAACAAGTATTAAATACATTTTCGTAGCAGTAATCAAGAAAAGTTATGGATTCTGTTTTTGGGGGTTACATTGTATACATGCGCTTTTGCACCTTGGGATATTTCCAGGAGTATTTACCTTACAAAAGTATGACTTTTGGGCTGCATTATTCCAGGCTACAGAACAAGTTTTATTTACTTATATTTCATTATATATGTGCTATAGCCCTCCTGCGATAATTTGGGTTCAACATGATCGTTACGTCGTTGCTACATTTTTTGATAGCCAACAGGTAATTTTTATATTGTAAGATTTTATTTGCTGAGGCAGAATAGTTGAGCTGTAACTCAGGGCTTAGGTTCATTTTATTATGTATGTGCTAATGCACTATAAAGTGTATAACTGACGAGAGCTCTACTACGCTCACCTTTTCCAGTATTTTATAGTAAGATTGTGTTTTCTTGTCGGGACGGGAAAGCCGAGTCGTAACTTAGGGTTTGGCTATGTATTACTATATGTAGGACCAGGACGCTATGGTCGAAAAACCCATGTGCTATAGTTTAATTGTCTGGTTGTATAAACTGTAAATATATGTAAAATCCAAACTCAATACTCGTAAAACAAAATGATCTTTAAAGTGTATCATACTTATTATTTGTGCTAGGTATGATTACCCATTATACATACATTATTATAGACTCTAGGATTTGAATGAAAACTTTCGGGCCATGGAACCCCGCTTGAAACCGTTCTATAATGTATCGGGGATGGAAGATTTTCATTTATGTCGAATACGATACCACTAGGGCTGGGCATTCCGAATCGAATATTCGAATCGAATCGAATATGAAATTATTCGAATCGGTTCAGAGCGAAATTTCGAATCGCCGCCATCTTGTTTTTTTCCTTTCGCCAATGGTCGAAGTAAATTTCTCAATTTTTTCTATTGGAGCCATATTTTTTCAACGATATTCTGACATATGACTTTTTTCTGTAGTGAGTTATTGATGAAAACGTGTTTTTATTGTGTGTGAACGCTCAGCAATCTGCCTCTGTTTTCAGTAATTTATGTGTCTGAGGAACCTAATACAATAAAAAGGTTACATACAATTTTATATCTCCCAAGTATTCGAGATTCGATTCGATTCGAAAAAATTATTTCCGAAATTATTATTTCGATTCTGAAATCATCAGGTATTCGAAAATGCCCAGCCCTAGATACCACCCTTTCATACAGGATTGGTTGTTAGACTTTGCCAACGTGTTATCGGTCTTGATAACATGGCAGTCAAGGGGCCTACAGATATGATTCCTCAATCGTTATTTTACGTGGAGATCATGAATTCTAGTAAATGTCGAGGATTAATATTTGAAAATATAGATCTGTTAGATGCATCTGGAACAAATAACTGGCTATCGTGTTTTTCTCTCGAAAAATAACACTACGGCCTATTTCGAGGGGATGTCTTTTATTTACATTTATCAAAAACAAAATTACAAAGTAGAGAATTACGATATTTTCAAATAACACGTTTTTATGTGAAAAACTGCTAGGTCATATTTTCAGGCTAGGTCTAATTTTCGAGGAAACGCGACAACTAGTCTCATACCCGACATGGACTGGTAACCGGATTCGTCACATGATTAAGTCGTCCTATCGGTTCTCTTTCCTATGATAAATTTGTAAATCTTGTTCTTATCCCATGCCGAAATTCTGGCGTAAGAAACCGTACGAACGTGGACACTCTTGAAATCTAAGGTCGCAGGTCCGAGACAGACACCGTGCCGGTAGTTAGTTGTTTAAGAATTAAATGGACAAACAATGAAGCGACAAAATAAACTGCGATGGCAATTAACTGTGTATGGTTATGAACGATACTGCAAAGTAAGGGGTTTATGAGTAGAAAATGATTTGTTTGCATTGGCGGTCACGTACCGGTACTAGAGATGTCCCGGTTTATGTGGTCACTTACTTGCGTATTTAGCTTCACAGGCCTTATGTCTTATGATTGTACTCTTGGGATATTTACGTCACCTGTTCTGTGCTTCTTTTTTGTGTCAAATTTCATGTCAAGCGCCAAGAATACTTTTTTGTAGTTGATTAAAACTGTGGTGCTCCCGAAGTATGCAAACCAAGATGGCGGACATCGGAACGTAACATGGGTAACAGGTTAGGGTTAGGCGATAATTTTTTTCCAATTTTCCTTATTTTAGTCCTAATATCAGTTCGAAGACTAGCCAAGAGCCTCCCGTAGTATTTATACCTAAAATTATGGCCTAACCCTAACCTAGTACACATATTACATTCCGATGTCCGCCATCTTGGTTCGCATACTTCGGGAGCCCCAAAACTGTTTTATTTCTTCTTTATGTATATAAACTATATATACGAGTATATCCAAAGCAGGGGTTCCCAAACTTTTTGACACATTCTTCCTTTGCCTATTTTTGAGCTCCTAATTATTCCCCAACAACGCATAAAACCTCTACTTTCATTTGCTATTCGGTTTTTATTGCAATTCTTTGGCACGCTTATGACTTTTGTTGAAACTTTATGGAGAGGGTTATGTCATTTCATCCTCCGATTGGTGACATATATGATATGGCTCTATACCATGTTACTGGGATTACAGTAATATTCTTTATGTCCGGAAAGGGGTTATGGAATATGTTGTGTGTACACAGATTAGTTACCGCAGACGATAATAGATGGGTCTATTCTTGAGAGTAAAAAATTGAATGTTTGACTTGGAAACCGCAGAGTTCAAGTGTCAACCGCATAGGCATGGGAACTTTGGTATAAGATGGTAACATATAGCGAACATTGCGCGGTCTAATAGGCGTTCACTTGCAGTTATGCGATAACCGGACCTGCCCGGATGCGATAACGAAATGCTCCGAAACGGTACGAATTACCGACGGTTCCATTAAGCCCTATGCGACATAGAATAACTAACACACAATCTAGATTGCAGGGCAGGGCTGATTTGCTACCATTCGATCTCAACCGATGTGCTTATCTCAATGTAGAACATAACATTGATCTAGAAAAATAAATATTAAAATCAGCCTATTTTTATGAAATTCGCTCAAACCGTATTCAAGTGCACTTACTCAGAAGTGAACATGACGCACCTCTGAAGTTTGGGCGTCCACTGAATTGTCACAATCTAACGGAAGTACATAAAATTGTAGTGTTTAAATTAAGATCAATATTGCTGATAGATAAATATATTTCAACGATATGTTTTGGGTTTGAAGACGACTGCTGAAATCGCACACCGAGACGCCAATTCTAGACTATATAATTAATTATACAATGATAGTAGTCCATTTTTTCGCCGTGCTGTAAATACACACTGGGCCAGTGGTTCCCAAACCGGGGGAAATTATTCCCAAACGGACAATATTCAGGAGGCAATTCAGACGTTCATTGTCTTAACAATTTCTTTTTAATCCCTGTCCCAGCTTTTCTTTAAGTCCATTCATCATGTGGAATGGGGAATAGTAATATTGCTAAACATTAAGTTTACGACTTCACGACTATAATTTATTGTGCTATCATGATGATTCAAGTCACAAAATCGACTTCGCAAAAAAAAAATTAGAAAATCTTTTGAGTTGGTTTTAATATTCAATGTCACAAATTGCGCGATGGTAATTTTAATTTTGGCAAGGGGGAATTTAGTTTTTGGGAGTTCGTTGAAGAGGAACGATAGTGAAAGGTTTGGTAACCACTGCATTAGACAACTTATACCGCTACAATTTATATTAAGGCTTGTGATAGAGCAGTGTGAACACTGGTGGGTGTTGGCAGTAGGGAACTACAAAATCAACTTTTCGACAATATCGCTCTTTGTTATCTAGTCGTGGGAACTATGCACACTGTCAATCTGTTGTTGTGAGATCGGGTTACGACCACCAGGGCTTGCCGGAAGTAAACACCCCTCGTCCCGTCAATTACTCTCGTGATAACCCGAGGAAGCTGTAAGATATCCAAAACTCTTTACAGAAGTGAATTTTAAACGCACTGACAATGTTACGATATAGAAAAAATCATGAATGTAACCTTCTTTCATTTGTAAATTAAACTGTTACAACAAAATGAATAAACTGAATGAGAATTGTTAAGGACATAGTGAGACAGTGACAAGGGGCTATGTATATAATTTGAATCATAGGGTGGGGTTTACATATTTGTCCCGGGGGAGAGGAGAGCCGCTAAAACGGCTTAATAATATATGACGAACCACGGCCTCTTGTTCAGTTACAATTCCAAGTCGGGTATGAGACTAGATAGTCGAGTTGGTTTTCAGAAGCATGGACTTGATGGGAGAAGCCGCAACCGACCAGCGGTTATGTGAACTACCCTACGGCGACGAGTCCAGCAATCCTCTCTCCTGTTCGGTATGGAATTATTTGGCCAGTTATAGGTTTTCAGAAGCATGAACTTTGAAAAGGATAACTGAGGGTTGAATATTCCATATAAATATCATAGAGATAAATGGTTATTGTAACACATTTTGTGAGAGTTCTAAATTTCCGCTCTAAACAAGGCTCTGGACAGAAACTCACTTGCACGCAGGGAACTAATCTGAAGTGAAGTCGAGCCATTAATGAACTTCCAAACGTTCTTTTTTTGTAATTTGCAATAAAAATGAGAGAGAATTTCAAGGAAAATTAAATTTTGACATTATGCCAGAAAAAGTTGGAATTCATGCGCATTAATAATATTTGAGAATAGGATTCCATGCCAGCCAAGAATAAATTGCGCGTACGCAACCATGCATGGCAAGTCACGTGATCCAAAGTTGTTGATAGCAATCTCTAGCTATAAAATTAAAATATAATAACGGATGAATTTCATTAGATTGTACAGTTTTTGCAAGTATATACTCATTCATGCATGACGGGTCACGTGTTTTAATTACGCTGACAGCTTTTTTTGATATAAAATTGAATACAATAACGGTATGTATGTATGCCAATAAAATGTACAGTTTTTGTCATCATATACTCAGTCATGCATGGCGGGTCACGTGTGGTGTCTTTCACGACAAAGTCTAGTGTTAAACCTGAATATAACAGTTGCATGACATTATTTTCAATAAGTTGTTGTTAGCGTGGATCTGTTAGTTCTAGCTATACAACTGATTATAACAGCGTTTCTTTAACTTTTTTGTCCCGTAACACTTACGTTTTTATCTCGCCTCGCGTAACACAAAGAAATTAAAAAGTAAAAAAAACAGTTGGGAGACAAATTTACGACCCAGGTTCGACAAAGTATGGCCGAGATCACCATGGCGACTAATTTAGTCGCAATTTCGATCACTGTCTTGCGGAACAATCCGAAGAAGCTCGCGGGAACACAGTTTGAGAAACGCTGGATTATAACAACGGGTAAATGCCATTAGATTGAATAATTTTTGTTAAAGTGAAACGTTCGCTATACACGGTAGCTTCTATGTTGCACACCTGTTTTCCAATGACTGCGTCTTCAAGTGTTGTGTTGATCGAATAACATAACTACAGTAGAAAGGTGCTGGTTTGTGATGATGTAATTTAATATACGATGATGTCATTGTTTTTATTTGTCTTTATTTGGCGATAAAGTAGTGAATATATTTGCATAATGTAAGAGCACTAGAGGCCAGGCCCAGAACTTAAATAAAGCTACAGTTAGGTATGTCGTGTTACTTTCACATCTTCGCTATGATAAATTCTCTCCTTTTAGCAATTACTATCACGCATAGGGAAGTACTACTGTTTTGGCAGGGCTGAAATCCTCACAATTCAGTATATTCTGCATAAATTGAAGCATTTGGATCTTTTGTACAAGAACTTATACAAAGCAGTGTGTGTTCGTCGAACACTGCCTTTTTTCGTTTTACGATTTACGTTTTTAATGAGAAAAACAAGACGAGACTTATATAGTCTTGTACAGCGGCTGCGACGCTTTCTGAAACACTCGTCATCCACTCTTTCGTGACAACGCATCGTGCTAAGCGTTAGGAATACGCTTGTAATTATGTGCGAGAAGATCACTTAACTACTCGCCACCATATGGTGGTTCACGTACCTGCTGGCCGGTTACGGTTTCCTCCGCCATCAAGTCCATGCATCAAGAAACAAATTACTTTCTAACCAACCCAATACATGACATGTACTGTCAACCGAGCGAAAGGCCATCTAATTAAGTCGCTTTCTCGGTTTCCCTCTGTCCCGTTACAAATATGGAAATCCTAAGAGGGAATGTATGATAGATACTCAATACAGCCTGACGACGTTTTTCTACAAGAAAGAAAAAATTAGGCTTTTGCAAAATTATTTCACACAGACGCTATAGTTCTTTAATATTTAAACTATCGTCCGTTCTCCTAAGCTTCGATAACTAGTATTGTATTATTAAGGTGAAGAATTTCAGTTATTTGAATATTGAATGACTCGCAACAGTTTAACAAAATGTGTAAATTCAACTCATTTTTTAAACAAACTTTAAAGCAGTGGTTCCAATCTTTTATGGCTTGTGACCTTCTTCCGGGTTTTTTTAGCACTCATAGTCCCCTGTTTAATATTCTGGTGTTATTTTTCATATCGTTTTCAATTGTTAAAACACCCTGCGAAATAACTTTATCAACCAATGAAACTAGCAAGAACTGGGAGTTTTCTTGTAAAAAAAAAAGTAAAATCAGTTTCCCTAGCATTATGAACGTTTTCCAACCGCTCTGTGGTTTGGTGGGCTATTGGCCCCTGGTTGGAAAACGCTGCTTCAAAGTAATTACTTCGGAAAATTCTAAATTAAATTAGCTTCTCACATAACAGGGGCTGCTATACTACAGAGCCTTCTTTGGAGTGTAACGTGTATAATGAAAACTTTATGTAAAATGGAGTACCGCAGTAATTTTAGATTTGTGTTGATTTTACTTATTTTATGACAGTGTTTTTGACATAAGTATTTCAATATTGACGCATGACATTGTTAAGATAACACCTGTTTTGCGACGTTCAAGTACTCTTAGATACATAAAAACTATAGAGCAGAGCAGAGTGAACAATAATTAATTAGGAAGTGTATCTTGGTAAATGAGTCGTTTAATTGTCTAGACAGAAGTTCTCAAACTTTTGACGTTAAGGAGGGGTTGAATAGTGGGACCTCCTTAAGTATGCGCACCAAGATGGCGCACAACATGAACTCAGGTTGTGTACCAGGTTAGGCTTCAGGTTGTGCGACACTGGTGCGCATACTTCAGGAGTACCGAATATTGTTCAGGGGGCTCCACTATAAATTCATAAAAACCCATTGATACTTACCGATTAATGTTTCTGAGTAGATTAAAATTAGTTTATTTCATGACTCGGATGTATTTGCTGCTTTGTATGTAAGAAATACACTTGTTAAAATATTAATAAACAAGTGTCTGTCGAATTGTGGCAACAAGGCGGTAATAGAAATATGGCATCATCTGTTGGAACTTATAGATAATGTCATATTTGAATTACCGTCTCTTTGCCACATTTCGACGCTACCGTTGTTAAATTTTATTAATGTGTTAATGCGTCTTTGAGAGCAGGTACAAAATTAGCTACTCCCGTAGTATGTGCAACAAGATGGCGGACAGCGGAACGTAGTATGTGTATCAGGTTAGGCCATAATTTTATTCCAATTTTCCTTATTTTAGTTATATTACGAGTTCGGGGACTAGCCAAGTGACTCCCGTAGTATTTGTATATTTAATTATGACCTGACCCGAACCTGGTACGTTCCTGTGTTCGGCATCTTGATTCACATACTTCGGGTGTACCTTTAAAAATCACAATTAAGATGTTCTAGCGATCTCTTTCATTTTAGAGTGCTGAAAATCTAAAATTGACTTGTTCATCAGTTACACATGAGACGAGCGGTCGGCCACTAAGGGACAGTTCCTGGTGTCAGTTTTCCGCCTAGCTTTGTGGCCCCCTCCGCCCGCTCTGGGACCTTCTTGACGAGTCCTTGGCTGGGAACCGCTGCTTTGAAGTAATTGCTTTGGGTACTTTCAAAACAAAGTATATCTACCTAAATAGCAGTGGCCGCTATACTACAGAGCCTTCTTCGGAGTGAAACGTGTTGTCGAATGCTTTGAAACACTTTGGCAACAGTTGGGCGTAATTTCTGCCGAACATAGGGTAGAGTAAACGAAAATTATTTAGGTGGTGGGTGTGCTTTAAAACTATCCATATGTACACTATATATATATTACTTCCATTTTGACTTGTTTTTGAACTTCATTTTCGTGCGCGTTAGAAACCGCTGCATATTTCGCCTCTTAATTCTGTTTTCTTATTTTATCAGCTTAGACGGGATAATCCTGGATTTCAAATGATTAAAAAATAATCCATATTAAATGCGGAAAATATTTAGAAATATTGTAAAACCATAAACACGCAAATATTTAACATGATAAATTGTAATACAGTACGTGCATTTGTGACAAAATTCAAGAATCCAAACAGGACACGAAAGCTGAGCAGCAGGTAAAAATCTAGGGTTCAGATTCTATGTCCACACCCCACCAACAATGGGGGATATGATTTACATATCTATCCCGGGGGAGAGGAAAGCCGATAAGGCGGCTCAATCATATGGCGAACCACGGCCTTTCGTCCAGTTACCATTCTATGTCGGGTATGGGATTAGTGAGCCAGTTATTTGTTTTCGGAAACACGGACTTGATGATGGAAGAAGCCGTACCCGACCAGCGGTTACGTGAACCATCCTGCGGCGACGAGGAGTCCAGCAATCCTCCCGCACATAACTATCCCCGCATGGGATTCGAACCTGCGAACCTACGCAGAGTAATCGGAGGTACGGTGGCGAGCGTATTCCTAACGCTTAGCACGATGAACCCCACCGCCGCGCCAATGAATTGGGTGGGCTGTAGCAAACCGGTATATCCCTACTTTGAAGTGTGCGATTGTACAGAGCCTCGTTCGGAATGAAATGCGTATAAAGCGTCGTAAACAAAAAGTCAGACAGTTGAAACATATCATGCAACACCGAGTTGTGTATATTATCAAGAACCAACAAAGAGTAGGAGTTTTTGTTGCGAGGGTTAGTGAGACAAATTGATTTCGTCGCTGACACTCTTGTGATTGAAAGGGCCTGAATTTTCGATATTTTTTCATATTTATTTTCATAGAAAATGCACAGAGCCCCAAATAATAATAACGAAAACGCTCTTTTGTTCGAGGATATGACCCAGTCATAGAAACTGATTCAGGTTGCTCGAAATAAAAACAGAGAAATTATAAATTTATGAGTCACTGTTCCAATATAGGTATATCAAAAAAGCATTTGTTTTATTTTAATGCCAAAGTTGTCCAAAGAAACATCCAATATTAATTTTTATCTAAATGAGTAGAAGAAGATTTATTCTTCAAATATGTTTCAAGTTTTAGCTAATCTTATTCTAGTGCAGAGTTTCCTAAACTGAGCCCACCCCTGGAGGGCTCAGATTGGCTTTCTGTGGGCTTCAAGCAAAATCCCTGATGTGAATCTCAGGCAGAGGCGTAGCCAGAATTTTTCAAAGGGGGGGGTCTGACATTTTTGAGGGGTATAATACAAAAAAAATGATCTTTATTTTTTTTTACATTTCAAAAGGGGGGGAGGGGGGTCGACCCGCAAAACCACCCCCTGGCTACGCCACGCCATTCGCTATTGTTGTATTATTTTAAAGTAAATTGATTGTGTTTTGCTAATTCATCGACTGTAATTCGTTTACTTTTTTACATTCGCTTGTTGGCTTTTTACTATTGAGCATCAGACATAAAATAAGTGATGGAACTGTGTAAGAAGCAAAACTAGGTTCCTTTTAATAGAAGGCCGTGAAAGTGGAAGTCTGAGGACCGCCGAAAAAAATGATGAAATTGTAAATTTATAATAGTTTACTATTATCATATCTATGTTCTCATCCTGTAGTTTTAGTTGAATTTGCTAAATTTTAGTAATGCTGAATTGATTTTCCCCCACAAAAACATCCACTAATTACCCTTATACGAGTAGAAAATATATTCTTCATATTGTTTGAGATTTCAGTTATTTTTCTGAAAGGTTAAGTGGCTTTACTAGAAACGGAAGAGAATTATCAAGTCAAAGATAATTTCACTTAAAACAAAAATAATACAACTTGTTTTCGTGCGCGTCCGCGCTTCTGTCGCGTACGCGCTTCTGTCGCGTACGGGTGGTCATAGCGTCTTTTCAGCCCTTTCTTGCTATTTGTGAGCAATTAACTGGTAATCCACCGTTTTTTGGCTTGCTATCGATATTCCGTTCTCCAAACGGATCGAACAAAATAGAGAAAATTGTTGACTTGTACAACGTCAACAGCGTTATCGTAGTGAGCCTGTGGAGAGCTTCTTCGATGAATCGTTAGATATAAATGATCTCTTGTACCTGGCCTAATTTGGGGCAAAAGCCGCGAAAATTAGTGGCTTTACACCGAGGAGAATTATTGGCCAAAATGCTAATTTCATCAAAATCAAAAATAATATAGTTGTATTCGTGCACGTCCGCGCTGCTTACGCGGACGTTATCGAAACAAGTTGAAAAGTTTTGTCAACTAATTCGAAAGCGATTACATTTGTTATGTTTATCTTTAGCTTCGTTAGAATTTACATTAGGCAGTACTTTGCCGGGATGAGGTTTATAATCCAGGACATAACTAAGGCTGTAGCTGTTACTATTATATTAAGACGGATATATGGATTAAGTAACTCATTAACGTTTCTATTTTTATAGCATTTTTAATGCGATTAGTTCAACAATGTGTAAATTGAAAAGGGTATAGAAAGTGCAATAAATTTAAGTAAAGGTCATGAAAGAATTTGTTGAAATGTATGTTTTTTCCTTGATCGGAATGAATGAGTGCAAAACGCCAAACAAAGCTAGCCTCATTTGATTTAACAAAACTCGCAGCTTCCCAGCTCGCAAAAAATTTCATTGTTGCCTCATCTCAATAAACTAGTAAAATTTACTTTTTCCATTTGTCACAATGCATATTTTTGACCACGAAATAAACGCATGCGTTTTTATGAAATGAAATTTAGCGTGATGGTTTTGGTGTCGGATGATGTTGGGATAGCAGGTTAAAAATATCTGATCCAAATGTCACACCCGCCACCTTATCCAGGTTGTAATAAATTTGACATGCAATTACAAACCAGGAAAATTCCTTTTTTTCCAAAGATAGTGGCTTTTTCCATACCAGTAGTTGCTTGTGCAGTGCTTTGTCCGGCGTGAAAGGGGTGTTTGTTAAGCTCAAAATGCATTAAATACTGAGTGCTAGTTTGCTAATTTGCAAAAAAAGCAAGCTTCATCTGTGCCCCTAATTTCACACATCTGGCATATTAAACTAGTAAAATCTACTTTTATCGTACCCGACTAGGGCTGGCAACGTCACAAAAAGCAAATGGTTTTCTACATGATCAGTTGATTATTAAAAATTAGGGCTCTGATGGGTGCAGTTTGCATTCTTCTCTCTCTCTCCAGTGTTATTTCGGCGACCAAAGTTTTGAGTGACAGCTCCTTTATGAAATTATTGTTGTCAACTTGATCGATGATGTATTATTTCGTGTCATAATATTGTATATTATTTGTCACATTGTTTGTCATAATCCACGCGAGTTTACTCAATTATGTCAAAACAATATAGAAAGAATTGTAGACGACATGGTTGTTTACAAACCAGATCCGATTAAAAGAGATTAGTTTAAATTACTCGTGGTTTGTGAGGTAATTATGTTATGTTGAAGCGACTTAATCGAATACAACAAATTTAAAGTGAAAGATTCTGAAAAACATGACGACATAAGTAGGGCTGGGCATTTTGAATAGTAAGTTGTTCGAATTGGTTTGAAATAAAATTACGAATCGCCCCAATGTAATTCTTTTTTTTTCGCCATATGTGAATTCCTCAATATTTTTATTGAAGCCGTATTTTCGAAATGCGATTCTGACATATGACTCTTTTCTTCATAGTGAGTTATTGATGAAATGTGTTTCTTATTGTATGTAAACACTCAGCCAACTTTTTTGTTGATAGATTTCATGTTTTCATTAATTTATGTGACTGAAGGACTCATTACAATAAAAAAAATCACGTACGAATAGATATCTTCCAAATATTCATATTCGATTCGAAAAAATTATTCGATTTGATTCTGAAATCATCAAGTATTCAAAAATGCCCAGCCATAATCATAAGTAGGGCTGTGGAATCGAGAAATCAAATAGAAATTAGAATAATTTTAATTGGAATTCCAAGTTGAAATTTTTTTTTTGAGCCCAACTCCGGCTCCCGACTGTAGGTTGACGTAAATTTCGATTCCAGCTTTTGATATTGAAAATTTTGGGGGCTCCCGAAGTATGCGAACCAAGATGGCGGACATCGGAATGTAATATGTGTACTAGGTTAGGGTTAGGCCTGAAATTTTAGGTATAAATACTACGAGAGGCTCTTGGCTCGTCTTCGAACTGATAATAGGACTATAAAAAGGAAAAGTGGAAAAAAAATTATCGCCTAACCCTAACCTGTTACCCATGTTAGGTTCCGATGTCCGCCATCTTGGTTCGCATACTTCGGGAGCACCAAATTTTGCCACGTTCTCAGTATCGCAAACATGAATTCTCAAGGGGATTGAGGGGTTTCTGAAATTTCCAATTGCCAAGTTAGACCGTAAGAGCTAGGGGGTCCGGAGTGGGTTTTCCATCTTGCGATGGTCTAAAAAGTGTTTCAAGCTATGAAAAATTGATAAGTATGATACAGAAAAATGTTTTTTTTTCACATTTTAAAAGGGAGGGAGGGGGAGGGGCCTGCAAATCTCTCTAATTCGAAATTGCTTACCCAGTACACGCTGGGCGAGGTGCTGATCAGTTTAGTAATTCAATCTGAACCGCCTGATGCTGTCACAAGTAATCTATAACCACTGAATTTTGATGTTTTAGTCAAAAAAAAAATAGCTTAAGGAATTTGTTGGGATTGCGGTTAAATTTAGTTTTAGCACGAGGCTTATTGTATTCCACCTTTGCTTTGTAACACTGCAAATATTATTCATAAAATGTAACTTTTACGTCACACTTACATGGCCCGCCGGCCTAGGTGGGCCAAGTTTTCGACCCCGAGAACCTTGTCCATGCAGCCTTGAACGGGAACATGTCAAATCTGAAACATTGGCCGTTCGTTGATATATTTACTTGTCCGATGTTATTATGACCTTTATGAATGACAATACTTCCGCGATTTACTTCCGGGCGACTGTTTATTTATTTAGTTATATCAATAGACGGAATGCGTATTAAAGAACATAAAAGTTACTCCGAAGATTCTGACAAAAGCGTTGGACAATGATACTGAATTTAATTTTACAATATAATGCAGGGGTGAGCAACCATTAATACGGGTGGGCCTGATAAAAATAACTGAGTGAAACCGCGCACCGCACCTTTACTAAACATAGGCTCACTAGTCGTTGCAGCGTTCACAAAAAGTTTGGTTATCGATCTTGTAATAAGCGTTGTTCGCTGTGCACGAGCTCACCCATAGGCTTCGCAACGCAAAGAAATTGAAATTATCGCACGTACTATATTAAACTAAATTTAAAACTCCTTTCGCAGGCCGCCCACCATTTAAAATTGGCATTTCACGTGCCGCACAAGTTTTCCGCGTGGGCTTCATTTGGCCTGCGGGCCGCAAGTTGCACACCCCTGATACGAGGCATATGATATCGACTGGGTTTCTGTGGGACCAACTACTTATCTTCCTTCTATGCCAGTGTTCCTCAGCCTTCACCTGTTTTATTATACTCGCTCACCACTAAATGCAATTCACCTAATATCACAAACAATAATTTTATGTTATGGTTTCACGTCATTTTATGGCCGATAAATACTGTTTGAACATTTGAATTAGTAAATACTTTCATTTTTTTAGGTACTTATTTGATGTCTGGCGCATTACTAGAAATAGCTAGTGAACCACAAGAGGCGCATGTTCTTTTGCTCCTGTGCATCAGTGTATATAGTGCAAAAAATACTATGGTCAGAGGAAGGAGCCAGTGATTGAAAGTGGGGAGGGAGCACGATTTTGCCTATCTCTATAGTGTTCGGGAGGGGCGGTCGTTAAAATGACATTAAAGGTTACGCGAAACTAACAACCTATCCTTCTATCAGTTTGGGGTTACGCGAGGCTGAAAGATACCCTACCTTGCTATATGCCTTTGTGTAAGTGGATCCGTATGCGTTTATTGCAGAGATGCTGTAGCAAGAACAAAGATGAATATTATATATGATTCAAGAGTAGGCTTACCATACGTCCCGCTTTAAGCGGGACAGTCCCGCTTTTTTTAACGTCTTGTCCCGGTGTCCCGACAGGTCAGCCAAATGTCCCGCTTTGGCGTTCAACCAGTCAGCATAATACACGAACAATGCCAATTAGAATGTTCTTGATACTGTTGTTGCCGTATAACGTACCGTTAGCCTTCTTACTGAAGGTGGGTGCGTGGTTTTGTTTGTTTCGTTGTTTTGTTAGCGGATAATTGATATACATTTTGTTACGCGTAAGCCCCGTACGCCGAAATGGGTGCTTAACGTTAACGTAAATTTATTTCTATTTTTCAAATTGAAACCGGTATTTAGACAGACAGCGCATGAACTTTCGATTACAATATGGCCAATGGTGACGGTCGGGATGGTTTTAAATGTAGGACCCCAATATTAAATTCAAAGGTGCAAAAATCACAGCTATGGTCTTTGGAGGCGTCCCGCTTTGAGATCCCCAAAATATGGTAACCCTATTCAAGAGTATTACTGCACACACAAGTACAGTATTTATTTGGTTACAGTATATTATGATTGAAATATGCTTGTCAGCCGAAACATTACAGAAATATATTTGTGTTAGTGTGTAACAAGACTCTCGAAATCCCATAGAAAATATTCACGAATATTTTTCTCTTTTGCTTCCGTGCTAGTGAATCTGTATGCATCATATAATAATTGGTCAGAGTCTTTTGAAGGAACTAAGTAACGCTTATGTATGCTTTTGTGTGTGAGCTATTATTAGCACCACCAAACGCATTTGTGCCAAAATAATCAATTTTTATTTTTTCGCGATATCACCTTTGTTGATCTCGTTATTCTTGCTTATGGTTTGTTTATTCGTCACAATGGTATTATTTGCTCATACAGGCCTTGTTTTGGTTTCTATTGTGACGAAGAATGAATAAATAATATGTATACTTATCATTGTTATTTATTTTTCTATCTATTATTACAACACAATAAATAAACGTTTCCAAAACAAGATCATCGCAAATAGATTATTTTAACATTTATTACGATAATATACTACATATAGCTATCTATTATAGCAGAAGTGCACAACCTTTTTTGTCGGTGAGCCATATAACCAACTTCAGACATCTAGCTGGGCCAAGCAAAAAAATAGTATTTCCATGTACACAACGAAATAGATAATTCTCACAATGCGAAAGGATATAGCTTAGCCCAGGGGTCGGCAACCTCCGGCCCGCGACGCTTCACTGAATTATAGTAACAAATTATAGCTGTTTTGTCGATTATATTCTTTACGCAAAAGAATTTAGGTGTAGACTAAATTATATTATAACGTAACAAGTATATAATTCACAATTACTCGTTTAATGAGCCTATAATTTAACTATAGTTTAGACAAATAGCAACAAAACGCAAAAAAGTTGATGCTAAGTGCAAATGGTTTAATGGCGCAAAAAATATTTAAATGGTCATTCTTCGCGCGCTGCTTAAAATTCAACTTCTGATCTGTGTGATAAAATGTGATTCATCGGTCATCTATTCGGATTAGAATTTCATGCTTGATGGGGAAAAATCTGAGTGTTGACAAGGGCCGGGTTGTGGCCCGTGGGCCGCCTGTTGCACACCCTATATTATAGCAATAAATCATTGTACAGATCCAATAGTTGCTTACAAATCGTCAATTACTGCTCTTTTTGATTCTGACTCAGGGCTCAGAAATATTTTGTACGAGGCGCTCGCCATGCAGGAAAAAACACCTTCGCGAACGCTCAAAAGAATGAAAAAAATGTGAGATTTGATAAAAACACCCCCGGTCACGTTTTGAAATAAAAAATTAGTGATTATCCAGTTAGGGTTAGAAATGCATTTTGCTCTAGAAATTTAAATTTTCAAATCACCCCGAACCCAAACTGGATAATTATCAATTTTTTTTATTATTTTAAAACGTGACGGGGGTGTTTTTCTTAAATCTCACGTGTTTTCATTAGTTAGTGGGCGTGTAAAAAAAACGGGATCAAAACCATAATAGAACATAAATGGTAAGGTGTCCTACAAGGCTTCTTCTGCATTCATATTATCTCTCCCGTATGATTTTGCGGAGTTGAATAACGGTGCATATTTCAGGGTTTGGTGGCAACTGTGAGAATTGCTTTTATTACTATAATCAATTCAATTCCAGGGCTGGAATTTTTATCTGTCTCACTTCCAGAGAATTTCATATCATGCTTTTTAAAACCGGTGATCCGTTTCCTATGTTGAAAAACCGGACCGATACCGCTGGTCATCGTTATATTTTCACACGATCACGGGAATCTCGATCTATTCAGTTCCGGGGCTAAATATTGTATTTGTCTCACTTTCGTGGAATTCCGATATATCACGCTTTTCAAAACCGATAATCCGTTAACTATATTGAAAAGCCGGACCGATACCGTTGGTCTTCATTTTTTTCACACGATCACAAAAATCTCGATCAATTCAGTTCCGAGGCTAGACTTTTTATTTTTCTCAATTTCATGGAATTCCAATATATTACGCTTTTCAAAACCGGTAATCCGTTAACTATATCGCTTAACCACCACCTCACCCAGGGTGTAATAAATTGAGTAGGCAGTTCCGAAGCAAAGGATTCCGGACGTAGCATTTGTTGTCAGCTGCCATTGGCTGCTTGAAAAGAGACTTGCTCAGAGCGAGCGGCGTAAACATGCGTCTATAACAGGGGTAGGCAAGATTTCGGCACAAAGGGCCGAAAATTTGATCCTCCCAAAGTATGTAAACCAAGATGGCGGACACCGGAACGTAGTGTGTATACCAGGTTAGGGTTGGGTCATAATTTTATTGTAATTTTCCTTATTTTAGTTCTATTACGAGTTCGGGGACTATCCAAGTGACTTCCGTAGTATCTGTACCTGAAATTGAGGCCTAACCATAACCAGGTACACATACTGCGTTCCGGTGTCCGCCATCTTGGATCACCAACTTTGGGAGTACCGAAAATTTTGCCCACCTAGACTGGCGGGCCATGTTGGTGTGAAGTAAAATGTTACATTTCATGAATAATATTTACAGCGTTACAAAAGCAAAAGTGCAAAACAATAAGTCTCGTGCCAAAACTAAATTTAAACGCAATCTCAATAAATTCTTCGAGCTATTTTTTGCAAAAACATCTGAATTTCGCTTTAGTTTACTTGAGGTCGCAACAGTCGGCCCAGATTGACTTACCCAATTGGCCAGATTTGGCCCGCGGGCCCTAGTTTGCCAGTGTCAGGTCTATAAACCGAATCTCACTAAACACTAGAACACGGTACATTCTCAATCCACATTTAATAACATATATAGACCACCTAACTCTGATCTCAGATCTTCCAATTTTAATCAAAACCGGTAATCCGTTAACTATATTAAAAAGTCGGACCACTACCGATGGTCTTCGTTTTTTTCCACCCGATTACGGAAAACCAGGTCTCTAAACTTCAATGTCAATAAGGCTGTTATTTCACCAGAATTAAATCACGCTTTTCAAAACCGGTAATCCGTTAATTATATTAAAAAACTGGACCGATTCCGTGGGTCTTTGATTTATTATCACACGATTACAGGAATATCGATCAATTCAGTTCCGGGGCTAGACTTTTTATCTTTCTCAGTTCCATGTACTTTCGATATATCACGTCTTTCAAACCCGGTAATCCGTTAACTATTTTAAAGTCGGGCCACTACGAAATGATGTTACGAAAAACCAGGTCTGTAAACTTCAATGTTAATGAGGCCGTTATTTCACCAAAACATGGTGCGTTCTAAATTCACATTTAATAACACATATAGACCATCTAACTTAGATCCCCTGGGAAATCAATGTTATTGTATCGGGCAAAATCGTCGAGTTGTGTAATTAAATCAAACAATGATTGCGGATAAATTGTATTTTATGAGTTGATTTCCCACAGCGCAAAAGTGTGAGATTGGTTCGTATTCCGGAAATATAGCTTTATAGTAAGAGTAGTACTTTTTTGTCAACAGCTGATTTGAAGCATATAGTGAATGTAGAAAAATGAGATTAACGTAAGTACGTGATTTTGGTTCATTCGCGACTCGAACATTTCATTACTGTATTATCATATCTTTGAATAAGTTTGGCCAGTGTTTCCCACCAATTCCTTGAGGTATTTTTCAGCTTGAACATCAAAATTCGGTTTTAGTTTAGTTTTGGCAGCATCAGGCGGGCCAGATTGAATTACCCAAATGGCCGATTTAGATAAAGAAAATGGTTACGGCTTTGGAAGTCAGATTCATGGTGAATTTGGGGAAACAAGCCAGTGTTTTCCACGTTTTTTCAAGCGACTCAAACTTTTCAAAAAATCTCGCGACCCACGGATATACAAGCATACTAAACGGTATGTAGTGCTTTTACGACTGCAAACCTGAATGGCTACTATGAAACAGTCATTCTACACAATATTTATTCCGAAAGAAATAAATTCGAAGTTGCTAGTGATTAAGTTTGGGTTGTTTGCAATCAGCGAGTTATTGAAGTCGTGAGGTCGGTACACCTAGGCAAAATAGACGCTGTAAAGATTTATGCTGTGATATTTCTCACGTATAAATTACGATTGAGCAATGATGCAATACAAAAAAATAAAATAAGCAATAAAATTTACTGAAAATATTTTTGTCAGGAAAACAGGCGACCCAAGAAAATTTTCAGGCGACCCAGTATTGGTTCTTGTCTCATAGGCGAGGAAACGCTCGTCTAAGCTTTCGTTATATCGTTGGTCGGAACTTGGTGTTGCAGTTCAAATCTCCTGGCCTTCTTTCCCTGGGGTGTAAATAACTACGTAGTTCAGCGGTTCCCAACCATTTTTGTTGCATTTCTCTCTCAGCCTATTTTGGGCCTCTTTATTCCTCCCTCACTATGCATAAGAAATAATACATTTATTCAATGGATCCTTAGCTCAGTAGCAAGTGTTATGCACAAGTCGCACTCTTTCTTTTGTACAGTTCAAGTACTTTACAATGCCTTCACAAACAGGAATAATAGTAATAAAAAAGAACTAAAGAACATTAATAGGAATTACAGCGAATTCGAGGCAAAATTTCCCCCAAGAAAGACAAAATCTCTCCCCGATTGGAAACGCTGAGGTATAGGTAATACCAAATTCTTCAAGAATAGCAAGTTCTTACGTATCCATGGCTGCTTGTCCGGAGCCTTGTTGCTCGCTCGATTGTTTGCCTCCCATTTTAAAACAGGCCGTGGTTTGATAACAATGATGCAATCCGACTGGTTAAGAAAATGTGAAATTCCGCGAGTTTTTAGATAAAATGACTGTCTATCATTTCCGTAAGCAATTATTTTTTTTGTTTATCAACAATTCTGTAATATATGCATCGCCGACCGATTAGAAAAACCTGTCCGAAAGTGTTATTATCAAATGGTTGTTTATTATTTCTGTAAGCAATTCTCGTTTATTGACTGTTTCGTAACCTTGCTTGAATTTCGTTTATTCGCGACTGGGACATTTCATTACTGTATTATTATATCTTTGAATAAGTTTGGCTAGTGTTTCCCAACCTATGGATCCCGACCCAAAACTGGGTCGGCTGTTTTTTCAACAAATACCTAAAAGTTACTGATTTTATTTTCTAATGATTGTTTATTCGATATTGAGGCTTTGATCAATATATGTGGGAAGTGTATGTAGAAACCTGGCGGCATCTATTTTGCTAATTGAAGCCATGCCACGATTTCTAAAACAAGCGCAGTTTTCTCACTTTGAGGTAAAAATTAATGTTATGTAAATGTGATTGTTTTATATTTGTTATTAATTTAATTTTGCGATCATAAATGTACTACATCTTTACATGCAATTTAGTATTTATACATATCTTCGGGTCGAGATTTTTCAAAATTTTTTGGGTCGCTTAAATAAACGGTTGGGAACCACTGAATTACAATGAAACATTACATATTCATGTGAAATGAATATAATATTTTTGTTCATTGTTCGTGGGAGGTGAAATCTATACTATTTTGCGATGTGGCGTTTCTTTGTTGAACACATTTACGATAGGACTCTTTAGTTTAATCAAATAGAAAATCGAAAAGATCTTTGTTCGAAGGTAAAGACCTTGAAATATGCAAGTTTACTTTGCACTTATGAGGTCTCGTTAAAATTACCGCAAACACGTAACGTCTGGGCTTATGACATTATAAATCTACGGAAATACTCTTTATGTATTGGGAACTGAAAATCGACCTTTCGTGTCCTATTTGAAAATAAAATACGGTACATGCCGACTTGGCACTCTCATAGTATGTGTACCAGGTGAGGGTTAGGCCATAATTTTATTCCGATTTTCCATTTTTTAGTTTTATTACAGGTTCAGGGACTGTCTGCGCTAGCCAAGTGAATATACCCCTGCCCATAGATTTCAGTCCCTTCACACAACTTGATGTAAAGTAGGCGAACAAAATTAGTTACCTCCATATATTGGTACACACACTTCTGGAGCGCCCCCGATTTTCCTATCAAATATAAAGTATTTGTAACCAGAGCGTAGCCAGGAATTTTCAAAGAATGGGTTTTGCAATTTATAATCGCCAAATTAGACCGTAACAGCTGGCGGGTCCGACCGAAGGCCGGAAAACATGTGTTCCAAGAGTCTTGAGGGTCTAAAAAGCGTCCTAAGACACGAAAAATCACTATGTATGATACAGGAAAATGCTTTTCACTTACATTCCAAAAGCGGGGCTACCCTATATCAGAAGCGAGAGAAATCTTTCCGTAAAGGCGAATATAGCTCAACTTATATAGTGTGGTTCGCATGTGGGGGACGTCGGTAGATGTGGGATTATAAATAGAGGGCGCCAAAGTGTCAGATTTATGTTGGATTAGATAAAGGCGAAGTTGAAGACTTTTCGACTGATTTGTTACGTCATTATTTTAAAATTCCAGGAAAACTGTATGGGTGGCGTAAACAGAGAAAGTTATATTTCGTTACAATGTTTTATCTTAATTAAATTAAATTTGAAATAATTTCATTAACATTAAATGGTAGATAAAATCCTTTTTATCAGAATTTCATTTCGGACCCTCCGCATATTTTCTTATTAGGTCATTGATTAGTTACGCCGAAATGAATGCTGATATAAATGAATGATAAAATAATTTCATTTTGATTAATTGATATTACTTTATCAGACTTTTCATTTCAAATTCGCAACATATTTTCCCAATACGTAGTCATTCAGTTGTTACCCTCAAAGATTAATGAACGATCCATGGTCGGCCTTACTTGGCTAGTTCGCCTCAATCACCTTGAAATATTTCAGTCTGAGTTATTTTATTTGCAACACGACGGGGAAAATCGTGGCATATTTTCTCTTTACTTAGCCACTTAGTTAGTACCCTTCGAGAATTCTTTTTTTGCACGATAAATACATTGCTATCAGGAGTTGTGAACAACGGTTAATCGGTGGCAGAATATTGTCGGCCATTGTTAAATTATTCTTTTCTCTTTGCATAAATGTACGGTGTTTTTGTTAATGTGCAGCACAAGGGTAGTCAGGAACGTCGAAACCCCCATTCGAAACGTAATAAAAACATTTCTCTGTATCATACATCGGAATTCTTCGTAGATTGAAGGCTTTTCAGACTCCCAAGACTCTCGTAGTATGTCTACCAAATTAGGGTTAGGCTGTAACTTCATTCCGATTTTCCTTGGCTTTGTTCTATTAAGAATTCGGGGACTGTCTGTGTTAGACAAGTCAATACACTCTGCCCATAGGTTTCAGTTTCCTAACACAACTTGATGTGAAGTAGGCGAACAAAATTAGTTACCTCCATATTGGTACACACACTTTTGGAGCGCCCGGAAAATAGTTATGTAGTCGCGTCACCCTAATTGATAGCTATCTTATAGGAGATTGAAACATAAAATTCCACGAAAATTGTAGGGTTAGCGTCTGCGGCGAAAGTTATATTTCATTACAAAGTTATGCTTTAAATTGAATTAAAATCGAAATAATTTCATTAAAATAAATGTATAGATAAAACGCTTCTATCACAATTTTCGCGGGGTAATTTCTTATTACATCATTATTCCGTCATACTGAGAATAATGAACAATATATCGGCAGACCGCCCCACAGTACCATTTTTACAAAACGCGAAACTACAAGCACAAATCCGAGTTCTATTTTGAGCTCCGAAAATGAGCAAAACCCTAATTAATTTGGCTATCTCCAGATAGATACCCAAAATAAGAGATTTGTGAAAAAACTAAAGTTTAGCCATTTCGATCTGATTAACATAAAAGTGTGGTGTTAGCACTCGTCTATAAATTCAAAGCTGGAATAGCGTTCCCTAAAAATAGGCGTGTGGACGACATTGATTTAATTTTGGCGGGGATAGTCAGTCTCTGAAGACTTATCGCGCAAATCGATGTGACACATTGTGATAAAACAATTATGATTGATAACAGAGGAACCTTTTTATATTGTGACTTTCGCGTATTTGTGACGTAATAATGAAATTTCACAGACAGTCGTAAAACTATTACGTCATATTTAATTCGATTTTGAAGCGTTTCACTCGAATTCATAATTTGATTTTCAAATTTTGGGCGCTATTTTAACGGTAATAGAGTAAAATGTGACAAATTTTATCTGAAGTTGAAATTTCACAACTGATGGGAGAGTATTTAAAGATTTTTATGTGACATTGATGGCTATTTTGCGGTACTTTGAGAATATATAAAAGAAAGTATTGAATCAAAGCAAAAATTATTGAAATGAGGTCGGAGAAAGCGTTAGACTAAGTAAATATAAGAAGGAGTAAATATTTTGATCTAGTCGGCGAGCTGGGATTTTTTAGATTTTTACTTTTAGGTGTCCAAAACTGCGCATTTAATAAGTTATTCACGGCGATTACAAATATCTAAAAACAACGGCCCTCTTATTAATACAGTATCTAGATTTTTTATTGCAGCTGTATATAAATAGGTTCATCCACGGTTGCTATTTTAATTTTCCGGTTTACAAGTGAAGGTGTTATATGCGTAAGATAAACAAGGCATCTCGTGTGTATATTACTACTACGAAATTTTCTTCTTGGTAGGACGCTGCCAAAGATCGCAATCGCCGCATTTTGTTTATGCAACCAAGTGAGAGATATGCAAAAAGCTTACCCGAAAGAGAAATACTCTCTCTCAAAAGTACAATCGTAATCGGCCACTGATGTGACCGGAAGTACTTACATACTTCGGTGGCCGTAAATACATCAAACGAATAAAATATTATTGCCCGCGTTTGGTCGTGTGTTTATTAACAACTAAGGAAATTTTCCTACAGAGAACGCAGATGAAGTTTGAAAAATTCGTCGCATTTTGTTTATGTAAAGACCATCTGGGACGTTTTAATTTGTCCCAATTCATGACGATTTGAACTGGTTTATGTCGAGGATGACACATTTTTTACTCCCGTGGGTTCTCAGTTCTTGAAAGAGTCGTAAAAAGATTTTATTTAGTGTTGTGTTAGTTCATTGTGCATTCCGATTTGTGGTCAAATCGGTTTGTAGTGATAGTAGAATGAGTTACTTATGAAACTTAGGCTATAAGACCGTACTTACATCTTGTGTATTCAAGGCTTAAATTTGAATGTCGAATGTTAAAATTTAGTATTATTTTTGAATATTACATAGTAATAGATGCTCTTTAAGCTGGTATCTGATCATAGTCAGAAGCAATATTTAGTGATTCAAGAGTCTTGCTGCACACTAACACAGATATATTCCCGTAACGTTTTGTCTGACCAAGGTCAGTCGATTTCAGACATACATACTTCAACTACAGCAAGGAGAGAAGTTGCACGCATATTTATAGGTGACCGTACATATGAACCGACGTACATTTGAACCCACGTGTATATCCGCGGGTTCAATCTATATGCCCATGGGTTCGGGTGAGTTTGGGTTCCAATATCCGTAAAACACAAAAAGATCCATAGGTGCAATAGTATGCAGGTGCAATTGTCGTGGGTTCAAATGTACGTGTGTTCAAAAGTAATGGAACCATTTAAACAATTAGTGTAAAGCCATGAGAGTTTCCGCGGAAACTATTAGCGCATGTTATATGTTTAATTGTGATTTTAGTATTTTGAAGGGTTTTCTGTATGTGTTGGCGTATATGCAAGTAATAACCGATATGAAACCATCGCCATTTCCTGATATGACTTGTATATTTTGAAATTGGAAACTTGTGTATTTAGGCGAAAATTATCGGCCATACGAGGGCCGGTGATAAAAAGCCTCGTCGAAACTTGCATTTTATTTATGGCCAAATTTAAAGAGGCTGTAATACTTGAAAGAATACTTGCGGTTCATCTTACGAAGTGTTGAAAACCTTTTAAACGACGCCGAATTGTGACGCCAGGCATCGATTATTACATCATAAACGTGGTCGATGATGGATTTGAAGTTCATTAACAACGTACCACGTGACTAAATCAAATACAAATCAATCTCCAGCTCGCGACACGACTGAGTGATTCAACTCCCAATTGGGAGATCGAACAAAGAATGCTATTTCTGGGACCGAGTTATCCCCAAAGACGGCGCCACAATATGCTTAATGTTTTCTATTTAAAGCGACATCTCTTCTGCTTTGGAGACATGATGGTACATGTGTTCGTTTGAGGTTGCCAGTCAGGAAGGGCATGTACGTTCCAATAATCCTAATCATATCAAATCTTTGATATTTTGTTTCAAGGGTAATTACAGCACAGACTCAAATGATCGCCATTTTAAATAATATGTTCCATACATTTGTGCAACCTAATACTAGTAACAGCAACTGATTGCCAATGATATTGGTTTTGATATTATACTAAACTTGGAAATTAGTAATATTCGGAATAGATGTTTTTATCCTTTTCGTTGTTTCTCAGTATATTATTTCGTTGTTTCTCAGAATATATCGCTTTATATGTAAGCATTGATTTATGTCGTATTATTTTGATAAAAAATAATTTATAACCAAGACTAATTATTTAAAATCATATGCCCTAATTGTTCAATTGAACTTATTACAAAAAATGGCAGGCATTACAAATTATTGGTAAATACTTAATTTTTTCACATACCTAAAATACGAGAGTAAAATATAAATAATGTATTTCAAAAGGAAGACAGACTCGATGAACCAGAAAAGGTGATTGAGCAGCGTCACCTATGATAAATTCTAACATTAAATTATACAAAGATAAAAAAAAAAGAGAAGACAAACAGTATTACTAACTGAAGTCACCCCAATGCGATGCTTCCTCTACCATATTTTATATGTATTTATGAATATAATGACAAAACTATTTTTTTGTGTTTTGTTTGCCGGTCGAGTATTGCACTTATAGGCTTAAATTAGCTTATAAGATCGAATACTCGGCTTTGAAGGGGGAATAGGCAATATCAATTGCCCTTGCGGTCGCACGGATTTTTTAGAAGTTGCAAAACGTCACGAAATAATATTTGTCGCTTCGTAGTAAAGTATTCGTTCATGGAAATTTGTGAGACTACTACATTAAGTTTATAAATTTTAAATCACCTATTGTGCAAACTTCAAAAATATCGGCTGAGTGATCCGAAAGTAAATATAACGACAAGGATAATTTGTTAGCGACAGGTTCCAGTTTTTTTGTTTAATATACCCAAATTTTGTTTCTATTCTACTAGGCGATGGATGGCCTTATCGAAGATGAGCATCATTGCACTTATAATCTAATAAGATAAATCTGAAGGGGCGAAGTAACAATGTCGATTGCTATCCAATTGACGATCGCGGTCGCGCAAGTTTTTCAGAAGTTACAATACGTCATCAAAATAAACGCGACCTCGCGCACAGCAAATTTGTACAAAACTTCGGTCTATATATATATAGTGGCGTGTTCTTGGAAACTTTTTCATCTCACGCCGTGACAGTCTTCTATTCTCTGGGGAAGAAAAAGCAATGTTATTTGTAGTTAATTCGATGTACCGTAAACATTTAATCAGCGTTAAAGAGACCGGTCGATATTTTTTCGTTCGCGATAAAATGAGAGATTTTACTCGACAAATAGGAAACTGATGACCGGAATAGACAGGCTTGTCAGAAAGTGTTTTTGGTCCGAGTCAGTGATAGATCACACCTCGGTGGCTCGCTTTATCGTTGTCCTGGACTTAGACGGGGTGATACGTAAGACTCTTAACTTTATTAGGTGCTCCAGAAGTATGTGTACCAATATGGAGGAAACTAATTTTGTTTGCCTACTTTACATTTTGTTGTGTGAAGCGACTAAACCTATGGACAGGGAGTATTTTCACTTAGCTAATAAAGACAGTCCCCGAACTCGTAATAGAACTAAAATAAGGGAAATCGGAATAAAATCTGGTATTCTAGAATTTTCCCAGCAAGGAATATGAATTTGTCTGTGAAATTATAAAATTTTCCGTTATTTAGAATTTAGTCTGTTTTACTTGTTGTATTGTAATGTTTCATATTAGAAAAGCTTAAATAATTGACTGATTGCTATCGATATTTGAAACTTTATTTTTTGAAGGTTCTGGCGGCAAGGGCTTAGCCAGGAATTTTTAGAGGCGGGGGTTTTAAAATTGGACCTCCTGAAGTATGTGCACCAAGATTAGGGTTCAGGCTATGCGACATCTTGGTGAGCATACTTCAGGAGTATCCTAGAATTTCTAATTGCCAAGTTGGACCGTAATAGCCAGCGAGTCCGGCCGGAGGCCGAATACCGTGAGTTTTCAAAAGTCTTCTGAGTCTAAAAAGCGTTTCAAGCTACGAAAATTGCTATGTAAGATACATAATTTTTTTTTAATTTCAAAAAAGGAGGAGGGTTACTGCCGGGCTTGGTTCCTGCTTGGTTAGTTTGTAATTGAGGTTTCGTTTCGTTAGGTGTGAACATTGTCGAAAGTAATGTCGATCAAGATTTAATCTTCAGTTTAAAAAAAAAATTTGCAAAGAACTAATTGCTTGCAATAGATAAAATGCTCGTGATAGGTTTTGATTGCGCTTGATTAAAAATAGTTTGCAATCGAAGTTTGGGTTGGACATTAGATTGTTAGCGGAGCAGGCCTAATATATTGCTGAGCTCAGAGTGCCAAGGATTGCAACCAGAATTGCCAGAGTATAAAGGAGGATAATAATTTAAAAGCACGATTTAGTGAGTTAAAATTAATTCATTTATATTTTCCCCTTTTCCTTTTTATGTTAATACATTTTAACCTAGCACAAACTGCAAGTAAACTGCAGCGAATTCACACAGCAAATCATCGAAGTTTTGTTTTCGGCACAGGTTAAAGCTGGACTATTCGAATATAGACATTGCTAGTATAAATAATCGTTCTACATACAATTTCGACTCTAAACCAGGCGCTGTACAAGCTTCCATTGATCTTTTACATTTTTTACAGATTATAAATTAATTAAAATTACATATAAAAACAGATTTCAGAAAGTTATAACGAAAGGATTTAACAAAACTTCATTTTAACTTCAACGAGTGTGATGAGGATCTTAATGGAATATCGGATTATGTTTGTTTTATTTGTCTGTCTGTCAGTCGTCACTGGCGCAAGGAGGGGATCCCGAAAAGGTTTGTCGGTATTTTAATTTCATTGTACGTCGATAGTGGTGCAATATAAGAAAGATTTGTTTATATTATTGTCGCTTTGAAATTTCAATTGGTTGCATATTTGAGCAAGTATATTTTTACTGCTTTTCTAACGTCGTCATGGTAAATTGAAAGAGGTTATAGCTTTAAATGAGAAGGAATTATTTAGTCAATAACATATTAAACCTATTCAGAAATGTGTTCAAAAGGATAAGATTTTTACATAAAACATTTTTGTCAATGACCAAGCGGCATCTTTTGTATGGAAGCTTATTGCTATTTGCAGTATTTGCCTAGTTCTGGTGGGCAATCTTTTTTGGTTCGCGTGCCAGAATCCGCTAGATATATTGACAAAATTTTTCCACGTGCCGACCAAAATTGTCGAAAACTCGCTCAGTTGTTACTTCATTATATATTTCTTTGTAGCCATATGTCATGAAGGGATAAAAAGAGTTTAAATACCGAATTGTTAACAAACAATAATGAATAAAAAAAACACCGAGTTTCATCAGATAATTCATGTCTTGGAACTTTTTATGTGAAGAAGAATGATCTCGTTTCCGAGGCCTCGCCCGCGTGCCTTATAAATGGGCACGTGTGTCAGGGGTTTTGCACCCCTGGCCTAGTTTATTAACGCGGATGTTCTCAAACTTCTTGTGTTGTGGGCTCTTGAGGAGGTTACCTAATTTTTACGGAGCCACACAATAAATCATAAAAATGAAAAGAAAAACACATCGTCAATAAAACACAATATTCATTTAAGGACTCGCTGCTTCGCATTTAAGAAGTACACTTGCAAACATATTAATAAGGCAGTGTCCAAATGTGGCAACAATGCGGTAATTGAAATATAGCATTATCTATTTATAGACAATGTCATATTTGAATTACCGCCATATCGCCACATTTCGACGCTATCGTTGCCAAATTTTGTTAATGTCGGTATTGCCTCCTTGGACAGTTACAAATTTAGCCAAGTTAGTATTTTAATACGTAAAAGATTAGTTCGCGGAACGTCTAGGTTTCGCTCACGAAGGCCTGGGTCTCCGTATAGAGCATTTTGAGAACCTGTGTATTGGAGGTTTATAGATATATAAGGAGCAGATGACCTAAATGGCTAAATACGTGCGCATGTATGCATATGTTCTATGTACGCATGTATGCGCAAATATGTTCCTAATACTATTTGAATGTCTCTGCTATTCTGCAATGGCAGATAAAAGTCGGATATTTAATAAGCAAAAACAGAGACTTTGTTCAGCGAAATATGAAAAAAGTACAGGGAAGAGGAAGGAAGATTTTGAAGGGTCAATTAAATTTTGTACCAAAAAATTTTTTTTTTTAAAAATTGATTTCCATAACTTTTTATGTCCCTACTAGGGTCCCAAAAAGCGTTATTTTATGGCGACCGCCACCAAAAGGACTTTCTATTGCATGTTAAACAGTTGTGTTTACATCGAATGAGTGTCAATTTTTTCCAAATTTTAGTGCCTTATAATTTTCAATATGTTTAACAAGTTTTCTTATGTCCATATCGGAGCTCAAAACGCATTAGTGCATAGTACAGTGTACACTGTACAGTATGTGTATATCGTATTTTGCGTGTGTACAATACTGAATTCGCCCTGTTTTCAAACACACAGCAGGCGCTGCATGAAACCAGCTCAAGGAAATTTTTGGGATAAATCAAATTCACTCAACATCAGATGCGATCGATTACTCGGAACGTGGCGATCGGCCGGTCGATCGGCGGCGTATTGGCCTTCCCTCGTTTATACGGAGGGCCCCATCCTCCAACTTTTTTTTTTAATCTTTCTTTATTAGCTATTGTTTTCTGGCATCAATTGCGTCGTTCGCGTAGGTTCACCATAACCCGTGTTTTGTAAACAAAAACATGGAATTCAATACTAAAGGTAGCAGGTGTAGGGTATTTGGAAACCCAGTAACTCAAAAAGCTTCTTGGTTCCGCAACTTTTGGTCGGTCGTCATTGTTCTAACAAATAGTTTCATTTAAATATTGAATTAAGGGTATTTTGAGCACACTACATTTTGAAAATTTATGAATTTAAAAAATTCGAAAATTAAATCCGTCTTATCGTTTCGATGTCCGATTTTGAATTATCGCCTTTAGAAATGAAATGTACGAAATGAGGTGTATTATGAAATCGATACTTTCATGGTCAATATATGACTCAAATACATAAATACCTGACTTTCTCATTTCATATTGTTAATCAAATCCGTCTTAGTAACTTATGGGTTCGGTGTTCGATTTTGAATCATTACCTCAATGCAAATGGATGAAGCGACTTATTGGTGACTGGATCTATTGCTGCCAGCTAAAACTGTGTCGCCTTTCATTTCCTATCCGTTCTGGCATTCTGTCTGTTATCGTCCGAATATAAATTATTATTCTTGTTGAGTTTCAAATTCTTGACTTTATGACCCAACAAATATACTCTCTCCATATCGAATAATAAATTTGTTTGCTTTATAGCCTTAACTTAGCTGATTGACTAAAAACCCAAAGGACCATTTAACCGAGCATGTTTTTTGATACGTTGTAAACTTATCATATTAACTACATCACCCAACTGCAACGCGTGTTGGGAGCGTTTAAAAATGGCGACCGTGTCGCTTTTGAGACTGTTTGACAAATCGCTGTTGCTGAATGTAGACCTAGATTGGCCAAGCCTACAATTACGTAGTCTCTAGTTTTATCATAAATAGTGGACTCTTCGTTACGTGATATACACCTCTCGTATTCCCCTATGCGCTTCCCTACTGCATTTTTTTTTCGTAATTTTGGGCGCGTTACTCGTAATTAGTCAAAATTCGTAAGAGTTATATAAGGTTACTCTAATAGACAACTAGTAATTGTATTCGTTTGAGAACTTGCCTTCCAGGTTATATATAAATAAATATACGGTAATTCTAGATTCTAAAACAGACATACGCAGAGTACGGCCCGCGGGCCAAATCCGGCTCTTTGGGTGATTCAATCTGGCCCGCCTGATGCTGCCACAACCTTGATCCAAAAACCTTGCCCAACCCTGTTCTAGAATATCGATTATTCCGGGATTTGAGAGCATCGAAGATAGGCAATGTTGCAATGCTTGAGACAGAAAAGAGAACAACGCACAAATATATGGGCACGAAATTGATATAAAAGTGTTGCTACAAACTAAAAGAACAGTAACAGAACTAACAGTAAAGTATTGGGTCAACTATGGGACTCCGTAGAAATAGAAAAAAAATTGGATGTTTTGTACAAAGTCCCCGTCACTAATGCAAAAATGTGAGATTTGAGAAAAACACCACCGCCGTGTTTCAAAATAACAAATTAGTAAATATCCAGTTGGGCTTAGGAATGATTTGAATTTCAAGCGCAATCTGCATTCCTGACCCATACACTAACTGGAAAATTACTAATTTTGAGCGTTGGCGGGGGGGAGGGGGGGGGAGTATTTTTGAGGGGGCTTGGTACAAAAGATCCAAATATTTAAATATGTAACGATAATAACGGCTTTAACCATCTTCAAGTAATGCAAACTTCAAATCGATTTGTTCATTACTTGTGGCAATTTTATTCCCAACAAAAACAATTTGGAATAACGATCCGTATATACACATTGTGTCCAATAATTAAATGAAATGAACCAATGAACTGTTTTGTTGTTAGGTTGTTGTTGCTTTTGTTGGTATTTTTCTTCTTGTTGTTGTGAAAATATTCTCATTCACTAATGGACCTATAAAATTTCCAGTGGTTGAAGATTGTATTTTTCGTTGAAAAGCTATTATTTTTGTTTATTCCCAATTTTTTATGAATCCTATGAGATCTGTTATTTATCAAAAATTTCGCTATATTTTTATTTTTAATGGGAACGCGGTTTATAGTCCGCCAAGCGTGCGACTGTTTCCGATTTGAAGCGACTTCACGCAAAACTCTGAGATTAATTGATACCGGTACAAAAAGGACTTTGTCTGGGACTCCATGTTCATATATTAGAGCATCGATCTCTTGTTATAGTTGCTCTTGTTATAGTCGGGAATAGGGACTTGCGGTTAAAGGCTATTTTTACCCAATGATATAATATCGTGCAGTGATGTCATATTCGCCACCCTAAGCGAAATTATTTCTGTGGTCGTAATTCGATATGAAGACAAATGAATTGTGAGTGTTGCTGGCGACTTATCAAGCAATAACAGGAGTAGGGGTTCGCTTACTAATTAGAGGCTTCAAGTTAGTTCCAATGTTATTTTTTCTTGTAATTATCAGGTTGACCCCCAAAAAAATCGAACTCATAAATTTCCTAATTAATTCTTCTAAAATGAAGAAAATACGCCATGTGTAAAGATCTGCTTTATTTCGGAAGGGCTACTTTTGATTCTCCATTGCCTACCCAATTTATGTATGTTTCCTCGAGCATCGATTTCCTTGTTTATTTCCGTAACCATAACTAATCAGCATTAAGTCAACAATGACGTAAGAAAAGCAATTTCTGCAGCCGCTCAGACACTTCTGTCGCTCAGACAGATATTCAAGCGTCGTTTTCAAGTTATTTGTCAGTTTTTAGTAGTATTTTCAAGGAACAGTTGTAAATTAAATATTTTAGCTAATAATATGTCTTCAGAGAAGACTTAGTTCAGCTCTCGTAATCGAAAATTAGTTTAATTAATGACCGTTGATTCTCTAAATATATCACAGTCATACGACCGGCATAAATAGCAAATCGTGGGTCAGCCAAGACTAATTTAACGTTGCAGTAATATTTAGTAAATATCCTAATCGGTTGATACATGAGTAGTTACACCCATGTTGTACAAATTCTGGGGTTAATAACCCCACATATTTGGCGCCTTTTTGGTTTCACTACCAAAGAATATTATTTTCCCACGCTCCAGGGTTGCGAACATGTTAAGTTATGGGTAGCCATATTGTTAGAAGCGGTATCATAGACATGCTAATGCAAGCTACTTGCTGACATGTAACAGAGTGTCCATAAAGTCCCTTTGAAAATTTAATTTTGTTATGAATTCAGTTCTCAATATATTTTAACCAGGTTTATTGTTTTTTAATCAGTAACTGTTTAGTATTTTTACTTAATTTAATACATCTGCGAGGGCCAAAACAATATATGGATGGTATCGATAAATTTCCTTTGCAATTTAAAAAATTGTAATATTTTATGAACACCCTATATATTGAATTCAGCCGCAAATCCTGCATTTTTGCATAATATATTAATTAATTTCCGAGTACTAGGCCTGTGATTTTATGGTTGCATATGAATTACTATTCTTATCGTGTTAGTTTCAGTTGTTTAATGAGTTTTTAGGAAGATAGAATTTGAATATCTGAAAAATTTCAATCAAAGTTCGTTGCTAACATGCATATGCAATAACGTAAAAAAAGAGAGAAGAAAATAGAGTTACGTGTGATTTTGAAATTTATATTCATTTGTGAGGATTGAATCCGTGGGTCCCCCAGAATATTTCTATACTTGGTCCGTAAGGTAAAAGAGTAATAAACAAATAAGTAAAAAAATTGAGAAAATATTTCGGATTGTCCCGATCTATTAATGAAAATGAAATTATTCAAGTAATTAAACATTAATTAATAATTGTTTTGCCTTCGGTCAAATATCTTAGCATAAACATATTAATCGGGTAACTACTTAATTAGTAAACGGCTACACGCCCGCCTTACTGTCCCTTCTAAATGGGGTATGCTGGCACTTGTACTTATTCGGTTTCTAATATTAGCATTTCCGCTTGACGATTCCCACGACAAATAAAGCAATATGGCGTCTCTTGCACGACACGTTGGAGTTCTTTAAAGGTATGCCCGTTTAAACTTTCATATTCCTGAAATATCTCATTTTACTCTATTCTGAACAGAGTTTTGACGATGGTAATTTATGCCACTTGACGTAACAGGCAAAATTGATATTTTTATAAAATATTTGTTTCTCGAAAAATAGCACATCAGTGGATGATATGCATTTCTATACAATTTTAGAAATTTCGCATGGTACATGTAATAATATTAATTATCATTGAGGTCACACCGAGATTGCGTTTGTTGCATAAAAATGCTGTGGCCCATTTATATTTTCATGCCAAGGGAAAAAGACAAGAGAAAATCCGAAAAAATAGACACTTCAATATTTAGAATGAAAATTACCACTCAATAGCGAAAAGACAGCATCGTCATTTTTTGCAACTACAATCAAAATTTAACGATAGTGACACGAATGAACTAAATTTATTAGTAAATTTAGCAAATTTTAATAGATTTGTGGCCCATCTGAAAATGTTTCTCTGGCCCAGCAGTGGGCCATGGCTCACTGGTTGAAGATCCGTGGCCTAAACGGAAAGATTCCGGTCCGCAAGATTAGTCCTTTGCATGTAAGTAGGGCTGGGCATTTCGAATCGAATAGTGAATTATTGGAATCGGCGCTCCCGTAGTATTCGTACCAAGATGGCGCACAACCTGCTAACCCTAACCTGGTACACATACTATGTTCAGTTTGTGCGCCATCTTGGTACAAACACTACGGGAGCACCTTCGAATCGGTTCAGGGCAAAATTTCGAATTGCCGCCATCTTGTTTTTGATTTTTCCGCCTATGGTCGAGGTGAATTCATTAATTTTTTTTTATTGAAGTCATATTTTTCCAACGCAATTGTGACATAGGACTATTTTCTGTAGTGAGTTATCGATAAAAAGTATTTCTTATTGTGTGTGATCGCTCGGCAATTTGTCTTAGTGATGTATTCTATGTTTTCAGTAATTCATTTGTTGACAGGACTAATTGAAATGAAAAAGTCGCATATAATTATATATCTCCCATGTATTCGAGATTCGGAGAAATATTCGATTCGACTCCAACATATAAGCGAATGATTGTGAAGAATCTTGTTTAGAGTGAAAATGTAAAAACGCCTCAAAAAAGTCATAATCGCATAATTCCGAACTGATATTTATAAAAATCTCTGGTTTCGTCTACAGCCGCGCAGATGTTCATCCATTTTGGATTCATTCCTATTTTAAGACATATTTATCTTATGAGAAAACATGGCATGTTAGCAATGTACTTAGAGTCCCCAGACGGTAAATAAAATCAAAAGAAAACAACTAAAACATTGGCTGAGAGTCTTTTCAAGTATTGTTAGGTCGAGTAAGAGTGACCTAATTTTAGAATATTTGTGACGAAATTGACGTCATAATACTTCAGGTCATAAGAGGGTCCTTAGGAATGTGTACCATATTTACACTACGCAAAACATTGGAATGCTAACTAAAATTTTGCCAAGGATAACAAAATCTCTTTACACAAAATAGAAAGTATATTTGTGAGCTTTCGTAAGATCATAGTATAACTTCTTTAGATAAAACGAGATATAACTCCAATCAAACTGCTGATAAAAGATTCATATTTGTCTATTTAATACTCATTCGAGCATCCTTATGGCAACAGCCGGCCACCTACGGATCCAAAATAAAGTTAAACGAGGGGAAAGGACTTGCAAGCCAATATACAATAGTACCCTCCATAATTTTGCATTTTTCCATATTCAATTAAACCCCAATTTTGCTAAAGAAACAGGATTCGCCGTAACACTTCTTCTTTCGTGAGCGTGGAGTCTTACAGCCGTTATGTTTATCATTTCGTTTTGCAAACTCGGTGTTTTGTCTTGCCATATACCGGTACTGACTACCAATTCGCATGCGGAAAGTCATGTCCGCCAGCCGACCATGTAAATTCGGCGTCACATGGACCAAATAAACAATATTTTGTACAAAGCCCCCGTCACTAATGCAAAAATGTGAGATTTGAGAAAACACCTCCGCCATGTTTTAAAATACTAAATTAGTAAATATTATCCAGTTGGGGTTAGGAATGATTTAAAAAGTTGAATTTTCAGCGCAATCTGCGTTTCTAACTAAAATTTTCTTATTATGAGCATTGTCCGGGGCTTTGTACAAAATATCCCGATTAAATGTCTTATTGGGAAAATTTTGCGTCACTCGATCAATAAATGGTCAAGTTAAAACTATAGAGTATTTTCAGTCAAAATAAGTCTCTGTGACAAAGTCATTCGACTTCCGTGCCCATATGTTTGAGCATTGCTCTATTGTTCATAGTCGACTCAGTTCTGTAGCTAAGGGACTGGCGGACCGCGGCCCAAATCCGGACCTTTCGAGTATTTGATTCCAACCGCACCAAATTTTTTATTTTGGATCATTAGCCCCACTGTTGAAGTATTATTTTATAAAATGCCTTTCATTGTTCTGAATATATATGAAAAGAACTATAACAACATAACAAACAATCTTGATTGGCTGATAATCTTTAGCCGATCGAGGAATAACGCGTTTAAGGATGCCGAAATATAATTTCTGGAAACACCGGACCCAAATAATTTTGAAGTTTTGTATGCGGATCTTCGGTAAAAATAGTTGAGTAGCCCTGATGTAGCCTACCCAATCTACAGTGAAATGACATTAATTTCACCGTTTTATTGTGCCGTAACCATTTAAACATTGTGCTTACAGATACTCGTTTGGTCTATCAAAAATGTCTTGTGCAAACATTGAGTTACTACCGATATCAGACGCTTTTGTTGTTAGATTAAAACTTATTGACAATTGCAATAATACGAATTCCGGAAGCGAACGAAACGGTATCTTGAAAACAAACAAACGTATTTCACTGTCAAACATGTACTTTCATATCTAACGAATGGCGTGTTACACAATATTATACGAGTTCGTACGTCTATGATACGATATGCCTTCTGTGCAACCTCAATGGTTATCTTCTAGGGATGCAAGTGAATGTACGAGCCCACCGGGATAAACTGAACAAAATTCGAAATATTTTACATATTAAATTTTAACTATATGGCCACAGTACAATCAATTTAGCTTTTATACTATTTCAAAGTTTAGAGAAAATTTTTGTAAATTGTAAAATAAAATTGTAAACCATACATTTGTACTGACAATGGGCACAAGGCACTATCAAAAGTAAAAAAAAAAGTATAGCTTTGAAAGTCAGACCAAAATATGGCCCGCGGGGCGTGATTAGAGAAGATAAAAAACGTTCATTTTTGGAAAAAGTAACACAAGGTAGCCCTTACTATGGTTTTATTGTGACGATATGTTGTGATAAAACTTCTTGCTTGATTTATTACAATTGATTTGTGTGTTCGATGCTTTTTGCTAGTCTCAGGCCGTCTTCAGCGTGACTCCAACTTCCTTTGCTTAATTAAAGTTTGTTGATTATAAATCTCGCACGCATTCCATCAGGCAAACGAAAACAAACAAAACTATTTACTTTCGTTGACAACTTCACCTTATGAATGCAACGTCTCAAAGGATGCAATTATTGTGTAATAATGTGTTTAATATAGCGCTGGAGGTCACTGAACTTCGTTTTATAATAACCCGAGGTCAATATAATATACTAATTTATGATGTATGAATCGATATTATGACACCACAACACACGTATATGTTACGTCACAGTGACCTGGTGTTGAAATTTAATTAAGAAAATTATATTTAATGTAATAAACTTGGCATGAGTTCCGCTACTGTATATTAGGTTTGCGGTCTTCAATAAGGAAGCGGATCATCCCTATGTTGCACGTGTATATTAACTTTATACCGGTGTACTTTAAAATCAGACCGCACTTTGTATCTATGGGGAGTTGGTTGTATAAGCACAGAGTGGGATGCAATATCAACCATATTTGCGGTTGCTCTGCTGTGAGCTAGGTTCTTGAGTTCGTTCAGAATGGTTTCTCGTGCTCACATGAATGCCGTTATAATGCTTGTTCTTTTGTTTCGATCAGTTTGTGTTCGCAGTTGGAATTTTAACATAGAAAGTAAGCAAAGTATATTTTTTTGCTTTTTATTTTTGCTTTAAAAAGAGCAATTTGTGTACTCAGTTGGCATTTTAATGTAAAAGGAAAGTAAATTTTGTTCAACTGGTATATTTTCGACCATGAAATAACAGTTCATGTGATTGCCTGGTATTGTGCAGTGTCTTGTGCTCAACCTAATACCATTTGGTATTTGTTCTTATGTTGAAAACAGTTTTTGTGCAACATTGGCATAACTTAGAAATAAAATAGAGTGTCTTTTTTGGTATATTCTTGCTCCTATTAGCACATTTTATATGGTTGCCTGGTATTGTGTAATAGTGTCCCGTGCTTATATGACGACCATTCTAGTATCTGGTTCTTGCAAACAGTTTTTGTGCAAAGTTGGCATTTTAACGTAGAAAGTAAGTGTAGTATGTTATGTTCCATTGGAATATTTTTGTTCTCATTGGAACAGTTTACAATAGTATTATGGCCTTCTATTGCATATAAATAGAGAAAATCGTAAGAGGCAAATTTATAAAACGTAGAAAGCAAGAAAAATAGATTTAGATATTTGTTTTAACAAACACAAAATTATTAAAAACGTTTAAATGCGTGTAGTATAATGGCAAAGCGTAATGACTCAATAGACGATGGACGAAAAAGACTTAAAAAGTCTTATTTGTTATTATCAAGTATTCTCTGTACAAGAAAAAACTATCGAAATAAGAAACCTTGAACAGTTTAACAAAATACTAACAATGTTCCTTTGTGTGGACGAGAAATATATTATTGGACATGAAATGTACCTATGGATTGTTTCGTTATTATGCTGTTGTTGATCATCATGTTGTTAGCATTTGTTTCCTTTTTCTTGTTGTGAAAAAATCGCTTTTCTTCTTAACTACTGGGCCAGTTGCTTTGAAATGTCCAGTGGTTGGAGATTGCAGCTGGAAATATATTACTTTTCTTTATTTCAAATTTAAGGGATTCGTTTTTTTAGTGGGCGATTATGTCATTTAAAATTGCGCACCTCTACCCACCGTACTATATTTTACAGCTTACGGCTTTTTGTGAAATGTCCTTACATTCTGTGATATAGGATAGGAATTTAAATTTACCCCGGCAAAATTGCTCGATCATATGAACGAGTCGTTTTATCGTTAATTTTTTCTCCAACGCGATAACTGTGAAATCGTTTATACCCACGACAACGTTGTTTCGGTAATGGCGCGATTTGTGTTTTATTGATTGTCCTTTAATTTTCCAGTAAAAAGGAAGGACAACCGAACAAAATCAAAAAAATCGGCTTATTAACTTCCCTTTTCTCTGACATAACTGCGGAAAATCTATATTACAATAGTTTAAGTCTCTTTCGAGGGTCTCGCTGTACGCTAACACAAATATATTTCTGTAACGTTTCGTCTGACCAAGGTCAGACTTCCTCAGACATACATAGTTCAACTATAACAGGAAAGGGATGAGTTGTTAGTCCCGCAGAAACCAAATCATCAGCGCACGTTGCAATGTTTTTGTGCATTTCGCACAATTTGTGTTGTTTTGATGAAATCTCGTCTCAATAACACGCGAACCGAGGATTAGATCCACTATGTCTTGATTTAGGTTTAGTTTACCCAGCTAGATTTTGTCAGCTGTGACATCGGCGATTGTAACTTGAGACAAATCAAACCGAACCCACTTGAGTAATTCAAATAATAGGCCACAGATTAGGCAATTTTGAAAACAACCTTTATTTGAAATGTAATTGTGAAGTGTTTCAGTGTGGTCACATAGTCGGGAATATTTGGACACTCACTGTTAATATTGGGTGCGACAGGCAGTGATTTTCAACTTTTTTATCGTCGCGGAACCTCAATGAAACGTTCAAGATGAAGAACCCCTGTGCAATACTCGTACGTTATAGGGCGCCCACTTACAAGATTTGAAATGTGTGCATACACATAGGTGAGCTTACCACGCGTCCCGGTTTAGCCGGAAAAATCCCGGATTTTGACAAGCGGTCCCGCGCGGTAGACTTGAATGTTTCGCTCATGCAGTATTGCAGTCATAATTTTTTTTATTTATATTCATAGAAAATTGTTTTATTTGACGGAAGCAGTCCATTTATCACTGATTTGCACTTCAATAGTGCAAATCAGTTCAATATTTAAGTGAGAAAGCTACTATATTGTTATGTCATAATTATCACATAATTCATACGTCAATTTAACTGTCTACCGTACTATGATAATAGTTGGAAAATGCTTATGGTAAGAAGTCTGATCCCGGTCAGACAAAATGTTACAGAAATACATTTGTGTTAGTGTGCTGCAAGACTATTCAATCAAATTGAATTATTTAAAATGCCAAGAAGTAACTGCACGTTTTGCAATGATTCGAATTTTACTAATATTCATATAACTTGACTAATGTGACTAAGCCTCGTAATCGTACCAAGTTTTAATCCGCACTGTCCCGTTTTTTTGTTTCATTACATGGTCAGCCTAGTTATAGCCTTTGTCCTGCCGATAGAACTGTCAGCAGATATTGATAGAATATGGAATTTCACGGGAGCTCCCGAAGAATGTGCACCAAGATGGCGCACAAACTGAACATAGTATGTGTACTAGGTTAGGGTTCAGGTTGTGCGCCATCTTGGTACGAATACTTCGGGAGCGACATTTCACAAATTCTCCTTAAGTTAGCCTCTGTGGCAAAATGTCCTTTTTATTTGCACAAGGCAGGGAGGTTAATCCGCTTTGCGGAAATTTAAGGGCTCAAGTTATCTGAGCCAGAGACACATCTGTTCGGTGGTGATAGGGGATCACACGAACTTATGACGTCATAATCAAGATCGTATTACAATTGAGGGGTAAATTCTTGCTATATTTATAGTAAAGAACTAAGGATAATCATGTGTAAATAAGTATTTTGAGGAAAAATTCCCTTTTTTTGCGCCGGAAGAATTCATATAACTTGTATTATCGATTGTATGTTCAAAACAAGCGTTTGTAAAATATAGAACAAACTTGAAAATGGAAGAAGACTTTAATTTCATCAACTTGCAATATCATCAAATTGTAAATTAATTGCAACACATACTCCTCTACATACATTGCTCACCATTTTATTACACCATGGGTGAATTGCTTGAAATGCGAGCCAGAGATTTTAACCTGCGAAGTTAGAATAGTTAGGTCTAGGGCTAGGCATTTTGAATCGAACAGTAAATTATTCTAAGAAGTTCAGACGAAAATTTTAAATCGTCGCCATCTTGTTTTTTTTTTGTCCGCCAATGGCCGAAGTCAATTCTAGTTAGTTATGGATAAAACATTTCTTTTATTGTGTATGAACGCTCAACAAACTGTCTGAATGATAGATTATATGTTTTCAGTAATTCATGTGTTGAGAAAACCCATCACAATTGAAATTGTCACATAAAATTTCTCTTAGTATTCGAGATTCAGTTCGAAATAAAAAATACGATTTGGTTTTGGAATCGTTAGGTATATGAGGGTCCCACGCTCCAAGCACTACGCCGTCTCGCTGTTGTATTTGCTGTGAATTTTCTTAACTTCAAATGTTTTGTGTTGCTTTGTAACTGTATTTACAAATGTCAACCTGTTTTATGAATTGTGTGTTGAAAACACGCGTTTCTCGAGGAATAGAGAACACTTTTTTAAATCTAGGATTCTATCATGATTCACTTCAACCACTAGATCAGGGTTGTGCAAACTGCGGCCCTCGAGGAACAATTGTGCGGCTCGCGGAGAATTTGAATGATGTGCGGCCCACGAAACGAGTTTTCAATTTGGTAATTTCAATCACTCTGGGTTGCGAAGCGTATACTCGAGTCCAATTTATTATCTATGTATATGACGTTACAATCCCATAATAGCTAGCTTGTGCGAAGTGAACAACCCCTATCAATGACAAAAATTGTATCGCCTGCACGTACTAGAAAGTCAATGTTTACAAAAGGTACGGTCCACGGTTTCACCCAGTTATTTGTATCTGGCTCTCCTCTATTAAAGGTTGCACACCCATGCACTAGGTCAGGGATGGCGAACCTTTTCAGATGAATGGGTCAAAAATTATATTTTTATCGCGGAACAGAAGAGAGTGGGTCACAGATATTTAATCAATGTTTGTATCTATAAGAAACTTCTGAATCAAATCTTGTAAGCTTCTGTTGGTGTTGGTGTAGTTTTGGGATTATGCAGCATTTCCATTAGGGACTTTTTATGGCACTCGATTATATGAAATGAGAGTACGAAAACACGCATATTAATTAACAAAAACGTTTAGGATGATGGGGAAAATTAATTTACGGTACCAAATAGTTTAGAGGGAATTCCACTCTGATAAAGTGATATTTTTCGATCTGCTTCAAACCACATTAGGGCACTTTCACACTGTCCCATTGGTATTTCGGATTTCTAGGTTTTTATTTCAAATCTAGAATATTTTGTTTTTACAGCGGCATTGTAGATGAGAAACTAATAAAATGCAAAGTAGCATCAAGTTCTCGTATTACCCCTAAAAAAGAGCATGCAGGTGCACTTCCAAAAGAGACGAGGCGTTGCGAAAAATTACCAGATCAATTGCATTGTTATATCATAAACGATGTCAGAGCCAATAGCTGAATATCGGTACACAGCGGTGCAGACGTCCAAGATTAGGGGTTTTTAAAATTATCATACCGGCCCGGAAACATAAATTCGAATATGAGCGATCATAGCCTTGACTGCCCAACTGACGGTACATTATAATAGTCATAGTAGTTAATAATTTAAGTCCGGTTTTATCAATTTTTAGCACTGAAATGTTAGCATTTTTTCATTTCATTCGTGCCTTGGTTAGTCACGAATAAAACGACGTGGGTCACTTTGTGACCCGCGGGTCAGTGGTTCGCCATCCCTTCACTTGGTCATCTCGCCTACATATTTACTCTAAGAATTAATTTTCTTTACTTCTAATGACTTGTATGACCTAATTCGAACTTCATCTGCATCATATTTAATAACTCATTTTCCAGGTTACAGACAATCCCTGGCTTGTGGGCGTGGATGCGTTAAGTGCGATGAGACCAACGGTTGCTTACTTTGTCGGCGAAGAATGTTTCTTTACATCAGCATGGAACGTGGAAGGCAATATGGAACCTGCAAACACGAATGTCCAGAGGGATATTTTGGACAACGAGGGAGAGATATGAACACATGCTCAAGTAAGCATTCCTCCTATTGCAGGGTTTTGCGGTATAAGCGTAGCCTGAGGGGCAGTGCCCCAAAGATTTTAACCCCCAAGTTTTCAACATGTTTTTTAAATTTAATTTTGCGGCATATGCGGTGAGACATGAATTCTTACGCCCTTCCTGATATCATTTTGCTCGATTCTTGAACAATTTACTGAAAACCATACTTTCCTTGCTTCGATAATTCGTTCACCAAATGAACCAACCGAGATAGATGAAAATGCGCGCTTATATGCCTTGGATAGCTTCTACAGCGAAGTAAGTCTGTAGAGAGATTCTTTTAAGATATTGTTAGATGTCAGTGGCTACTTTTATCCGGTCTTGTTTGGAGAAAAAGGCGCTATTAAGCGTTGTATTACGTCATTATACAAAAAAATGGCATCCATGTTAACAAAATGGCTGACACTTTCGGATATGTCTAACTCGAATCGGTTCTGGAGAATATGCTTTTGATAAATAGCTCCATCGTACAGATCTCTAAGCGACGTTACCGGCGGGCAAACGCTATAACGGTGAACTATGCCGTACCTGTACCAACTACCGATACCGCGATTCTTGAAGCTGCTCTGTTCAAGTTCATACCTCCTAAACACAATACTTTGTAACAATTTTTGGTACTCCCATATTATTTGAAACACATAGTACGTTCCTGTGTCCGCCCTCTTGGTTCATATTCTACATCAGTACCCAATTTTTATCTTGCATATTTTTATTCAGAGTGTGAAGTAGCGAACTGTAAGACATGCTTTACGAGTGATTACTGCACAACCTGCCAGGACAAGTTTTTTCTGGATTCGGAAAACGCAAAATGTGTGGAAGAATGCCCGAGCCATTTATATGCGAATCCTCACAACGGGAAATGCGAAGATAAAGGTGAAGTATTTAATACGGATCGTTTCGCTCTATAACGCTTTTTTCTGCAACTGATGAAACAATGAATTCATTATTTTTGTCTTTCACGGGACTCAAATTTGCCGATATTTATAATTCGCCCTCAACTTGGACCTCCAGAAGTGAGTGCACCTAGATGGCGCACAACCTGAACATAGTATGTGTACCAGGTTAGGGTTCAGGTTGTGCGCCATCTTGGTGCACATACTTCGGGAGCGTCCTCAACTTCATATGACATTCAACGCGATTTGTTTTTAGTCCCAATTGTAAGTGGGTTTTGTCGTAGGACGGCGTCTAAAATAGTATTTAAAAATTCAAAATTTTTTTGACTTCGACCCAATTCCGGAAAAAATCAAATTTTGGTAACAAAAATTACGGCGTGTGCAATCATTCTTTAATAAACTGGTAAAAATTCTTAAATCAACTTAGGTTTTTTTTCGACTCTTTCGAGTTTGAGCATGCGACTCAGTCTCTGACTCCAATAGAAACGTGCCCAAGTCCGCCTAGGTAGATTTACAACTATCCACATCGATTTTAATTTTTACACTTGAATAACTTTGCCGACCACTGAAATAAACTAAACTTTGGTTCTGATCCGACTTAATGCAACGCAGAGCGAATGCCCTTAAAAGGGAGAGGGCAATTTTGATATAAATGCTCAACGTATCCACGCATAGGCCGGCCTTTGTCAAGTATGTATCACAGTTAGGCCAGCTTATGTAGAATTATTGGCGCTTCAGAAGTGTATGTACCAATATGGAGGTAACTAAATATGTTTGCTTACTTTACATCAAGTTTTGTAAAGAGACTGAAAGCTATGGGCAGGGCATATATTCACTTGACTAACACATACAGTCCCTGAACTCGTTATAGAACTAAAATAGGGAAAATCGTAATGAAATCATGGCCTAACCCTAACCTGGTACACAAACTACACCCTTTGTAAAGCATATATCACGGATAGGCCAGCTTGTTCAGAACTATTGGGCGTAGTATGTGCACCAAGATGACGCACAACCTGGTACACATACTATGTTCAGGTTGTGAGCCATCTTGGTGCATATACTACGGGAACACCAACTATTGCAACTGAAACATATATATTACACCAGGGTACATTTCCTTCAACTATTTTACCAATTTCTTTGTTTCAGTTGATTGCGTGGTTGGACCTTGGTCTTCCTGGGGTAAATGTGCGCGCAGGTCAGCTTCCCGTTCATGCAAGTATGGAAGAAAGAAAAGAACGCGACAAATCCTTCAGCATCCGACAGAAAATGGGAGGAAATGCGGAAAACTACGGGAAACGAAAAAATGCAAAACACCATCTAGTGAATGCATCTGTGAGTGGAATAGAGACAGTAAGAGCCTGCTACCTTTCTCTCTCTCTCTCTCTCATTTCCGAACTTCTCATTCATTTATCCTCCATTTCTTCTTGCATTGATAACCTACATTATTTTAAAATCCAAAAAGTCTATCTGGGAAACCTTGAACAGTTATTCACAATTTGTTGGTAGACGTAATGGTCATTCTTGGCCCTAATGGCCCCTTTCGTTTTATCTTCTCTCTAGTTTCTATTTCCTAACTTTACATCCAGGTTACACAATTAATTTTCGTTTCGTCTTTTCTATCTCATTTGCTTTTTTCTGCACTCCTAGCTTACATTACTTCAACTTTAAAAAGCTAGTCTTGAAATAAACTTATCGTATGTACAGTTACGAATTTACGACACACTCAATTGTCGTTCTATTTCGGTATTACTGCTGATTTAACTAGAATTCATATGGATTACTTAGTTTATTGTTATGGAAATTTATCAAATATACATTTATACTGAGTTAACAAGGAGTACATGAGTGTGGTCTTCACACATAGTGAGGAAGAATGAAAAGTTCCAAAATAGACACATAAAAGAATTTACCACAAACGATTTGAGACCATTGGTATATACCAGATATGGGCAAGGCCACTGACATATAAGAGTTTGGGACAGGCCGAAATCTTTTAGGTTCGGCATTGCCTACCTTTTCTCAAATACAGACAATGTGGAATTAACTGTTGCGGAGTAATGAATTTTTTTCCCACAACAATAAGATGATCCCCAACAGCGACACCAATTTAGCAAACCAAGCCATAGTGGACATTCGTGTCCAGTGAAGTTGAATGTACGAAAGCTAAATAATTGTCCACTAAAGGATAAACAATTGTGTTTTCAGCTAATGAAGAACAAATGTTGTAACGTGTTGATATATTTGTGAGTAACGGAATAAAATGGTGCGGTGTATAGTAAACGGTGTTTAATAATAAGCAGCAAAATAACTTCCATAATGATAAAGCGAAGAATATTTAGCCAATCGCGAAGAATAGCATTTTTATAGGGAAGTTAAGACGGCTTAATCAAATGATACACCGGTTTAATTCAGTTACAGGTCTCAAGTTCAATATTGGAATATCTAACTAATTCTGGGTCATAATCTTAGAATAATATGCTTGGCTTTGGTGAGCGTTTATAACATATCAGTAAAATGCATTTAACTAAATATACTGTGACCAATACTGTCCAATATAGGAATAGCTAACCAGTTCTAGGTCGCCATCTTGGAATAATATGCTTGGTTTTGGTGATCGTTTAAATAAATGCATTTAACCAAATATACTGTAATAAATACATGTCACACATGTCAATTATCACGAAAGAAAAAAAACGAAATCGAATAACCAATTGCAGATGCATGAATTTTATCCCCAATTTGCCCCACTATAGTATTGTAAGATGACGCTTAGCAACTGCGATATGTTGCTAGCATCAACACAATTGAGCCTCTACCTAAGTTTCTAAAATGTGGCTGAGAAAGTCACAATGTGTGTTTCGAAACTTTTCTCTTTAGCAGTGTGTCGATTCTGAAAATAGCTTTTTTCAGCTGAAAAGTACCCTTCAAACATATTGTTATTACGGTCCTCTTGTACATTTTGACGGTTTATATTCAGATCCTTGAAATAAATACTAAAGTCTAAAATGTTTTATTCTAGCATTTTCTGATTATTAGCGATTCTGTAACTAGTCAAGTTTATTTTTTTCAGCCCGTAAAAAAAAACGCTGAAAATTAGGGTAAAAAGGTTATTTACTTTACTGGGGAAGGGAAGTCGCGGGGAACAAAAACTGTATAACGAGCAGCGACACCCAATTTCGTAACGTTTTTCTTACTCATCTTTAATTAATCACATATATTTACAACATTTTAGTGATCAACAAATGGATCCAAAAAATGGAAAAAAGAATGAGACAAAGACGAAGAAAAAAAGAGAGAAAACGTGGAAAGAAGAGAAATAAAAGAAAAAAGACAATTCAAGACAATAGTACTATTCCACGCTTGATTGGACACACAATAGAATTCAAAAACGTGACGTCATCGGTGTTGGGTCAAACAGAACGGTGACGCAACGGTGACGTCACATTTGGATTATTAAAAGCGTGACAATGCTCACCAAGTTACGACACCGGAAATGCGTACGTAACACGAGTGGCAAGTGCTGTAGCACAGAGGTCAAATACTCTGACGTCCCATATACGTCATGATTGCATGGTTGAATAAACAATAAGTTCACATTCTCTTCTTGCACGTTATATCCATACTATTGCTCGCACCAACACATTGTATCTTACCGAATATTACATTATATGTTCATTATCATACACAACCAAAGGCCGAGAGGTTTCGGCTAATAAAGGACGCGCAACCTTTAATATCTACAGAAATTCGAAGGCGTACCATTTCGTACAAGAATCCATCAATACGACGACTGACCGTAGCTTTTTTATATAAGCAACGGGCATCTTACTGAAAAAGACTTTTACAATGAAATTTGAACATATTCGTTGTTTTCAACAAAATATGAATTAGGTATCTATCCTAGAAGGTGCCGGTGATCCACTTGCAACAAGACTGACCGCATAAAACATTTTTTCGTAATTTACATGTTAGATAAGAGACTGAATTATTGACACGACGCGAATCCCCATTTATTAAATAATTTTTAAAAAGGTTGGGTATGTAATTCATAATTGCCAAGTTAGTATATTATTGTCGAAGCGGTACAGAATTTGTATTCGAGATTGATAAACGTCAAAATTCGGAATTTGGAGAAGTTTATTTTAGTGCTTTGTGGTTGTTCTTGTCCTTGACAACTTGACTAGAATTGACAAATGAATTTGAACCACTGCGACTAGTTTGATAACCGTCGCAGCAAATTCAAGGATGTGTATTCTATTTATTTGTTGTTGTTTTGTCCTCGACTCTCACTTACGACTACGACAGCCGATAACATTTTTCTATGTGACAACTTGATATCCGCTGATGATTGCTAATGTTTTTACGATTATTATGGTCGATAACATCGAGTAAAAATTGCTCTTTAATTTTGTTTTGTATTTAATATGTTGCTTTTTATTTGTGTTGTCCTCGACTACTGGAAAATCAGGTGAATGCAAAATCTATGTTTAACATTGACGAAACCATATAGTTATATCAATTCCATGTACAAAAATGATGTCAGCGCAAATTTGCCCCCCATCGGTTTCCGACCAAAAAATTAGTCAATTTCTGATTAATGGAAGCCTCAATTAAAAAAAAAACTGTGAAAAATCATTCGTCTGCTCTATTATGAGCTTATTGGTTTAATTTTTTTGTCATTTTTGTGTCCTAGCTAGATCACACACAAAAGAATACGAGATGGGAGATAAATTTTAATAAGAGCTACAAGAATATGCTCTTTTGTTTGGAAATTTTTTAGGGACATTGGTACAGTTTTTATCATATTTCTGTGTATTATATTTTGGCGCACCAAGATGGCGCACAACCTGAACTCAGGTTGTTTACAAGGTTAGGGTTCAGGTTGTGCGACATCTTGGTGTGCATACTTCAGGAGTACCTATATTTTTAATTGGGCTTTCGACGTCGGAAAGTTTATTTTGGTCCAGTTTTAACTATTATTTATTCTATGTAAACCTGATGTCTTTGCCATCATTTGCTTAAATTCAAAATATGGTAAAATTGTAAACAATTTTTTAGTAAGTCAATTTGTTCATACCATGGTCACTCACACTAACTCAGAAGTGACGCAAAGCTACGGGTAGACACAGGGATGACAATAGCCTAGAAAACTTTTGGTTTCATTAAAAATGGGAATAAAATGAGAATTTACTGTAAAAGTAATTGATTACAAAGACGAGTCGAATTATACGCAAACCCTACTATTTGGTGACTGAGGTTACATACAAATAACATAAGCAGGGTCGTAGCCTGGGTTGAGGTTCGGAGCGCCCCCCACCCCCCCTAATTTTTTCAAGTCATGAAAAAGGAGTTTTTCTGTATCATGCATAGCAGTTTTCCTAGCTTGGAACACTTTTTAGACTCGCTAGTTGTTACGTTCTTACCAAGGTGACAATTACAAAATTCGGACCATAATAAGCAATATGCTACGTTGCCAACGGCTACAGTTGATCATGTACTTTCTTGATTGTAAATAAACGCAAGTAGGAGTATTGGGGAAGTTTGAGTCTCTGCAATTGACTCGTCTCAAAAGACCTGTGACTTGATTTGACAAGGTTTATGGACTCTAACCAACACTGGTCTGAATTTACCACAGGTTGAGAACCCATGGACTGAGATGTTATGTAGTTCGTCCCTCAAAGCAACACATCTATCAATTTTCCGTTTTACTCCTGTTTATTCAGTGTTTTGTGCAATATTTTGTTGTTTATGTTTGCAAATAAATATTTCAATTCTGCACTAAAATGTGTTTGACTAAAACTAATTGAGTTGGATGAAGCTTGGAAATAATAATTGAGTTTATCCGCTGTTTGTAACCGACGGCATGGGTGCGTAAAATATAGTAGAAGTATAGATTGTTATACTAAGTCAGGGGTTTGGGGCATTGTAACGTCATAGGCATAGATAATATTTGGACTCAGGTATAAGTTTGGTAACGCAAAGGGAAAGGAATTATTCGTACGTACCAGAGAAAACTTCGCTCAAACTCAATTCGCGGGCCGCACACGATTCAAAATTGGCACTTCTCTGCGTGCCGCATCTAATTATTTTTTCACATTTATAATTTTATATTGAAAATAATAAAATCTTTCTTTTGTAAATATATCATTTTTTTTATAAGTTATAAGTTAAAATTAAACAATAAAAAGTTTAATAGTTTATTTTCAATATCTGAAACCTTTATGTCAGAGCTCTGCGTCCCACTTTCTCAAAACTACAGTCAAGCTGATGTTTTTTATGTTTGTGGTCAAGTCTAATGGCTATAGAGTCGAGGCATGAAAACGACATAAAAAAGAAGCTCAGGAGCCGTGATCGGAGTGGCAATTTGAATAGACTTTGACTCCGGAGCCAAAGTAATCGTGATTCCGTACCAGCTCCCCAGCCCTGGGTTATAACAAGTGGTACTCCCGTAGTATATGTACCAGACTAGGGTCAGGCCATAATTTTATTCCGATTTTTCTTATTTTAGTTCTATTACGAGTTAGGGACTGTTTGTGTTAGCCAAGTGAATATATCCGCTGTCCGTAGGTTTATGTCTCTTTAAGGCGTTCATACAACTTGACGTAAAGTAGGGGAACAAAATTATTTTAGCACCCCCAAATTGGCACACACACTTCTATAGCGCCATAAAGGGAGCTCCGGAGCCGGAACTGGAGCCACAATTCGAATCGGGGCCAGAGTAATCGTGATTAAAAACCAGCTCCCCAGCCCTGGGTTATAACAAATATATAATTTCCTAGCGGTAACATTTTGCCAGGCTCCCTCAGACGAGCGTAATTGTGTATATCCCTAATATCTTTAATTTAAATATTCGTAAGCGAAAAATGTTGATGTCAAAGTATTTAGATGTACTAGAATATCCGCAATCAAACAACTTCGTAAAATTTGACTTAATTATACAATTTTTCATTAGTTGTCGTTTCGCGTTCTTCATACTTTTATCACGAACAGCTCTCGTTTAAGCAGCCTATTCGAGTGAAAAATATAATTTAAATTAAATGTATTCTTAAAGTGAAACTTCCTAAATACCATAAAATTTCATTTTTTTCAAATTTTCTTGACAAATTTTTTGAAACTGTTTATTGAGAACTATGCAAATTCAAATAATTTACGTTTCGTCTTGTTTAGCTCACATAGCGAGACGAATGTATCGGCCTTTTGGCCCAAATTTATAGTTGGAGGAAAAATATAACACAAGATTATCTGAATAACATAATTCTAAACATAGATTGCGGTGGTGGCATTAGAGAGAGGGACTCAAAAAATATGTCTTTGTTAAGCAGACAACCTCTTGTGACATAACAATAGATCAAGTGTTACCGAACAATTGCTAATACAACAATCTACTTGTATCGGTCGCACGCATAGATAAAAATGAATTGTTTTGTCATAACCATTAAAAAGCGCAAACGACCCTAAACGAAACAACTGATTTGTTTTTCAAAAAGCTGGATTTCTAGAAATATTCCTATAGTGATTACTCAGCTAGGCCTAGTCGCAACGTATATCAATAAAATTTCGGTGTTTCGGGCACTGTCCGGTCAATACTCTTCTGATTTGTTCACTCTAATTTAATTGTTTCACCTTTTTTATTTTAGAGAAAAGTGGGTCATAAATAAAACGCCATAAAATGTCAAAAACAGCCATCATGATGTCATAAAACGTGTTCCCATAAATAAAAATTATACAGCACATTCTAGATGGAATATCAGATCTCACAGAAAATTTAGGAACAAATAAAAGTAATAGTCTTTTGGCGAAATATACAAATTGTATACAATCTATAACCACTGAAAATTTCGAAGCAATTGGTCCATTAGTGAATAAGAAAAGACTTTTTCGTGTATGATGAAAAAAAGGACTACAACATAATTACAAAACGATCTATAGGTCCACTTCGTGTCCAATAAAAAAAAAAGATTTCTGGTGACAAGTCCTTAGAATTCGAGGACGAATGGTCTACTGGTTCGCAAAAGAAAAAATTTCACATGACTCGCCACAACAACTTTGCAAAACGGTCACAGGTTTACTTAGTCCTAAAAATTATAAATTACACCAACAAGGTCAATACTATATGGCCCGAGTTTGCTGTCAATTGATATCACGATGCTTCCTAGAAATGAACAACGACAAAAAGCACAAACACTTAAACTCTCTTCATTCAAAAACAACAAATTTTATCGCGCAAGAAACAACCCCTCAACTCAATTTTAAGCATAAAATATTTTCGAAGAAAATTTTGTCATAACAAATTGAACCAGTGATAAACTCGTGGACAAGAATGTTGACTTAGTTGGAATCTTCTTCAGGAAAGTTAATAGCTGGCCCGAACGCTGAACTAGGAGAAACGCCAGGTAACGTTCAACATTGACCAACGATAAAAAATGTTTTCGAGGTAAATTTTGTCATGAAAATTTGAACCACGATAAACTAACTCTTAAAATTAATACAAGTATGTTGGTTTCGCCGTAGTTAGGAATCTTCTTCGGGAAAGTAAAAAGCTTGACCGAACGTTGACAAAGAGAAACGTTAGGTAACGTTCGGTAATGGCGGGTTCAAAATTAACTAACGGTAAAAACAATATAGCGATCGGAGACCGCCGCCTTATCGATCTAGCGGCGTGTAACAAAAATACTCAAACGCTCTACATCGCAGGCAAGGCATTGTTACGCACAGAATCGTTTGCATTGACAAAAATTAGGAGATCCCGCAAAACAGAAACTGTGGTTTCGATTCCTTCGCTCTGAATCAATAGCGACACCGCGTGTCCCATCACTAATTGCTCAATAACTCGCTAATTATACGACATAATTCTTCCAAAATCAATAGGCTTCTGGTCCGAGATATGATGAATGCACATATCTATCTACACACATATCTATCAACATACTTACCGATCAATATCGATAAGTCAAAAATACGACCACGAGACGTAAGTTATGATAAATGGGGAACATTCATGCTCGATTAAGTGTTTAAACGCGTTAAATCATGCAATTTGGAATATTGAAGTGAAAAGCAAGTCAGGCGTTATATGATGTCATGTATACTGTTTGATTAGTCCATGATAAGGACACAATGCCTCCCTCAGCCATTCTTGGAATACATTTACCAAATGTCAGCAATAGTCCCCAAAAACAAGCGCGGTTGACGCTGAGAAAATACTGATACCAATCCCAGTTTCTCACAAAAAGAAATGTCGGGTTACGTTCAGTAATTATTCGTACAAAATTGACGGACTACAACGGACGGACTACATTGACATAACATTCAAGACTTATTCAAATGAGTATCATTGCTTGATTAAAAGGTTTTAAGCGCTAAATAGTTTCGTTCTTTGGAACCGCTATTAAAAATCAAGACAAATTGCGTCATTTGAACAAACATGCATAGTATTCCACTAAAACGTACATGACTGCCTTTTGAGTTGGAAATTCATAGTTTCAAACTTTAAGTTTCACCCCAAAAAATTAAAATTGCTCATTTTCAAATCAAAGCAAAATACATTAAGTTCTCAGGTGAGACACAAGCACCTAAAGTCGCAAAGCATTGTCCCAAGATTTCCTAAAACAACAAAACTCATAAAACATCACCAGGACAATTCGTGACGTGATGAGCATAGTACATAAGTTCTGAAATCCCTCTTTAAACATGAAAGACCCCGATCCTTGAGCAAAACAAACAACATTCTCACAGATGGTAGGTAAGCATATGCCGACAATATAAACTATGTGATACCACAATCGGCGAGTGATAAAGGCGAGAACTAAATGAAAGATTGAATGTGGGTAATTGGTCCGTTTCGAATTAGAGTCAAATGTAGAACTCCTATTAGGGCAAAATACTCAATGCGTATGGATCGAATATAGAATTTATATCGAGGCCTAATTATCAATGTAAACGTGTACGAATCGCGCGTAACACTGGCTAAGGATCTATTGTAGATTGAATAAAAAGAGTAGTTTATATACAAAGTGAGAGAAGAAGAAATAAACTTAGTCATTAGGAAACTATTTGCTAATGCATCTACTTGCTATTAAGTTACAAAACGGATCTTTTAATTCAATTTGAGAAATTTCGATATTACTAAACTAAAGTATATTTGAATTTGAACACCCAAGAAAATGCATCGTATAAATCGGAAATACTTTTCACGGATGCTATGGATTCATTTACTGATACTTTGTCTAAATAATTCAACACAGCAGGAAGTTAGATCTAGATATGGAAGGTGGGTATTAACAGAGTTGGGCAGAGGCCCCTTAATTCCGAGTGGCGAGTAAATTCGAGTTCCAGGGCATCCCAGTCTAAAGACGATCCAATCACTGAGTTAAGTCTCGCTAGACGCTAGTTGATTGCGGGTCCGAGTCACTCCATTCAGATAAATGACTCGATACTTCATATCACGGGTTATGGAATTTCTATAATGTGTTTTTACAATATGGTACTAGGCATCATTACGCATGAATTCGCGGAATCGAAACTCAAAAATGTGTGAGAAGACCCAGCCATGTTAATGGTATTTTCATCCTCCTTGAACAAAATCGCCGAATAAATATGCACGTAGAGTGCAATTAATAAGTGAGTGCAAATTTTTCTAGCCCAGCAACATGAACAATAACTGCATATGTCTTTCACTCCAAGCCCGGCTTAGTGCAAGCATTCACTGTTACATAAATGGCTACTATTTTTAGTAAAAATCCGAATCTTTCTCGTTTATAATTTTCTACTTAAATTTTCTGCACCTAGAGAAAACGATATTTTTAACCTACGAGGTTTTAACGATTTATCACTTGGCTATCGCGCCCACGAGAAACGATACACATCATGATCAATAACTTGGTCCCTAAAAGTGAATTTATAGTAAAACATTTATTTTAGATCTGTTCATTGGAGAAGACCGATGTTTCCGATGCTTGTTGCAAGAATGAACCGCGGAAACGGTGAGTGAATGGGAAAGACTGCACTGTGTAGAGCTAAGATCTGAAACCCGAGCCCGAAACGAAATTTGGGCCGGGCCGTGCCTGAAATGTTAATCATTACGTTCGGGTCAGGTCGGGCTTCTCTATAGCTGATTTTTTTTTCTGAATAAATATATGTTTATAAAACATATATACTAAAACTATGTGTAGAATTTAAAGAACTCCTAAATAAAATATGAAATTTCGGGTTTGCTCCGGGCTCAGGCTTGCAAATGCAGTTAATTAGTGGGGTTCGGGTCGAGTTTAATACCCACAGGCCCGGGTCGGGCTGGAATTTTTGGGTTCTAGCACTGTGTCAAATGAATAAGATTGCGAAGAGGCTCTGGCGAACGGAGCAGTTAAGCGTATTTGCTAGCCCAGGAGTCTAACTTTAAACTTGTCGGAGTCGGAATTTTACTCATCTGTGGCCATCGCGAGTTGAGTTAAGTAATATAACGGGGAATCGGATTCTACAGCCCTGGTCACAATTACCGGTCTGTGGTCGCAAGTAAAAACAACTAAAAATATCATTTGTAAATCTTAGGTCAACATGTATGTTCTCGTGGTTGTTCCGCATGCGATATCATGAATGGATGCTTCAGATGTCGATCAAGGATGTTCCTACATTTCTACCGGAGCGGTATCCGGCACGTCGGAGTCTGTATCCATGATTGTCCGTCCGGATACTACGGAAAGAGAGGAAGAAGAATGAATATATGCAAGAGTAAGTTTCACTGTTTTTGTTTTGAAGTGTGTTTACATACTGTTACCCCGAACTATGCTTTGGAAAAGCAATTACCCAGGGAAAAAGACCTACAGAAAATAGACATGGGAAACTTTGAAAATTGTTACAATCTTGGTTAGATAGTTGAAGTAAGATATAAACCCGAGATATCAAAATATTGATACCTACATTTATATTTATCCGAGTTTTGACAAGTGGTAAGTAATATTTTGCACGCATAATTGAAATTAAGTTGTTATATGTTTTGCAATCTGTACCACCTTTGCGAATATGCATAAACTTTACTAAACATGAAATTGACGTTCCGCGGCCTTGAACTTAATTAAAAGTGGCTTATGCGATGGATTTATTGGGTATATTACAATAAGTGAAAATTATACCTCGTAAGAGAAAAACTGTTTATCTTGTATAAAAAAATGATGTCAAACTTCATCAATCAACTAAAGAAAGCGACGAAAATATCTTTCAGAGTGCGAAGTGCCCAACTGCAAGACTTGTTTTACGAGCAATTACTGTACAGCTTGCCAGAACAAGTTTTATCTACATTCAGCGAAATGTGAAAGAGAATGCCCTAGTTATCTGATTGCCAACAAATGGACGGGATCCTGCGATGAAGAAAGTAAGAACTAGCAATTATACATAATTATACAGGGTCACCACCCAACCTCCACCAAAAATTGAAAAATACAAAAAAAGAAGGTCACATGGATCATATTTAAAAAGAATACTATGGTGCGATCTTTTGGGTATTAACGTATACAAACAGAAGCTCAAGTGTTATAAGAAACTTATGGAGTCGATTTTTTAGTTTCCAGATTTTTGACAACAAACTTAAAACAAATCCTGGGACATTTGTCAACATTAGTAATTAGGAAGTCATGTTATTAGGATCTATTTGGAACTATTCAGAGCACTAGTCTTCACATAAAATATTGCAATTGGTTGCCAGTACAGATCGTAAAGCTGACCTAAAAATCAAACCCGATCTCTATATAATAGCGCAATTGCCTTCTACGGAGGAGGCCATTCATGAAAAACGAATGTAATCATTTTTATATTGATGTATATCAGTGGTCGGCAAACTCGGCCCCGCGGGCCGGATCTGAAGCAATATAATCCGGCCCGCGACGCTTCACTGAATAAGATTAACCAAACAGCTGTATTGACGAATATATTCTTCACGCGAGAGAATTTGTTTCGAGACACTAAATTATATTATAACCTAACAAGTATATAACTCACAATAACTCGTTTAATGAGCCTATAATTAATTATAATTAGACAAATGGCAACAGAACGTAAAAAAGTTGATGTTGAGTGCAAATGGTTTAACGACGCAGAAAATATTTAAATGATCATTCTTTGCGCACTGCTTGAAATTTAACTGAAATCTGTGCGAAAAAATGTTCATTCATTGACCATTCCTTCGGTTTTTACCTTTTTTTAAATATGTGCGGCCCGCCAATGACTTGCAACCTTTAATTTTGGCCGGCGAGCAACGAAAGTATGCCGACCCCTGATTATATGCTTGTAATACTTTTTTCAGTGAATTGCGTGGTGGGACCATGGTCTTCCTGGGGAAAATGTTCGCGGAGATCAAAGTCACGTTCATGCAAGTATGGAAGGAAGAGAAGAACGCGGAAAATATTGCAGGAACCAACAGAAGAAGGAAATAAATGTCCAAAACTCAAGGAAGGGAAACGATGTAGAACTCCGGCTAACAAATGCCCATGTAAGTTTATAAACCCTCGTTTTTTACAAAAAAACTAAGCCGGGGGTAGTTAACAAAATAACATAATAATAATATATAAAAACGAGCGCGCTCCAGAAGTATATGTACCAATATGGAGGTAACTAATTTTGTTCGCCTACTTTACATCAAATTGTGTAATGGGGATGAAACCTATGGGCATGGGGATATTCACTTTGGCTAACACAGACAGGCCCCGAACTCGTAATAAAACTAAAATAAGGAAAATTGAAATAAAATTATGGCCTAACCCTAACCTGGTACACACACTACGGGAGCATCGAAACAAGAGGGTTGCTACGTTTCTCAGTGCTTTAGGGCGAACAGAGAAAAGATGAACAAAACTGATTTATGCGGGGTTTTTAACCGTGGTCACTGGCTACCGGAGTAAGCAGAAATATCTAATTCTCAGACAACTCGAGTTTACTCAAAAACATCTAGTACCAACCCTATTATATATGGCTTTCAAATTTTGGCGCTCCAGTGGTCTGTCATTTTCTAACGAGTTATCGTGACCCTGGTTCGGGTAAATTCTCGTATAAAAAAATGTTTAACTCCTGACGAAAATCATTATAGCGTATAAAATAATTGACTGAATTTGTTCACTCTTCTAATGCTAAAACTATCCGACGTAACTTCCATATTTAAATCATATTGTTTCAGTAATAAACAACTGGATTCTGACACAAATGAAAAGGATTCAACGAAAGAAAACAAAGAATAGCGGAATTAACAGAAAACGAAGGAAGCAAATAAATTTTCCCATTACAACAAATGAAGCAAAAATTATCCGAGATTGAACAAACATTGAAAATCAAAACTAAAGTAATTTGAAAGTACATTGAAACTACTTTATAACTAATTACATAGATTGAAATATATCCGATATATATAACATCTCATGTCTATATTTATTCGCTATAATATTATTTTTACTGGAGAAAAAGTCGTGTTATTGCATACGTACGGACCCGCGTATATCAGAATGTCATCAAATTATGCCCAGGCCCATCCCCAATCGGTATTATGACGTCAAATTTTCGTGGTATGTCGTCTATTTTATAATATTATTTTCTAACCGCTCATGTCATGAACAAATATTACGCTTTAAAAACCTATTCAATATTTAAACCATGTATGTGCAACATTTTTTGTTGGTGGGCCTTATAATAAATTTGATGAAGAAGACCAAAGAAGGGAATGCGGTAATCGCCTGGCCTTACAGTAATAAATGCACCGGGAAAAACGGTAATTTAACGCAACGACAAAAGCAAAAAACCGTTTTTTTTCTATGAGAGCAGAGCGTCGAATTTGAATTTTATGATTGATAGGGAAAAATCTGAGTGCTGACAAGGGCCACACTAAATGTGACTTAGCGGGGCGGGTTGTGGCCCGCGCGCCACCTGTTGCACACCCCTGAATGAAATGAATTGAAAAAAATTGAACAGCATCCGTCTCAAGGAATAACCTTCAAAGTCAAGCCAATTACAAAGCCCTGCTCTCAGGGAAACTACGTATGAAAATAATGTGCTGTGAAGCACGATTTGAACACAACTCATCTAATTCTCAAGGGATTACATTGGTTAGGTCAAGTAAAGGACAAGGCTGAAACCGCAGAGGATCATTTACACAAACTAAAGCTTGAAATTATATAAACTACTGTATGACACTGATTTTTTAAGAAAACTTGAGCATGTTTGGTTCTCTCATTCCCATGAGACAAATTGTCTACATTTGAGCATTGTTACGATCGTGACTCATCGGCAATAACACTATATCGGTTTTGTGTTTGCCAGACTCTAGGCACGCTATGTGAAAATTTTACTATCCTCAGAAAGAGCATCGCGTGTCTGTTTATTTTTGGAAGAGTTTAGGCTTAAAGACTATTTTTAGTGTGAGTGTCGGTTAGAACTTTTTCCTTTATACTAATGTGACGATTTTCTTCTATTTTTTCAAGACAATTTTTTTCTAGTCTCTAACGTTAAAATGGAAATACTGTTAAATAATGCAGAAATTGTTTCCACTTAAGCACGAGTCATAAATGATTACGCCTTGCTATTTTTCGGTGGCACTCCAGTTTTAGTGATGTCTACACCGAGATATGCTTTTATTTACCCTGCCAGGGGGAAATGCCAATTTTAAATATTCTTTTCGGATTAATTACTAATAATGTTATCTATCGCGGTATTAGACTTCGAAATTTGTTAGTATAATAGGCCATTGAAAGTCATATCAGCTGATTTAATTATTCTAAATCCGTTCATTGTGACAAAATTATATGCCATTGTTTCATTGGCGAGATTATTGGTGCTAATGGTACAATTTTATTATATACACCTCATTTTAAGTCTATTACGAGTGCGGGACTGTCTCTGTTAGCCAAGTGAATATACCACCTGTCCATAGACTTCGGTCCCTTTACACAACTTGATGTAAAATTGGCGAACAAAATTAGTTACCTCCATATTGTTATACACACTTCTGGAACGCCAAACTTTACCTACAAGGCACAATTGTTTTTTTATTTTAGCTTCAAAACTTGGAACTTTACTGTGATTGTAAATTGATCGCCAATCGTCCCTATCTATGTCCAACACTGACCACTCCATCGTGAGACCTCTGACCTCCGAACCGCAAAAATGAAGCCGTGTGATTGCACCCTACGATGGTTCACAGGCGAACATTCTTGAACACACGTACCTCGTAACGCGCTTAGATGTACCTTGCTTCCCCGAAAATAATACCTAGCCTGAATTGTAACAATGATTTTTAATATAAGCCCTCCCTTTAAAATAAGGCCCAGTCAATAGGAGGAATTTTTGACCTATTCGATAGGAAGAAATCTCTTTTACACGTTTTAAATGAATTATCTGAAACATGTGAAAGAGGAAAATGCGTTATTTATAAGTAAATGGATATCGGTTTCCATATTTTGTATATTTGAAAATCTCGTAATTCTTTATATTATAATTTTGTTTTTGATAAATGAAAATAAAAGACATCCCTCAAAGCCACTAATGTTATTTTTCGAAAGAAAATTGAAATTAGACCCTATTTTTTGGGGGAATCACGGTATATGGTTAAATTTTAAGGAAAATCATCAAACAATGATTAATTTGACCAGAATCTGAATATATAGGGTGTCCGTAAATTCCTAAAAATTTATAAAATTGCGAAGAGAATTTATTCATACCATATATTGTTTTGGGCCTCACAGATGTATTAAATGAAGTAAAAATACCTAAACAATTACTGATTAAAAAAAAAAAAACCTGGTTATGATAAATTGAGAACTAACTTCAAAACAAAATTGAAAATGTAATATATATTTCTGCGTTGTCCTGTTTGTTATTAATAATGTAAAGCACAAGCATAATAATTTTTAAGTACCGGTATTTAAAATTGCGCGCTACGTGTCGACTAATTCCGTGGTTGGAAATTGATATCTTTGAAGTATTGCATGAACAAGTGTTTGTGAAGTGTTCGTGTTTCATGCGAACACGGCGATTGCGTGCATAGGGAGTGTAATATGCTAATATTTATCAGCAATTTTACTTTCTAAAGTGGAGTGCGAAGTCGCCGGGTACTGCAATTTTACAAGAATTTTCTTGTTTGGGGATTGCTAATCGAAAAGTTTAACATGTAAGGGTGTCCATAAAGTCCCTTTACAATTTCATGTTTGTTATGAAGTCAGTTTTCAATATATCTTAACCAAGCTTGTTTTTTTTTAATCAGTTATTGTTCAAGTATTTTTACTTCATTTAATACATCTGTGAGCGCAAAACAATATATGGTGTATTACGACTTTATGGACACCCTATATTCTTCAACTTGCTTTAGGTATATAAAAATTGACCGTTTTATCACAAAGGAAGAAATGAAATTTCAAAGTTCAAATAAACTCACGTCAAGCTTAAACGTGGTCTATTTGAACTTTGAAATTTCCTTCATTCACTTTATAAAAGCAGCAACTGCAAAATATTCTTCTATTGCAGTGGTTCGCAAACCGCGGGCCACGTAGGGCCCGCGTAACGATTTAACACTTTATGTTTTGACTTTTATGCGTTTTAGATACCGACAATTGTTACGCCATTATCACAGTTTAAGCACGTGTATATTCCTACCAATTCAATTATACAGGTATCTTAAATATACGTACCGGTATCATTATCGGCCCCTCGCGGGCTCTCTCGGCCCGCGAATTTAAATTAACTTCTAGTTTTGGCCCTTAGCCAATCAACTTTGGGAACCACTGTTCTTCTGTACTATAATATATTTAAATGACTTAATTACAATATTGCATATCGTTTCTATGTGTAACAATGTTTCTCTCAATTTGAAAAACTTATACATTGTCAAAACGACTTTTTAGCATTTCTTGGGCTCATAGGATATATTTTTCCCAACCTTGATATTTGAATAGGAAATAAAAAGAGAGGGAATAGGAGAGTCCGGAAATTGTTTAAATATACTCCGTCTACCACTATCGTGTAACAAGGGTGTGTTACTTAGCGGGATTAGCTAAAATTAGAGTTTTTAATTTCACGCAAAAATCACTATTTTTGTGATTCGAGATCGGGAAATGAACCCCGGGTTTGACGGAGAAATTTTATACATGTGAGAGTGTGCGTGTGGGGGTAATGTTACCCCCAAATGACGTCATAGACCAACATTTTTGTCTTGGAGCTCAAATCTAGACATGCCTTGTTCGTGGGATTTACGGTAAATAATCAGGTCAAACAGTCACGATACTAAAAACTGATCTCCGCCATTTTGGTTGCGTTGTGGGCAGTGCCGTAAAGTTAAACGCACACCCACATAGTCTACCTCAAAGAATAATGATAAAAAACAAAAATGAATCACATTAGACACATTAAAAAGATCTATCGCAACTATGCAGAAAGCTATTCTTCAAAAGTAATGGTAGCGTTTCTGATAAGCAGAGATTGGCTACCAATGCGTAATGACGGTTTGATTTTGAAAAAACCTTTTTCATGACATTAACATGGGCTCAGTGTGCAAACGGAACACCCGTTTTGAAATGTAAAGCACTCTCCTCCCATTTGATTTAAACGCAACACATAAAGAATATGTCAGTAATAATCCAACTCACCATAATTTCCCTGGTTTGTTGACCGAATAGTCCACATGATTCACTCCTCTTTATTATCCATCCGTACTGCATTTAGAAAAGCTACGTGGCTTCGCTTTTCTATCCAAACGACCAGAGCCCTCAGAATCTAGCCTAGCCAGTTAGCGATACCACCACGACACAACGCCACGTGCAGTTCAGACAAATACACCAACAAATATTATGACATCACAATACAATATCTGGCAAAAGCTACAGTTGCCAGGTTTTCATACCTCGTAACATTCATTTATTTTATGTTATCCGTGTCGAATAAAGAACGAATAGTATAATGCGCACAATATAGAAGTTATAAAGTCCATTATTTTTTCTATACGAATGCCGATGACTTAATTTATGGCCGTGGTAAATAAGACCTTAAAACCCAATAAAATAAAACACAATGTGTTTATTAGAAGTTCAGCATTCCAGTTTTCTAATTTCAGTATTCAGTAAAATTTACTCATTGTGGGCATGAATGGAAAGATCGGTCACTAATTACGTACCTTTAAAAGTATACGGTGATTGGTATAATTAATCAACTGAATTAACCCTCGTCCAACTTTGAGGCATTTGTTGACATTTGAAATGGACAACAGCCTTTTTCGCCAATAGTCTACGATGGATTACCAGATTGTGAGATTGATATTTTTGACACAAAGGCTATATATTAGTCACTAAACAATTGCAGAGTTCATTTGCATATTCCAAAAAACATTCAGACGAACGACGAAGCGTTAACGTGAGTACATTTTGCATAATAACGTTTAGTATATTTGTAAGGTGTTGGCGCTTCATTTGTAGCGAGATTTAGATAGGCAGCTACGTGAAGTATCGCTTTCCCGAAGTCATAAAGATAATAATTACATCACAATACATGCTAACACCGATTGTGTTTTATTTATCATCAACAATAAGATGCCTGGTGTCAATCATGCGCGGATGTGTTAGTTAGAGTGACGTTAGAATAGGGGGTGGTAAGCCGATAAAACAGCTTATTCATATGGTGACCCACGGCCTCTCGTCCGCTTGCGCTTACCGGTCCATATCGGGTATGGGATTAGATAGCCAGTTATTTGTTTTCAGAAGCATGGACTTGATGGTAGAGGAAGCCGTTGGTTGGAGCTTTGGTTTATTTACAGTACTGTAGTACTGTATAAGAAACGTTATTGGAGCTTGTATTTTTACCTCCGTGGATCACTTTTGTAACCGCGACGCGGGGCACACGGTCAGGCAAAGTGCACAGCGGGTCAGGTGTAAAACAGATGTGCGAGAGTATCGCGTTCACGACACCCTGATAGAGCTAAAGGTGGCCACCCACAGAGTGCGGGGTGGATCAAACGATTAATGGCCCTGAGGTTTTTAATTCTAGTATTTCACGTTCAATAGTATTTTTATGTTCTACTTTATATCCATTCTTGAAAATGGACCAAAATAATCGAATCCTTTGTACAAAGCCACCACCACTAGTTTAAAAATGTGCGATTTGAGAAAAACACCCTCTCCACGCGTTTTTAAATAACAAATTGATATTATTTTTGAATTATATTTGAATGATTATATTTGAATATATTCATATTATAACTGTACTTACTCATTTTTTCAAAAAATGCTAAGTGTATCAAAATAATGTGGCAACAGAGTTGGACTTGACTATGTTTACATCGCAAATCGGAGGTCTTTCGTTAAACGTCCATAACGATGCCGTATTGTACCAATTTTGATGTTTATAAAATAGCCATTTTATACTTATTTTAATGGCTGCTAAACTAGCTTTATTTAAGTGAAAGTGCGGGAACACATCATAAAAAGTCCACGATATGCCTTGGTCAATGAAGGCTCATTTGTCTGTCTAGACCAGACAGTGTTTGACAAACTTTATGTACTGCTGAGTCAAATATACACATTTTCTGTATAAGCTCTGACGCCGCTGCGACTCCAATTTATGTGCTAATTACACATAAGGTACGTTCGGTTAATTACTAAAGACAAACGCCGTACAACAGCGCAGATATTAATAAATTTGTAAGCATATTTTTTTTGTCTTTATGAAGTAAAAGTCAGTCGCTCGAGGGTCACGAAAAAATTTGGTTCGGGCCGCATTTGGCCCGCGGGCCGCAGTTTGCCGACCATCGGAGTCAACTCATCTATAATGAGCATCGGGATGCGATATGAAATTATGACGATTTTTCAGGTTCAAAAACGGAAATTCGTTCATAGGAAACATTTTTACGTGTACCTATATTACGTCACAGTCGACATTGGTACTACAATTTTGCCACTTGAGGTGATAGAGTTTAACAATATTAGAAATATTAAATTGACAACATTCTTCTAAAATAACAAATGTTATTTGATTCAATGTATCCCAAATTGTGCGTTGCGATGCAATTTCGAATATATTACGAAATATCAGTCAATTTCAAATAAAATTACTTCTTATTGGTTTATGTTAAGGATTTGATATAAAAAATATCTCTCAAAGTATATGTATATACAAAAATACAACTGGCCATATCTGACGCGTCACGGTCGTTTACAAAAACAAACTCATTTATTGCAATGAATAAGTATGCTAATGCTAATAAAGCAAGATCGTAGCCAACTCAAAGTTTGGGGGGGGGAGCAAATTTTTTGTTGATTATTGACGTAATACGTCGCTTGTTCGTGCCTTATGCAATGAACAAGGCTAGATCCAAGCAGTCGTCGGCTTTCCAGTAACTCGTTTAAGAATAGAGCAAAATGGAGTTGAAAAGACGTAGGAATTTATTAAAAAAAATGAATTGAAAATTGGGGAGGGGTGGGCATATGGCCCTCAACCGCTCACGGGCCACGCCTATGTAAAAATGTCAAATTTCTTTTCCAATGGGCCGTGAATTGTAATGCATACAATAAATACATCGTAAGTTTGCAAAGTTGGATCTTTTGTACAAAGCATTAGTCTTTCGCGACTCCTCGTCTATTGCGGAACATTGTGTGTCTTTGATTTTTTTTTTATTAATTTATTATTATTGAATGATAATGTTTCATGCATGACGTAATAAAATATCTGAATCTCCACTCGTTGACTTAGAAAAGCCGCAATGCCAGGAATAAGATGGCAATCTTGAATTGGGGATTGGCCCGGCGTCTACAGAGAGAAAAAATATACAGAAATTTTGCCCTGTGGAAAGCATATGTCGGCGTTTTTGATCGAGCAACTATCGTTTGTAAAGACTATTCAAACGTATGAAGATCGTTTCTCAATACACGAAAATTATGTCTTGGCAGGAACAAAGACTCGAAAAGAAAAATACGATACCAAACAGAAAGAAACCGCGCTCAACGGCGCCATGGCTTAGTTGGTTAAAGCGCCTGTCTAGTAAACAGGAGATCCTGGGTTCGAATCCCAGTGGTGCCTTTTTGTATTTTAGCTTCTGCAGTAAATCGAAGCTCACATGTTATAAAATCGTAGACAACTTAAACAACAGGTTTGAGTTCATTCGTTAAAAATATTAGGGTCTAGTTAACTTTAGAACACGAATTGGCCTCGACTTTACCCAAAAAACAAATTGCAGCAACAGCACGCCTACTTTAGCATATGATTATTCTGACCAGTCATGCCTTAATGATTATGATATTCGGAATCGTCCTAACGTTGAACAGAACGGTCATTTAGGGATTTTAGCAGTCTTTTGGGTGATCGAACACGTACCACTTCTTTTAACAAAACCTTTCTATCTAAGGTTTGTACGCTTCGAACCTTACTCGAGGTTTTGTTTGCTCTCCCGATTCTATAATCAGTTTTATTTATTTTGTTTTTATCATTTATTTTAACCTCTATTATGCTGATTATGGAGTCGAAATAAACCTATACCAATTCATAGAGTTTGGCAGTTTGCTTATGTCAAAGATCATCTTTACGGCGCATTCAACTTATTAGGGCGAAAAATGTAAATCCTCATCCTTATTATCTTATGTCATATCCGAGGTAAACTTTCACCGCGATGAGAGGCCATGGCAAAGCCGTCTTATAAAGCTTCCTCTCGTCGGAATAAATAGGAAAAACGTAAATATAGACTTGTGGTTACTACATCTAGCACGATAAACAATTAGGTTATAGTGTTAATTAAGTTCGTGTCAAATTTGAAAATAACAAGAAATGAAAAAGTGGAGATGCCGGGCATCGATCCCGGTACCTCGCGCATGCTAAGCGCGCGCTCTACCATATGAGCTACATCCCCGACGGAAACCCGTAGGTCTGAATCGACGTTCTATCCTTAGCAAACGAGAGATGCCTCATTCTCTCTGTTCAGAATTCGGTAAATAATATAATGAATGCTCTTGCGCTACCGCACGGATTACCCTGACTAATCGATTAATTATAATAAAAAAAACCTACACTTGCTCCGCGGCCATGCTTAAATGTAATTTTGCCCATATATAGGCTACGTTTTTATTTCATGCCATTATACAGTGAGTCGTATTGCATTCGCTATGATACTCAACCAACGCGAAGTTAGTCCTATTTGCCCACACTAAAATCCACACGGGAACAGCTGGTTTGTAGCATATTGCTGGTTACAAATAGTATTCATTAAATTGTCAGGCTATGTTGGTTACTGTTAGCAATGCTTAGTAACTTATCGTTTCAACATACTGAAAATAAACATTTGTCACGGTCTATACAGTGGTGGGATTCAAATTTTTTGTCAGACGGTTCCATCACAAAAATCAAATTTTTCAGCCGGTTCTGTTACGAAAAGTCATGTTTTTTTTAGTAATGCTAACCGGTTCGGTACCTGATCTCATAAAATTTCGTGAGACGGTTCCATAGAACCGGCTGAATCCCATCACTGGGACCCTAATGTCCATGTTTGTATTGTGTTAGTATTTCACTGTATGCTACAAGACCTTTGATTTAGGCGGTTTTAGACTCCGATCACCCATGAGGTGTGAGAGAAAATACTTTTCGCCTTTTCTTCGGCCGCTGGGCTCAAGGTCGGCTGCATTTTGTTGTGTCCTCTGTTTTTGCTGTGTTAAGTTTTAAACTGTGGAGTTGCCGTACAATAAACAACTAACCAACCGAACCGACTTTTTATGGCGCTCCAAAAGTATGTGTCCCATGGAGGTGAATAATTTGTTCGTCTACTTCACATCAAGTTGTGTGAAGGGACGGAAACCGATGGACAGGGTGATATTCACTTGGCTAACACAGACAGTCCCCGAACTCGTAATAGAACTCGCGTAAGGAAAATAGGAATAAAATTATGGCCAAGCCCTAACCGGGTAGTCACACTACTGGAGTGCCCTTTTCATTTGCTGTTAAACCAATTTTCTACATTGGGACTGACACGACTTGTTTTTCTGTCCGTTTTGAGTTGTTTGTTACTTCACACTCAGCGAGATAAGTTGCGGTTTGTGATGTGATAATTGCTAATTATATTTCCCTTTGACAAGCCGCTTGAAATAAGTAACCTTAAGACACGCGTGGGAATTTGTCCTGGTGCCATTGTGATCACATAATTATGGAGTGGTCACGTGTGATTTTAATTCCTAACAAGGGCAATGACTTGTTGGACGCGAAGTAAACTTTGTTCCAAATTCTTCTTTGTTGTTTAAGAAAATTCCGCTTTTCTTCGCAAGTAATATATCAATTGGTTTCAATTTTTCAGTGCCTAAAATGAAGAGAGTCGCTGAAAGTTTTTTTTTTTAACGTTTCTTTTAATTAATATGGGACTCGATATTTCATCTACTAAGCAAAGGGACTACCCCACTCCTCAAGAGTTCAAAATAGTGCCATGATAATGATTTAGGAGTACTCCCGTAGTATGTGTACCAGAGCAAATACCCCTATATATTTCATTGCGTCATAAGATTATTTGGTAGTACAGTATGTGAACCTAACCTCTAACCTGGTACACATACTACTTTACGGTGTCAGCCATATGGGATCACATATTTCGTGAGAGATTATTTTACGTCATGTCATGAGTCATGTCACCCCTTTCCCTAGTTTAATAATTCCAACATTTCCCCGGGTATCGACTCTTTACATAATATAACATATATATTGGTACATACACCTCAGGGGCGCCGATTTAGGTGATGCTAAAATCGGTTACTTATCAGTGAGGGAGTACTTTATTGGACACAAAATGGACCTATAGATCGTTTTGTTATTAATATTACTATGTTGTTGTTAGTAGTTTTTTCATTGTTATGAAAAAAGTTGAAAGTTTTTTGACCCATCGGTACTGTTATAGGCAGTGGTGGATTTCAGCCGGTTCGTACGGGTTCTATAGAACCTCCTCACGGAATTTTATGAGATCAGCGAACCGGTTAGAATTACTGGTTACTGTCAATGTTTTGTTTGTAACAGAACCGGCTGAAAAGTATAACTTTTGTGAAGGAACCTGACAAAAAATTTGAATTCCACCACTGGTTGTGGGTGAGATGAAGTACCGTTTCGTTTTGATCTTCGTGCCCATCTATTTGAGCATGGCTCTCTTATTATTAATATTATTATGATGTTGTTAGTAGCTTTCTTCTTGTTGCTGTAAAAAAATTGCTTTTCATTTTAACTAGTGGATCAATTTAGAAATTATTAGTGGTTAAAGATTGTTGTTTTCGCTAGAATGCTATTACCTTTATTTATTTCAAAAATTTCCTTAGCCTCTATGGGATTCGTTTTTTGTTGCGTGTGTGTTTCATCAAAATAAAAATTGCGCATCTTGTGGCAGCGCCGCGTTCTAAATCATCCGATACATTGGTCAGTCAAAGTCGGGATGACTGAGCTTCAGTAACCGGTGCTGGGAAAGATTAAATACCCGTGTTACTTCGTTTTGGTTTTCGTGTCCTATATTTGATCACTGCTCTCTTATTTTCTTAAATATAGCCCTGATAGGATAAATTTGGCTTATCATCCATGTTCCAACTCTATACCCTCAATTGCTCGATCTAATTACAGTGGAATTCCATTCTATTATTAAATGGATTTGTTTACTTTATCGGCGCGTTATCCGCCGGTCTGATTGAATACCTTTTAATTATGTGATCACAAAGACCTATTATTACACACGTTCGACGTAACAATTAACTAATAATTTTATGGTTTAAAACGCCTTTGATTTGTCTGTCGGTCGGTTAATTTTAAAACAGGATTTCAGATATATCCTAGGGATAAATAGACGACAAGACGGCTAAATCGTAATTTGCCTTTTTATCAAATTTTTATTCGATTGTGACATGATATTGAATTTATAAGTATTAAAATTTCCGATTTCAAAAATATGGATAAGCTACAAAATTTTAATTAAAATGGAGTATATTTGATAATAGCTTGAATTTAAAAACACGTTTATAACATCAAAGCTACAATAAAACGATAACAGAAAACGTGGCGTCATAAATAATATGAAGGTCATGAACCCTTGGGTACGCTGATGTTTGGAATACATATGCAATTAATTGTGCGTTAAAGTAAAATCCACGCGGCCAATTTGTCATCAATATTGCTTTCGAAATGGTCTTAGATTGTTTCTAAATTATCTTTATGTTGTGATAATGCAACTGACCCTTAGCAATAGTGATGTAAGACAATAGCATAATTGTTCATGCCCCACCCTCAGTAGTTGAGTGATTTTCATGCGGCAAAGTTTTAAATATGATACTACGACCTTGGTTTGACCTTCATAAGGGGGGTCGTGTCGGCAATGTCAGTTGTGGCTTCTAAATTACTAGTGTTCTCCAATTACAACATCACTAAGCCATGCCTGTTTTGCTAATACCAAGATGGCGGACACCGGAACGTAGTGTGTGTACCAGGTTAGGGTCAGGCCATAATTTTATTCCACTTTTTCTTATTTTGGTTCTATTACGAGTTCTGGGACTAGCCAAGTGAATCCCGTAGTATTTGTACCTAAAATTATGGCCTGGCTCTAACCTGGTACACACACCACGTTCCGGTCTCCGCCATCTTGGTTCACATAATTGGCGAGCACCCCTATTTGATTTGATGTTCTGGAGTAAAAATTGTGACTTAACTTTTAGAATTTCTTACGGTGATTTAGACTCTAGAGTCCAGACAAATAATAATGTTCATAACGTGTTTTTTTTTTATAAACGAGATATATTTCACTCCATATTAATATTGTGGTGCAGACAATGAAGACAAAGATTATCATTTATTGAAATGGCATATACTTGGTTTGCCTTAGGTTGACACTTAATTTGCATATAATTTGGAAAACTGTTAAATTGAACGCCAGATAGTATATTAGGATTAGAACAAAAAGTTGTCATCATAATAAAATACAAAACGAGAATATCGGTCGGAGACCAAAGACTTATCGATCTTAGATCGGTAATTAGTTAATAACTCGCTAATTATACGACATAATTAACCCAAAATCTATAGGCTACTGGTCCGAGGTAAGATGCATGCACATGCAAAATTTGGAGCAGATTCAACCACGCGTTCGTGAGATATCGCGTTCATCTAACAGACACACACACAGACAGACAGACACACAGACAGACATACATACAAATACCTATCAATATACTTACCGATCTTAAGATCGATAAGTAATAAACAATTGAAATGTGACAGCATAGTTGCATAGTGTGACGTAACAACGACATTTGGAGGTGCATAGGCTAAGGCAGTGTTTCCCAACCCATGGGTCGTGAGTTATTTTGCCACCCGCGATTTCAAAAACTGGCTGATAGCAATCAAGTGCAGCTTTCTCACCTTGTTGTGATTTATGTAAAAATACATTTAATATGATTGTTTAACATTGAATATTTTTTAATTTTTTAGCCACAAAGGCACATGCATGGCGTTCAGTATTTGAGCATATATTTGGGTCGCGTTAACGATTTTTTTTTGTTTTAAATTTGGGTCGTTTGAAAAAAAGGTTGGAAATCACTGGGCTAAAGCATTGGCCTCATCTTGAATACGATAGGCTATGAAGTCCGCAACTGCATGTCGAATTTCAACTCTGACGTAGATTGTGGGCATATCGCGTAAGGGAAAGTGAAAGGGAGAAGTTTCCAAATATAAACAAGAAAGTAATACTTAATATTATAAACTGTTTTATCGAAATTGATCGGGCTAGAGCACACGTGATGCAAAATTTTTCAAAATCAGAAATATTCAATGCAAAATAACTGTTCCAGGAGTCTCCCCAAAATAATAAATGAATTGAAAAATGACACGATCTATTCGTTTATTATAGAAAATACTGCCTAATTTTGTAACTGTTGAAAAAAGCAACAATGGCATTTATAAAATTTGACAACAGTAGATACATCTGAGTCATTGAATAAAGTAATTTTAATTTACTCAGGAACATTAATCGTTACTAAACAACCTTTTTTTTAATTACCGCCACGTTGCCACATCTTGACGCTACCGTTGTCAAATTTTATTAATGCCGTTATTGCTACTTTGGACGGCTACAAAATTAGCCAAGTCAGTATTTTAATGAGTAAACGAATAGCTCACGGAGCCCCTATGTTTCTCTCACGGAGCCTTGGGGTCTGTATGAAGCGATTCGAGAATCTATGTGTTTAGCCATTGAACCTAGTTGGGTTTGCGTCGCAGGGTTATAGATTCTTGTTCTTTCAGAAACAGTAGTTTCTTATTTAACAGCGGCTGCTTCTACAATGCCTTGTTCCGGATGAAGGTACAGAAACGTTTCATAAAACTAAAACATTCTGATTCATATAGGAATACGTGAGGCATTTAGCCCATGCTCTTTTAAGTCGCATTACAAGAGTAATCGGTACTCCCGTAGTGTGTGTACCAGGTTAGGGTTCGGCCATAATTTGATTCCGACTTTACTAATTTCAGTTCAATTACAAGTTCGGGTACTGTCTGTGTTAGCCAAGTGAATATATCCCCCTGCCCATAGAATTCAGTTCCTTTACACTCTTTGATGTAAAGTAGCCAAACAAAATTAGTCACCTCCATATTGGTACACACACTTCTGGAGCGCCAAGTAACTAGTTTTAATGGGCGCTTGTGCACTTGCCCTTAGTTAACCCCTAATAAATCAAAAAGTCACTGAGGTCTCGACTTGTGCCAGCACTTCAATTATCTTCTTTAACGATCTTGACCTCCTTGGCGTAATTCGAATACGTTAAATTACGCGATAAATTAAACCTGTGATAGGATAGCCCAGTGTCAACTTCTAACACGGTCCGGAATTTAGAATATTTTACCGCTGATCATCAGTTATACACGGTTCGCATTTAAACGGAGTAAATTAAGGAATCCCCAAGTTTGATTGGGTATGGATTAGGAAATGAACTCTTTGCCGAGGTGAGGGATTGACGTAAGCGCCAAACACTAATCCGTAAGATCATTCGAATCGGGCAGGGGGAAATTGATATTACTTCAAAGCAGCAATTTCATCTATTTCTAGAAAGTATTAGAATTCTTCTCAAGCCCTATGCAGTAATAGAATTCAAGCCTTTGCCGGATAAATGCTCTTTTGCCGGTACTCCAGAAGTATGTGCACCAAGATGGCGGACACCGGAACGTAGTATGTGTACCAGGTTAGGATTAGGCCTTAATTTCAGGTACAATTACTACGGGAGTCACTTGGATAGTCCCCGAACTCGTAATAGAACTAAAATAAGATAAGTGTGAATAAAGTTATGGCTAAACTCTAACCTGGTACACATACTACGTTCCGGTTTCAACCATCTTGGTTCACATACTTCGGAGTACATTTTGCCTATATGACAGAGACGATTGCGATTAGGACCATAATATCGTCATTGCCATTTTTATCATAATGTTACATTGCATCCAGTCCCTACAGATCACGCTATTCGAGTGACCAAATTTACGACCCTATTCCTTATGGTGATAGGGGCAATCCATCTCTATATAATAATCATTCAATGGCGATTTAGACCATATATCCATTCCCGATTTCTAACCTGCTGTCCATCTAGCAGCCCAATAGCCCTCCACAGAGGAAGCCAAACAAATTGCGATGGGGACCATATATACATCTCTATTCCTAACCTGCTGTCTATATGGCAGCCAAATAGCCTTCCGCTATTCCGCGGTGAAACCAATGATCTTCGACCCGCGATGCCATCCATGATTATGTCTATCGCACAAACTACTAGCCCTTGCGCGCCCGGTATGAATTTTGTACTATACGGTGTATTTCTGTCTACAAAAATCTTCTGAGTAATTATAACAATTTTTGTTTTCGACTGATTTATTTTTGTTGTGCTAGTCGTTCGTCCAAATGCATTCATAAGTGCAACAAAAAAGAAAAAGTAGCAAAATTGAAAAATAAAAACAAGAAAGAAGAAAGCGTAATAATAATAATAATATTAATTAGAAAAAAAAATTAAAAATAATATCGTTATTTGACCCAAAAAATGTTCGAGTACCGAGTTTGACGGACGCTGTCACCTGTTTTTCTCTCGGATTGTGGCGTCATTATCACATCGTCGTAATCTCTTTGTTGCGTCATAATTATGACGCTTACTGTCATCATCGCAGTCACGTGCTTTGAGACTTTTTGTCATCTTCCAACTTTGTTCGCGTATCGTTCGTGTTTATTTCCCGTCTTCCCTTCCTTCCCTTGTTCTTTCTGTTTTTCCTGTTCTTCTTTTTGTTTAATTTCCGCAGTTGACGTTGATACCACTTGTTGATTACTGAAAATAGGAAAAAGCTGAATTATAGAACACAGCAGAGAAATTCTGGGAAAGGAATTTCGGTCCGTATTTCGCTGTAGTATAACTAATAATATTCGTTATTATTACGACGATAATGCTTATGCACACATGAACTACTTAAACTGTATGAAAGCGTGAGTGCAACTCTCGCATAATACTAGCTGAGAACAGAACAATCGAGATAGCTATCATTTAAATTAAGGGAGGAATAAAACGTCCAAAAATGAGCTGAGGTAGGAATTTAACGAGTTGGGCACCACCGTTCTATGTGAAGATAGAAAAACGCATAATAGTAACAAAAAACAAAATAAGCGGTATTTAATCTATAACGACAACACTTACATGGACATTTGTTTGGTGGCGTTCGGCATCGTTTCGATTCTTTTACCTTTGGACATTGCTTTCCGTTTTCAGTTGGTTCCAGCAAAACAGGCCTTGTTCTTTTCTTTCTTCCGTATTTACAAGAATGCGAAACCGATCTGCGTGCACATTTACTCCATGACGACCAGGGACCAACTTCACAATCGACTGAAATTGTAAATGGTGAGTGGTTAAACATTCAAAGCTGTTTCATTTATTACGATGTTTGGTTGTGTAGTAGCTGAAGTTGTTTAGCCTATCATGAATAAGCTTTTTGCTCTAAAACGGGAACTTTACTTCGCCAAAATAAACGTTAGGTAATCGTGGTATTTTTTGAGCGCAAATTAAAAATGACAGTCTTGGAGAAACTTCACTGCAAGTGATAAAAACTCATTCGCAGGAATACTTCAACGTTTCTAAAAATAGCGACTCCTTACGTATCGGTGGAAACGGCGAGCGGCAAACAGAAGAGACCAAAATAACAGTTGGGAGCTAGCTCAACAAAAAACAATAGAATGACAAACAGAACGGGGATTTCCCTGACGTCACAATATGCTATATACAAAAATAAGTGCATTGAAATCCACTAGCTACAAAAAAAATATTAATACTGAAAAACTACTGATGGTCACAACAAATAATTCAGTTCTCACCTTTCTCTTCGCATTTCTTTGTAGCCGAATTGGGCGCCATATTGTCTGGGCATGTTTTCAAGCATTTAGCATCGTGAAGGAAATACCCATCTTTGCAAGTCGTACAGTAATTGCTTGTAAAACAGGATGCGCAGTTTAAAACTTGACATTCTGAAAAATATTCAAGTATTTAGAAATCGTTTGAATTAGTTGTTAAATGTCTTCTCCACTGCAATGTCGCGTTATTAAATAGGGCATTGTAATTTGAATGACATGTACTATGGAACTCAGGGGCGGGGGTTGAGGGTCCCCTTTTTGAAATTTAAGAAAAAAACTTTTTTCTGTATCGCACATCGCATTTTTTGTAGCCTGAAACGTGCTTCAGACCATCAAGACTCTTGCAAACCGCCAGCTCTCACTTGGAAATTAGAAACTTCAACACGTATTTATTAGCACACAATGCACGAACATACATCTATGTCATTTCAGTACTTCTTTGCATTTCGGTTACTTGCAACTTCGCCCAACCGTAAGCTCTATTAGTTCTAAGTGAGTGCGCTTCCTTTCATTTTGAAATTTCGCCATACAGAAAGGACTAAAACCTTAATCAAAAGTATGCTTACTTTTACACATATTCGTTTCCTTCCCCCGGGAGCCATAATATCCGTCTGGGCAGTCGTGAAGGCAAATTCCTCTCTGTCGATGCCGTATCTGACCGAGATATAAAAATGTTCGAGACCGGCATTGAGTGCAGCCGTTGACCGGATCGCAAGCCACGCATCTCGACGGACAGGCGTTCATGTGCCGTTCTAAAAAGAATAATAAAAATCGTTAAAAAAAGTTATCAATTTTAGGCTCAAATAGTTTATAAGCATTTTTCTAGATACTATCTCTTATTAAAACAAAATAGAACAATTCCATTTTTTACGGTGTGTTATGTGCGTGTGTAGTTTCATTTACCTCGAGCAAAGCTGTGTTGTTTAAAATTCTTAGTGTGTTACCACACTTATGTCTTATCGATTTTGAGTAACATGATAACCATTGAAACTGCTGTAACATACAGGTTTGAATCTCAAATGAGATAATTATAGGCGAGAGGATTGCTGAACTCGCTTTCGTATGGTGGTTCACGTAACCACTGTTCGGTTAAAGTGTTTTCCACCATACAGATTCATGCGTTTTCAACGGATAACTAGTTAACTATGCCCGACATGGACTGGTAACTAAATAAGAGGACGTGTCCTCAATTGCTATTGCCTACCCCTCCCTGCCCTAATGTGTAAAGGATAATTCAATGCATTAGTTTATGATTTACACCACGGTTTATAATTTCTCGTGCTATTGATTTTTGGTTGCTCCAGAAGTATGTGTACCAATATGGAGGTAACTAATTTATTCCGTCCATTTTTACATCAAGTTGTGTAGTGGGACAGAAACCTATAGGCAGGGGGTTATTTACTTGGCTAAGGACAAACAGTCCCCGAACTCGCAATAGAACTAAAATAAGAAATATCGGAATAAAATTATGCCCTAACCCCAACCTGGTACACACACTATAGGAGTACCACCTGTAGGTAATGCATCCTTAACGAATGTTAACAAGGCTTTGGTTGTTTCATCGCCATCATTTCCCACAGTCATCAAAGACATATATAAGTTTTGATTGACGCTTTGAAATATAGGCCTATCTAATTTCAATGTTGAATTATTATCAAAGATACACTTGGCCAAGCTTAAACAAGAAAATGTTTTCTGTTTCATCATCGGACCATGTTTGTTCGTTCATAGATGAATGACCTTTTCTGATATTAGTTGCTTGATATTTGACACCTGGTATCACGTTCATGGTTCATTACTTCCGGGACGTAATAATACTTTTGTACTCGTGTCATTATTACATAAGAAACATAATACCGAACAAATTATGACAACATAATGCGGCAATTGTTAGAAGATAATATCTCCGTAAATATTATAGGAATGAGTCTTAACAGTGATTTTTACAGGAACACAAAATTAATTGATTTTTTTACTTCATGTAAATGTTTATATTAATGCTTTCATTATCAACTATTTTGCTAGTGTTGTAATGCAGCAGGAAAACCTTTTTGGGGAAGACTGCCCCTCGCTTACGAAGCCTCATATTTTTAGAAGAGGTTTGGAGCCACACAGGTCTTAAAGATTTGTTATCCCATTGTTATCAGTCCAGATTAGATATGGAAATATTTCACCGATTTATTATACCTCCTTTGACCTAGAAAGTTTTATAGTGACGGGTATCATAACGGACCAGTGTTTACGTGAGCTAACTACCCAGGGACGGCCACGATTCCAGTGATTTTCACACAAATTCCGCCGCTGGAGATTTAAACCTTAAAAAAGCGAGGGGGAATCAGTGCTGCGGCTTCAAGCGGTCGAACGTTTAGCACAATGGTCCAATCGACGTGTCAAAAAGACATAACCATAAGTAGAAAACGCAGATTATACATTTAATGGTTGGTTTTTATCTTATATTCATTTGTAGTATTTGGTACTTTTTTACCAATCGCGATCGCACTTCTTTTTTCAAATTTTCCAAAATGTCTGTTTCGTACACTCATAAATAAATCATGAGTCTGGCTCTCATCAAAATTAAATCAAAGTAATTTCACCGCTGTTTCTTGTTAAATAATTTTTCTTTGTAGTTTTCTCTGTATTACAACACATCAATCTTTGTGAAGTTGATGGTACTTTATAATTATACAGTACGAAAGTACTGTCTCGAGATACACCCGGGGTGTGAGCAAATCTGTCGCCGAACTTGTCATTTTGGTTTTTCCGAAGTATGTGAACCAAGATGGCGTACATCGGAACGTAGCATATAGACCAGTTTAGGGTTAGGTCATACATAATTTTATTCCAATTTTTCTTATTTTAGCTTTATTACGAGTTCGGGGACTAGCCAGGTGACTCCCGTTTGTAATTGGAATAAAATTATTGCCTAACCCTAACCTGGTACACATACTACGTTCCGGTGTCCGCCATCTTGGTTCACATAATTCGAGAGTACCGATTTTTTTTGGTTTCCAGAACCCGGTTTATTTTCTACAACTCATTGTGCGTGGCGATACCAGAAAAAGTGTGAAATACGTCTAAAATTTGTTGAATCTAACTTAGAGCGTGGTTGTAGTAATCAGATCATGTTTTTCGCGTTTAAAAATGTAAAATATATTTTTACAGTCAAATATGAGCCTCTAATCTCCCGCCACTGATGCAAAAATGTAATATGTGAGGAAAACACTCCCGCTACGCTTTTTGGATTGAAGTTTGCGCTCACCACGATAACATTGACGGGTTCTTTTTACAAAGATTCTATGCTCCTAATAGGGAAAACATCATCAGTAGCAAAATAATTTAATATCTTCAGCACTCACACACACCCATGTCAAGTATCTTGAGCTAGAGTGCAAACAACGTACGTGCTGAATTGCAGAGAGTAGTAAATAATTTATACGGAAAACAGATAGTAACGGCGCTTCAGTTCATGTCAAAATTTCATCCAAAAAAAGAGATAAATAGGTATACTTTGTAACTTCTGGATGGTTCGAACAAGGACGAAACCACTCAACAGAATCCGACGATAAAATTAGGCGAACGTAGACGAAACTGTATCTAAAATATAACAGACGTAAACCAAATGAAATGAAACTTGGCCGACGCCAAGATGTTGCGGACGTTAACGAAACGACGTAAAACTATCTGACGCCACTAATACTAACGTATAGTATTGTGGACGTACACGAAATGAACTTCATCTTCACGACATAAATCTTCCAGACGCCAAGATGTTGCGGACGTAGACGAAAAGGTATAAACTATCCGACGCCCAAATATCGCGGACGCAGACGAAACGCTACATCTGGAAAACCGCAGCCGAGTATATTAACCCGAACAAATACATACACAGCTTGGCCAGGGTATCAATGGCGGGGAACTTTCCCGTTCCCAATTGTGAATCATAATGGATTTCTAATTGTCTGAGGATTAGTTAAAAATAGTCGTTCAGAACAATGAATCTTAGATAATTTAAACCCCTTGTTGGAGTCGTATTGTAACCGCAGCAGCCGTGTGGTCGCACTCTTACTTTCTCGAAACAAAAACCTGTCTGTTGATTGCCCCTAACCGAATGTAGAAGCTTTGTTTATACAATAGAACCATGAGTTAGAGTAGGAATTCTCATACTTTTGGTGTTACTGAGCCCTAGAAGAGGTTGACTGTTATTTACGGAGCCCCACAATAATTCTATTAAAATGGAAACAAAAAACACATTGCTATTTATCAAATAATATCCCTGAGTAAACAAAAATTATTTCATTCAATGACTCGGATGTATTTTCTGCTTCGTATTTAAAAAAATATTCGGTATTTTAATAAGTAATAAGTACTTAAAGAATAGCTAGCGGGGCCGTAGGTAGCTCACGGAGCATGGCACGGAGCACTTTGCGAACCTATATTTGTGAGCTGTTAAAATGGTTTTTATTTGTATTTTGTAGTGTCTGTCTGAATATTGGCACCCCATAACTCGTAAGATTTATTTTACATATATCGATATATATGTACCAACCATATTTAACGCTACACATTTCGAAGGAAAACAAGGCCAAATTATTGAATAGTTTATTTTAAATAATGTCATCACAAAATAGGTCATGAAATTCGTGTTTTATATCTTAGTACGTTGGGGTTATTAACAGTCTGTCCATAAAATATTTAAAGAATAAGTACATTTAAAAAATAAAAAAAGAAGATACAATTAGGACAATATAATACCTAAAATATCAGAAAAGTGTCCTAAATTGTGACTTACTCATATCGACATATCCAATAAATTGGTTCTTGCAATTATGTTCAATATAACAGCTACTTTTGGTCATATTGAATATTATAAATAGAATCAAATATTCATATCTCGATTATTTACCCCACAAAGTGTGCTAGACCGCTTTCCCGACCAGACAGGCTTAAGATCTGACCGCGGTATATACCGCAGACACTCAAGCGATGACTGATGTAAGTATATGGCATAGATAAGTCCCGATTGATGCGAAATATATTGAGAAAGTATGGATATGAATAGACTGCAAAGTCGCCATCTGTTTTAATTACATGAAGGTAGCTTTGCTACATAAATTTGTTGTTGTTTACAAAGATTCTGAGTGCAATCCCACAATTTAATCATGAATCCAAGTTTCTATACTTATTCTAACCATTTGCCTAAATTCCTTTATACATTAATATACCATCAAAAACGTTTTCCGCGCAAAAAGACGTTTTATTTATTATGCTTAAAGAAAATGTGGACCGATAAATTTTTGCCATTCGCCGCCGGTGCTGCCGATACCGTATCATCAGTTGGGGTGGTCGCACAAACGTTTTCCGCGCTAAAGTACTTTAAGTAATATGCTTGGAAAAAACTTTGACTGATCAATTTTCGCATTCACATGCCAATATTGTAGCATCATTTGGGGTGGTCACTTGCGACTAGTCTGTTTTTCATTTTCTACGTTTAGTCAATGAATCAGTATACCTTCTGTTAAAGCAAGCATGTATAAATCCTTCTTGTAGCTTTTATCTTTTCGTAAGTTGCTTGCAATTTCACCAACACTGTATTTGCTTGGATATACAGGGTCGCAATTTTGTTTGAATTTACATAGACACCACGTGCGCAGATTCATATAATTTTGCCAATATTATTTATACAATTCAAGTACCTTCATCCGGTAATTATTACAAACTTGTTAGATCTTCCGAATAGTTTCGCGGGTTTTCGGTAACTACCGGTGTTTTGACTGGAATTGATAGTGACGTGTATCGCTTGTAATTTACAGGAAACATTGTTACATTTTTGTGGTCGAAAAAACGCGAGAAAAACGGTTCTTAAGCGGAAATGATTTGGAGTTTTAAATGTTTATTGAGTCGTTAGCTCGCACTTGAACTGCTCATTAACACTTACATCATGTTTTGATCAATGTGTAATTTGTCGATGAAATAGTAATTAATTAGGGCACTGGTTTCAAAATTTGCGTCGAGACGAAGTACCTAGTGCGTCGCGATATAATTCCGACTGAGTCGGTAAATATCAATTATTTAAAAAAAATACAGTTAGTGTCTGTCTGCATTCAAAACATAAAATGATGAATAATGATAAAATTAAAAAAAATCATGACTAGCAAATCAATGACTCGATTACCAAAATCATTATTACGTCATTCAATAACGTCATGTCATACCAGGAATCAGGAATCCTTCTTGACTTTTAATAAAATGGATTGATCGGTGGATCCTTGGTCCGTTGACTTTACGACTACTCATTCTTTTTGACGTCACAGTACTAGTCATTGTGACGAATACCATCGCTACAGCGAAAATCACTATATTGTTCATTTTTATTTATTTAACTAATTCTTCTACAAATAGGTTTGTAGGGGTTCTGAAATGATTAACATAATATATATAATTTTAAAAATAGGAAAAAAATACTCAAAAACCAAAATCGAATTCTCCCGCGTCGACTTACAATTAATATGATATATACGAACAAAAATATCAATTATTAAATATATAATCAAATATTTATTATAGTCAAGATTTTAATTAAATAATTTGTGATGTCTGATCATTTCTAAACCAACTATGCTATCTCGAATCTAAGACTGAACTAAAACCGAAATAAACGAATTCCGATTCCAATTCGTGCTCTCAAACTCGTTTTACTCACGAGGGGGGTAGCCAAGGGTTGAGTGTCGGACCCTTTTGAAGAGTAAAAAAGCATTTTTCTGTATGACACATAGTAATTTTCGTACCCACTGACTGCTATGGTATGCTATGCTATACTAACTTGGCAATTTGAAATTTCTTCCCCTGCTGCTTACTACAGACAACCCACTGTCAAACAAACAAGACTACGTTATGTTAAGTAAGTGCTATTCACGAAAAACTTATAGCTAATATTAAAAATATAAGAAGATAGATGTCTTTTGATTCAAAGCATCTGCCCTCTCAAATTAACGTACGTTTTCGCCCGCAATTACAACTTTTTGTTTCTAGTTATCACCAATACCTAAAATCTTACACTATTTTAAACCACTGGGACTTATTTTACATGATTCAACTGTTCATTTTTCCTTATGTGAAAACGATTACGACTAGTAGGAAGAATGTTTGACTAAGTTCAAGCGTCTATAAAAGCAATGTATTAGGGTAAAGCATTAGCAAAACCAGCCTGCTTTTCTAACATTCACTTCGTCAACAGACCTGGTTCACACTAACTCTCTTATCAGATATTATTCTCCCACTTTTACTTTTAATTTCATTAAATAGCCGTAGCGTTCTTTTTCGAGACCCATACAAGGCTATCTTTTACCCAGAAGAAAGATATGTCATGGAATTCACTTCCATTTAGTTATTTTCCTGACAGTTTCAACTTGAATTGTTTCACGTATCGTATTTACTCAGATTTATTCACATCTTTATCGCGAGAATTCGCATCTCTGGAGTTGCTTGCAAGCAAGGACGTTTCTAGAGGCGGTCAAGGGGCAGCACGCCATTTGAGTCACGAGTTTGTTGATTAGTTTGATGATTTAAATGCTAATAATAACAAACATTTCACTCTCGCTTTCAATTTATTCTTTTTAATGTATAACATCTATCATTTCACCCCCCCCCCCCCCCCCCCCAATTATTTTTGAAGTTGGGTATAAGGGGCATCATCATCAGAAACCTGCCCGGCACCAGAAAAGTTTGACACGCTCCTTCTTACAACTCTTCTATCAGTACTCTTTCCACTATTAGTTGAGGACTCGGGACCTTGCTTTGAACAAATTTGCAACTCTTCTATCAGTACTCTATCCACGTTTAGTTGAAATGGGGATCTTGCTTTGAGCAAACTTGCAACCTATCTATCAGTACCTTTGCCCCTTTTGGTATATGACTATATTCTGATTTTAGCAATCTTCATAAAAAAATAATTATCTGTCTTCCTATCCAGATACCCACTTCCGACAGCGGTCAAATACAAATGCCTTCAAGATCATAAAGTTAACGAGTATATATATGTGAGTCGTAATTACAGTCGTTCGTTATAACTAATGCTTTTACAATAGAAATACATATATAAGCTACTCAAATTCTAAGTAAAAGTCTGCTAAAACCAGAAAACGTCAATTTGGTGTTTTTTATTCAAACACACTCAATCATACTTAAAAAATTGATAAATCTTACATAAAAAAGAAATTTTAATACACCGCCATGCATGGTTTATCTAAAACTTTTTAAGCAATTGAAATTGCTTGGCGGTCGAATAATAAACCTGAGACGAGCTCGTAATTGACGGTAACTTAATACTACGATCAAGGCACACGAACGGAATTATAATTTGTAACGTTAAGACCATCTTGAGCGTGGTCTTATTAAATTTTATTGCTGATTTTTATTTCGATTTTTCTAGAAATGTTGAAGCATGCTAACGAAAATGGAACGTGACAAGACGTATCCAGAATTTTTTTTGATTACGAGTTCAATGATTTTAATTAATATTTTTTAGTTATATTTTTGAACGGAAAGCCCGTGCTATATTGAATTCGTAAAATCAAATTTATCAGTGATCTTTATTTTTATTTTGGAAATATTTTTCCAGAACGGTTAAAGACTTTCTAACGAAACGTGATAAATCGCATTCAACGATTTTAATATTCATTTACCAGATGATGGATGGTTTGCGCTGTATAGGAATTATATTTGCAGTTTTTGGACACTTTAAAAATTTGATTATCGCCTGAGATTTCGGATTAATAAGACATAAATTATTTCACTTTTGGGCAAAAATAGAGGCCTTAATAAATAATAAGCATTACATTATGAGACAAAAAAACAATTCCCCCTTAAATAAAAATAAATAAAGAACTATGAAATGATGCTAAAATAGGTATAGAAATATTTCATTATTTCCTGTTTCTTTGAGATCTATTAATGTATCGAAACCAATTTAAAATACAAAATTTTTTTTTTCAAGTTTTCAATGAATTCATCTAATGATTAGCTATTGATAACAGAGTATTAATTTAAAATGTTTTCATTCAAAAATGAGTTGAGTCATAGATGATATAATTACCGATTAATTTTATTGTTGGATGTGATTATTCTTGTTGTTGTAATTTTTTTATTGTACAAAATCCCCTTTCTCGACAACTAATGAAACAATCAATGGTTATGATCGCGTTTCATGCACACCTAAGATAGCGTAAGTAAGTTAGTGTTTCGATTACCAATACCACTACCTCGTGGTGTAATAAATTGGATAAGCCCTACTGAACCAGAAAGATCCTGTCCCATTGTAACTGTAGAGGCTTTTTATTTTGCAGTGCCTGCTGGTACAAAGCTATGTTCAAAGAGATTAGCTTATCAAACGTCGTGTAGATACGTCTTCACAACAATATTAAACTTGAAAGAGTCTAAAAGGCCGTTCATGCTACCAAAAATTGCTATGTATGATACAAAAAAATGCTTTTTTTGATTTCCGACGTTCAAATTTCCCCTTCCTACGCCACTGGAAAGTCGTATCGATAACTCTGCTCAACAATAAAGAACCTAAATCGCTTTCTTCTGACCAGTTTTGCATGTTTCATGATAAACTTTCAATTTTTTTAATTATTTATATTTGCTTGTAGGTTGCGAAAAATTGCTTGTATGATACAGAAAAATGCTTTTTTTTTCATTTCCGACCCTCAAACTCCCCCAACCCCTATGCCACGCCCCCTGGAAAAGGCGTAACGAAACTTCATATAGATAAGTCTGTACAACAATACAGAACCTAAATCGCTTTCTTCTTACCAGTTTTGCTTGTTTTACGATTATTCATTTTTAATTATTTATTTTTGCTTGTCGGTTAATCAGGGGTTGAAGCAATTAAAGTATTAAGCAAATAATTCGCTTTGATTTTGGCGGCATCGTTTCGTTCGCGTAAGGAAACCCTCGTGTGTTAATTGTATATTACTTTTCGCGCCAAAACTAATAATTAAAATAATTAATTTCCCGCCGAAACTTGCGTTTGCACGCACTCTTCTAAATTTAGCACCGTATAACATTTGATTACAAATATATTGGATACTGAACTAAAACCTCTTTTGCCAAATAATTGAAAAAATAATATAAACAATTAAAGAATTGAAAGCGCAACTAAATCAAAGCACGAAAAACTAATAAACCGATTAATTATGTTTTATCTTCAAAGTACTTTCGACCGCAATTTGTTTTTGATAAATGTTGAAATCTTTTTTTAATTAGGCCGGAATAAGACGAAACAATGAATGTTTATTCTTTGCTTAATACTTGAATTAGATGTGGGAATGACTATACAGTCTTGACTGGGTTGGAGAGGGCATAAATTAACATGGAAAATATCGTATCTAATGAATGTTTCCTCGACCTATGACCCCGAATAAATACTTCCTATAATTTAATATTGCAACATTTTGTTAACTAATCCACTTGTAAAAAGAATTTCATGACTACCTAATACAATAACGAACGGCAATTTTCAATTGTTATTCAAAAGCAGTAGGACGGACCCCCCTCACTTTTGGCCATCGAAAGTCTCGAAAATCCACGTTATAAATTTTAGCTCCCCATCCGAAAATCTCTGGCTACACCCCTGGTGAGGAGCTCTATTTCTGGTTCGCCATTGCAAATTTATAAAACCCTAGTAGAGGTGACACGGATTAGATTTAAACACGAGATGGTAATATAGCTAACCGCTTGAACCCTGTATGCCGGATTTCCGGGTTGCGCTTAGTGTCAGAAGCAATCATATCTCAAGAACCACACTAAGTTTTCAAAAAAGTTTTATACTGCATGGAATGTAGTCATTAGCAATTAGTTTATATCATAAGGATTGGTATTGTAAAGATTTATTTTACGATTGTCTTGGAAAATTTGATTAATCAAAGTTCACGTCTAAACTTAAGTTTGCGTTCCTAAAATGAAATTCACACTGGTTATTCTAATAACAAATCGCTTCATATCCATTTAATTTAAAAAATTTCGTGGTAAACTTAATTTCAAATATTTATCAAATTTGTTTATCATTGAATTCAATACCGAGAAACCATTACACATCTGCCCTCATAATTCGTGTTAGAATTTTTTAATCATGTCCGCAATTAATGATTTGCGCCATTTTGTTTTGAATCGTTCAAAATTGAACACTGTTTCACCTTGTTTTTCGATGGATAATAAGTTCATTAAATTTGAATCGTAAGTCATCTATCCTGCATTAGAATCCAGGAGTTTCCCGCAATATACGGATTTCAAAAAATAATGGGATTAGATTTCAGTATAGTTTTAGTTAGTTAAGGGCATTTTATCCGTCAGGTAAATAATATTGTACGAAATTAAAAAAAAAACGTTAAATGTTAATGGGAAAAATCACAAATTTTTTAAAATTATCGGTACAGATATCTCATCCATGGCACTATACTACACTAGTGATCCGGTTACTGTTTGGCATTTCCTTTCCTTACACAATATATATATATTATACGGTGGTGGGATTCAAATATTTGGTCAGCCGGTTCCTTTTTTTAGCAAATAAACCAGTAATGCTGAGCGGTTCGCTGATCTCATAAAATTCCGTGAGACGGTTCTATAGAACCGGTGCGAACCGGCTGAAGCCCACCACTGTATATATATATGAACATTGAAGTACATTAAGTTTTTTTTTGATTTATCGATACCATATATTGTTTTGGCCTTCACAGATATATAAAATGAAGTAAAAATACAAAAAAAAAAACTGATCAAGATATATTGATAACTGAATTCATAAAATAATTGAAATTGTAAATGGAATTTATGGATACCCTGTATATTATGAAAACAACCCCAAATGTTTATTGAAATAGGCAGGTATTGACCTACTTATCATACCTACATCTTAATTTCGAACATATACATAGGTAAACTAATTTTTATCATGGAAGACAATTTCACATATAACAAGGGCAATTTTCCGATTAACTGTTATCATAGCAATCTTCCGTTTGTAAACGATGTTTTTGTCTGTGGCCGTATAAAAGGATTAATATTCACTTGCTATCGTTGTCGCAATTTTTGTGTTGTAAATATCTATAATTTTGTAAATTTGTTAAAATGCGAAAATATATATATTGGAATGTAGAATAAGAATTATATGATTGACAAAAGTAACGTGTTCCTAACCACTGTCTCCGTTGAATTTTGACTTTAATCTGTGGTTAGCCCACGGTTTTCGTGAATTTTTTCTTCTGGGTAAGCGATATATCCTGTACCTAACTACTTTTAATTTTCTCTGTTTGTCTAAGTAAGTGGATCTAGTCACCGGTACTCAATCCCCTGATCCACAAATGACCCAATTCTGGGCCACATAAACATTTGTAGGTGGCCATAAACATTGCTGAAGTTTTTGATAAATTAGTATAGTTTGATTGGACTAACATGGAATGATGAAGCTGTTTTGCAAAACTGAGTGGTCTTTTCCTTTTGAAAAAAAAGTGGCAGTGTTTATTTTTGCGAAGAAAATTTCTAGTTTTTCTATAATTTTTTCCTTTCTTGAGAACTTTGACCGACCCCAGAATTTTTGGCGGCCCAGAGGTGTGTGTACCAATATTAAGGTAACTACTTTTATTCGCCTACTTTACATCAAGTTGTACAAAGGGACTGAAACCTATAGGCAGGGGGTATATTCTCTTGGCTAACACAGACAGTCCACGAACTCGTAATAGAACTAAAATAAGGAAAATAGGAATAAAATTATGCCCCCAACCTGGTACACGCATTACGGGAGTACCGAATTTTTGTGCAACAAAAGTGACTCACGCGAGTAAAAAAGGTTAAAATCCACTTTTCTAAGTCAAGAGTAAATATGCTTCATTAAAACTAAATAAAACCATAATATTTTGATGCCACGTTACATCGGCGACATCAGACGATTATCTTGATAAGTTTTACAAATTTGAGCGATTACGAGGCATGTCACGTTGTTAAGCGTAATTTTCTTTGTTACTCAGACTTATTCGATAATTTTGCTTCAAAAATTCTCTCAAATTTCGACAAATAAATTGCTTGAAATTCCAAAGTATAATATAAGAAATATTATAATTCAGAATTCGGTAATAAAATATTAAAATTTTGTGAAATTACTTTCCGGTCTTTTGTTTTAGGAAGCTATCATATTTTACTGTTATCAAAGAGGATGTATTTCAAAGGTTTTCATATTCTTTGATCAATTTAACAGAGGAGAAATTCTCTAATACAGTGGTTTTCGGCGAGGGTTCTAACAGCTTTAGCCAGTTTTAGAATTAAAATTTTATATCGATTGGTTCATAAGTTGTCGAGAAAAGTAATTGCCCACGATACCAACAAACGCAACAAATATGAAGAAAAAATATGTTAAAGCGAATGATTCAGTCTAATAACCAATATGAAAATATTAATAGCGACTATTACAAGCCCGGCTTATCATTCAAATCGACGCCGATATTTGATACTTGTTTTGTCGCAAGAATTGTCAATAAACACCGTTGTTGTCTCGCGTGTTCCGCCTACCTTGACCACAAACTTAGATAAGCGATTCATGAGTATGTAAGAAGACATCTCTGCGGTTATGGCGAGTCTGTGGTAACTGGAAACATAACCTTGTTTAAACTCACGTAGTGCGTGACAATTTAGATGGGCTACTAGGTGCTTATTTATTTGTTTTGGTACTCACGTAGTATGTGTACCAGGTTAGGGTTTGGCCATAATTTTATTCCGATTTTCTTATTTTTAGTTCTATTATGAGACCAGGGACTGTCTGTGTTAGCCAAGTGATTAGGTTTCAGTCCCTTTACACAACTTGATGTAAAGTAGGCGAACAAAATTAGTTTCCTCTATATTGGCACACACACTTCTACAACACCCGAATATTTTCCTAAATTTAAGACAATTTGCCCATTTACTTGAGATGCTATCATATTCAACAAATAAAACAATAAATTAGATTTCTGCATTTTTTTTCTAATATCTAGAAAATTCCATTTTTCATTAAAAACCTAGTAAAAAGATAATTTATAATATTAAGTCTGTCTGGTATTAGATCAAATAAAAATGTTTCAGAAATCAAAATCTTTTATATAATAATTTTGGATTTTAATAAAAAAAAATTTCTTAAATCAATTTATTCTTTTTCTATTCCAATGGAATATAAAACAAAAGCCATTATCGATTAACCTTCGAATATTTCCCAAATTTCACACAATTTGACCACACTATGAGGGAAAATTATACATATTTCACAGAAAGGTCATTTTTAAACGTTTACGTCTTTCCCAATTCCAGAACACTTCCGCCACACAGGAGGTCGCGATATTACTTTCATTATACCTGACATTAGACCAAATTCAACGCCACAAGACAGGTAATTGGCAATACTTATGCTCGGAGTATGATAATATCTAAATTGTTTTTTGTTTACAAAAAAAAAATTGTCTGAAAACTTCAAAAGTGCCGACATATTTGAAGTTGTATTAAATTCTCCTCCTGACCCTTGCTTTCCTAGTCTCAATATATGAATATAAGTAAGGGCTTAAATATTTCATTCTATGAAATGAATCTTTATCGATTTATTGCTGACAATTTCATTTGGTGGTAAAATTAGCATTGGTACATACATTAACTATAGTTATATAAACTCAACGAAATTTTTTACACTATAACACTATTCTACATAGAAATTCCTCCTTTCAAAGTGTTTTTCGCCTATAGGTATTTATTTGTAAAAGTAAATTTGAGGTACATTTTACTTTAAAATTTGCGAAGGGATAAATAGGAGAACAGAAATTGAGAACTCCCGATATAAAAACAGACATTGGCACAAGGAACTCATTATTCGTATATTATCTTCAATCAAACTTCAAACGAAAACAAAGAATCTTTTAAACTTCTGGGGTCAAGTTGTCACGTAACAATTGTCGTTCCAACTTTTGTGACGTCATATTCATCCTACTATTACGTGTAATTGCATGATAAAATGGCGCGTAATGAGCCACCTGAGAACTTCGCAATCTAGGAATGACTGAAAACAATAGTAATATGATCCGCCGTCTCGTTCGCGTCTGCGTTTTTAGAGACAACGATTCGTTCGCGTCCGCGCATCTGTATCCAACAATTTAGTAAGGTTTCCTTACTTTCTGGCAAGCCATCTGTGTTCAAGTTATTTTTGACAAGAGCATGGTCATTAAACGAATAGCTTCATAATAACGTGGTTTATGCCTAATCAAAGTTCTTAAATATTCTTAATCATTCTATGTGAATCAAGCGTATTGCACAGTTGAATTACGCAAGTTTGAGAAAAGACAGAACGTCACAACTGTTCTTCACTCATGCTACAGCCATATTCCTAGCCGTGGGGGCTGAGGACCTTTCCCATCAAATTTTCAACATTTTTTTACATGCATTTTTGTGGCATTTGCAATAAGACAAAAATTCTTACGCCTTGTCTTGAATAACTTCAACAGCGAAGTACGTCTATGAGGCGATTCTTCAAGATATTGTTGAATATCAGTAGCTATTCTTATCTGGCTATGTTCGGAGCAAAAGGCAAAAGAAAGAGTCGTATTACGTAATTTTATAAAAATTGGCCCCCCAAACTTTTGGCCTGGCTGCGCTCTCGGCTACAGCATCTTTGCATTATACAGATACGGATGCTCCTGTCCAAAAGCATATGAGAAAGATAGTTCCGGAGAAACACCTTCTGATAATTATTTCAAATTGGCCTGATTGCATCAAATTTTTGAACGCTCTTTTACCAAATTGATTTGCTCTCAAAAGAGAGAATATGAGTTTAAATTTTGACACGATTTTGATAAGACGACGAATCAGCAATAAAAATAGCAATGATTCATCAACTTTACTAACTAATACACAGAATTTCTCGATACAGAATTTTTGACATTTCCTAAAAAAAATGGAAAAAAATTATTCAACAAATTAAAATAAATATCTACTCTATATCATCAACTTTCACTCAAATAACTTTGAGTTGGGTTGCGCGAGACTAACTCCCTATCCTTCCTCTATGCCTTTATGCTAGTGCAGGGGTGCACAACACGGGGCACGCCATGTGTGGCACGCCATACGCTCAGACTTAGCACGCGAACGGTTTATTAAAAAGAATATATTTATGATATACCTTACAATATCACGTTTATATCAAAATCATCAGTTTTTCAGGACATTAAATTGTTTCAATAAATTGATATTCGTTATTATGTATTATTATTGAATTTTTTTTGTTTTACGGGAGTTCACTTACAATACAAACGATTGTGCGTGGCACGCGACAAGATTATTTTAAAAAATTTGGCACGTATCCTCATTTCAGTTGTGCACCCCTGTGCTAGTGGATCCGTATGCGTATACTGCAAGGATGCTGTAGCAGGAATAAACATGACTATTCTATCCAAATAAAGAGACCGGCTGCACAATAACACAGCAATCCAAAGAATTGTTAATTTCTCGCCATTGTTGTAAACTGCTTGTCTGAGGAAGTCTGACTTCGGTCGGACGAAACGTTACAGAAATACATTTGTTTCTCCCAAGTGATTTGCTTTCCAATGTGGGGTCATTAGGAAGATTATAAACTGTTCTAAATCAGACGAAATTTTTTATATTATTGAGTAATACAATCTTAACAGAATAAATCTGTCTAAATTTAAAAAAAAAATAACTGAATTTAAAAATACTGGTTGAAATTGAATTTTTTTCTAAAAGTATGCGTGAATTTAAAACTTGAATATAAAAAAAAAGTTTTTTAGTTGGAATGTTCAGTTTTAAAAGTTTAATTCTTTCTGACAGAAATCTCCATACATTAATGAAATTCCATTTGAGATCGAAATTTTGAAAGAAAATCAATTTATTGAGTTAAAAAAGATTTAGTTTAAAATTTAATTTCTTCTATCAATAAGCTCTCTGAGTAAAACTTGAATTTAGATCCATGTTGTTGATTGAATTGACTTGTGCCTGAATACTTCTCCTTTTTTTCTGTCATTGTTTTAGTGCAGTGGTTCCTAAACCGCGGCCAGCGGGCCAATTACGCCCGCATAACAATTTAATATGGCCCGCCGAACTTAAGTGAAATAGTTTAACACTTTACGTTTTTACCTTTCTGCGTTCTATATACAGCTAATTGTTACATCATCATTACAGTTTAAGCACGTGTATATTCGTAACAATTCAATTATACCGGTATCTTATTTATACGTACCGGTACTGGTATCGGCCCCTTGCGAGTTCTCCCCTCCACCGGCCCGCGATATCCTTCCACTTCCAATTTTGGCACTCGGTCACTCAACTTTGGAAATCACTGTTTATTGAAACCATATACACTCACTGCAAGGAGGCAATAAGAGAGACTTAAGGGTATTATTGTAACCCATAATCTCGGCATCACAGCCCTTAGTGCTACACCCAACTTAATGCTTTAATGTTTATGTTGAAAATTTAAATCTAAATTGATAGCCGGTAAAGCACTGAATGTAGCAACAACTCCAATATTCAACAAATGACACATACTCGACTAACTCTTAACACATTACTAAAGTTTTCATAAAATTCACAGAGAAGAAAATAATTAACGAAAAACGACTAAAACTTAAAAATCAACCTAACTTTTTCGCATAAGTTAATGAAAGTTCTCAGTTATGGGAAAATGCATTTTCGCGCTTATAATCCGGTCCAACTCATCCCAATATCCTGGCAAAATAGAAACTAAATGAAAAAATAATAATAAAAAAACAACAACATAAAATGATGACTAATACAAAACAAATAAGATGTGTAACATATCTCCGACGCATTTGAATACTTTAATGAGTTTTCAAGCTCTTAGGCAAATATTTTTCTATTATTCTATTTTTTTAAGTTTAGATACTTTTTAATATCAACTCAATATTCTTTATTTAGGATATTTTTTAACATTTTAACATTTCCATTTATTTAAGTATTGCAATTTGAAAAATTAATTTATAAGAAATTTCAAATCTTAGCTTCAGAAAAAGATATAAAAAAAAAATGCTTTCATACTTTACAAAATGAAACATCGACCAAGTTTTTCGAAACTGCAACACAATAATAATATTTGAGACACGCGATGAAAAGTCGGTTTGAGTTATAAATCAATGGCGTTTCGGATCTCATCTCCGTGGAAGGCTCTGGACAAGTTACTACTAATATGCAACGAGCTATCTCTCAATACTTATTGAATAATGTGAAAAATCTGCAATTATTTTCAGAATATAGCCTCGCTTCTACAACACAAAATATTAGTGAAATTATTTTACAAAATGAGTTGTTATAAATTTGTCGTAAGTGTAACAACACATTACTAAAAAATAAATTTAATTTATGAAATTCTTCTATTAGCCGGTACACGCTATGGTAAGTCTGTTTCAGTTTTTCGCAAATTATTATTACTTTACAAAATCAAATTTCATTTTCAATAAAAATCTTCTGCAAAATTAAATTCATTCATTGTCATTTGCATGACCAAGTGTAACCAATTGTGACGTCATATTTCGATACTTTCCCACGGACGACACCTGTCCCAATTGTGACACAACAAAGTGGTTTCCGACATGCAACGACAACCCAATTCATATCACGAGTGCTCTCACAAACAGAAGTAAATATGATCTTGAAATGTAAAATGTTTTCTAACAAGTAAACCACATATTGGAAAAACTTTATTTTCTGTTATAAGTTGATTGTTTTTTGTCTTGATCAGAGTTGTTTAAGACCAGAAAACGTGAAATTACTTGGAAACATGATTTCAATGCATTTGAATATTTGTTTGACTTGGAACGTATTTAACTCATTTACATGAAAAGCTTATTTCGATAAATGCCATTTCTAATTTTCATTTGGATAGTTTCTCACTAGCTCTTGACTTTTCAGTGGTCGTTTAGCTTCAAACGTTTCCGTGGCAACTTGAATTTTTTACAATGTTTTTACTGTTTTGCATTGCTCGAAAATATTGTTAATCATTTTGATTATTTTTTTAGCTTTTTTGCATTGGTCTTCGGCATTTTGACTGTTATAATATTTGGCCTTTTATTATTATGTGAACTTTTGTGAAATTATCAGCAAATTCTCATAAAATGGATCATTTAATTTAATCGAATTTGAAACAAAATATTATGCCAGAGTTTTTTACATTTAGAAAAAAAATGCGAAATTTCATTTCAATACAAATGATTTTATTACGCCATAAACGAAACACACGCAATCATTGTTTTGCTATAAACACAGACGATGCATTATTACGTCATATATCTCGGTCGCCATCAAGTACCCGATTATTTACGAAACAGATAATTATCCTTCTGCATTATTACGCCACACTTGAAAACTTAAGTACCATCAACAATGGTTTATTGACACGTAACAATATGCGGTTGTACCTTCGTTCTTTTTAAATTTACACAGATACATTGTTACATCAGAATACACAATATTATCTAAGTCAATGGATTAAAAGCAAAACTTCCCAAATATTTTACAAAATTAAATTAACAACTACTTTTTCTCAGAGCAACTTGCAAGCCTTCTATCAGTACTCTTTCCAGTTTAAGTCGAGGGCTCGAGACCTTGCTTTGAGCAAACTTACACCTTTTCTATCAGTTATCCTTCCACATTCAGTTGAGGTCTCGGAACCTTGCTTTGCGCACATTTGCAACTCTTCTATAAGGTTCCGAGATCTCAACTGAATGTGGGAGGATAACTGATAGAAAAGTTGTAAGTTTGCTTAAAGCAAGGTCTCGAGCCTTCAAATAAAAGTGAATAGGGTACTGATAGAAGGGTTTCAATTTGCTCAGAGCAAGGTCCCGAGCCCTCGACTTAAACTGGAAAGAGTACTGGTAGAAGGCTCGCAAGTTTGCCCAAAGCAAGGTTCCGAGCCATGGAGCTCAATTTGAACTTAATTAAACAAGTACACATCAGCTTATATGGATTTCGTGTTGAGAATTAACATGGTATCAATACGATCACAGTATTATCTCTTGAAACTATTTGATCTTAATTTAAATGAAGTCGCCTAATGTGCTATTTATTAGTTCCGTTTCAAGTTTAGCTATTCATTCGTGCTCGTGAACATCTGGCCTAATTTCCGGACACTCTTAGATTCAAATTATAACATTCGGTAGTTTCATTTTATGGGATTTGGTTTCGGTATTGTATCTAATGGTGCTGAGTATTTCAATCGACGCTTCGATGCTCAGATCAGGGGGTAGCCAGGAATCTTCCAAAGAAGAAATTTCTAATTGCCAAGTTGGAACGTAGTATAGCTAGCGTGTCTGGAAGTCGGGAAACGTTTCTTCAAGAATTTTGAGGGTCTAAAATACGTTTCAAGGTGCGAAAAATAACTATGTATGATACAAAAAATGGATTTTTTTATACATGTCGAATGAGGAGTCCGACCATCAGAACCCCCCTGGCAGCGATCGTTCGACTTCCAATTATATAAAAAAAAAGTTGATGGCCGGACGATGTTGATGGCCGCTCCTCCAAACCTCCAAATCACTGTGGAGCTACATCGGGAGAATCGAATTTTATAATCTATTCTGCACCAAGCAAAAGCGCAAAATAGTCCCAAATCGGATGAGTTCAGTTTATTGAGCCCTGGCGCAGTTTTTATTATTTTATTTATATCAAGTCGCAATGACAAGTAATAATTATCTCGATTGCCCAATATCACTAATTCAAGAGGAGAAATCGTCCAAGAATGTTAATACCTAAATAAAACGACGTAATGCAGAGATTTCAGTTCGATTCAACACAACAATTGCTCCAAATTTTTTGTAAAAAAAGTCGATTTACGGTAGAAAACGCAGTAAAAAAAAATATTACTGGTAGTTAACTCGACTTGGCTCGCATTTCGGGGTTTAAGAACGCCTACCCAACCTTGTTTAACAATGTCAACATTAGTATTGCGCAATTCAAGGTTCGCAAAATATTTTGTCCAGTCAACCATGTCAAAGGAAACGTCAACATAAACTTGTCACGTCAGTCGAAAGTGAGATCTTAACCTCTGACCCACGGAAATGCCTTCTTAACCGGGAACGAGGAAGAAAGACTAAACAAAACCTGTCACGTAAATCGAAAATGACCTTTGGCACCCGGAAATACCTTTGAACCAGGAACAACCAACAGAGACTAAACAGCAACTTTGCCTCATAAAGGTCAATTACAACACAAACAAAACCAATGCGTGTCTGTCAACAAGACAAAAAAAAACTGAATTCCGCCTTAAGTTAACTATGAAAGCCAAAAATGTCTTTTTAGAGTAAATTTGCTATAAGCTGGATCATGCGCACCCCCACAGAAATGAAGAAGACACATCTCTGAGCAGAATTACAAACATTCACTCAGAAGTAAAGGAGACTCTCACTGAGCAAAGTTATGAGAACTCACTCAGTAGCAAAGAGGACTCATCTCTGAGCAAAGTTACGCGCACTTACTCAGTAGTAGAGAGGACTCATCTCTGAGCAAAGTTATGGGCACTCACTCAGAAGTAAAGGAGGCTCATCTCTGAGCAAAGGGGTGGTAGCACAAATCTTGCGAACCTGTACATCAATCTATCTTGTTTAGTTATTGAATCTAAACGCAAGACAGATACCGAAATTTAGCGCTTCATCATCTTTATTTTTTTTTCAAGACCATTCAAGCGTGTGGGTTAATTATATTGATCCTCTGGCCCACCTGTGAGCTCACAATGTTTTGTTTATGTTACGTCATAATCATCGCCATAATCAAATAATAAACAAAAAGCAATTTGGCTTTTGGAATGATAGTTTCTAGTTCGTGATCGATTCCCACTGAACATTTCAATGAAGCGTTTTGCGCCCTAATTCCGAATAAGGCTCTGCACAATCAAGTAACAACTGACACGCAAGAAACTTTTATATTTTGGAGGGGTTTGAACTTTTTCGCTACGGCATCGCCTGCCCGATTTATGACAAAGTTGGTGAAGTAGCGGGCATGAGACTAGAAACCGAAGTATCTAACCAGCGACGCCAATATACAGAGAGTGCTCGGGTTACGACGGTCGCGACTTACGCTGTTTCGAGGTTACGAACGCGCACTCCACAATGCTGTTTCAAGGTTACGAACGCACTCCATAAAAATATTAAAGATAATACTGTACTGTAATATCTGAGCCCTTAAACTGGATTGCGATCAAGAAAATCAGTGCTTTGGACTCCTTGGTTTTCGTCATTTACATCGTAAATGACGTGGACAATTTCAAACTATTACGATTATGAACGAATAATCACTAAGCTTCAGTCACATGGTACACAGTTTCAGTGATACTGTGCGCCATTTTGATTGTTTCGACTTACACTGAAATTCGCTTTACACCGCGTCTCGAGAACGGAGCAATTACATTTGAACCCACGTACATTTGAACCCATGACAATTGCACCTGCATACTATTGCACCTATGGAATTTTTTTTTGTTTTATGGATATTTGAACCCATACTCACCCTAACCCATGGGTTTTAGCACCCGCATATAGATTGAACCCGCGGATTTACGCATGGGTTCGAATGTACGTGGGTTCAAATGTACGGTCACCCATACGAGCACTAATCCAAGTATTTGCGCATATTCCAGATGTGCATGTATTACTATTCAATTTATATCGTTCGCCATTGATGCGGGGAGCGTACTCTGCTCGACTCGTATTCGACAACCATCTATTTTCGAGAAAAAAGGGATTTTCGTGAAATGGGCGAAATCGGGTAATTTAATGTTGTAATTTCACCGAAATCTTTAACATTTCTAATAAATTTAGAAATTGCCGTTTCAATGCAAAATTTCTAGAAAAGAACAATCGATCACTGTATGTTCAAACTAAAAACATTGTTATTGCTAAAATTAGAACAAAATTCCAAGTTGTAAAACACTTAATTCTAGGTGACAAGGTTTCTCGAATCTGCTAATTATATTCGAGAGTTCCATAATCTGCGTGTTATATTTAAAAATGTTTACAAAGCCTCGTCTGTCACGGGAGCAAGCAGACAGTCCCGTTGTTATGTGACGTTTTCCTCTCTTCCCGTACAATCTCAGTACGAGAATCCACTGTTTTCTATTTAGCTTCTCGCGCGGTATAATTAGGTCGTCAGGGGCTTGGCCAGGAGGAGGTTGATGGTCAGAGGGTATTTTTGAAATTAAAAATCAAAGCATTCAAATTAAAAATCAAAGCATACATAGCAATTTTCGTGGCTTGGAGGGCAATATAGGTGGCTGCGTCCCTGTTGAACGCGTCACCTAAGCCCATCATTCGTCGCACTTTTCTTATACAGTTAGATAATTTTATATGAATTCATGAGCTCTTGACTACTACGTTCGCCCGTAAACTTGATCAGATATTAGTCTCCTTTACTTTAAAATGAGTGAGGGCGACCTTTTTTACCGCAAACACTTTTATATAAAATGGCTTTGAAAAATGAAAACCATACAGAATACGTCGCCAATGGTTAAAAATACATCTTAACACCAGAACATCAAGCGAAGGCAGATTAGGAGCTTCCCCGTCTGAAAAAAACATTCGAAATGGTAGATTGAAGTACCGTGCACCCAACTATTTCTCCTCTCTTCATTTTTGTTTTTTTGTATCACTATGCACTGCTTGCATCTCGCATCTCGCACCCTACTATTTCAAATTTAATTCTGTAACGATTTGTGTTAAATACAATCAATAAAACATTCTAAACTGCAATTATTAACCAGACACACTGACTCCACTCAACTAAGTAAATAACTAGTGCATACAAATTCAATAATAATTTTGACAGGCTTACTACCCACAGTTTCCCTGCATTGTCCGATGAATGAACCTGACACCATAAAACTCAGCTTTTAATTAGCCTAATAGCGATCACTTATGCTGCAATCACATGCATGGGATTAGGCTAAGAATGTGTATCGTAACCGCCATAGAGAGAACAAAGCTAAGATATAAAAAGATCAAACGCATATTTGCCTAAACGTAGACGGATTTAGACGCGTACCGACTTTATTTATAAATATTATAATTCCCGTTCCAATGTGAATATATCACGTGTTCTTTAATATTCGCCGTCGCACTTTATCATCAAAAGTGAACACTGATTAGTTACGTGTGTAATTAAAATGATCAAATAAATTTAAGGATTATCGTTGGTATCATCTTTGCACTAATACATGAAAAGGGAACATGACTTTAATACTGTGTGGAACGAAATAAATTAAACCTCGAAACCTAATTCAACATTATGATTTCCCAAAAATATTAGTTGATTCACATCAGTGAATGATTGTTTGAAGCCTTTTTCAGAATAGGGTACGGAATACCCGTAAAAAATAACTCTGTAAATATAAAAAAAGAACACGTGTGGAATGAAAAGAAAATTGAATATTTGAAAATTCGAAATTCGATCGATCGATCGAGGCATTTTCATATAGTAACACACACACACGTCGTAACTCCATTAATATCAATAACGACTTGTTTATTGCCTTGCTCAGAGTGGAGGCACAAATCCGCGTCAAAATATACTAAATTATGAGGTACTCCCATAGTGTGTGTACCAGGTTAGGCCATAATTTTATTCCAATTTCCATATTTTAGTTCTATTTCGAGTTCGGGGACTGTCTGTGTTAGCCAAGTGAATACACCCCCTCCCTGCCCATAGGTTTCAGTCCCTTTACACAACTTGATGTAAAGTAGGCGAACAAAATTAGTTACCTCCATATTGGTACACATACTTCTGGAGCGCCGAAATTTGTTCGGAACTTCTCTGAAAAAAAATTCCATTTTCTCAATATGTGCCCTTCCTGTCGTTTACTATTTTATTTAAACAAACCGCAAACTAACAGAGCCACCAAATTTTACACTAAATCATTATTAAATTCCTGACTAATAGCTCGTTAGTCAACTAATGATAATTACAGCTCACAAACGAATTTACAAATTTATAATTAAAATTGTTTCTATTTTACTCTAAGTCGACACGGCGTCAAAAATAGTTCTAAAACAGACAATAATGCACGGCTTGTGTGTAACTTTTTGACCTTTTTTTAAATTATAGGGTCGTTCAACATCATTTTTGATTAAAATTCTCCTCACAGTTGCTTCTAGCAAAGCTGTAGACGAGCTGCCATTGCAAGATCAGGAAGAACTATATTTTTGGAAGGGCAAACGCAGATAAACTCAACGCTTTGGCCAATAGACCACCTCACCCACGAGACCCAATTTTGTTTCTGATAAAACCTCTTCACACTTTTGCTTCTAATACGGCGCTAGACAAACTGTACCTATTATACAGGGAACCACCATGTTTCTTGATACTTAAATTTTCTACGATGCCTTTTTGCATTTTCGCCGTGAATAAAGCTATGTAAGTGATAATGCACGGCTTTCAAAAATCTGACTCAGTAACTTTTCGACCTTTTGACCACATTCAGCTGCCCCCCCATCCCTCCCCCCTCCCAATTTATAATTGCCAAGTTAGACTGTAACAGATAGCGAAAACGTAGGTCCTGAGTGTCAAACGCGCTTCAACCTACGACAAATTGCTACTTTTTAAATTATAGTTTAGTCCATCTTATTTCCGATTAACATTTTTCACACCGTCACTTCTGACAACTGTATTTTTTGAAAGGACTGGAATTTTTCCGGTCCGGCATTGCCCGCGTCAGGGACGTAGCCGGAAATTTTCAAAGGAGAGGGAGGAGGGGGATTCTTAAATTTCTAACTGCCTACTCGCCGGAAAACGTGGGTTTTCAAGAGTTTTAAGGGTCTAAACAGCGTTCCAAGCTACGAACAATTGCTATATTTAATCTAAAAAAAAAATTTACATTCCAAAAGTGGGGGACGCGTAACGACCTCCTGGCCACGCCCGTAGCGTTCTTCTCAAATAATATAACATAATATATCAGTGGCTGCTTGTACAGTGCCATGTTCGGAGCGAAAGGGCGAACAAGTGTCATAGACAGACAATTATTAATAAGTCCTTAGTCAACAGCAAACTCTCTAAATATAATTTTCTCTCGTATTAATAACAAAATCCGAATTATGCGTCTGGAATTCATTCTCTCGTTTAATTAAGGGTTGAAAGATCCAGCTATGCCTTTGATCTGGTCTTTATTAAGGTGTTAACCACAAGCGTTAGCATAAATTCCTTTTATGTTATTATTAGCACACCTCACCTTTATTTCGTCTGGCTACGCGTGGCATTCTAAAAGCAGTTTGACCTTTGAACTATGACTTGACCTCTCTCTTGATTGACGAGTCGGTCAATGATATTAAAACACAGTAGAATACCGGTACCACAATCTTTACGACTTCGCCTGATCATCAACGGTCGCGATACCGCCACAAAGTGCGCGTTTTTTAATATTTCACAACGATCGCGGTACCGCCACAAAGTGCACGTTTTTCAATATTTCAAAGGGTAGGGGTCTAATCTGCAACATCCCCCCCTGCTGGGTACGCCCCTGTGCTAGCTACTTTTATACTATAACTGCTTTTGTGTTGGTGGATCGACATGCACTGACCGTGAGGACACTGTAGAAAAAATGAAAACTAGTATATTGTGTAGTTATTAATGTAGCGCGTGCCTATCTACTACTGTTCCTATCTCTCTGCGTTTGTGTTATACAGTGGTTCTCAAACTTTTAGGCCACGATCCCTTTTTAGAATTTGTCAAGTCTCGCGACCCACCTTAACATTAACTAACTAACAATAAGCTACACATATCAGAGAAGCGTTCTAGAATCTGTGAACTAACAGCATGAAGCTGAACTCCTAAACATGTTACACGGTAATGATAATGAAGATACAAGCACAACAGCTTTCTGCAATCTTTAAACAATAAAGAAATGTAAATATCCGAAAGAAGGCGGGCAATATCGAATCGAACAAATAGTTTTTATTTTTAGTTAGTTTCACGCCCCCTGAAAAAAATGTATACGCCCCCCTTGTGGGGCGCTCCCCGCCATTTGAGAACCCCTGCGTTAGAGTATGCATTACCTGCAAGGATACTGTAACAAGACGACCGATTTTGCTTTCTTGCGTCACATTATCACAATTTTTATTACTGTAGCGTTTCATCTTACCGAAGTTCCACATAATAAGAAAGGAACATTCATACCGTGTAGATCGTGTGTCGGTGTAATTTTTCCCCAAAACATAAAATATTTTTGTGACCCCAAAACCGAAAGTGTGTCGTCTCACATTCTCTCGTTCTAACAGACCGATACATTGTGTCGTGATAATATAACACTTGCACGCAACTTTTTATTCTATTTATAGAAAGCAAATTGACTTTGTGACGTGATAAACAGAATTATTACATTACAATTCATGCAAAATTGAGAGAAATGACGATTATTTGTTTGCTCACAATACAAGTCGTAGGGTGGTTCACGTAACGTTTACGGTTTTCTCCACTGACAAGTCCATGCATATGAAAACAAACTAATCCCATACCCGACATGGAATGGTAACCTTGACGAGAGGCCGTGGTTCGCCATATGGTTGAGCCGTCTTATCTGCTTACCTCTCCCCCGCAATAAATATGTAAATCCTGTCCTAATATACGAGTGACTTGCTCTGTGACTTTTGTACAGTTAGAATAGTGTATAGTGTGTGCATGAATACGTGTTACTGTATTTCTAAGCAAGTACGAAATATTAGTAGTACTACACTTAAATACAGAATAGAAACCCCATCTCAGAAACAATTAAATTTCTCTCCGTCTTGGAAACTCTGCTTTACATTCTCTATTGATAAGACGTCTAAATTGACGTCGTCGAATTTAAAACAATATCCAAAATTATTCACTCAGGGGCAGACCCCTCCGAAATTGAAAAATAATATTCCACATTTTCACCTCGCAGCGGACGCCATCGAAATTGAAACAATGTTCCAAATTATTCACTAAGGAGCGGACGCCTCCGAAATTGAAACAATGTTTCAACTTAATAGGACAAATTTTGAGATAAATCAAAGACGACTTAAAGTGGTTTTGCCGTTTGTTTACGTTTCGGTGTCAAAACATGGTATTGTGACCTATTCAAGTCACTCACCATGAAACAGGGGGATGAGAGATTTGTTCGCCTTTTATGGGGTCTGGAATTTATCATTGCTTTTGAGAGAGATAGGTAAATTTACTGAAATTTTGCGGTAAATCGAATTAAAAACCTGTAGGATGACCTAATTCAAACTTAACTGCATAAAAGAAAGTTGAAAAATACGTTTACATAACATCAAAAGAAAAGGATTCGAAAAAGCTTTGACCACTGACTAGCATTTCGCGTAAAATGGATTTAAGAAGATTATGATTGAAAATTGCGGATATTTATTATTTGATTGTTTAGAAAAATGCACAAGGCATCTAGAAATATGCTAAACTCTTATGGTTTACGAAATATATCTAGTTCAGTGTTGCCAACCTATGGATCGCGACCCAAATCTGGATCGCTTGCAAATTTTCTTGGGTTGCTTATATTTCCAACAAAAACCTAAGTGCATGTCTTTGGGTCGCTTTATTTTATATATCTATATATATATCGTTATAATATATTTTTAAAATTTATTTAAAAAAATTTGGCTCACTCGATTAAAAGGTTGTGAACCCCTGAGCTAGTTCACTGGTTTTTTGTGCAAATGTTGTTTTGCGGTAGTTGATTGTAATTTTAGGCAGAGATTGTAATTTTGCGAGAATAAATTTGATTTTGTGAGCGCACTTGGCGAAAACTGCTCTCTTATGGTATTGCTAATTTCCAATACAGTAAGCAGTAAAGTCAAGTAATGTCCAGAGTTTTTATAAAGGCTCGTTTGCAATTTCAATTTTGTTATGAAGTCAGGTCTCAATATATCTTAACCAGGTTTGTTATTTTTAAATCAGTAATTGTTTAAGTTCTTTTACTTCATTTAATATATGTATGAGACCAAAAAAAATATGATATCGATAAACTCTCTTTTCAATTTTAAAACTGAGTGAGCACAATATATTAATATTGATAGTGTTTCATTCAACTACTTTTACAATACCCTGCCCAGAGCAGGAAATAATCAGAAAAATTATTAATATTTTCAAGATTCTTTTCCTAAATTTTGGAGTGAAATTCGATTTTCCTTGAACTACATTGATAACAAATGACCGTGAAAAATTTCGGAAAATATTTGGAATTTTCAGAAAAAGAGGGAATTTAATATTTTGCTAAAAAAACAGATTAAAAACACAAAAATTCTTTACATTTCTCAGAAAATTCGTTTTTATTAATATTTCCCAATTTTTATTAGATTTAAATGAATTCTTTAGTGTGGAAACTAAAATTAGAAACCCCAAAAGTATATTGACTAAATAAAAGCGCTAACTAAAATAAAACATGGCTATCAAAACAAAAATCCTAATTTAGATATCGAATGTAAAAATAAATCATTTTTTCCTCGACGTTGCAATTTCGAAGGATGATTCTTAATTAAATCCAGTTTTGAATATTTAAAAATGTGAGATTTGGGAAAAAAGGATCGCCACGTTTTAAAATAAAAAATTAGTATTTATCCAGTTGGGATTAGAGTTGGGGTTAGGAATCATTTTAAAATTTGAATTTACATCGTAATCTGCATCCCTAATCCAATCCAAACTCTAACTAAACAAATACTGATTTTCTTGTATCAGGTTAGGGTTAGGCAATATTTTTAGGTACAAATACTACGGCAGTCAGTTGGCTAATCCCCGAATTCGTAATAGGACTAAAATAAGGAAAATTTGGAAGAAAATTATGGCCTAATCCTAACTTGGTGCACATCTACGTTCCGGTGTCCGCCATATTGGTTCACGTACTTCGGGAGACTTTGTACAAAAGATCCCCATTCTCAATGAAATAGGTTTACTGTTATATAAAATTATAAAATAATTTAAAATATATATATAAAATTATTTTTAAAATAACTACAACAATTTAACCGAATCACTTCATAGGTACAATTTGTGTCTGTCAATATAGAATTTTCGTTTAAACATTTAAATATTGCACTTGGTTAAATTTTTTTATTTTCAATTTTAACGAGGTTGTCTTCGCGGCATTCCAAACTCGAATTATGTCGTCATATTTGTTCAACAATTGTTTTTTGTTTGTTCAGCGTTTCTGCAGACAACCATTAGTGACGAAACAATACCACGAATTAGAAAGTAACATTTCAGGATATATATAACTTACACACGGACCATACGAAATGAACGAATCACGTATGGCCACGTGTTATAATTATGTCCACGCCACATTTATTTATTTACGACAGCTGTAGTCTTATCTCTCTAACAAATCAAAATTGTCCCACATTCCATTTTACTAATTGAAACCAGAAATGTTCAACGAGGAAATAGTTTCGGTCTTCATCTGACCCTTGACCCCTAAAAGCTATTTCCGGGGTTTTCGACCGGTGCTCAATTTACTTGGGGTATGATTGTTAAAGTAAATTTGCAGCATGAAAGTGCATGACCAAGGGCCGTTGATCACAGAGCAGATTGTAAGTACAGTACAAAGGGAATTTTTGCGTTAAGCTACAGAGAGAATGCCTAGCATAAATTTTTTTTAATAAATTTATGGGTACCTCCCTAATGTGTGTACCAAGTTAGGTTTAGGATATAATTTTATTCCAATTTTCCCTATTTTAGTTCTATCTCGAGTTCGGGGACTGTCTGTGTTAGCCAAGTGAATATACCATATCCCTGCCCATAGGTTTCAGTTTCTTCATACAAATTGATGTAAAGCATGCGAACAAAATTAGTTACCTTCATATTGGCACACACACTTCTGGAGCGCCAATTTATATATATGTAGAATATTTTACATACATAAAATATGTATTTGCTTTTCATTTCACTAGTTTAAAACCAACACTTTTTGAATTGAGTCAGAAAGGCGGTTTTTCAAGTAGCAATGAAAATGAAGTATTCGAACTCACAAATTTGATTTGATAAATGTATTCGATTGGATTTTTACCAATGACACATCTGTTAAGTTGAAAACTTAAAATTGTCGAAGCTTCGAATCTTCTATTTCAAATAACATATTTCAACTGACTATTAAATTCAGAGACCTTCGATTCGTTCACATATGCCGGTATGTATAAGTGTGTGGTTTCACGAGTAACAAGTAACTTTTGCTCAAGAGGCCGCAAACACAAAAGTCTTCCAATGATTAGTTTACGAAACACGAAGCAGAAAAGGAGATCACGACTCGGCACGCGTGGATGTTTGGGGTGAAAATACTGAGGTCGCAAAGTAACAGGTGCTGAGAATTGGAGAAAAACGCACGAGTTAGCAAGATATAATAATAACATGAAGGAACACTCAATTATGTATACACGAAAGTCAAATCTCATAAAAATTGTTCCCGTATGCATAATAGGGTTCCCATATGCATAAAAATGTTCCCATACACATAAAAAGTGTCCGATATGTCATGAAAAGGGTTCACACGCGCATAAAAAGTGTTTCCACATGCTATAAAACATGATATTGCAAGGTATAACAACAAGAGACCAGACTAAATCATCTGAACACAGAAAGTCAAATGACTACCCCAGTAATAGCAAAAATTCAAACAAAATGTAGAAAAAAACTGTACCAGCGTCATTTAAAGGTGTGTATCAAGTTTTATTACACAGCGTTCCCATGAAGTATAAAAACATCGAAATTTTGACTGAAATATAACATCATTAATATTGTTTCGTTACCAGTGCTTTCATTGCCCGAAATGGACAATCTATGCAGTGGCGCATTTTATTTAAAGTTGTTAAAAATTTACCCTTATTTACTAAATTCGATGGGTCATTCTATTTATCTTAGTTTAGAATAAGTTAGGTAATATGTTGCCCACTGGCACTTATATAAACGAAAAACGAAAACCATTTCTCGCATCAGTGTCTCCTCTCACACAGCCTTGTTCGAAGCCAAAATGGCAAGTACTCTCATAAGAAGCGCAAATTTTGCAATCCAGAGTTAATGGTTTTTTCTAGCAAACGCGATAATTCGCTTTTGTTTACGAATCCCTTCAGTTTGCGGCGTGTTTGTTTGTGTTGGGGGACACACTGTTTTCCGCTTTGTTACAAAGCGTGACGTAACAATACGTTCCCGCCTTGTTTCGCTTTTGGTTTTTTGTTCATTTTAAATAAATTTCCGCCAAAACATTTTAAACTTGTTAAATTTTGTTTGTAGTTATCCGACACGGGAAAATGTAGTATCAGGTAACAATGTCATCCGCCGGTTTTAAGCCCGTTGTTACATAACACTTGAAACTATTTGCGCATTATTTGAAAATAAAAGAATATTTAGAAAAAATGGAAAACTGTCTGTAAAAGCAAACGAAAGGGAACCGCTTTTATAACACCAATAAAAGTCATAAAAAATGACTTCATGAAAAAAAGATAAATTTGCTTTATACATTTACAATACAATTCCATAAAAAAATGTTTTCAAGTAAGCAGAATAACATTTTTTAGTTCTCCCATACATCATATGTGGTTTTTATACGACGTTTTGATACGTTTTCGAATCCTAACAAGTTCCTGTACAAGCAGTCAATGCTTGGCAAGATGCTATTATTTTGTCAACTTGGGTTTTACCAAATTAAGAGATTATGCAACGTCCATAAGTGAAACTTGATGACTTATTATAATTTCTACCAGAATAAATATTATTATTATAATAGATCGGACCCAAGGCACAAATGAAGTCTTTTTAGCAATAGCTAAATTTTATGGAATGAGTCCATCAGACTCCAAGTGGGTATTCATATGCACAGGTAGGGCCATATTCAGGAACTGTCTTGTTGCAGCATCAGAAAAGATCGATCAGGGTGGCGATGCAGCAACAAATCAACTGAAATATCGCCCCGCCTTTAAAACTTGAAATAAAAAAAAAAGAACAGAATCGAAATCAAGATCAGAAAATTAACGGTGGGCAATTATCTAAAGTAACTTTTTTTTGCTTCTACCGTGTTTACTCGTAAATGAAAACCTAGCCTGAATTTTAAAAACGATTGTAATATAAGCCCTCCCCTTAAAATAAGACCTAATCGATAAAGCAACTTATGATTTATGAATCTATTGATTTGCAAGGCATTCCAGAGGATGTTATGGTCATTTATGAATAATCTATGTTTAACATCATTTTTAAATAAAAAGATATTTAGTATATTTAAAAATATAGTAATTCTCTACTTTGTAAGTTTATATTTGATGAATAAAAATAAAAGCCCCCCCTACCCAAAAAATACAAATATAATAAGGTATGGTATTATTAATTATTAATTAATGGTATTGGTATTATCATCTGTGGTATTTTTCGAAAAAAACATTGGAATAAGACACGGTCCTATTTTTGGGGAAACACGGTAAGCATTCGTGCATATTTGACCCCGAAATTTTAGTCTTCTTACGACAAAGCTGATACACGCGACGCCGAGATGACAAATTAGCACTTACAACCCACACCTGTCGTCTGCTACAACTATATGTATTGTGACGGAAACAAACCATGTTGTATGACAACATAATAATACATCTAGAACTGTTTCATCTATTTTGGTTTGTGGTTTGTAGCCTACAATTCAAAATTGTGACTGAGTGGTGAAATAAATATACCATGGATAGGAATGACAATAGGAATATGAATTTCTCCAATCATTTGAGCGCCGTGATCATACATTTGCTCAAAGTAAAGGCCAAAGCTTTATTTAAACGTCAAAAAAAGTAATGACGGGGACGTAGCTAGGTGGGCTTGAGAGTTGGAATCCCTCCTTTAAAATAAAACAAATCTAAACAAATCTCTGTACAAGAAGGCACTGATATGTGTAGGTCCAGGCCAGTGTTTCTCAACTTTCTTTGTCGTGGACCACTTTTATTGCAGAAATAATTTTGTGGACCATTGACTTTCTCCTGCAAGAGAAAAACTACAGGAAAAATAAACAAATTCTTTTTGCAAAGACAGGCATTTCCACTTTAATACTTAAACAAAAACTACCATTCAAAAGCAAAAATTGCATTAAAATTTATTTGTTATACAATCAAATTTAACTAGTTTTTCAATAAGTTTCGGAATTTGTAATAGATTCAATTTTTGTTCACAGATCGTTAGACTTAATGGTGCCTTTGCAGGTTAAAAATTCCGGGTTCAAAACTTTTTTTTGAATGATATATACATAGCAATTGTTCGTAGCTTGAAACGCATTTTGGCCCCAAGACTCTTGGAAACCTACGTTTTGCGGACCCGCTAGCTGTAACGGTCTAAAATAGGAATTTCAGACCCCCCCCCCCCCCTCCACTGAAAATTATTGGCTACGCTTCTGGGTACATATAGCAGAGTGACTATTATTACGTAATGTCCAACAGTCACAGTTCTTACCATAACGCTAACAACATAACTCCTGGTACAAAGATGTCTACTTCCCTAACCTCAGGCATTTTCTCCTCTATCTTAGGCTCAATATCCCATTTCGTAACTAAACCATATAGTCCCAAGTGATTCAAGGGCCTTGCTGCACACTAACACAAATATATTTCTGTAACATTTCGTCTGACAAGGTCAGACTTTTTCAAACATACATAGTCCAGAGTTGAACTATGTATGCCTGAAGAAGTCTGACCTTGGTCGGACGAAACGTAACAGAAATATATTTGTATTAGTATGCAGTAAGACTCTTGAATCACCTAACAAAGTTATCTTCACTCTTGCTACAGCATCCTTGCAATATATGCATACGGATCCACCGACACAAAAGAATAGAAGAAGGATAAGTAGTTAGTCTCGCAGAAACCAAATAATCAGCGCAAGTAAACCATATAGCATATTAAAAAATAACTCTAATATTTGAAATTTAGTCAACATTTTGCAGGCACTATCTTGCAAAAATTTTCACTTGTAATATTCGCGTTGCGCGCAACGAAGATGGTTCAAAACCGCTTTGCAAATAAGAAAGACATGGGCGCGCATTCAACAGACAAATTCTCAAACTAAAGTGTTTTGTTGATTAGAAATATTTCGACGCGATTCTAAAATTTGAATTTTTTTAATTGTATTTTTTTTTGCCGGCTCTATTTTACGTAATTCTCAGTTCAGAACAATCCCGGCTCTCAAACTAACCATGGAATTCTATTTAAAAATATTCAATTTTTAGAAATTAATTTGTTCGATTTGAGCCAGTCTTCTTGTTTCTATCTCACCCTGGATGCTGACCTAATAACAACTCCAAAATATCAGTCTTAACAACATTGGCTCCCGATCGTCCTATTAACCCATATTACTGACCCACAACCCCCGAGATGCGCTGCCAGAGCTTTCGTTTTCGTTTTATCAAAACGCGTGACGGACTCGCTTCCTACCAATGATAAGACACGGAAAGAAGTCTTGAAGACAAATAGTAATGTTAATAAACGTATATGGTTGATTGGAGTGGGCCGTGCCTAACCCCTGCCCTTTTTTCCTACTATTGTGTTAATACAACAGCTCTCAACATTTTTGGAAAAATTCAGGATTTACCTATTTATGCTAGGCGATAGGAAAGCCATACATAAATCATATGGTGAACCCTGACCCCTCGCCGGATACCAGTAAATGTCGGGTATCGGATCAGTTAAAAAGTTTTAGTCTTGATGGTGAATGTTACATAAACCACCACGCTTATAGGGTTGAGCTTATTTCTTTCTGCTTTTGTGTTAGTGTACCCGTATGCATCTGAAACGAATAACTGACCAACTATACCAATAATAAACATAGACTAATAACTGATTTGCTATAAGGTTGTCGTTTTATCGGCTTTCCTTTCGCACCTGATAAATACGGAAACATTCGTCAAAAAAAAATCAAAATGTTTATATTGAGATGCTCATATATCTTGCATTGGGTGATAATTTAATGGTCAACCAAGCATGACTCTTTATTGGGACACGCCTTAAAACGCCCTCAACAACTGTCCTGATCAGTTGGCTTGCTTGAACCACAACGCTCTAAGACTACGGCAAACTACGACCCGCGGGCCAAATCTGGCCCGTTGGGTAATCAATTCTGGCCCGCACGATGCTACCACAACCAATGTTCCCTCTAATTTTTTGTAGTATGTGTGCGCAGAAATTTTGGTGTGCGCACTTTTTTGGAAATGACTAATATTTGTGCAAAAACCAATGAAGAAATTTTGGCGTTCTGACCGGGTAATAAGTGGGCCGACAACAAACTTTCTCAACCTGCCAACCGAACACATTGTTACATTACATCGAAATACGTCTGTGCGCAGTAAATCTATGCATGTGCGCAGCCTCTGAAAACTGTGTGCGCGAGCACACGCCCACACCTTAGAGGAAACACTGACCACAATCGAACTAAATTCAATTTTTCTAATGTTTTCAGTTGTTTAGTTATCAAAAAAATAGCTCAAGAAATTTGTTGAGATTGTGATTAAATTTAGTTCTAGCACGAGGCCTATTGTTTTTCCGCTTTTGCTTTTGTAACACTATGAATATTGTTCATAAAATATAACTCTTTACGTCACACTCACATTGCCCACCAGTCTAGGTTAGTAAATTTTTTGGACCCTGGTCCAAACAACTTGCCCACTCCTGCTCTAACCACCTGCCATCGAGGCAAAATTTCTTCATTCCCAATATCATACTTTCATCTCTTCGCTCTCACGAAATAAACAACACCTGCTTATACTGAAGTCGACAATAACATGAACGTGTACATAAGACGGAACCTCTTAATACGCTTGGAAATGTTATCTAATCCTTCCTAAAATCACAAACTAAAGAAGATGTCACGTCAAGTCGGGTCGCCCATGGACACGGTTGGTGCGAGTGTTCTGCCTATATTATCGCTACTCCAAGAATTAAAATAGGCCTAGTGGTACAAAAATAACTTTTACAGTCAAATTTTCATGTCATTCCAGCCTAAGAAACACTCTACAGAACAAGCTTATCAAGCTATGAAACTAGTAAAAACAGAGATTTTTTTGTGAAGTAGCAATTAAAATCAGTTTTGCGCCTAGCATTGTGACCACTCCTACTGTTGTGTTGCCCTCTGGAGGCCACGGGCCCCCAGTTTGAAACCGCTGATCTAAAATATCCTATCCTAAAGTAAAGGATGTGAAACAAAGCCAGTATATAAGCGCCAGATAAGGTTAGGGTGAGTAAGAAGGCCTACAACCTGAACTAGCCTAACTGACTCTATGATAAACTGAATCGAAGAATACAAATTCTAAAATCAACGACGAGGTAACAGCACTAGCACTATAGTACCCAGAGTTCCGCTGAATTGAACATGCATTTCCATAACGAGCTCAACTTCCGAAGCTAATATACCGTTACGTGAATGCTTCATCTGTATTTGGTGATAGAAATCAGTCGTAACAACAAGCGACCACCGGCGTAAGTTTGATTTTATGGAAGTACGTACTTATCTACGTTAGAAACAGGGTGTCCAAAAAAGTTCGCCCGATTTTATAGTAATACCAATTATAAATTTCCTTGTCTTTGTCTATTAATAGTTCTTATTGGGCTTGTAGTTTTCATTTATCATACAATAAAATTTGTTTAAACTTTCAATTGCTATTACTATAAAACGGGCAAAATTTTTAATTGTTATTATTATAAAATTGTGCAACATTTTCTGGACACCCTGTAATATATACTTTTATTGAGACCAGATTTTAATTAAAAGTGATACTAAGAATTACTATGTTACTTCATTTAGGTTTATTTTTACGACAGCGATATGTCAACATATAGCGATTGGAACGAGAAAACAGTCATAATGTAAAAATACCTATATCAATGCTTTTATACAAGCAAAGTCAGAGTCTCTTCTTTTTAAGTGATAAGCCATTCCCCCAAACTTAACTCAAAGCGAGAAAGCTGTGCCTCTTTGCCATAAGCGAGTTTTTGAAATCGTGACGTAGCTTTACTTGAGCAGAACAGTAGCTGCTAAGTTTTTACGCCGTGATACTTCCCACATACATATACAATTACTATTGAGCAACAATTCAATACAAATAAAAAAAAACACTAAAATTAATAATATTAGAAAATACTAAAAAATGAAAGCAGCAACTTTTAGGTTTCAGTTGAATAAACATGCGACCCCAGGAAAATTTTCAAGCGACACTATTTTATGTCGTGACCTATAGGTTGGGAAACACTGCTATAATACATAGTATACATAGATAAATACCATGCCTCCGAAAAACGCCAGAATACAAAGGAAGGGTCATGGGTGGTTGTTTACCTGTAACTTTGAGATTTCAGTAATCATCTCTTATTCTTTTATAGAGTAAACCTAGTAAATCGGAGGCATATTTGCTCAAATCCTTTCCATCAGCACAAACTTAAGGCAAAGATACGCTGCATATAAACTGCAATACCATGACGATACACTTCCTCTGTGGTTTACTCAGGGTGGGTTTACGCACTACTAGTGTACCGGGGGTGGGGCACTTGATGGCTTCATTGATTGTTATAAAATGCTTTATGACATCATATCTCGATATGACGTCAAAATTATATTATGTCTTCACTTTTTTTTTTGTAAGTTTCATTGCATTGAGACTAAATGTGACGTCACAATACAATTCGCTGACGTCACCATGTTACAGTTTTGTGACGGCACATTAAAAAGTTGTGTTGTCATATTTCAAAACCTTGAAATACACGAAACAGAAATCCCTGCCTAAATAAGCCAATTGCATTGAGAAAGGATAACAAGGCTAACCAATTTATATTAAAATATATTCTTAAGTGAGTATTTTATTGGTATTTTATTGGTATTTTATCCACTTGGCATAAATCAGTAATAGATAGATTCATGTTACTCTCAGACCACGCCTCTTCTCCGTATTTCAGACAGCACTCAGTGTTGAACTTACGCCCCTCATATTAACATTTTTTTCAACGATCTTTTAATAACACAGCGGCACCAATAAAACTGGTTATCCCGTTATTGAATCATTACCAAACGAATTTTCGTCAGTGTGACGTAACACCAAATCAAAAATGCCTATAGTGCCCTCACAAATAAGATGAATCATTAAAAAATAATAGGATACGTAGTCCCTCACGAGTTGCGTAAATGGGCCCGTGCCATGGCTCTCTGGCCATATATTGCACTCTTCTGGTTTAAACAATTGGCTTTTGCAAGTCTCTTTATGTCAGTGGTTCTCTAACCAGAGGCCCGTGGCCCACCAAGGGGGCCACAGAGCAGCTGGAGGGGGCCACCGTTCCAGGCGAAAATTGATTTTACTTTTCCTCTTATTAGAAAACTCCTTGTTCTTCCTAGTTTCATTGCTTTACAAGATTATTTCACAGGGTGTTTTTCCTTTATTGAGCATGAATTGTTTGAACATAATCGGATTTGGAATCTACCATTCAATGGAACACTATAAATACCAATGGAATAATAAACAGAAGGCCATGATTGGCTAAAAGCCACTCCAGAAGAGGGTCTTGAGATATATAAGGTTGGGAACCACTGCTCTATGTAATGCGTATCCCCCACTTTCTATGCGTATTTCCTACTTCTCGTCCTTTGCTCGTATCTCTACCAGTCGCGTGCTCTTTTCGCCGCACATACGACCACACGACCAGCAGTGATGTCAACCCATAACTACGCGACTAAGTACAAAAACCACTTCACAAGATGACTAAAAGTACAAAGACTTAGGAACACGCGAACTTTAACTTGAGTTTCACACTTTTGTGTATTTTTATCGAGGGTTTGCGTGTTTGTGGGTTCCACGCATGGATTACAGAATTGGGAGTTATTTGCATTCAACGTATGTTTCAAATGAAAATATGGAAAAAGTTTCATGTCCTGAACCAAAAGACAAGAGACAGAGTACCATAGACTACTGCTACCTACCTATACGAATGCAGTGGCCTTGTATTTAATCGTTGGTTTCGCGCTAATTCTAGTGTGAAATATCAAATTAAACCATTATGTAATGACGTTCGAGTTTTTATGACTGAACTTGAAAGATTAGGCCCAGCCAAGGACAGCACCCTACGCCACTGCCAAGGGAACGGACGGCCTTGGCGCCACTGCCACTAATGCAGCCACAGTGAGTCTCGTACTTTTCTACGAACCCAATGCTGTTTTAAAAGTGTAGATTGAATTTACCCAAAATAGTAAGAGGTAAAATTACTTTGATTGTTATTCTGTACATGGTTAAAAGCAGTCCCTGGATTCAAAAGTTTAGAAAAGAGATCTCTTTTGATTGAAATCATTAACAACATTCCCCATTTTCAGGGAAACCAAGATCGGGTTCCCATATCACGATATTCCAAGAACGGGTTCGCTAGGACCCCGTGGACACCACCACAGGTGAAGGGGTAATAAAAAGTAAAGGCTTTGTTATGTTATTATTCTTATGGTTTAACTGTAATATCGACTTTTTTGTCCCGAGACATCAATTAAAACTTTTATATCCACCATGTTCATGTATACGTTACGATTGACGGTATCAACTTTTCTCACTTCGCGTACTTGCTCCAGCATTGTGGCTAGCAATAAAATATTACAATAATTTGGTTTGTTCGTATTGTGGCAACACAATAAACAATGTACCTTCTGTGACGTCAACATCTGGTTGTCTTCCTTTTATTTTCATCAAATCTTCAACGTCGTCAAGCACAGTTGGGACAATGGAAGTGTCTTCTATTGCGTCACTTTGCCTCCGTGTCACGTGAATAACAGGGTCTGTATGATGTGATAAATAAGCGGTGAAACTAGGGAGCATGAAGGTACATTGGCACCAACAAAGCGTTGGGTGAGCACAAGCTTTGCTGGACAGATCATCGGACTATCGTAACGAAATAAAGTGTTCCCTAAACCCCATAAAAAGGGTTCCTATGAAGTTTAATAAAACAACAGGCTATTACTCATAGGATCCGGAGACGATGGAAACGTGTGACCTCGAGGGGGCGGTACCGAGCGAATTCTCGAATATTGAAATATTTAAAAAAAGGGGAGAAAATACTTATAATTATAATAAGGCTATATATTGTGATTCAAGAGTCTCATTTCTGTAGCGTTTCTGCTGAATCACGTATAATAGTTATCTTTATTCTTGCTACGTCATTCTTCCATCATATTTATACGGATACTACAGAACAAGAGCATCCAGAAACCCATTCGATAGCATATGTCTTGAAACGTTTGTCTAGTCTACACCAGGGCTACTCAACTATTTTTATCGAAGATCCGCATACAAAACTTATTTAAAAAAATATTAATAAAAATTATTTGGGTCCGGTCTTTCCAAAAATTATATTTCAGCATCCACACGCATTTCCTCGGCCGACTAATGATTATTAGCTAATCAAGATTGTTTATTATGTATGGCGTTATAGTTCTTTTCATATATATTTAAATCTATAAAAGTGATTTTATAGGAGGGAACTCCAAAGGTGGGGCTAATGATCGGAAATAAAGAATTAAGCGCAGTCCGAATCGAATACTTGGAAGGTCCGGATTCGGATCGCGGTCCGCCAGTTGAGTAGCGCTGGTCTACACGATAAGCAAAATAAAAACAAATGGCGATCTATATAGCAGACCTTTTGCCCTATGCATGAAAAAGCATCATGAACTTCAGGTATTTTGAGTGCGACGCCAAAATAGTACGTATCTTGATCAGAAGTTTTTTGTACAGCGAAGTCATGGGGTTAAGAATTTAAGCTGATGTTTTCAATCTACAATGCCGAATAAGGCTGGGCTTTTCAAATTAAATATTCGAATTGAATAGTACATAATTCGAATTGGTTCAACGAAAAATTTCGAATCGCCGTTTTTATTTAGACGACAACGGCGATGGAATCTACGTTTTCAGTAATGTATGAGTCTGAAGATTCATCACAATGATAAGTGACATACGATTGACTATCTTTCAAGTATTCGAAATTCGATTTGATTCGAAAAAATATTCGATTTGATTCGAAAATCATCAGGTATTCGAAAATGCTCAGCCCTAATTCTGATATAATCTATTATTCTATTAGGACCTTAGGTTTGAAACACTAATATTATACTATCCTAAGTAATATCTTGTCACAAAAAATTATAACTTGGGAATTAAAGTTATTTTAACAGTTTGTTTAAAAGCAAACGGTTTCAATTTATTGTCTATGTTTGCTTTAAAACAGAACACATTATTTGCTCATAATAATTCAAATTACAGGAGAAATAAATAAGACAAACAAACAGTTAACAGATTTATGATATTGAGAGAACTAATTAATAACTCCGGGAATTTTCCGCTTGTTGTGGTCGCATTTGGTTGCTGGGAAGTTGGTCTGGGCTATATAGGGTGTCCATGAAGTCTTGAAAAAATTAAAAAAGCAAAGGGACATTATCGATACCATATATTGTTTCGACCCTCACTGATGTATTAAATAAAAATACTTGAACAATTACTGATTAAAAAACAACAAATCTGGTTAAGATATATTGAGAACTAACTTCATAACAAAATTAAAATTGTAAAGGGGCTTTTTATATGTATATGCACATCACAAAACCGTCGTGCCAAAAACGTAATTTGATAATAACGCATAGAGAGACTGATAGGGTCGAATACTTCTGTTCCGCATCTAAACGTTGAAGAATATGGTTAGGTTATTGCACAAAAATATTCGGTAACTTCGGTAGCGGCTAATTTTTGTAACTGTGACCCAAGTAAATAAGTTAATCTCCGTGAATATTTATTCTCTTTGTATCCCGATTTGCAGTTTGGAAGTTGACTGCGTTTGCATGTCGATATGCACAAAGTGTGGCTGCAACCAGTGGTGGAATTCAGCCGGTTCGTACCGGTTCTATAGAACCGTCTCACGGAATTTTATGAGATCAGCGAACCTGTTAGCATTACTGAAAAACATGACTTTTTGTTCCAGAACCGGCTGAAAAATATGTGATGGAACCGGCTGACCGGTTTCTTATTCAAAAAAAAAAAAAATTGAATCCCACCACTGGCTGCAACTGGCGCTTTAATAGTGACGTAGTCGGAAATTTTTAAGGGGAGGGGATTCTAAAATTTCTAATTGCTAAGGTAAACGTGTTATATCAATAATCGTAAGACTCTAATATGAGCAAAAACTTTGCTGAAAAAATCGGCGGACGAGCGTGACAAAGGCTGCCAAGCATGGCGAACTGATAATTTTAAATTCGGGGTAGTAATCGGTTGCTTCTGAGGGTATAAAGACAATCATTTAAAAAAGTGAATTCAGTCTGGACTCTGTCAGTGTGTCGATTGGCACATTGTGAGACAATTACTTATGGATTGGGAGAGAGAAGTCCCATAATTTTTTCTCAATATTTTTAATTTCACTTTGTCTGTGTTTTATGCTCAATATAGCGATACCATCGCAAATTACATACTCAATATTCCGAGAGCTTTGAGGTCCTTCATACCATTATGCAACTGCTATTTAATTGCGATCATCGACGATTTATGTCTTTTTCTATTTGCGCAGACAAGTAACCGCTCCCTACTAAATACCGTCTACAGCGACCAGAACGTGGGTGAGCAAATACTAAGTCTTTTGTGTGCAGTAATTTATCCGTTTGTTTTGTCATAAATCTCATTGTTAACATGGGTTATCGATTATGACGAAGCCTCAAAAACACGAAGTACCATTATGAGGACATAATATTTTGAATTTGGAAAATTATGCTGTCATAACTCTCAGTCATAAAGATATTGTGGCATCACAGTGGTTTGTTTCATGTGGGTTTCATGGAATGTTCTGCCCGACAGTGACGCAATAAAGCAATATTGTTCACGCAATAATGCTGTCAATTTTAAAGTCATTTATGGCGGTTGTATATCACAATATGTTTCCTCTGCTTTATTTAACATGTGATTTGTTGCGTCGCCACACCTTGTGATATTTGGGAACCGAAATTATTTGAATATGTGTAATAAGTCACCATGTCTTATATATATGGACTACGTTTTACCGAACCGGTATTTTTGCAGTTGACATTTTTATGAGGCGTTCTTAGACTTTTACTCCGAACAAAGCTCTAGACCAGGGTGGGAAAGTTACGGCCCGCGGTTCGCATCCGGAGTGTTTCATCCGGCCCACTTGTGTCTTTGAAAATACCGACGAAAACCATGTCATAATGACGCCGATTGTTACATTGTGCTTCTTATCATTATATAAACGTCAGCCTAGATGTTGGACTAACTTTTGTGAATAAACTGTTTTTATTCATAGTTTTTCATATTGAATTTTAAGTAACCAAGTCTGTTATTGTAACTCCACTCCTGCTCCAGACAAAAACGTATTGTGATAAAAGAAGCTGCCATGTTCCAGGCTAAAGAGTTCGGAATATTTCAATTTCCTTTGACTTCATGTTATCTGTATAACTGTATAACTTCACCAAAGCAATGTCAAACCGTACAGCAAATAATATAAGTTTTCCCAATATCTATCTTCGACACGGGCAAATTACGGCCGCGGTTCAAATCAGTCTCGTTGGGTAATTTAATCTGGGTCGCCCGATGCTGCCATAGCCAAACTAAAATCAAATTTTGATGTTTTAGCTAAAGAATTGCTCAATGAATTTGTTGAGATTGCGATTAAATTTAGTTTTGGCACGAGGCTTATTGTTCTTCTCATTTGTAACACTGTAAATATTGTACATAAAATGTAACATTTTTACGTCACACATACATGGCCCGCCAGTCTAAGTGGTCAAAAAACCCTGCCCACCCCTGGTCTATATATACATACGTATTTCTCTTTTATTTCGGGGTATATATTATTGGACAAATAAATGATGAAGGAGTACAGTAGGTTAATTCTAGGTACCGTATACTAGAAATGATTAAATTTAATCATTAGTAAGTATAATAACGTATTGATAATCGTCTTTATTTTACGTCAACGAGTCGTAAAGCAGAGTTACTTTTGTAGTGGTTCTATTCTTAGTTAAACAAAAATAGACGTCATAGGCTTATGACGTAATTACGAAAAAAGGATAAAAAAATTCTTAACTACCTTGAAATTACATCATACGCTAATGACGCCACATCAGAAAAAATGATAAAACGTTTTTACCCTATTGTCATAAAAGTACGTCATAGACTGATGACGTCATATTGAAAAAAATACATACCTTTTTTACTTCTTTTTGTTTTCGAAGTCGATTGTTGAATGAAAAGTATGAGAACAATGGAGACAATTAATTTCCTTGAATGCATTATGTCGTAATAAACCATATTATTATACAAATATTTAAAATCGATGTTGACAATTCTGAAATAATTTCATAAAGGAAAATACAAGAATAACATAATTGGATTATTTCAAAGACATCTCAGCATAATTGATAAGGTCCTAGAACAGTTATCTCAATAAATAAAAATCTCGAAGTTTCATATATGCCTTAAAGATGATCATGTATAAGATGTATAAACAGTTCTTAGAAGCATGTATCGTACTATTTTTGAAAAAGTACGATTATCTTCGGTCCTCGCTTGTTCATGGTAAAATCGTCCCTTTGTCATGGACAATAAAATGTTCAAATTTGAAACTTTTGAGCAGCAAAGTCACAAAATCAATAAATTTATAAAGAAATTTAATTAGAAAGATAAATCTAGACTTTATAATGCAATTACGTTGGATGCGATCAGAGAGTGCGTAAGAGATTTCTATGTTGCCCATAGCAACGATTTGAAAATCGTCGCTTTGAACGAACCCTTCAAAGCAGTGGTTGTGAAACTTTTTTAGCTATTTAGAATTTGTCAAGTTTAATGCCCCCATCTCAAAAATAACTAACTAAAAATAAGCTACAAATATCACATAGTAAGGCGAAAGTATGTTTTATTCAAAATATGCTTTCGTGCTCGGATATGAGTATTATCTATTGTGCTTCTGAGTATGTGTACATGACTTCGCTTTGGCCTAATTCTCTTAATACCGAAACTGCACTGAAATCTTTCTCTTTCCTACCCCCTCTCTCTCTCTGACTTTCTGTAGTCACATATTACAACTTATCATCCCCTTAAAAAACGAACTAAATTGAGAAAATTCAACAACGGGCAAATGTGTGCTACAGTCACATGACGCCTTTTCTCAACTATTTTATTCCAAAATGGCGCCTCTGATCAATTTACTCCAGTCCATTATATATCAATTCAACAAATTGAACAACAAAAATAATTCACGAAATTGATTAGAACTTTGAGGTAATTCATCTATTTTTTACTATTCACCAGAAAAGGTTAACTTTTTGCATGCTTTCGTTTTCTTTATATCTTCTAAATAGCTAATGTACTATGATGAAGACTAACTTGATGTAAACAAGACAATTTTGGTCACAGACGCCATATTTTGTATTTTAACCCAAAATTCAGTCCATTGTTCGAACTTTGCAACTTTACACCTAAAACGTGCGAGACATCACTTTATCTGGCTTAGATAACAACTCAAGACTTCTAAACAACCGACCACATTCGGGCCTACAATAACTCAAAATTTACTAAAACCACATGCCAGATCTGCCAAAGAGCAAAATCGAATTAAATCCTGATAAACAAGAATCTTGACGCGTGTCTACACTTGTCCTATTCACCCTGATTCAGAAACATTCTGGATTCAATTTCAGGGAATTTAGAGTTAATTACCGGTGTTTTGTTACAAGTTGGCACATTGAACGCAAAAAGTTTCAAGTATGCTTGCTTCAATTTTAATTTTGCAAATTACTCAATTCAAAGTTACTACGGTTACAAATATAATCCAACTAAAATTTCTCACATTAGCCCCGTTTCTGACAGCTTTACTCACTTTTCGATTTTGGAGTTAAAAAGAAAAGAGGTAAATTTCAAGGATTCTTTTACTAGTTGGATAAACAGTTTGCAAACAAATATTTTTTGTCTACTGTCGGACCTCCTGAAGTATGCGCACCAAGATGGCGCACAACCTGAACTCAGGTTGTGTACCAGGTTAGGGTTCAAGTTGTGCGACATCTTGGTGCGCATACTTCAGGAAGACCTCTTATTCTAATATGGGGTATTGTGTACTGAGCAGAAAGTCATTTCTCCTTGTTTACTCCCTACTTCGGATCCGTATGTGTCAGTTGCCACAAGTGTGCTTGTAAGGATAGTATTATAAAGACAAATAAGAATAACATAATCTCTTTCCACGAAATGTTTGTAATATATTTGCTATTTCGTGGAAGGAGATTATGTTAATCTCATTGTATTGTTCTACTCTATCTTAAAATTAAGCTATTCGTCTTATTTTATTTATCCCGAAGAGAGGAAAGCTGATGAGACATCTGCTCGTCCAAACCTTGCACTTAAACTTACATTACATTAACGATATCCCGTACCTTCAAATTCGCTTGTGTAGCGTTTTGTTCAAAGCGAAAGACTCAAAAACACAAATGTTAAAGAATTGAACCATTTATTTTAATTATCCCAAAAAGAGGAAAGCCGATAAATGAATGGTTTCCCAAAATCCTAATTTCAAACTAGCATCAGTAACGAAATTCTGATCTTCCATATTTTAAGTTATTTTGGTTTAACCAAATTGGGTTATCCTGAAATGCCTTTTCACTATATATTGCAATTTATATATCAAGAGTGCTTTTAGGGGAGAAAAATAACTACCGATTACTAATCTGTTTACTGCGAATCTTTAATTACAATAATTGTTTCCATTGACAGTTTTCAACCAAACTACTCTGTATTAACTCACAGGTTGTGCGTCATTCTGGAAACCCCTATTTATATGCAGATCAAATTCGCATAAACATGTCAAAATTCGATCCAATTGAGTTAAATGTCTGACATAAATTTAGCAATAACATGAAATATTGATTCATATTACGTTGAAAGCTTTTTATAAGATTTATTAAATATTGAAGTCCACGGAACGAGCCAAAAGGCGAAAAATTTAATCTCCTGAATCAGTGATTCGCGAACCGTACTGACTTTCATCCTGCTTCCCAGAACTATCATTTTTTTGCGTCCCAAGTGAGTAGTCTGGTTGAGATACTATTCTAATTATAAAACCTAAACCCCGATTTTCGCAGCCTTCCCCCTTATGCATTAACTTTCCGACGAAACATCAAAAAAATCCGGGGAGAGTCCGATTACCGTTATGACGTCATAGTGATACCTTACTCCTGAACTTGAGAAGTCGAATTATATAAATAGGGCATCGTAAACGAGGCTGCAGTTCCGATTTCAGTACGTATATAGTTCTTTTTCTAAAATATTTCAAATATTCGCTCGGAACAAGTACTACACAAGCAATACTTATTTAGGCCGGTGGTTTCAAATAATTTTTCGAAGCGACCCAAATTATTTAAACAATACTTTTTGTAATATTTTCAATCCCCGGTTATTTTCGATCACTATACTCAATTATTTGCCATCAGCGACTTTTTGAAATCGCGGTGTAGCTTTATTTAAGCAAAATAAATGCTGCCAAGATTATACGTTACGCCATATATACAATTACTATCGGGCAACAGTTCAATACCAAATAAACTATAAACTTGAATAGAAAATTAATAACGTTTAAATTTTTCCTAAACAAAAAAAAAAAAAAATTTTTTTTCCAGCGACTTGGGTCGCGACCGATAGGCTGGGAAACACTGATTCATGCTATATTGTTTGTTAACTGGTTTTGATTTCGGTATGTGTATACATATTTTTTGTAACATATTTCATCTATTCGCTCAGAGCAAGTACTAGACAAGCATTATTTATATTCTTCAAGACAAATTTTTAACTGGGACTGCAGTTTCGGTTTCATTAGTTGTATAGACTCATTTTATTAAATATTTCGAATGTTTGTTTATAACAAGGCAAAAGACAAGCAATATTTGAAAGTACAAAGATCTGAGCCCAAAGTCGATTCAACTCTGAGTTAAGAATCACAGATTTTTTGTGCCGCGGGCCCATATTTGTAAATCTTAGTTTTGGCGTGCCCCATCCTGTGCCGTATCGATTACTGTGCCTGATCAATGAGGAAGGATATTGTTTCATTCATGACACAACAACAATAATGTGATAGATGAAGTTGCTTTTCACTGCACAATTTATCGATTCTCGAAGCAAGTGTACAATCGAACTAGTAGGTCGTTGCAAAACGCAATAAAATTTTAATCCCTTTTTCTTCCATATTCGTCCGCAACGCTCAATTAAAAAGATGCAATGGCTCAATCATTAAAGATCGATCAGGCTCTTTTCATATCGTTGCGGACCCCCTATGCAGTCATCACAAACCCTCAGGTGTCCGCGGGCCCCAGTTTGGGTAACCCCGGCTTAGATGACCCGACCCTTCAATAGATCGAGTCCAACAATTACGACAATTAAAAAACTGGACTTTTTATTAATAGCGTAAGTAAGATATCTCTAATAACTTGAAACGTATCCAATTACGTCCGCCCATAACATAATGGACCCGGAAATAGAAACAGGAAGCTAAAATTATCTCGTGAACTCAGAAATGGATCATGATATGTGTGGGAATATTGAAATAGATACTGAAGCGAAATATTAATATCGAACCTTTGACGTTTTTTTTTATTTATATCTATGCTTGAAAAAATAGTTTGAACGCAAAGTATAAATCTCGCATATCAGCTTAACTACTGCTTGTCTATACTTTGTTCTGAGCGCAACTCCCCCTAAAATATGTAAGTGTAAGTAATGTACCATTTAAAATGCAAGAGGAAAGGCTGAAAGTTTATCGCAACTCCTATGTTACCAGACCTCACGAGCATATCATAGGTAAATTCGTACAACAACTAATCGTATTATAAGTATTACCTATGAAAAATTGGTCATGCTAATTCCTACCATAATTAACCAGACCAGAGTAACGATTCCAAAAATGATATATACCATAACCAACACTTACAATACCAGACAGCAAGTCTACCACACAAACATACCACATCTGGCTCCTTTTTTTTACTAAACACACCATATCCACCAAGTCCTAGGTTGCCAGAACTCATAATCGTAACAGGAGCATACATTAGGTAACACCATACCAAAACTGACCATATTATAACATAAGAAATACCTACCAATACTAGCTTGCCACGCCGTTATACTTCTACGATGGCGCTCCAGAAGTGTGTGTATCAATATGGAGGTAACTAATTTTTTTCACCTACTTTACATCAAGTTGTGTAACGGGACTGAAACTTATGGGCACGGGGTATATTCACTTGGCTAACACAGACAGTCACCGAACTCGTAATAGAACTAAATAAGGAAAATCGGGATGAAATTATGGCCTAATCCTATCCTGGTACACACACTATACGGGAGTACCACTGCGATACCATGTTCGAGTCTAACCCACAAACATTTTCAAATGCATATTTCTCATATGACAACAACCTACGTAACAAACATTCCTAACAAGCCGATTCAGAAAGCGGATCTTAATTTAAAAACCACCAACGCTAATTTGAAAGTGATAACAAACTTGCTATACGACTGAGACCCCTAATCCCGCGGGTGCATTGCGAGGGGCTTCGAGTGTCTTATTCCACTTCTTACGTGCCGAACTACTCGTATAAAAGGTGGGGCCGGTGCTCAGGTTACAAAATACATTTCTGTGGCTGTAATGACGAATTGTAGTCTTTTGCAAAAAAAAAAAATCGTGCGGAGAATCAGTTCGTGGTGAATCGCAATTCGCGTTTACAGCCCTACAATTTGATATATATATACAGGGTGTCCAAAAGAGTTCGCCCTATTTTTACATTACCGCCTATTAATAATTTCATTGTTTTTGTTTATTATTAGTTCTTATTGTGCTTGTAGTTTGTCACACAATAAAATTTATTTAAACTTACAATTGTTATTATTATAAAATCGGGTGACATATATCTTCAGTCCCACTTTGTGTCATTATTCTAACCAAGTGGGTCTCAGCACTTTTGGTAGCGCGGACCACAATATAAGAATCCAAATGCTTAAGGAATCCTTGTGCAATACTTCGAAGGGCAAGGCTATAAGAAACTGTATGAATAATAAATATATGTAAAAGCAAACCTGATACTGGCAGAACAGTATGGGAGGTTAAATAGTAATGAATGACGTAATAGATATTTGATCATTTTCAAACAATATAATATAATAGTAAAGCCTCTCGGATTCGAGTAGAAACTTGTGGCACCCTTGAGCTGTACCGGCGGAACACTGGCTGAAACCACTGTTTTAACCATTTACCCAAATTTTCATATCTAGCTTATATCTATTCTTACACTCACCGATGCTATTCACCTACGAGCAGTAGCAGCATTTGCAAATCATTGTCCCACGCGAAAATTTCTCTTGCAAAAGCTCCGTAAATGTCTTTGATCAATCTGTGCTTTGTACAATATACGCTGCCGAACTGTCGGTATGTTGGGTTTGGCTTTTGCACGCCTAATAGCCCATCATAGACGTGGCCATTCAAATGCAGATTGGGGCCATATATCCATCCCGATTCCTAACCTGCTGTCAATATGACAGCATAATAGCTCTCTATATAGGAGACCATTCAAATCACGATATCCCTAACCTGCTGTTTATATGCAATCATAATACTATTCAAATAGTAATTGGGACCATATATATATCCCAACACATAACATTAACCAAGGGCCGGTAACACACTTCCAAAACCTAAAACTTTTCTCCAAAAAAAACACAGAAGCAAAAATTTAATTACAAAAATTCTTTAAGCTGACACGTTCAAATTACACGTTCGGGGTCACGTGTTGCCAATCCTAATCCAATCAGAGACCTCAAATCTAATAGACGTATTAAGGCTGGGATTAACCGATTCAGAAGCGTGGGGTATTTGGTTGTATTAAGGCGCATATTATTTATAAATTTCATATATATAAAGTATGCAAATTGGATGCACACGTGGAACTTTGGCTACCAACCCTTTTCGTTGAATAACTCTCTTCGCCTATGTTGGAACTCATATTTATTGATCCCTCACTATGCATAAAAAGTAATTCATTTATTCAATTATTGAAGAAAGAAGTGTTACGCGCAAGACCCTCTTCTGCTTTTGTACGGTTCAAGTTTAAGTTCAATGTAAAATATGTAAAAAAAAGTAGCATGGTGATAATAGAGAACTAAATAGTAATAGTGATAGCACAGCAAATACAAAGCAAACAACAAAATCCTTCTAAGAAGTAGAACCGCCGACTAGACTAGAGACTGCTAGAAAGCTAGCTTCCTAGTCAGCGGTTTAGCCAGGAATTTACAAGGGGGAAAGGGGGTAAAACCAGTGGTGGGATTCAAATTTTTTGTCAGTCGGTTCCATCACAAAAGTCATATTTTTTGGCGGTTCTGTTACATGTTTTTTTAGTGATGCTAACCGGTTCGCTGATCCCATAAAATTCTGTGAGACGGTTCTATAGAACCAGTGCGAACCGGCTGAATCCCACCACTGGGTGAAACCCTCAATCCCACCTCAAATGGCTACGCCCCTGTACCTATTGGATATTCTGGGTATAAACAATTATAGTTCAAAATGATTGAGGAAACATACTTTGTTTTGTAGTAGTTTAGCCCAGGGCTACTCAATTATTTTCACCGAAGATCCGTACACAAAACTTCAAAAATATTTGGGACCGGTCTTTCTTGAAATGATATTTCGGCAACCTTAAACGCGTACTTTTTGAATCGGCTAATGATTATTAGCTAATCAAGATTGTTTATTATGGTGTTATAGTTATTTTCATGTATATTCAAAACTGTAAAAGTCATTTTATAGAAGGAAACTTCAAATGTGGGGCTAATGAACCAAAATAAAGAATTAGGCGCGGTCCGAATCGAATACCCGAGAGGTTCGGATTCGGACCGCGGTCCGCCAGTTGAGTAGGCCATAGCAGGGCGCTGTACAAGCTAATACAAAGGGATTTAAACAACACGAACGGGATTATTTACACAGACAAGACTGCTCCCATTTAATGAGATCACGTACAAAATGGGCAGCATAATCCCCTGTGTAACCAAATGTAACGCGTGCTGCCGGATAATCCGAAAATTATCTTTTAAATCCCCGCATTAAACAAACGGATTCGTGAAATTGAAAAATATTTTCAGAAATTCCTGGGAGAGAAAAAGACAGCCATATTGGGGTTCAAATCCGGGTGTGGTATATCAAAATATTTATGACGCAATTTTGGTACTCCCGTAGTGTGTGTACCAGGTCATGAATATGCCATAATTTTATTCCGATTTTCCTTATTTTAGTTTTATTACGAGTTAGGGGATTGTCTTTGTTAGCCAAGTGAATATAGCCCCTGCCCATAGGTTTCAGTCTCTTTACACAACTTGATGTAAAGTAGGCGAACAGTATTTGTTACCTCCATAGTGGTACACACACTTCTGGAGCGGCCAAACGCTTTCATGGTCCGTGGACTTTACTTTTAAAAATTCTCAAGTTTCCATGGCATTTCATTTTATTTAAATACCTCGCCTTTAACGCATTTTCATCAGTTACTTCATGCGAAACGTTTAATAACAAATGCATTACAATTAATTTACTTTGAATTAATTACCTAATTATCGCAAATGGCACCCAATATGGTGTCCATAAAGTCTATTTACAATTTCAATTTTGTTATGAATTCGGTTCTCAATATATCTTAACGAGTTTTTTTTTTTTTTTTATCAGTAATTGTTCAAGTATCTTTACTCCATTTATTACATCTGTGACGGCCAATATATGGTATCGATAATTCCCTTTTCAATTTAAAATTTCGATTCAAAGTCGATTCATAAACAATTAATTTAAACCAGTTAGCCTAACTTTAGGTAACAACAGATAATCCCAGCGAGACTAAGCCCTTAATCTTTCTCTCTATTTAACATACAGTAGCCTTCCCCCGTCGGGTCCTTGACAAATATAAAATTTTCTTAGTTTGCGAGGGAATTTATAGATTTTTTAACACGGAAGTTCCCTCGCATTTGGTATTATTGCGACATAATCGATATTCGTTATGATTCAACAATAGAAACCATCGGAATGCAAAATTCAATTATGATATAATATATTAAGTTATAAATTCTATTGTGATATAATACTCCACATGTTTGAAATCAGTATGACATCATATATCAAACAGTTTCTACGTATTTGAACACTAATTCGACCCAGGCATTCTTACGACATAATAACCTAATCCATTCATATTGAAATGCGATAGTGGTGTCATAAAGATGCCGGTACCTACAAGTGGGTGTAATAGCCCAATACGATTTCAACGCCGGAAAAAACGTTGATAAAGTACTTTTAACCTTTTTTGGCGTTTGTTAGCTGATGAATTTAGAATGAGTTATTGTATAGAATTCTACTAATCATAAACACTTTTTTTCGACTCCTCTCACTCGCATATATTTTCAAAATGCAACTCTGATATATGACTCTTTTCTTCCTAGTGAATTATTGATGAAATATGTTTGTTATCGTGTGTGACTCTCAGAGAACTATCTGTCTCTGTTTTCATTAATTTATCACCATATTAAAAAAGATACAATTGAATATCTTCCAAGTATTCGGGATTCAAAAAAAACTGCCTTCTACACTTTTTTCGATTTTTCTCACCTACAAACATACACCAAATATCTCAGAACCAAAACTAACATTTTTGCTATGAATGTAAATACAAGAAATTTTATGTACCCGTTAAAAAAAATAAAACTCAACGGAAACTCTGATATTCGCTGTCTATCAATACCAGGATTGTGCTTCAAATCAACATCGGGGCTGGGCATTTTGAATCGAATATTTGAATAGAATAATAAATTATTCGAATCAGTTAAGACGAAAATTCCGAATCGCTATTTTATTCCGAGTGGAAATATCTCAATTTTTTATTGAAGGCATTTTAAAAAAATTTGCAATTCTGATATATGGACTCTTTCTTCCTAGTGAATTATTGATGAAATATGTTTTATCTTATTGTGTGTTAACACCCAGGGAACTGTCTGAGTGAAAGATTCCATGTTTTCATTGATTTATGTGACAGGAGGACCTATCAAGTATTTAAGATTCGATTCAAAAAAATATTCGATTCGATTCTGAAATCATCAGGTATTAGAAAATGCCCAGCCCTAGTCAACATTACCAAAGAAGACAACAATGACAAAATGAAAAGTAGCATTAGAATCATGGACAAATTGTAACAACCCGGACACTACATATATATTCATACAGTATTATTATAAAACTTAAGACAGTACAACTGTTTTGTCCCATTGAAAAAGGATTTAAAAAATGTGCCATTTTGGTATTGTGACGCAATAGTCATATAGGGTTTACGTCATAGCACTCGACATACCTTGATATTTAAATGTCTCGACTGGGAATTGAATTAGCTTAATATTCGTATGAAGTTTCCCGCCGAAAGTAGTTAAAGGCTTTGTTTCGTCATATATATTAAGTTCTCCATTACATGTGATTATTCAAGGATATGTGGGACGTATGAATAAACAATGCAAAATATTTAAATGGCATTGTTGCCAAATAAATAATATGAATTTGAAATGATCGTTGATTTTTCGCGCTATCGGTCTATTTCCATGACAGTGTTAACTTGAATTGTGTCAAGTCCCGTGTCAGTCTAAAGTAGAGGTGAGCGAGATTTTGGGCCAGGAGCCAAAAATTTTGCCCTCCTCCATAGGCGGGCCATGTAAGTGTGATGTAAAAAGTTACATTTTATGAACAATATTTACAGTGTTAGAAAAGCAAAAGTGGAAAACAATAAGCCTCGTGCTAAAACTAAATTTAACTCTTTGAACTCTGACGGCTCTGAGCGAAGTTACTCGCTTACCCTGAAGGTTCGCGGCGCCGTATTGATAGAACAATTAAATAATTTTAATCGAAATCTCAACAGATTCCCTGAACTATTTTTAGCTAAAACATCGTAATTTGGTTTTAGTTTAGTTGTAGCAGCATCAGCCGGGCCAGATTGAATTATCTAACGGGCAGGTTTTTTCCCGCGGGTCGTAGTTTTCCCATGTCAAGTCTACAGTTTATACACAATGCAAATATAAATTAGAGAAAACCATATTTTATTTTTAGACAAAAAAGACAAGTAACTCTAGCTGTTGCCTAAAATTGGGACATTCAATTATTTATAAAGACTCGACTGGCTGTCACAGAATTAGTGCAACTTCAGGCGTATTCAAATCCTAAAAGGGGATTCTGATGATGTCACAATACTATGCGTGACGTCATGATGACGTTTTTGTATGCAATGAAAATTCTTGCCCAGTAGTCCTGAGAATAAACTAATAGGATGTCAATATACTATTTAGAGATAATGAGTGTAAGTACAAATGGCTTATATTGAGATGCATTAGAGAGGTGGGCAATTACTTTTCTGAGTGGACTTGCTTACTGGGCCGCCGGCGTAAGAAAGCTTTTGCTACGTTAATTTTAATATAACATTTTTCGCAACACAGTTCGTGCCTAATTACGAAAAATATCGGAATGAAAGATGCTGGGAAACTGAGCTATTTAACAAGCAGCGACAACTAAAAGCTGCCAAAGTTATGTAAGTCAAATAGAAACTATATTTCAATATTTGAGATTTCAAATCACTTATTGACACTTTGACTTTGAGGTTACGTCACAAACCAGTATACTTTCACTTTATGCGCGAACAAGTAATTTCTTGTAGAACATTAAAATAATGAAACGATGCCCTTCACTATTTACTTTGTTAACACATTATTAGGTCACAATTATAATGAAAGTCGTACGATCACATGTTGTATTATTTCGTAACTATATAACTTTTATATTGTTTAATAACAATGAAATATAAAAACACATTTGTGACTTAACAATTTTAGAGCAACTAATGGAAGTTTACTAAAAGGGTTCTGAAATCTAATTTGAAATTTAATTGCCAAGTGATGCCCTAACAGCTAGCGGGTCCGTCGAGGGCCGGAAATCTGGGTTTATAAGAGTCGTAAGGTCTTAAATCGCGTTTCAAGCTACGCAAAAATGTTATGTATGATAAAGAAATTTGAGTTGGGTTGCGCGAGACTAACTTCCTATCTTTCCTCTATGCCTCTATGCTAGTGGATCCGTATGCGTATACTGCAAGGATACTGTAGCTGGAATAAACATGACTATTCTATCATAATCTATCTAGCGGTTTACAACCGCTTGTCTGAGGAAGTCTGACTCTGGTCGGACGAAACGTTACAGAAATACATTTGTGTTAGTGTGCAGCTGGACTCTTTGATTGGATAAGATACAGAAAATGCTTTATTTACATTTCAAAAGGAGTCGACTCCCTGGCTACACCCCAGCTTCAAAACTACCACAAAAAGCTTGAAGTTACATTCTTAGTAGCTATTAAAAATTTTACTTTGAAACTTTGCAATAAAAGAAGTTCAAAATTGTTCACCAATATTCACCAGGCTCTCGAAACTCAGACGAAGACATTTCTACAAAATCAAAACTTGTCAGTGGGTGCAAGAAAATTTATTTGTAAACTAAGACTTCATAACACTATTATTACTCAGCCTTCCTCTTTCTATATCGAGAAATATTCATCTGCGTTCTTGACTTCGCTCGAGTTTTCTTTTTTCCTAGTTTTATTGTAAAAATTATAAGCAAGATTACTAGAAATTCAAGGTAACTTTAGAAAATTAATCTAATCAATTTATAGGATTGAACGATTGAATTAACAAATGTAACGATGGAAATGGCAATGGCAACGGTGATATATTGATTGGTAAATTAACTTTGAAATTTTCGTAACATTCGCTTTTTCTAACAGTCTGATCTCTTAGTCTTCTGCAATTTATACTTTAATCTATGAGCTCATAATAGTTGCCTCACGCGAACCATTGTAACGTAACACTGTTATCTTCCCGTACTAGGAACGACCGGATTTCATGTTCTAAAGTTCCAATAAATATTTTAAATTGGCCGCAGATGACTCATAGATATTATCGTTTTGTTTGTTGTTATGTGCGAATAATGCATGTGAATAAAGATGAGTGTGCAAACCAACACAAATATATCCCCACATTTCTGCAAGACCAACTACTTGACGTTCTTCAGTGCTTTTTCGCCAGTGATGTTTATAACGCCAGTAATGTAACATAAAATAAACATTAACACAGATATATTTTTACTAACGTTCCTCTATGCTTTTGCGCAGGTGAGTCCGGTCCGTATGGGTAGAACGCAAGGATGCTGTAGCAAGAATAAACATGACTATTACAAGTGATTTAAGAGTCTTGCTGCACATTAACACAAATATACTTCTTTATATTTCTGCGGGACTAGATTCCTATCCTTCTCTCACGCATTTGTACGATGGATCAGTATGTATATAATTGGATGATCACGTAGCAAGAATAAACATGAATAATATATATTATAAGTGATTCAAGAGTCTTGTCGGACATTAACTCAAAAATATACCTATATTTCTGCAAGACTAACTACTTACCATTCTTCTTCTATGCATTTGTGCAGTGAATCCGTATGTATAATACAATGGTGTTGTAGCAAGAATAAACATGATCCAAGAGCTTGCTCTGCACTAACATAAATATATTTCTGTGACGTTTCATCTAACCGGGTTGTGATATACTGAGGTCAGACATTTTTGTGAGTAGCAAGTTATTTTAATTACTTACACTTTAATTTATGTTTTAGTACCAAAATTAGGAGCTTCATATGCATCATTTTGCATGTAGCCTGGAGCCTTGATCCATCGAAAATGGATGACATCCCATAATAGGAATAGTCAAGCAGAATTTTATTATGTGTAACTGCAATTTGCTACATTTTTTTATGTGTTTATTTTATGCTGGCAGAGAGACCCGAAACACGTTTTTAAGATATTTTTCTCAGGCGCACTCACTCAGAAATTAAAAAAATGAGTGAAGTTACGAGCACTCGTTCAGAAGTAAATGACACTCATTTATAACCAAAGTTACAGGTACTCACTTGGAAATATAGAAGAATCATCTTTGAGCAAAGTTATGGACACTCACTCAGAGGAAAAGGAGACTCATCTCTGAGCAAAGTTACAGGCACTAACTCAGACGTGAAAGAAACTCATTTCTGGGCAAAGTTACGGACACTCAACTCAGAAGTAAAAGAGACTCATCTATGAGCAAAGTTACTGGCACTCACCGAGAAGCAAAGGAAAAGTATAGAGGTAAAGTTACGGGCACTCAACTCAGAAGTAAAAGAGACTCATGTATGAGCACAGTTACGGGCACTCGTTCAGAACTAAAAGAGAAACATTTCTGAACAAAGTTACTGACACTCACTTGAGAAGTAAAGGAAAAGTAGAGGTAAAGTTGCGGGTGGCTAATCAAATGCCAAATGCTTCTGAAATTAGGTAGAGATTTTTGTGGAGGCTCTACATGCGCACTCAGTCAGATGTAATAAGACTCATTTCTGGGAAAAGTTACGGTTCCTCACTCAAAACCTAAAGAGACTCATTTCTGAGCAAAGACACTAATTACTCAAACTATGTAAACGTGCGGGGAATTACGCGCTAATGTAAATAACAACACAAATTTACTAAGAACCTTCTACAACGACCTTTTAATCGCAAAACCCTATCGTACTTTCACCTTTGCATTTCCACGTCCACCACAAATATTAGAATACCTTCCCTAATCCCTGGTATTTAGATCACAATCTCTGCCCAGCCCATCAATACTCCATATCAAGGTAATATGTCGTTATTACATGGTTTCGCCTCTCTTTGAAATCTATTGTCAAATATTTACATTAAGAAGATCAGAGGGCGGGGGTAATTTTGATTTATAGTATATTTATCTTCATATAAGTATGGGGAGTAGATGTAGGGTATTTTTCAAGCTTGGCCCACACTTGAGGGTTATAAATAGCCCCAGTCACGAAATGGCAATTATGACACAGTCGGATTTAACAATTAAACGCAAATATTGAAATTTAACTTTCCCATCAGGATGTCGTCTGCGACCACTTATTCTTTTGTGACGTAATATAACCCCAAGTTGAACAGAAAACAGTGAATTATGATGACGGCTTTATTTCCAAACAGTTGAAGATAATCGTAAATTCTGATTGGCTAAACCACAATTTGATGAAACTAGCTCATTTCCCTGACCGGAATGTCTTAAATTCTTTAAAGTTCATTCACCTCTCTTGCAATAATGAAGTTATTTTTGCTTTCTAACGCGTCGCCAGTAGCTTCAAATTCATTTTTAAGTTGGCCTTTGGTTCTCTCTGGATAGAAGCTCCAATCTTAGTCAATTGTAACCTATGCGCCGCGGTGAGCGCGCTTTCATAGGCTCGCAATTATTCTAGGTGTAAACTAGGTGTAAACCAACTAAATTTAAATAATATAAAGTATAACTAAGTATGGGTCAGATATTTTATTCCGTAAAACCAAAAACCCGTACAGTAAAGTTACTTTAATCGTGATTTCGTGCGTTGTCAATTAGTAGTAAAATGCAAAATTGAATTATTTTTCTATTACAGAATCTGCCATTTCGGTATCTACAGATCTATTTTCGATTCCTAACGCGTAACCAGTCGACCTCAATTTTTTTTGGACGTTCCCCGGCCCTTGATCCCTGAAAAATTCCACTATACTTGATCATTCCAAAATTTTCGACGCTTAATTTGTGAGTATTTTGGAGAGTCGGCGCCGTTAGAAATCATCACTTTACCTAAAAACATTAATCCACGTGCGGCTCACATGTCTCGATAGCTAATTTTAACCTAGTCTATCGCAAGGTTTGCGGGTTTATTTTTGATTATTGCGACCAAACTAAAGGTACTCGCATGGCATAATGAAATCTAAGTTATTCGATTTACAACTGTTTTTCAAAAACACAGCTGAAAAATGATAAATAACATGCAAAACCATGAAAACGAGGCACTGTTTACAACCATGCTTGATTATATGTCCGAGCGAAAGAAGCGTCGGAGCGGCTGCACAAATTGCAATTGTTACGTCACCATTAACTTTTTACAAATGGGTAGTTATTACTAACATGAACAAGGAAATCGATGCTCGGGTAAACATCCATTCAAGTTGGTCTCCATAACCGCTTAAATTGACATTTTGGATTTGGATCCATCATTCGACAATTCGCCATTTCCAAAGGTTGCAGTCTAGTCTGTCGTTAATCAGTAGACTTCTTCATGATAGTCGTGGCCTACAATATTGCTTCAAACTCAAAACATAAAATTCTGTTTGTCAATCTCCACAATCATTACGTGTTATTTATATGTCGTGTCTGAGTAAGTTGATCGCAGAATCCGCTCAAATTAAGGTTTAGGACTTCGACTATACTTCTCTGCCAAACGTTTTAGTTTTGCATACTTTTTCTCTCCCAGAACACCGAACCATGAAAACCGTTTATTAAACCTTCGTGGCAACGTTTGAGTCCGAATTTCGACAAATGATTCTCAAATACACAATTAAAGATGAATTGTCTATCTATTACGATGTTATTGTGTTCAAAGTTTGATTTCTTGTAGTCGGAGTCGGACCTAAAGTCAGGGGCGTTCCAGGAGTTTGCACTCGACAATTGCCTACTTAACTAATTGATACTCGCTCTCAGTGCGGAGCAAATTTCGAAATTTTCAATTGACAAATCACGGTTCGATAGCGCACTCTGGCGGATTAGTAACCAGCTTCTGTCATTACATAGTCATAGTCAATTTTATTTTTTCCATCCAGTAAAAAATAATATACGAAATTGAAAAATAAATAAAATTCAACACACATTTTTACTGAAAAAGGGAAGCCGCGGAGAACCAAAACTGGTTATTTAGCAGCGACACCTAAACATTAATCAATGGATGTTTCCCCGAGCACCGATTTCGTTGCTTCTTTCCGTAAAAATTACCATTCAACTATGAGTATATAATGATGTAACAATTGTAGTTTCTTCAATCGCTCAGACACTTCTTTAGTTCAGACAGATAATCAACCATGGTCATAAACATTGCCTCGTTTTTGCGGTTGCATGCATTCCGGTAAAAATTTACAATCGACTCCGACTCGGGATAAAAAAAATTGTGACTCCAATTCCAAACTCTCGAAGATATCAAATTTTGATAACAAAAATTTTGGTATGTATGTGGTGAGATTCCTTTAATAAACTGTTAAAAACACATATAAGCTTGATGCTTTTTGTTGAGTCACGATTAAATATTCTGATTCTGACTCAAATAATCACCCAACTCTGGACCTCAGAAAATTCGGAAATACGCCGTGATGATAACAGCAATGAAAGATCTTCTGTAAAAAGCTTCCAGCAAAGATACAATATTTCTTCCATTATTTGATCAGCAAGGTCCCATACAGAGCGAGAGAAAGATATTTATTGTTTCGTCAACCAAAAAACAGGCAATTGATACAATAAAAATCGTACAATTTTGGGCAAGAGTGGTTTGACAAACAAAAAACAAGGCGTAAATAATTGACTGGGCATTTTCAACCGGAAACATCAGAAACGATCGTTACAGAAATGATCTTTATGTATCAGTGTCTCCCTGTTTGGAGTGTGCTAAGCGCATAATGAAAATAGCGTTGAATTAAAAATAAATTTACAATAAGAAGCATAAGTTCGCAGAGATACTGAATCTTCACGTCACGATAAAATAATGTAGCGTCATAATAGTTTTTGGAAATGACGAGAGCTGAGAGTTGAGGGGTCAAATCCCAATATAAAAGCATGACTGTATAACTTTCGGCGCTTCAGAAGTGTGTGTACCAATATGGAGGTATGAATTTTGTTCGCCCACTTTACGATCAAGTTGTGTAAAAGGACTGAAACCTCTAACCCAGCCAAACAAACTCAGTCCACAAATATCTTATTTTTTATTTTTTTGACGAATTTTGAAATATCTTATCCATATATTTCCAGAACCAGCACGTTATCTCATTCAACAAAGCAAGTTCAAAGATGCTGCTGTTTGGCTCGAACACCGTCCGATGAGCTTTGCACAGCAACTTATGCTAGTGGAATTCTACTTCCATCTTGAAAAAAGTATTGATGCCATGACTTGTGTCGGTAACATAGAAACTGTGATGACGTCATCCCCGAGATGTAAGGTTGATGACGTCATAGCTCAGATTGATTTGTGCATTAGTGACTTGTCCTATATTTGGGCTTTGGTGTTGCTCTCCTGCGCCTCCAAGTTGTATAAACTGGATTCGAAACCGAAACAAGAGAGCTATGCTCAAATATATAAACACGTAGCGCCACCCAGTGGCAATAATTTTGATGACGTCATAGCGAATAAAAAAAGTAATAGCCTTCTGGAAAAAATTTTTATCTTTAACCACTGAAAATATCAAAGCAATTGGTCCAGTATTCGAAGAGAAAAGCGATTTTTTTTTAATGGAGACGGAGACAAATACCAATAACAATAACAACAAAATTTTGAAACGATCGTTATGGCCACTAAACGTGTCCAATAAGCCGTTCTCGGCATTCGAGATTGTTCGTTCAAATGCTATAACTTGGTTGCTAAAATGTTGGAACATGGAAAAAAATGTGGAAGTTAGTCAAAAATTTCAGGATTGATATTAGTTTAGAAATTCTGACTGATTTACGAAGTATCATTGGCGCTGATGTTGATTTGAAAACAAGATCTGAGGTTAGGTGTCTGAACGATATCGGCATTAATTATGGACGATATGGCGAACATTCAAAAACGCTTCAATTTTAGAAACGAGGCATGGATATTATGAAGCGCCAATTCGATTCTAAATCTACAAAATATACGATATATGGTCGCTTATTAAATAACTCAGGTTTGACCCACTATTATTTGAAAAACTATAAAAAGCAAAGAATTCCCACTTACAAGCGATTGAAGCTTATAATAAGGCAAACGATTGGGAGAGCGGTGCAAAGAAAGAGCAAACTGTCCTAAGAACTCGGGATAATGTTCAAAAATTGAGTAAAGCTTATTCTGAAAAAGAATAAAGATGATAAGATAGATGGAAAAGGTAGGGAAAACATTTAAAGCGTTTATTGGGTTCTTATCAATACAGTTAGTGATATTCATAAATAATTAAACGCCATTGGATATAAATTTGCGACGTAATCATTTTTAAAGAAATTGTACATTATAAAGATGATTTGTACCTGAGATGTCAGTTAACGGTTAAAATAAATCGTAACCGTTAACCATCTAAAATCGGTTACCCGGTTTACCATTCCATTACCGGACCATGTCCTATTGTACGGTACCAGAAACTGCCTAGTTTCACTCACTTCACCAGTCCAGGTCGGCTAATAAATCGCCAGGGTCTAAAAATTACCTGTTCAGTTTAATTTTTTCCAAATATATATAAATATATAATTTTTGTCGCTTTCAAATCATATATAAAGATTTATATCCAAGCCTACCTTGTTGTCAAATTTTTTGAATGACTAAGTTTCTCTTTGTGTTTATTGTTTTTTAAATTTCAATTTTTTATTATTGACTCGTTTTAAATCTTGGTGTCGCAGACTTATGATGACTAGTTCTTGCCTTCGACTTCCTGTCAATTGCGATTGCAAACGTGATTTCTTGCACGATTGGAAGCGTATTGTTTATTATCTACCAATTATACTTCGCTGCTAGTCTATACCCTTGTTAGTAATCTTTACGTTGTGTTGATATTTTGGTGTGGAAACATATTAAAAATATTGATTTCAGTGCATTTTGTTTACAATAACATTACAAATTTATGTACAATTCTGGGCGCTCCAGAAGTATGTGTACCAATATGGAAGTAACTGCATACATCAAGTTGTGTAACGGGACGGAAGCATATGGGCTATATTCACTTGGATAACACAGACAGTCTCCGAACTTGTAATAGAACTAAAATAAGGAAAATCGGAATAAAATTATGGCCTAACCCTAACCTGGTACACACACTTTTTGTCTTGACACTTGCCTAACCCTAATCTGGTACACATACTACGGAAGTACCCAATTTTGTTATACACTGTGGGCCAAAATTAGGGTGATATTTATTCTTAATCAGTTCATTTAACTATTAACCCACATTTTGCCGACCCTATATATCTAATGAATTTGAAAGGAGATTGATAGGGCGGTCTAAAACTAGGTTACCAAATATTATTAATATAATTTAATAACTTTAAACTTAAATTTGGTTCGACCTTTTTATAAAGCAAAAAGTTATCCGAGATGATATTTTATGAACTTAAATCAAACCTATCCTGAGTTTGTACTAAGTAACCGATGTTTTTGTGTATTTGATTATTAAGAAAAATCTCAAATGCACAATATTTATAAATTATTATTATTATTATTTATTCTGATTGTTTTACAAGATAATTGAGTTGTTATTTATCAAAAATAATAAAAATTGTTATAAAATGAACTCTAACTCTACTCGATTCGAGAAAGCATTGATCCCTGATGCAATCTGGCGTTCCCAAAAGGCATTATCCCGTCACTGATAACGTGCTATGACGTTACGCTCATCCTGGCATTCACAAAAAGCCTCGTCGGATATTCGAAAAGGAATATTACGTTGCAGATAACGTAGTATGACGTCACGTTCACATCCCGATAAGCAGTATTACGTCAAATATACGAACTACGACGTCAACTTCACTCAGACACCTATAAATAAAAATATTGCGTCATAGAGACGGACTATGACGTCATGTCCACATTGCTATTCCCATGAAGTGTCACTATAATTCGTTGCTACATTCACGGATTACTTTTGATACAATTTAAAACGTGACGTCATAATAGAATTGTGACGGAATAAAGTTAATGATTAATGTCATAATAATGTTCGAAAGGAGTGAACGATTCATCACAACTCTTTGCCGATCGCCGCTGTTCACAAAAATTCTTCTATTCCGTTGAAAAATGTATCGTCACTCACAGAAATTGACGTCATAATATGTGAATATGACATTAAAATTGATTTTGAAATTATTTATTGAATCATTTTACGATTAAATCTTTTTACCCTTTTGCGCCCAAATCCAAACGGCGCCCATGACACGAGGCATGGCCGCCATCGGCCAGATGCCCAACTGCAGTTGAGCTGACTGATCTCTCTTTACTCACTTCGTGGATGAGAATCCTATCCTATGCTAACCAAGTCCGCTAGCTGGTGTAACCGAGTAAATCGGTCATCATAAATGCACAGTTTCAACACGGAGTAATCGATCAAGTAACTCCTGTCACAAATCTATTTATAAATAAACTTTTGAACATGAATTAGGGACGAAATTCTGCACTCCTCACAATATATTGTAATGCAAAACGTTCGTATATTGTAGAGTTTCACGGTCGAATTGAATCCAAATACAGATATATTGAAATATAAACCCAAACTTTAATACAGTTATGCGGTTGCAATCCTCACAAAACATGAAAAATTCCGTATTTCAACTCCCGAATTAAGGCCGGAAATACGCGAAAAATGCTTTTTACGTCACACTTACATGGCTCGCAAGTCCAGGAGGGCAAAATTTTTGGTCGCTGGTCCGAAGACCTCGCCAACCAGTCTATCTCATGCTATAGATTGCAAATTACAATGTAAGTAGAATATGAAAAAGATAAGCAATTTCACTTCTTTTTCACCTCGTATTCATACGCATTTTTTATATTTCTTGGTGAAACTTCATGTAACCTGACACACACTTTTTTATGGCCATTCTCTCAACATTTGGTCTAAATTCTGCTAACCGAGCGGTAGTCGTTCCACCCCCGCTTACATATATTCTTTTTTTGTTTCAAATAGCTAGTTTTCAATTTTTCGGCAAAATGATTTTGTTATTGTAATTGCGTCAAAATGGGGCTATTTTGATAAAGTGTTGCCCGAATTCAAATATTAGATTACAGATCACCATTGCAGGAGGTCAAATCTCTAAAGCGGCGCTTTAAAGTGTGATCGGTGGTTAATTTGATTATTAAACACTCCGCAGCTGTGGACTTGGACGACGCGCGAATGACCAACTGTCGATTTGGCAAAGTTTATTTGTCAAAAATTAAATGGTAAATACTATACTAATGCTATATACTATACTAATGGTAAATACTTATAAGAATTTAATCATTTATAAACTGCGCTTCCTGATTTTTGGTCACAAAGTGAATATTTTTCGGTTGTTTGTTGTTAACAACAATTAATGTCCAGACAAATTATTATTTGCTAAATTGTCACAAAAACTTAGTTTCATGATTGATGTTCGCGTGATGTTTTATATGATTACACAGTTTTAATCTGCACTTTGTGACATTCTTGGCACGACGTGGATTTACAGACCTTCACGATGAATCGTTGTTGTTGTTTTTAATTCAAAACAATTATTTGGGTATTTTAATTATATAACATATTCTCTGGGGGTTTTCTGACGATTTTGTCTAAGAGCTTGCTAAAGTAGTAAACTGTCGTCTCGACTTTCCCTTCCTTCGAAAAATATATGATAACCAAGATGTCGCATAACCTGAACTCTAACCTGGTACACAACCTGAGTTCAGGTTGTGCGCCATCTTGGTGCGCGTACTTCATGAGGTCCGAAATTTTTTATGTCTAATCCAGTTTTGTTTCATATAAAATAACCCGATTTGCAAGATTTGTAACCGTCTTGTTTCTTTCCCCTCCCAAGGAGATAAATATTGTTAGGTAACCCGTTTTATTTTACAAGACTGGTAAAGACGTTGGGTATTTGTATCAAATTACCTGACGTGCAATGTTTGGCACTGTACCCGAGAGTCTCCTTACACGATGTGCAGTTGTGAAAATATTTGAGTCTCTATGGGATTTATGAATGTGAAATATTTGCTGCGTGATTCATATTCAAACCCATAGAGAGTTAATCCTAATAACCTCGCATTAATCACTTGATAGAGTAAGATGGATCTTCGAGTAAGTATTCGGGATTCGATTCAGAAAATAATCGTTCTGATTCTGAAATCATCAGGTATTTGAAACTGCCCAGCACTAGGAATAAATTGGATATGCTTCATGTAAAAAACGTCGTATTTATATCAACTGGCCTTTCCAGAGCCAATGTCAAAATCTCGGATTTTTTGTACAAAGCCCTCGACACTAATGCAAAAAGGTCAGATTTGAGACAATACCCCGCCACGTTTTACATAACAAATTAGTAAGCGTACAGTTCGGGTTAGGAATGATTTTATATTTTATATTTCCAGCGCAATCTGCATTCTTAACCCTAACTGGATAATCGCACTAATTTTCTTATTTTCAGCGTTGGTGGGGTGTTTTCTTTTAGCTAGGGCTTTGTACAAAACATTCAAACAACGTTCGAACGCAAATTTTTTTTTAACGTTATTCCAAACATTAGAGTTGGAGCCGATTTTTTCAAAAATCAGAATCGACATAGTAGTCAACTCAGTGTCCTTGAACACTCATTTCTGTAAAATCAAGACCAGTAGTTACCAACGGTGTCAGTAAACCATAATTACAATGTAATAAACCAGTATTACACCGTCAATCGTTATGCGTATTCGAAGATGAATTAATAGGCCTACGTCATATGGTGAATTTTACTTTCCCTTCACGAGAAAACATTCTTTTTATTTTCATTGCTGATAAAGTTATTTCACATGGTGTTTTCATCTTGTCGAGCATGAATTGTTTGAACATAATGGGATTTTGAATCTGACAATCAATACCACCATAAGTTCCACTGGAATGATAAACAATGAGGGCCATAAGTGCTAAAAGTCCCCGGAAAGGGGCGACGGGACATAAAATGTTGGACACCACTGCGATAGGCAATCGCGCCCGCTAAATTTTGTCTATTTAGCTATAGGCCGACTCGGAGAGGTACATATACAGCCAGACTTGGCTGAGTATGTTTTTAAACCTCTCATTTCTAACCTCATTCTGCGACTATTCGACGGCATCCGTTCTATTTACAGCTGTTTATTTATAGTCTTCAGATAAGTGATTCTGTTTGTGACGTCATACATGCCTTTCGTCTGTCGATGTTGTTCGCGGATGACATTCCTTGTAAAACAACGCAGAACATCTGTAATTCAAATTCCTAAATTAATGTAAATAAATTATCGAAGGAATTAAGAATTCTGAGCCAAAAATACCTTTATAATGTTCAATCGGTAAAGGGTTAACATTGGTCTCAAAACTCTACCTCTGACATGAGCAAACTACGGGCTAAATCCGGACCGTTGGGTAATTCAATCTGACCTGCCTGATGCTGCCACAACCAAACTAAAACCAAATTTTGATGTTTTTAACTGGCTGAAGAAATTTGTTGCGAATACGATTAAATTTATTTTTAGCTCGTGGCTTATTGTTTTCCACATTTGCTTTTGTAACACTGTAAACATTGTTATAAAATGTAACTTTTTACGCACTCGCGTGCAACTGAACTCCGTTTATTGAGAAAAGCGGCACAACTCTACAACATTTTTAACAGTAACCATAAACAAAACGTCTAAAACACCTCTGTACAACGATTGGTGAGCAAGACAAATATATGAGATGATGTGCGCTGCATGTCGCTGCTTGTTTGCCATCAGCGAGTTTATGAAATCGTAGCGTGGTTTACCTGGCAGAATAAATGCTTCCAATATTTTATTCTGTGATACTTCCAAGATAAACACTTAATAATTGGAAAGAACTTCAATACCAAATATAAAAATATTCAAGGAATTGGAATTGCCGAAATATAAATCGAAGATTTCCCCAAGTTCTGCTTGAAAAACGGAACCTCGGAATACTTTCATGCGACCCCGCTTTGGGTCGCGACCCATAGGTTAGGAAACACTGTTTTACACCCAGAGTGACGTAGTGACCTAAAATCTGGGCTTAAAAGTCGTGAGGGTCAATAATGCCGAAGAAATTAATGAATTCGTCATTTAGAAATATCAGCCTTTAAATAAGTAACTTATCATTGTAAGGCCACGTAATTACACAATTCATCATAATGATTCTAATTCCCTGGAGATGGAGAGATATGCTTCATCACTTTGTTGCCGAACAAACCGCAAATAAATATATTTATTCCGAAACAATGTTTTATTTACTTTCCCATGATGTCACAATGAATAATGAGTAACAATAATCATTTCCCACGAGCGATTATTAAATTTATCGTCTTCAAGCGACCGAATGGTAACAAGTAACTTGAACCGATGGTATTGACGCAAACATGATTAACGCACAAATTTGATCAGCGCTCCAGAAGTATGCGTACCAATATGGAGGTAACTAATTTTGTTCGCCTACTTTTTTACATCAAGTTGTGTAAAGGGACTGAAACCTATGGACAGGAGGTATATTCACGTGGCTAACACAGACAGTCCCGGAACTCGTAATAGAACTGAAATAAGGAAAACCGGAATAAAATTATAGCCTAACCCTAACCTGGTACACACACTACGGGAGTACCAATTTTTTCTTTGAGTCTGTTCAACTTAGCCAAGGTTAGTTTACTATCTTATTACTGCCACACCACGGAATTTGGTTGATTGGAGCAAGCGAGAAAGTTGGTCCAATAATCTTCCTAATGCAACTTTATTGGTCTGTCGGTCAACCTTGCAGTCTTACCCGCCCCCTTCCGATCATATTTATTCTTTTTACTGCAATGTATTCTTTTATAATATATTCGAAAACAAATTATCATCTCTCTCCAAAATAAACAGAATGAAACAAAAAGTGGTGTGCAATAACGTAGTATAATGAATTTCATTTGCGTACTAATTCACGGAGAAAATTTATAATCGAGTCCTGAATGAAAAAAAAATTGGCAGCGACTCTGGGTCATGGCCGACTCCAGTCTCAGAGTATGAGAAATTTAAAACTTTGGTAGCAAAAATATTGGCGCATGCAAACCCTATTTAAGACTGTTAAGGACGCTTAGTAAAATCATTGTCTCTTGAGTTCTATTAGAAAGTTTTAATTATAGCTGTTGAAATTGTGCAATTTCAACGCCGATGGTTTAAAATTACTATTCTGGTTTCATATAAAACATCTCAAACTGGCAATCGTTAAAGTATCCCCGAGCTATCAATAAGTTTTCCTTGAATACTATTGCAATTCCTGATCTAGCTATTTATTCTATTCCAATACCCGACATGAACTGGTAACGAGAGACAAGGCCGTGCCCCGCAATATAAATAAGCCGCCTTATCATCTCCTCGGATCCGCATTTGCCAACCCCTAAAAATATTCACGGATGCTTCGATCCAACTCACTCAAAACACGAAACTTTGGATATTTAATTATTTCATGAAAATTTATTCCCGAAACCGTAAGAACGAAATTGCTGAAAAAATTAGCAGTGAATTTTGAGGTAAAACACAAAAAATACTGATTTTAGCGACAGGAATGATTATTTTCACAGCAATGAATTCGTCAGCAAATATCATATTGTTACATAATAGAAGCGCCAATTATGACGTCATAAGGAACGAGCATGTAACAATGAGAAAACTTGCCAGCATTAAAAATTGGAGATAATTTCTCATTCCCTCTATGACGAAATATACATAAGCTTTGTCGCCATTATGACGTCATCAATATAGAAATGCCTAAACAAAGCTTACATAGATTTCGTCATAATAGTTTCTAGTATTGCGCAATTCAAAAATATAGATCATCTATAAAAATTAAAAAGTACGATAATGGAAGAAACGTAGAATTAAGAGGAAATGCATCAAAAATCAAACACGGCCAAAGATAATTAACGATACATTCTCGAGGCAAAAGCTGATGACAAAGTACGATATATAGAGCAGGCGGGTATAAACTAAAAAAATGAAAAAAAAAGTAATATTTTCAAGCGATAATTATGAAATAAACAAAAAATAAGAATTGCTCATTAACGATAAAGTTAGATAAAACAGGCAAAATATATGTATAAAAAAATGTGGGGCGGGGGATGGGGGTACGGAGCATGTTCCATTATTTTTTTTAATGCATTATTCATCGGGTTAAGGAAAAGCGGGTTCGTGAATAGAAAAACTTAAGAACACTCTTGAAAAATTGGGTGTTGAAAGTTAATATCATTCATACGCTGTTTTATTTAATTCATTATTCATGGAATTTTGGGATAAAATCGTGTGTGCGAGTGGAAAAACTTAGGAACACCCCGCAAAAGTGTAAACCAGTTACTTTATTTAGAAACTGTATATTGGACTACCCCAGGAAAAAATCGTGAGATTTGCCCCAAAGTTTAATTCGAATCAAATTGCAATTTCATTGCAACGTGTATGACAGGAGCAGTTTTAACTTTCATGACGTGTTTTCTGTAATTCACAAACCATTATAAAATTCATTTACCATATAAAAAAGAATTTAAGTAAATCGAAATAATTAGTATATCAAACATAGATGAAGCAAAATCATGAAATGTACTATATTAATTCATTTATAAGTTTATATTTCGTTTGAAATTTTAAAACGAGCGAATACTTATGAAATATTATAACAAAGACATGTCTGGCTTAATATTTGGCGGACAAATTTCATTTCGAGAAAGTTAGTATTTCAAACATGGATAAAGCAAAATCATGAGATATACCAAAGCTTAATTCATAAATTTTAAATAAATTCATTCTTTATAATTTTATATTATATTTTAAAGTTTGAAACGAGCGCTGAATACTTATGAAATATTCCAACAAAGACTTGTCTGGCGGACAAATTCCATTAGTCGCCGATAACCTTATAATTAGTGGTTTGAGAAATATAATTATTCTTTACGTCGCAAAAGGCAAACTCATTTTGTAACTAGTATTTATGCCATCACAATGACAGTCTTTGTGATATGGCTGTCACTAAAATATAAGGTGACTCCAAAAAAAAAAGGCTTTTAAATTCATTTTACCAAAATAAAGACAATTTATTTAACACCCAAACGTTCCAGCAAGTTAGTGCACGCTTTGTGGGGGTTGGGTGGAGGGGGGGGGGGGGGTAATCACCCAGTAATGAAGTTTACTGGTATTCAAAAATTGTTAGGGGAATAGTTCACCAGTTATTTGTTTCAGATGTATGGAGGCTGCAAACTTTTTTACACTTACTAAGAAAAAAAGCTGAAGCAAATATGATTTTAACACAGTAAAACCTATAACAGCATTAAAATATTGTCATGCAAATTGCAAAAATTTGAGCAAATGTCACAGAAAATTGTTTTGAAGACAAGTCTTATTTCTCACAAGAGTTAGGCATTTAAAAGTCTGATAATTTCATCCAAAAAATGCACCAAAATTGAAAAATTTCAGGATGTGCACATATTATAGAAAATTTATAAGGACTGAAAATTGGTGCTCCAGAAGTATGTGCACCAAGATGTCGCACAACCTGAATCATAACCGGTACACACATACTATGTTCAGGCTGTGCGCCATTTTGGTGTGCATACTTCTGGAGGTCCGAAAATTGTATTTCTTGCTTGACATTAGTAAGACATTCTCACATGGCTGAGTATCACATAGGACAATTTTTCACATACATGGCTGAGTATCACATAGGACAATTTTTCACATACGATTATTGCAAGAATGGGTCTGGACAAGCATTCACTTATATGCACCAGGGGAGTAGCCAGTTTTTTTCAAAAAGGGGGGGGGGATTGGGTGATCTGAAATTTCTAATTGCCAAGTTAAAGCTAGAGCAGAGGTGGGCGAGGTTTTTGAACCAGGGGCCAAAAATTTTGCCCATCTAGACTGGCGGGCCAAGTAAGTGTGATGTAAAAAGTTACATTTTATCAACAATATTTACAGTGTTACAAAAGTAAATGTGGAAAACAATATGTTTCGTGCCCAAACTATATTTAACCGCAATCTTAAACAATTCCTTGAGCTATTTCAGCTAAAATGTCAAAAATTTTAGTTGGTTGTGGCAGCATAAGACGGGCCAGATTGAATTACCCAACGGGCTAGAGGGTCAGGCCGAAAAACGTGGTTGTCTTGAGGGTCCAATAAGCGTTTCAAGCCATGGAAATTGCTATGTATGATGTATCGTAGAGAAAAATGCTTTTTTTTACATTTCAAAAGGTTTCAGGGGCTTTGTAGAAAAAATCCAAATATTTAACGCATAAAATTTATTTCTTGGCACCATTAAGACAGTCTCACCCCTTTGGCAGAGTAGTTTTTTGGACACCTGCCATTAACTGTTAAAAAAGCGCTATAACACGTTGTAACCTGCAATAAAAATCTGCAGAGTGAAATGACAGAAGGGCGACATGAATATTTAATGTTAAAACCTGGCAATACCTTTTTCAAGTATGGGAACATTCGCAGGGCTCGAATTAAACCACAGTTTATGTTTACAAACAAAGTTAAATAAAATACAAGGTTGAAATAAACGATTAATTACTTGTGAACTTCAATATTGTAATATGGAAGGTAATGCATGTTTATGGGCTTTATATGGCATATTTGCTCTACAAAAGGCTCTGAACTCTGGTGTTTTGTTGAAATTGCTTACGTTAACATGAATTCCAAAAAAGATTTCCTATCAAAATTGAGCCTATTTAAAATTATTGTATTTTGCAAATTTACTTTATACTAAAATATTTAAAATAGCAAAAAAAATTTACAAATTAAATTATATAATAAATGTCATTCAAAAAGAAATATTTTGCATCTTGGTTAGGTAACGAATTTGAATACTAAATTGCAAGTTAGTTTTGACATTTAACTTGAGCCAACAGCTGTCGCAAGTCTGCATGTGTGATTTCGTGGCACGGAAGTTGAAAGACAAAGAAAGTTTATGTGTGACAGTTACGACAGTTTTAAAAATGGCTCATTTCCAATGATGATGAAGGCTTTGATGAAACCTCAAGGGATTCCAAGGACTATATTTGACCAAATGTAACTGACATAAATGTATCACATCATTGGTTACACTTTCGGTGTCAAATTTCTTCTAGGTTCATAGGATGATATTCTATCAAAAATGCATTTTAAATGGAAGGGCGTAGCCAGTTGCTGGGGGGTTAGGGTCGGAACCCCCCCCCCCTCTTTGAAATGTGAAAAAAGCAATTTTCTATCATACATAGCAATTTTCTGTAGCTTGAAACGGTTTTAGACACTCAAGACTGACCCACAAATTCCGGGCCTGCTAGTTGTTATTGACTAACTCAGGAATTAGCAATTACAAAATACCCCCCCCCCCCCCTGAAGTGAAAATTCCTGACTATGCCCCTGGTTGTCTGCAATTCCACTTTCGATAAACCATTTGCTTCTAGGTTAAAGAAAAAATCGAATAATATTCTATTTCAATGAAAAATTTAATAAATTGGGTCAGGCTGAACAGTGAGCATATAGAACTCGAATTACACTCAATGACTTTGCATTTAGGAATGCAGGAAAGTTAGCATAAATGTGATTTGATTGGTCAATTCTCTAAGGCTCCAGAACTTCAAATTAGGGCTTTTTAGTTATACTATGAGATTCCATTTGCTATATTTCACATAATTCCTAAAATCAAAAATTTAAAATATAAATAATTTCAAATCAATTTGATTTTTGCAAAATAAATGATTTATCGAGTAAGAACGGAAGTTATGCACTTCTAACATGACAGCGTGTTTGGAACAGGAAGTGTGTTTGCCAAATTGCAAGTTGTGTTAAGTTCATACATTGTTTCTGGAATTAGAACTGTTGAACTTGAAAGTATGTTTGAATTAAACTCCCTTGTGCGTCGTGTAAGGTCAAATGTCAAAGAAAGACTTTAAACAGGAAGTAACTTTCAGTAGTGATTGGCCATGATATTTGGAAAATCGATATTTTTTGAGATGCCTATTGATATATTTTTGGCATTTGCATAATTGTAGTTTAACCAAATTAAGATTGCAATTAGCATAATATCAGAGCAATATGAAACAACCAGGCTCGTTATGTGAACACAATTTCAAAACAATTTTACCAAGTCACCTTATCACTATTACATGCCAGTTTTGGTTGCAAGGTTGCGGTAACGCAACTATTTTGGAAAACTACTGTTTTTCTATATATTTGAGCAATACCAATTTATAGGAAAGAATTCATTGTCAAAAGGTTACTGTCAATATGTTTTAAAGTTTCCATAATAAAGCCAGTTATCCAATACAGTAACAACAATAACATGATAGAGTTTTGACTTAGTTATCATAATTTCCAAGCAACCATTACTGATAATTACAGTCACGTTCACCTGGTAATTACTACTTTCGAGTGTTTTTCTTGAAATCAAATTTTCGGAATTTTGGTTCAAAACAAAGATCAATTGTTATTTAATAATTAAATGTGCAACTTTGTACCAGGTGGAAATACCGATAGCAAGCAATATCGATAATTTAACATTGTTTTCAAAATTTTGCGAAGTCACAATCGCCATTATGTTGACAAAACCATAATTTACGTCAAAAGAATAATAATTCTAAAATAAAACCAACGTTAGCTACAACAGCACCAATTATATTCTCTCCATAACCCAAACATGCGACGTGAGGCAATGCATCAAAGCAACGCAGACAGTATATTAAATTATTCATGAAGGCTTTGGCAAATGCCTGCATCTCAATATTGAGTACCGGTGACGCATTGGACATTACGGGGAATTTTTTGAAATACTTTAGCAAGTGGATCAGGTCACATTGACAAATTGGTCGATGGGGAATTTTTCACTCACTGTTTTTTATATAAAATAATTATAGATTGTATTTTTTATTCATCTTAAGCGAAAAAATTCCAATTTTACTTGCAACTGAATCAATACCTAATCCGCAGTTTCATATCCTATACCAGGGATACTCAACTATTTTTGCTAAAGGTCCGTATACACAACTTGAAAATTTCGGGGGTCCGTTCTGGCCCAAAAATGTATTTCATACTGCGCCTAAATGTGTGTTAGTGACTCTATCTTTTCGGGTAAAAAGTTAATAAGGAACGCGAGTTGTGAAAAACTAAGTAATCTCACGATATTCTACATCCTTTTACACATCCAAAGTTATGGAGACAGTCCTCCAAAATAAAAAAAATTGGTCACGGCTGAATCGAATACTTGAAAGAGTTGGATTCGGACCGCGGTCCGCCAGTTGAGTAGCTCTGTCCTATACCACTTAAAAATATGGATATAGAATTAGGTTTAGGAACTGGTTCAAAATTTAAAAACACTAAACAAACAAGGTACTTGTGAAGCCCCGAGGAAGGGGTCGGCAACCTTTTGTCGCTCATGGGCCAAAATTAAGGGTTGCAAGTCATTGGCGGGCCTCACATATTTTCAGAAAGTTGAAAACCGAACGAATGATATTTTTTATAATAAAAATAAGCAGTGATACATCTCTCGAATAGAATGTAAATTTATTTCCTCATTGCATTGCATCTCATTTGAATATTTTCGGCGCCATTGAACCCTTTGCACTTAGCATCAACTTTTCAGCGTTTTGTTGCCATTATAATTAAATTATAGGCTCATCAACCGAGTAATTGTGAACTTTATACTTGTTGGACTCTAATATAATTTAGTCTACACGTGTCTCACAATAAATTCTGTTACGTAAAGAATATAATCGTCAAAACAGCTGTTTTGTTACTATAATCAGGAAGCATCTACTCCTGTTTGGAAAGGGGATAAAAATGTAAAAAGGTTTTTAGGAGACATATAATATCAAAATTTGTCGATATATTACCCTTTGAAATGGAGGGGGAAGGGGGTCACCCAAACTCCATTAAAAATATAAGTGAGAAGTCGTTGTAATGTCAAGCAAGTTATTTCATAAAATACGAACAACATGGCACTAGTGAATGGTAAATAATTCAAGAGTACAAAATGCAGTCACCAAAAGGTCACTAAGCATTAAGTCGATTGAAAACGACTAAAAAAATTTCAAACATGATATGGTGAAAATTAAATAACTGGCAACACTGCAGCTAAAATTTCATGAAACTTGCTAAAAAATTACAGTGCACTATCTAAATTAATTAGAGAGAATTGATTAGCTTAATTTACAATAATAGCTGCCTGCAGCAAGGGGGTCTTGGACCAAAAAAAAAAATAGATGCGCCACCATGTGGTAAACGAGTCATGGAACAAGAGGATTAAATCCGAGCATTACTAAATACGCTAACTTGGGGATGATTTGCCCATAAATAAAGAATAGCTCCCCATAGTGGAATATTAAGGCTTACGACCCCAATTCCGTCAATGCTTTATCGATAGAGAGTTCGAAGTTTTCATCGTGACTGGAGTTTGTGTCGCTATCGTAATTAGCGGCCTCTTGCAACCTCATTAGCATATTTAGCAGAGGATCGGAAGACGATTGTGATGCGTTTGATGATTGTGATGTCACACCTGATGATTGTGACATCATTATTGATCCGGAATAGTCACTTTCAGTCGGAGATGGACCAATATCTTCTGCTCGGATGTGGAGTAAGTTGGGAGCATTGTCTCGCCACGGCATTGTTTCCAAAACCCAATCCGTGGGGTCGGACCAGTGGATGGCGCTATTGCGTCTCGTAGTGGACCTCTTCACAGCAGTGATAACGTACGGAACGACACTGAAATTCCATAAATCAGTGAACCAAACTCTAGCTGACGATGCGTCCATGGGACAAGATGAAAACATTCTTGGTCCTATAGTGACGTCAGGTCCGCTGTGCAGTTCTAGAAAATCATTTATATGTTGCCAGCATTTTGGAAGCCAAGTTATCACCAAAGAAAGAACATCATCCGGTTTTTGGTTCTGAGTGATTTGATGTTCCAAATAAGAACGACGTAGCTTTCTCGCTAACAAAGTTTGCACAGGTGGAGAATTATTATTGCAGGTTATCCAGCAAAATTCTTGCAGCTCGGAAGCACTTTTACGGTTCGTTACGCAAATTAGGTAAAATCCTTGCAGAGGCACGGATTGGCAAAAAGGCTCCAGTAATTTTTTTGGTGATTTTATACTTTGTAAATTATCGAGAACAATTACGGTGGTTCCTTCCGAGTTACGCTTCATTGAACTTGCCATATTATCTAAAAAGTCCTGCAACTCTGAAATGGCTTTTTGTTTCGCGTCCATGTAAACTACAGGTTCGGACGAATCTGAAATATCAGCAATATGCCCTGCTAGTCTGTTAGCAAGTAAGGTCTTTCCAGAGCCAACGGGGCCACAAATGATCACCCTTTTTCTTTCAAAAATCAGGTTTACATATTTTTCGACGAGTGTTTTGTCGATTAGCAGCTCAAATGCAAGTAAATCGACACAATTTTGTTGAGCGTCTTGCAATTGAATGACAATTGTATCCGTCCCTCCAACGAGGTAACCACATGGAAGAAGCTCTGGGGCTGAAATTCCAACTTCACGAACTCCATCACCGATTGAATATTTCTCAATGCTGTTTTTCGTCAGTTTTATACAATTTGTGGGGTCGACTGTTTGACAATACGCCATAAATATTTTGATCAATTTTTGATCAAGCTGGTTCCAGTTGATCGCTCTCGAAATCGGACAAACGTTAATCGATATGCATTGTGCATTTTTAGAGTTCAATGGTGAGAAATTGGAAACCTGGACTACTATTTTTACTCTGATTTCGTCTGACGCTGATTTAACAATATTTTCGCTCGTAGAATTCAATTTTGAGTGTAAAAATGTCGAAGATGAAGTAAGAGAGTATGCAGAAAGCCCGAGTTGGTGTAATTGCTCGTTTTCTTTTCGTAAGGATTCCATCTCGTTTTTCATTTGCGACATTGTGTCTTGAAGATGTTGTAACTGGTGACGAGACGTCAACGCTTCTAGTCTTATATCCGTTAATTTGCGTTCTTTTTGTCGTAGTTCTTCTTTTAATTTACGAACAATTTCTGGGTCACAGTTTTCATCGTCAAAGCTTAGTAATGACATCACTTCCTGTCCTGATATACTTTTTTGCGGAGAAGATGACCGAGATGTTGCTGCGTCTCCATTTGCGAGATTCGCTTTTGATTTTGTACGTCCGAAAGCATTTTTGAATGAACTTTTCAACCATCCCTTTTTCTTTTTAGATTTAACGTCTTCATTACTTCCAGCGCTTGATACGCTTGTTTGAGAACTCATGCTAGATAATGATGCGCACGACGGCTTTTTCTTTAACGTTCCTCTAGTGCTTTCCCAGTCGCCAGATTTCAATGCAGAGCGATTTTTCAGCATTTCAATTGTATTTCTTAGTTCGTTCAATTCCGTGTCTTTCTCTTCCGCTGTCGTAGAAAGCTCCTGCAAACGGTTCGTTAAATGCGAGAGCGATTTTTCAAACTCATGGACCATGTGAGCCTGTTGAACTGCTTTATTTTGAGCTAAAGAAAATAGAAACGACCTTGCCATTGCGATAGACGTTTCGTCGTTAATAACTTGGTTTGATGCACCACCCAGTGACAAAGTACTTCCACGTCGTTTCATCAAATCATGAGTTGATGAGATGGTACGATAATTTCTGTCACTATAAGCCGCACGAGAAACATTCGGACTGGATGCAGCAACTGAGGAGGACTGTAGCCCAGAAAGAGGCCAGTCTGCCACCTTGTGGCTGCGGTCGTATGACCTATCCATAGCTTCATTGAAACTGTCAAATTCCGGGACCGTTAGGTTTGAAAAAGAACTTGCACTTTCACTACACGATACACTATTATCTATATAGGAACCGTATTGGTCATACAAACTATCCGGAGTTACCGGTAGGCTGTACGCAGAGTTAGCATTTGATCTTGGTTGTGACCATGTAGTGTTGCCAGCTTTTCTGGCAAATCTTCTAGGCAAGCTCTGTGTTGCTGATAACGATAATCCATAATTGCGTGAATTTTTACGTTCCAAACTATTATAAAAGTCAGTTTTATTGAAACTTGGGTCAGGTTTTTCCAAAGCACCATTCGTTAAGGGGTTCGTGGTGTAAGGATCAGCAGTTGATAAATTACTAGAGATCTGCGTGGAGGTTCCATCCGGTATTGCACTTAAGTTTGACTGCACTTTTGCTTTATTAGCTTTTGAACGAAGCAATATTTTTAATGCTGGGGACCTTACAAAACCTTCCTGAGTATTTTGTAGAGGTGTTCCATTATCTAAATCCCCAAAACGGCTTTTCTTTGTGCGTGGAAGGCTACGATATGATTTTAAATCCCTGGGTTTGTAAGGTTGTGGGCTTGATGAGGATGTAGGACTCTCACTTCGGTCCATGGTAGCGAGACGACTCCCAACTGCTGATGAACCTGAAATTATTCAGTAGAGAATGAAATTTGTGAAAGGCCAAATAAGGAAATCGATCTTTCAGTATCTGCATTTATCACACCCTAACATACATAGGTCCCAACCTTTTTTTTTGAGCAACCCAAATATTTTCAAAGTAAATTTTGTAAAATCTCGCGACCCGTGGACAATCTCAAATACTGAGTGACTTGTAGTGCTTTTATGGTCATAAACTTAATTACTAATATAGAACAGTAATTTTTAACATAACGTTTATTTCCCCGGAAATTATACCAAAGTGAGTTAGGTTTTTGGTGAAGAAACAAGCAACCCAAGGTTATCTGCAGACGACTCATTTTTTGGGACACAACCCATAGGTTATGAAACGCTGCACTAACAAGCTAGGCCATCAGGGCCCTGGAATTTAGTACTTTGTTATTTCACGATGCTGAAATTACACAATAATGACAATAATATGCTATCTTGATTAGTGCTTTGATATGAGGGGGAGGGGGGAGAGGGAGCACTCGAGGAAAAATTCTCGAGTGAAGGTTTTCCTGTAAATATTGCCAAGTGCCAACCTACCTTTTTCTTTTCCATTCTTAGAATTCTTTTTTTCCAATTTCTTTTTACTTTTCCCCTCCCCATCCGATTTTGAGCCTGATTTGCTTTTCTTCCAAGATGACAAAGACCTGAACAAAGGAAAAGAGTTGAATTGAGATCGCAGATTAAACAATGTTTCAAATATTGAAAACAGTGAAATTGAAAAAAGTGAAAAATTCAAAACAAATCATGACTTTTCTCCAAGCGAGATGAAATTTCATGAAAAAATATAGATAGTAAAAAATAATAGAATATTTTTTATATTTTTTTCCAAAAACATCTATGCGTCATGACCTCATCAAAGAATGCCAAAAACAGGACAAATAAAAGCTAATGAAACCTCTGATTAATATTACTAATAGAAGAAGACTTGAAATATATTACAACGATAAAAGGTCGTATGTTAGAACGCTAGTGTCAAATAGTTTGGTGGTTGGAAGAAATAGTACAATAAATATTCTCAAAGCTCCAGAACAGGGATTCACAAAGTTGATTGATTGATCGGCCAAATTCAGAAGCGGAAAAATATTCGCAGGACAGGAGAGCGCCAATGCGGTATGTATAACTAAGAAGATACCGGTAAAATTGAATTGTTACAAACAAACACGAGCTTAAACCGTGATAATGACGTAACAATTGACAGTATCTAGAAAGCTAAAATATAACAATATAAAGTGTTAAATTATTCCTCTGAATTCTGCATGCCGTATTACATCTTTACGCAGGATGAAATTGGCAAACAGTTTGAGAACCAGTGCTTTATAATATTTTTGAATTCTTTTTTGGCCTTTCATTATTATTCTATGTTAACAATTGTGGTTACAATTTTACATTCTCACTAGACAGACGCCAGACTGCAAATCCCTCAGGGTTTTATGCAACACCGGCTGTCTAAATGGGAGAAAATTAAATTGAACCAAATAATTCACATCACAATTTATTTAACAAAAATATAAGTTTCATAAAAAAAATGATATTTATTTCTGATTCTCCACCTCTTATGGAGTATGCAATTCTCGGGGGCAAAAAGAATCATTTAAAATATTCTAGAATATCGAAGTAATCTGATATATTTACATGATACATTACACCCATAGCTGAAATTACTGATTATTGAATACATTCAAGTCTACTACCTTTAGAGGCATAAATAATTTGAATCCAATAATTTGATACTGTAATACTATTCAAGGGTCTTGCTGCACGCTGATACAAATAACATACCGTTCGACCAATGTAAAACTTCTTCAGACACCGCAAGGATATCTAAACTAATATTAACGTCACAGATTAAAAACCTATTCCTGGGTGTGATAAAATAGGTCCCCCAATTTTCATTTTAATTATTAAAGTAAAATTGTCCAACACCGCGGGGGGATTTTGTTTTTTTGTTGTAGTTGTACCTGGCATGGAAAAAATTTTGGGGCAGCGGAATTTTTGTGCAACGAAAATCGATCACAAAATGAAAAAGGTTGGGACCATTGCGGTAGACCATCATGACCACGGATTCTGAATTACTTCGTTAGCTACTACTATTCCCCCAATTGAGCTATTTGCAATAATGTCTAGTCCAGACAAAGAAATGTCCCCAAGGAGTTAATAAGTGCATTTGGAGGTCTATTAGCAGGAGAATGTCTCAATCACACAGGCAGAAAACTATTCCCAGATGTACATTGAGAGGCGCCTGATGGAAATTAATGAAATCGCATTGTCTTGAATGACTATTCGACATTATTTAAAAGTCTTGCTGTACAATAACACAAATGTATTATTGTAGGACTAACTGCCGATTCTACTTTTTATTGCTTGTGCTGGTGAATTTGTATGCATTTAAAACATAGGGTGTCCATAAAGTCTTGAAATTCTGTAAAAATGCGAAAGGAATTTATCAATACCATATATTGTTCTGGCCCTCACAGATGTACTAAATGAAGTAAAAATACTTAAAAAAAATTACTGATTATTAACCTGGTTAAGATATATTGGGAACTGACTTCATAACAAAATTGAAATTGTAAAGGGACTTTATGGACGCCCTGTATAATGCAAGGATGCTGTAGCAAGAATGCATATCCCCCCGATTGAAAAATGTACTGTAACTGAGATTACATAGAATTTGTGAATTTTTTTTATAAAAGTCTTATTTTGCTGACTAACTGTCGCATTAGTCTTCTTTGATGTGAACCTTAATCTCATTAGCAAATATGGTGAGATTTGAACTCGTTGACAGCATGGTCATATCGCTTCCTCTTGTCCATACTCTAGCAATTTTATTTCTATTCCATTTTTTTCGACCTGATGTATTTTGATAGACAAAATAATAAATCTCTCTCTTAAAAGCGAAGATGACTCCTCCTGAATGATTCAAGATATCTTACTGAGCACTGACACAAATATATTTCTGTAATGTTACATCTGACAAATGTCACTTATTCACACAAGTATATTTAACTATTATTATGGTCATATTATGATAACAATATTATGATTAAGAACAATGCAACACTCTTACAAAATCTATATCTGTACAGTTTCAAGCAAGGCCAAAGCCTCTCAGACAAATGTATTTGAACTATCAATTTAGCTTTTTAAAACACTTAATGGAAATATTTTATTTCGAGTAATCCAGGAGCTTTGCTGCACTCTGATAAAGCGCATTTTTATATGGTTCCCCAGAAAAACATACACATAATGACAATGAAATTTTCAACGATTAAAATATGCTAGCAAAAAAAGCTTGATTTTCGCACGATTAATATTTAATGGTGCTTATAACTGGCGTAGTTTTGTGCATCAGAACTATGATATTACACATTGGATGTTCAAATGCTTCTTGACGTTTTCTATGACAAAGGGGATAATTCTGGGATTTGTAAGCAAGTTGATAATATTTATGGAGTATACGGTATATAATTTCCGTACCGGTATATGTTTTGTTCAGGCTATACGTTCCTATTTCTGCGAACAAAAACAACAAAACTACAAATACCAAAGTAAATACACAAATTCTCTCAAACAGCCCACAATGACCAGTCAGCTATTTATTATAAGCTTGGCACAGACAATTCCCCGCAGACCGAATTCACGCCATCTGTTTGAGTCAAGCATTGGCAGATATTGATGTGTGATTTAGAATTCCACTTAGTCTTAATCTTTATACAGAGGTACAGGGTTCATTCACTGACACATCCCATGGCCCATAATTTTATAAAATGCCTTTCTAGAATTTCAGTTCAGACTCAAGCTCTATTAAAGTTGCTGCCCCTCTCATTTAGTCAAAGATGGGTTTGTAGATACGTTAAATTATGTGCGAAGGGATTATATTTAAGAAATAACCTGACCAATTAAAATATTTTAGTCAAATTTTTTATCCAAATATTCAACCGTATGAGATGCCTATTGACTTGTGATGATTTAAATATCCTGCTGCCCATTATTCGTTTTCTTACTGCCATTCCAGTAGTCGCTTAAAGCTCAAAATACAGAGATGTTTCTCCGATCACTTAGTTATTGTGTGGGCAATGCTTGGAGCAATGATAGGGCAGGATTTTAAACATTTATCCCAAAGAGAAGATGATGGATTTTAATATCTTTTACGCTAATGATTTGGTTTCTGCGAGACTAACTACTTATCCTCCTTCTATGCTTTTGTGCCGCTGGATCCGTATGCATATAATGCAAGGATGATGTAGCAAGAGTAGAGATAACAATCCTGAGTGATTCAAGAGTCTTGCTGCACACTAACACAAATATATTTCTGTAACGTTTCGTCTGACCAAGGTCAGACTTCTTCAGACATAACATAGTTCAACTATACTATTATTACTGTTGCCTGCCAGTTCATTCAAACGCAGATGTGTTCATATGTTAAATCAGAGGTTCCCAAAGTTAATTTACCGAGGGCCAAAGTTAGAAGCGAAAGAATATCCACGGGCCGGAAGCACTTGCAAGGGGCCGATACCTGTATCGGTATGTATAAAGATACGGGTATAATTAAATTGTTACGAATGGTATATAATGGTATAGTATGGTACAAAAATATTACCATGCTAATGAACAACTAGTAAATCATATGCCTCTGAGGTTGATTACCTAATTACAATAACCAGTTTAAACCGGTTTATTCCGGATGGTAAATCTTGCCAACACAGTGACAGATGCCTTGAACAAATAAATGGTCACACAATAAATTAACTTATTGTGAGAAAAATAAATATCACCAATGACGCTCCCATTTCTTTGTGTGTCTAACGCAAGGCTTTATTTGCTGTATGTCGCCTTTTTTAAGAAATTGGTGAGAAATTTTTGAACTTTATGACAGTGACAGTTGGTATTAGGGGCAAATTTCTAATGAAATACAGTGTGTCCATAAAGCCCATTTACAATTTCAATTTTGTTATATAGTCAATTCTCAATATATCTTAACCAGGTTTGTTGTTTTTTTAATCAGTAATTGTCCACATATTTTCACTTTATTTAATATATCTGCGAGGAACAGTATATGGTACCGATAAATTCCTTTTGCAATTTTCAAAAATTTCAAGCTTTTATGGAAACCCTAATAAAATGACCATTCTGGACAAAGATATTAATGTGCAAAACCTGGTATTTCTGATTGCAATTAATTTTAAACTAAACGACTCTTTCCAAAAAATGTAGATCCTCACAGTCACAGATTGTTACATATTAGTGACAGCCTCCAAAGGGCTCTGTTCAGAGCAAAAGTGGTGGTTGGCGTTGTATAAAATGTTATTATTAATGATATTAATGATTTTACAATATAAAACAATAACTGAAATTTTGAAACATCCTTATAAAGAATATTTTTAATTTTACCCAACAAATACTTTATAGACCTGACATTGGCCAAATCTGTACTGTAAGTAATTCAATCTGGCCAGCATCATGCTGCTATAACCAAACTGAAACCAAAGCTTGTGTTCAGCTGAAAAATAGCACACAGAATTTGTCGAGATTGCGATTCACTGTTTTCCCCTTTTGGACCCTGGTTCAAAAATCTTGCCACCCCCCCCCCCCCCCCTGCTTTAGATCGTAAAAACTTTTGAATTCAGATTAACTGAATATGGAACACAGTTTTCCGAGTTACGAACCCAACAATGTTCAAAATTGGCTTGCTAAATTGCAACAATTCCAGATATCAAGACATTAGCATTTATGTGAACAAACAAGTTCGGTATCCAAGGGGCAAATTCCATGAATAGTTTGAAAACAACAGGGTAGACCTTGTGGGAAAATTGTGTTCATCAGCGGATTACGGCAATAAATTGGCAATTAAACTCTCAAGTACTTCCTGAATTAACTTCTGTTAAGTTAAGAGTTTGGCAAATTGGCCATGTCAGTGGTTTATGATTGCACCCTTGGTAAATTTGTTGCGAAATTATAGTTGTGAACATGTTCATGTGGCAACTTTTTTGAATGTTTATAATTGCGATGGATGGGTGGTTAAAGGGATGGGCTTACCTACGTTGGCATCACAGTGAATAAAATTTTTGCTTATTGCTTATTATGAATATTCATAGGCACATGGCTTAGTGCAGTGATAAGCTGTGGCCATCGAGCATTTTTAGTGGGCCTTCGATAAATTACAAGTATGGGCACTGGGCAGTGATACCAAAAAGGTTTATTAATACAACAATACATATAAATGATTTGAGAGTCTTACAGTACACTAATATTTTTGTAACATTTCATTTGATCAAAGTCAGTCTTCCCTAAATAAACTTATTCACTTAGTATAGTTATCTTCAATCTTACTAAAGAATCCTTCTATACAATACACATATCGGCCAGCACAGAAACATTGAAGGATAAGGAGCCTTGCAAAAACAATTCAATAGCACAAGTTCTTTCTAAGTTTGAATAACAGTATAAATCAGCAATGAAATATTAAATATATACAATTCAAATATTAGATTGCTTCAGAATCTCTCTAATATTACCAATCGTTTGACTTTTTAAGTAAAACCTATTAAATATCGATAAAGATTACTCATTTCTAATTTTCTAATACCTTTTGAATCTAAAAGAGAACTATTGAATACCTTGTACAAGGGTTATTCAGAGTGAAAGAGTGAGTTTAAGAGCATCTCTAATATAACATTAATCAAAGATTACTTGAATTTTCAATTATTTTTCGAATTAGCAAGGGAAATTTCAGATGTATTCAAATATTAGATTCCTCCAGAATCTCTCAAATATTACCAATGTAAGTGTAACATCAAGAAAAGATAACGTTTTTCTAATTCCAATTACCTTTTAAATTAGCAATGGAAATTGCAGATGTATTCATAAAAAGACTCGTTTCATTTAGCATATCTCTCATATTACCAACATAACATTGATAAAAGATTGATCATTTCTAATTTTCAATTATCTTTTAAATATGCAATGTAAAAACTATTGAACGGCTTTTCCAATTTCAATAAAGCAAATGAATCAGACAGGAGTATTGATTTTTAGAATGTCAAGTGGAAAAGACGAATTATTGATCGCCCTAGAAACCAGGTACTTGAACTTATTTTAGAAGCTGAATTCTAAAGGTGGAGTGAAAAAATGGTTAACATATTAACCTCGACTAATTTTTAACTACATCCTAACCAGATATAATAAAAAAATTCAGCTCAAATGACCTTTTTTCAATATTTCGAGGTTAAAAATTTTGTCGTTTACCCTGGTTCTTCTCATTCAAATTACCATTATTATGTTATATTCCTATTACAGATGTATTATTTACTATTATAAAAGGTCAGATACTTGAGATTGTTTTAGAAGTCACGGTTTAAGGGTAGAATAAAAAAAATGGGAGATTTACTTCAAATAAAATTTACGATAAGTCCCAGCCACTAAATCTTACCACAGTTTTTGATATAATTGAAATTGAAAGATTAAATTATTCATTTTAATATTTAGATGATCAAATTTAGACTTATATAGATTATCAACGCTATGTATAAAACTTTCAATTTGAATTTAAGATCACCAAGTTTTGATGTTTTTGAACACACTTCAATTTTGTGCGTGTTTGAGTTCTAAAGTAACCTAACAAAGTCTAATATTAGTCCCTCTTCCAGTTATCCTCTCTCCTACTAATATATTAATATTCAGAACTATCCAGTTAGGGTTTGGGTTAGGAAAGCAGATTGTGTTGAAAATTCAAATCTCAAATCATTTCTAACCCTTACCCTACCTAGATGATTACTTATTTGTTGTTTTAAAACATGGCGGAGTAATATTGTGGAGGGGGTGGGGGACAGTGTTTCTCAAACAGTGGGGCAAAGACAATTTTTTGAGGGGGTTCAATAAAAATAAAACTATTTGTTAGATTAGATCTTATTTTCAATATCTACATTTCTTCATTTTCGATATTTGCGTTCCATCCACATATTTTCAAAGTGTTTTTTGAATAAAACATACTTTCGCCTTATTATCTGTTTTTGTAGCTTATTGTTAGCTAGTTATTTTTGAGGAGAGGAAAGGGACTTGACAAATTTTAAAAAGGGGCACAGGCAAAGTTTGAGAACCACTGGTTTAGAGTAAAAATTTGGGCACAAACTGAAAACATACTCAATTGACTTGAAATTTGAAAAAAAATCCAATAAATCTTTCGATCGCCAAAATTCAGTCATTAGGAGTTGTGAGACGGAGACTGAGTAAATATTTTTCAACAATGGGTCAAGGTTTCAACAAGGGAGCCAAGGTTTGGAGTGAATTTATATTTAATGGTTAACCTTACAGTAAGAATAATTTTCAGCACAGCCCACAGACAGTTTACTCACAAGTGGGTTAACAGAGAAAAAAAAAATTCATTACTTTTCGCTTCAACCTTAAAGTAAGAGTCTACCAACCTGTTGCTTTCCGTAGTTGAATTTGAAGACTTCTCGCACGATTCTACTGAGTTTGTGGAAGGTTTTCGAGCCAGTGACGACTTTTTAAGCGGAGTTGAAGATGGCTTTGAGACATGAAACGGAGAATTATTCGTCGATGATAAACTGATATCATCGGTACTTATCCCTGTTATCAGCTCGCTTATATCTTCACTACTAACAGAGCTGATATCGTCATGTTCATTAAATTTAGGATGTTTATCGGGAAGTTCGCTCCACGCAGAACGAGCGCTTCGATTTGACGAAGTTCTTTGTAAAGATGAGAATTTTGCAGTGTTTGGACGAGGGCTGGTGTAACTACCAGATCCAAAACACTCCCCAGCGTGTAGTTTCGGACTCCGAGAACTATGTGAAATTGTGTGAATTCCAGATAGAGTGCTTGCAGACCGGTAGCCTCCATTTGTTAGCGGTGGTGGTACTTCTGGCAACCCTATATCTTCAATTTCATTGTCCAGTTGAGCAGAAATTCGACGCTCGAATTCATCAGAAAAACGGTTACGCAGTTGCGAACTTCTTAACGAGCACATTGTCTCTTCTAGATTTTGTCTCAAGTCTGCGATTCCCTTCGCTGTTTTCCTGCGTTCTTCGATTGAAACTGGCGTGTTATTTACAGATATATTATTCACATTTATTTCTGGATTTGCACTCTTTAAATCTTGAACTTGGGGTATATTCTCTGTTATTACACTTTGTGGTAAAGTTTTTGGGGTTTCATTGCTCGCTGAATTCTTCGAATCGCTACCACTAGATGATGTTGGAATTTGTCTTCGAAATGGCGCAACTGTAGCCGTTTTCAATGGATTTCGCTCCTCCGCACTGGTTGGAAGTTGTATATTACGAATCCCGCTTTCATGATTTGATTTCACGTTCGATTTTGGAGGCGAATCAGGTTCCAATTTGACCTCTAACTCAAGGTTATCTTCAAGGACATCTAAACCATCAGGAAGGTCAACGTCCATCGAAACTTTTGAAAAATCCTCAGAATCTGAGAAATCAATCTCGTTCTCACTGAAAACAATCGGTCCAGGAACATGATTGTCATCTTTTCTGGTTCGAGCGTTATCGTATGGACGCACAAGTAAGTTCTTCAGATTTTTCACATCAATTTTGTCGCGACGATAAACGCTTTCTTCACCAGAGTAGCGCTTCAGTGCAGAATCTTCCATATTTGTAATAATTATGACATCACTATCTCCACTGGAAACTTCGTTTTTATACGAAACCAGGGTTTTATTTTTCAACTCTGGTGATAACTTACCCGGATTCCGCAATTTTACGGTTGAACGAATATTTTTCTCATCTTTTTGACCAAAAGCCTTTTGAAATGTTGATTTTATACCAGACCCTTGTTTGGAGCCATTAGAAGTGGCAGCTGACAAATTTTTGGAATTCGAACTTGAAGCGTTTTTACTTTTGTATGTTGAAACAGAAAGTTTTGAAGGAGGAACTAAACCTTTTTTCTGTCCTCTTTCTAGCGTACTTCCAGCAGATGATGGCGGTCGTGAAAATGACTTTGAATTTTCTGTTGGAGATTTGACAGCAACCGCCTGCTTTAAAGTAACACCATTTGTGCTGTCATTAGGGATAGTAGTCCCACTTGGTCCTCCCATCTTTCTCAGCCGCCCTAGAACTGAAGAAGATGAACTTTTTGAAGTTGCATGTGTTGTAGTTTTAGTAGCCGAACTAGTTTTTGGCTTAAAATTTGCTTTTCTATCAGGACTTGCAGTTGTAGCTGTGGAACTTCTTGATGAATTGGAAGCTGATCTTGAAACGGTGGCTCTAGGAGGCATCAAACCACTTTTTCCTTTTGTAGGAGTCTTATGTACTGGTGTTTTAAGCCTTGATTCACGAGTCTTAGAATCAGCTGGTGGTGGCCGTGATGACCTGCCTAAGTCCGAAGAAGCTTTAGTATTCACCTTTGAAGATGCATTAGAAGAATTACTAGCTACTGAAGATGCTTTTCCAGATTTGCTACTGCCTGTTGATCGCATTTTCACAAGCTTCTGTTTTCCTGTAGGTTCAGACACTTTATTCCCATTTTCAACTTTTATCAGATGAGTGGGAGAATTTCTGATACTTTTTGAACCAGACTTTACAGCACCAACTTCCCCTTTCTTTGCTAATTTCGAAGGCTGTGCAGGAGCAGACTGGTAAGTAAAACTGTGTTTTGCATTCATAGACTTGCTCCTCCATTCCGTTTGCCCAGACATCAAAGCAGCATTCGTAGGCCCAGAAAGTGTGGGGTGACCATTGACAGCGTTACTCTGTTCATCGTTTCTTATTTCTTTGTTAATTTTATTCCGATCAGCGGCATTGAAACTTTGACTCTTTCTTGATACTGAAACAGTGCTTGGAGGCCGCAAAAATCTTCGGCCACTTTGAGGTTCTACCATTTTATCCAGTATTACATTCTATATCGTAGCTAATAATAACTGAAATATTGAAAAAATTAGATATTATTTTAAATAAGAAAATAAAAAAATAAAACCTCATTCTCGCAGCGCAAAAATCGGTACTAAATTCGTTACAGATTTCACATATATACAATTACCCTGGGTAGTCTGCACCGAACTTCATACAAAATTTTCATTCTTGAGTCGCCTTATCATAACCAAAAAACAACAATAACAACAAAACTGGCTAAGTAGTAAATTTTTTGGATATATTAGGGTTATTCCAGTACATATGAAATTAATGTCTACCAAATACCCGAATCACTTATAATACTTTCATAAATCATTTAATTTATGCATAAATATAGTCGGCACACATCCCAGTGGGACGTACGTCGCAAACGGCGTAACATTCACGAAAGTTCTTTGACGTAAATAAATTAATTGAACAAGCGGGAGGTTGATCGGTAAGAATTGTGTTTATCCTTTGAAGTGAAATAACCCGCAACCCGGCCGCCATAAACGACGGACGCCGTGATAACTTTACTCGTCGAAGACTATAATCCAAGTTAGATACGGTGATTAGTCATGGATTGTGAGTCATAATAAAAAATCACACCGGTTATTATTACCACACAAACTTTCGGTCATCTGCAATCACAAGATTGATGACTAGTGTTGTCTGCTAGTCAAACATTGAATAATTCAAGCGCTTGTCAAAACAACGCTGGTTTGATTTGGCGAAAAGAAACAAAAAATAATATCCAAGCCTTGGTCATCGAAACAGATATCTAAAATTTTTATAACATGAACATTGGCCGCCAATTTATTCCCGCTCCTACCGCTAAGAATGCTAGTATTCGAACAATAGTGAATTTACCTTTCGCTACGATGGTGACTATTTGACAGAAGAGACGGTAATTTAGATATTAGACCATCCGTATTTTGAATTTTAACAGTTAAATTCACCGAAATTTCTTGAACATGCCTCAACTCACAACAATATTATAAACAGCACTGGAATAATCAAGCTATGATTTTAAAACAGTTCTCTGAGGTTAGATAAAGTATTAGCTCATTATTCTCTGTGTCAAAGTATGACAACACTACAAAAAGAAATCCCAAGCTTATCGCGAAAAAACTTCGACACCATCAGAAGGGAGTGCCAGTACTATTTTATTTCTATTCAAAAGGCGCGGTAACAATGCTTTAAGGTCGATTCTATATTATCAAATCGTCAACAAATTACTAAGTCACTATCCGCTCATCTACAAATGCAGTATTTAATCGGAAGGTTGCTTACACGTTTCCGAATTTCGGATTTTATATTTATAAATAGGTTTATGAAGGATAGGCCGCAACTACATAACCTTATGTGAAATAAATTCACTCAAAGCTTAGCTCGAATGCGGGAAAAGCACGTCTTCAGACAGCCAACTTCATAATATATCAGCACAAATACTACATAGGTAATCAAATACCAACAAAAAGAGTCTCAAATCTCTTTTCCATGAGTTCACGTCGTCAAAACAGAGAAATTATGGACGAAATCGGATGTGGAAAGCCAATTATGGTTGAAAACACGACAAAACGTTCAGGTCAGTTTCATATTTCATAGAAACAAATTTGATAATGACAAAATTACGACAACATCTACAATATCAACGTGACTCCGATATCCCGTGAATTAACGTCAAATATTACTAAGATACGTAATTTCGTATTTAACAACGGTATCGCATAAACATAAACACCGGCTTTACATGGACTTAATTGCGGCGTTTTAATTTACAAATTGTCGGTCATCGTAGACGCCTTGGCGGTCAGTAAACATTCGATGGCGACATTGAAAATTGTAGATCAAAATCACTGCTAAAGCTCTGTATAACTGTTGGTTTAAAAAGTTAACTTTCATATTTAACACGCTTGAATCCATTTTAAAACTACGAGTGGACAAATAAAGTTTATTTTAGCTCATGAAATTAATGAAAATATACCTTTCCAATAATGTCTGATTCTAGCGACCTCGCGTAGCTACGTGTCTGTTCAGTGGCGTAGCAAGACTCTCGTGCCCCCCCCCCCCCCCCCCCCCCCCCCGCAAAAATATTTCGTGGAAATGCCCTTAAAACTCCCGGACATAAGCTAAAACAACGCTTCTTTTTATTTCGTCAAAAAGCATAACATGTCGCTATTAGAAAGCAATGGTAACCAAAAATTTTCCGTTTATCTTGGTTACTTTAATTTTTTTCATACGTGCTTTCTCTTCTGCCCATTTTCTGCGTTTCTGTGCGCCACTGAGAGGCTTTGCTTTCGACATCATTCTGACAGCCTTCGTAATTTTGCCGGTGCGATCAAACCACAAGACGCCGAAAATCGACGACTCCCTGACATTGCTACGTAACAAAACGATTTGAGCAGAACTAACACCAACGTTATAAGATGTGCATTACTTGTTTTGCAATGCAACGTTTGGTTTTGCGGTTTAAATTTCTAAATTCTAACCGCTTGGGCCCCTTTGCGCTGTGGGCCCTCCCGCGACCGCGGGGGTTGCGGGGGTGGATGCTACGCCACTGTATCTGTTCGACTCTACGTACACTTTTTACTCGCTATTTTTTTTTTCAAGGTTATCCTCTCACATACTGTGCTAGACTGAATGGAAACCCGCAAAAACGTATCCCACTTATCACCCGCTGATAAAACAACCACGTTCTAGCTGAGTCGACATCGGAATTTACACATTTGAATTCGAGTAGCGAACAAATCGAACGATTTATTTCCACAAGTGCGTGAATGTTTTCAAAAGATCAACGAGGTGCTGAGGTAGCTCCCCCGTTGCGTAGTATGATTTGCTAAGTGGACTATTCCGAAGGACCTTTCTTTCGATTACGTCATTACATATCGATTGGCTATTTGCCCGGAACTTGAGTTTAATAAAAATTTATGATTACGAATCGATTGAAAATTTTGGCCATTATTTTTTTTATTTTTATTAATAACTAATTTTATTGGAAAAGATTCAAATGTTTTGTTGTGCAATAACGCCAAGTACACTAGGAATTAGTGGTTGTACCCATAGAAAGCCGATATATAATTTTGTCCGGTTATGCTTTTGAAAGCAATCGAGTTTTATTGAAATTGTACCATGGCTACGCTACGCCTTATTAAAATAAAGAAAACAATAAGTATTTCAATTCACTGAACATTTTTGGCGCTTTTGAAAGTAATGTGTGTATCTAGATGAGTTTTACAGTTTTACTAATATTGTACCATGGCTACGCGTTATTGAAATAAAGAAAACAATAAGTATTTCAATTCACTGAACATTTTTGGCGCTGTTTAAAGTAGTGTACCTGTCTAGATGAGTTTTACAAGCGATGTTCTATGGCCCTGCTGTGAAATGAGGGAAATAGGGATCCTTTCGCCCCACTTCTATATGCTTCACAAATCCTTTCCCTTTACGTTTCCTAGTCCAATCTTCAAACAATCTCATTTCTAATAATTTTCGAAAATCGCCAGGTGTTCGTTCACACCTATCATTATTACGAACAAAAGGAAATCAAAGCCTGTGGCCGCCTAACAAGAGTACAAGTGGTTTATCCGGATATAATTAGCGAAACACGAAGGATTTACTCGATGATTTCAGAAATTGGCAAATCTAAAACTGAAATTCACAAGCTTGATTAGTCCAACAGGTATACATATTCATAGAGCGAATAACCGATGATAGCAAAACTTTGTAATTCGTCGTGAACTTCATCATGGCATGATATGGAAAAAAACGCTAGCGTATGTATTAGGCAAATAATCAAGGCGTAATATCTTATCGAAAATCACAATATAATACATCTTATGTCGAAATTTAAAAAATCTTGGCGACTATTTGAACAGCGACTTATTCCTAGCAGAGAACACGGCCGTTTCTTTATCATACAAGTTAAATTTTCGTTTTTGTTTTTCCGCGGCGCAATTAGGCAAAACGTAATTCTAATGCAAAAAGCTTTCCAACGCGCACATATCAAGAATAAAACGCAACGCTAACAGTGAACACTTTGCAGTCATAAAAACAAGACAAAGCTTAAGCAGTCTCTATAAAGCCCCATTAAAACGCTGATGTATTTTCTGTCATTTTCACTGTACGCCAATTACTGACCTATATACTGCACACAATTATGTTAATACCAAAATCGCCAATATCACCGAAGAAAACCTCTACATTAATAAAAATAAAATAAGCTGCACAAATAACTGGTCATGTAAAAATTACAATACTGTTAAACTGTTACTGTTAAAAATTAAGTTCATTTGTCAGTTTGCTTAGTATTGAATTACTGTGAAACTCTAGTTAGTTTGCTTATTTTTTGCATCGCATCTTTCCCAATGTCGTGCGCCGTCTTTACGGTCCCTAATTAAGCGTAATCAGGCGTCGCGTCTAGACTTAAAAAGAAACGTTGCGATATAGTATACGCCAAATTGAATGATACCCATATAATTATTTTGAGCCTTTGTGCGCTAATAAAAATCGTAAGTGGCTGTTTGAGCAACTCCAATGCCTGTTATTATATTCCGAACACAGAATTGAGGTTTTGCTTTGTGAAAACGCCAGATATTTCATAACATATTTCCTAAGTTCAACAAGTTTTTCCGAGAGCTTCTATGCACATTTTCCACAGACTATGTTGGAGTCCCCAGTTGCAAGAAGAAATATGAAAATAGCTCTGCTACTGAGTGGTAACTTGACACCATTTTATCAGTACTCTTTCCACATTTAGTTTGGGGTCTGGGAACTTGCTTTGAACAAAACTGCAACTCATCTATCAGTACTCTTTCCACTTTTAGTTGAGTGCACTGGTCATTTTTTTCAACAAATTTGTACGAAAATCTATACTGTATATAGCTCTTAGAACGTCCGTGGCTCCTTACCACTAATCTATATATGTATTCCACTAGTCTAGTAGTTAGAGCGATATTTCTCGAGCACAAACAAACAATTAATTAATTAATTAATTAAATTTCTCATTTTTTTTTATTGAAGCCATATTTTTTCAACGCAATTCCGACATATGACTCCTTTATGTAGTGCGTTATTGATGGAAACGTGTATTTTTATTGTGTGTGAACGCTCAGCAATCTGCCTGAGTGATGTATTCTATGTTTTCAGTAATAAAAAGTTACATACAATTTTATATCTCTAAAGTATTCGAGATTCGATTCTGGAATCATCAGGTATTCGAAAATGCCCAGCCCTATCCACAATTAAACATTTTCCATTGTAAATTGGACTTTGAAAGAGCAACACATCTCAACAAGTGAAACATCAAAGATCTACTGACTGCCGATATATAAGAACTGAGTGCGCAGGTAATTATCATGATTACCGGTTGTTTCTACTCCAAGGCACGATAAGTTTGCGAAGACTAGAAAATTGGATTCCTTTGCGTAATGGCTTCAGACGTCAACATATTGTATTAGAAACTTCGTTTAGGAATATAATTAACTCATCCGAGTCCGTTAAATTGTTGGCAACGCCGCCAATTCTATCAATCTACAGAGAATATATAGACAAATTACCAAAATTAACTACAGAATACGAATGAAATACAACCGAGCCAACTACACTAAAGTGTTTTCTACAGACGATAAGGTTCGGTAGCCAAAGACGCTTGATTTTGCAATGTGACATAGAATTTCACGGGGAGAAAACAGTCGATAAACTAAATTACTTTTCCGCAAAAAAATCATATATATAGAAAACTTAACACAACTAGAAGATATGGATGCTACCATTAGTAACACAAGATCGGCATGAATCACTTAATTCAAAATATAAATAAATTTTTTTCTCGTCTTCCAATCCAACGTTTTCGATTTCTTAGGCAGCGGGTAGTGTTTTATACACGGCATATATTAAACAAATTAACACAAAATACTGAAGGAAACGAATACCCTTATTAGTAACACAAGCTATGACATGAATCATCTGAGCTAATTCATATATTTTAATATATTTTTCCTATTTGCAATTGTATATACCATCTTCATTTTCTCACACAGCGTTAATTCAGGAAACCTACAAACGTATTGTCGACAAAATTAACACGATACAACGAAGGATACGGAATCTACTATCAGTGCCTTTGATACAATATAGGAGATGAACCATCTAATTTACTTAATAAATTCCATTATTCTTTACCCATCCTCATTTTTTAGACAGTGGACAGTTCATTACATTAAACAAGGTAACCAACACTTCGCAATTCATCAAAGGACTGGCGTATTTCCATCTGTCAACGAGCGATAGAAATTCTACATAGATGTAATTACATATCTGACACACTTTCCATCGCACATTAGGAATTTGATTCTCTATGGCGGATGAAATGGACCTCACCGTTTTTCTAACAAAGCCCTAAAATGAAAACTACATTTGGCAAAATTACAAAAATAGCACACTGATACTAGTTGAAAATTTACGACAAAAGGAACTTCGAAATGATTCAAGTGTTTCTTCTGTAATCTACCTGGAGATACCACTCCGAATATCCTGAACATTGTAAAGTAAAATATACTCGAACATAGTAACTTTAAAGTTCTCTGTGTGACACTTCAAGCACATAGTGTGAATAGGGGTTACGGTAGTTTTAAAAATGATATTTTGTACTTTGATAATCAAAGCGACACAACCACTCGGAGCACGGTACGATAAGTTACTCAAACATGCTGACGACCTGCGTTTTGAAAATTGCACTTGTGCTTAAAATACATAAAGATAGGTCGTCTGTTTGACAAGTTTATCAGTCTTTTTGACAAAACGAACTAAGCAAACATAAACCGAAAGATATGGCGGCAGGATATACTAAAGATGCGTCAAATAAAAATACAGACAATTTTAATTAATTATACTTTGAAGCTACGACGAAGCTACGACAAATCAGAATCATTCCGCATTCGTGTAAACCGTTAAAAACAAAAAAACTGTCATTCGTTTACCCAACAGGTAATATAATCCATACGACGAAATTTTATGAAACTACACCAAATGGAAAGAATCAAAATGATATGATAGATAAAATGATATTTGGTAGCACCACTAAAACACCCGACAACGGTAGGTAAAGTCGTAACTATTATTCACACAAAAAGCCAGAATGGGTAAAATAATCCTTGTTAATGCGAATAAACTAGCTAGACTATATAGACGTTGAACCCGGAAAAGTTTCAACAATTTATCGATTTTTTGTACACATTTTCTAAAGTAAGAGCAAAGTCCTGTTTATTCATGCGAAAGGAATATGCAGATAGCCGTGGACCGGTGGGCACAAGGAGACGAAACGAAACAACATAGCCACCCAACCAACTATGTTACAGGGCAGTCATCGAAGCGGGAAAAAACTTGGAAGCATGGAAATTTTATTCGCAATCGATACATGAGTTAAAACCAGCGCAAATGCAATAGCGACCAAAAACTTTTATACCGAGAACGCGGGAACAACATTCAGACGAACAAAGTCTGTTATAATATCTATTAAACATGACGAGTGTTGTCGAGAGAGAAACGTGCTCTGTACAAGGTACCTGTGGTTAAAAAACTTCCGGCGTAGAATTGAACACAATAGGATACGTAAAGGATGTACTCGTTAGCGACGATTCAAAACGTTATGACGAAGTTTACTCTGTAATCGTAAATGTGTCGAAACTTCAGGAAGTCGAGTGATAATGTAAATATTATTCGTCTTTACTGCCTGTAGCAGACAATAAAATATTAATGGGGGAATCCGCTTTCAAACTAAGTTGTCGTTTATTATACCCAGAAATGTTTCACGTTTGGAACTTTCACTAAATACTAAGAATACAGCAAGGGTTAAGCAAAATTTCACAGAAAACAGTACAAAAAAAGGAGTCACAAGACAACAAAACATACGACTTCGCCTCACTACAGCGTTAGATCTACCTCAAGCTAGTACTCTATTGGTAGTAATACCCCGGCATTTTCCATCCCTAGTGCAGGGCTACTCAACTATTTTTAAAGAAGGTCCGCAAACAAAACTTCAAAATTATTTGGGTCCGGTCTTTCCAGAAATGATATTTCGGCACTTCGGCACGAGCACTTCCTCGACCGACTAATGATTAGTAGCAAATTAAAATTGTTTATTATGGTGGTATAGTTCTTTTCGTATAAATTCAAAACTATGAAAGTCATTTTATAATAGGAAATTCAAAAAGTGGGGCTAATGATCCAAAATAAATAATTAGGTTCGGTCCGAATCGAATACTCGAAAGGACCGATTTGGGACCGCGATCCACCAGTTGAGTAGCCCTGCCCTAGTGTATATCACTTATTACTATATTAATTTAGCGATTCATGGCACAGATTTGACCATAACCAACCCCAACATACTCTAAGTCAGTGGTTCTTGAATTTTTTAGGCAACGCCCCCTTTTTAGAATTTGTCAAGTCTCGCGCCCCCCCTAAAAATAACAAGCTAACAAAAAGCTCCAAATAACAGATAGTAAGGCTACACGCTAAGGTTAAGAAAGATACAGGCACAACAGCGCTCTGCAATCTCTAAACAATACAGAAATGTCAAGGCGGGCAAGATCAAATCTAACAATATTTTTATTTTTACCCAGCTTCACGCAGTCTACGCCTCCCTTGTGAGACGCGACCCACCGTTTAATAAGAACCACAGCTCTAAGATAAACAGAATTTGGGTAAGTAAGGCGATATAAGTGAGTATACCTCACTTTCATAATCTGTTTAAACATCACAAGAGCAAGTATAAAGCAAATTAGCAATACAAGCATTCGCTTCTGCACAGTGAAGTCAGTTTAAAATTCCAGACGACGACAGGCCTAATTAGAAGCAAATGAACGGAGAAGCAGACGATACAATAACACTTAGCAGGAAACAGTATATTATAATGTATTGATTGGGGTAATAGGCCGAATCCTCACGCATTTACCAGCCTGTATTTCGCTGATACGTAAATCCCTTGGGAAGTTATTATTTCAGAGAATTTTTGTGTCCAATATGTTACACCGTTACATAACACCTGCTGTCCTAAACAAAACCGTTTTAAAAGCTACATCAATGTGAATAACAAAAATGCCGCAATCGGCGGTGCATTCGGCCATTCGGTGCCTCAATAAATACTTATAAAATAATAAACAATAATTAAAATGAAAAATAATCACGCATTGCGACCATTCATTGAATACTAAACAATAACCAAAAAAACTATTTGTAAGTGGTCACAAACTAGCAATAAATATTGAATCAGGCACAAACACACTGGGAATAGTTTCGAATCATACACTATTAAGGAATTTTCAAGATATCACCAAAATTCCAAACTACTATATGATTCCGGGATAATGAAACTTATTTCTTTCTAAAACGCCTAAGTTGCCGAAATTCATACGAATACAGGCACCTTGAAAACATTTTGGCGAAAATTACTGCTTTCTATTCTACTTATTCGAAAAAAAAAACATAATTTATTAGATTGTTAAGTGTTGAATTAGCGCTAAGTTTGCTAGTTTGAAATAACTAGATTGTACAAAATCAGCATTCTGTTTTGTGTGTGAAAAAGATTTCCGCTAATATCCAATAATAAGATTGATTTATTCTTCTTTCTGTAGAAACTTAAAGTTAAAGAGTTAGACCAATGGTAAACTTTTGAAAACGGTAAACTATACAAATAGTCGACCCTTTTATTTTACGAGTTTTACGAGAAGTAATTTGGTATTTCCGCGTAATAATATTTATAACATATTTTATCTGGCATCTGCCTAATAAGTTGATATGGCCTAGATATAATGAGGTCAGTCTATATAATCAAACATTGTTTTGCCTCTTATAGACATCACAATATAGATACACCCAAGCATTCGATCACTTAACTTGAAAGAATAGCCTAATCTGAGCTACACCATATTTTTGTACTCACAAAAGCGTTATTTGAATTATTAATGTTATCATCGCAGTATTTTTGCTTATTATTACCTAAAATTTGCAAACAAACCAAAATAAAAATGCGACATTGCAACCTCAATTCAACAATTTCCCTTTTCTAAAATATGTAAAACCTTTAACCAAAATCGTGCGATACTATACTATATAACAGCTAAACTCAAGATCGTGTTGAAAAATGACGAGTATTGCAATGCCAGTTACTGCTCTGCCGAACCTGTCGGATTGTTTAAAATTTCACAAAACCGGGTACATTTGTTGGCAAGCATAACAGACAATTATTCGTTAATATTATTCAGGTGCTATCGTCACGTTAGTCCAGTGATTGATTATTAAAATTATTCCTTTAGGAAACATAAACCAACTTATCTTATCAATAAGGTTTTAAAAATTTGTATCAATCTATCAATAATATTGAACTGTGACCTAGTGCACTGCAAAAAATATTTTTCACAAATTTCTACTTTATGAATGCCAACAGATTTGAGTGTTTTGTGGAGAATGATGCTGTGATTCTATTCATCACATTTAATCTCAATTATTTAATTTGGATTAAACTCAGAAATAAGCAAGCGGCACCAGAAAGCAATCTATAATCATACCTACATTTTTGCCAACTCAACTGGGACTAAGAACAAAAATGATTTACCCTAATTAAACCTTTCAAAACAACAAAACATTCCACACTTGCCTGACCTTATCACTCATTAACTTTATCTATGACGTCATTAGTGAATATTGACTAAAATTAACACACAAGAAATTCACACTTTCAATGAGGAAAATGTGAGAATGACCTAAGGAGAGTGGATGTTATTGTCTGATTGAAGTGGTTTCAGAGGAGCTACGAGAATATCATACATCTCGAATACATTCTAAATTAATATTCTATACAGAATAGTGAATACATTTTAACTAAATCATGCTTATCTTAGAACACCTACAAGCCAATGCATTTTCAAATTGTGATTTCTGAATATGAGAAAATTGAAATAAACAAGAAATGCATTTCTTCCTGAACATACCATGATACATTTCTTGGTCAGATTTTTCAAATAGAACTGTCTAATAATTATTATTTTTAGAAGCAAGAATTTAAAATATCAAATTAAATATAAACCATTTCAATCAATTTGAATATCCAATTCGTTTTTAACATCTCTGTTATCTCCTAGGAATTGGTATACAAATCATAGGTTAAGAAAAGCCTTTAATGGAAGAGATCTAATAACTCTATCTGCATACTCTTGCACATACCTAAAAGAATTTTGCTAAAACCAACTCTGCCAAATCACAGAAAGCAAATAAACTGCCAGCCTGTCTCGAGTTGTACAAGAAGAAACTAAGACACTTAGTTGTGATATTTTCACACGAAAATGTGCTAAAGGATTATCACACCAGGTTGAACCTTATCATACAAGTGACAAATCAAGAGAGGGCGATAATTCAAATACTTTTTACGCCAAAGTATTTTTTAAGATTATAATGGAGTAAAAGTTTGATAAAGTTGATAAAAAATTAGTTCTTGTGATCTTGAAAATAGCAAGAAAAAAAATTACGAAAGAAAAAGTATTTCAAAACAAATTATTTTAATATAATATGTGTCAAATAAATAGGTTAGATACATTTTATGACAAGTAAAATAAAACACGCACAAATCTATACTTTGTTGGGTGATAAATTGGAAATATAAGTTTATTTAACAAAATTCATAATCTTAGACTATTTAAAACTGTCATAATCCACATTCCTACAATTAGAACTCGACCTACATTAGAGTAACAATAAATACAGCTAAGGGAAGCAATACTTTGAGATTATTCTGACGAAAGACGCTCCAACTATACAATAACAAGTGTAAGACCATTCAGATTGGTAGTTTTGAGACTGTACTCAAATTTTCTCCCCGAACAATCCTCCTCACTAAAAATAGAAATGTTTCAAACCTCTTCAGAACGAACCACTGTAGCGACAACTAATCATTCTTACCAAATTAGTACAACAACGTTGATGAAACAACTCGACACCCACTGACAACGTCGTCATACAGTACTTGAACTACCAGCTTACAAAGAAAACACTTGACAGTACATACTTAGTTAAAACTTGACCAATTATTTATGGCCTAGTATGATATATACATACACTAAGCAATCAAGATACAGTCTACGTAAGGGACAAGCCTAATTGAATATAATTTCTGATTTGATACAAAAAAAAATCAATTAACACAGAAACAAGTTAGTATTGAGAATGTAGAGTAGTTGACATAAATACAACACTCGTCCCTGGTATTTTATTTCAAACACTTGACTGGCAAAAATGTTATTCATTGAAAACACAACTACTTTCAACATTAGAAGTTTCGAGCTGATGAGAATCAAATTTTGTCAGATATAATGCCTGCCTAATAAAACATAACTTAATGAACAATTCATCGTTTAAATGACATAAAGAGAACAGTTCATTAGCAACACTTTTCATCTGCGGTATTTTGATTTAAACACTTGACTGGCACTAATGTTAGTCATTAAAATCACAATTGCTCTTACCATCGAGTTTTCCTGCCAAATCAGACACATTGGCTCGGTTGCTACGTCTGTAAGTCGTTTGGTTATTGGCATAAATTTGCTGGAGCTACAAGTTACGGAACAAAGTAGATCAAAGTATCCTAATTCACCATTTTGCCCAGGGTGAAATAGGTAGATTTGTTAGGATATGTCAGACAAAAAAGGATTCCAAAAATACTAAGATGAGCAATAGAAAACTCATTAATAGCCTCTGTCAGAAAACATGCAAAGGAAAGCTTCATATAATTTTAAAAAAAATAACTTGTCCAAATAACTCCTTCCAAATGGTTAGCCTCTGGGTACAGTATGAAAAAAACGATATAACAGGACTATCCGGTAAGTTTAGGTCCCATACACAACAAAAATGCCCACTGCCAAATCTACGCATCGAACGGAGAAAAAGCGTATCGTAAGGTAAATACACTGAACGGCTAAGGCGGACTAACATCCCGAGCCGCCGCATGAAGACAACTGACTGAATATCTGCAATGCTCGTCGATTACCCTGCACTAGACTTTTTTTTTTTCCACTGGCGGCAACTTTCAATTTTACCGCAGTGAAATTACTATGCATTGTGATAGGATAGGATAGGATTTACATATTTATCCCGGGGGAAAGCAAAGCCGATAAGACGGATTATCCATATGGCGAACCACGGCCTCTCGTCCGGTTACCATTCCAAGTCGGGTATGGGATTAGTTATATTGTTTGTTTTCGGAAGCATGGACTTGGTGGTGGAGGAAGCCGTAACCGACCAGCGGTTACGTGAACCACCCAACGACGGCGAGGAGTCCAGCAATCCTCTCGCACATAACCATCCCTGCATGGGATTCGAACCTGCGAACCCATGCAAAGTAATTAGAGGTGCGGTGGCAAGCGTGTTCCTAACGCTTAGCCCGTTGAGCCACACCGCCGCGCCAATGTCCCAGTCGTTTGATTAGTCATATTCAGAAAAAAAATCAGTGCGACGGTGCCTGGTTTTTTAAATTTGAAATGTTAAATAGGCAAAAGCATGAGAATGCCAACTAAATATTTTATTATTTTATTTAGTTTGAATTGTTAGATATGGATAAGGTAGACATAAATAGCTAAATAGCATCGTAACTTCACTGCCTTCGGAACAAACTTGAGAACAAAAGTCGACAAAAATTTGTGATCCTATAGCGCCTCGTGCGTTCAGTTGAGAGGCAGGATCGATATTTTTTAAAAAAATGGGTTGGATTTTTGGGCAAATTTTGCAGATAAAAACCCAAAAAATAGAAACTTTCAGGCTCCCCATATCAGTGACATGCTATGAGATACATAGAGTCGGGACTTATAAATTCATTACCGGTATCGTTTGCCATAAGACTCAAAGAAATTCAAATACCCAATAATTTTCAGAAAATGTCAAGGCAGAAGTGAATTAAAATAAAAACAAAAAGCAGAAGTTCTTGAGAAACTTTTCGTAAAATACAAGTGAAATAGAGAAGCATATGGAGTGAATGAGTGAGGACGAAAGACTAGTATGACGAAGAGTGCTAATTTCACCGCGGAAATTATTGGCATGGGATAGAAGTACGTAGTTTGCATAGAAAACCGAAATCTGAAAATTGCTTTTCCAGTTTTCTGAATTTCCTCAAGGATAGTTGAATTACGAATTATTGACTATAGCCAGAAAGAGATAATGATTTATTTTCGAATATATCATCAAAGTACACATTTCAGTAAAAAGAATAAACAATACCAGTAATCAAAAATATACCTAATCCAGTAATCCGAATATTTGAAGGGGGCGGGCAAGACTGCAAGGTCATAAGGTCGACAGGCTCAAATTGCAGTATTATTTAAATTCCTATTTTACATATTTTCCTAACCTTTTTAATGTCGGTAAACCTACTAAATACAGAATTATGTCAATTATTAACAATAAATGAGCAGATCATTGTTGGCTTAAGTCAGTGCTATGCTGAGTCATATGATTTGTACAAACAAAACATTTCTTTGTAGTAAAGCGAGAAGTAAAGCAGCCTACTATGTATTATAATGCTGATCGGCCAAAACCTAATAAGTATTAATTATAGTAAAGGTGGCAGTGTCGTGTTGTAATGCAAGGTGTTGGCGAACCAATAATTTTCTAATTCCGAAGACTGTGGGATTAGGATAGGATTTACATAATTATCCCGGGGGAAGAGAAAAGTCGATAAGAATGGCGAACCACGGCCTCTCGTCCGGTTACCATTCCATGTCGGGTATGGGATTAGTTATTTGTTCTCGGAAGCATGGACTTGATGGTGGAGGAAGCCGTAACTGACCAGCGGTTATGTGAACCACCCTACCCTGTAGAGTGATATTTGTGATTTTTAGATATACTCAGAATTGGGTCATTCTCAACAGTATAATCAAGACATTAATGTATGTTAATTGAACCTTAAATTACAGGGTTTTTATATCATATGTATCCCAGGGGTGAGGGAAGCCATTTTCTGTTTTTCACATGATCATCTTTCACAAAATTCGATCCTGTGAATGCGCTCAAGGTATACATTGGCGTGATGACAAGCATGTTATTTAGGTACTCCCATAGTATGTGTACCAGGTTACGTTTAGGCCATAATTTTTTTCCAATTTTACTTCTATTACGAGTTCGGGGACTGTCTGTGTTAGCCAAGTGGAAATACCCCCTGTACCCCCTGCCCATAGGTTTCAGTCCCTTCAACCAACTTGATGTAAAATAGACGAACAAAATTAGTTACCTCCATATTGGTACACACATTTCTGGAGCACCATTATTTGTGCTCACCAAGATGCGTCAACCACTGAGCTATCAATGCTTTTACCGAAAACAAATGCAGAAATTCTTTCTAACAGACTACGGTAATCCACCTTTTCCAGTTTTATTGTTTTTAAACCTTAACTCTGCTACCTCTACATCATGTCTATCTCATCACCAAAGTTATCATTCCTCATATGCTTGTATGCTTTGTATATTGGACTCGCATCATCTCAACATGTCAAAGGTATTTTTGGTTGATTTAATAAATTAGTTCTGATGTACTGTCTAGCACAGGGATGTCCGAGACAAGTTGAGTATCCGAAATGGAATTTGATATTTCAATCAATTTTGATTTGAGACAAATTATTGTTTCCAGTCTCGGCTGTGTTCCTTGTTGTCATTGAACTCTGCAAACTGTAAAATAATAGAAAATTAACCAAACCATTCATCTCAATTTTGTTTGACCTTGGTTACAAATTCACTACTTAAATAATGATCTCACCAAATTTTTCATAAGTTTTTGTTAGCTCCTAGAACAGGGGTTCCCAAGCTTTTTTCAGGACGACCCCAAATACATCTTTCAAGTTTCCAGTGCGACCCCAGGTCAATATATATATTTTTCATGAAACTTTAGAGCTTGTTTCACTGGACTTTTGAGTTTGTTCATGTGATGGTATTAAGTAAAATGAGCTAAAACCAAACAAGCGCCTACATTTTCTATAGAATAGGCATAGAGCGATGCCTATGGTCCTGTTTTACAGTAAGCCATGTACAAGCTGCTAAATTTAACATGGTTTGTCAAATCTTAGATGATTTGTACATCCATCCTCTACAACAGTGATTCCCAAAGTGGGCGATATCGCCCCCCAGTGGGCGAAAACGATACATAGGGGGGCGAAAAAGTCTTAGGGGGCGATAGGGGGGCGATTTTGCGAAACCTGTTTTATGTTCGACGCACTTAATTCTGTACTCTGTGTGCATTCGCAGGCTTGAATCACGTGGGCGATTATCACACGCGAAATGATTTCTGGTCTCGTCTTCGCAGTAAGGCAAGGTAGTTTGCGTATCTCAGTGGTCGGCAAAATACGGCCGGAATAAAATAATCTGGCCCGGGACGATTCACTGAATGAACCTTTCCCTGACCTTTGACCGCGGAAAATTCTTCCCATACTTTACCATTTTAAAATTTTCGGTGCTTATTTTAAGAGTGGTTTCGCGAGTTGTTGCCTGTGAAATGGGGTATTTGTTTCAAACTATCATTCTAATACACACCATTTAACAATCTGTTTTTCAAAAATACCGATAAAGAATTTTAGCCTAGTCTATCACAGCTATTTCTACACTAATTTTTGATTGCTGTATTTAAACTGAAACTCATAGAAAGACAAAGTATTCATTGACTTATTTGATTTATATTCAAATTTCCGAAAAACAACTGAAAACTAACGAATATAATTCAAAAACGCGAAAATGAGGTAATGTTCACGACCACGCCTGAAAATCTGTCTGAGTGAGAGTGTCTGAGCGGATGCGAAAGGGAGCATTGTTACGTATTTTGCATCTTGCTGATTGGCCAATGTCACGAAGTAAACAAGGAAGTCTATGCCCGGGGAAATGTCCAAACGGCGGTTTTGACGATGAATTTTTTTTTATTTATAATCTACGCTCGAGGAGTAAATTACATTTTTTTACGTAACAGAATTTATCGCGAGACACGTTTATACTGAATTATACTATATCCTAACAATTTAGTGAACAGCCACTCGTTTAACGAGCCTACAATTCAATTATAATTAGACAAATGGAAACACGCAGAAAAGTTGATGCTGAGTGCAGGGGTTCAATAGCGCAGTAAATATTCGAATATATTGCAAAGCAATAAGGAAATAAAATTCATATTCTATTCGAGAGATTGATCTCTGCATAATTTTTGTAAGAATGTATCTTCTTAAAGAAAATATTTATCAAAATTTCACAAATCATGCGGAAATATTCACTTCGATGTTTGGAAGTACGTATTTGTGCAAACCATTATTTTCGAAAATGAACATTACAAAGAACAAGCAAAGAAGTGGGTTTGGTGATGCCCATTTAGAAAATGTTTCAATCTTGGCGTCGTAAAGCTATCCAGCGTGATGCAGCAACAAGACAGTGTCACATTAAATGTCATTGTAATATTTTTTTAATAAGACGACTGAGTTGTGTTCACGAATTGTCGCAGTTTTTGCGCGCTGTTCCGTTTTTAACTTTCGAAAAATATATGCGACCCGCAAAATACTAGCAACCCTGAATTTGTCCTGCGAGCGACATAAAATTTGCCGACCCCTGGGCCGTAGCCGATAGTCAGTCACGTCTTCTTCCACATCCGAGTCTATGAATCCAAAAACAAATGGCTGGTTAATTATGAACTGGTGATCGGACTGGAGGCCGTGATAGGATGAGGAATCGGGAATGAATTTTTTCGAAGTTTTTTGGTGCAGGTCATCAGGCTGTACGAATGAATGAGATGTACGAAAATCATTATTATAAGTTTGGGGAAATCAACTTTGGTTTTATTATTTTAATGTGAAATGGGGTGGATTTAGGAAGTGAAATGCTATAAGACAAGAGTACACGGCGATTTTTGAGGAGGTAGAACCCTGGATTCTTTCATTTCCGACCTATTATATGGTAAAAAGGGGGGTTTTCAGCCCGGCTACTATTGCTATTAAAACAACGAAATCAACTTTCCATCAGTAAACGGGGTAATTTTAGATATAATAAAAAAAAAAGCTGAAGAACACCAAGCTCATATATCTCATTAAAAAACACTATAAACTATGATTTGTCTTCTTATTTGGTCTGTAATATATTCGTTTCTGACTTTATATTTTTTTGTAGTACAGGGGGGCGATGAAGTTGTATAAACTACTTTAGGGGGGCGATGGTCAAAAAAGTTTGGGAAGCACTGCTCTACAATACCTCAGCGACCCCATAACCTGTTTGCGACCCTACCTACTTATCACTCCGACCCAATTTGGGGTCGCGACCCCTGGTTTGGGAACTAGTGCTAGTTGATCTTGTAGTCTTGCCCGTCCCCTCCCGGGTATATTTTATGATTGCTTTTTCCATCCATTGTAATCTGTACATTTTTGATATATCAAATAAATCATTATCTATCTCTCCAGTTACAGCAGCTTTATCATTGAATGAGTCCATGCTTTCCATGCCTTATCTGAGACAAATAACTTGTTAATTAATCCCATACCCGACATGGACTGGCAACTGGACGAGGGGCCGTGGTCCGCCATATGGATAAGCCATCTTATTGGCTTTCCTCTCCCCTGGGATGAATATGTAAATCCTATCCTATAATTCTTTTTTTTAATTGTTGCTCTCTCATGTTTTTAGACTCAAAAATCCATTATTATTCTCCGACAAAACCAACATTATTTTCTGGTAACGCAACGACACATTCAGTTACTACAAGTATCGGCAACACCACTGCTCCACCAAGTAAGTGTTAACATTAGGGCAGGGCTTCAGGGCCAGAAAAAAATAAGGACGCTGTGATAGAAAAATATAAGGGCGGCGGGCGCATTAAGAACAATATGCTATAATCACATTTGATTATATTTTTCACTGCTAACAGTTTGTTGTAGTAAGTTGTCACTGTTTAGGACAGTTTTAACCCTCTACTAGACTTCAAAATTCGCAAAACTTCGAAATATGTTTTCCCGTTGGCTGTTATACGTTGGAAAAACACCTGGAAAAAAGAGGTTGGGCTTCTCATCAATTGGTTTAATAGTAAACAGATGGGCCTGAAATGGATGGGCCTTCGAGATTAAAATCTTGAGGAACATACAACTGTCAATGTATGGGCCTTCGTTACCCATGTAGGCTACTTTATTTTTTTAATTTTGAAGTTTATGTTGTTGTTCCGGCTTTTGTTAGTATTCTATGTTCGACTTTTTTCCTCCGTATGATTTATCGCATCTCCCTCCACACTGAAATGCATTTTATTTTATTTTTTTAATCATGTTTGTAAAATGTGTACTTTAGGCATGTGTAAAAATAAACTACTGACTGACTTATCTCAGTAAAAATAATACAAATTATCAACGTACCTCAAAAGTTATGGAAACCTTGTGTACAGGCTTCATAGCTATAAAATATGTCATACACACTGATGGCCATTGATAGCTAGCAATGTGCATATCGTCACAAGATTACTAAAGCAGAATAGGCAATATGGCATATCCCTGTAGTAGTTACGACTTCCCCATTCCAGAATAAGTACCGTAATCAGTGATTTATTTTTCTCACTTTGCAGAAAATATACAGGGCTCCCGAAGTATGCGAACCAAGATGGCGGGCATCGGAATGTAACATGTGTACTAGGTTAGGGTTAGGCCATAATTTTAGGTATGAATACTACGGGAGATTCTTGGCTAGTCTTCGAACTGATAATAGGACTAAAATAAGGAAAATTGGAAAAAAATTATCGCCTAACCCTAACCTGTTACCCATGTTACGTTCCGATGTCCGCCATCTTGGTTCGCATACTTCGGGAGCACCAAATATACTTTCTACGAGCAAGATGTTATCAAAAATAATATAAAAAAAGTCTTTTCAGGTTGAAGAAAGATGCTAAAAACCAATACATTAATGATTTTTAGTGCTGGGCGTTTCTTTTCAAATCAAATATTGAATTATTCTTGTCAAACAATCACCATTTCATTTTGCGATTAAACAAAATTGAAATTTTTTTCTCTTTTCAGGCAACTCTTCCAACTCATGGCAAGGATATATCGGTGCTGGAGTCGCCGTTGTTTTCTTCGGAAGCAATTTTGTTCCTGTGAAGAAATATGATACAGGAGATGGTATGAAGTTGTATTGTAGACATTTTGTATTATTTAATTTTATTTTATCTCATCACCTAGTGATGAACCCTGTCTTAACTGTGTTGCATCGCAATGTTCATGAAACAAAGGGAAGAAAAATGAAAGAAAGTCATTTATATAAAAACCATAGTTCCAGCAAATCATATTATTTCTCGAGCGTTGCTCTTTTTTCTGGCTTAGCAAAGATTTCTTTTATTGAGGTGTTTCATTTCGAAAGAGATTATTTATCTAAAGTTTGAAATCTCACTGGTTTTCCATTCCATACCCAATTTTTTACACCTTTGCCAAGGTGATAGGGCGGAGTTTTTTAGAAAGTGATGCCGATCAAGCTCATCATTTTGATCATCAGGCCATAAGTTTAGTACTCCCGAAGTATGTAAACCAAGATGGCGGACATCGGAACGTAGTATGTGTACCAGGTTAGGGTTAGGCCATAATTTCAGGTACAAATACCACGGGAGTCACTTGGCTAGTCCCCGAACTTGTAAAAAAACAAAAATATGGTATTCAGAATAAAATTATAATATAACCTTAACCTGGTACGCACACTACGTTTTGGAGTCCGCCATCTTGGTTCACATACTTCGGGTGTATCATAAGTTCTGTGTGATTTAATCTTTTTGTCTATTTATACATACAATTCTCTCTTATTTCCAGGTGTCTTTTTTCAATGGATCCTATGCGTAGCGATATGGATGACAGGTCTCATAGTTAACGCTGTTCAGAGCTTCCCTAAGTTTTACGGACTTGCTATGTTGGGAGGTAAGGTTTCATAATAAATAAATAACATTATGCTAACTTAATTCCAACAGCTACAACTCGAACCATACGAAGTTCTCGCAATAAGAGCTTACTGCGCTTTGTACTTTGACAGCGATAACAGTCTGTGATTGGTTGTCAGACACAGGATCACCTGCATGTTTACGCTATGACAGCAATAACCATTTGTAAGGCCGGCTTATATGGTAATTTTTATAAATTCACTGTTTTACGGTTGTTTTTAGGGCGATCGGCTTAATGTGAGATCGTCTATATGTGAAGATATACTCTAATTGTTGCAGTGCCAGCAAATATCAGTTGATGGATGATTTGATTTGACAAATCCTAAATTCTTGGATAAAAACTGAACTGTTTTCTTTGTTTTCAGGTGTTCTCTGGTCTACAGGAAATATGTGTGTTGTCCCGATTATCAAGACAATTGGACTTGGCTTAGGATTACTGATCTGGGGCTCCTTCAACCTGCTGTCAGGATGGGCCAGTGGAAGGTGGGTGCAAACAGGCAAGAGTGTAGCCATGAATTTTCAAAAATTCTAATTGCCAAGTTAGACCGTATCAGCCAGCGGGGTCGTCCATAGGGTGATACATGAATTTTTAAGGATCCTGACTCCTGAGTATGTCGTATACATTTTAAAAATATGGCATAAAAAAAAAAATGAGGAATTCACCTCGCCTTAGGCAGACAGAAAAAAAAAGATTGAGAATTTTTGTCTGAACCCTTTCGAATAATCCTCTATTGGATTCGAAAATTTGTTTCAAAATGGTGAGCCCCACCTATTTACCAGTACAAACTATTAGATCACTATTACTATTTCTGCTAAAATTTAATTTATTCTACTTACAGATTTGGATGGTTTGGTCTTCATAAAGAAATCCCAAACAATACAACATTCAACTACATCTCTATTGGTCTGGCTATGTTGAGGTGAGATGGCTATTTTTCTAGTTCAGGGGATATCAAACTGGGCCCTCTGCCCCCCTAGGGGACAGAGAGAGAGAGAGATGTGCCTGTAGTATTGCAAAACTCAAGTGTCACGATAAATGCTCTTATTATTTGTATTGGGGTAAGGGGGTAGGGTACGAATTATAAAAGTTATAAATCCTTAGTTCTGTCCAGGGATGTCCAGAAGTATGTGCACCAAGATGGCGCACAACCTTGACATAGTAGTTGTACCAGTTTAGGGTTCAGGTTGTGCGCTGTCTTGGTGCACATATTTAGGGAGCGCCCTGGCCAGTACCCTATATGGATCCTTTGGTTTTTACGGCCTTTTCTTCGTAACTTTTTCAAATAATTTTATTTTAAATTTTGAAATTCGTCTTAGAAATTCTCAAATTATTTTTTATTCTCTAGCACTGTATTCTGGTTATTTGTTGAATCTGACACATCCACTAGTGGGCGTCAACTGGAAGAAGATGAAAATAGACTTCTCAATAGCGTCATACCAGAGGCAGAGGTGAAAATATGTTTGGAATTTTGACCTGGAATATTTTTTTCCGCTCTTTTACAAGTCTGGGAAATTTAACATTGACTGGGGGTTAAAATTTGACTCTGAATCGTAGGCGTAAACAGGGGAGTTCCCCCTCCCGAAATTTTCAAATATCCATTTTTTGGATTGAGACGAGACCTGAATTCTGACGTCTTTTTCAACACTTATTCTTGATCTTATTTTTCTACTAAATGGAAGCAGGAAATCGCTGTACCAGAAGCCTAATTTTATATCTGAATTTTTCCAGATAATTGTTCCTGATTCCACTGACAAAGAAATGGAAGAAGATGATGAATCGTGGACCGATAGGCTGTCACTGAGAGGAAAAAGAATTGTGTAAGTTGATGGGGGTTGAAATTAGCTTGAGTCTCTGAATGCATTACATTTCAAGCATTCAGTATTTACTGGGGTATGACATTGCTTTGGTATTTCAAGAATTATAGCTTGCAATATAATTGATGATTTTGATGAAATTTTCCTCCAAAATATTTACATAGATTAAGATTTTGAATACAAATGTACAAAACTTCATTAAACTAGATAGCTATCGGAGACCGCCGACTCATCGATCTTCCGCTTATTCAATATTTTACTCAACAATTTTGATGTTGTTTCGATTTGGTTTCAGCCTCGGGGCTCCCGAAGTATGCGAACCAAGATGGCGGACATCGGAATGTAATATGTGTACTAGGTTAGGGTTAGGCCATAATTTTAGGTATAAATACTACGGGAGGCTCTTGGCTAGTCTTTGAACTGATAATAGGACTAAAATGAGGAAAATTGGAAAGAAATTATCGCCTAACCCTAACCTGTTACCCATGTTACGTTCCCATGTCCGCCATCTTGGTTCGCATACTTCGAGAGCACCTCAGCCTCTAGCCTATTACAGAAGCTGCAGTTTCGATTCCTTCGCTCTGACTCAATAGCGACACCGCATGTCCTATCACTAATTAATTAATAACTCGCTAATTATACGGCATAATTCATCCAAAAGGCTCCAAAAGTGTCTAACAGACAAATACCTATCAACATACTTACCGATTGAGACCGATAAGTAACAACTTATCAAATAGCATTCATTTAGGCCTCTCAAAGCGAAGTTTTATAAAAAAAAAAAGCCAGCCAGTCTATATCTTGCATTCGCCTTGACCATATCCCTCCCCATCAGGTTAACACTGGAATATACAGCTATTACCGCCTTTCAATCCTAACTCTGAGGATTTTAACATTTTGAATCTGACTTTTGACCCCTTAGAGTTTGAAAATTTTGACTCTGACCTTCGACCCCTAGAGTTTGAAAATTTTGGCTCTGACCTTCGACCTTTAGAGTTTGAAAATCTGACCAATGAAAACACGTCAAACTCCAGACTTTCGACAGCCTTTCTTAAAATCCTTTTCTATTTTAGAGGTTGCCTTCTCTCTGTATTCTCTGGTACATTGTATGGAGTTTCATTTGCACCTGTCATTCATATCAAGGATAATTACAAGGGAGCCTCACAGAAAGGTAACTATGGTACTTTTACTCAGGATTCACATATTTATCCCGGGGGAGAGGAAAGTCGATAAGACGGCTCAATCATATGGCAAACTACGGCCTCTCGTCCGGTTACCAGTCCATGTCTGGTATGGGATTAGTTAGCCAGTAGTTACTTGTTTTCGGATGCATGGACTTGATGGTGGAGGAAGCCGTATCTGGCGAGGAGTCGAGCAATCCACTCACACATAACTATACCCCCATGTAATCAGAGGTGCGGTGGCGAGAGTATTCGTAAAACGCTTAGCACGATGTGCCACATCGCCGATCCATCGGCTGCTTGCCTAATCCAGAGCTGCCACAAGGTGCACAATTAGGTCAAATATAGCATGTATCAGATTCAGATATTTATTTCTGCTGTTCATAACCAATATGTTATTCAAATAAATGAAAGGCATGTAACAAAATACAAAACGGATATTGCTTGTTACGGTTAACGAGAGGTCTCAAAGAGTCATCCAGTTAATGACATTGTGCAACTGAATTGAAGCAGCAAATGTAGCAAGGGAACAGTTTACTTAATTAGACACAATATCTGGCTTTTGATTGTACCAGAAACAGAGAATAATGTGGTTAACTGACAGTGGTTAGTTTAGTTGGTGTTGTGACAGTTCATATATTTCACCCACACCTCAGTAGTCGAACATAATTAGTTCAGATTTGTTGTTTCACTACTGATTCGTTTGAGTATCGTAACTTTTTTGCTATAAGAAACAACGTTATATATTTTAATATGTTTATTCGTATTCCAAAATACCCAAAATATAAATAAAACATTATATCAGTGTTCCTCAAACTTGTTATGCCGCGCCCTCTTTTAAGAATTTGTCAAGTCTTTCGCCCCACTTCAAAAATAACTAGCTAACAATAAGCTACAAATAACTGATAATAATAACAGGAACAAGCACAACAGCTCTCTGCGATCTATAAACAATAATGTAATATAAATATTCAAGGCAGTCAAAATCAAATCTAGCAAATATTTTCGTTTTTAATTAGCTTCACGCCCCCTCAAAAAATTGTCTAACGCCCCCTTGTGGTGAAAGCCTCGCTGTTTGAGAACCACTGGTGTATATCGTCTTCGGTACTCCCGAAGTATGTGAACCAATATGGCGGAGACTGGAACGTAGTATGTGTTCCAGTTTAGGCCATAATTTCAGGTAGAATTACTACAGAAGTCACTTGTCTAGTTTCCGAACTCGTAATAGAACTAAAATAAGGAAAATTGGAATAAAGTTATGGCCTAACCCTAACTTGGTACACATACTACGTTCCGGAGTCCGCCATCTTGGTTCACATACTTCGGGAGTACTTGGAAGATTTCAGTCATAAAGTTTGAATTATATTTCATTCACTCATCTTTAATTCCAGATCTTGACTACGTATTCGCGCATTTCTGTGGAATTCTTGCTACGTCTTCAGTTTATTTCATTATTTATTGCATCATAAAGAAAAACAAACCAAAGGTAAGAACAATACATTCCTTATGATGGGGCTGTAGAGTCAATGCTGGAGTTGTTATTTTAAACACCTTGAATTGGGTACTCCCGAAGTATGTGAACCAAGATGGCGGACACCGGAACATAGTATGTGTACCTGTCTAGGATTAGGCGATAATTTTAGGTATAAATACCACGGGAGGTATAAAGGTTATGGCCTAACCCTAACCTGGTACACATACTACGTTTAGGTGTCCGCCATCTTGGTTCACGTACTTCGGGAGTACCCAAACTTCCGTCTAAAACTTGGAAAGATTTAATTTTACTAAGCGATCTTAACATTCTTTTGAATCAGAATTTTTTTTTATCAGGTTTACCCCTCAGTGATCCTCCCCGGAATAATATCGGGATGGATGTGGGGCGCTGCCGACATTGGTTGGTTCATTGCAAACGAGTATTTGAGTGAAGCTGTTAGTTTTCCTATTGTTACAACTGGACCTGGTATTATTGCATCATTATGGGGTGTATTTGTATATAAAGAAGTAAAGGTAAGTTGGGTTATACCAAAGTACTGAATGACCTCTGGAGACCAGCATGACAGTATTTACACCCAGCAAGCATGCTTCAGTGGTTTTACCCACAATTCAATACCATCATGCTGTGCTGTCATTGGTCAGTTAAAGATAAGGTTAGAGCACAGTTATCCCAGGATGACAAGCAGCTGGACAAAATATAAATTAAAACACACAAGTTAACAAATTTTCTCCCCCTCAAAATTTTTTTCTCATTTATTCTGTGACGGTCATCCAATGCAAGTATTAGTTAATATTTTTGACAAAGATTCAAGAAACATCAAGCTAATGGGGCATTCTCGATAGATATTTAAAGAATGCATTCACCAAAGTTTTTTTGTTCAAAATTAGATTTTCTTGGACCGCGGGCCTGGGATATGAAGCCAAAATGTTTTTAAACTACTCAGGGATTTAGGTCAAACAGCCTGTGGCCAGCATAATTTTTTAAGTGACTTGTCCAGTGTATATTTTAGGGTACTCTTGTAGTGTGTGTACCAGGCCCGGGTTAGGGCATAATTTTATTCCGATTTTCCTTATTTTAGTTTTATCACGAGTTCGGGGACTGTCTCTGTTAGCCAAGTGAATATATCCCTGCCCATAGGTTTCAGTCCCTTTACACAACTTGATGTAAAGTAGGCAAACAAAATTAGTTACCTCCATATTGGTACAAACACTTCTGTAGCGCCATTCTATCAGTACACTTACCACTTTTTTTGGAGTTCTGAAAAGACATTCGAACTCTTTTTCCAGGGCCGTCGTAATTTCATCATCATGGGGATTGCATATTCGTTGACGATAACAGCTGCTGTGTTCGCCGGACTTTCAAAGAAGTAGTTTTTAGGGATGTGGGGTGATTACTGGATATAGAAAACAAATTAAGATAAGCTTTGAGTTTGTTTGAGCTTATAAAATTTGTCCCTGCTGCCCTTTTTCAATACTTTCTATCTATGCATGTATTTTATGTATGGGCCAATTACGACCCACGTAACAATTTAATATGGCTCGTCAATGTTAAGTGAAATAGTTTGTTTTTACCTTTTTACGTTCTGGGCTCGAACTAACATAATAGGAAGACTTTAAAATTGAAATTATATGATTATGTGTATTTTATTCCTATATCCATACGTATTCTGCTATTGCATTTTGAATCATGGTTTAGGAATCACTCTACCAAAGTTTTTGGAAATATGATGATATTATTTTGAATCAAGTAGCCTATAGAATTATCACTATTAAGCAGCTATGATGAAGTTATTAGTCCTTTAGAAATAGTTCATGATTTTGATGGGGGCTCCCGAAGTATGCGAACCAAGATGGCGGACATCGGAATGTAATATGTGTACTAGGTTAGGGTTAGGCCATAATTTTAGGTATAAATACTACGGGAGGCTCTTGGCTAGTCTTCGAACTGATAATAGGACTAAAATAAGGAAAATTGGAAAAAAATTATCGCCTAAACCTAACCTGTTACCCACGTTACGTTCGGATGTCCGCCATCTTGGTTCGCATACTTCGGGAGCACCTTTTTATGTATACTGTAGTGTTTATTTTCAATTAGTTTGATTTGGATATTTTTTTTGGAAAGGGGAAGTCCCCATAGTTTGCCATAGGTTAAGGGCACGTCGACTTTCATCTTCCTCGGTAGGAGAGAATGAGAATCTATTTGAAAGAGTAATTTTTTTTATTTTGGCCATTTCGATCTTTACTCAATAAAGCCTCTTCCTCATAACAAGAGATTTACAATCTTCATAATTTTTTCATTTTGGTCATTGCTGTCTTGTCTATACTTAAGACAGATTATTGAAACAAGATTACATGCTGTGGTTTGTCAAATGATTAGTCTTATCAGATTACCTCTCCTGCCAGAGTTATACCTATGAAACTGTAAATTATTTGGTTTTTCAATCACCATACTTAATTTGTCGATGGATTAAGACTGCGCAACTGTTTTCCTCTATCATGATTTTATCATAAATATCATGTTTATGTGCAATATTTTTATTTCAAACTATTTTTAACGATTCTTCACTTCATCGTTTTTCATTTTATTGAAATATCTAGTGGAACTCTACATTTCTAGTCCAAGAGTTTAGCTACACACATAAACTACCGTAATGTATTTCTGGTATATTTTGTCAGAATGGTCGCATGCAATTGGTTCATCTGGCACCCCTCATGTGTAAATTTTCGATAATGTGTTTCACAAATTTATAACTCGACTCTGTTATTGCTTATTCCCTTACCTTTTTATCATGGATCCGTATGTACCATTCCGATTGCAGGTATACTGTAGGACAGTGGTTTTTTACCTTTTTAGAATTTGTCAAGTCTCGCGCTCCACCTCAAAAATAACAAGCTAACAATAAGCTACAAATAACATATAGCGAGTACTTATGTTTTATTCAAAAAACACCTTGAAAATACGTGGATTGAATGTGAATAATGAAAATATGAAACGTAAATACCCAAAATAAGGCAGGCAAGATCAAATCTAGCAAATATTTTTATTTCTAATCAGCCTTAAAAAATTGTTTATGCCCCTTGGGAATGCGCCCCATCGTTTGGAGCCACTGTGTTTGAGTATCCCTACAGTCAGAACATATTGATTCACTGATACCTATTCTCCAATATTATTTATATATAATGTATTTGAAAATTAATAAACGTAGCTATGTTATTTCTAATTTCAGTTACTTTATATAATAGCTCTTATAGCTGCATTTTACTTCTTAATTTGCATATTTCTATTTCATCACTGAAACATGGATAGAAATTATGGGATGCCAGGTTTTGGCTTTGGTTGGAATGCATCACAACAGGCCTCTGCTTCCTCTAGTGGTCAAAATGATTTCGACCCCGAAGCCCTCTGTAGTGATATTCTAAGAAACGTAGGTTCGTTATTGGAAGAATCTAAGAAAGCAGGAACCATGCCCACTCCGAAAGTATACATAAACAAAGGTAAGGTGCTTTTTTACAAAAATTTATATTTTTTAAGGATTTTCATAGATTATCTATAGGACAGTTGTTCCCAAAGTTGATTGACCGTGGGCTAAAATTAGAAGCTGAAGGATATTCCCGGTCCAGGAGAGGGGGAAGCGCCAACATGGGGCCGATGCGTATATTTAAGATATTGAATTATTATGAATATATATATATACACATGCTGTGATAATGATGTGACAATCGGCAATATCTAGAACACAAAATGGATTGTTTAACTATTTCACTTGAGTTCGACAGGCCATATTAAATTAATATTGAACGCGGGTCGTATTGGCCTGCAGGGCACAGTTTGGGAACCATTGATATCAGATCTTCATATTTCTCTCAAAGCAAGGTCTATAGAACTCTCTCAAAAATAAGGAGAATCATTCCTGAGCGAAGTTTAGAGCGACTACTAGAATGCCAAGACTATATATAGATAACTATATTGTGAGATTATATGTTAGTAAAAATGTGGCATGAGACTAGAAGCAATTCGGGTCAAAAAGGTCACACAAAATAGGTGTGAATTTTTTTGTCTGGTAGCTAACATTTCTCAGAGATGAGTCTTCTTTACTTCTGAGTGAGTTTTCGTAACTTTGCTCAGAGATGAGTCTCCTTTACTTCTTAGTAAGTGCCTGTAACTTTGCTCATAGATGAGTCTCCTTTACTTCTGAGTGAGTGCCTGTAACTTTGCTCAGAGATGAGTCCCCGTTACTTCTTAGTGAGTGCCTGTAACTTTGCTCAGAGATGAGTGTTCTTTACTTCTGAGTGAGTGCCTGTAACTTTGCTCAGAGATGAGTCTCTGTTACTTCTGAGTGAGTTTTCGTAACTTTGCTCAGAGATGAGTCTCCTTTACTTCTGAGTGAGTGCCTGTAACTTTGCTCAGATATGAGTGTTCTTTACTTCTGAGTGAGTGCCTGTAACTTTGCTCAGAGATGAGTCTCCGTTACTTCTGAGTGAGTTTTCGTAACTTTGCTCAGAGATGAGTCTCCTTTACTTCTGAGTGAGTGCCTGTAACTTTGCTCAGATATGAGTCTTCCTTGCTTCTAAATGAGTACGCTTGGCATTGCTTTATTAAGCAAATTTTTTTTATAATATCTGCAGGCAGATCCATCACAGCCCAGAACGTCATCACTGATTGTTCGAACGTGACAATTCACCAGAGTGGGGGGGCATTTGTTGCCCCAGAATCACCCCCAGTTTATGAAGAGGAGGTGATTCCCCCTCCAACGAAACCGGAACCGAATCCAGTACCAGGTTGGTAGTTGTTACATTTTCATACGATAATTTTTTCCGAACAAGAGTCATTTAAAGCTACCACTGTTGTCTTTTTGTGAGGATATGTTCACTTCAAACAAAACCCTATATAGCAGCCACACCAGGAACTTTCAGGGGGTTTTGAAATTTCCAGTTGCAAAATTGAAAAGCCGAAGGCTGGAAAACAGGGGTTTCCAAGGGTTCCTGTGGGTTTAAAAAGGGTTACAAGCTACAAAAAATTGCAATAAATGATACAGAATTTTTTTTTTTTTTTTTACATTTTAAAAGGGTTGGGGTTCTGACCGCAAACCCTCTCTTGGCAGCCTCTGATACAAAAGTTCGACGGGCCATATTAAATTAATATTAAATGCAGGTCGTAATTGGTTTGCTGGGCACCATTTGGGAAACATTGATATCAGATTTTCATATTTCTCTCAAAGCAAGGGCTATAGAACTCACTCAAAAATAAGGAGAATCATTCCTGAGCGAAGTTAAGAGCGATTACTAGAATGCCAAGACTATAGAGATAACTATATTGTGAGATTATATGTTAGTAAAAATGTGGCATGAGACTAGAAGCAATTCGGGTCGAAAAGGTCACACAAAATAGATGTGGATTTTTTTGTCGGGTAGCTACACCCTACTGACAGGTAGGAGTTCACAACCAACAAAGTTTAACGGCTGAAAACTTTTTTGGAGAGAAAGTTACGAAACTTAAATTTTCACCCTCATGCTCAGAGTCGTAAAAGCTCGAATTGAGAGTATATTAGCGTGTTTTATTTGCTTGTATACTTTGTCACAAAGTGAGCCCACGCAGTGCTTTATAAGTCTGATGTTTAAAAACCTGTTTTGGGAACTTTAAAGAAAGCAAGTATTCGCGCTCTAAAATGAGTCTACCTTACTTCTGAGTGAGTGTCCGTAACTTTGCTCAGATATGAGTCTCCTTTACTTCTGAGTGAGTTTTTGTAACTTTGCTCAGAGATGAGTCTCCTTTACTTCTGAGTGACTGTCCGTAACTTTGCTCAGATATGAGTCTTCTTTACTTCTGAGTGAGTTTTTGTAACTTTGCTCAGAGATGAGTCTCCTTTACTTCTGAGTGACTGTCCGTAACTTTGCTCAGATATGAGTCTTCTTTACTTCTGAGTGAGTTTTTGTAACTTTGCTCAGAGATGATTCTCTTTTACTTCTGAGTGAGTGTACATAACATAACGTTGCTCAAATTTTCTTTATATTATTTGCAGGCAGATCCATCACGGCCCAGAACGTCATCACTGATTGTTCGAACGTGATAATTCACCAGAGTGAGGGGACATTTGTTGCCCCAGAATCCCCCCCAGTTTATGAGGAGGAGGTGATTCCCCCTCCAGCGAAACCAGGACCGAATCCAGTACCAGGTTAGTGGTTGTTACATTTTCATACAATAATTTTCTCCGAACAAGCCTTATTTAAAGCTGCCACTGTTGTCTTTTTGTGAGGATATGTTCACTTTAAACAAAACTCTATAAAGCAGCCACACCAGGAATTTCCAGTTGCAAAATTAGAAAGCCGAAGGCTGGAAAACGTTGGTTTTCAAGGGTTCCTGTGGGTTTAAAAAGGGTCTCAAGCTACAAAAAATTGCGATGTATGATACAAAGATTATTTTTTTTTATATTTTACAGAACAGAGGGAGGTGCTATATTTTGCAAACACTCGAGTGGGGTAGGGGGGCATGAGACTTAAACCCTAAATGTAATCTGTGATGCTAACACAACATTAATGCTTTATTTGGTTGGCCAAATCACAATTGAACCACACATCACAATCACAACCACACATCACAATTGAAAGTATAAACTTCGATTTCACCACTGCAGGCCTATTAAAATATGGAAAACATGTTGATCTTCACAGAACTGCTATACAAGTAACAAACTTAAATTTATTTTGCAGGATCTATTCGTCTGTCCGATTCAATTTATATGTTCCATGAGAAGCCGTATTCTGAGAACGGAAATGTGTATAAAGGCGTACAATCCCACGGCATATCAGGAAATAAAGATATCGCTATAAAATTCATGGAATATAATGAAGAAACCCTCAGAGAATCACAAATACACGTCAAAGTTAACCGTCATCATAACGTACCCATTATTTACCAATGTGAGCATTACCTTCTTGGCCCTATCAAGCATATATACATAGCAATGGAGCTGTGTGGGAACGATAATTTAGCAGAATTCATAAAAAAGACGGAAATAACTAAAAGACTCAGGGAAAAACTCATCGAAAATCTTGTCGAAGTCATTTTGCATGTTCATGGAAAAAATGTCGTTCATTGTGATTTAAAACCTGAAAATATTTTAATATCACTGGGTGGCAGCCAAGTGAAATTAATCGATTTTTCTTCGAGTCGTGAAGTCATGAACGGAGAATCTGTTACTAGCTCAGAAAATATGTGCGTTGGTACTAATGGATGGAGGGCGCCAGAGATGTACAACACAAATGTCCGTACGAAGCAAGCTGACATATTCTCTCTAGCTCTTCTGATATATTTTGTTCAAACTGACGGCTCTCATCCGTTTGGTGATGACCCAGATCGTAGGAATCTCAATATAAAGCATTACCAAGAATGTGATTTGAGTAAATTGAAATCGGAGCCAAAACTTAAAGATTTGGTTCGTTGGATGCTACGGTTGGATCCACATGAGCGCCCAAGCATAACGGAAATCGACGACCATGAATATTTTCGTAGAAAAAATTTAGTTTGCCCATACCCTGAGCTTGGTAAGTATAAAATATATTGATAGGTTAGGATTCACATATTTATCCTGGGGGAGAGGAAAGCATAAGGTGACTTAACCATAGGGCAAACCACAGCCTTTCATCCAGTTAGCAATCCATGTCGGGTATGGGATTAGTTAGTTGCTTGTTTTTGGAAGCATGGACTTAATGGTGGAGGAAGTCGTAACTGACGAGCAGTTTTGTGAACCACCCTACGGTGGCGAGAAGTCGAGCAATCCTCTCGCACATTTAACTATCTCAGCCTGGGATTTGAATCTGCAAACCCACGCAGAGTAATCAGAGGTGCAGTAGTGAGCGTATGCCTAACGCTTAGCACATTGAGCTACACCGCCGCGTAAGGAGGATAGAATTGTTTGTCCCAAGGGAAGGTCGAGTCCAATTCAAGTCTTCAAACCCTGATTTGAAAGTGAACTTTGAGTCATGTGGATTCGTCACTTCTGATTCCCAGCAAATTTTAAGATTTATTGATAGGATTTTTTCGTATTTACCTTGGGGTGAAGGATAGAAGTTCCAAAGTCGAGTTTTCACAGGTTATCTGAGTCTTTGGTCAATTCGAAGGCTCGCTGGTGTGGTGCATTGTGCTAAGCGTTAGGACTGTAAGCGCCACTGTACGTACCCCTCATTACACTGTGTGGGTTCGCATGTTTGAATTCCATGCAGGGATAGTCATGTACTGGAGGATTGCTGGTAGCCGCTGGTTGGTTGGTTCCTCAACCATCAAGTCCATGCTTCCGAAAACTAATTACTAACTATCCCATACCCGTCATGGAATGATACCCGGACGAGAGGCCGTGGTTCGCCATATGATTAAGTCGTCCTAGCGGCTTTCCTCTTCCTCACAGGAGATAAATATGTAAAATTTATCCGATCTATTCTATAGTATAAAAAATTTACTGAAGTTGTTCAATTCACAGGGCTCAACCAATCTGCACTGACAAAAAATGATACAACTGCTTGAGCAGCAAAGAAACTGGAAAATTGATGATTTTTTTGCTAAAAATTTTTACCAGACAAAATAATATGGAGAAAAGTTTATGTTAGCAGGCTTTAGAGTCGTTGTATTGGGAAAAAAATGAGAATTCTGGTATATATATTAATTTGACTGTAAAAATGTCGGAAATTACATATGGAGAGAAAAATATTTTTTTAATAGCCTTTATTTCAAATTTTGTTTAAAAAATAATCTCCTAATATTTTTAGTGGCGGCCATGTCTTGTTTCAAACGACTGTTTTTTTTATTCATGAAGTTCGTTGTAATTAAATCAAGTTCAATATATCTATATCGTATTTTTATTGTCACTTCTGATTTTAATTATTTTTATCTTCACGATGTTACCATACAGCTGATGCTTCATTTTATTATAGAATCTACAATATTTCGCAACTACCAACGCCTTGAGCCACGCACATTATATATTACATAAATCCTAATTTACTTGGGTCGGCTTATACACGCTTAACTCTGATCACACTAAAAATTCGACTTATACAAGCAAAACTTTGACTTCTTACTATTATTAATAAAAGAAATGGAACCATTTCTTGCCATTGTTGTAAACTGCTTGTCTGAGAGTCTGATTTTGGTCGGACAAATGTTACAGAAATACATTTGTGTTAGTGTGCAGCTGGACTCTATAATCGGATGGAATAGTCATGTTTATTCCAGCTACAGCATCCTTGCAGGTGGTTAGTCTCGCGCAACCCAATTCAAAATAACAATAATGGTTATCAGTTTTCTTTAATTCTCTATATTAACAATTTGTAGGGTCGGCTCATCTGCGAATTTTTACGTGGTCACCTTATATACTAAGCGATACAAGGCAAATTTCACACTGAGACGAGTAGGCCCACCATGATTGTTTTACCCTACTACCGTTATTCTTCTTATGCTCAAATGTTTTTCGCATTATGATTTGCTTCTGGAGGTGTGTGTGGGTGGCAATAGCTTGTTTTTAGGAGAACCTTTCTGGCCCTGTATCACTTTCTATTTTTTAATCACAAACCTAGTTCATATCCACAGTATGTCATTTTAATTTTTTTCTAATTGGTTTTATTGTTATAATAAAACTGTATATCAGATGATGTAGCCATGTATCATATAATCTACAATTTCTTTGACTAATTACTGAGTCTTTTTAGTCATCACATGCACTGTATCTAAGTCACAATTTTAATTAGAAGTGGTTTTGCTTTTATTAAAGATGAATAGCTAACACTTTCTATGTATGTCTGAAGAAGTCTGACCTTGGTCGGACGAAACGTTACAGAAATATATTTGTGTTAGTGTGCAGAAAGACTCTTGAATCACTTAGGATTGTTATCTCTACTCTTGCTACAGCATCCTTGCAATATATGCATACGGATCCACCGGCACATAAGCATAGAAGAAGGATAAGCAAATAATCAGCGCAACTTTCCTGTTTGCATTGATTTTGTTTTAGTATCGTTAGGTTGGGGCGATAGGACGGTTAATAATCAGTGGTTAGTAAAGAGGGCTTGGGCAAGGGGCCAAAATATTTAGCCCACCTTGAGTAGCGGGCAATGTAAGTGTGAAGTACAGCGTTAACGATATGTCGTGATAATCAGCGACCCATTCTTCTTTTAGACGACCTCTTGGGCGCTGAGTAGTTGGCGGGAGCCACAATGCTAGACGCGAAACTGATTTTACTCTTACCTTACAAGAAAATTCCCAGTTTATTGACTGATAAGGTTAATTCACAGGTTGTTTTCCTTATGTTGAGCATGAATTGTTGGAACATCATTGGATTCTTAATCATAAGTCTGCTGTAACAATAAACAGAATGCCAATGTGCCTTGATGTTGAGCATGAATTGTTGGAACATCATAGGATCCATAATCATAAGTCTGCTGTAACAATAAACAGAATGCCAATGTGCCTTGATGTTGAGCATGAATTGTTGGAACATCATAGGATTCATAATCATAATTCTGCTGTAACAATAAACAGAGTGCCAATGTGCCTTGAGTGCTGAAAGTCTCCAGAAGAGGACCACTGCAGGGGCATAGCCAGAGACTTTGAAATGGGTAGATCGAACTACCTAGCGGGTCTGATCAATCGCTGGAATATGCATGTATTTTAGTCTTAGGGGTCTAAAAAGCATTTTAAGCTACGAAAACTGCTATCTATGATACAGAAAAATGATTTTATTTTTTTTACATGTTAAAAAAGGGGGGGGGGTTCGACCCGCAAAACCACCCCCCTGGCTATGCCACTGGATGATTGGCCATAAAAAGTTGGAAACTACTGTCATAGCATCTGACGACTAGCAATATATTTGCCGTTTGGATGCATGTATTAGATTTATGTAAAGCGAATCATGTTGATGAAGCTCACTTAGTGACGTGAATCTTTTCTAAAATGAGGAAATCTGCTGTTAGTGAGTTCGATACAAAAAAGAACCTGTTCCTATCACTGGTCAGGTTGGTTCGTCTGGCAAAGGATTATTGATATTAAGTCAGAAAACGTCCAGTTTCTGGCATGAGAATTTATCTGTAAAGTGGCAAATGGAAAAAAATTTGAAATTGGCATTGTCCTTCCCTGACTACAACCTATGGACTCCAAAATGGGTGTCTCCTGAGGTATTCGTACCAAGATGGTGCACAACCTGAACATAGTACCAGGTTAGATTGTTCAGGCTGTGCGTCATCTTGGTACAAATACTTCTGGAGCACCCCACAATGAGTTAAAATGATGACGCCAGTTCAAATATATATAGAAACATGACAGACCATGCCTCCAGCGTTCTGGGTTCCTAAAACTGCCAAGTTCAAATGTCCTAATAATTATGCCGAATAGACATGGCTTTGGCAATTAAAGCAGCATTCTTGTTGGCTTCTCTACGGCAACCTATCTGTAGGTTTCTTTTGTCTAAGCCAGTATATTGATTGTGAAAGCCCTTTAATAAACACCAACTCTTGCTTTATTCACTTCTTCCCTACAGTTTTGCTCATTTCGTGGTTTAAGAATCCCTTATAACAATAGTTCCAAACCTTTTATGGGTTCTGGAGGAGGTTTAGCACCCATGGCCTCCCTGTTTGTGATTCCATTGGTATTTAGAGAGTTGTTTTGATTGGTAGATTCCAAATCCCAATATGTTGAAACAATTCGTGACCAACAAAGTAAAAACACCCTGTGAAATAAGCTTATCGAGCAATGAGCTGTGAGTTTTCTTGTGAAGTGAGAGTAGAATCAGTTTTGCGCTCAGCTGTATGGCCTCCTCCAACTGCTCTGCGGCCCTCAGATGAGAACCCATGCCCCACCCAAGTCAACTGTACTGTTACGATATAGGGTGCCATCCATAACACTATCAAAGGCAAATGCCATCTGCAAGCCCCCCTGGAAGATACAGACTCCCAACCTGTTAACTCCGAATAAACCAATTTTATTATTCACATTCAACGGAAAAACATAACACAATAACGAAAAAAAAATGTTTGGCATGATAAAACAACTAACATTTATAAATAACAAGAAAGAAAAATGGTAGTTCAAGTCTATCATGGCCCTGGGGGAGAGACATTATGGCGAAAAGACCTAGTCAAGTGCATTGACTCGGATGATAGGAAAAACAAAATTCCGGCTCTGAATTATAATAAAAAACAGTGGTTCCCAACCTTATAGGCCCTGTTTATCATTATAGTGGTATTTATATGATTCATAGATTCCAAATCCCATTATGCTCCAACAATTCATGCTCAATGAAGTGAAATAACCTTATCAAGCAATGAAACTAGGAAGAAAGTTTTCTTGTAAAGGAAAAAATAGAAAAATCAGTTTTGCGTCTAGCATTGTGGGACCCTTCCATCGGCTCCATAGCCCCCTCGGGGACCAAGGGCCCCAAATGAAAACTCCTGATATATAAAATAATCTAAGAGAATCGGTTGGTTTAAACCAAAATTTGAAAAAAATCAAAGTTGATTGACCGAGTTGATTGACCAAAATTAGAAGCAAAAGGATATTTGCAGGCCGGGAAAGGGGGAAGCACCCGTAAGGGGGTTAAAACCTGTACATATAATTAAGATAATGGTATGATTAAATTGTTACGAGTATACACGTGCTTAAATTGGGATGTTGACAGAACAATTGACGGTATCTAGACTGCAAAAACATACAGTTAAACTATTTCACTTAAATTAGGCGGGAATATTAAATCGTTATGCGCAGTCTAGGAATCACTGGACTATATGATTTGTAGTTATTAATTTTGTTATCAAACGCTCGAGGGATTCGATTGTTGAAGCGATTGCTTTCTTGAACGATTCAGTGCATTTTGGATTTAATTCTAAATAAAATCAAACAATGAGCAATGATTGAACATTGTCTGCAAAAATAAGGAGACCTTAACATAACACATGACTGAAATTACAGTACATATAACATTGCAATAATTCTAAGTCCGAAGCGACTGTTTTAACCTCCATTTCAACCTGCATTTATTAACTCTCTATTTTAAACCCCATGATTCATTAATTCAAATGCAGATAGAGAGGAGTTGTCGTTAGGAACAAATGTCGCTTTGATCAAATAAAAAATCATTTTTGAATGCCATGACTTCATCATAAAAAAAACGAAGATTTTTAAAATCTGTCAGCTCCACATAAACAAAGTTTACACTTCCATAATTTTTCATTGTGTTTGGCACAAATGTCGTTTCGATCAAATAAAATTTCATTTTCGAATGTCATGACTTCATGATAAAAAAACGAATATTTTCAAAATCTGTCAGCTTCACATAAACAAAATGTACACTTCCATAATTTTTCAATCTTATATATTAAATCAAAATTATAATTTATAACCAAATAATGTAAAAACACCATATTCAAATAATAATTCCATTGTTTTGATTGACACAGAACTGAAAATATAAGTAACTGTAAAATATAGATGGCCATATAACATATTCAGCGGCATGTGAAACTCTTCTGCTGCATAGGCGAGTTTCTGATAATGATGACCCTTATACCTAACTTCATAATTCGGGGAATTAAATAAATTATAGACATTGTTATACACATGGTCAAATATAAGAGTGTTTCTATTATTATTGAATCAAACCAAGCAACATACTCGCCCCTCTTCAATGTATAAAGATCAAGCTCTTTTGGCTACTGCCCCTTATGCCCTCCCCTGGCCATATTTGAACAGATGAACCATGATGTCACAATGCAAAAAAAATTGATTGTGTCTAACGCAATTCTTTTCGTCACAATTCAATTGCAAAAAATATTTAAAAAAACTAAAAAATGTGAATGTGTTTAGCAAACACCTGCGACATGGCATGGTGGCCTTAGACCAGAGGTGGTCTGGTGGGCCATTAAGTGTGACGTAAAAAAAGTTCCATTTTATGAACAATATTTACAGTGTTATAAAGCAAAGTTGGAAAACAATAAGCCTCATGCCAAAACTAAATTTAACCACAATCTCAACAAATTCCTTGAGCTATTTTGAGCTGAAACATAAAAATTTGGTTTCACAGTCTGGTTGTGGCAGCATCAGGCGGGCCAGATTGAATTACCCCAGGGGCCGCATTCGGCCCGCGGGCCGTACTTTGGCCATGTCTGGATTAGACCCAACTATATGGGCATCACAGCATTCACAGAGAGCATATCTTGGTTCCAAAAACATGCCCATAGGCCAGTGCTTCTCAACCACTGGGTCACAACATTGACTCGACTTCGAGCCAAAACACAATGTGTTGAGTTTTAATACTACGTTGCGCGTGAGATTGTCTCAACCTGATCAAATAATATCCAGTATGCAAGCTAAAAGTTCGCGTTAATGGTAAATTGCATGGGGATACATTGTTTCTTTTCGCATATGTCAACCACAATCTCATTGTGGGTTGGGCAAAAAAAAATGGGTGCAAAGTGAAAAAGGTTGGGTAGCAATGCCTTGTTCGAAGCACAAGATGTGAATTAGGAGTGGACAATTCAGAATACATAATCTAAAGGATTCAAGTCCCAGAGAATCCGATAATAGGATTCAGTTTCCGCTTCATTAAATTTCATGGTACTCCAGAAGTATGTGCACCAGCATGGCGGACACCGAAACGTCGTATGTGTACCAGGTTATAGTTAGGCCATAAATTTAGATACAAATACTACAAGAGTCACTTGGCTTGTCCCCGAAAAATCGGAACAAAATTATGGCCTAACCTCAACCTGGTACACATGCAACATGCAACTGGAGCGCCATTGGTCTGAAAAATACCTGTTCGTGTCAAATAAAATCCAATGCTCAGGACAATTCCAATTAAATAAGAAGACAATAATACATTTACAATTTTAACCCAGCAATGTGGTGGGAATTTCCCACTATTTAAATATCTAAGTATAAAAATAGAATAGGATTCGGTATTTGGATTCAATTTGAGTATCCTAGAATAGTAAATCATTCTACATTGCCCAAATATCAAAAAAATCAATTTCAAATATTCTAAGTAGTTCCCAATGTTATTTAACTTGGGGGCCAAATTTAGAAGGATATTCGCAGGCCAGGAAAGTGCCCTCAAGGGGCCGATCGATACCGGTACGCATAATTGAGATATTGGTATAATTGAAATGTTACAAATAAATCTGAAATTTTAATTGTGTCGAAGGCGACACCTTTTTCAATCGACGATAATTGAGCTCAATTTTTTCGGGCTCTCTCCCCACCAACGTTAGCTTGAGAGCAATTCCATTGGAAGTTCAAATTTAACGTGCCGATGTCGCATCGGCCTCGGAGGTTTTCCGAAACAATTCACAAGAGGTGGTGGTTTGAGTTTATCGGTAGTGGTTGGAGTCGATATAAATTGCTCAAGGCTTTTTTCTTCCCAAGACGGCGACGATTTATCAATTTTACAATCAAAATTTGGTTGAATCGATTCTTCCTCAATGTGGGCGGAGTCTTGTTCAATAGACCAAGACGAGGTAGCGCAGCCAGAATCTGATTCATTGAAATTAGGCCCATTTATTCTGCTAGAGGAGTAGACGATACGGTTCATTTGGTTCTGCGTGTTCAAACACGAATAATTGTTAATTTCATTTAACCTGACGACCTTGCACGGCTCAGCGACTTCTAATTCATTAAAATTTCTGAAAGGAGAATTGTCCCCTGATCGAGACTTTTTGTACAACCTTTTTGCATTTGAATCGACAGAATCCCCACTTTCAGGGATTTGCCCAGTTAAGCACTGCATTGGTACTTTACGTTTCAGAGAATTTCGCTTCTGAGAATAGTCAATCAAGTCCCCAGATCCCCATAATTGAGGAAAGTCTTTGAAAATAGAGACATTTATAGTCTGTTCCCCAAAAGGGAAGACATCAGTAGTATGGGGAACCCTGTTTGCCTTCCGCTTTTTGGGCGGTAAAGTCGTGTCGCTTTGACAAGGTAAATCAATAGCAAATTCTGATTGTTTATTCTGTACAAAGTCTTTGCTGACTGTAGTTTTACGTTTTGGTGGATTAATCTTGATTTTTCGTCGTTTTTCAGGTGTGACATTTTTCTTCGGTATGTCATGACCACTAAATGGTGCATCGATTTCAGATTCTGATCTTTCTGGTTTAGAGCCGGTTACGCTTTGCTCTGGAATCTGAATTTCATACAATGCAGTTGGATTTGTCGTTGAATTTTCCTGACACCCACTAGGTGGCATATCGTCTTCATAATCGATTTCCGTTATCCTAAGTCTACTATGTGGCATACCGCTTTCGTAATCCGTTTCCGCAGAAAATAGAACATCAGATTCAATAGTAGCGTCTAATCTGGTTCGATTAGAAATATGACGCAGCGAAATGTACAAATTTTGCAAGTATCGTCGTATTGTAGTAATACTCGGCAAATTATCGTCGTTACACACCCCTTCATTGAACAAACGCTCCCTTATCTTTCGCACGGCAATTAAAGAAGTGTCAGTTTTATATTCCATTATTTTTGCAGTTACTTCCGGCGTTAATTCTGTTGGTTTCTTATAACTTCTTCTAGAAACTCCTTTTTCAGGCTCTTTCTCTGATTGGTGAAGCCTTCGTATCCGATTTAACGATACTAAGCTATTTTCTGGCTTAGCCTCAGTTGCGCTTTGCTCTAGTACGCGTACCTCATACAGCGCTGTTGGATTTGTCGTTAAATTTTCTCGACGTAGAAGTGAAGGTATCTCTAGTCCACTAGGTGGTGTATCATCTTCGTGATCTATTTCACTTATCCTAAATCCACTAGGTGGCATATCTTCTTCGTAATCCGCTTCAGCGGAAGATAGAACATCAGATTCAAGAGTAGCGTCTGGTCTGGTTCGATTTAAAATCTGACGTAACGAAATGTTTGATTTTCTTAAGTATCTCCGTATAGTAGTAATACTCGGTAAAGTATCGTCGTCACAAATGCCTTCAGCTAACAAACGTTCTCGAATTTTTCGAACGACAGTCAGAGGAGATTCAGTTTTATATTCCATTATTTTTGCGATTACTTCCGGCGTCAGTGCCGTTGGTTTCTTATATCTCCGTCTCACAACTCTCACTTCCGGTTTCCACTCTGATCGGTGCAGCCGTAGTATCCGATTTATCGATGATATACAAGAGGCTGGAGGCTTCTCTATCAACCTGTGAAAAATAGAATATTTAGCGGCCTCTATTAAATAATCTCTGGTAAGCGGTGTTAGTTAGATATTTCATACGATACTCAGCGTCAATAGCAATAGTTTCAAAACTCTAGAATTCTAACTTTTAGGATTTAGGATTTACATATTTATCCCGGAGGGAGAGGAAAGCCGATAAGACGGCTTATTCATATGGCGAATCACGGCCTCTCGTCCGGTTACTATTCCAAGTCGGGTATGGGATTAGTTATATTGTTTGTTTTCGGAAGCATGGACTTGGTGGTGGAGGAAGCCGTTAGATATTTAAACCTTGTTTGTCGCTGCTCGATATCCAGCTTAGGTTTCCCGCAACTTCCCTTCCTCAGTAAAACTGTGTAAATTATCGTTTTCTCATAATTTGTGCTTGTGATATTTTTTTTACTAGTTGGAACAAATAAACTTGACTTGACTTGTGGTTAAAGCATGTTGGATTTGGATCATGTTAGTGTCCCCATGCCGAACCAGGAAGATTTTTTTCCGAAGTAATTATTTCAGAATTTATTAGAAAAACGTGTGACACTTTGGTATACAATCTCACTTGGAGTGACAAGATCTCAATTGCATACCTAACTGGTACTGATTGTGAGGGAGCCATAGGCCCCTGGTTGGGAACCCGCTGGCATAAGCAATTGGGTACTTCCCAAGTATTTAAACCAAGATGGCGGACACCGGAACGTAGTATGTGTACCAGGTTAGGGTCATGCCATAATTTCAGGTACAAATACTACGGGAGTCACTTGGCTAGTCCCTGAACTCGTAATAGAACTAAAATAAAGAAAATTTGAATAAAATCATGGACTGGTACTCATACTATGTGCAGGTGTCCGCCATCTTGGTTCACATACTACGGGAGTCACTTGGCTAGTCCCCGGAACTCCCGAACTAAAAATAAAGGAAATTGGAATAAAATTGTGGCCTAACAAATTTATATCCTAACCCTAACCTGGCACACATACTACGATCCAGTGTCTGCCATCTTGGTTCATATACTTCGGGAGTACCGGCAGGGTAACTTGTACCATTATCTTTTTAAAGTTTGCTCTACTACGAACAAAATAGTCAAAATATTTGTGTACTTGTACAATTATCAATAAGTGGGCCCGCATCAATTTCCCCACATTGTAACAAAGGCATCAGCTTGTGAAGAGACTGTTTATCATCAAATCACTTATGACGGGGGTATCCTGATCATCATTTGCCTTTGATACAGAGTTTAATCAGGGCAAGGATTTACACATCAAATATTCCAAAACATTGGAAATTGGGTTTGGAATTGGGTTCCCGGTTTCGACCACCCGAATGCAATTTATCAGGGCTGGGCATTTTCAAATACCTGATAATTTAGTCAATTTTCAATTAGAGCTCCCAACCCTGGTTATGAAAATACGAAAATCACTAAGATCCCACAACTTCTAAGATCGCATACCAAAGTTCCACCGAAAACTGTATACGTACCTGTCTCGAATCTCCCATGCGTATATGTTTGGGTTCTCTCGTTTCAATTCAATAATTTTCTTCACAATCTCAGGAGTGTAAACTTTACTTACTGCCCCCGCAACGCCTGGCTGAAGACTCCCCGTCTCGCGATACCTGGAAAATATAAGAAATTGCGCTTAGAGCATTCGAAGTGAAGTGAAGATAGAAGTTTTACTATTCACGTGGGAAAACAAACTCGGTTTTCCACAAGAAAGAAGCTGAAACATGAATTGCTCTGCTACTCGCTATTAAAACAAATTTCCAGAATAGAATTGAAATGAGTGAATGAGACATAATATGAGGGTTGCAATGTCCAAATCTGAACTCAAAACGGAAGAAACTACTGGAAGCTTAGCAATTACATCCATTGAACTGCACAATTACATGCAATAAATGAATGTCTGATACCGGTTGCGTTGCTATTTGATTTCAATCCTTCAGTCGACCACAAGTCATCAGAAAATTTGTGAGGAGACCATAATGCAAAATTTATCAAACAGTTTGAGAACCACTGGGTTAGAGTCTACCCCAGGGGTTCCCAAGCTTTTTTCAGGGCGACCTCGAAGACAACTTTCAAGTGTCCAGTGCGACCCCAGGTCAATATATATATTTTTCATGAAACTTTGGAGCTTTTTTCACGGAGCTTTTGAGTTTGGCCATGTGGTGGTATTAAGTAAAATAGGCTGAAACCGAACAGTAATGTCACAATAAGCACCTACATTTTCTATAGCATGAGCATAGAGCGATGCCTATGGGCTTTTTTTACAGTAAGTCACGGTACAAACTGTCAAATTTAACATGGTTTGTCGAATCTTAGATGTTTTGTACATCCATCCTCTACCATACCTCAGCGACCCCACCGACCCCATGACCTGTTTGTGACCCTACCTACTTATCACTCTGACCCAACTTGGGGTCGCGACCCCTGGTTTGGGAACCCCTGATCTACCCCAACTTCTTATAAATGTGGTAGCGGTTGTTTATGGCTGGTTTACATGGGCTCAGTGGTGTGTTGCATCTTCATATGCTACTGGAAAATAGTATCGCTGACTCGACGACTTTGATAATCTTTTCGCAACCCCTCGTCTATTGCAGTTGAAACATTGTAAGTTTTTCCGATGAATTCATCCAATTTTTAGTGATGTTTGTTGCACGACAAAAATAAATATCTGAATCTGATGAAAAATTATACAAAAAATTATTAATACATACTTTTTCAAAATCCTACTGGCGCATGAATTTGCAATTTCCAGTCTTCTAGCGATCGCGACGACATTCAACCCTTGTTCGAAGAGTTTAATGATCCTTTTTCTTTTCCAACCTTCCAGTGGTGGTTGGAGTTTCTTTCTAGTCACCTCTGGAGGTGGTTTGAGTCTGTTTTTACGCTTTGGTTCTTTCTTCACCTTTGAGAGAATTTTTTTCCTCGATAATTTGTCATTTATGCGACGAACAAGTTTCAAAACTGTTTTGCCCATTTTTTTTTTGATCTGCAAAATTCGAAATAAAATGAATTTTCTTCAAACTCATGTTGAACAAATTAAAATCTGAAAACAATGCTATATTCAGACCACTTTTTCAAATACTGTCCATATTTATACATCAAAGATGGCCCGGTGCGAACGGCTACCAAAATCTAACGATATGTGAGGAATTATTGTTTCTGGTGGGACAGGATTGGTATTTGCCTAACCAATTGAGCTCGGCAGTGTGGCGAATCGTGCTTAGCGTTAGGAATACGCTCAACACCACACTTCCGATTACCCTGTGTGGGTTTGCAGGTTCGAATCTCAAGTGAGGATAATTACTCGCGAGAGGATTGCTGGAGTCGACTACATTTTCCTCCACCATCAAGTCTAAGCCTCTGCAACAGATAACTTGCTGAATCCCATATGCAACGTGATGATTTGTGTCTTAAAATCTACCAACTCGTTTAACAGTCACGACATTTGACCCTGCAGACGCATACTGTTCGTCCTTTAATAACACGGTGTTTTGATTTGAAAGTCATTACTTATCGATCTTAAGATCGGTAAGTATATTGATAGGTATTTGTCTGTTTGTATGTATGTCTGTCTGTGTGTGTGTCTGTTAGATGAACGCGATATCTCGCGAACGCGTGGTTGAATCTGCTCCAAATTTTGCATGTGCATGCATCTTACCTCGGACCAGAAGCCTGTAGATTTTGGGTTAATTATGTCGTATAATTAGCGAGTTATTAACTAATTACCGATCTAAGATCGATAAGTCTTCGGTCTCCGACCGATATTCTCGTTCTTTGGTTCGTGCTGCTTTACAATTCTTAGTTTACGTTACTTGTTTATTTCTGTGTCAGGTTTATCACACCTGACATGAACTGATAACCAGACAAAAGATCGTGGGTTGCCATGTGATTAATTGATTCGCTTATCGGCTTTCCTCTCCTGTGGGATGGGTATGTAAAGATGAGGTGGCCACTCATATAACAGTGTGGAGCTTGTGAAAAGCCTTGTTTGGAGCAGAAAATGTATAGCTAGGTATATATATAAAAACCAATTCCATACCTGATTATCTCTTCTACCTTTTAGTACTCCTCTTCAAATATCCATAAAATACTTGCCTATGCTGATTATAATGCAGTTAGCCTATGGCACCTACAATGAAAATAGAGCATTCCATATTGTTAGCAATTACTAAGCAAAGCATATAATAGTTAATGTAACACCACAATAAGGTATAGTAAGTTTACACTTCAGGTCCATATCTGGATAGTGTGGTATTCCCGATTTTGAAAACATGAATTCAATCTAATTCAAATTTGAATATTTTAAATAACAATGTATTTTGGAGAGTTTTTGCATTTTGTTAAATTTCACGAAATACTCTGAAATATTGAACATACAGTTTTCTGAATTGGGCCATATTTAACGAAGGGACAGTTTATCATACTGGAAATATAGAATGTGGAATAAAAATACTATATGGCATTGAGGCAACACTAAAACCCAACGAGAGGGTTTTAATACAAGTCGGCAAATGTAAATTTAAACAAACAAAAATGCAAAATTTATTTGGAAATATTGCAAAAAAATAAGAGCTCTTTAAGAAGCTATCTAATCATACTTTGAACTTATATTCACCAAATTATTTCAATAAAAATAGTTTGGAATTCAAAAATATACATTTTTCTCATTTCTACAAAACAATTTAGCAAAATTTCCACAAATTTAGCGTTTTCGGTTAGGTCCCTCGACTGAATACCTTATTACATCAAAACCTAGAATACCCAACTAACCAGATATGGGTGTCACTGCTTCTCATATATATGCTAAATATAACTGTACAATGCTCAGATCAATAATAATGAAACTTAAATGTAAAAAGAAAATTTGCAGCCAGTCATGGCCTGAGGCTAAACTATTATGTCAAATCAATTATGGAAAACAATGTTCAGCGAAGTATGGCCATAGATAAAATATGTATGTTCGCAAGTTCAACTTGATTCTGAATCAGAATGTTCAAATTTTTATGGATGCATTTTGCAGCGTAATTGGTATACGGTTAGTAATTTAGTATTGCTTTCCAGTAAAACACAAATATATTTCTGTAATGTTTTGTCTGGTCTCCTCAGATTATTCCGATCGACATAGGCCTGACACCAGACGTGATATTACATAAATACAATTGTGCTAGTATGCAACAAGAATCTTGAATTACATAGAAGATTCAAACTTATTAATATTAATAAATGCGGGAAATCTATCATGAATTAGCAAAATAATGAAACAATCAAATTATGCAAATTTTCATTGATGCATATGGCAGCATAATTATTATATTCAAGCAATAATGGTCTTGAGATCCAGTAAAATGAAATTTCCGCCGATTAGTAAAATGTACTGTTTGATTCGGTTTGAAATGCCCAGGCAATGAATTGATATTCTAGCCCAGAGGTGGGCGACGATGTCGAAAAGCTATCAAACGTGATGCAAATCAAGACAGTATCACATTAAATGTCATTTGTAATTTTTTAATCGGTGTGGAAAAATTATGATTCAATAGCCATCTGTTCAATTTTTAACTTTCTAAAAAATATGTGCGGCACACCAAGACTTGCAACCCTTAATTTTGCGAGCGACAAAAGGCTGCCGTCCCCTGTTCTAGTCAGTACATAAATATTGTATACACAAACTATGAAATATGTAACTACGAAAGATTTGAAATTGATAAAACTGAATAAATTACTATTTTTAACATTTCAATATCTGTTAATTCAAATTTTCTAAAAATATTCCTACAGCCGTCCTAACCACCTCATACCATTCTAGAACGCTATTTACGTAAAATAAATGAAAAATGATAAATAGGACACAAGAACATGATAGACAATATCCCACTGTCATTCAAAGATTACAAATATACAACATATTGCTACATTAACCTGTTTCAGACTCCCAATCGAGCCCAATTTTGTATACCCATTTTTATTAATGTCATACGACCCCCAAAATTGACCCAATATACAATAATTATATACCATTGGAAAGGTCTTTTAGAGTACTATACGCTAGATGTCACTGGAGGACCGTAAACTAAAACACCTCTTTCAAGAGGTCTCTCGTAACGTCAAAACGTCTGAAACGTCGCGCATGCGTCAGATCGTGAGGATTAGCTTAAACCCAAAGTAACTTATTACACATTTGTCAGAAATGATCTTTTTGATTTTCTGCTAGTATAGACCAAGGGTTGTCTTTTGGTTTGGGTTTTAAAGCTGTATCTATTTTAGTTTTGATAGGTGGTGCCTTATGTCCTTTATTAGATTTGGCTGTGAGAAGTGAGAACCAAACTATTCCAAAAATGTGATTCTATCAAAACCTTGAAATGTGACATGAGCTAAATTGATTTTACTATAGCCTTGTGTTATAGCAGTGGTTTCCAACCTGGGGCCACAGAACAGTTGGAGCCCCCCCCCCCCCTCCAGGCTGGGAAAAAAAAAACTGATTTCCCCTTACAAGAAAATTTCCTGTTCAGTTACATTGCTTTAAGGTTATATCACTTTGTTGAGCATGAATTGTTTGAACCTAATGAGATTCGGAATTTACAAATCAATAAAATAGCACTATAAATACAACTGTAATGATGGACAGGGGGGGCCATGAGTGCTAAAAGCATATGGGAGTGGGCCACGAACCATAAAAGGTTGGGAAACCCTGTGTTATAGGAAGATATACGATGACAAAAAATTGCAAAATGTAAACTACATATATGTCAGGATGAGATTTAAATTTTTCTAAAAATTAACAAGAAATAGAAAAGGAATGATAAATATATTATGCCAATTTTTCATAGCGACTTTCACTGATATGCAAGGATCCACTATATTTTTGGCGGGATTTGAACTGAAAAGAAGGGGCACCCAAGGGGGGGGGCACCCAAGCAGTCTCACCCGATCGAGTTTCAGCAAGTTTGAATAAATTCACCAAATTCCTAATTAATACAGCTCAAATGCAGAGTCAATGGAAGATAACAACATCAAGGGGAAATATTTTGCGTAGCAATTCATTCATAACTATTTAAAACAAAATCTGTTATCAACAATAACTTAAATTTAGGGTACAATTTGGTTTAGACAGTTTAGCTGCCATTTTTAAAATTTTGAAACTAATAAGTCAAGCTATTTTAACAAATATATAAACTAGGATTTTTTGAAAAATGTTTTCTAGTAGTAAGCATAAAATAAACTGCTATTCACCAGTAACCATATTAATATATAACTAGCACCTGAGCATAGACATTTGGAGTAGAAATGAATCACATGTTTTACAAAATCTGCTCTAAGTGCACTCAATCAGAAGCAAAGACTTATCTCAGAATAAAGTTGTGGACGGAATAAACCCTGCTAAAAATCCCATATGCTGTACGAGACTACAAATTTATTTGGGACAGTTTAGTGGGAGGAGAGGGACTATTTTTTCTCAAAATGTTTCAGTCTGATTAGGGGGGAGAGGGGGGGAGCGTGCTCTTTTCAAAATATCCACACTTACTATTCAAATTAGATTCACTCTAGTCCTATTTTGCTCCATTTTGCAGAGTCGCAAGATACGAGTCATGCAATTTCTTTTGAGTGTCATATACTTTTTTCAACTTTTTAATCTGTCCTTTACTGAGTTCATTTCCATCTGTCGTTACTAATGGGAAACCATCTTCATCAAATTCAGAATATTTATCTGTTTCACCCAAAAACATTTCTGTCGGAGAAATTTTGCTCTTTGCTAGTTTCGCGGCTTCTTGTTCAGCCTTTTTCTTTGCAGCCTCTTCCTTTTTCTTACGTTTCATTTCTTCGATCTTCAGTTTTTCTTCTTTTTCACGCATGAGTTGTTCCCTGTCAACAAGTTTCACAACTGTTTCCGAATTATCTAAATCTTCGAGTCTCACTCCGAGTTCTGGAAGAACATCATCTCGCACTTGATCGCATAATTTTAACGCTTCAGTGACTTTATGCTCCCTAGCAATCTTTCGAACATTTTCGCGAAAATCTGCAAATGCTGTTAAATACGGCATAACAGTTTCTTCTAAATCGCTTGAAGCGGAACCGCTAGTTTCCAACGGAAATCCGATTGAATCCACGTTACCACCTTCAATTGCACCAAAAATTCTCATCAATTTTGTGACATATTTTGCAATAGTTTTCAGTAACCAACCATCCGGGACCATTTTTATTTCTCTCTTTTTCGCAATGTACGTGTTTGTCGTTGTCGCAAGTTGTTTTATAGTATGCATTGCAGTACGAGTATCGACATTATCGCATAACGCGGCATGAACATTCTGTTGATGCTGATTAAAATTTTTATTCAGCGCAACCTCCTCCTCCTCCCACTTTTTAAAATTTTCCGGTTCAGTAAACGAAGTCCCTCGCAAAATATTTTTAATATTCAAGAAGAACTCGCTGAGATGTTTTTCATACTGCATGGCGTCTGACATAGTATTGCTAGAATAATCGAGCGTATCCTTCCAAGAGTGCAATAAAAACGCAAATCGAAGTTGTCGAGCCGTGTTTTTCTTCAGCGCATCTTTTATAGTAATAAAATTCTTTAATGATTTCGACATTTTACATCCTTGTATAGTCAAGTGCCCTGAGTGCAGGAAATATCTCACCCAGTGTGAGTTATTGTGATACGCTTCTGACTGCGCTAACTCGTTGTCATGATGCGGAAATCGTAAATCAACTCCTCCTGTGTGAATGTCCATAGACCCGCCAAGAATGCATGACGCCATTACTGAGCATTCGACATGCCAACCTGGGCGCCCTTTTCCCCAGGGTGAGTCCCATGCAGGTTCCCCGGGTTTTGAGGCTTTCCATAACGCAAAATCATTTTGTGATCGTTTCCCTCCTAAAGACAAACTTAAGTCTCCTTCGCCTTCTTGTAAAGCTTTTTGATCGCCAAAAGCTTCTGGAACTAATTTCGCGTAGAAATGTTCTTTAGAGTTGTCAAAATCTGACACAGAGAAATACACTGAACCATTAGCTTCGTAGGCGAAACCGTTTTCAATAATTTTCGCAACAAATTCAATATTTTCCGGAATATATTCGCTAACGCGGGTTAAAACGTCTGCAGGAGCCACGTTGAGGGCCTCCATGTCTTTAAAGTATTCTTTTTCCCAGTACCTTGGTAGTTCAGAGAAGATTGAATTGTCAGTTATGAAACCTCCAAATTGCGCGTCGAGCCATTCAGCAAGAGGATCTTTACAGTCTTGAATTAACGATTCAATTTCTTGTTTTGTAGACGAGGTATCGCCGCTCTCTATTTTTGATTTTTCTTCAGCAGGTAATAAGCTTTTTTCAGCAGTTTCTATTATTTTTATGAGCATAGTTTTCTTGTCAGGATCGGTTGTGTCATCAAGTTTCGATTTGTATATTTTTAAAGCATTTTTAGCGTCTTCAATTACTTTTTTCAATTCTGTGGCCCTCTGTTGGTATTCTTTTAACAAATGATTCTGTCTGGCGCGTTTAATAATTTTATCATCAATATCCGTGACGTTCATGCAATATAACACATCGTATCCGAAGTAGTCGGACAATATTCTACGTAAAATATCGAACGAGATGTATGAACGAGCATGGCCCATATGAGATGCATCGTAAACAGTAGGACCACAGCAGTACCAAAGAACTCGGTTTCCAAACTGTGGAACGAATACCTCTTTTCGTCTTGTCAAGCTGTTATATAATTTTAATCGGGGTTGGTCATCTTGAGTTGGAGGTGACCAATCAGGTTGTTGTCTTTTTGCTTTTGCTGTGACATCACTTTGACTCCCGTCCGCCATTATTCATTCAATACTGCAATAGCCCAAAAATACACTAAAAACTGTTTTAAATTTAACATATTAAGATTAATTTTCCATACAACGCTCATATACATTTCACTCAGAAAAAGGGTCTGCGAGAGAATACAGTACAGCACACTAAACAAATTCCAAGACTTTGGCTCAATAAAACAAACACCCTACGTGTCTCACAAACGAAGGGCGTCTGGGACCACGTCAGATGCTTCATATCGCGCCATGCTTGTCTTAATAATAATCTGAATTAACCGCGGCTGTCACATGACCAAAATTGCTGTTTTTTGCTAAAAACTCTCGAATGCCACTGTAAAATTTTTTTTCCTTCGGTAAATCAGATTTTTTTCCAAGGAATTCAATAATAACGTTATTAGATGGCGCTTTTTTGTAGTAGTTTGCGCAACTTCATTATACTGTATTATTACCGATATTGAGGGACAACAATGTTCAGACGTCTCCCAAAGGAGGGGTGTCTGATCATCAGTAGAATGGGTTTCTCTGAAACGGTACAATGTCACCCGATTTGTATAGTGTGCCATACTGATTCACTAGTTCAGTAGTTACAGAGTTATTTCAAATGGGGACTCACAAAATGGTTCAAACTCAATCAGTAGACTCAAAAATCACAAAATAAAAATGCAGGAATTACGGTACCGGTATCCCCGTAAAACAATAAAATAATTTCAAGCTACCAGCAGACTACCAGTCAGTCAGTTGTATCGTCATACCACCAACTAACCAGACATGCAGGATTGGATCAAATTTCTGAAATTACATATTTATCCCGGGGACATGCAGTTTATTTCGACCTCCCTTAAAATAAAATACACGAAACAAACAATGAACACACAAAACATAAAAATGAACACACAGAATAATGGGGACAACAGGCAAAACCTTTAGTAAGGTTTAAAACACACAGAAATGCGGGGTCTGGTATAGTTTAGTACCACATGTACTTCTAGTTGACCTGGCTCAACAATTTTTGCATATGTCAAAATGTCGGATGGTCGTCCAAAACGCGTAGACGATCACCCGAAATCGAGCAATCAATTTCTCCAGTTTTCTTGCACAACGATCACGATAGGAGAAAGATCGTCATCGTCGGCGCAGATGTCATTTCGGGCGATCGTAATTATACTTTGGCAATATCTTTGACGTGATGGTGACGTCGTAGTGACGTAATTTTCGGATGGCATAGTCAGGTGGGGGTTAGGAATAGCATATGCAAAATTCGTTATGCTACGCCCAACGGAAGTACTTGTGGTACTAAACTATACTAGACCCGAAATGTATGTGCGTCACCCATTTTACGCACACAAACATACGTACCGGTAGGCTATTACAAAATAAAAACACGAACGTATACCTTCAGACAGTCAAACTAATGATTTATTATGTGTGGTAGATCACTTAAAATGTCCTGTTAACGGTTTTCCTTCCATAATCGATTTACCTATACATGAAAATATAATAAAATCCGAACGGATCGGAAGCGTTGCTGTGTGCTGACGTTGAACGTTGCATCATAAAATGCCGCGTCTCTATAATTGCTTTGAGTGTTGCAAGGAGTCAATATCTCGAAAAGTACACTTATAAAACTCATTTTATGTTAGTTCGAGCATCGATTTCGTTGTTTATTACCGTAATTCGGCCAACCAACAAAAATTCAAAGGGGATGCAACACATAAAATTTGCTCAGTCGCTCCAATACCGTACTCAGTCTTGATGACCCCCAAAGGTCGTAGCATTGCCTCCCAGTCCCAGTCGTATCGAAAACCGATCTGTTTATTTGATATTTATATATGTATGCATACTGTATATTGTTTTCTTGGTTTGACAAACTGAAATAAACTCTCTCTCTCTCTTGATTTTTCCGTCCTGTATGTTTGACACGTGTGGTATCATATTTTTGGCATCTTGCTGGAGTTCATACAGTTCAAATAAATTACCTTCCCGTAATAGATTGGGAGAACATAGATTATAATGAATAGAACTTAACATCTGTCAATCAAATGTCATCGTCTTTTGGGAATGAATATTAAAAATTTTGCTTTTGTAACAGTGTAAATATTGTCCATAAAATGTAACTTTTTACGTCACACCTACTCACAGGTCTAACAAGTCTAGACTTGCCAGTCTAGGTGGGCAAAATTTGGCTCCTGTTCCAAAAACCTTGCCCGTCCCTGCACCAGACTAACATTGCCTTGCCTATTGTAAACGCACTTGCAGTCGAGACGCAGCCGTAATTTCAAATTCCCTGGAGTCTGAGTCGAAATGTTGAATTCCCCAGAGTCAGAATTTCAGAGTTTTATGGTGAATGGTTTCTACAGGAAAAGTAGTTGAACGAGTGTTCCTATCAGCATATCAAATAAGGCTTGAATACGCCGTAGTTTTTTTATCGAAGTTTCCGCAAATGAATCGAAATGAAATCTATATATCTGCTTTTGCTGTTGATTTATGATTACTGTAAATGTTCTCCTTTGTTTGTCTCCCTTGTAATTTTTGAACATTTCTCCAAATTTGCCTTTTTTCTGTAAATTTCTTCCCCCGCGGCTTCCCTTCCAAAGTAAAATAGTATGATTACTTTTTTTTGATTATTGTATGTGACTGTTTATTGCTGGTTGGACACAATAAACTTGACTTGACTCTTCTTGACATTTCCTTCTTTCATTTATTTCATTAAATATTTTAACAGAATTGTGTTAGCTTCGAATTTTTTCAATAATTTATGGGTTATAGTCAAAATATGTTCACCATGACGACTTTTGCATAGTCATCTGTTTTGAAATATGCAGTTATTTTTATTTTTTCACACTAAACCAGTAACAGCATTATAGGTGTCGTTACCTGAAAACCTTACAAGGTGCCTCGCGACTGCTGTCGCACAACAACACAACTTTTCTGTAAAAATTTTGTGAATTTTTTTTTGTGACGACAAATACACTTTTAATTGACGATAAAATTTCCCCGGCAGTTCGGAGCCGGAGCCAGAGTTGATTGTAAATTCTCAATTCACCTTGGCTCATTTCAAAAACAGTGTTCCCTTTTTATTTATTGTTCCCAATGATCTGTTATGAAATTAGACGCTGCAGTGACGTGTTATGCGCTGGCTACAGGCGTTTACAATTACAGAAAATGTCAGAACGTTGTACGATTATTTACATATTTATGCCAACATTCTCGTGGGAGGGGAAAGTCGATAAGACTGATATGACAGGATTAACATATCCAGGTATTAGGGGATATGAAAGTAAATAAGACAGTAAGACGGCTTAACCATATGACGAACCACGGCTACTCGTCCGGTTACGGTACCATCAGTCCATGCAGATGCAGCCATGTCCATTTTTCGGTATGCCATGTACAGATGTACGGTCAGACGGAAGGAACGTCGTACGGTACCGGTATGGGATTAGCAATTTATGGTACAGGTAATTGTTTCAGATGCTTGGACATGATGGAAGTAAGCAAGACTTCCTTAATAACAGAATAAACTGTTACGAATGCTTAGTTCTTCATGTATCAATCCTAACCCCCACCTGACTACACCATCCAAAAATTACGTCAACACAACGTCACAGTGACGTAATAGAGCCCTTCAAACTATACAAATTGGCATTGCCATCCAAGACCTGAAGACACTCAAACGAGCACCCGAATTCGAACAAGCATTCCTCTCGTTTTGTCGTCGCAACGATTCCAATAGGAGAGAGATTGATAACGTCAGTCAGTTTTTTATCGTCAGCGCCAATGCCATTACGGGCTCTATTGTACGTATATTTAGCAAGCTCTATGACGTGATTGTGATGTCGTAGTGACATAATTTTTGGATGGCGTAGTCGGATTGGGGTTAGGATTGACAGATCAAAAAATTGTTATGCTACGCCCACTAGAAGTACGTTAGGTACAAAACTACACAAGACCCAAAAAAATTGACTTTGATGATTTGCTCCTTACAGAAAAATATTTCCTAATATAATCGATTAGGGTTTTAATTTCAAAGTTATCTACCACGCTGAATCAATCTTCAATGTGGAGGATATTTACAAAAGACATTTCAGAACTTGAAAAAGCAGAATATAAAGCCATTGAAGAAGTGGAGTCTGAACAAGGTATGATTTTTTATATTGCTCCTAATTTTGTTATCTCAGGCAGGGATGTAGAAAGAGGATGAGGGCAGTGGTGGGATTCAAATTTTTTCTCAGCCGGTTCCATCACAAAAGTCATATTTTTCAGCTGGTTCTGTTACAAAAAGTCATATCGTTTTCAGTATATAAATCAGTAATGCTAACTGGTTCGCTGATCTCATAAATGTTCGTGAGATGGTTCTATAGAACCGGCGCGAACCGGCTGAATCCCACCACTGGTTGAGGGGAACCCCTCCCCCTTTTGATCATACATTGCAATTTTTGTAGCTTGAAATGTTTTTAGATCATTAAGACTCTTGAGAAGCACATTTTCCGGCCTCCCGCTGGACTCTCTCTAACTCAGTCGTTTTCAACCTTTTTTCTTGGGCCAAAAATGGCTGGATCCGGCCTGCGGGTCGTAGGTTGCCGACCCCTGATCTAAATGATTTGTGCTAAAATATATGACAAAATTTTCTACACATGGCGCTTTAGCTTTTAACCATTCCTCGCCATGCATAAATGTACCGCCTGGTATATGAATTGTTTTGACATATTGTGGTGAGATTACATCTTTTTACCTGCGAGTCCCTTATCAAAAGAATCTTTGGCTGACTTTCAGGCTTTTCATCTTTACTCTGATTCCCATCAATATTATTTTCTATTTTATCACTTTCATTTCTTAGTTTCATCAATGAAGTGATTGCATCCATTTTTAGTTGGTCGAGTTCCACATTTTCTTCATTGCGTTTCTTTGAAAGTGGTGATTGTGAGATTTTTTTGTCAAGTTCAGTTTGTTGTTGTATATCCATGATTTTTACTATTTGCTTGTTTTTATGCCCCTTTGTTTCATGACTTTCATTATTTATATGTTTTAGCAATCAAATTATTATTATTTTTTTTTTACTTTCACTGGCTATTCTTAGTTTCTGTTCATTTATTTGCTGTGTCTTTCTGCGACAGTTTTTTGTCAAATGTGGCTGACCTTCCATTCCACAAAAATCGCATTGAATTCGTTTAAAACATTTATTTGCTACATGTTGACTACTTGTACAAATGTAGCAATGTTTTTCCTCTATGATCAGTTTTGATTTATATGCCATTTGAACTTGACCTCTCCTCTGGCCTCCTACTCATTGAGGTTTTGGAGTGCGACCATGAAATATCTGCCCAAAATGCAGATTTGGGTAGCATGACTCAGAATCATGATACGAGGGTTTCAAGTTTTCAAATTGTAGTTTTAAATATATGAATTCAACTTGAAACATTTAAATTAATATTGCAAATTGAAATTTATAAAAATAGATGAGCTGAGAAGGATAGATTTCGTTATTTCTATGAAGTAAAAATCACTAAATTTCCTGTAGCGGCGGCTCCATCTAACATGGTAAGCTTGGCTCTAGTTTCAACTCCAAAATGTCACAGCCCTGGTTCCCCAACCCTGATGTAAAGGCCCGTCATATGTTTTCTATGATATATTCATTTTGTGTCTCGCATTGGATTATTAAACCCTATTTATATAATATACCTTAAAGTTGACTTGAAGTCTGAAAATGATTTGATTTAATATTTTTCAGCTTTGAATTTCCGCCATTTTAGCCCAATTTTTCCCAAATGGTTGGGCGTGCCATTTTTTGATAATTTTTTGAGGGCGTGAAGGTAATTAAAATTAAAAATATTTGTTAAAGAGATAATCATACAATTTTACTGGAAAAAGGGAAGCCACGCCCACTCATAGTTCTAACATCCAATTGAAAAGATCAGAAATTTTATTTACGGAATTGCCGCTATTTTTTGTGAGTGCTGTATATTCAACACTATGATTCTTTATAGTGTCGGTCGCTTTGGGCCTTTTCAGTGGTCGCCATTAATATGTTCAGGGCTGTGCTTGCTTGATTGCTTCCTGACAGATAGCCTGGCTTGACTAAGAACAGACCAACGGGTGTAGAACTGAGCTTTTATTATCAGTAACAAAGAATATAATCCTAACTGCAGTAAACTACTGTTTTATCTGTAAATTACAGGTTAATAGTTAAAGCAGATTGTTCAGTGCACAAGGCTAGTTTAGTCCAAGAGTACCGGCAGACAGGAAGCTCATTGCCATGTACAGGTGGAGGGGTGCAAAGGTCAAGGCATGGTACAAGTGCCATAATGTTGTGTTACTGAAAGGATACATGTTGGAAAGGAAGATTGAAATGAAATTATGTGTTACTGTACATATGAAATAATATTAAAACACTGTACACAATATTAGCACAATAAAGCACTTTACAGTACACTGAGTCACACTGTATTTTAGGGTGATAGTGAATCTTTTGGGACATATCACTACTCCCCTCTTTTATACTCGTTTCAATAGTCATACATTTCTGTGTACCCTGGATTGTTGAAGTCAGCTAAGCGACTCAGTGCTCGTGGCACCGCAGGGTATGACTGCGGCCTGTGATCCACCTGGTCATCTGGGTATTGGGTATCCAATAAAATGGGATTGCTGTCAGTCTGAGCCATATCATCCCATTGCCACCAGCTAGGAGGTTGTGTCTGGTGTTGAGCAGAAAGTCGTGAACGTTGTGGTGTGGAAAAATATGGCTTCACATCGTCAAAATGTCTTCGAAATCTTTTGCCATCAAACTGACGCTCTAGTGCCAGTCCATTACAGCCAATGTTGATGACTTTGAGAACATCTGGACCGAAGATTGGGTCGAATTTCTTAGCGTTATTGTTTCGCATCAGTACCATATCGCCATATCTGAACTGTGAAGGTGCTCTTTTGATAGAGCTGTTGATGGAACTTTGACGCTCCAGTTTCTGCTGTATGTCCAGAGATTCCGCATCTTGAACTTCTTGTGGAGTGAGTACTTTGCGGGGAAAATCTTGTTGGTAGCCACCTCTGAACATAAGGTTTCCTGGTGATTGCCCCGTGGCAATGTGAGGGGTAGATCGAAATCCTGTCAGAAAGTTGTTTAGGGCTTTGGTCTTGTCCCTGCCCTCAGCGTGTGCGATTTTCATTGCTTTACCCAGAGGTTTCATCAGTGTTTCCACCGGGTTAGCTTGAGGGTGATAAGGGTAGGATGTCTGATGAGTAATGCCACGTCTATCTGAAAATTCCTTGAACTCTCTGGAGTTGAATGGTGGTCCATTGTCCGTTCTATGTGTGTTAGGTTGCCCATAGTAGGTGTATGTTTCCTCTATAGCTGGTATGACATGACGTGCTGCTGTGGAATTCACAATTTTTGCATTTGGGAATCGCGTCTTCATGTCTTGTATTACCACCACATGTTTGTGATCTGGCATAGGGCCAAAAAGGTCTATGCTGACTTCTTCCCATGCTGATCTGGATGGAATGATTGACTTCAGTGGCTGTTTGGTTGTCTTATTAGTGAATTGTTGGCACATTTCACAATTTTTTACCTTGTTTTCTGCAAGCTTGTTTAAGCCTGGAATCCAGAAATGGCTGCGAATTCGTCGCTTGAGAATATTAATCCCTGGGTGGCCTCCTTGATGTGCTTTTTCAATGGCTTTTTCCCATAGTGTCTCTGGCAACACTATCTTGTCTTGCTTCATAATGAGTCCATCAACGAGTGTTAGCTGATCCTGGAATTTCCGGTACTCGTTAAAGCTCGATTTGTGCTCAGGAATCTGTCCTTTGACAATGTATTTTTTTAACTTCCGCAAAACTCTATCTTTGCTCGTCTCTTGCGCGATGGTTGACATAGATATTGTTTCGATGTAAGGCCCGTACTGAAGCCAGTATACAGTCCTTTCAAGCTCTCCAGCCTCTTTCTGCCACTCTTCGGGTGTTTCATGGAAGGGAGTTGAGTGTCGTGAGAGATAATCTGCTGGATTGTGCTTGCCTGGCTCCCATTGAACTTCGTACAGTATGTCTTGATGTCTCATTTTGATTCTGTCGGTTCTGATTGAGCCTTTGCGCGAATTGCTAAAAATGCTGACCAGTGGCTTATGGTCTGTGATGATTTTCACTGGTGGGCCTCCAGCGATATAGTTGCGGAATCGTCGCAAAGCAAAATCAACAGCTAGTGCTTCGAGATCGAGTTGAGGGTAGCGTTGTTCTTCATGCTTAGTTGCACGGCTTGCAAACGCTACTGCTTTGGATTCCTGGATGCTTTTCCCTTGGGCGAGGATAGCTGAGATGCCAGATGTATGGGCATCCACGAACACGAAGGTTAAGGAATTTATGTCAAAATATCTTAGCTCTGTGTCTGCTTGCAAAGATTGTTTTAGAGCTTTGAATTCTTTGTTGCATTGTGATGACCACCTAAATTCTTTGTGTTTCTTTGTTAGGCTGCGCAGATGTGTGGTCTTGCTTGACAAGTGTGGAATGAAGTCACCAAATGATTGTACAAAGCACAAGAAGGACATGACTTCATCTTTTGACTGGGGTTTTGTTGCTTTTTTAAGTGACTCCACTTTGACTGGGTCTGGCCGAACCCCATTTTTTGTAACGATCATGCCCCAGAACGGGATTTCTGGTTTGCGAAAAATGCATTTGTCCGGGTTGAGTGTCATGCCAACTTGATGTATTTTATTGAGCGCTTCGTGCAAGGATTTGTCGTGCTCTTTTTTATCTTTGCCTGCCACTATAACATCGTCATGAATGATATGTACACCCTTGATGTTAGCGAAGACTGGGATCAGCGCTTTAGTTAATTCGCCTGATGCCGGTTTAGCTCCCATTGTTAGTTTTCTGTATCGCATCAGACGCTGTCCAGCATGGAATACTGTTGCAATGCGTGAACTCTCATCTAAGAGAAGTTGGTGGAAGGCTGATTTGAAGTCTAGTTTGCTGAAAACTGCACACCCAGACAGCTTGGCTTTGATGTCTTCCACCCGCGGAATTGGGATGTTTGTCGCTTTGATTGCTTTGTTTACAGCTCTAAGATCTATGGTTACTCTGATATTACCATTGTCTTTTGGTGTGAGCACCGGGTTTGAGACCCAAGGTGCTGGACCGCTGTGCTCTTCGATGATTCCTTGTTCTTCCATTTGTACAATAGCCTGTTGAAATCTCTCCCGGAGATGAAATGGAATTGGACGCGCTGCCTGAGCAACAGGAGGTATTTTATTGTTCATATAGAAATGCACTTCATGATCGATCAGTGTTCCCACACCCATGAAGACCTCTGGGTATTTTGCAAAAATGTCTGATTCAGATGAATGGAGCTTTCTTACAGCTCGTAATTTGCCTGAACGTTCCTTTGTGCAGTTGTTGAATTTGATGATTCCAAGTTCTTCACAAAGCTGGCCACTGAGTAGTGTTTCTGAATCACCTGGGACTATGTAAAATCGAGCTGTGGTCGCTGCGTTTTTGAACATGATACTACCTTCATAATATCCAGCACATCTGATTGGCTTGGAGCCATACGGTCTGAGCTTTATCTTTGTTTTGCACAGAGGTAGATTCAGTTTGGATGCAGAAGTCTCTGACATCACATTGATGTCTGCTCCCGTGTCCGCGAAACCTTTGATGCGTCTCTCGGCTACAATTATCTCCACTCTGTATCGAGGTTTTGTTATGTTGCGAATAGTAGATCCTGTTTCGTGCGGATTGGCTGGAGTGAAGGCAGACTTCTTCGAACGGCTGTTCTTTGATACTCCCTTCTTACATTGGACTCTATGTATGCGTCTCATTCTGCGCACTCCTTCTTTGGAGCTGGGTGGACTGCTTTCTTCCTCTGTATCATTCTCGGAGGAGCTGTCAGTTTCCGAATGTGGCTTTGAGGATCTAGTTCTTGGCTCCACCCTGTGTGCTCTTGCTGCTGGTTTCCCTTTACATATTTTTGATCCTTTGAAGTGGCCTTTTCTACCACAAGCGAAGCAGTTTGAATGGCGTGCCTGACATGTTTTTCCACCCTGACATGTCTTCGAAGAACATGTGGTGCACTGGGAAAGAGGATATTTTGGCCAGGAATCAGCTTTGGATTTCTTTGTTTTACGGGAGTATTTCCCTGGTCTCATCCTGGATATGCTTGTGAAGTCTTCCTCAGTTGTCGAGTTTTCCAGGAGGCGTTGTGCTGTGTGGGATGCAGCCTCTATCTTGCGCCCATTTTCTATCAGGTCCTTAAGCCCCCACTGATTTTTTAAAGCATTCCTTCTAATGTCATCATGTCTCGTTCCAACTATAATTTGGTCGCGTACCATGATATCTGGGATGTCGCAGCCTTCATTGCTGCAGCTGAATTTGCAAGATCGAGCTTCATGCTGCAAACGATGGACAAAGTTATTGAAGCTCTCGTCCTGATCTTGATTTAAGCGATGAAACTCATGATTGGCCAAGGTATAGTTGCGAGTGGGCTCATATCTGGCCTTCATTCTCGCAATGAGGTTTGTGAATGTGAGAAGTGAACGATCAGTCTCTGCGACAGTGTCTTCAAAGTCTTTTTGAAAGTTGCGAGATGCGAATCGGCCAAGAAATATTTTTCTTTTGTTGATCTGGACCCATGCATTTGTGTCCTCCGTGCCTCGAGGGGGATCCCTCGCAATAGCTTCATATTCGTAATGAAACTGGTTGACAAAGTCACAGAATGCGTCATGCACATTCGTGGTGTGCATCTCTGGGTCAAACTTTCCGATTGACCTGGATGGTGATTCAAATTGTTCAGTAGCCATTGTTCCAATTCAAAACTACAGTCAGGATTATCTGTTGTGATGTCTGAGATGGGTTACTATAGTGTCTGTTCTTCCGTTTCACCTCGTCGCCATTAATATGTTCAGGGCTGTGCTTGCTTGATTGCTTCCTGACAGATAGCCTGGCTTGACTAAGAACAGACCAACGGGTGTAGAACTGAGCTTTTATTATCAGTAACAAAGAATATAATCCTAACTGCAGTAAACTACTGTTTTATCTGTAAATTACAGGTTAATAGTTAAAGCAGATTGTTCAGTGCACAAGGCTAGTTTAGTCCAAGAGTACCGGCAGACAGGAAGCTCATTGCCATGTACAGGTGGAGGGGTGCAAAGGTCAAGGCATGGTACAAGTGCCATAATGTTGTGTTACTGAAAGGATACATGTTGGAAAGGAAGATTGAAATGAAATTATGTGTTACTGTACATATGAAATAATATTAAAACACTGTACACAATATTAGCACAATAAAGCACTTTACAGTACACTGAGTCACACTGTATTTTAGGGTGATAGTGAATCTTTTGGGACATATCAGCCATTAGCTTCATTCTGGGATCATTCTTTGTAATTTCTTTAAGCAAATTCTCTAAAGTCTTTGTGGCAAAAGTATGAAAAATAATCAGTTACGGGATGCAGCAATCAATATTATGTGTGTGTTCATGACTAGGTAAATCATGTGGTCAAATGTCAATCAATCAGTTAAGAAGTATTTTTATGTATCTGGTCATTGCGCAAGAGTTGTCGAAAACTTATTGATTAGATTATTCAAACAACGCCTGTATCACAATGTTTTATTTACGATATATCATATATATTCACATGACTTATCATTTTTGCTAAGTTATTGAAAGTTAAAAACTTTGAAGTCTTGTTTTACTTTTCTGAGAGAATTTTAACAAGTTCAGAACATTTTAATTTTTGAAATGGTATTATGAGAATGAGATAGGAATTTTAGGACCTCCTGAAGAATGTGCACTAAGATGGCGCACAACCTGAACTCAGGTTGTGTACCAGGTTAGGATTCAGGTTGTGCGACATCTTGGTGCGCATACTTCAGGAGTTCCGAATTTTATATCTATACCAGAGATAGGAATGAAAGATAAGAAAGGTCATTCAAATGGCAGACCTAAGCAAAAAGGACCATTAAGTATGAAGAACTGATTAGAATTGTGGGTGTGTGTTTCACATTATTAAAATAAGCTACAGAGTAGGCATGGCTTGAGCTAGGAAGGGCAATGTGATCAAGTGAATAATAAGCTGGGTCGGCCAGCATTAAATTGATATTCAAAAGATATTTGTTTACAAGTGTATAGGTATGTTAAATAGAATTGAATTTCAATAAGGTGCAAGAATTTTGCAATTGATTCACGCATATTTTACTATGGAAAATATGTCTATATTTGAGTCATGTTCAGCAGTGACCTATTCCTAAAAGATGATGGAAAGGCAGATAGAACCAGGGTTGTCCAAAACGAATCGAATATTCGAAATTATTCGAATATCAAGGTATTCGAATACCTTTTCGGCTCATTTCCGAATAATTACGAATAGTAGTCACTTTTCGCCGTAAACACGGTGTTTCGTTTTACCGGAATCTTCAAACGACTTTCTACGCTTTCTCACGTATTGTAATGACGATGAAATAGAGTCGGCATTTTGATTGTTTATATTCAGCGCGAATGTACGTCGCATAGTGTTGCGACACATTTGCACGTTTGCGTTGGTGGACATTGCCGACATTCGTCTTTTAATTCACAAAATCATTTCCATTAGTCGAAAAATCGACAATCCCCGTATTTCCTATTTCCCGGCTAATAAGTCGCTTTTCTAGACCCAATTTTGGCTTGATTTTTTGGGGGAAGGGGCGCCTTATTGAGAAAGCAAGTTTATTTTATTTCTATGTGGCCTGCTTATTTTTCGCATTAGTCTTCTCAAGCATAATTTGTGTTAAACCTTATATTTGGTTCTTATGGGTCTGCCAATCATGATATTTAATCGTAGGCCGGTTATCGTTACTTAAAAGAGAAAACACGGCCACCGCCACCGAGATAAAGTAAGTTATTTATGACCCTTTGGTTTTGCCGATTCAGCAGAAAACGTCAGGGACATGAAACACAGCTGTGAAATAACCCGTGGACGTACCGTGTGGTACTTATCACATTCCAAAATTATTTCAACATTCGGGTTGATAGGTTGTCCAAAATGATTGCCGCTTTATAATTTAAATTTACCGCTTCGTTGTTGAGAATAGTTAATTCCGTGAGTATGGTTCTACCAAACAAACATGATCTGGTTCTGTTCTGACCCTATAAAATTATAGATTGTTCAAAAAGATTGTGATTTTTAACTTAAAATTACCGCTTTATTGTTAAAAATAGTTAATTCTGTGAGTATGATTCTACTAAACAAACGTGATCTGGTTCTAAACATTATTATTAGCGCATATTAGCATAACTGAACAACAGGGAATAATTTTTCTACCCGTCTTCTTGGAGGCCTATATGGAAAAACCCCTTTTTTGAGTGCTAAAAATATACATCGTCCTATTTGCCATGTAGACTTATTAGCCGGGAAATACGGTATTTATAGCCGTAATTGTTAGGATATCCAATAAATTGTCACAAGTTGGGAAACAAGTTGATTTATTAGAAAAATAATTTCACCCGCTTTCTGGGAAATAATTTTGATAATGATGGTCAAAAGTATCGATAATAAAAGTATTAATACCAAATACCACGGGTATTTGTGGGCATGAAATGTGTGGTAAACTGCCCAATTATATTTAATTTCGGATTCGTATTTACAAAATATTAAAACTATTATAACTCAAAAATACAACGGCGATTTGTGGACTTGAATGTGTAATAAAGTATAAATTATTTTTCCGACTTGTGACAATTTTTTCGAGTACGAAAATAAGAATCAAAAATTAATTATATTCGGGCACAATATCACGGCATTCTGTGGACATAAATTGTGAGGCAAACTCGCGATTGATATTAATTTTTGATTCCTATTTTCGTATTTACAAAATACAACGGTGATCTGTGGACAGGGATGGCCAATTCGAATAAAGTATTCGAATGTATTCGAATATCTCGCCATTCGAATATCGGAATTAGCGTTCATAAGAATATCGGATATTTGTGTGACGTCACACATTTTCGACGCCGCTCTCAAGACGTTTCCTTTGAATGAAAACATTCTCGATAGAAACTTGCGCGTGATTGTTTTCATCAAACATCAGCGTAACGTGTTATTTAGGCCGTAAACGCCTTTACGTTTGTGTTATTTTCTCTAAAACGAAAATTTTCCACAAATTTGTTCCACATAACGAAAACAATTATTTTATTTTTGTACGCGCACGGAATTGTGAATCTGGTAAATACGTTCATCGGCGGCGAGTTTCTAAAGACAACGCAACTTTTTGATTGAAAAGCGGAAATTTAAAATACTGAAAATAAAACCGTAAACAATATAAGTTTTATTGTGGCCCGCGAAAATTTGAAAATCGCTTTTCTAGGCTGTGAAAATCGCAGAATTTCGTGTGCCCCTGGCACACATTATGTTTGGTCGGCGTTTAGAAACATATCGTCACGAATTGAGGGCGGGATTTGCCTGATTATCCATTACTTTAAATTGCCGTCGAATATTTTTAAAGTATATTTATCAATTTTATTTTGATGAAATAAATTTCACTCCGATACGTTACAGAAGATTTACGGATTTTTCGAACGATTTTATCTAAAAATATTCAGAGTGGCAGCATTTCGATTGAACGGAGACACTGTTAACAAGTACATCTAAATATTTCCCGAATTCGCAAAATACGGATCAAAACATTTAATCGGGCAGTTTACCACACGTTTTTATTTTTATGACCGCGGATTGCAATGGTATATAAGAGTGGTGAGGATTTTATTTTGTCGACGCAACCGCAGGTTAAATTGAAGACAATTAAATTAATAATGAGGCAAGACATTTTAAATATGGCCGTATCGGTCACGAATTCATCACTTTGCACAACACAAAAATATATGGTTATATTATTTGTTGTAAAAGTCGACTCTTCTAACAGGTGGCATAATCGCGGCGATGAATACGTATTTTCAATTTACTGCTAAACGTTATATTTATATTCATTGTATGAAATGAATTATACTCTACACTTAACAGGATTTTATATCATTATTTGAGATTTTTTTAACGGCGATAATGAGTTGGCAAAATTGCAAAAATACGTATTAAAATTAAATACATCAGGCAGTTTATCTCGTACTTTTAGGTCACAGATCGCCGTGGACCAAATAGTAATGTTTTTTTTTTTGACGTAAGAAGAAGCAACCGCGAGTTACGTTGGACACATTAAATTAATATATAAAGATATTTTAAAAACTCGTAGTTGTCATGGATTGAATATTTTTCGTAACAGGATGATCATTATACGCTGAAAAGACGGCTCTTTTAACGAGCGCGGAATCGCGGTGGGTGTTACCAAAGTCATTATGGGTGTTACAGGCGGCAATGGGAATTTCCGATTTCGAAAATCCTGGCTGCGCGGCTGGCAGTGGTGGTCATTTATCCTCTACTAATTTATTTCTAATTTCAAACACAACAATATGTTACACATAATAACAATATGGTTCACATAAATTAATATACAAATATACTGGTAGGTAGTAGAATACTCTATGCTTAAATATTGGAATTTTTAAAGGCATAATGGATTTTCGATTGTTGTTGCTTGTTTCAGTTGCCTGTATTGCCAATGAATTTCATTACTCTCAGAAAATATACACAATTATCTGAATACAAGTAGTATTTTGTCAACAGACTTGACTATTATCATAATATCATGGTACCATACCAATGATAGAAAGCGTCAGACAACTCCTTGGCTATCTTTTCATATGGTCATTTGTACAAAGTGAATAATTTTAATAAACTGACTGTGTCACAAGTTGCTATTATTTTTTATTGATAGCTATAAACTATCAATTATCTTGTGTACATATATTGTTGGTTTGTGGCTTTATTCTGATATTTTTATTGAAGCTTATTTCCTAATTTACTGGGTTTTAATAAACTAAACAAAAATGTGTTATTTTCGATTTTAGAATGTATTCGGAATTCCAGATTCGAAAACATTATTTTAGAATGTATTCGGAATAGTTTAGTATTCGGAAATGGCCATCCCTGTCTGTGGACATTGAATGTGTGGTAAACTACCCGATTATAAATAGTTTTTGAACCCTATTTTCGTATTTATAAAATAATAAAAGTATTATTACACAAACATACAACGGCGATCTGCGGACTTAAAATGTGTGGTAAAGTTCCCGAATATATTTACTTTTTGATCCGTATTTTTGTACTCACGAAAAAATTGTCACAAGTCTGAAAAAGAACTCATACTTTATCCCGCTTTTTGACAAATAATTTGGATAATGGTTGGTATTTAAAAGTATGGGCGTTTTACTAGGATGATTTTGTGTTGCGCAAGCATTCAAATCCATCACCGATACCACTATTTAAAATGCCTTGTCGTATTATTTTAATTCTGTTAATTAACACAACTCATGTTATATAAAATATATATCGCAATAATCTGCAAACATGAAATGCCTGGTAATATAGCCAGGTTGTAGATAGAAGTTATTCCATTGTTTATTGTATGAAAATTCCTTCATACACCTAGATTCTATTACTGGATTTTATTTTCGAAGTATTCGAAATTTCATATTCGAAAATAATAATTTCGAATGTATTCGAAATAGTGAACTATTCGGTATTGGCCATCCCTGGATAGAACTATAATAAGCCAAACAGTGCACTCTCACAAACACCATTTAAAGATTGTGCTCCCACTATGAAATGGAGTCAGTGTGTTTAATAATAAAACTGAGAAAAGGGATAAATGTTTAAGTATTACCGAGAACTGAACAATGACTCAATTTATACACCCGCTATTAATTATCATTTACAAAAAAACAAGGCATATCTGATGCTATCTCACCTTTACAGTTTTACTATTATTTTGAAACTTCAGTAAATAATCATTCAATATTTTTCAATAACTATAAAGGTCTGGCAGTTGTCTGAAATTTATTGATTATTTAATCACTAAATTAATATAACCCTCTACTTACCGGTAACTACTGGATTATATTTGTAGGCAAATCATTTGTATGAAGTTGGTACAAGATTTTTTTGAGTTGGTAACCAGAGGGTGGAGTACATGTTGTGGTTAAGGATTAAACGCATTAGTGCAGGGGTTCTCAAACTTCTTTGTCCTGTGACGCCCTCCAAAAAATATGCTCAAGTTGCGACTCCCCGTTAAAAACGACGTATGACCTTTCGATACAAAAAATGTCTCATGTCTCATGACCTCCAGTAATATTGCATTTAATGTGATGGTTGTACTTGAGTCTTTTTACAATTGTTATTGGAACTTTGAGTGAATTGTGAGAGCCGCACGCATTTTATCAACACTTTTTATAAGCATCGCAAAACAGGTATAATTCCGGAAAATAATTAAAGTTTTGCGACGCCCCAGCAAAATCGAAACGACGCACTTGTGCATCGCAATGCTCACTTTAAGAACCACGGCATTAGTGAATGAAATTAACCAGTATTTATAGCAGGGGTGGGCAAGGTTTTTGGACCAGGGGCCAAAACTTTGGCCCACCTAGACTGGTGGGCTGTGTAAAAAAAAGTTACATGTGATGCAAATGAGGTGAAAGAAAGTTGTTTGAAAAGCAAGCCGTCACATCAAGTGAGCGAGAAAACCTCAAGTTTTGTTAATGTCCGATATGTGGCAACCTAAAATACAACTTATACAGACTACGAGCATAATCTAACAAGTCTATTGCAGGGCTAGATTAAATTACCCAATGGGCTGGATTTGACCAACAGACCGTAAATTGCCCATGCCAGATATATTATAGCATAGAAATCAACTCCATGATCCAATGCTCTTTTGTGTGCGTTTTGGTTACTTTGAAGTGTTTTTGAAGTGGCAATTGAAAATATTGGATATTTTTTTAAACAAGTTTGTTCAAAGCATAGCCACAAGCTCACTCTCAGGCGCGGCGGTATGACTCAACGGGCTGGGCGTTAGGAATACGCTCGCCACCGCACCTCTAATTACTCTGCGTGGGTTCGCAGGTTCGAATCCCATGCAGGGATGGTTATGTGCGAGAGGATTGCTGGACTCCTCGCCGTCGTTGGGTGGTTCACGTAACCGCTGGTCGGTTACGGCTTCCTCCACCACCAAGTCCATGCTTCCGAAAACAAACAATATAACTAATCCCATACCCGACTTGGAATGGTAACCGGACGAGAGGCCGTGGTTCGCCATATGGATAAGCCGTCTTATCGACTTTCCTCTCCCCCGGGATAAATATTTAAATCCTATCCTTTTCAACTTAGGAAGATCAGTATGAATTAATTTAACTACGTGCCAATGCTTGATGCAATGTGTGAATATATATGAATTTTGTTTCACATGACCACTCATCGGTTACGGCGTCCCCCGCCATCAAGTCCTTGTATCTGGAATTACCGTAATAACTGGCAAATTAGATGCTGCTAACCCGCTATACCTGACCTAAACTGGTAACCTAAGGACAAGTTATGGTTTACCGTATAATTGTCTCTCGCGTCTGTCCTCTCCCCCTGTAAGTAAATATAAAAACAATACCTACTTTTGGTTTTCTCATAATTGTATAGTTTGTAGTCAAAAATGTAAGATTGTGGAATTTGTTCTCTCTGAAAACAATGTGAAAAGCTTGAATAAATGAATCTTTAAGTGGTCTCTTATCATAATACCATTTTATTACACTATTTTACAACTTTTCCAAACTTCGGTCTTGCCTGGTGATTTTTTTTTGTACCATGGTGAAGTTTAAAATAAATTATGGAATGAATAAAATCCCCTCAAATGGCACTATTGAAATTTATTGTTCTGAAATTTGAGAAGTCCGTCTTATCTGTCCACCAATAGTTGGATGGTGTGTGGCACACCTGGGATTATAATTGAAATTTATGGCTCCCAATTATTTATAGAGCAATTGTCCATGGCCTCGCGTACGACTACACAATAAACTTTATTACGTCATAAATAAACTGTCGTCTGCGAAGGCGTGTTTATCTTCCATCATATGGACAAGGTAGCGTAATCAGCTGATATCACTCACGCGTGACAGGGGAAGTGAGAGTGATAAAAGTGAGAGACTTCAGATTTATCTCTCTTTGTTACACCCGAAACCCCGTAATTTTCCATTCGGCGTCCTTTATTTACGAATAAAAGTAACAGCCTTTTCTTTGTGTGATATCATTTCAACGAAGTCTTATTGTCAGAAGCAGCTGCTCTACTTGAAGCTTGCCCCAAATAATATATAAAACCGTTGAGACTGTGTCTTTTGTATGGTTTGCTTTGGCTGATTCTAACGAAATGATATTTATAATAACTAATAATTAGTAATTGTCGCGAGCATGGGATTGGTATTCAGTCAAGGTAAAAGGAGAGTCGATTGGGCGTCTCAGACCATTTGAATGGCGAACCACGTTCATGTTGGATATTCAGTTTACAGTTGTATAGAGGCACAGGCGTAAGATTACCGTCGCTCTCAACGCCACCATATATATATGCATATAGTTTTATATAGATACGAAGCAGAAAAATTTCATCAAGGCAATCATGAAATAGCACATTACATCGTTTTTGCTAACACCGATTGTGCTCGAAATAACCCCAATATAGTTCTATTATATCTGTCCATAGTAGAACAGTAGTCAGTCAGTAGCTTATTATTATTTCATCGTGCTGAAAAGTATTCTAGGCATATGAATCATAATGAAATTGCATTGAACGCGGAAAACAAATAATGGTTATCAAGCAGCAGCACCCCGGGTGAAATATGGCTATTTGAGTTCAATATGAAAATTGAAAAAGTTTTACGAAAGCACGGTAGTGCATATCGAAGTCTGAGATCTGACAATACTTCCCGAAGTTTATCCATAGATTAAATTTACGACATCATTCGCAAACTCCGCAACAATTTAACTAATTAGAAATCAGGTATTCGATGGTAAAATAGCGATTATATTGTTTTTTATGTTGCACGAATGCGTTCGATATTAATATTATAAAATGCTGAAAGATCAGTAGTAATAGCAAATTATTTATAAAAATTTTTGAAGCTTTTATTAATGAATACGTATATTCAAATCCCATTTGATTTCACGTCAAACTTTCAAAGTGAAATCACTATTTGTGTCAAATTTCACTCAATTTTTCTACGAGGTTGATGCACGCAATCGTTCAAAAATTCAAATTGTTTTGTGCAGGATTGCCGTGCAGGATTTTTTAAACCCGGACTATTTTACATGTGGCCTTCCTTCGACTAGAATATTAAATCTAAACTCAATGAAGAATTATAATTAATTGTTCCGAAATAAAAGTAAATACACCCATGTTGATATTGTTTCAAATGCTTGATCATTCATCACATGATATATAGATAAATACCGTGGGGATCAGATCGGGGATTCTTTCAGTAATTCTTCTCGGCAGCTCAATATCGAAGTTATTTATTAACTAATCCTTTACCCTAGAAATTACGAGTCACGGACGCAATCCAGTTCACTTACATTAAGGAAACTGTCGCATTTGCTGTGCGGAACTGTGACCTTGAGCTCTTCGCCGGGAAGCAATGTTATTTTTAAATTAATGCTTGGTAATATTGCTTGATACTAACGAAATAAATCGCTCACAATTATACGGAAGTGTTAGTGCAAGAGAGACTGAGAGATGAAAAAGTAAATTCTCTGACCACTATTTGCGTATATATTGGTGATAGCCGATATCATGTTATCATATGGAGTTTTACTTATGAAGTCACATTACCGTGTTTATTATTATCCATCAATCATCAGAGAATCTATTTATTTATCTTGAGTTGTAACATAAAATTATACGCGGGAAAGAAAGTCCGTCCTAAATTTAAGGCTATTTTAATCTTTCATATTTTGAAGGCATGTTTGATTATGATAGGTTTAGTCCGAAGGCGTGCCCTGCGGCATTCTGATAATAAATGACGTATATTAATGGTCGAACTAAAACATCGTACTGGTTCAAAATTGGAGCCTGAAAAATTTATTTTAACAATTCGTCAAAATTCCCACTTTTCAGTTTTTACTCGTTACAGTACAATATATCATAGCGACTGCTCACTGAAAAGGTTGTACTTTCAGAATTAAAGTGATCTAAAATTTTGATTAAAATGGACTATTTCTAATTATAAGATTTTTTCAAATTTTCGTTCAATATGATATTCCCATTGTGACGACAGACACGCGACCTTTACATGTTTATCTCACATTGACATATAATATATATCTTGAAGATCGATAATATTTAAAAATACGTAATGTTTAGGTAGACAGATTATTATAAGTCGATTCAGATTTAAAACAAAAAAGCTTAATCGGGGATTATTTCGCTGACCATACACTTGTCATTTCCCGCTTGTATATATATCTCGTCATCAGCTGGCGGAAATGTGTACCCTGGCTTTATTGCAGTCATAAAACGCGAGTTTAGTCATCAGAAATTTCAATAGAAGATATTTATATGCGTTTAGCTGAAATATGCTAGTTTGAAGCAGTCTGACAGAGGCTTGACGATACGTTACAGTTGCATAAAGACTTTGCATGTGTTAACATGTATCGGGCATCTGAAGCACAGGACACCGGATAGATGGCGAGATTTGACTAATTATCGTTTATGGCTTTATCAAAGCAGTATTGTAGTTTGTAAGCTGTTTGTTCCATGTCATTGGGGATATTGATTAGCTAATAAAGTTTGTACCAGGATAAGAGGTTCTATTTCTTCGACATTAGTTAACGGACGGGTTTTAATATCTTTCAAAGAATATAGACTCTGAATGCCACTTTGAAGATTAATACTGTTCAGATATACCAGTTTCAATGCGAAGTCTTGTATTGTTGCAACCTAAATATTGAATTGTTATCCATACATTAAATAGCTTTTACAACTATTTTAATTGTGGAACCGGGACAGAACTATTGAGCGCGTGATAAAATTGCGTTGCCTAATTGCGTAAAACTGTTCTTTCACGGAGCGGCGAGTTGAAAGACGCAGTAGCGTTAATTGTTCGTTGTAAATATGTGACGTAACAATTGCTATTTCTTCAAAGACGACGATGTTTCCAAATTTCCGTTTATTCGGGTTGTTACTGCGTCCTGTATTGTTGTGACACGTGTATGTGAATGGGATTGTGTTTTATTCGTTGATACTACTTAATTATATCTTGATATATCCAAGTTGCCTTTGTGCCAAAACCGTATACTTAACCGTGCCATCGGCGAAACCCGTATACTCAAACCTTCAGCGCGAAGAAAACTATTTTTATCATATTTTATAGGAATTGTTTCCCAAAATAAGGTCACGCGATCTCGCTTAGAATAAAAAAAATACTCATCTCTGGTTGAAGTAACGTTCGAAATTATACAAGATAGATAAATATGTCGCCTCTGTGCACATTATTTATTATATTATTATAATTTGTCATTTCATTTACATAATTCGTTCATGTGCTCTTCTCGCGCCACTCAATAATTCTCATTTTCACATTTTATTTCTGTATGATGGAGACAATCGGTGTGTATTATTTCCGGGTAGTTTATATTCATGTGATATATTGTTCATTATTACTGGTGATTACTCACCCACACGTTTCTGCGCCTCATCTTCTTATTTTACAAATTACCGTCTGAAACAAAATGATCCACACGTGATGTGTGGGCCTCACTTCCAATTTGTGATTTTTCCCGATGCATTTTATTTTCATATTCCATCATATTGTGTTCATTATTTAGTCATCTTCCGTGTGTATGTCGACTAATCGCGCATTATAGACAAGTTATGCGTGGGTCTTATCTACATTTCATTGTAATTTCTCTGTCACTGGATTAGAATTATTTCCCGGTATTTTCTATCCATGTTATATATTCGCGAGTAATACTGGTAACTAATTAACCATGCATACCTGCGCCTGATCTTCTCATTTTATAAATTGACGCCTATGGTAATGGTCGAGGATAGGATATGCATTTTAATGTTTTCATCAGTAAAGACCGAGTTAGTTTAAGAAGAAATTGATATTAGATAGGACGGTTTCTGAGTGAGAGGAAAGTCTATAAAACGCTTTATCACACACGGATAACTCTTCCAATCCTGTCTCGTCCGTTGAAGTACGCTGACCAGTTAGTTGATAAGCAAGATTTTTCGATCACGTCAACTGGGTAAACCACAATCTGTGCAAAATGTTAACGTTTTTTTTTAAACGGAGAAACAGACCAAGCGCAATGAAACTGAAATGAAAATTCTGCTGGATTCGACGCCCTCGCGCGAGTAACGCCTGATTGGCGCAAAACACTGGAGAGGTACTTCAGTGAAATATTTTTTTCTTATTTATCCGGTAACAATTTATGGCTATTAAAGTCGTCTCCGAAAAATAAAACAGGACTTTTTAAAACAAAAGTATCTAAACGTGGGGTTTCACCTAATCTCAGCGCCAACTTGTGATTTTCACGGTATATTATTATTACTATATTACGCCGTCTTGTGATAATAATTAATAAACTTTTCATCTTCCGAAATCATGTGTACGTTGCGACTTCTTAAAATAATTTTATCGGTGTCTTCAATTAACCTACTTCACAAATCTAACACCACAAGCGGAAAATTACCGGCTGGCAGAGTCGCCCAACTCAACCCGGTGGTAACTTTCCGCTTACAGCTATCTTGTCGTCTTCGTCCGAAGGTGAAATTATGACGTCATAATGCACGTAATGTTTATGTCGTCTGCAATGATCTGTTTCGGTTGTTTTGTCTGAGTGCGACTTTGTTATTGTACTTTACGGGGGTTTATACATTATATGCCGCCAATATTTTATCACACACTTACGCGAGCTCGCCAGTAAATAAGCAAAATTATATTCCAATGCATTCATAGCGTAAGTGCGGTGAGTTAGAAGACAATACCATTGTCCATAGTCCCAACTTATTTCAAGACGAACGGAGTCGTTGGACAACATCGCGGGATAAAACGGGTACTTTTCCGTCATTATCTTGCGTGGCGATGGCGGTCGCGAGATTCTGACTTAACAATTAAACAGATTGGAATTATTGTAACATCCTAGGTCAAACATGCCCTTTTCTTTGACTAGTCTATTTGTAGTAGTTAGCATTATTAATTATGGCGTTACTATTACGTAGTAATATGAAGAGTTGTTATTATGTCGTCATAAGCTGAAGAAGACATTTTTCTCGGTGTAATGTTTTTTTGCCAGATTTAATTATCTGGTGCGATTTTTAACGTTATTTTTGCAAACTTTTCTCTTTTCGGTCGCGTAGTAGCAGCCGTAGAGCTTTGATTTTCGTTTTTCTCGCCGAACCACGATGTAAACGAGGAAGCCTTTTGTAATTATTCTGGAAGATTTTTATAGTTCTGCTTTTACCTGGGCCTGTTTTCCAGGAAGTGTTAAGACTTCGTCACATTTTATAATACGATATATAATATTATCATATCGGCTTCATATAATATTATTTCTATTTCATATTTGAGGTGCAGTGATATTATTAACTTTATGACCTGTTCTAGAATTTCTAATTTAATCTGAAAGTCTAATAGATGTTACCAATTGATCTAATGATTTAAAATCCATAAAAGTATTTCAATTATTTTTGTATTATACGTTAACCAGTTATCATATTCAACTCTAACTTATGCTTTAACTAACTTATACACGCAACACCAGGAATCAACATTTCAGCCATAAAATGGTTCATGGAGAAGAGGTAACTACTGACTGAATATCTTGAATGTTTAATGAAATCAAAAATTCTGTAATATTCAATTTTGTTATGATTCTTCGTAGTAATTCTATATTCATATCAATGATGCTTTTCTTTTCACCATTAAAAATCACTGAAGCATGACTAGTCAGAATAGTCTTATTCTGATCAGCAAGTGTTTATGCTGCTATTTATCAAACCAATATCTATTTATACTTAGTCGGGCAAATCACCCCTTACATCTAGGCCAGTGGTTCTCAAACTTTTTAAGCTTTTTAAGCCACTGTCAAGTTTTTCGCCCCACTTTAAAAATAACTAGCTAACAATAAGCTATAAATAACAGATAGTAAGGCCGGAAGTATGTGAATGGAACGTAAATATCAAGAATAAAGAAATGTAAATAACCAAAATAAGGCAGGCAAGCGAGATCAAATCTAGCAAATATTTTTATTTTTAATTAGCTTCACGCCCCTAGAAAAAATTGTCACAGCCCCCTGTGCGGGGTGATCCATTGTTTGAGAACCACTGCATTAGGCAATCAATCATATTTATCATGGTTTCTGTATCGTAAGACCCATCACAATGTGTTTGATTATTTTTTTTCGATAATATTCAATATTAAAATGAAACAATAAGATGGCATGGCAATTGTATGTTTATCATAGTAATTTTATATTTGAAAAGTCTTTTTTTGAAAAGATATTGATTAATAGATTGTTGGAATAAAACAATGAAATTTCTATTTGTGTCAAAAGTTGTTCACCTTATTTACGATCAAAGTTTACTAAATCTCTGTTTGCCGTCACATGATTTTTATTTGATTTATCGAGTGTTTTATGTAATTGTGCAAACGTTTTGTTTGTCATATGTTTCGCCGCAATCTCGTTAGGCTAACAATTGTTTAAAATAAAAACATTCTGTCATGCAAAATCTCATGCATAAAAAATGATTTTATGAAAATTTAATGAAAAGAGAAAAAAACCTGGATAAATGAGTTTTGAGAAAATGGTGAAAACGTATATTTTTGATTTTTGAACTATTTTGTTCCTGTTTTAAAAAATTTATTATTTAACCTATTATAATTTATAAGCATGATTGGCCCTCAAAAAAAATATCAGTTTTTCAAACTTTATAGATGACTCATCTGGGGAATTAGAAATTCAAATAATTAGATAACTGTTTTCTTAATCCTCTCAATTTTGTAGCAAATTTAATTTTACAAAACATTGAGGAGAAAATTTAGGTCTATCAGGATATTGGGGTGAAGGGATATTGGAATAATGTATTTAAAATCAAAAAAATTAGTTGCAAGATATAATTCTAGACAATGTCATAAATCATTGGAATTGATTTTATTTTTTCTGCAGAAACCGCTCTTTACAGATGTTTCAACTTACGAGACATTTGCCAATATGAGAGGAGACAGCCAAAGGTCACCTCTACTGACAGATAGTGTGGATAACGATATTTCAAAGTAAGTAAAGGCTCAGTGTTAAGTTGTAGGAATACACTTGTCATCGCACCTCAATGTACGTGGTTCAAAGCCAGGGGAGATATATATGTGAGAGGATTGCTAGACTCCCCATTGTCGTATGATGGTCCAGATGATCGTAGGCCGATCATGGCTTCCACCACCATCAAGTCCATGCATCTAACCAAATAACTGGCTAATCCCATATCTCAGCATGTACTGGTAACCGGACAAGAGGCCATGGTTTGCCATATGATTGAGTTATATTTTTTTTTTTTTTTTGGCCATGGATAAATATAAAATCCTATCCTAAACCATTGTAAGTGATTCAAAAGTCTTGCTGCACAATAACACAAATATATTTTTGTAACGTTTCGTTAGACCAAGGTCAGACTTCTTCAGACATAACATAGTTCAACTGTTGGGATAGTTATCTTTACTCTTGCTACGGTATTCTTACATTATATGCATACCTATCCGCCTGCACAAAAGCAAAGAAGAAGGATAAGTAGTTAGTTTCGCAGAAACCAAATGACTAAACCATTGTGATGGGAATGATGCACTTTCTGCTTCATTTGTATATAGTTGGGAAACATGCCAAGTTTCCTTCAGCTTCAAACTAATTTAATTTTGAAAACAAAAACTCCAGTGAATGCAAGCATCCTTTATTAGACTCTTAAGAATGCTTAGTAAACTAAATACCTCTGGAGTGTCTGCCGAAATTTTTTGAATTCTATTATCATCATTAAAAGTCTGAAAATTAGATTCTGACCACTGTATCTGGGGAAAATCAAATTTCTACTCCCGACTCCACAGACAGTTTCAAAGTTTGACTCCCAGCTTCAGTAAAATGTCGGACTTCACAGCCAAGGTGCCATGATATGACAAACTAGAGTTAATAATCCTCTAGCTTCTACAATAATGACACCTTATTAACTATTTTTCAGGCAAACACATATCTACCCTCCACTGGATGCCAGCAATGATGATTTTGACTCAGAATCGAACGGGAGTAGTGAGGGGGAGGAAATACAAATTAGAAGAGACGGAGGACATACTACAAGGTTGGTATCATTCGTAATCAGGGTAGCCATCAACTAAGTTCAAAAATAAGCACGGGTGTCAAAATTTTTTTTTTCCTTTTTGAGGGGGGGGTAGGTATATAACCTCAACGACAATATTAAACATCGTCCCTCTTTTTCATGGAACATTGTACGTAGAACATGAACGGGTCATCTATGTTTCCAAGACAAAAGTACCACGCAACTCAAAAATAAGCACTTTTCTTAGAAATAGGCTTGGCACCTAGTTTGTTGAAAAATTTAGCGGCAAGTATTTTCTAACTTTATAAAAAAAGTGTTCCCATATATGATAAAAAGTGTTCCCATGAAATTAACTTAAACAGCAAAATTTTGCTAAAATATCGGTTTCTATAGGAAAAATAATTTGAAAAATAATAGTCATAGCCTTGCTTCCTGGCTGATATCTTCAATACTATAAATCTGATATCGGTTCGAGTTCGAGCATCCATAAAATCGTCCAAATATTTTCTGCACCAAAAAGGCTTTCTCAACAACAACAATTAGTATTCGGTACTTTCGTAGTATGTGAACCAAGATGGCAGACACCGGAACGTAGTATGTGTAACAGGTTAGGGTTAGGTCATAATTTTATTCAGATTTTCCTTTATTCTAATACTAGTTCGGGAACCAGCCAAGTGACTCCTGTAGTATTTGTAGGCCTATCTAAAATTATGGCCTAACCCTAACCTGGTACACATACTACGTTCCGGTGCTCCCCATCTTGGTTTACATACTCACCTAGTATTGTCGCTTAGCGTCAAACTATTAATCATGCACAGGACTGTTCGAAGAATATTTTGTGCTTGAAGCGAAGCATTTGTCACCTTGACACATACAGGAAATACAGCCTGAGATGCAGGAAGCTGTCGCACTTCTTCATGATCAATTAGTTTCTATTTTGTCTGCGAGATAATTTCAACTGTTCAGTTAGGTCGGATCAGGATGTAGTAGCTGGATATAAATGTTGTGTTGGAGTAGGGCAATTACTGTTCCTAGTAGGCCAGTTACAGATAATAAACTTGGTTACTGGGCCGGAAAAATCAGTTTATTTACAACAGCTAGGCTAACATTTATATAATATTAGGAAGCATGATGTAACAATCAGGGTCATTATGACATGATTTTCATCGAGTTTGTAAACTAAAATTTATATCCCTAAGATCTAAAAACAATTCGTCATGATTCCAGCAGACACAAGTGGGCCAAATTTGGCCCGCAGGTCGTAGTTTGCCCACCCCTGTACTAGTGTGTTCTTATAGACACAGATTGCAAGGATATTGTAACAAGAATCAAAACAGCTGCATTGAATATCAATGGCTCAGGGGTGTGCAAGAGGCAGCCCGTGGGCCACAAACTGGCCCGCCAAGCCATTGTGTGGCCCTTCCCCATCAAGCATAATATCATAATCCGACAGTTTAAAAAGTTGCTTACTTGGGTAAAAATACATAATATTTTTTCTGCTATTGTCGCTGCTTTGAATCTATCGCTGTTTGTCTGGTGTCTTCTCTTTCCATGCTCTTCCCACACTGAAAAACTAAAATTTTTGTGTGGCCTGACTACTTGTCTGAAGTTGATTATATGCCACACTGATAAAAAATATTGCACACCCGGTGTTAGTGGATTAGCGTGCACCGACTGCAAGGATACCGTAGCAAGAATCAACGGCTGGGGACGGGGTTTGGTTGTCTGAGTTGAGGCCAGACAATTTGTTACGGATAAAAATTCATGAAACTTTGAATACTATGAGATCAGAAAGTCATTGTTTAAATGATTTACTGTCAATGATATACAAATTGCAAATAACTAACTAACTAATCCCATACCTGACATGGACTGGTAACCAGACAAGAGGCCGTGGTTCTTATATGATTAAGCCGTCTTGTCGGCTCTTCTTTCTTCCGGTATAAATATGCAAATCCTATCTTACCAGAGCTTAGTAAGATGGCCATTTTTTAGTTTGACTATCAAATATCCAAATGTTAGATCAGAAAAAGGGTACTATTATTAGATTCGGGTGTACTTGGAATAGTGCACTTATCATTCGCTGTTTCATTCTTTTATAACATTTTTGTCTGAAGAAGTTGACTATGATCTAACAAAAGCTTTCAAATATACTTGCTATTTCCTGGAAAGATGTTATGTTATTTATTATTATTAGAATTATTTTTAAAGTGTAAAGTCAAATATATCGAGTAAAATTAATTACTAATGTAATTGAATATCCGATCCATTTTGGGCTTGTGTCTTGATGGTCAGGTATTCAGAAGAACCATGGCATCTTTCTTGTCCAAGTTTTTTCCGTTTGACTACTCGGGAAGAATTTACAGTGAAAGAGATATTGATCATTATAAAATAAGGTAGAGTTAAACACAGGTGGTTGGCCTGTTTCAATTTCAAACAATGAGCCATTCAAACACAACTCAGGCTTCATAATGATGAATATTATCAGCAGAATATTTTGATTTCCAACTCTATCTTCTAATCTAACTTTAATATCAAAACATTCGTGTATGCCAGGGGCACAGCCAGGGTGTTTCTGAGGGTCGGCACTCCTCTTGAAATGTAAAAAATAGCATTTTCCTGCCTCATACCTAGCAATTTTTCATGGCTTGAAATGCTTTTTAGACCCTCTGGATTCTTTAAAATCCATGTTTTGCAACTCCGACTGGACCCGCTAGCTAATACAATCTTACTTGTCAATTAGAAATTTCAGAAACCCCCCTCAGAAATTTCCTTGCTACGCCCCTGGTGTATGCAACTAATGCAAGCCTACTTTATAGACTAGAATTATTTGCAAGTTTATTCCACTCTTGGCTACTTGCTCAGGTCCTTCTTCTGAGAGGTATCTAACAAAAAATTTTAAAATTTTTAGTAACATCGGGACATTGATGCATCTACTGAAAGGCAACATTGGAACTGGACTCCTTGGGTTGCCATGGGCGATAAAACATGCAGGGATCATAGCTGGCCCGATCATGCTTCTAATAATGGCCGTCATATGTGTGCACTGCATGCAGGTTTTAGTAAAATGCTCGAAACATTTTTGCAGGTGAGTGAAGTTCCGACTTGCTTTGTGGAATATATTCATTGATAGATAAATGTTGGAACAGTGGTTCCCAAACTTTTTTGGCCTCAAAAACATGTCACCTCAAAAGTAATTAGGTAGTTAATAATAAGCTACAAATAACAGATAGTGAGGCGAAAGTATGGTTTATTCAAAAAACATGTTGAAAATATGTGGATAAATATCCAAAATAAAGAAATGTAGATATCCAAAATAAGGCGGGCAAGATCGAATCTAACTGAAGTATATTTTATTTTTAATTAGCTCCACGCTCAAAATATTATCTACACTGCCGTTGCGGGGTGCGTCCCATCGTTTGGGAATTACTGATTTAGAAGTTCAAATGGCTTTGCAGAGCGTTAGAGCCAATTATGTAATTTATGTTTGGATCGTGAGTTAGAGTTTAAGGGTTCTCTGGTTGAAATCTGATGTTGGCCATCCTTCGGGGTTTGAAAAGGGGCGAGACAGAAAAACCATTTAAACAAAACGTCTGTGCAAAAAATTTTGGATTCCTTGGGGCAGGAGTTCCATTGGGAATGAGCAATTTCAAAGTTTTCTACATAAACTCTAAATTTCAGAGTTTAAATTAAAACATACTTTAGCCTTACTATCTGTAATTTCTTGCTCATTGTTAGCTAGTTATTTTCGAGGTGGGGCGTGAGACATGACAAATTCTTTTACGCGGCTTATATAGTTTGAGAACTACTGCATTAGAGCTTACATCAAGTTTGAAGACCAGAAAAATTACTGGTTACAGTGTGCGAGTACAAAAAAAAAATAATTATCATCGTTACCGTGGCCAAAATTTGTGATTTAGAGAGAATGAACACCAATGTAAAGGCGTTTACGGCCTAAATAACACGCTACGCTGATGAAAACAATCTGCGATTTCAGCAGAAGGCATTCGCACGCGTTATCGGACACTTTTTCAGTTTCAAAGAAATTCAAAGGGGGGGGGGGGTTGTTCCGTTCCGACCCCGAAAATTCCTGCGCTACTGGGTTACACTATAATTCTTTAATCTAAAAATATTATTCCTTTTTCAGGAAGCTCGGCATCTCTTCTCTCGATTATGGTGAAGTCATGATGCATAGTGTCGAGTACGGTCCAATACGTCGACTCCAACCACATAAACATAAAGCAAAAATGATTGTGAACGTCTTCCTTATGATCACACAACTTGGGTTCTGCTGCGTTTATTTTGTATTCATGGGGCAGAATATAAGACAGGTAAGATTTTTGTCCTTTTATTTTAGCGAAGGCTTATTACCTTTGTGACATGGCCAAGCAGCCTTCATCCTAAATGTGATGGCACCCTCTGGAGCAGAGGTGTGCAACCTTTTTTGTAAGTGGGCCATATAACCTACTCCAAACATCTAGTTGGGCCACAAAAAGAAATTGGACCTCATGAAGTATGCGCACCAAGATGGCGCACAACCTGAACTCAGGTTGTGTACCAGGTTAGGGTTCAGGTTGTGCGCCATCTTGGTGCTCATACTTCAGGAGGTCCAAAAAATTAGTGTTTTCATGTCCACAACGAATTGAAAAGTTCTCACAATGGAAACGCTATCGCTCAGACTTGAGTAATAATAGTCTATAATTGGTCTTGTATAAGGGTGTGTGCAACACATTTTGTCGATGGGCCATATAACTAACTTCGAGACATCTAACTGAGCCACACAAAAATGCGGAATGTGGCCATTGCTTAACGTTACAGTAATGAAGACGGAGAATACATGAAACATTTAACGCAGCTATGCTTGATAGGGACAAATCAAAGTCAAGAGTTATTTTATTTGTCACTTCAATTAAAAAACAAAAAGTTCAACAATAAAATGTATGTGTAATAAGTACAGTATAAAAATGACAAGTGTTGACAAGGGCCGCGCTAAATGGCTTGGCGGGCCGAGTTGTGGCCCGTGGGTCTCCTGCTGCACACTCCTGCTCTAGAGTATTCACATATTCACAAGTTTGACTTGTGATGATAACAAGTTTAAAGTTTGACTAAATGACAATCTAAGTTAACAGTTTGTTTGTTTCTCTGCTATCAGTACTGATAGTTCAGTAGGCCTATATGTATTTTGGCATTTTCCATTTTTTAATTCTAAATTTCTTACAGGTTGTAACTTTATACTGGAAGCATACACCATTATCTTTGCTTCAAAAATAGTTGTGATCCCTGGCAACTATTCTCACATTCCATTTTCTTTTTTAAATATAAATCTTTTTATTTTCACACAGGTTGTAGCATTATACTGGAAAAACGCACCAGAGGATCGAATTTTCATGGCAATGTTAGCTCTACCTGTCGTATTACTGACGTTCATTCGCAAATTATCAATCCTTGCCTGGTTCTCGTCTGCTGCCAATATTGCTACAATCATATCATTGTGCATCATCTTCAGATATATTTTACCGGTAAGTTGGATTTTTGTTGGGATGGTTTTTATGTGGAATATTCACTGTGAACGTGGCTTTAGACAAGATAATAACATGCAAAGATCTATCTAAGGACCTGTTATGAGAATTAAGTTCTGTTATTCTTGTTGCAGTGTGCTACACCTGCGCTCTTTTGTTTTTATTCTGTCACTGAGACATTATCACAAAAACCCGAAATCTCATTTCGTACTCCCATAGTATGTGTACCAGGTTAGGTATATTTTTATTCCAATTTTCTTAATTTAAGTTCTGTTACAAGTTCGGGTACTGCTGAAGTATTTGTACCTGGAATTATGGCCTAACCCTAACCTGGTACACATACTACGTTCCGGTGTCCACCACCTCGGTTCGCATACCACAGGAGTACCCTCATTTTCATATCGTGGTGAACCATGACCAGCCCTTTTGTATGGTTACCAGTCGATGTTGGGTGCGGCAGGGTCATAACCTCTCGTCTTGTTGGGCCCAACAATCAACAACTTTTCTGGCGGCCATTAATAAATTAATATCCTATTATGAAGATGCTTTATTTTAATTCTTCTCTCGGGTAAATACGGAATAACAACTAATACTATTTATTCATTCCACCAGGATCTACCGTCATTTTCCTCTCGTCCGTTTGTTGCTAGTTTATCTGAAGTGCCAATGTTCTTTGGAACCGCTATATTTGCCTTCGAAGGAATTGGAGTGGTAAGTTTAATAATGAGTACCAAATAACTAAGAAAAAGTTGCCAAACTAAGGGGTCGGCTTATACACTGATAACTCTGTTCACATTTAATCGAAATACCATTATGCTAGTTTAAGTCAACAGCTACTATTCAAACCATGACTAATGGTCGCTTGTGTGTTTTTTACGATTGGCTTGTATTTTTATAAATTAACAGTTTTTCGGCCGCTTTATTTGGGGGGGGGGGGTCGGATTACATGTGAAATCGAGTTATATGCGAGGATTTATAGTTGGCTACTGTCTTCGAAAGTGTAAAGGTGTGGAAAACTTGTTTAAAAATGGATAAGAAGATTTCCACTGTTTTTATTTGACACAAGTCAATCGAAAGTTCCCAAACGTTTCCATTGAACTCCTCTTTTTGCCTATTTGATTAACAAAATTTGGCTGTGATATTTGGAAAGTGCAAAATGCTGTATTTGTCTGTCAAGAATGCTCTGTCAACTTTAATGTTTTCCAGTCTACTTCGGAAACTCTAAATTCCATTATCGTTTCTACGAACCATTAGGCGCACAACCAGGCTATAGGACTCAATCGGTACTGATACCGGTTTTGTGTAAGCAAAAAAGCATAATAAAGCATCACCTGCTCCATACATTAGGCGCCCACTATGGTCCATAAAATACAGTACTGACTTCGGGGAATTTGAAAATGCGACTCAGAGCTCTGATTCTAATATCAATGAAAAGATGCCACATTTAGGCTCAAAACATCACAGCCTTTTTGGGTGGAAACTGGCTCCGAATGCCCTTAAAAGTCGTATTGTTGCCGCCCAGTCGCATACCAAAAGCATCTGTTTATTTATTATTTATGTATGCATATATTGTTTCTTGGTTTGATAAAATGAAATAAACTCTCTCTCTCTCTCTTTGTAAGGGCAAAAACCAGATGTAAACACTGAATCGATTCCATTCAATTCCAGGTTCTTCCGATAGAAAATGCGATGCGAACTCCCGAGCATTTCCCTTTAATCATCTACCTTGGCATGGCCCTGGTAACTTGCCTATATACGAGTGTGGGAATCATTGGCTACCTCAAGTTTGGCGACGCTATTTGTGGAAGCATAACATTAAATCTGCCTGTCGGAGATCCGTAAGTAATCTGCTACTGCTGTTTTGTTCTTATACAACGATTATCATGTCTCATGCTCTTCGATACCTTATGACAGTGGTTCACAACTTTAATAACATATGGCTCCCTTTCAAAGGCTTTTAAGCACTCATGTCTCCTTTGTTTATCATTCCAGTGGTATTTATAGTGTTGTTATGATTGGTTGACTCCAATTCCCATTATGTTTAAACTATTCATGCTAAACAAGGTAAAAACACCCTGTGAAGAACCTTATCAAGCAATGAAACTAGGAAGAACAGGGAGTTTTGTTGTGAAGTGGAAAGTAAAATGAGTTATGCAATAGTAATGTGGCCCTGCTTCAACTTTTTTATGGCCCCTTTGGGGGCCCCCCGGTTGGAAACCGCTGCTCTATGGAGCAGTCAATGATATTTAATGTTATTTGAAAACTGCACACAATATGTAAAATTTAAAGTTTCAAAATTATTATACTTATAAATTAAATGATCTTTAGTGCGGCGTGGTCAAAATACTCCAATGTTAAATGATAAATTTGACAAATAAAAATAACAAATTCACAAAAATTGGTACTTTCGATGATCCAATTCCCAAGAAACAGAAGAAAACTTTTTATCGAAATTTAAATTTTAGCTTGATATTTATTGGTTTTAAAATTCCAGAGTGTTGTATTCCTCCATAGCAAATCTTTGTTTTTAATCCATTTCTACAAAATATTAATTTCAATGCTGAAATAAAAATCTTTTGAATTCATTTTATCTACCTCATATTGTGAATTCTTCCTACATTTCAGGAACACCCCCATAACCAAGCTTTCAGTCTGCAACCCCAACTTATTTTGGCCTCACACTTTAACTACAAGTCCAGACCAGATACCCAGAATCAGGAGAGTAGCTGGGGGGCTGAGGGCCGCCCCCCTACCCCCCTCTCCCTTTTGAAATGTGAAATAATAAGCATTTTTCTGTAATATACATAGCAATTTCTTGAACCTTGGAACAATTTATAGACCCTCAAAGACTCATGAAAGCCAACATTTCCCAACTTCTTGGCGGACCGACCCGCTGGAAATCACAAATTTCGACTCACCCTTGGAAACTTTTGGCTACGACCGTACCCAGAATGATTTGTTTTTTATTGAAATTATTACAGTATGCATTTAACCCTTTCTTCAAGGTTTTACGAACTTGCAAAGATTCTGTTTTCATTTGTAATATTCGTGAGTTACGCTCTACAATTCTACGTCCCGTTTGAGATAATCTGGCCAGCGATGAAATCAAAATGTCAGCCTCGCAGTGTTTGGTGCGAGTTGTTCACGAGGATGACGCTTGTCATTATGACATGTGAGATATAATTCTGACAGCACAATGCTTGCCGGTGTGAAATTGTAGTTTGTTGGTGATGTGACAATGCATTATGTGTTATGTCATAATGCTAGTTTGTGCTGAACACTTTAGAATGTCATCTTAACCGCACGGTTTTTATATGTGATTTGCATCGTCTTCCTCTGCAACGTTACATTAGCAGATTTTCATACCATTTTTTCGGGTTTCATGTAGTATGTGAACCAAAATGGCGGACACTGGAACGTAGTATGTGTACCGGGTTAGGGTTGGGCCATAATTTCAGGTACAAATACTACGGGAATCACTTGGCTCGTCCACGAACTCGTAATAGAAGTAAAATAAGGAAAATTGTATAAAATCATGGCCCTAACCTACTACATACACATACTACGTTCCGGTGTCCGCCATCTTGGTGCGTATACTACGGGCGCGCCTTTTTGTTATGATACGAAGAGAACAATTAAGAAACAGACGGTGTAGTTTGTTTATCCAACAAATCGAATGCCTATTCAGTCTGAACCCCCACCCCCCCCCTCCCCCTCTTTTTTAAATTTAAAAAAATCATTTTTTTGTATCATACATAGTAATTTTTAGTAGCTAAAGACCCTAAAGCACCGCGTTTTTTCTTGATTCCGGCCGGCGCCGCAAACTGTTATTTAACTTGGCAATTAGAACTTTCAGAACCCCTCCCTTTCAAAATTCTGGGTCACGCCTCTGCCCACAGTCTTACGTCATCGGGCTCACTCTATGCCAGTGGTCGGCAACCCTTTTCAAATGACGGACCGGTAAAATCTGACCAAAATTTTGGCGGACCACCTTTATACAAATTACAGACGAACTGATGTAATTTAATAAATTGTATGCACTAGAAAAGTTATGTTAACAATACATTCAAAGACAAAGGTATAACGTGTTTCTCACGTTCGTCCTACTTAAATATTTCGTTTTTGTAGTTGTCAATTTTGAAAACCTGACTTTACATACTGGTAACAATGCTCTTAGGGCATTGTACGTTTTTTGTGTCACCTCTCTGCGGACCGGTAGTAATCTTCCCGCGGACCGACAATGGACCGCGGCCCGGTGGTTGCCGACCACTGCTCTATGCAATCACTAGGCTCACAGGAATGACACATATATTATTTCTTTAGTCTAGCACAAGCAGCGAAACTTCTGTATGCAGTCGTGATCCTAATTGGCTATCTTCTGCAATTTTACGTTCCTTTTCAAATCCTCGCTCCGTGGATAGAAAAATTTCGGAACCCAAAACGAGTCGATTTTCTTTTGAGAATTTCAATGGTGATATTTACTTGTAAGTTGAAAAAAAAATTAGCAATGCTCTGTTGATCTCTGCTGACATCTGCTGGAATAGCGTTGATGTTAGCTCTGCTGGGTGGCTAGAATAATACTAATTTAGTTTATATTTTTGTTGAGGGATATACTCACATATATACAGCACTCTGGACTAGTGGGTGCATGTATCTCTTCTAGTAGTACTTTCCGATTTCTAGTCAAGGGTACGGACTTTTCTCGTGGTGTGGTGCATCATGCTAAATGTAAGGAATACACTCGCATTCGCACTTCTGATTACCCTGCGTGTCGAGTCCTGTGAAGGATAATTACATGCGAGAGGATTGCTTGGCTCATCACCGCTGTAGTGTGGTCGGTTACGGCTTCCCATCAACTTCATGCATCGGTAACTAGTGGACTCTTAATTTACTCAGGATAGTTATCTTTACTCTTGCTAGAGCATCCTTGCCTTATATGCATTCCCCAGCACAAGCATAAAAAAGTAGAATAGGCAGTTCGTCCCCCAGAAATACATTTGTGTTGGTGTGCAGGATAGTTATCTTGTTACAGCATCCTTGCATTTTACACATATGGACCAAATAGTGCTAAAGCTGAGGATATATGATAATGTAAAAAATATGCGTTGAAATAAACCCAACCCGAATAGTTAGAGATCAACAGAGCATAGCTACACAAAAAATTTCAGTTAAAACATTGAAATTCGCTAATTTTTGTTTTATAAAAATCAAAAAAGATTTCTGTTCAATTCAGTTATTTTATCATTTTAAATTTTTCTTTTGCTTCGAATCAAAAAAATGCTTGGCTGTGAAGATCTTTTTTTTTTTTTTCGCTTATTTGCTTTAAGCTAACTTGCAATCACCGTATATCCTCGCATATAAGCAGAGTTTGAAACTCAAAAATAAAGTTTGTGCGTATGGCGTGTTATGATTTTTAGAGTCTGCTTATATTATTATTATTATTTTAATGGTGCTTATAACTGACGTAGTTTTGTGCACCAGGACTGTGATATTACGCTTTGGGCATTCAAATGCTTTGACCCGTTATGAGGACGTATTCTATGACAAAATATATAGTTCTGGGCTTTGTTAGTAAATTGATAATATTCACGAGACATATATTCAGGAACTTTTATAAATTCACCGTTTTAGGGGGGAAAATTGCGTTTTTTTTTTGGCTTTTATGCGAGGATATAAAGTACGCTTTTTCTAAGTTCTGCTGAGAACTTGGAACTTAGAATAAAAACCAACATATAACTTTAGAACAGGGGTGTGCAACAGGCAACTCACAGGCCACAACCAGGCCTGCCAATTCATTTAGTGTGGCCCTTGTCAACATCCAGAATTTTCCCCATCAAGCATAAAATCATAATTTGACAATTTATATTTCAAAAGGCGCAGCATAGGTAAAATACGGAATGTTTTTTTGCTCTTGTTGCTGCGTTAAATATTTTCTTGTTTTGCCTGCTGCTTTCATTACTGTAAGTCGTCGTGTACATAAAAAAACTAAAATTTTTGTGTTGTTCAGCTAGATATCTGAAGTTGGTTATATGGCCCACCAACAAAAAAGTTGCACACCCCTGTTTTTGAGCTTCACTGGTTGCTTGAAAGTTTTCTATCAAATGCTCTACTTTCAGACGAGTTCATGGGGCTTTGCTTTGAGCTAAAACCTTGATATGCGACTAGTGACTTGCAAATCTTCAGTCAGTATTTTTCCGCTTTTATTTGAAACGTCTTCCACTTTGAAGGGATAGTTACTGTCTTAAAGCAACCTTGCCATATTTCTATCTGTACTATTTAACCTTTAGTTGAGGCTTTGCACAAATTTGTGTAAAAATTCGTGTATGGGGCCCAGCATACCAGTGGTACCTGCAACTCTTCTATCGTTTTCATTTATTTTTTTGCTCATAAATTTGCATGTTTTGTTGTTGCATGGCTTTGTAGTTTTTTTATGTTTGCATGTGCATGTAGAGTTTAGTATAACATGAAAATAACATATTATTCAGCATAATCGTGGAATGAATTGTGTTATCATTATCAAATGCTGCTTGCATTGACAATCCTGCAATATTTTCCCCCAAAGAATACGCTCAAAGCAAGGCCACAAGCACTCACTCAGAAGTAAAGGAGACTCATCTCTAAGCAAAGTTACAGGCACTCACTCAGAAGTAAAGGAGACTCATCTCTAAGCAAAGTTACAGGCACTCACTCTAAAGGAGACTCATATATACTCACTCAGAAGTAAAGGAGACTCATCTCTTAGCAAAGTTACAGGCACTCACTCAGAAGTAAAGGAGACTCATCTCTGAGCAAAGTTACAGACACTCACTCAGAAGTAAAGGAGACTCATCTCTGAGCGAAGTTACGCACACTCACTCAGAAGTAAAGAAGACTCATCTCTGAGCAAAGTTACGGGCACTCACTCAGAAGTAAAGGAGACTCATCTCTGAGTAAAGTTAAACTAACCAAGAGATACTGAAACTAAATACAATCAGGTCTATTAAACACCAGTGAATATTATTACAAGGCCATGATAGTTCATATTGTCCCACTCTTTAGACTGCTGCACTTCGATCTTTAACCAAACTATTTGAGCTAAAATGCGAACTGCTAGCCTAATTTTTCCACTTGTGTATACTAAATGCTTCTATTGCATCCGCATGCTGCATGAAACTAATATACTATTTTATAATTTTTTATCTAGTTTTTACCCAGCTTAACTGACTATATGTCATGTTTCACTATACCAACCCAAAATTTAACCCCGAAATAAATTAATAATTTCAATATTTGGAACAAAATTGTTATCGTTTGATTTATATTATGATTGGCCAGAAATTAATTCAAATAAATTAACAATGTTGATTGATGGCACTTTGCAATCACACTTCAAGTTGATTCTCTCCTGAAAAAAGCAAAATCATGGATAAAAAGTTATTCTAATTGGCATTTCCAATAATCTTCAGAAAAATAAAGCGAACGAAAAAGTTTACATTTTCGATAACTTTCTATTTTTTTCAAACAGGTTTATGTGCGATTGCAATTCCAAACATCGGTGATTACATCGCACTAATTGGGGCTTGTTCCTCCTCGTTTTTGGCGTTGATTTTCCCCCCGATTATCGAATCTATGACATTTCATAGCAAAGCTGGGGAAACCTATGTTGAATACACGAGCCCTTCTGAACAAGACTTTGCTGCAGATGACGCAAGTCAGTCATTGATTAATTCTGAAAATGCAAATAAAAGGTGAGTGGTAATTTTAATTTTAGCTGCTCCCTGAGTCAATATTGTGTAATTTTGAAAAAAGATTTCACGAACCATTAGGCCTTGAAACTTAAATCTTTATTAAAGCAAATGTTTGCGTCCTATTCAGTAAGATGACGCTAATGAGCAATCCCTCAATAATATTTATAAAAAAAAACTTTCATAGTTTTGTTAATGTTAATTTTTGCCTGGTGATGGGTATTTGATTCTTTTAAATAATCTACAATGCCTCTCCCTTGTTCACTTAGACGAAGCCTTGAAAAAGAGACAATAGGCCATGTTTAAAATTGTCGATTTCCAAAAGAATTTAAATTTTGCTAAATGTACCTATTTTGATAAATGAACATATATGCCGAACTGCTGTCATTTATTTATATCGAATGCCAATGATATCCAGCGATATATCATGACTATCAGTTGGAGTTATGCGAGACTAACTACCTTTTCTTACATTTGTGGAAGTGGATCCGTATGCGTGTAACGCAAGGACTCGGTGGCAAGAATAAAGATGACTAAAATATAAGAATCAAGAATCTTGCTGCAGACTAACACAAACTGTACCCTCGTTAAACGAAACGTTACAAAAATACATTTGTGTTAGTGTGCAGCAAGACTCTTGAATCAAATGGATATATTAGGAGCTATTATTTTTTGTTCCATTCCCACACTAGATTCTGGTCTTTCCTAAAATTGAAACCCTTTTGGCGCTGCGGTGTGGCTCATCGTGCTAAGCGTTAGGAATACGCTCGCCACCGCACCTCTAATTACTCTGCGTAGGATTCACAGGTTCGAATCCCATGCGGGGTGGTTATGTGTGAGAGGATTGCTGGACTCCTCGCCGCCGTTGAGTGGTTCACGTATCCGCTGGTCGGTTTTCGGCTTCCTCCACCATCAAGTCCATGCTTCGGAAAAAACAAATACCTAACTAATCCATATCCAACATGGAATGGTAACGAACGAGAGCCGTGGTTCTCATATGGTTAAGGTCCGTCAAATCGGCTTTCCTCTCCCCCGGGATAAATATGTAAATCTTATCCTTATCCTTTACACATCAGTATCTACTTATACAGTGCCTTCAGTTAAGAGTGAAGGCACATCAACATCCCATAAAAATCAATTTTGATATTTTCTTTTTCAGTCCTCCAAAGCAACGTTCGTATCTGATATCACAAAACAGTAAAGGACTCAGCTGTTTCACCATTTTTAAAAACGTACTGATTCTCTCGTTTGGAATTATCGGATTTATCGCTGGAAGTATCGTATCAGTAAAAGACATAATATACGACTTGCAACACCATTCACAAACGGACGCGTGTAGTGGAGGCCTCGGCCCGAATTCTACAATTACAACTGCAGCTCCTTTTAACCACAGCACAGGATTTCTTACTTCAACAATATCCCCGTTTAATACGACTTTACATGATTTAGTTACAATGCATGGCAGGCCTTGAAAATTGAATCCTCATGATGGAAATTCCTCTCAATGAGTTGTTTTTCCTGGCAGGATAGATTTGTATTTTCAAGTCTCAAGTCAATCACTATCTACTGGCCCTGGTCCATAATAATGACAGAAAATCAAAAATTCCATTTCTGAAAAATGTGATTGATTGTGGATTAGATGGACTTGGTTTTATGGAAATGAACTTGATTATGGAAAACTTGTAAGATAATTGTGTTTTAGTAATAATAATTATGAAGCAGGCATCTACAGCCCTGCCTTTGGTGTTTTGGAGCTGTTATAAGGCCATATATATTGCCCTAATTTTTGAACTTTTCAAATTTTGTGCCCAAACAATCCTACAAGCATTACTTCTTTATATCAGAATAAATAGAATATTTTCTGTCTAATGGCTACAAAAAACTATTTTCAATTATTATATTTTGTCTGTTTGAATAGAGTTTTCTATATTCCTGGGGTTCTTTCCCAAACTTGAATTTAAAATTTAAAAAAAGGGTGCTTGCTAGAAAAACAGAAAATTTGTCAAACAGTTTTTTTTTTATTACAAATGATGATTTGAAAACGAGCGTTATCCCATTTGAAACGGTATACCACAAGTTAACCTTCAAAATGCTACACGAACTTCGAGCTAGGTTAAAAGTAAGACAATGATCTGAAATGCTTGGACGACATTTTGAGCATCTATGAATGTAATATATCATCTCCTCCTAAAAAACTCTGTAAAAGTTATTCTTTGTAAAAATAAATAGCTGTTTGACAAAATTTCTGTTTTTCTAGCAACCTCTCTGTATATACGTTTTCTCAAAACAGTCCATTCAAGTTTCCCCCCTTTTGAGTTGAACCCCCCAAATGTGATCTGCACTGACTATGTCCAAATAAGCTAAACTTAATGTTCAAGTCAAATCAAAGTGCTCTTTTTATTTAAATATTTAAGGATAATCTATTTGATCTTAATTTTTTTTATTGAAAATTGCAATTTTCTTATTTTTGCTACTTTTTAGTAGCTTAGTGCAATAACATTGCTATCTATCGTATAGTACAGGATTAATTAATTAATTAAAGTCGTTAAGTTAGCCACGGTTGGGCTAAAATTAAAAATATTCTGTGCTTGTCAAATAAATCTTTTTCTGGATGATTGATTAAGGGAATTTACAATTGATGTATCGAGCATTTAAAAAAATGTATAAAATCGTCATGTACATGTTGGAATGTTGCCGATTTTTGTTTAAAGAAATTTCCTCAAATGATACAAAAAATCACATTTGAGATCTTTTGACAGCGGTTCTTAACAGGGTGTCTGTGGCCCGCTGCCAAAAGAGAAATCAATCCAATGAACTGATTATTATGGTAAATTGTGGTGTCACAAAATAACAAAAAGAATCCATTTCAAAAGAGGATGAAAAAGAGAGGAACTTTTTTTCAAGAAATACCAGGTGTCCATAAAGTCCCTTTACAATTAAAATTTTGTTTTGAAGTCAGTTCTCAATATATCTTAACCAGGTTTGTTTTTTAATCAGTAATTGTTCAAGTATTTTTACTTCATTTAATACATCTGCGAGGGCCAAAATTCGCTTTGCAATTTTGAAATTTTTTAGGACTTTATTAACACTCCATATTTCCTTCAAGGCCGTAGAATCAGAGAAAGGTTATATATATATATATGACTTTGGGTTCGGGAATATTTTGAATTCTGGCATGTGATGAACCATCCATTTCAATTGTTGTTGTATTGTTTTCTAGCAATTTATGATTTGTGTGGTGTGATCAGTCATGCTTGAATCAAGAAATTGTAAGAATGATAATGTGATGCTCTTAAAAAATTTTTTTGTGAGTTTAATTTGTCGCTATTTAGTTATTTATATCAGGTCTGCAAATTGAAGATTTTGCTGGAGAAAATTCAGCCATTTACAAGCAATTATTTAAATTTCAAATCACATTTCTGAATTTTATTAGTTAGCTGAGAGATACTAAATTTCAGTTTTCGCGAATCTGAAAATAGAGTAGAAAATCTGAAATCCTCCCCCAAGAAAAAATAATAACACCTCCAAACTCTGACTATAAAGCCTTACTTTTATTTTGTGATATCACAACTATTCTCATTAAGCTTTGTTCCGAACTAGCACTTGTAAGCACTATATTTTATTGCGAAAGTTATATATATTTCTGAATTTGAACTATTTTCAAGTCTTATCTTATTCTCAATATGTCTTGATTATTGTACCATAATAGTGGGGTTTATTTGCTAATGCCATGGGAATCACCTCATAAAAGGCATAAAGTGAACCAAACATACAAAATATCCAAGCAGTGGTCCTAATTTACTGTTTGTACAGACCCTAGAGACCAGGTCCATGCATCTAGATCGAATGATTTGAATTTCCCCAAACCTGACATGGACTGGTAATCGAATCAGAGGCTGTGATTCACAATATGATCAAGCCATTATATCAGCTTTTCCCTTCCGGGATAATGCTGTCTTGATTTGGTCCCAATATTGGTACTTCCATTGTGTGTGTACCAGATTATTGTTAGGCCATAATTTTATTCCGATTTTCCTTACTTCAGTTCTATTACGAGTTCGGGGACTGTCTGTGTTAGCCAAGTGAATATACCCTCTGCCCATAGGTTTCAGTCCCTTTACACAACTTGACTTTAAGTAGGCGAACAAAATTAGTTACTTGCATATTGGTACACATACTTCTAGAGCGCCCCTACATTTCTATTGCCTCGTTTTTAGCATTGGAAACAGTTAAACCTCAGTTTGCTGTGCGATATCAGTTTTATGTGAATGCTGAATTGAAAGGGGATCATGACCTTTGTTTTGAAAATTTTGTAGACATTTGGTACAAACTCTTATATTACAGTGTTTCTCGTTCTTCTATGAATAAAATATCTTATGGTCAGATGAAAGTGTTTTTGTGACTGGTGTAGCACATCTGGAGATGATTGAGAAGGAATATTCAACTAAAACATATTGAGCATGAATTTCATAGAGCTGTTGAGCACAAATATGTGTTTGACATGTTTTTATCAATAGCAGAGTCGAGATTGTGCTTTCAAAGTTGCAGTAGTCAAAAATTTTGAATTCTTTATAATCTGAATTGTACTATGATGATCAGAGCCGAAATTATTTAACAGAAACTCGAAACAGCAATAAAGCATTGAAAGTTTCCACAGGCCAAATAATTGGTATCAAAATCACTGTATTATTTAAAGGTTCGAGTGAAAATTTTTGTTCAACGAAGCTGAAAGTCTTTTATGAAATAATTTGTAGTCTGGACATGAATTTCTCTAAAACCACAGCTCTTGATTTCACAGTCACAATTTTAAGCGTTTTTTTATTAGGGCATTACTGCTGTTTTAAACCTCTTATCCCCAGTTTTAAGGAAGAATAAGACTTAAGTTATGAACTGGTAAATTTAAAATGTGACTTGCCACATGACAAAACTTATTGAAAAGAACTATGGCGCATATGAAATCGCATAACATCACTATTCAGGCCTATGAACTTCGATCCAATTCAGTGTGACGCTGTGACTGGCAAACTCCTGCCGTTCATGTGCTAGTATGCAAGAGACATGTGCAAACCCTTGTTTTAAGCATATTATTAGGTTATCCATTCACTAAGATAAAAATAAATTACATCAGGCAATGCAGAGTACAGTCAACCTGCGGGCGCGGCGGTGTGGCTCAACGGGCTAAGCGTTAGGAATACGCTCGCCACCGCACCTCTAATTACTTTGCGTGGGTTCGAATCCCATGTAGGGATGGTTATGTGCGAGAGGATTGCTGGACTCCTCGCCGTCGTTGGGTGGTTCACGTAACCGCTGGTCGGTTACAGCTTCCTCCACCACCAAGTCCATGCTTCCGAAAACAAACAAAATAACTAATCCCATACCCGACTTGGAATGGTAACCGGACGAGAGGCCGTGGTTCGCCATATGGATAAGCCGTCTTATCGGCTTTCCTCTCCCCCGGGATAAATATGTAAATCCTATCCTAACCTTGCTAGAAAAATATTGTGTGAAAAATGCGACACCTTCCGACGACCTTTGACATATCGCCATGGATACTATTCAGCTGTAGCGTGTTTTGGTTTCTTGTTTTGGCTCGGGACAAATTTTATTTTTATTATTTAATCCAAAGGTGCCTCAAATATACAGCCAGCTAAGTACGGAAGTAAGTGTATATATTCTTTTTTATATATAAACTATTGAGACGCCCATAATCCTATTACATGGGAATCTAAACTGAAATAAACATATAAAATAGCGTGGTACCGTCTGACCGTAGTAAAAAAAAGTTCATTCGTCAAGTCAAAACTAGGAAACTGACGGAAATGCGAGTTGATTAGGTGTATAGGAAAAGAAGAGTCGTCGAAGGTAGTTTTTAGAATTGCAGTTCTCTGTATCAGTTTTTTTTTTAAATTATGTTGCTGTTTGTTTAGGTTTGCAATAATAGGGTTTTTACGCACCCCTTAGATGATATTTCAGTTTGACTATGATGTCAAAGTACTATATGACCTAGAACAGTAGAATGCATGGACTAATATGTGTCGACATTCATTATAGTATTATTTGTATTTTGTTTCAAGATATTTGTTTGAGGCAGTGTTGAGAACAAAGCAGATTCTTACATAGAAAGCAGACAGATTGTTTAATAAGCCTCAGAAAACAGGATAAGATAGCAATTAACAATGTCAAGGGTGAGATATTATAAAATGATTCAGATTCAGATATTTATTTTCGTCGTGCAAAACCAATATGTAATAAATAATAAATAAAATAGATGGATAATTGGGGTCTCCTGAGGTATGCGCCGCAAGTACTTCTAGTTGGCCTGGCTCAACAATATTTGCATTTGTAATTTCTAACCCCCACATGCAGACATGACTACGTCATCCAAAAATCACATCACCGCGAAGTCACAATGAGGTAATACGGCCCTCTAAAGTATACAAATAGTTGCACAGACAATCATCCGAAGTCAAGCTAGCTATTTTTTGTCGTCAAAACGATAGCGATAATAGAGAGATCGATGCACAGATGCCATTTCGGACGATCATAACATATATTCTAGCAAGTTCTATGATGTGATTCTGACACAGTGATGAACTGGTAATTTACGGATGACGTAGTCATGTGGGGGTCAGAAATTAGATATGCAAAAATTGTTGAGCCAGGCCAACTAGAAGTACTTGCGGCACGTACTTCAGGAGACCCAATAATTGGGTATTTGTTGAGATAAGATTTATATATTTATTCTGAGATAGAGGAAAGTGGATAAGATGGCTTAATCGTATGGCAAACCACGGCTGATCGATTAGTTAGCCAGGTATTTGTATCAGATACATGCACTTGGAAAAAAGCCACAATCGACCAGCGGTCATATTGGAACCACCCTACGACCAAGTTGACAATGGGTCGCAAAAGACTCAATGAGTCATCTAGTGAACGACACCTTGCAGCCCAAAGTAGAAAATGTAAGAACGGTTACGTTTTAATATCCAAACCCTGCCACTAGTAGGTTTATTGAAATATTACTATTCAGAATCATTTCATCTTTTTAAGCTAGTGATGGGGTTCTAGGTCTTGTTTACGCGGTTCAGGTCAATCAGATAGTTTATCCTGATATAGACAGCACTCACTCATCTTCTGGTAGCAGGGAATAGGATGACAAGGTTTCGCAAGCCCTTTAAATGTATTTAAGTATATTTATGTCCAAATTCTGAAGTATTAGTATTATTTATTTTTTGTGTGGTGTTATGTCGTATTTATAGATGTTGTCTTGTCTTACAAACTCCTTTGTACAAACAGTTTTGTATACTTCACCCTTACTTCTGTTACCACACCCACCCACACTCCTTGCACAACTGGGTGTATAAGAGACCATATTATATGTATTCCATTTACTTCTTTTTAAAAATTTTCAAAGGTGGTGCATGCCGCACGTTCCTGTTTTAGGCCAGTATGGTATTGTGCATACATCCCGTCTTGAGTAATGATAATCTATCTACGCTTTTGTTGCTTTTACGAGACAAATAAACATACATACATAAATGCTGATTGTTGTGTATGGCCTAGTGGTTAGAACATTGACGTTAAACATCTCGGGTCATGCCTACCACCTCACCCAGGGAATAATAAATTGGGTAAGCAATGCTCAATTGGAGAGATTCATGTTCTACTAAAGCTTGCAGTTTTTTAGAGTAGTTGTCTGCCTAGAACAGGAGGGGGGGAGCACATGTGAGTGTGACGTAAAAGGTTACATTTTATGAAGAATATTCACAGTGTTACAAAAGCAATAAGTGGAAAACAATAAACCTTGTGCCAAAACTAAATTTAATCGTAATTGCAACAAATTCCTTGAGCTATTTTGGGCTAAAATATCAACATTTGGTTTAAGTTTGATATTGGCAGCATCAGGCGGCCAGATGTTTCTTGACTCTATTCCCTATTTTTTAGAACTGTGTTCAGGGGAGAATAAAAGAACTCTCTACGCATTGTTGGGGATGATTATTCGTGAATCTTTTATTTTTCAGAGAACAACAAAAATGACGAGTGCTCGACGTTCCCGATCGAAAAAGAAAGAGAAGACCGAGGACGAAGAAATGTTGGAGAAGGAACCGAAAGGATCGTTTGCATGGAAATTGTTTCTGCCGTCTCAAATCAAAACTTTGATAACCTGTGATTCACCTGAAGATTTAGAGGTTCGTTGGTCTGTTGTCATCAATAATCGATAATTTGAAAGAAAATAACATACTGTACTGTAGCCAATTTTTTTTATATAATATGGCAATTAGACTATGCTTATTACGATCTGATTTTCAAGAAAAAACTTCTGGCAAAAACAAAGTACATGTCTCAAAGTAGTGATCTTTAATGGTGTGTGAGGATCCATTATCTTTGAAGTATTGAAATTTTTCCGATCATTAAATAAAGTTATTTTAGATTACCCAGGGACATTGATCGGTGAATAACGATGTGTTTTTTGTTTTTATTTTCATAAATATATTGTGGGGCTCCATAAACAATAGTCAACCGCTTTGCGTGCTCTGTAACACCAAATGTTTGAGAACTCTTGCACTAGGTCACGGCGGTGGCACGTGGGTGTCGCTGCTCGATAACCAGTCTTGGTGTCTCGCGCCTCCCTTCACACTAATATACCATATTCCTTATTTTTTTGTATTGTGTATTCACAATGTGTGCTTTAGAACGGTCGAAAAATAAATTACTGATTACTTTAGATATTAATATTTAAATTCCAGGAGAAAATGGGGATCGCTTTAAATTTTGACCAATACGAGGTAGATCTACGGGAAGGTGCGCAAGTCGATTATTTTGTCACAGCGTTTCATTGGGCGAAGGAGAAAGCTTTTGACGATCGTCAACTTGGAGGTTTCATGGCTCTATTGTCATCAATACTCGATAATTTGAAAGAAAATAACATGCCAAAGACTGAAAATATTAAATTTTTAAAAGATTCTTTCTTAGGTAAGTTAGATGATTAGGGTTTTAATATTTTATTGTAGTAGGGGAAATGGTGAGTTGAAATGAGTGATTTGAATGTCCACACTTTTGCTAATAACAATTTACTATAACCCAGCTTGCTTTTGATTACTTCGAGTCTGTGATTTGATTTCTGTCTTATATTCATCTCTATCTTACCTGGGTGTTGGCTTAATTAACCTTGTGCATCTTATGTTTGCAACATGTATCAAATTTACAATTGTAAATATTGTAACTTAATCCTAAAATTAAAAATTCCTATATTGAATATAACGAATGTTAGATTTAGGCATGCTATGCTCTGATTCAATGAAAATTCCCTAAAATAATGGGTTGTGTTACAATTATGGATGCCTCTCCGTCCCTTAACTCCAAAAAATTTTTCCCATTACTTTACCATGGAAAAATTTTCAAATGGTTATTGTTGTTGTCATTATTGCTACGTCGTTATGTTTGCGTCATTATCATATTTACTTATTGGCCATTGTTACAGAAATAAACAAGGAAATCGATGCTTTGGGAAACATCCAATATCTTATTTTTATCTTTTCTAGGTGTTGGCTTAGACAACCCCGAACAGATCCCAATATCTCTGTATTTCTTCACTCTCGAGCAAGCGAAGGACGTCATGGAATATCTGCTGACAACTTTCTTTCAACATTACGATCTTTATGATTTCTTATTCAAGGTGAGAGAATTGTTTGTTTTTTAATATGACGTTTATTCCACAATCTTTGCTCTGAACAAAGACCTGTGGAAGCGGCTATTGATATGTAAGGAAATACTATTCTTGGAAGGACATTCCACCCTGGATGAGGTGGAGGACTAAGATTAGACAAGCAGTTTATGATGCAACAGAATGAAATTTGTGAACGCAACACTAAATATAGTTGTTTTGATTTTTGCAACAGTATTTGAATTGGATAGGATTTACATATTTATCCTGGGGGAGAGTACAGCCTATCAGACCGCTTAATCATATGGCAAATCACGGCCTCTCGTCCAGTTACCAGTCCATGTCAGGTGTGGGATTAGTTAACCAGTTAGTTTGTTTTCGGAAGCATGGACTTGATGCTGGAGGAAGTCGTAACCGACTCAGCGCTCACAGGAATCATCCTACGGCGGCAAGGAGTCCAGCAATCCTCTCGAATATAACTATCCTCAGGTGAGATTCAAACCTGTGAACAAAAGCAGGGGGATAAGAGATGCAGCGGTGGCGATGCACCATACTGCCGGGCCTGATTGTTGCAGTCAAATTGCTGTCGTCAGTGTATACAGATCCACTATAACTAAGGCAGCAACAGTAATTAGGAATATGCTACTCTAATTAACCCTTTAAAAATAGTATCAGCTTTCCTCTCCTCTGGGAAATATATAAATCATATATATCTAAACAGGTCGATTAATCAGTTTTGGCCATCCTTGATCACGACTTCTTTTATTTTTTAGAATGAGCAAGACGAATTGATAATCGGGTCAGATCTCACTGCGGAGGTTTGCCCCGAGGATGTCGGCCCTCTACCCCCGCCACTAGAGGAAGCAATGCTTTTTGAAACGTTTGAGAAATTCGTACTGGAAAAAACGCCAGAAACAGGTTCGTTAATGCTGTTGATTGGATTCCTATATTTGGTTAGTGAAAGAGAAATTTAGTAGTCATATGAGAGTCTGTGTCTGCTTTCCCTTGTCTGAGTTCCTGTGTCCTCATTCGGGAAACGACTGCATTCCGAGCCTCAAGTCGAGTTAATTATTGAGCATGTCTATCTGGCGATCAGTTGCGTATGAGTCATTTCATATTGATGACCGAGGACTCAAGAACCTCCCTCCCCTCAAGTCGAGTCTATCATAGAGACAAGACCCCATTCTCAATCATTTGAGTGTGAGTCAAGAGTCATTCCATTAGGACTCGAGTTAATTCTAGGCTTTGATAATTGGTCATTGGAGCCCCCTGCCCCTCAGGCAAACCATTTAAAACCAAACTATTTGTTCATTGCCATCTATTCATTTTAGAAGAGGAAGTCACAGAGAAGGCCGATGCTGCTATAACAGACGAACTAACGGACGCAGTTCTGAAAGCCGTGGAGGCTTCTCCTGACGACGCAGTGAAAAACGTTTCGCCTGAGGAGTTACGAAAGGTCATTGAGAAGGTCACAAACGAACTTATTCTCCCGACAAAGAAAGAACTAAGAGAGAAAATAAAAGAAAAAGAGACGACGTACTTAGCAAAAATTGGAAAAGTTCAACCGAAATAAATTTCTTTTTGTTGATTGTAAATACCTACTAATATATTTTTCTATCAAATCTATAATTTCGAGATATGCAGAGTGGTGCGAGTTCTGGGTTATATCCTGTTTTTGGGCGGTTCAAAATTCTTGCATCAGTTTTACACTTCAATTTATTACACGATACAAAAATGATACAATACATACACCCAGAAAAGTTGCCAAAACATGTGTGAATCAGGAAAAGAGCTAATTTGGCATCCTAGAGTCCCAGAAGTTTGCTCGAATGAAGTCATCCCGCTGAGTTTTTATTATTATCCGGTTTGAGAGGGCTACCTTAAATGTTATTTAATCAGAGGAATGGATCGACTGAAATTACGGACACTAAGACATATAAAATACGATCGTGTAGTACAGAATTTGCCCACCATACCAGAGTCAACCTTACGCTCCCCCTGCAAGTTACTTCAAATAGTGATTCAATTCAGGACAAGTTCGAATTGAGTAATTCCCAATCGATCTTGATCCGTAAGTATGTTGATAGGTATTTGTCTGTCTGTTAAATGCACGTGATATCTCACGAAAGCGAGATTAAATCTGCTCCAAATTTTGCATGTGCATTTATCATATGTCGGACCAGAAGCCTATTGATTTTGGATGAATTATGTGTATAATTAGCGAGTTGTTATTTAATTAGTAATGGGACACACAGTGTCACTGTGAAGTAAGAGCGCTGTTTCGGGGGTTCCCCTAACTTTTGGTCGATGAGTATTCGGTTTCCGACCGATATTCTCGTTAATATATTGCCGTTAGAAGCATCTGATTAATGGATGCGGTCCCTACTATGTCGGGAGTTCGTTTGCCGTAGTACGAATTAAGACAGATCCAGCGACCCTCAAATTACCAGCTAACCATCTTCCCCAAGAGCTGCTCTCATTTTTCAAGGTATACTGATATCAAAACCTTGGAATGGAGAGGGCACTGTTCAAGATACTTTTATTAAGAATTGTCAAAAATGCAAAAAGGAAAACACAGCGGATTACAAATATTAACTAATTAGTAATGGGATACCTATTGATTTTGGATGATAATAATTTGGATGTGTATAATTAGAGAGTTGTTAGTTTGTTTGCCATTGTACGAATGAAGCCAACACGACAGATCCAGCGACCCTCAAATTACCAGCTAACCATTTTCCCCAAGAGCTGCTCTTATTTTTCAAGGTATACTGATATCAAAACCTTGGAATGGAGAGGGCACTGTTCAAGATACTTTTATTAAGAATTGTCAAAAATGCAAAAAGGAAAACACAGTGGAATACAAATATTAACTATAGAAAAAAACTTTTTCACAATCAAAATTTGAATTACGGTACTAGCTCAGTATTGATTTATTGTCAACCTTGCATTGAGCAAAGAACATAAATTCAAAGTAATACATGCACAACTGATGAATGCACATGCATCATATCTCGGACCAGAAGCCTAATGATTTTGGATGAATTATGTCGTATAATAAGCGAAATATTATTTAATTAGTAATGGGATACCTATTGATTTTGGATGATAATAATTTGGATGTGTATAATTAGAGAGTTATTAGTTTGTTTGCCGTAATACGAATGAAACCAACAAGACAGATCCAGCGACCCTCAAATTACCAGCTAACCATTTTCCCCAAGAGCTGCTCTTATTTTTCAAGGTATACTGATATCAAAACCTTGGAATGGAGAGGGCACTGTTCAAGATACTTTTATTAAGAATTGTCAAAAATGCAAAAAGGAAAACACAGTGGAATACAAATATTAACTATAGAAAAAAACTTATTCACAATCAAAATTTGAATTACGGTACTAGCTCAGTATTGATTTATTGTCAACCTTGCATTGAGCAAAGAACATATATTCAAAGTAACACATGCACAACTGATAAGCAAACAATATTGTTTAGTCCATGTTTCGCACGTCTATAAAGACAATGAGACGCAAATAAACCAACACTGGTTATCGAGCAGCGACACCCTACATGGGAGGTCGTACACAACATGAACTGAAAAATAGAAAGCCTAAATCACATTATATATAAACAAAATATTCACATAAATATATTTCTATATTAAAATTGCTCAAGTATGCGGAGGACAGTCTGGTAAATTCAGAGATGCTCGTTCATATAGAAGAGAAACCTGGCTGAGACACTGGCAGCAATCAGAAGCCTTATATACATGTGTATTAATTTTTGAAAATGGCTAACCAAACCCTGCACTAATCGGTGTTGGGAAAGCTAGCGTTATTGACCAGGATCAATATTTATCAAACACTGAAGTAACTCCAGTCATCTGAATAGAATTTCATTGATTGTTGCAAAACTTTGATGAATTGACCCGCGAAATAGAGTTTATGAGCTTTTTCCCTACGTTGCTGCCGGTAATAAGTCCCAAGTACAGAGATTAGAAACGGCTCACCAGTCAAGTTTTGAATCACTGCAAGCCTGTTTTTTGAAGAATTGGTGGACATCAATCAATTTCCTTCATCTTTATTGACTGAAACAAAAAGAGAGAAATACACAAATGTACGGACACAAGCGTTCCCATATAAAAAAGTGTTCCCATGTTTTTAAATAAACAGAATTTCAGTTGAAATATTGTGTCCCATGGAATAATTGTAGAGAAAGATTACTTCTTAAAAACAATAATTAGGAAACAGACCATGTCTTGCATCTTAACCCTTTGTGTCAGTATCAGTATGTGTAACAAATTACCAGATGAATTCACTTTAATTTAAGTATTGGACATTCACAATAAGATTAGTTTCGACATCATAGATATTGAGAAATCAATATCATTCAAATAGTGTGTTTCAACATATGTAACCAAATTGAATTTGCAAGTTCTTATTAGCAATATACATGACATATATTGTTTTACATGGATTTTATCATGTGAATTTAGTCGCAATGATTTGAGTGCAGCAAAACCCTGCTCAGTGAAAACGAATGGTTTTGCTCTGTCTAAAGCAGGGGTTGTGCAACCTTGCGTTCCAAATGCGACCCACAATTTTAGATTATTTCTTACCCCTCTTTTTTTGGATATTCACATTTCTTTACTTTGAATATTCAAGTTCCATCCAAGTATTTTTCAATGTCTTTTTGAATGTAACATATTTTCGCCTCAATATCTGTTATTCGTAGATTATCGTTAGCTAGTTAATTTTGAAATGAGACGCAAAACTTGACAAATTTTAAAAAGGGGGGCACAGCTTACAAAGTTCAAGAACCACTGTTTCAGAACATCTGCAGAGTTGAGGAATTTGGTCGGAGCGAAAGGCATTTAAATGCATTGTATAAAAAACAATATAATTTACTAATCCACGGGCCAAATATGATAATATATACTTTACCTTTCTAATTCATTCTCGTGCGGTTGAATCCAATCCAATTTGGTTTGAACTGGAGCTTCTCAAAACAAATTATCTTCAGGGCTTTGGTTGTTTCTATCTGTTTACCTAGTTGACAAAAAAAATTGAAATCAGAAGTCTGATACAAAGTAAAAAAAAAATTGAAAAATACTCTTTTTCGCACCTTTTTGCACTATGAATGGGGAGGCTCTGTATGAGCAACCATTGATACATGTAAAGATAATATTTTCGAAGGGGCAGTTTCTTTTTGATTCGACGTGGCCTACACAATCCATTGTACACTGGGCTTCATTCAAAAGTCTTTTTAATTGTTTTACAAAAAGTTTTTTAAATTTTAGAAGTGCTTATTCAAAGCAATTAACTTTATGCATATTTCATAACTTAAAAACATATTAAAAAAAGTGCCGAAAATTTTGCAGAAATATTTTGAAAACCCTCCCAAGGTTACATTTGGATTTATATAAACTGTTTGAAGTTACCGTTACTCCACACTGACTGTTAAATAAAAAAAAAATAAAAAAGTTGAAAAAAAATGTACTTGCCTAATTCTTAATTATATTTTGACAATTAAAAAAAAAATAAAATCTCAATTGCAACAACTGTATTATAAAAACACTGTCAAATGTCCCCAAAGTTTACTTTAAAAAAAATAAAGGTCATAAAAAAAAAATACACACAACAAATTTGGCATTTTCGTGTTTTTACAAAAACAGTACATGACGATCCTACATAAAGTATAAAAACGCTCATACCTTAGGTTTGGTTGGTCTCTGCTCTGCTTGTAATGCTCGGACCATCGTAAAAATAATATCATACCCATATTATTTATATGCTAAGACGTTCAATGCTCAAGATAACTTGAGTAAAAATGAGAAATTTGCACAAAACATAAAAAGCAATCTGAATCGCAAAAAGTGCGAAAAATGTTCCAACAATCTCCTATTCATTACCCCCAAAATACCACATATGCAATCTTGCAGAAAAATTATTTTCATTAGCTTGACCCAAGTTAAAAATAACCCATATCTGGAAAAAATAGCAAACAAAATAAAAAAAAGGCTAAAAATGTTGCTGAAGTATTTGGAAAACTGTCCTAAGGTTGCATTTGAATTTATATAAACTGTTTGTTAATAAAGTTACCAATTCTCCAAAAAAAGGAAAAATATTCCAGACTCTGATCAGCCCAAAAAAAGAAAATCAATGCAAAAACAAAGATATAAAAAGGTTCATACCTTAGTCTTGATGGGCCTCAATTCAGTGATTACCATTCAAAAAATATGGTTTGTAGCATGGCCGCAAGGACCAACTTTATAAAAATGTAATTTTGCTGAAATAAACACTAAAATATTTTTAAAAAAATGATTTTTTAAAAATTGTTAGTGATACAAAAAAAAATGGATAACCCAGTGATAGAGCTAAAGAAAAAAATATTCCTGCTCAGTCAGCCAAAAACAATATGAAGGTAAATATAAAATGAGCATTTTCACACCTTGGTGGACCAAAAATTTTATACTGTAGTTCGATAGGTGTGGTATGTAGTCAGTTTCGCAAGCAGTCTAAAGACTTGCTAATTATCAGCATTAAATATGGTGATTTGCTCAATTTAGTTGCAGTTTTGATTCCTGTTCCGTGGAACAGCAAGTTTATCTTTATTAGCAGTTACCCCTCTTATATGAGTTTGATCATAGCAAAGGCAGTGAAACAGTTAGAGTTCATACGACTCAATAGCCACCTCAGAATCGAATAGTACAGGACAGCGTTTCTCAAACATTTTTCGCCCCGTAACACCAAAAGAATTAAAAGGTAGAATTGATAGTGGTTTCCAAATAATTTAGCTTATGGTAAAATTAAAAAGTTCCCCGTAAACTTGACAATTAAAAAATTAGGCCGACGGTTAATGATATTGCACAGTTAACGAAAATTTCATGCTCTCCATACGAGGACAAGGCTGTCCTGTCCACCTGTTTAGATAGCAAGCCCAGTTTGGAGACAAATTTGCTACCTAGAGTTGATGAAGTACGACCGAGATCGCCACGGCGACCATTTTAATCGCAATTTTGATCCCTGTTCTGCGGAACACAGTTTGAGAAACGCTGGTATAGGACAAGATATACCGGTACTAATAAAAAAAATTTGGTCAATTATTTGCAACGTTAGGGATGCCTTACATCAAAATTACCGTTATGCTTTGTAAAATGGAGATAAATTAAAAAAAACTTATAATCGACATTGAACACAAAAAAAATTACATACCTCAATCTTGATGGCCCTTTTAATTTGACAACGGCAAGTACTGAGATATAGCCAGTTCATCAAATGCTGAAGGTTTGAAAGCCTTGTGTGACGAAAGAAGCCACTAACAAGACTAATTTGGGCAAAAAATAACAATTTGTTGAAAAAATAACCCTCGCTTAAAGCTCTGTGAACTAGTCAGACCAAAATGAAAATTTCCACCCAATTATTTTAAATTTAAATATTACTTTGTCAACTTTGAAAAATTACCGAATAACTTGGCACATTTCTCACTCAAAGCTGGATCTTATTAGGCCACAAAATTTTCTTTTCAAATAAATTTTTTACAAGAAATTTGCGTTTTTGTTGTCAAAAAAATCATTACAAAATGAAATAAAAAGCAAAATTCACTACGTAAATCTTGATGGCCAATATCAGTTACAACTTCTTAATTTTACCTATGGTGTCATTAGTGCTGATTCATGGTTGCAATCCAGTCAAAAAAAATCAAATAAGGTTAGTGCTGACTCATGGATCAGTTCAGAGTCAAAAAGTTTTTGAAAAATTAAATTGAATAAGAAGATTAATTAATCTTTATTAACCCTACATACTTTTTTAACAAAAAAAATCATCCGATCTCGCCATAATAAAGAAAAAATATATAAAATAAGATTCCATACCTTAAAGTCTTGCAGACCATCAAGTCGATGATCACCCATTTTGACTGTGGTAGGAGTGACAAAATGCAGGTGGATCAGCACTCAACAACATTAATCCAATCAAAAACAAAATTTGTCCAAAAAAAATAGCTCAATAATCATACACTTCCCAGGTATATTGGAAATAGTTCGAAATTAATTATGTTTGATATTCCATATTTTTATTAAGTATATTATTCAGTGTTTTCAAAACTTTTTTTTCTGCCACGGAACTGCTTTTCATATCGCCTCGCGGAACACCAACATAGGTGGAATTGATAAGAAAAAAATGTCAGGCGATGTCTGCCTTTTTTGATAGCAAGCTCCATCCACCCATTTGTTGCCAGTTGGGAGACAAATTTATGACCCAGAGTTGCTGAAGTATTGCCAAGGTCGCCATAAAAACCAATTTAGTCGCAATTTCAATCCAGGTCTCATGGAACAGTTCGAAGAACCTCGCGAGCTTTTTGCAACATTTTTGTCAAACTAGTGATGCTTGCTTTCAGTAACAAAGTGAATATTTTTCAGAAAACTGGTTAGGAATTTGGATCATATTTTTTGACATCGACTCAACAACATTTTTAAACAGTTTTTCATTTGAAAAATTATCATTTCAAGCATTTGAATTATCACATTTAATTCCTGGAAACTATAAAATAGAAAATTAATGAGATCAATGTTCATCTCGACTTTCCTGTATTTCCATAACAAACTCATCGACTATTGCATTCGCCATTGAATACGGCCCATTTTAGAATATATACAATATTCCTTGTTTGAAAGAATTATTTCAAATTATCACAAAATACAAAAATCACAAAATAAAACTGCCCTACTGCTCAATACCCTTCCCATTTGACCACCAAAATGCTTTAAAATTAACATTATTTATTAGACATAACAATCACACAGATGTATTTACAAGTAAAAGCAATCTGAACTCTTCACAGGCTGAAAAATTCTGGTGTGAGGGAAGAAAAACTTTTCTGTGACTTTATTTTTGCTAAAATTGAGTGAATCAAGTAAAAAAGCAGTGTTTTTCACATATCTCAGAATTTTAATTTGAGATTTAGTTATTACATAAACAAAAGACTTTTTATCCTAAAACAGCAGTTGCCAAATGTTGGCCTGTTTTCCCCGAGTCGGTCACAGAGCAGTCTTTTTTACTTTCAAATACAAGAAAACCAATCACTGTTACCCTATAAATATCACTAGAATGAGAGCCACAAGCCATAAAGGCTGGGAACCACTGTCCTAAACCATGGAAGTGCTTTTTCATACATACAAATACATCGAAAAAATCGCATTTTTACCCCAAAATTCAAGAATTAGCAAAAATTCTTTATGTCCCCATGATATTCAACTTCAAATTTAGAAACTTGTAACAGATAAAAACCATGTTATAATTAAATGAACTTATCTTCCTCAATTGTGATTATATAAAAAAAATGAAGGATTTTACCTCAAAATGTAATTTGGCCAGAAGTCATTTGAAAAATACCAAAAACCTTCCGGATAACATAAAAACAAACAATCATGAAAAAATAAACCAATTATCTACTAATTACAACACACTTTTTTATCATTCTGGGGGGTGATCATCATCAGTTTTCCTAAGATGAACTTCAAAAAATGAGATGCCAGGAAATTTCAGGTTTCCAGATATTCAGTTTCAAATTAAAAAAAAATAAAAAAAATAAAAACATTATCCCTAAATCTTAGAATCACTGTTTTCCCATTGGAAAACAAAAACCGAAACGGCAGTGTTTCATCCTCTCCCAGAATATAATTTTTCAAATTATTAATATATTTAAAATCCGGTTTTTCTCTCATATCTCTCAATGTTTCACTTTGAATCAGAATAATATAACATAAAAACAAGAACGGAAATTAAAAAATTGTCCTGGAATAATTAAACAAGTCAGCACTTTTCCCGTCCAAAAACAACCCAAAAAAAGCAGTATTTCCCCCCAAAATATAATTAAAATCTCAGTGTATGACCATTCAAACATGAATAAGAATTAAGATATCAGGAAAATTTCTTAATGTCTCCCGATATTAAACTTTGAATTCAAAATAATAATTATAGCATTAATAAATTATCCAAAACCAAAGTCATTGAAACCCCATTTTACATGAATATGCACAAAAAAATTAACAGGTCTCTTTCGAAGTCTGGATTGTTTTCATTTGCTTTTCAGTTAAAATCGAGGGCCAGCCTGCATTGGTTGGCCCATTCCTGCCCCCAGTTTGGGCCCGGAAATCGTGGATAAGGTGGCATTGATAGAGTATTCTTGCAGCTGTACCCCACAATGTCATATACATAAATTTGTACAAAAAAGTTCTCTTCCAGAGTCTGGATTGTTTTTCAGTCGGTCTTCAGTTAAAAACGAGGGCCAGCTGGCACAATTTCGAGCATTGATACCACCCCTGTATTGAAGTATTTCCAACCCCAAAAAGTCATTTACATAAATTTGTACAAAAAAAATCTGCAAGGGGTCTTCCCATGTCTGAGATTTTTTTTTTCATTCGGTCTTCAGTTAAAATCGAGGGCCAGTCGGCATAGGTTGGCCCCTTCCTGCGTCCCAACTTGGGATAGAAAATTGTGAATGGGGTGGCCCACTTAGTGGGGGGCATTCTTGCGGTTGCGCCCCAAATTTTTGAGAATTGATACCCCTGTATTGAGGTTTTTTCAACCCCAAAATGTCATTTACATAAATATGTACAAAAAAATCAACAAGATCTCTTCCCAAGTCTGAATTGTTTTTCAGTTGCTCTTCAGTTAAAATCGAGGGCCAGCCTGCATCGGTTGGCCCCGTCCTGGACCCCAATTTGAGCCCAGAAATCGTGGAGGTGGTGGCCCACTAGGCGGAGGGTATTCCTGCGGCGGTGCCCCAAAATTTGAAGCATTGAAACCCCCTGTATTTGCCCCCTGGTTTCCAAATCGAGGTCGGGCCCCAAAATTTTTTCCAATATTCCCTCCCCCAAAACCAGTATTTGACTGGTTTTTGAAGCTGGTAAGATTGGTATTAAAACCTTTGTTACCAGAATTAAACTGGTTACCACCATAACCAGTACTGGTATTTTTATTACCATAACTTTGACTGGTACCAGACTGGTTACCGAATGACTGGTTAGCATTCTGGTTGCCGAAACCAATGCTTGATTTGATATTAGAACCATAACCACCAGATTGGTTGAAATTTTGGGGTTTGTTTTGGCCCCCAAACGAGCCGTTTTTATTCAACCCCCAATTTTGTTGGGTAACGTTGCCTACTTTTTGTATATTGCTGGTTCCACTAAATGAAGTTCCTGACTTCGTTTTATGCTGCAAACTCGCGTAATGTGCGGACGCTCCACTAGAATTGATGGAAATCTTGCAAACTGAGCACCTGGAATTTATCGTCAGTGTGAGGGGGTGAAAAAATAAAAATTAGTGGAAACAAAAAATATAAAAAAAAAAACATGAAAGAATTCAAAAATTGATCGTATATCATGTGTCTGTGCATATAGTCCCGCCTCAAAGCCACAGATGTATTCCAAAAATAATGTATAGGTGGTTGGACAAAAATATGCCACATCATAACGGTCTTGAGAGCTTATGTCAGTGATAACTTCAAATATATACACCAGGGTGGTCCAAACCCAGGCACGCGGGCCATATGTGGCCCGACGCTTCATTATCTATGGCTCGCGTCACATTCGGAGAGTAATCAAAAAATCGCATTTTGTGTTTTGTGTTGTGTTTGTGTTGTTGTTTTGTGTTGTAATAAAATTATTCAGAATTTTTTTTTGCCATATTGTTACATCACTAATGTCACTGAATTGTCTAGTTTTATGGCTAGCTAAGGCAACTACCAAAGTTGAATGATGTGCTTGGCAGTCTAAATTATTATCTGGCTTTCTATCTTTTTGGTCGGGAATATATGCTAACAATATAGGCATCATAGAAAACTAAAAATCGAATGCGGATTCTATTAGCCTGGTATGGCTATGTCTGATAAGTATGTGTTTACACAACAAAAGTGTTTGTTTTCTATTGCACTGTTTACCTATTCTTGGCACTATTGTGGCCCGCGAACAATGCAAACATAATTTTGTGGCCCGCGGAGCCGACAACCTTGGACTACCCTGATATACACCATTATCAATCAAGTGGGAGCTGAAATTTCTCAACAGGCAAAGCATAAAAGTAATATAAGTCTGGTGAAATTAGTTAAAAAATAAGCGAGAAGGGGGGGGAACGAATAAAACGCTTAACGCATCTATTAAGGTGTCCATAGCATTACAATCATGAAAAACCTATTTCCTCCTATTAAATGACACAGAAACAAAGAAAAATAAATTATATGTAGAATGAAAAAAAAAATTGTGAAATTCAAATTTGTGCCCATTTTTTTTGGTTAAAAAGTCCAGACCCAACTATATACATATATATGCAAGGTGTGGCAAAATATTAAGTTTTTTAATAATTAACTGATTACTGGAATAATTTATTATAGGATATATATACCGTATGTCCCAGCGAATAAGTCTACCCGGCAAATAAGACGAAGCCTATTTTTAGCACTGAAAAAAGGGTTTTTCCATATAGCCCTCCAAAAAGATGGGCAGAAAAATTGCTTCTCTGTTGGTCAGTGAAACACTAATATGTATCAATAATTTTATATTGTTAGAACCAGGTCACGCTTGTTTCAGGTAGAATAATACTCACAGCATTAATTCTTAACAATAAAGGGTTATTTTAATCCTTTTGAACAACCCATTGATAAAAACTTTGAAATAACTTAAATGGTGTGATAAGTACTGCGTTGTACGTCCATGGGTTAGGTAACACCAGTCTGGTGTCGTCGAAAAATAAGTCGACCCCAGAAAAAAAAAAAATAAGCATACCCGCCTAATAAGATGCCCCCCCCCTCAAAAAAAAATTGGGTCTAGAAAAGCGATTTTACAGCCGGGAAATACGGTAGACGTTCCAAATGGGTTTACACTTGTGTGTTTGGCAATAGACTAATACCTAACGAAACTATCAAGGCAAGACCATGTTGGAGATTGTAATAAAACAAAAATGCTTCGTTCTGGGAAGATATATGTGGTGATGTCCAAAAAGTTGTTTTTCTATATTTATATAAAAAATGCTTTTTTTTAAATAATGTTTTCAGTGATTGGTGTAAAATTATTTGATATTTTATTATATACTGGAAAAATATCCAAATCATTTTTTTATAACTATCTTTTCTAGAACGCAAGACTAGACTGAATTAAAAAAAAAACTTCAATACATTTTGAGCTGCATGTTCTTTCGAGATATTTTAAGGAGAGAAAACATTAAATTGCAATTTGACCATTGGGCAAGTCAGACAATTAGGCGCTCCAGAAGTATGTGTACCTAAATGTAGGTAACTTATTTTTTGTTTGCCCACTTTACATCAAGTTGTGTAAGGACTGCAACCTATGGGCAGAGGGTATATTCACTTGGCTAACACAGACTGTCCCCGAACACGTAATAGAAATTAAAAAAAAAGAAAATCTGAATAAGATTATGGCCTAACCCTAACCTGGCACAAATACTACAGGAGTACCGACATTTATTTTACCCCATAGCCGTAAGATAACCTTCCCCCACCACACAAAAAAAAATTTGTGCTCTTTCTGCTTTTTTAAAATTTAAGTTTGGTGAATACATGCAAATAATGTTTTGTGATCCATCCCCTTGATGGATATATATATATACCGTAGATGCTCGTTTTACCGCCCGATCTTGATTAAGGGCCCGTTTGAATAGCCGCCCGTGCGAACAGAACATAAAATTAAATAAGGGCCGGTGCTAGAATACCCGCACGATGTAAAAGCTGATTATTCATTGGTAGAGAACGATAGGAAATAAGAAGCGCTTTTGTCACAACGCTGTTGAATATTAAGCGCCGGTAGATAACACTCACGGCTTAGGCGTCCATTCACATAACAGATAGCATTGATTAGGTAACACCATGGTTCTCAAACTGGGCAATATTGATAGGGCGTCGCAAAACTTTTCTTTTTTTGGGGATTTGTACCTGCGGTGCGTAGAAAAAATGAATATTCTCGTTTAAATTATATCTGAGAACTGGAAATAACAATATATTAATTATTGTAACGATCGAAAATAACAAGCGCCCGTGCTTGAATAAGGGCCGATTTGAATAAGGGCCCGGTTAGTGAGTTGGTTGAAAAAATATGGGCCAGGGCTACAAAACAAGCAAATACGGTATAAGATATATAATGACCGCCTTTTTCCTTTTGACAACAAATATTAAAATCATAAAAGTTTTTACATTTAATAAACCAAGACTTACCAGATCATGTTATTATTATTCAGTTCCTTGTTGGCAGTGTTATTCCCCCAGGTTGATCCTCCCCCAGACATAGTGGTCGCTCCCCCTCGCTGGCCGCCTCGAGCACCCCTCGCCCCAGTAAAGTTGCCACCTCTGCCCCTGTCATAGAGAAAATTGTTGAAATTCTCTGAACAAGAATTCCTTCTTCCTCTTAGAATGAAAATTTTGGGGGCTCCCGAAGTATGCGAACCTAGATGGCGGACATCGGAATGTAATATGTGTACTAGCTTAGGGTTAGGACATTATTTTAGGTATAAATACTACGGGAGGCTCTTGGCTAGTCTTCGAACTGATAATAGGATTAAAATAAGGAAAATTGGAAAAAAACTATCGCCTAACCCTAACCTGTTACCCATGTTACGTTCCGATGTCCGGCATCTTGGTTCGCATACTTCGGGAGCACCAAATTTTGTTATTCGATTTTTTACACACTTTTCATTCGAAACAAGATTCTGTGCAAGCAGCCACTGACAAGCAGCAGTTGGAAAACAGGCCACGGGCCCCGGAATTGAGAACCGCTCATATTACAGTGTCTGAGATACTGCGACCAGATAGCACAACATGGAAGCATTCCAGTGGATAAGTACTCAAGGTTATGTAGTAGTACACTCAGCACATTTCTCTGAAGTCAGTTATGTGACTCTGGCCTCCATTTACTGCTTGTAGTGAGATACAGCAACTGGGAATAAGAGCGTACGTAGCATAACCAAAATTGGGGGAAAGAGAAAAAAATTTTTGTTTTTGTTTTTTTTGTTTAATGGCTTAATACGACAACTAGAATTCGGTTGGAAACCGAAGACCAATCGATCGAAGGTTAGGGGATCCCCAGAACAGTGGTCTTACTCCATAGTGACACCGTGTGTCCCATCACTAATTAATTCATAACTCGCTAATTATAAGACATAATCCATCCAAAATCAATAGGCTTCTGATCCGAGCTATGATGAATACACATGCAAAATTTGGAGCAGATTGAACTTCGCTTTCGTGTGCGTCTAACAGACAAACAAACAAATACCTATCAACATACTTACCGATCTTAAGATCGATAAGTAATTACTCGTGCCTTTTGCTTCATTGTTAGCCTGCCAGGAAAAGTCAGTTTTCAGTAAATCGTTCACGAATAGAGTAAAATGGTGATGGAAATAGCATAGGGATTCATGTTTCACTGCAAATGCGCAAAATTGCATTTAAAAAAAAATTTGGGGAGGGCAATGGCCCCGCAGGCCCTCCTAAACCTATGACTAGAAATTTGTTGATAATAAGTTGTATTAAAATTGAATTAATTGTAACAATGACAAATCTTATTAACCCTGTAACAGAAATTAACCCTCTTACCGATTATTAGACCCGACATTGTCACCGTATGGTTTCGGCCTTTCGAACCCTTTGTTGAATCCAACTTGCATTTTGCCTCCACCTGTACAGAGTAAGAAATTTGATAAAAAAGGATTTTGCACTGAAAGTTTTGGCGCTCCTGAAGTATGCGTACTAAGATGGAAGAGACCTGAACGTAGTATGTGTAACAGGTTAGGGTTAGGCCATGATTTTATCCCAATTTTTTTATATTTTAGTTCTATTACGAGTTCGGGGACTAGCCAAATGACTCCCGTAGTATTTGTAACTGAAAGTATGGCCTGACCCTAACCTGGTACACATATTCTGTCCCGGTGTCCGCCATCTTGGCACACATACTCCGGGAGTACCAAAGTTTTTCCACGACCTTCAGCTAAGTAGAATCCATTTCCTCATCGCTATTTACCTGATTGTATTAGATCAGTGGTTCAAGTTGATTGACCGGGGGACAAAATTAGAAGCGGGAGGATGTTCGCGGGCCAGGAGCGCCCGAAAGGGACCAATACCGGTCAATTCGATTGTTACGGATATACACATACTTAATCTGTGATAATGATGTAACAATTGGCGGACCTCCTGAAGTATGCGCACCAAGATGGCCACAACCTGAACTCAGGTTGTGTACCAGGTTAGGGTTCAGGTTATGCGACATCTTGGTGCGCATACTTCAGGAGCACTCAATTGGCGGTATCTAGAACGAAGGTTGTAAAACTATTTCACTTAAGTTCGGCAAACCATATTAAATCTTTATGCGGGCCGTAATTGGCCATAGGCCGCGGTCAGTTTTAGATCGATTGGAATCGACACAAGTGGAAATATGAACAAACTCACCCTGGTTTTGTCCATAGCTAGACCTGAAAAGAAAATCAACAATTAGATATTTTGAGACAATGTCAAAATTTAACTTTCAAGAATCAGAGATATCTACTTCCGAGAGGTCTCTCGTGCTTTTTACGAGGCGCTTTCACTCTGAACAAGGCCCTAAACCAGCAGCCACTGATGCACCGAAGCTCTCTCTTGGTATGTATTGCCTACTCTATTTACTCTATGTGGATTTATAAAGCATTTGAAGCTATGAAAATTTGCATATCTATGATACAGAAGAACGCTTTTTTTATTTTTTCATTTCAAAAAGGGGGTCTCCCTTAAAGAAGTTAACCACTTAATACGCCCCTGTTTATTTATCACACTCGGGGTAAGGTGATGGCCATGGTATTTGCGCTTTGACGAGTCTCTTCGCATTAAAAAAATAAAATAAAAAAACCTTACGTCTGGTTTTCATTGTTGTTGTTGTTTCCGAATCCACTGCTGAAATTATTATTTTGAGCACCTAGTGGTATAAAAAGACCACAGTTCAGTGAACAATGTAAGTAAAATGATTCTGGAATTGTGTGAAACTGATACCCATAAATATAGACCTTTCGTTCGAAAGTATTATGGCATAGCGGGCAGCCCAGCTGTTTGACATTTAACCACGGCTGTATTGATTGGCATAAGCTACTTACACAGGGGTTCTCAACCTGGAGTTCGCAAACCCCAAGGGGTCCACAAGAAAAATTTTAGGAGTACAGTCGAGTTTTCGTGTGTTGCTTTTTTTTAATATCCTTTAACGAATAAAGTAACTACAAGAGGAAATTAAATACCAATTGAAACTCAGCATACATTTCCCCTGATCTTACGTTGTTATGATTGTGACGCAACAATGTGAAATGCACGGCTTGGCAGTTGTTGCAGAAAATTGTTAGTCAGTATATCACAATTCAGTTTGGTGTCCGATTACTGCGGGTTCGCGTTGATTGTTTCGTGTCTCGGGGGTACTTAACAGAGAAAAGGTTGAGAACCCCTGAGCTAGTATATAGGTTCCCAAGGATCCATACGAAGCCCAAGGGTTTCTGTGAGAGAAACCAAGGGGCTCTATAAGCTATTCGTTTACTAATTAAAATATCGACTTGACTAATTTATAACTGCCTAAAGAAGTCATAACAGCATTAACAAAATTTGACAGTGGTAAATACATCCAAGTCACTAAATAAAGTAATTTTAATTTACTCAGGAACATAATCAGTGTGTTGTTTTTATAAATTTATAGCAGGGCTCTGCGGTGTGGCTAAACGGGCTAAGCGTTAAAGATACGCTCGCCACCGCACCTCTAATTACTCTGCGTGGGTTCGCAGGTTCGAATACCATGCAGGGATGGTTATGTGCGAGATGATTGCTGGACTCCTTGCCGTCGTTGGGTGGTTCAATGGTTACGGCGTCCCGCTGGTCGGTTACGGCTTCCTCCACCACCAAGTCCATGCTTCCGAAAACAAACAATATAACTAATCCCATACCCGACTTGAAATGGTAACCGGACGAGAGGCCGTGGTAAATATGTAAATCCTATCCTATCCTCTGTAACTAAAAGACGACCTTTTCAGGGTTCCCATAACAAAAAATTTTTGAAAACCCCTGAGTTAGAAATCCTGGGATTCAGCATTACCTTTTCAGGCTACCCTTAGTCAGGAGACAAAGTCAGAAGTGAGTTGAAATTTCACACTTTTGAAGGTGGAATTTAAAGAAGGTATGTGCCTTTTGTTAGCAAATTCAGTTAACGAGAAAGTTAGATTAATTGAAGATTCAGTCTGTCAGAGTTTAAATTAAACGCAGTAAATTAGGTGTCAAAGTCGTGTGTAAAAATCCTGAACTCCACAGCTCACACCGCTGATAAGTATTTTACTATATTCAAGCCATTTGAAAAAAATTTACCTCTCGTTGCAACTCTTGCTCCTCTCTGTCCGACCCCTCGTATACCCCCACGAAACCCAGCCCCTCGACCCCTTGTCGGCTGTGATTGGTTAAAACTGTTATTTTGGGGCTCGTCCTCCTCGTTGTCATAACTTCCCCAATTTCCTCCCCCACTGCTTGGTGTGGTTGTTTGGCCCCTGCCTATTCCTCCCCGGGGCCCCAAATTTCCCCTTGTTGACCCCCTTCCTCGCGTGACCACTGGTGCAGACCCCCCTCTATTCCTTAAATTGGGGTTTATAGTCGGTTGGGTATCATTGCTGCCCCAACTGCTTGTAGGGGCTGAGCTAGGGGTGACTGAACCCCCCCGACCTCTAGTACCAGGTCCACCCTTTCCACGACCCAAGGAACTTAAACCCCCTCTTGAAAGACCCATTTGTCCACCCCTACCCCCTCTTTGTTGATTGTTTGCCCCTCCACGTGAAGAATTTGCACCCCCTCCTAGGGAATTCCCCCTCCCTCTCCCAGCGGGACTCCCTACATTGGCATTAGGTGCCCGGTTTGGCTTTGATGCTACAAGCTTTGAAGCATGCTCATAGCCGTTATAATGATCGTAGATTTGGGATAGAGAAGTCAGATTTGTGCCACAGAGACTGCATTTGTCTGTTTTGACTGAAAAACAAGAAGAAATAAGATTTAGAATCATGAATGGTCAAAATTGAATATTTTACTATTCTGAATACATTCTGAAAAAATATTTTTAAATATTGAATACATTCTAAATTGGGGCAATTTCATGTGGAAAATAACATGACTCACTATATCTCCTTCTTGATCATGTCTAAAACGTTACAATATATAGGTCATTGGTTTCTTTGAGTTGTTTATTATCAGTCACTAATATTAAACCATTTGTAGGGACAGCCATCATAAGGACCTGAATCTTTTTGATTTGGCAATGTCTAACGAACTTTTTTGCATCCAAGATAAGGCACCGCAAGTGGAGTTTATTATACCGCTTCTAAGGCATTCCCAACAGGAGGCCCCTAGCCCTTCAAAGAGGCAACAGAGCAGTTGAAGAAGCAGTTTCATTTTATAGGAAAACTCGGTACTCCTGAAGTATGTGCACCAAGATGTCGCACAACCTGAACCCTAATCTGGTATACAACCCGAGTTCAGGTTGTGCGCCATCCTGGTGCGCATACTTCAGGAGGTCCGAAAACTCCCCCGTTCTTCCTAGTTCTATCGATTGATAAGGTTATTTCACAGGATTATTTCATTTGGTTGAGCCTGAATTGTTAGAACATAATGGGGTTTGGAATCTACCAATTAAATTAACACTATAAATACCACTGAAATAATAAACAGGGGGCCATGAGTGCTAAAAGCCTCCGGAAGGGGGCCACGACCCATAAAAGGTTGAGAATCACTTTGCCAGTACATTAATTTAAGCTCACTCACCATATCTCTCCATGAAATGCAATTCCATTCTACGTCTGTGCACCTTTCCATTGAAATGATCGGAGGCACCTTTTAAATTTTCTAAACTTTCGTCGCAGATGTCACATTTGATTGGATTGTTCAATGTCGCTGGGTCTACCGGCGGCTCTTCTGAAAAAATATGAAACAATGTCAGTACAACATATCGCCACAGTGAAAGAAAAGAAGCCAATACCAAATTATACAGAAATGGACTTTATATCTTTCATCGTTATGGACCAACCAGAGACCATGGGTTTCAAGTCTGTGCCTGTTTGGTTTTGATTTTAGATTAATGGTTCTCAAAAGTTGTGGCGTTCCCCACAAGGGGGCGCATGAACAATTTTTTGAGGGGGTATGAAGCTAACTAAAAAAAAATATTTTTTAGATTTGATCATGCCCAGTTTATTTTGGATATTCAAATTTCTTTATTTTGGATATTTAAATTTCTTTATTTTGGATATTTACGTTCCATCACTTCCATCCACATATTTTCCACGTGTTTTTTAATCAAAACATACTTTCGCCTTACTGTCTGTTATTCGTAGCTTCTAGTTAGGATAGGATAGGATTTACATATTTATCCTGGGGGGGGGAGGAAAGCCGATAAGACGGCTTATCCATATGGCGATTGTTTGTTTTCGGAAGCATGGACTTGGTGGTGGAGGAAGCCGTAACCGACCAGCGGTTACGTGAACCACCCAACGACGGCGAGGAGTCTAGCAATCCTCTCGCACATAACCATCCTTGCATGGTACTCGAACCTGCGAACCCACGCAGAGTAATTAGAGGTGCGGTGGCGAGCGTATTCCTAACGCTTAGCCCGTTGAGCCACACCGCTGCGCTAGTTATTTTTAAGTTGGGGTGAGAGACTTGACAAATTTTAAAAAGGGGTAGTGGCCTAAAAGGTTTGAGAACCACTCTTTTAGATAGTGATGGCCATTTTTAAGTTTGGGGCTATTGAAACCAAACTATTATATAAACCCTATTAAAATGTGACATAAATTAATTCGGTTCAACTGGTGCGAAAATTATGCGAAAGGGCTAATGACAGTTCCAAATACAGAGAGTTATATTGACAGCAACTGGGAATTAGTTGATAAAAGTAAAAATAAAAGTGAATTAATTATAACACTGACTGTTACAGAAATTAACCCCGAGTATTGAACCTAATTCACTAATTTCATTTTTTCATTCATAGAATTCATCCTGATTACCATGCTAGTGAAATTTATCCCCAAAAAGATTTTACAAACATGATATTTTGGATTTTCGTAAACACAAATTAGAATTCTAGAATGATAAACTATTCAGACATGAAAATTTGTTCTCACCTTTTACATTGGTCGTCGTTGAAGTTACAGCGGGTTTCTAAAATAGAATGATTGAAGAATTTTTTAGTTTGTTAATAATTACTTGAAAAAAAGTCAATATAGTAACTACCAGGCGATTGGGCATACAAGTCTGATGGTTTTTTAAAGTTTTTGAACAGCTTTTCACGAATATGCACATTTTTGTTAGGTTTCTGGTGGTTTTTCCCTGTTTTTGCAAAGTTTTTGACGGTTTTAGCATGTTTTTGATAGTATAAGTTTATTTTGACTCCATAATAACGATAACGATAAAAAATAAAATAAATAAAACTGTTTACAGAATCAGGAAAGCGAACAAAAACCAATGTACATATGTTAGATTGAAAGATGTTGTCCAATGAAGTGGTATGAGTTCGCGCTCACCCAAAAGTAGTAAGTTAATTAAAACACTCACACATACTGCATACATACAATCATGCTACAAAATAAATTTAGAGGAGAGAAAAAAAAAGAATAGCAATTAATAAAATTTTACCTTTACTGGCGTTGGTGCTTTCTGTTGTGCAGCTGTAGAAGAGAATGAAATTATAAATAAAAAATCAACCAGATAAAAAGTGAAAAATCCCATTTTTGAAAATGCTCAAATTATTTAGCGTGTTAAAGGCTTTAATCCATAAGGTGTCCCTGTTTTCAAGAATATATGAGAAAATGTAACATATATTCTCGAACATTTTTGAAAAAAATTTTTTTATGAACATTTGTTCATTTGTCTCAAAACTTTATTAAGTTCAAGTTTATTTCGACTCCATAATCAGAATAACAAGAAATAAAATGATTGATAAAAACAAAACAAATAAATAAAAACTGATTATGAAAATCAGGAGAGCAATCAAAACCTTTGACATGGTTTTAAACGGACAGAATATTGTATGGAATGTTTTCGCAAGAAGTGGTACGTGTTCCCTCAACTAAAATTATTTCACACAGAGAAATTATAGAGTAGGAAAATCAAATTACAAACTATGAATATTGGGGTATAGTTTATTACCACAAGTACTTCCGGTGGGCGTAGCATACGATTCCTATCGCCAGCGGTCTCTCTCATATCGGGATTGTTGCGACGAGAAAATGAGAGAAATAGCTTTCTCGATTTCGGGTGATTGTCTGCGCGTTTTGGACAATCATCCGCATACTTTGGTGGGCCTTATTACGCCACTGTGACGTCCAAATGACGTAATTTTTTGGTGACATAGTCAGAAGGGGGTTAGGAATGACATATGCAAAAATTGTTGAGCCAGGCCAACTAGAAGTGCATGTGGTACTAAACTATACCAGACTCGAATATTGGTTGATTATTAGATTAATTATCTAAAGTTAACTAAACTCGAACATTGGTTGATTGGTCAGTGGGTTTTAGGATCACTAAGAAGAGCAATTGAGATATATTCTGGATACAGTCAAAACAAAATGCGGGAAAAGATGAAGTGTAATTAGACATGATTAATCCCATTGCTAAATGTTTGCTTTTTTACCAGAGATAGGTACCGTAAAAGCGCCTAACTTCGGACAAAATTACTATATTTTCGTCAATAACTCGGCCATTTATTGTCCAAACGGTGCCAAAATTGCTCGGTAAAACATTCGTGCGGTAATTTACATTCCCTGCAAATTTCGGTTCAATTGGACTATTTTTACTATTGAAATAATCGATATTTCTTGCCATCTGACCGTTATCCTTCACTGCCCTAACTTCGGACAGTCATTTTCCTCACTGCGTAACCGCGACGCACAGAGAGAAAGAGGCTTCCGATGCGGATGATGTAATCACGTCGTTGCGTGAAGATAAGACGCTCCATCGTCTTCGTAACGTAACATTGACGTCACGACGAAAATGCATTATTTGAAACTTCCGTCGTCCTATGTTTACATCTTTCGTTCGTTATTTTCGATACTTCAGATGAGTATAATAACATGTTAGTCATTTTAATCAGGAAATGCGTACGTAAATATATATGATGCAAACCGTTTCAATCCACAATGAAGTATTTTAACGGGCTTCTATCGAAGTCTTTGAAGTATTAATATTCTCGACGGATAGCTTTTTTTTATTCTGCGCGGCTATCTTTATAAATGATAATTTATATCAGACACACGGTAAATCCGATTGTAAAGTTCAATTTAAAATTCAACTTAATCTTGTAAACATGTAGGTCCGTTTATTTGTTAGAGATTAAATTTATTTTTAATTTCGAGTGAATAAAATTCACCCAGGCCGTATTCAATAACTGTCATTTCGACTACTAATCATAAAATAATGGTTAAGTCAGTGCACTGTGCCATATGGACGTTGGAATTATCATAGTTTTATATATTCGATTTTTAACGGCATCGATTAAGTGTGACATGTATTTTCATTAATGTAATTTTGGCATATATTCATACACGACCGAACAAAATACAAAAATATTACATTGGAATGCCGTCTTTATCTTAACGGAAATTGTCATATTGGCTCCGTTATGTCTGGCGTCAAAATTCATTTCCGCGACGCAGTGTGACGTCGTGTCGGAAGTGAGCGAAAAATAATCTACGTGAGGTTGACGTAATTTTGACGCTGCGTGAAATCTTAATATTCTTACGGAATTTATAATTCAGAATTTTAGGTTTTATTCAAATCTCGTACGACATCTTGCGATCACTCAAATAAATTATATACATTGTTGTCGCCCTCTACCGAATGATGGTATTTTGACGATGATAGCTTCAGTAGGAGCGACGCTCTGCGCCGTTGAATGCCGGGCAGTCGATTTTCGGCAAAATTTCCGTTTTTTCACAAAAAAAATAATTATGCAACATTAAAAAAGATGAGAATAGATGTAGATATAACAGCGCAACCTATTATAATTAAAATTAGCAATATACGGCGCGTTTTAGCCAAGATATGGCCGTTCAAAAATTTTGTCCGAAGTTAGGAACTGTCCGAAGTTAGGCGCTTTTACGGTACCGTACCGGTAGTCTATGCCTAGGCGGTGTGGCTCAACGGGCTAAGCGTTAGGAATACGTTCGCCACCGCACCTCTAACTACTCTGCGTGGGTTCGCAGGTTCGAATCCCATGCAGGGATGGTTATGTGCGAGAGGATTGCTGGACTTCTCGCCGTCGTTGGGTGGTTCACGTAACCGCTGGTCGGTTACGGCTTCCTCCACCACCAGACCACCAAGTCCATGCTTCCAAATACAAACAATACAGTAAAACTAATTCCATACCCGACTTGGAATGGTAACCGGACGAGAGGCCGTGGTTTGCCATATGGATAAGCCGTCTTATCGGCTTTCCTCTCCCCCGGGATAAATATGTAAATCCTATCCTATCCTAACGTCTGAACGTCAGAAAGTTACCGGTACCGGTAATGAATGAATTATTTCAAATAGAAAACCTTTTTTGGCTTCTTGTTGTTTTTTAAGTTCTTCGATTTTCTTTTTTACTTGTTGTCCAACTATTTCCCCATCGATTCCTAGTCCCTTATCCATGTTTTATGCTTTCAATTTCGAAGGATTTACGTTTACCTGGCTCGTAACCTTTAGCGTGAGCCGATCGTAGCAATAGCGAGAAAGCACGAGACGCAAATTACGGTACAATTTAGTGATGCCAGATTTTTACGCGATTATACAGTACGAGAAGAGAGAGTCAGTCAGTCAGTCAGTAGTTTATTTTATCACATACCAAAAGTACACAATAGACAAAAATAACTACGAATCACATATAAAACAATACTTTCAGTGTGAAGGGAGGCGCGATAAACCAGAAGAGGTTATCGAGCAGCGTCACCCTGGGGGAGTGAGTCTAAAAAATTAAATCATAGTGAGAAAAAAGTCAAACAGGATACTAGCAAAAGTCGTGAATAATAAATAAAATAATAAAGTCGAAGACGGCCTTTTTACACATTTTAGTGACCGATATCACGGTGTCACTCTAGTTAATATGAGAATGTGACTCCCGACACCACTGGTCGAGGTAGCCATGGTAACAGCAGTTGGTTATTGAATAACAAACAGAAAGATAAAGTCGAGTTAATTATTCCAATCGATGCGGAAATAGTGTTATATTTTGACGCCGTACCGAAGTACGGCATAGGAGGGTAGAGACCGCCGGAAAGTATAAGTGAATTCAGTAACACTCAGAATTTGAGTGATTTTTAAATATAAAATCGTAGGTCTCTACCGAAGGTGGAGGCAGATGTAAACATGAAAATGTGACAAAAATGGGCAAAAAAGCAGTAAAAGGTAAGCATTTTTCTGGTAAATGCTAAGCTATTAATCATAGGATAGATCCAGTACAAAAGCCCATGAGGCAACAAAATGCACTAGAAATATACAAATAGGATGATGAGAACCACTATAGTACCGGTAAGGTATCATGCTATATTAGTTAAATAAAGCTGCACTTAATAAATAACAATAATACGAGTTAACGCTTGTAGTATTAAGAGATAGTTGTTTATAGGCGTTAACTCAAAGATAGGCACTTGTGTGTGACCACGGAAATCTGAGTTAGATTGGAGGTAAGAAAACTGGCAATAAATAAAGCAGTTCAAAAATTCTACAAGATTGCGCACATCAATATATATAGAGTATAACAAGAATAGGGATGAATTATGATGATTCCACAGTAACATTGCAATATATAAAATACAACAAGCATTTAACAGCAAATAAACAGGTCTCTTCATTACAGGCAGGCTGTGGATCGAGTTGAATATGACCTTGATGGACACAAAGCAAGGATAAAATATGAAACAGCGACTTGGAAAATTCAGGTGGGTTGGTAAGAGGAAATCAGGAATTTTTTATAATTAAATTTGAAAGTCATGTAAGATGCCTCACGTAGGTCTTGGGGTAGTCTGTTCCAAATTGAAACACCTTGATATTTCAAAGAATTTTGGGATTTGCTTAGTGAGAAGCGGGGCACAAAAAAATTACTCTTTGTTGAGGAGCGGGTGTTATATTTATGCACTGAAGTTAGGGTGAGAAAATACTGGTCGAAAGCCGCTGGCAATTGATTGTTTTGGAATTGGTGCATAATCTTAGAAGTTTCTAGTTTGTAGATGTCATGTAATTTTAGTACTCTATGCTTATAATATAGATTGTTTAAATTGGAACGTAAAGGTGCCCAAGAAAGGATTCTAATGGCCCTATTTTGTAAGACTTCCAATTTACGCATGTTTACTTTAGCTGTAGAACCCCATGCCGCTATGGCATACTGAATGTGGGCCTGAAAAAGTGCGAAGTAAATGGTTCTTAGTGTGGTATCCTGTAAGTAATATCTAAGCTTACCCAGGATCCCTACCGTTCTTGATAGTTTTCTATGCAAATCAGCAGTGTGGGTGTTCCACTTTAATTGGTGGTCGATATTGAGTCCTAGATATTTATAAGACTGGACTACTTCTAAATTTCTGCCATTGATTCCAATTGCGAGGTTGGGGTATCTAGTGTGAGATTTTGAACTGAACACCATGACTTTTGACTTATCTATATTCACTGTTAGCTTGTTGCATAACATCCATTCATAAATTTTATTTATTTCAGTGTTCATATTTAGCTGAAGTGTAGTCGGATCCTTCGCGCTGGTGAGCAAGCATGCATCATCTGCAAATAGTTTGCTCAAAAGATTCGAGCTGTTGGAAAGGTCGTTTATGAAACATAAGAACGCTAATGGGCCAACTACTGAGCCCTGAACAATTCCGCAGTGGATGGGTAACATTGGGGATCTATGGGGACCTATTTCAACAAATTGATACCGGCCTGTCAGGTAATCGGATAACAGTTTTCCTGCATTACCCCTAAAACCGTAATGTCTTAACTTGTGAATGAGAATGGAGTGGTCTACGGTATCAAAAGCCTTTTTTAGATCTAGGAAGGCACAACAAACATACTCGCCTTTGTCTATTTTATCATATATAAATGATGTCAGATCAAGGATAGCATGACTGGTGGAGTGTTTGGTCTGGAATCCAAATTGACATTTGTTTATCAAACTGAATTTAGTACAATAGCTCATCATTCTGGTATACAACAACTTTTCCATTATGATGCTAATTGAAGATAAAATAGAGATTGGTCTATAATTTGAAGGGTTGTTTTTTTTCCCGCATTTAAAAATTGGTATAACTCTAGCAAGTTTTAATGAAGAAGGAAATATACCTAAATTGAATGACGAATTGAAGAAATTACTCAAAGCTGGTGATATGATATCAGCAACTAATTTCAAAAAATAAGAGGAAATACCATCCGGTCCAACCGCTTTACCCTTTTTCAGGTCCCTGATTACACAGAGAACTTCTGAAGGTGATGTTGACTCAAGAAAAAAAGAGTTCTGTGAAGGGACACCCAAGAATTCAGCATTTGATTTGGTACTATGTGGGATTTCATCTGCGAGTTTTTTCCCTATAGAAGAGAAGAATTTGTTGAATTCAGTGGCCACATAGACGGGGTCTGTCACAGTAGTACCATTTTCCAATTTTAATTCTGAGACGGTGGGGACCTCTCTTGTCTTAATTTTTATAATCTCATTGATGGTTTGCCATGTGCGTTTGACGTCTCCTCTGTTGTTGACTAGAATATTGTGGTAGTACTGCTGTTTCGATTTTCTTAGCAAGTGTGTTAAAATATTCTTATATTTTTTAAAGTAATGACGCTGCGATGCGTTTCCGTTCAGAAACATTATTCTGAACATGGCGTTTTTGTGTTTGATGGACTTGCGAATTCCACTGGTTATCCAGGGCTTGGAATACAATTTATTTTCTCTGCGTGACAGAGGGCGTAATGGTGCGTGCTTATTTATCAACCACTTAAAATGGCTAAGAAAGAGGTCAAATGAACTATTAAAATTTTCTTTGGATAATATACCACTGGCATAATTTCTACACATCATCTCAACTTCCAATCTGAATGTGTCGGCAGAAAAATTTGCCATGTCACGCTTCATGCGTGTGTTTGTTTGGACTTGAGCACTAGTTGTTGATAAAGTACACATAATAGGAAAATGATCGGTGAGATCACTAATTATAATAAATGATGATGAGCATGATTTTAAGGTGTTGGTATAAATGTGATCTATTAAGGTGTGGGAGGATGAAGTAACTCTTGTTGGTCTAGTGATGATTGGGAATACAAAATTGGACATCAGCATATCCAAGTATTTGGAGGTTGGAGTATCGAGGGTGTTGAGGAGGTTTATATTAAAGTCACCCAAAATTATGAATTGCTTTTTGGCTAATGTCAGCTTTTCGAATACAGAATACATCGCTCCAGTGAAGGATGGAATATTACGCTGGGGATGCTTGTAGATAACACCGATAACAAGGCATTGGAATTTTGGATTTTGTTCAGAGCATTTCAACTCGATCTACATGTTCTCACAGTTCTCGAAAACAAAGTCAAATTCTTGCGTTATTTGAAAATTCATGTCATTTTTAATATAGAACCCCACACCACCTGCTTGAGTTGGGGATGGAGCATGGATGAAGGTGTAACCAGGGATGTCAACGTTATTAACAGCGGCGTCCCTCTTTATCCTGATTTCGCTCAACGCAAGAATTTGTGGCAGGGAATAAAAATTAGTAATTAGTTCAGCTAGGTCATCAACATATTTACCCAAGGATCTAATATTAAAATGTAAAATAGTGAGATCTGAGGGTAGAAAACTAGATGTTACTTTATTGATATCCGGTATTTCAATGTACCGACATGGGATTGAAGCAAAATGCGGATGAAATCTTTCTGAATCCCACTGCGAGTTGTGATTCGAAGTTAGTTTTTGGACCGATGAGGTTGTTCGATTAGAATTTTTGCGCTGGGGATCTTAAACACCATCATGGAGACTGTTATAGGGAGGTAAAATACATAGCATATGGAGCAAAGGATGGCATAAGTCACACTACAAGTGCTAAATGGGTCACAAATCATACTACAGGTATTAATAAAACATGTTACAGAGTGATTTGGGTGGTTCATGGAAGAATAATGGATGTCATGTAAAAAATAAAAAAAGAGTTATAAAGAAGATATGACTCATCTTATTTTATTTAAATCTTCATCATCATCAATGGGCAAGGTGTTGGTGTCTTTATTCTTTTTAATCAACACTTTTCCATTAGAAGTCCATAGGAAAGCATAGCCACACTGATTTTTACGAACTTTTGCTTGGTAGAACAGGTTCTTATTTCTGTCAGTCAAGTTTTCAACAATAAATACTTTTGATATGTTTCTTATAGATGTTGAGTTGACAGAAGTTCAATGAGGTGGCGATTCTTTAGGATTTTGGCACGAATTTTTCGGTTAGTAAATTTTGCTACTATGGGCTTGTAAATTTTGGAGTTGCGAGTCGGACAGCGATGGGTAATAGAAATGTCAGAAGGTTTTATGTCGACATTAATCATCTTGCCAATTTCTATAACTAGATTGTCTGTGTCCTCATTTACTTTAGGAGCAATGCCGTGAAATTCCAGGTTGTCTAGTCTTGAACGCCGTTCATGTTCCTCTATTTTTTCTGTGGCATTGAATAGCTCTTCTTCGAGATCATAAACGAGGTCTTCAAGATCTCGTATTCTTTTACCATATTGTGTGAGTATATCTTCTGTTTTTTTTTGTTTGACCAAAATCTCGTCGTATTTCTCGGATTGAAAATTTTGGGATTCTCGGATCGAAGCGATATCTTGTTTAATTTCTTTTAGAGATGTCATTTGCTCTTGCATACACTCTTTCAATCCTGGGCTTAGAGGAAAATATTCGGAGGAGAAGTTGGCCGAGCTAAAATTATCCGCAAGACATGTCGCTATCAGATTTGGAAGCTGATTTACGATGTTATTTTGAATCGCCTCCTGCAGCACTAGCTGAAAGTTTGCAGGATCTTGAGTGAAGGGACCAATTGGTGATAAACCAGGATCTGGCAGACTCCTACTTAAACGTTGTTTAGGCTTTGGCTTTGTGATGTTGCTTAATGAAGCCATGTTGTTGTTGTTAAACTTTTTGCTGGTAAAATTTGATGTTGAGGTAAACAGCAAATATAGTTGTTGATCGACTTTTTGCTGGTAGAACAGATGGTTGAAGTTGACAGCAGATATTGGAATGTTAGACTTACTCAGCTATTTTAGGTTAGATTTAAAACCTTAATCAAATAGCGAATAATGCATTAATTTTTTAAAGATTAATTTTCCAGTCAACAAAAATAAAAACAGTCATCGTAATAAGTAATGAATTAGTTTGGTATAGACCAAGGGCCGGTAACCAACTTGCCTAATGTAAAACAGGTTCATGGACGCCATCTTGGGAAAACGCGAAACAATGGAGTCTTATGGGAAATTTTCGTCGTGTTGTTGTACCGAATCCAATAAGTCAGCTGTTATAAGGGCTAGAATAAAGCCGAAGGGTGGATTTTGAACTTTAAGCTATATGCTACTTAAATATATAACGCAATTAAAAATAAAAAACTATCTAATGCGTTAAATTTGGCCACAAACACAACGTAGAACCATTTTTGGTCATCTTTCTGGAAACTTTTAGAGTGATACGCCGATTTGACGAAGTATAATGCCACCGCAACAATCCTACAATGTCATTTGGTCTTCTAGCGCAGCTCGGAGCTGAGCAGGCGGGCATTATGGAGCTTGACAGGCGAAAAATGTTGACCCGAAAATGGAAACGGCCATTGAAGCGAATTTGAGTCCCGAGATTATTTCGACGAATAAATACAACTGTCCATCTGTGACATCACAAAAAACGCTATTGTCAAATGGCCAATTATGACGATGAGAATGGCCAACTTACTTCGGAAGCAACTCGAAACCGGCATACTTGTATTTAAAGACAATTTAATGTACTATAAATGCAATTTAGCAAACATGAAAGTATATCATCATGTTCGCCTAAGCTTCTACTTCAAAATGCGACCTTCAAAATCTTTCTATCTAAAATATTAATGAAAATATTAGGTATGTTTCAATAATTGTGTGAGAACTTCCCATAAGGCGCCGTGTTATATGTCCGAGAACAATAGGCACAATATGGCGTCCATTGTCAGAGCGTTGCCTCGCTTGTATTATATATACGCTTTGGTATAGACAGGAGGGACGGACTAAAAGTAGGCACTTGCAAATTAGGCACTTTTTTAGGCACTTATTTAGGCACTTTAGAAAAAAAAGTAAAAAGGGCGTAATACCTTTCAAAACATTATTAATTAGTTAAAAATGGTCAAATTAAATGTTGAAAACGCAAATTGCAACGGGCAAACTCAATAACAATATTTAAAACGTAGTATTAAAGGCAGTCGCACGCGCTTGGTCACCACATATGCTAGGCACATATTTAGGCACTTCGAAAAATAAATAAAATGGCAATTATCACTAATCAAAGACAGAGACATAAACATATTACCCACACTGATTAGCCTGGGTGAATATCCAATAGATGCACTTGAGTCTAGTACTGGAATTTAGAAATAATAAATTGTTACCGGTAGGCACTTATTTAGGCACTTCGGAAAAAAAGATGAAATGGAAAGTAGTAACTCCTGAAAAGGTAATGAATTAGTTCAAAATATTTAAATTAAATGTTGAACGCGAAAATTGCAACAGTTAAATCCAATAACGATTTTTAAAACGTAGTATCAAAGGGAGACGCACGCGCTCTATCACCACATATGCTAGGCACATATTTGGGCACTTCGAAAAATAAAGAAAATGGCAATTATCACTAATAAAAGACAGCGAAATAAAAATATCACCCACACTGATTAGCCTGGGTAAATATCCAATAGATGCACTTGAGTCTAGTACTGAAATTCAGAAATAATAAATTGTTACCGGTAGGCACTTTTTTAGGAACTTATTTAGGCACATCGAAAAAAAGGTGAAATGGGCGTAATAATTTTTAAAATGATAATTAATTAGTTGAAAATTGTAAAATTTAATATTGAACACGCAAATTGCAATGGGTGAACCGAATACCAATATTTAAAACGTAGTATTAAAAGGAGTCACACGCGCTCGGTCACCACATATGCTAGGCACATATTTAGGCACTTCGAAAAAAGAAGAAAATCGGAATTATCACCAATAGAAGACAGAGAAATAAAAATATTACCCACACTGATTAGCCTGGGCAAATATCCAATAGATGCACTTGAGTCTAGTACTGGAATTTAGAAATAATAAATTGTTACCGGTAGGCACTTATTTAGGCACTTCGGAAAAAAAGATGAAATGGAAACTAGTAACTCCTGAAAAGGTAATGAATTAGTTCAAAATATTTAAATTAAATGTTGAACGCGAAAATTGCAACAGGTAAATCCAATAACGATTTTTAAAACGTAGTATCAAAGGGAGACGCACGCGCTCTGCCACCACATATGCTAGGCACATATTTGGGCACTTCGAAAAATAAAGAAAATGGCAATTATCACTAATAAAAGACAGTGAAATAAAAATATCACCCACACTGATTAGCCTGGGTAAATATCCAATAGATGCACTTGAGTCTAGTACTGAAATTCAGAAATAATAAATTGTTACCGATAGGCACTTTTTTAGGCACTTATTTAGGCACATCGAAAAAAAGGTGAAATGGGCGTAATAATTTTTAAAATGATAATTAATTAGTTGAAAATTGTAAAATTAAATATTGAACACGCAAATTGCAATGGGTGAACCGAATAACAATATTTAAAACGTAGTATTAAAAGGAGTCACACGCGCTCGGTCACCACATATGCTAGGCACATATTTAGGCACTTCGAAAAAAGAAGAAAATCGGAATTATCACCAATAGAAGACAGAGAAATAAAAATATTACCCACACTGATTAGCCTGGGCAAATATCCAATAGATGCACTTGAGTCTAGTACTGGAATTTAGAAATAATAAATTGTTACCGGTAGGCACTTTTTTAGGCACTTCGAAGAAAAAAGGTGAAATGGACGTAGTAACTCCTAGAAAGATAATGAATTAGTTCAAAATATTTAAATTAAATGTTGAACGCAAAAATTGCAACAGTTAAACCCAATAATGGTTTTTAAAACTTAGTACTAAAGGGAGACGCACGCGCTCTGTCACCACATATGCTAGGCACATCGAAAAAAAAAGAAAATGAGATGAATCACCAATAAAAAAAAGGAAATAAAAATATTAGTCAAAATGATTAGCCTAGGACTGGGTGAATATCCAATAGATGCACTTGAGTCTAGTAGTGGTATTTGAGAATAATACATTGTTACCGGTAGACACCTTTTACCGTGTTTCCCCGAAAATAAGACAGTGTCTTATTTCAAATTTCTTCCTAAAATTACCACTAGGGCTTATTTTCGGGGGATGTCTTATATTTTAATTTATCAAAAACAAAATTACAAAGTAAAGAATTAAGATATTTGCAAATATGCAAAATATAAAAACCGATATCATTGGGTTTACTTGTTGCAATTTGCATATTAATTTTTTAATTTAAATATTTTAAACTAATTCATTATCATTTTAAAAGTTATTAGTATTACGCCAATTTTACGCATTTTTAGAAGTGTCTAAATAAGTGACTAAAAAGTGCCTACCGGTAACAATTTATTATTCTCAAATATCACTACTAGACTCAAGTGCATTCATCGGATATTCAAACAGGCTAATTATTTTGACTAATATTTTTATTTTCTGTTTTTTTATCCATGATAATTACCATTTTCTTTATATTTCGAAGTGTCTAAATATGTGCCTAGCATATGTGGTGACAGAGCGCGTGCGTCTCCTTTTAATACTATGTTTTAAAAATCGTTATTGGGTTTACCTGTTGCAATTTCCGCGTTCAACATTTAATTTAAATATTTTGAACTAATTCATTATCTTTTTAGGAGTTACTACGTCCATTTCACCTTTTTTTCGAAGTGCCCACAGGTAACAATTTATTATTTCTAAATTCCAGTACTAGACTCAAGTGCATCTATTGGATATTTGCCCAGGCTAATCAGTGTGGGTAATATGTTTATTTCTCTGTCTTTTATTAGTGATAATTGCCATTTTCTTTATTTTTCGAAGTGCCTAAACATGTGCCTAGCATATGTGGTGACAGAGCGCGTGCGTCTCCCTTTAATACTATGTTTTAAAAATCGTTATTGGGTTTACCTGTTGTAATTTCCGCGTTCAACATTTAATTTAAATATTTTGAACTAATTCATTATCTTTTTAGGAGTTACTACGTCCATTTCACCTTTTTTTCGAAGTGCCTAAAAAAGTGCCTACCGGTAACAATTTATTATTTCTAAATTCCAGTACTAGACTCAAGTGCATCTATTGGATATTTGCCCAGGCTAATCAGTGTGGGTAAAATTTTTAATACTCTGTCTTTTATTGGTGATAATTCCGATTTTCTTCTTTTTTCAAAGTGCCTAAATATGTGCCTAGCATATGTGGTGACCGAGCGCGTGTGACTCCTTTTAATACTACGTTTTAAATATTGTTATTCGGTTCACCCATTGCAATTTGCGTGCTATACATTTAATTTGACAATTTTTAACTAATTAATTATCATTTTAAAAGTTATTACGCCCATTTCACCTTTTTTTCGATGTGCCTAAATAAGTGCCTAAAAAGTGTCTACCGGTAACAATTTATTATTTCTAAATTCCAGTACTAGACTCAAGTGCAGCTATTGGATATTTATCCAGGCTAATCAGTGTGGGTAATATTTTTATTTCCCTGTCTTTTATTAGTGATAATTGCCATTTTCTTTATTTTTCGAAGTGTCTAAATATGTGCCTAGCATATGTGGTGACAGAGCGCGTGCGTCTCCCTTTAGTACTACGTTTTAAAAATCATTACAGTATTGGGTTTAACTGTTGCAATTTTCGCGTTCAACATTTAAGTTAAATATTTTGGACTAATTCATTATCTTTCTAGGAGTTACTACGTCCATTTCAGCTTTTTTTCGATGTGCCTAAATAAGTGCCTAAAAAAGTGCCTACCGGTAACAATTTATTATTTCTAAATTCCAGTACTAGACTCAAGTGCATCTCTTAGATATTTACTCAGGCTAATCAGTGTGGGTAATATGTTTATTTCTCAGTCTTTTATTAGTGAATATGCCATTTTATTTATTTTTCGAAGTGCCTAAGTAAGTGCCTAGCATATGTGGTGACCAAGCGCGTGCGACTGCCATTAATACTGCGTTTTGCATATTGCTATTGAGTTTGCCCGTTGCAATTTGCGTTTTCAACATTTAATTTGACCATTTTTAACTAATTAATTATGTTTTTAAAAGGTATTACGCCCTTTTTATTTTTTTTCCAAAGTGCCTAAAAAAGTGCCTAATTTGCAAGTGCCTACTTTTAGTCCGTCCCTAGACAGGAAGGAGTGATACGACCAGACGGTCATTAAAGTCAACTCCCCCTTTCAAGCTATTATGTTTAATATTCACAGTTTCAGATGACTAAATATTGGGGTGGGTGGAACATTCTAGAATTTAGAATTATATTTTCAAAATGAAAAAGAATAAAATTGGGGTGGAGAATGCTAGAATAAATCATTTTTATTTGTTTATGTGGAGCGGGATTTCAAAATCTAAAAAGAAATTCCAAAGGTTACTGAATGAATTTACATAATCTATACGCATATGCGATGAATTAGCAGAAATGCTTTATTTCATGGCATAGGTACGCATCGAATATATAACAAACATCATCTGCTTTGATGCTGTCTAGTTAACAAAAAAAAGAAAAAAATCAGTCATTCGGGCAAAGTCATCAAATTTGACAAGAATAGGGCCGAATAAGCATTATTTCAGCATAATATTTTTTTGCTTGAAGAGGGATGTAAAGTAATATATAAGAAGATAAAAAAACAATAAATAAAAATGTAAACGAATTTAATAGTAGGAATGTTGTAACCACAAAATATAATGCAAGATAGTAATTTCATTATCACAAAATATGAATATAAAAAGCACCATTGGCGAGAGAGAGATTTTATACCTACAAAACAATGTTAAAAAAGGAAAATAGTACAGATTTTTATAGAAACACAATGCAGTGAATATTTAAACATTGAATCGTGTTGATCTGAATGCAAGACCTTTTCAGGCCACTGAGGCTCCTGACCATTTTATTTCACCTCTATCGAGTGTTCTTTTTTATCAAGTGAATGAGTGGCTGAGCCCGTATTCATGTAAGTTTTTAAACTAATTTTAAGCTATGCACACCCTTCTTGTTTCTTCTTTCCTATTTTTACACAAGTCAAAAGAAATTATTCTTCATCACTTTACAATAATTGTCACTATTCAATATAACTCAAATTTAGCATCACCTTGTAGGCTTGTTTGAAATTTTTATGTGTTTCAAGTGTCGTCATATTTTAGGCGGAAGAGCAAAATAAATGATTGATTATCAATTGTGGAATGTCGATCTTATTGTCATAAAGTGACACTCGGCCCCTAAAGGCCACAGACCTTCTCTATGTATGGTTAGTCATGACTACATCAATCGCGGTAAATTGACTACTATTCGTGCGATTTATTCTCGTGTACTTTCGTACCAAAATAACTTCTAGTGTGCTTGTCGTAACCCGTTTGACATATATTATTCCTAACTTTCACCTAACTACGTCATCCAAAAATTTCGTCACTACGACGTTACAGTCCACGTCATATAGCTTGTCAAAGTACAGCGAAATGGCAGCGATCTCTCTCTTATCGGGAACACTACGACGAAAAAACGAGAGAAATCACTCTTCTCTTTAAATACTGTACCAATTGCTTTCAAATTTTTAGTGGTGAGAGATTGAATCTGTCTCTAGAAGAGGCTATTACTTTTATTCATTTCGAATATTTCTGTGAGCTCAATGGGATTTGTTTTTTTGTGTGCTATGACGTCATCAAAATTTGCCATTTGCGGTGCCGCGAACACATATCAGCCGATTTTGTGCTCAGCGAACGCCGGTGGATCTCGTGCGAAAGTGGGAATTTATTCGTGGAGAACGGTGGACTGTGGTACCTGATCTGGTAATGCAGTAGTGACCCGGATAACTTAGTATTTCAATTCACTTTGGAACTGAATCAAAAAGAATAGATCATCGCCACAGGACCTGAAAAACCTATGACAGTCCCTGTACTGTAATTGGTGCCCCGATTCGGGTACTGTTAAGTTACCGCATGTGATTTTGGGAAGTTTTTCATGCGGAATGGTAGACTGATCTGGGGCCCCATTCACAAAGCTTCGTTACCGTCTAACGTGTTAGTTAAGCGCCGACTCTCTCGTAAAAAGCAAAAATGGTATTCACAGAGCTTCGTAAATATTCGAGAGAAGTTATTCGAGAGAATTTTTTTGGCGCCAAATGAGACGTCTCGTAAAGTGCCTTCTTCTCTCATTTTACCGAGAAATGGTATTCAGCAAACTTCTTTAACGCGCTGAAGAGCTCGCTAGCAAACGAGAACAATCTTCGCCTCGTTAACAGTTCGTATTGCTCTCGGCAGTGATTCAAGTTAAAATAGTGTCGTTTAGACGTTAGCATACTTTGTAAAAATTGGCATAGTATCAAAAGGCCTTACTCGGGTAAGCGTGTATGTAGTCTAGTGTCGGTAACTTAGCTGTGGGATATCTGCCGCATTTACAGAGTAAACTAGGGTTGAGATTCAGAGATTGTTAGGTTCATTGTTTTTTTTTTTTTTGTTTATTCTAGCGTTATTATAAACACAGATTCAAAAATGGCTGCTTATATTGAAGCTTGCAGAAGAAAAGCCCCAACAATCTCTCCATATCGTATAAGAAAGAAAAATCTCAATTGCAGGCAATCTGCGATGAAAATATGATCTTCACAGACATTGTGGTCAAATGGCCTGGCTCGAGTCATGATTCGTTCATTTTACAACAATCCAACATATATGACAAATTCGAAAGTGGCCAATTTGGTAACAGCTTGCTGCTTGGGGACAGTGGATACCCATTAAAAAAATGGTTGATGACACCAATATCAAATCCCAATGGGACAGCCGCTGAAAGATATAATATTGCACACAAAAAGACAAGAGTGATTATCGAAAAGTAAGTTTATTCATAAATTAATATTATGCCTTTTATAGCAGATAGCAAATAAACAAATCTTAATGACCATACTTACTCCCAAGTATTTCCAACCAAACAGCTAGACAGAAAATTTACACAATGTACACAATAAAATATTATGTTGCATTTCAAAATTGTATGTTAAATGCCGCATCAGAGATAAATAACTGCATTTTGTTTCAGAGCATTTGGAGTGTTGAAGCAAAGGTGGCGTATTCTTGATCATACCGGGGGCAAATTGTGCTATACACCATTGAAAGTTGCGAAAATTATAGTATGCTGTGTTATTCTACACAATATGTGCAGGAGAAATAATGTTCCTCTGCCTTCCAATGGGAGAATTTACCCTGTACCAGACACAGATGACACTGCAGCACAAGATGATTTCGAACCCACTGCAGAGTCCGTGCGTTCGGCCATAGTTTCAAGTTTTAGTTAGTGTATCGTCAAAATTTTTGTGTGCTTGCAGTAAGGGTGTTGTCAAAAACTTAATACACATGAAATTGGTGACAAGCGTGACGTCACCACAGATTACCTCATACCCTTGCGACATGTGTCATGTACATTTCAGATCGAGTCGATTTGAATATGGCCACTCTCAGCTTGGTTGGGGCTGTTTGTGTCACAATATCAAATTTGAATATTCGGAACACTTCGTCATTCAATGATTGTGACATAAGCAGCCCCAACCAAGCCCTTAACTGAGCTGGGAGTGACCATATTAATATTGACACATCTTTCTGAAATGTTTGATAGACTTGTCGCAAGGGGATGGCGGAATCAGTGATGACGTCACGCTATTCGCCAATTTCCAGGTTGTATCAAGTTTTTGACAACTCCCTGGCAGCGAGTCATAATCCCCCTATACATGTTGAAAAAGTAACATGAAATTAAGTCTTCAAATTTCTTTAAGAAAATAAATGAGTCTCAATTTTGCGTTCCTTTTTCAATTTTTAAGTACCGGTATAAAATTTTGCGTTGGAGAGTATACAAAATATGAAAACTCAAAATCGTTTACTTATAAATAACACACTTTAATTTTAAAAGCTGCTGAACATAAATTTTTTAAAAAGTAACACTTGGGCTTGACCATGTCATTCATCATCTTCCGGAATTTCTTGCAAGTCACTAGATTCAGATATTTCAATGGAGTTTTTTATTCAACTTAATTTTTACACCCACAGTTTGATGTTGAGAAATAAAGATCTTTGGCCTGTCCTGTTTCATGGGAAGGGCTCATTTTAAAATTCCGGCTAGGTCTTATTTTTGGAAAAACACATAAATAAGAAACCCAAAAATAAGACCTAGCCGGAATTTTAAAATAAGCCCTTCCCATGAAACAGGACAGGCCAAAGATCTTTATTTCTCAACATCAAACTGTGGGTGTAAAAATTAAGTTGAATAAAAAACTCCATTGAAATATCTGAATCTAGTGACTTGCAAGAAGCAAGAAATTCCGGAAGATGATGACATGGTCAAGCCCTAGTGTTACTTTTTGAAAAATTTATGTTCAGCAGCTTTCAAAATTAATTATGTCAACATCTACGCCAGAGCTGTATTTTATCATTTTGTTGCTATGTTTTTTTGCAATAAAGAAACCACTTTGAATAATAGTCTAGTCTCACATATCTCGAAAGTGATACTGTCAGTTTCGTATTGCTTGCTATAGGAGGGTCTCTCCCACTGTTGTGCTCCATCAAAATATTCGAATGCGATTTAATGTTTGGCAGACTGACTGATGCACGATTATGGTAGGAGCAATAATAAGCCAGCACATTTCTTATCGCCTACTCATTTCGTGGGAATTTCCAATTAACAATATGTATTTAATTCACATTTTCTGTTTTGGTGCCATATTTAGAAACCTGTTCACATTACGATAATAGTTTAAAGATGGGATTGGAGTATTGGTCAATAGTAACAGGCAGCATAAAAAGTCGTGCGAATTGTAATGAAATTCCAGGCTAAATGAAAAAATGTACAGAGAGAACCAAATGTAGTTTGACAGTATTAATCAAGTTTTTTGGCAGCCTGCCCACTTATGGATCATCCCATATACAAGGTACAGGTACTACAATTTTGAGTCACTATATTTTTGAGTCACAATATTTTTCAGCAATTTTTGCCAGACTTTTTTCCATTTTCTTGTGAGAGTCTACCAAACTATGCAGTAGTTCTTTTATTTCTCTTTGGATTGTGACAATGTCACTCGCCTCGTCATCGCAGCGTCTTCTTTTTCTTTTGCTTCTTTTGCTGCTGACTGTAGACGATGCAGAATGGTCATGACAGGAAGTTTCACTTTCAATATATGAAGTGTATGGAAGCGCACCCCCTAGGAACAAATATTGGTTTTTTGCTATTATCAGAGAAAAAAAAAAGGCAGGTTAAATTTCATTGTGTAATTAGGGCACAATATAAAATTATACATACCAGTGCCTTGGTCTTCATGTTCTGCAAACGCAAATGGTTGCGAAGATGCAATTATTGGACCTGTAAAATCAAAATAGGTATTGATAAGGGTTATATGTCGTTAGCAGCAATAGTGATTAACTGATTAAAGGTACATGACTTACTTGATGATCCTTCGTACGTGTCACCTGAATTGACTTGAGAAATTTGCATCGAAAGTGAGGATGTTTCAGCATGACCTAAGAAAATAAATCATATGCTCAATAATCATTGATATGCTACAATATTTTTTGTATAACGTATTTTTGAAATTTCAACATACAAAGCCAGTTTTCGATTGCTGCAGCACCTGGTATGCCCTCAACTGACTCATTTCCCATAAGGGCTATTATCCTGTAGTCCATCTCTGTAGGTGGTTTTGCAGTAATTGTACCTCCTCCAGTTTTTTTTAAATCTTTCCTGTACAAAGAGACCCTCTTTTTGGCATTCGACTTCATGTCGTACCACTTGTGTTCTATCTGGCTATCGGTTCTAATACTCCCTGTAATATTGACTGAATTCACCTATGAAGAAAATAGTAAATATATGATAAATGATAATAAATTTGATTAAAAGCTCTGCTATCCTGCAATTGCACTTTCAACGTATCAATAACTGTGATCTACATTAGCAACTTTTGGCATTTGTACACACCTTGTTCGAAATATCTCTCCATGCTGCTCTTTTGCTTTGTGTAGTAACACTCTGAGAGTAAGCCCCAAAAACTTGTTCACGGTGTTGTGAAACCCCAGAAACTAGTGCCTCAATCTCATCAGGTGAAAAGCACTTTGCCCTTTTCGTTTTCACTGACATAGTAATTACGGTATGGTACCTTATATACTAGTTACACTCGATAATCTGCAAGATGAAAATAACATTAAAGTTGAAGCGACCGCTCTTACTGCAATATATACCTACTCTGATGGAATCATATACTGTTTCACTGCAATACTTGAATACAGCTACACGGACTAACTCAAAGCTGCAATTAGGTATGGTACGGTACTAACATCAAAACGGTACTTTGGAAACTCACTCATTTTATTGTATTCATTCCATGTATCCGTCAGTCTAGATTACGGCGCTGCTATATGAACAAAACGCAGGCTGCAAAAAAGAAAGTAGCGATACACGCTCGACCCGATGGCGGCGATAACTGATACGGCTGAGTGACCAGTCAGTGAATTTTGTTCAACTGCGAACGAGCGTAAGATTTCGAGAGAATACATTAACCGTGCGTCAAGTGCTAACGAGGTCTTTGGTGAATCGCATTTAACGAGATTTCGCTATCACGATTCTGAGAGACACAGTTACGAGATCGTAAACCCGACTTTTTACGAAGTTTAGTGAATGGCGCCCCTGATGATACAGAAGTGACTGGGATCACTTGGCATTTCAATTTACGTTGTAACTGAATTTTGAAGAAAAGGATCATCGTCACAGGACCTGTAAAATCTATGAGGGTCCCCGTAACCGTCACGGTATCCCGATAAAAGTTAAGTTTCTGGGGAATTGGTGATAAAATAAATAATATTGCTCAATTCTACTGAACTGGTTTCCGATTCCCTTTTCACTTAATCGTGGTCCTTTTTTTCCTCGACCTTCATTTACCTGAGCTGCTCTACCTCCCTTCGGCTTCTTTTCCTCGTCTACCTGTTATATATGCTGATTCCGTTGTACATCTAGGTCTTCCCGAGGGATTCGACCCCACTGGCCTGATGTTTGACCATATCTCTACGCTTCCCCTGCTGACGAGAATCGGGCGGATCAGCATCTTACTTAATTAACAATGTCACGCATGGCTGCCAACGACGAGGCTAATTACCACGAAACAAACTGCTTTATTTATAATCAAAAAAGATTTTCGGTTGATGATTTTCCGAAAGTAAAAAACTACCTTCGTTGCGGCAACTTGGATTCGGTACACACGTTATCTTGATCAGCATTTGAGAGTGTTAACCGTTGTCCCATGGCTAATTAGGTTGCTGAAGGTGAAGTTTCATCTTCAATCAAAAAAGGAAAGGTAATTATTCAGAGAAGGCAAAACAGGGATACGAAACTATGACATGTCGACCACTATACGAGAATAATTAACCCTTTATTCAAGCTGATGTTCCAGTTCATTATCAAAAAATGTCAGTTGATGATTATCAGAAAGTCAAAAACGTTCAGGTACGTCGTCACCGAGATTCAAACCCACGGCATTCTTGTTATCAATCGAGAGTAATAACCGTTGATCCACGGATGACAATGCAAGGTCCTGCTCAAGCTTTATTTATAAACAAAGAGCAAACGGTTCAGCAAACGTGGTGCTTCAAGACTTGTTGGTAACGATAACGATAAGCAACATTTCTGTCCATATATTTAAGAACTGCGAACTTGATTTTTATAGTGTCCCTCTGCATAATTTACCCATGAGTATGCATACTTAACAAATAACATGCAAGTCTTTAAGAAAGTACATTTTACCTGTTCATATATTTGGTTTCTCACTTTCAACCCGAATCTGAATTATTCACTCTTTTGTGTATTTTTTTGGTGGTTGGGTGCTTACTTGCACGATTTTTAGTTATGCTCGCCTCTCATGTATCTCTGCATTCTGCTTGTCTGTTTATTCTTTGTGTTGTTTTATGCCATTTATACCGAAATAAAATGATTGTTTAATTAATAATTTTCAGAAAGTCAAAAACCATTTTTGTTCCGGCTATAACTGCATTTGGTACGCACGATATCTTGATCATAGTGGAAAGCAATAATTATTGATCAACGGCTATCAAAGTTCCGATTGTTTTAAGTTTTATATTAAAACGTATGTTTATTTGACTCACAACTGTAACACTAACTTCGTATTAATTAAACAGCATAACACAGACGGGATACATGAAGTGGTGGGATTCATCCGGTTCGCACAGGTTCTATAGAACCGTCTCACGGAACTTTATAAGATCAGCGAACCGGTTAGCATTACTGGTTACTGTCAATGTTCTGTTTGAAACCGAACCGGCTGAAAAATATGAATTTTGTGAAAGAACCGGCTGTCGAAAAATTTGAATCCCACCACTGGATACATGATCAGGACCGTAGCCTACTGGCCTAAGAAACGACTCAAGACAAATAAAAATCTAATATGATTCAATACAGAAGATAAAGAGCTACGTCACAACGACGATATGTACAATATTCAGTTTATGGCACGTTCATGTCCTAGGTTCTGGTGTGAAAACATGGAAATTGGGTATAAATCGCATTTTGATGTGTTTATACAATAAATCTTACGAAACATGTAAAGATGTAGCCTACTTACCAAACAAAGAAGATTGTCGGTTGATGATTGTTCATTATTAAATGGTGGTTTATGGTGGTCTCACAGTCAAAAATTCTTTTTCCCACGACATATTCGGCTCCAGTGAAGGGTAATAACCATTGTTCCACGATTATCCGGTAAAGATTTTCTCAAAAACTAATAAGAATGTCGGTTGATGAAGTCAGAAAGTTAAAAATCATTTCTGAGTCGGCGATTGTGGGATTGGTACTCACGTGATCTTGACCACCACCAGGGAAGAGTAATGACCATTGATAATATCAAAAATGCAATTAGGATAACTTTTGTTGAAATGCTTTTTTTTTGAATCCTCATCACTTAGTGAACCACAATACCGTTTAGGATATGATAGAATTTACATCTTTATCCCGGGGGAGAGGAAACCCGATGAGACGGCTTAACCACATGGCGAACCATGGCTTCTCGTCCGGTTACCAGTCCAAGGGCCCCATTCGCCAAACTTCGTAAAAAACCTCGTTTACGACCACGTAATCTTGTCTCTCAAAAACGCAGTTACGAAATCTCGTCAAGTGCGAAATTCACAAAACATCTCGTAAAAGCTTTACACACGGTCACGCAAGTTCTCTCGAAATCTAACGCACGGTCGTCGTTGAACAAAAACCACTGTATGATCTCTCAACCGCATCAGTCACTGCCGCTAGCCGCCCTGAGCGGACAAGCTCATTTTGCGACGATCTGTAGGGTGTCCCTGTCTACAGACTGTGTTTTAAAATTTGGGTCATATAGCAGTTTTCTATGGATATATGAAATAAATGCTGCAGTACATATTGTGAACTACTTCTGTGACCGACAATAAAATAGATGAATAAATGCAATCCCATATTTGATGTTAGTTGGCATATATAGGTGGGTCCACAGCTACTAGACTACAGTCCCTCTTACCTATGTTAGGCATTTAAGGATTTTTGATAACAATTTTTCACGAAGTATGCAAACACCACAGCATTTGTTGGTGTGCGTGTGGCACATACTTGTCTTGGGTCAGTAAGGTATTGAACCTGTATCCCGTCTTAGCTACTGTTACAAATAAACACACATACATTTTGAGGCCGAATTCATGCTAAAAACATGCCGAACCACTGATAACGAGCAAAATTTCCCCTCGTTAGTTTGCGAGCACTCCGGCGCGTTAAAGATCTTTCATGAATACCGATTCTCGGTAAAATGAGAGAAGATGGCACTTTCTCTATATTCTCTCGAATAATTTCTCCCGAATATTAACGATACTTCGAGAATACCATTTTTGCCTTTACGAGAAAGTGGGTGCTTACCTATCACGTTAAACGATAAAGAAGTTTGGCGAATGGCGCCTAGGTCGGGTAGAACTCAGTGAACACTAGTGTATTCTGTTTCGGGAGATTTTGCTACAAAAAAAAAATGTTTCATGTCGGGTACGGGTATTAGTTAGTTATTTGTTTTCGGAAGCATGGACTCGATGGTGGAGAAATTCGTCGTAATCGACCGTTACCTGTACCACCCTGCATTACACTCAGTCACGACTACTAATATCTCATTCAGGGGTAGGGAATTAATTACCTTTCTGAGTGGGTCAGAAATGCTTTTTAGTAATTTATCGTAATTTGTATTTCTAGTGTGTTTTCAGTATGATCAAAAAATAAACTATTGATCAACTGACCGATTATGGCAAAAAACAACACACAGCAACCCGTTACATACAAAATACGACGTCAAGCACCATCGAGCAGGGTCACCATAGTAACGGCATTCCTTAGACAACGCATTTCGTTAACGTCTGCTCCTGCATGTTTCATTTTTAGTTTAATGTTCGTTGAAGGCCGCTCTGTTATAATAAATATTGTTATAATCTGCATTGTTTTTTATTGCATTGCAGGCTTTACTCACCGTTTGTGCTCCATAATTTTTCTTTCGTCGTTCTTTTCTCAGGCAGTTGTTTGCTGTCTTGTCTATAGCCAGGGTTACCATCCACCTTGAGCCAAAAATAAGCACTGGTATAAAGAGGTTATTTTAGGGGTACTTAACAACGGCGGGAACGCAGAATGAAAATGAGAAAGGAATCATACACCTTCTCATACCCTTCTAGTCTCTTTCGCACTAATTTTTATCCACTCAAGTTTTTGTTAGGATAGGATAGGATAGGATTTACATATTTATCCCGGGGGAGAGGAAAGCCGATAAGACGGCTTATCCATATGGCGAACCACGGCCTCTCGTCCGGTTACCATTCCAAGTCGGGTATGGGATTAGTTTTTTACTGTATTGTTTGTTTTCGGAAGCATGGACTTGGTGGTGGAGGAAGCCGTAACCGACCAGCGGTTACGTGAACCACCCAACGACGGCGAGGAGTCCAGCAATCCTCTCGCACATAACCATCCCTGCATGGGATTCGAACCTGCGAACCCACGCAAAGTGATTAGAGGTGCGGTGGCGAGCGTATTCCTAACGCTTAGCCCGTTGAGGAAGTCGCTCCGAACAAGGTTGCATGCAGCCACGTAATCGCAGAAGGCACGAAATCATAGGGGCCGAGGCCTCACAGGGCATGGACCACGGGTCGAGAATACGCACCCAAACTCTAGAGGTAAAGAATCTGATAACCAAAGGAAAACGTTTCACTTTGTTTTGGTTGGGGGCATCAATGGATATTGAAAAGGACTGATCTCCGGGTTCTGACAGCATTTTTTTCTGAGCATATGGAGCAAGAACTCCTGTGACAATGGCTGTAGACTTTGTTCTGGCACTTGTTAATTTCCTACCTAACAATGTCAGAATCATGAAAAATCGTTTTGATGAGTTGCGTGGTGAAATCGTTGATGATTTCTGGTGTTTTGCAGTATATATGCATCCCCAGAAGCAGGTAAGTCGTAGTCTATATTAGTTGGAATATTCCGCTTGTAAAAAAAAGTCTTCATACTTTGGTTTCCCTCAATGCTTCTTGCAAAATTCTTGTGTTGTGTGGTAGTATTGTGGGCACTAAATGCCGTTTTCCCCATGGCCTCTAGTTTGAAATTGCTGTCACAATAGCACCAGTGAGCATAGCTCTTACCCTTTCCACTTTGTTCGTAAAAAGCAAATTTCTTTTTATATTCAAAACGGAACCCGTGCTTACGCTTACTCATTGTTTAAATTATGGATTGTAAATTATGGATTGTAAATTGAAAGCCACTAGCAGAAACTATTGTAACCGTGTCACAGTTTGTCTGGAAATACCGCAAACCCTACCGTTAACAGAAACAGTCCGCGATGGAAGTGAGTGAGACTGCGCCATTAGGTCATGGTAGAACGTGGATGAGTGATACTTCATAATAATAACACAGCAAAGCGTGGATGCGCATTGAGTAAATATAATGAAAAACATGGTCCCTCGTTTCCACGGAAGCTTTGTACACAAAAAATCCATTTTTCTAAGACGAAATAAGCACGCAACTCAAAAATAAGCACTTTTCTTAGAAATAAGCACATCGTTACTTTATAAGACGCGGGCTAGAAAATAAGCACAAATCTTAGAAATAAGCACGATATGGCAACCCTGTCTATAGCCATAGGCCTGTAGGAACCGGTATCGTACCGGTACCGGTACCAGTACGGTACTGCAGTACCGGTATGTATCCTTGTTCATTCCGCAGTCAGGCAATGATAGTTCAGGAGATTCTGGATTTTGTATGCGCTGGTCTGCCTGTAGGCATAAACTAATCTATCTATTTTAATATTAAAATAGAATAGCTTTACCAATTATAGAAACAATGCTGATTCAAAATTTTGTTTTTATTAATTATTCTAATGCCCATTATGAATGTAGTCTAAATAAACTTATAACTTAAAATAGTTATTTGGATGAAGACTGGCAGAGAAAGAATTGTTAATAAGACAGTAAGATGAAGCCGCTCCAGAAGTATGTGAACCAAGATGGCAGACACCGGAACGTAGTATGTGTACCAGGTTAGGATTAGGCCATAAATTGATTCCAATTTATCTTATTTTAGGTCTTATACTAGTTCGGAGACTAGCCAAGTGACTCCCATAGTATTTGTACCTGAAATAATGACCTAACCCTAATCTGGTACACATTCTAGCGTCCGCCACCTTGGTTCACATACTTCGGGAGTACCGATGAATGTTTAAAAATTTATCTGCTTTTGGGAGTGGATATTCTAGAGTATGAGGATAATTGTGTTTCTTGCCATTGGATCCTGAAAAGATTGAAAATACGCCTCTATAGTCTATAAATGCTGCCATAAAAAATGCGACAAGACAGACAACTCAACAGTTCACTCTGCAGTCGAGGTATATCTGAGCCGCCCTCTGTATTTTCACCTTTTGTTAATTTTTTGTGTAAACTAAAATCACTACCGAGTCTATTAATGTGAAACAAAAGTAACTAGTTAACTGTTCCCATACTTGGCATAGACTGGTAACACAGTGAGACATTGAGGTTCACTTTTTAAGTCGTCTTGTCTCTTTCCTACTCCCCTGAATAAGTATGGAAGTCTTACAAATACAGCGTTGAGAAACCCGCTTCCATCAGATTATTCCATGTTACTTTGCAAGTCTTAGCGTCGTAAAAAACATTTCATCATTATTTAGAATATGGTTTCTAAATCTCTTGCCATTTTTGAAAGGTTCATGTTACTATTGGTTGTTCCACCCCTTCTGTATGAACATACAGGCATATGTTTTTATGCGTGTGATTTTTTGCAATTCTGTCAGCTGAAATTCCACAATTTTTGCTAGCTTCTCAGAGCTGATATGAGGACACTGGTCAGATATTCTAGTTATTGATTTTGTTTATTTCTGTGGGGTTCAGCATAAGTGTAACAATGCAGCCACCATACGGAGTTCTTTAACAATCATGCTTAACCTAATATGTACTAAGTAAGCACATGGTTAAAAATGGGAAGTGAGGCATGACTGGTCAGAATATTTTTATCCTAATTCATAAGAACTTGTGCTGCTATTTCTAACATATTAGGTTATCGGGTTAGGTTGAGATCAAATCGTACCAAAGTCCCAGAGTTTTGCAATCCATTACAGTATGGACTAAATATCTAGAATGTTCCAAATATTTAGTTATATTGAGCAAACGCTTTATCTGTCCCTATAGCGAGAACGTATTTTTTGGTGGGATTGTACTATATTTGTCATGTACTTGTGTTTGCGTTGTAAATCATATTCTAAATGCAAATTCTATATGACTATTGGTACTCCTGTAGTATGGGAACCAAGATGGCGAACACCGGAACAGAGTATGTGTACCAGGTTAGGGTTAGGACATAATTTCAGGTACGAATACTACGGGAGTCACTTGGCTAGTCACCGAACTCGTAGTAGAACTAAAATAAAGGAAATTGAAATGAAAGGAGGGCCTAACCTGGTACACATACTACGTTCCGGTGTCCGTCATATTGGTTCACATAATTCTGGAGCACCGAATAAATAGTTAATCACGACGGTTAATCAGTTTTTCAGATGAACCAGTTTTCAGGTCGCGGCCATAGATTGAGAAACAGTGCTATTAACCCGCATAGTCCTAAATACCCATTCAGAAATGTTGGTAAGCCCTTCTGAAGCATTTGTTTGAATTTTTACCCCTTGATTTTTAATGTTCCTTATAACTGTGTTTAATTTTCTGATAAAAATTGAGACATACGTTTGAGAAAATTTAAATTGTCTTCTGAATACCTATGATAAATTCTACATGGCTATTTATAACTGTTTTATTTAGCTTTGAATTACATAGTCATTAGTTAGAAATATCAGTAAAATGCCTCTCGAAATTAAAGTGAAGACTAATGGTCATGCAAATAGGATTTTACAGGACTTGAACAGGTGAGTGTTCTTCAGGGATGCCTAAAACAATGCGGTTAAAGCTATGTTTACAACCGTGAATGAAATATTTTCTATGGAGGAGGGGTATTGTCATTTTTATGGGGAAATTATGCTATGTATTTGTTTTAGTTCTGTATTTTTACTATAATACCTATTTATGCACACATTATTAACAGTGTTCACTCTAAGAAAATATTACGATGCGCAATTGTTAGTTTTAGTGAACATGAATATTTTAAGGCTGAGCAAAGTTCTGAATGATTTACAAACTTTGTGAAATATTACAACAACTATATGCTATTACATTGCGAACAATGTACGTACACATTTAGCGGCGCTCCAGAAGTATGTACACCAGGACGACGAACACTCAAATGTTGTATATGTGCCAGGTTAGAATCAAGCCATAATTTTATTTCAATTTCATTATTTTAGTTCTATTACAAGTTTGGGGACTAGCCAAGTGACTTTGTAGTATTTGTCCTTGAAATTATGGCCTAAACTTAACCTGGTAAACATACAACATTTCGGTGTCTGCCATCTTGTTGCTGGTAGAGTACCCATTTAACTCAAAAAGCTTTTCCTCGTTTTCGTGATTTTTAATGTTTATACATTTTGTCCATGGGCACCGGCCTACGCTAGAATTGTTAGCTTGGCTTAAAATAGCTCTCTCCTGAGGATTAAGGAGAAATTCAGGTACTGTACTTAGAAGTATCAGTGCGGGTCCATAACTCTATTCAAAGATGAGTCTTTCTTAACTTTGAGTGAGTACTTGGACTTTACTCAGAGATGATTCTTCTCTACATCTGAGTGAGTGCTTGTGACTCTACTCCAGAGATGAGTCTTCTTTACACCTGAGTGAGTATCCATAACTTTACTCAGAGATAAGTCTTCCTTATCTTTGAGTGAGTGCCTGTGACTTTATTAAGAAAAGAGTCTTCTTTACATCTGAGTGAGTGTCCATAACTTTACCCAGAGATGAGTCTTCTTTACATCTGAGTAAATGAGTAGGTACTCATTTTAAATAGTATAGGGACTTGAAAAAGCTCTCTACTGGTTAACCACTTGTACCTATATTTCAACATTTTTATGGGGTGACTGAACTTATTCTTCGCATACATGGTTCCCGAACTCCTTCCCGAACATACACAAAACTATTTTGGACGTGTAAGGTTCACACTGGTTCGGCTTTGAGTGAGTGCCCATGAATTTACTCAGATATGAGTTTATTTTTCTATCTGAGTGCGGGTCCATAACTTTACTCAGAGTTAAGTCTTCTTTATCTTTGAGTGAGTGCCTGTGACTTTACAAAGAGATGATTCTTCTCTTTACTGAGTGGGGGCTCATGACTCTACTCAGAGATAAGTCTTCTTTAAATCTGAGTGAGTGTTCATGACTTTACTCAGAGATGAGTCTTTTTTACATCTGAGTTAGTGTCAATGACTTTACTCAGAGAAGACTCCTTTTATATCCGAGTGAGTGTTCATAACTTTACAGGCTGTCCAAAATTGAATAATTGTTTATTCAAATCGAATAATTTTGTCGAATTGAACCGAATAATCTAATATTATTGCGCAATCCCAAATCTCTATTGTAACAAAAATACTCCTTTTTTGAAATTGTAATAATGTATGTGATACATTTAAAATACTGCTCATATATTGCATAACTATAGGATAGGATAGGATTTACATATTTATCCCGGGGGAGAGGAGAGCCGATAAGACTGCTTAATCATTTGGTGAATCACGGCTTCTTGTCCGGTTACCATTCCAAGTCGGGTATGGGATTAGTTATATTGTTTGTTTTCGGAAGCATGGACTTGGTGGTGGAGGAAGCCTTAACCGACAAGCGGTTACATGAACCACCCAACGACGACGAGGAGTCCAGCAATCCTCCCGCACATAACCATCCCTGCATGAGATTCGAACCTGCGAACCCACGCAGAGCAATTAGAGGTGCGGTGGCGAGCGTATTCCTAATGCTTAGCCTGTTGAGCCACACCGCCGCGCCTATATTTCCAGAGTATATAAATTGCAGCTAGTTTGATGATGACAATATTATTTAATGAACATATTGTTACTGTACACAGCTATCAGGATGCAAGAGTGCAGTTATTTGTCTTGTTAATAGATGGTAAATACTAAGTATTGCCACCATAAAACCCCCACAATACATGCTTCAGCTGTGAGTAAGCAGTACCATGTTGCTATGATTACTGACTTGACATGTTTAAATTGATTCTATTTATTGAACTATCGTTTTCTGTGGATACTAAATTGCCTTTTCCCCTTGTGTACACTCTGAAAACAGATATTGCCGACAATAACTTGTCAGTTATGACCATGCATGATATGGCTATTCACATGCCATCGGCATTAGGAGAGATCCCTTTTTATCGCAAAATGAAGGCAAGAGAAATATCAGGAAACTTTAGGTGCCGCTGCTTGCCCGATAAAAAAACGATGTGCAAAACAAAAGATGGTCGTGAGGATATGCTTTATGTAGCTAATTTTAGCATTTCGCAAATTAGCCAAAAAAACGATTCGAATATTTTGCGATCCGATTCGATTTCGAATATTCGGTTTGCTTGGACAGCCCTACCCATGATTTTACTCAGAGATGAGTCTTCTTTACATCTGAGTGAAAGTGCCTGTGACTTTACTCAGAGATGAGTCTCCTTTACTTCTGAGTGAGTGCTAGTAACTTTACTCAAAGATGAGTCTCCTTTACTATCGAGTGACTGTCAGCAACTTTACTCAGAGATGAGTCTACTTTCTGAGTGAGTGTCACGAACTTTACTCAGAGATGATTCCTGGGTTAAGTGATGGGTGCAAGGTTTAACAGTGTTCACTCTAACTAAATTATAGGCGTATGGGATTCTCACAAGCCAGAAATTAAAAAAAGTCAAAACTTTCCATTAAATGAAAAGCTTGAATTGTGCTAACTGAAAGAATAGAAAGCTCGCATGCGCAAGTTTTTGTTATGAAAACTGATTTTTTTTGTTTTTGTTTTTTTTGTGGAGCTAGAGTCAGTTGTAAATTGACATGATACTGTGGTGGATACGTGGATTTAAGTGTTCACCTTAGGAAGATTAGGAGTGCATGCTTTCCTCACTAGCTAAAAAATGAACTGCAAAATCTGGTTTCTGGTGTTCACTAAATAATGAGTATGTATTAGGGATGGGACGAGTCCGGCATTACAGAGATTCGACGAATCCGAGTAATAGGTCAAGGACTCGAATCCTCCGAGTCTGTGACGTCACAATGTAAAAGTAGAAAACTCGTTTTTGACCATACTACAGCATTGTGCGCCCACAAACATACGTCATGGCTCATATTTTTTGCCTAACGGTTTCGCAGATAGCTGTTGAATCAATTTAAAAATATATTTTTCTTCTTTTTTGGCGGCCATAATACAAACGTGAATGTGGGTCAATGTGCGCCTTGGCTGTGAACTGAATTTCCAGTCCACCCCACTGCGTCAATTCTGGTCGGCTATTTAGAAATTCTTACATGTCAATATGAAAAGTAAGAAGCTTTTGACTACAATGCTTTCCCGTAATTCCAGATATTTCTAGCCCTAAATATACTATGTCGCGTGCGCAAATTGTAGAAAGATGCCACTCGTGGTCAATACAATGCTTACAATTTAGTAGTTCATGTAAACATTCTAAAACGCTCCATGCTTTCCATTGCTCCCTTTATAGAGAAAGGATTGCACATGATAAACTCGATTTAAAAGAGGTATTTATGAGATTCTCCATTGGGTTGATCCTGCGCATGTTTCATATTTATTTACGCGAATCGAAAACTCAAAAATATTGCGCTAACACATGTTTTATTGTGTACCACATGTATACCAAAAAGAATAGATAGTTTGAAGGCGACTGGTGCATCATTGTTATAAGCTATCAATTGTTTTTAACTTGCGTTATATTATCTAGATGTCTGTTGTCGTTTTTATTAGGAGTGCTTATAATACACGCGAGTGATATTGTTACATATCTAAACTTGAATTTCAACTATTTAAGGCATGTAGTGAGATTCATAGGGGTAAAAGTACAAACATAGGCGTAAATTAGTAAAAACAAAATTGATTATAACTTCGGTAAAAACGACGTGGACTCGAAATCGAATCCGAGTCCAAAAAATGCCTGGATTTGACTCAAATCCGAATCTCGGCCCATCTGTAGTATGTATGTGCATCGCAAATTAGGGAAAATTAAAAAAAAAAATTGTTCTTAGTGTTCACTCTGAAAAAATTACGAGTGTACGTACCCCTCAAACCAAAAAACAAACTCAAATTCTGGTATTTCCACTGGAATTTCATGTGCAGAATAGCTCGCACCATTCTGATGTAAAATATATTTTTGCAGAAGCAGAAAGGAAACTCGAGATCATTGTGATTTCATGATCATAGCTGGCTCTGAAGAAATCCCAGTTCATAAGAATATTATATCTGTAGGATCTGATTATTTCAGAGCAATGCTGGCTCATAATGTGAGTTTATATTTGCTTGTTGTTTATGTGATATCTCAACCATTTACTGATTGGTTAGGCATTGTAAACACTGATTGTTCTGAGCAAGGTTGCAAGTTCAAATTCTTGGTATGTCAGGCATTTTTTCGCCTACCAATCATGTAACTGATTGCAGCTTGCTTTCAATCATAGAATAGGATTTACATATTTATCCCGGGGGATTCGAACGCAGAGTAATCAGAGGTGGCTAGCCTATTCCTAGCGCTTAACAAAATGAGCAACACTGCCCCACCCATATATAGGCGCGGCGGTGTGGCTCATCGTTCTAAGCGTTAAGAAAGCGCTCGCCACAGCATCTCTGATTACTCTGCGCGGGTTCGCAAGTTCGAATCCCATGCGGGTATGGTTATGTGTGAGAGGATAGCTTGGCTCCCGCTGCGTGGGTTGGTTCACGTAACCACTGGTCGGTTAGGGCTTCCTCTACCATCAAGTCCATGCTTCCGAAAATAAATAACTAACTAGTCTCATACCCAACAAAGAATGGTAACCATACCGGATGCCGTTGTTCGCCATATGGTTAAGCCGCCTTATCGCCTTCCCTCTCTCCCGGGATGAATTTGTAAAATACCATCCTGTATAGAACAGGATATTCATCTGGGAGAGGATACCTGGCCACACTGTATCATATGGCACAGGGTTTTGTTCAGTTGCCAGTTCATGCTGGGTATTGGAATAGTTTGGTCCATTGAGATACATTGGCTTGTTGGTGAAGGGAGTTGTAAGTGACCAATGGTTACGAGAAACAACTTACAGAGACGGACAGTTTCTTCTATTTCCCGTAGTGTTTATCATGCGAAAATCTGAGTGTGATCAGAGGCGCTATTGCAGGCGTGTTCCCATGCTGAGTGTGTGTATTCAATGCTCAATTGCAAATTGAAGCCAACTAAACCGGTGTCGGACCTGCACGGTAAAGGAATAATTTGGACTTGGTGCTGTTATTGCCTCACTCAACAGACAACTCATCAGATTCAGTGTATGTAATAATTATTACCCTTCAATTATATTTTTAACAAGTTAAAATAAAAAATAGCCCGCTTTATCCTTGTTAAAGTTGAATTTGCAAACTAATCAGTCTGTCATGGCAGACAATCCTGTTTGATAATATTTTTCTCAAAACATCTTATGTATTATCACACTTCAGAATGCTGAGACAGCGTCTGGTAAAGTGGAAATGAAAGAAGTTGATCCATTATCCCTGCAACAATGCATAGAATACATTTACACTGGTGAATTATCTACTACTGATGAAAATGCTGAATCTTTGATGTATGTGGCTGAATTACTACAGTTGAAAGGTGATGATATAAAAATCTTTCTCCTAGATTCTACCAAGATTCACTCAATATTCTGTGATTCAAATTAACTAGACAATCTCCCCTCAAATGGAACTATTTGGTTTGCATGGTCCCGAATTTCTATAGTTATCCTGGCTAGTTTCTCTGAAATAGAAAACCTGTTGGCTGCTGATTTTATTCAGGTTTTCAATTAATCTGCTATGTCATCACTTCTTAAGTTTCACTCCAAATCAAACATGATGACCGCTCCCCAAAAAACGAATACATAAATTACTTTCACGAAAGTTAAAAATTTATTTCAACACTCGACTTCTATCTATGATTCCATCCAGAAGTTTCAGTAGTCTAGACTCTAGGACGCTTTGCACAACAGTTATTTGCACTCTAGGTCTAGAATATGTCCCGAATGTCCTGGGTTCTGTTTTTTGGCCACTTTGTATCACTCTACATTGCAAGTAGAGGTTACAGAATAATAAAATTTATGTATGAAGTGTTGTGGGGGCAAATCGAAACAGATGTTTGATTGCCCATGGATGAAAGTTTATTAGTTACATACAATACACCATGTTTGTTTTCTGATAACAGATGTCTGTGAAGGAATTGTTGATTCACTTGAAGAAAATCTTGAATCATCTGCAGAATCATTTTTTGTGACAAAAAGAATCGCAAACCTGTACAATTACAAAGAATTGATGCAAAAATGCGAGAAGTTCATGCTGGATAAATTTGAAGAAATTGCGGTTCTTGATGAGTTCAAGGCAATAGAGGAAAAGGAATTTGTTAGATTGATCAAGTCACAAGAGAACAAGGTGTTTTTAGTGTTTCGTTAGGTTTGTTTCACAAATCATTTCGTTGAGATAAGGTTTTAGGTTTATACTGATCAAAGTAAATTTCCCATGGTAAATTTCCCAAGTCGCCAACTGTATTTCTACCTCATTCTCACTCCGGTGAAGACTGTATGATCGGAATGAACAAATAAGTTCTCACCCTTGAATTTCTGGTTCAGCCTGCTAACCAATTGCTTTTTTATCCAACCAATATTCAAGCTAGGAATTCAAGCATCCTAATGTCTTGGATTACAGCATGAATCCTAAGTGTTTTTCCTGTAAATTAATAGATACAGGTGAATTTTAATGTTTGACATATTCTGTATTCCTAGGCATCAGAGAGTGTCAAGCTAAAAGGTTTGATATCTTGGATAAAATACGAGCAAAGAAATCGCAAAAAACTTCTGAAAAAATTGGACAACTACGTTGATTTGCATAAAGTACCGGTGACTTATAGAAGATTCCTTGTTGAAAACGAGGTTGGGTATTTTTAAATTCATATATTTGAACCATACAACGTTTTTTGCAACGGTTAAATGAATTTGAATATAATATTAGGAATTATCTGACTAAAGAGGACGCGTAGTTTGGCATATTTTAATAAAGCATGAAGTCCTATTTTAAACAACCTGGTGTCGAACCACGGGTCAACATTTTAATTTCTTTTGAGTAGGGATGCGTGGAATGTGCCTGAGTTTTGTGCCAAACTTAATTTTCTGGGAGTTTAAAGCTTGAGTGTGTTTAAATTTCCTTTAACCTGGGGTTGAGTAAACTTTTCCCACACTCCGCAGCTAATATGCAACATCAATTTTATTTTTTGGTATAATGCAACATTTATTAGATGTACATAACACACATTGATCATTTCAGCGAATGGTAAAGTCATGTCCTGAATGCTATCAAGCTTTCTGCATCTCTGTGATGGACAGCTTAAATGTTGATGCTTCAGATATTCACTCTGCTGAGAATATAAAAGAAGAACGAAAGGAAGCAAGATACTTGATACTTGCTTTTCCTTTCTTATACAAAGTTGATTTCTTACAGTTGCTGTATTTGATGAAAACTCAAAGAGCCTTCAATGCTTTAATCCTCGGAATAATACTTGGACAAAAATGCAGTTTGGTATTTGACAACCTTCAACTCTGGTATATCATCCTAATCGTGCTTTACATAGAAAATTTTCCACATTCGTCTCCATTCTTACTCCTGATGATAAAAAGTAATGCTCAAAGCTTGTGTTTTTCTGCAATTGGATTGCAAGATGGGGTTGTGGTAGTCCGGTTCGACCTATAGTATTGTTGCGTAACATATTTTATTTCAACGCATGACTGTGTTTGACCATCTTATCCTCTTTTCATTTCCCCCCTCCAGGATAGATTTAAATTTTGCTACCTGACTTGTACTATTTCACCTTGGTGCTCAATTGAAGTATGTAATATGGGGTTTACATATTTAACCCAGGGAAGAGGAAAGCCAATAAGACAACTTAACCATATGGCGAACCACGGCCTCTCGTCTGTTTACCAGTCCATGTCAGGTATGGGATTAGTTTTTCACAAGCATTGACTTGGTGGTGGAGGAAGCCGTAACCCAACCAGCGGTTACATTAACCACCCTACGCCGGCGATGAGTACAGCAATCTTCTTGCACATAACCATCCCGGCATGGAGTTTGAACCCACGCAGGGTAATCTCAGGTGCGGTGGCGAGCGTATTCTTATCGCTTAGCATTATGTGCCATGCCATGTGGACAAGGCTTTTTTAGGACAATTATTTGAGTGGTATTTGATTCTCTCATCCCACCACTCCCACGCATCTATCTACATTTAAACAAACATTTCTTCAATGTAATCTTGTTTATTAATATTTTCCAGAACATGCCTGGATCAGAAACTGACTTTTCTGCTGTGGCTCTTGGTGACTACATTTATGTTCTCATGAGAGATCGATCTGTTCATCGACTGAAATACTCAGATCATGAAGCTACTTGGGAGAGAATGAATGATATGATGTATGACCATGGGCGGTGTCCTCCTGTTGCTGTTTTGTCTGGTAAGAATTGCTTCAAAAAATCTTTTGCTAAACAATATCTTGTTACCTCTGCCTCAAGACTAGTAATTGAGTTTTTTAAATATCCTGTTGCTGTTTTATTAGGTGAGAAGTTGCCTCAAGAATTCTTAGTACTGGTCTGTTTAGGAATTTAATGAAAAACATATTTTAGGAGCATTTGGTACCTAATTCCTTGTATTGTTACTATATCACTTCATTGTGGGTGACCCAAAATTTTTCTGAGCGCTTTGTGCACAAAATACTGATACTTTTATTCTGATTTGTAAAACTTGTCACTTAATGAAAGTGTACAAATACAAATTATATTTTCCTATTAACACCATTGAAGAATTATAACACAATCTATCTGTGTAAGAAATAGTTGTTGTTTCGTAAGATCATATATTTGAGTTCAGGCAAAACAAGGGTAAATGCCAAGACAAAAATTGCCAAAATATTTAGGATTGAGTTACTTTGCTAAAACGCGCTTATCCGGAAGGCCAAAGGACTTGAGTTTATTATACAATACACTAACACTCCTGTTTTAAGATTAGTAGTTTATTTGTGTTTGAATATATCCCATGAGAACTTTTCATTTTTTTTGTCGATGTTTTGTCTTCCATTTCTATTGTCTTATCTATTATTATGATATGGTTTATATTTGTATAAATATCACGAGTAGCGTTTGCTTTGCCTTAAGACAAATAGTTCTTTACTTTATCTTCTATTATTTTTCAAGTATCATTTGCTTTCTATCATTGTTCTGTGATATAAATTGTTTACAGGAAACCTCTACGTTGTTGGTTCTTCCGTTGATTACTCAAAATTAGTTGAAAAGTTCAACCCATCAAGCAACAAATGGGAAAAAGTGAAAGACAAAAATCTCAACAGTTGTTATTCAACAGCACTGGGTGCTGGAGGTTAGAAGGTGTTGTCTAATAAATAAATGGGTACTCCCAAAATATGTGAATCAAGATAGCGAACACCGCAACGTAGTATGTGTACCAGGTTGGGTTAGGCCATAATTCCGGGTACAAATACTTGGATAGTCCCCGAACTCGTAATAGAACTAAAATAGGGAAAATTGGAATAAATTATGGCCTAACCGTAACCTGGTACACATACTAAGTTTCGGTGTCCGCCATCGTAGTTCACATACTTCGGGAGCGCCAAAAAATGTCATATACATTGAACTGACTCGAAACAGGCAGTCATAGAACAGGGTAATAAATGGAATTGTCGCTAGACCATATAACCAACTTAAGAAATCTAGCTGGACCAATAAATGCTCTGTTTTACAGTAATAAAGGCATCGGACAAAACGGCGAATTATTTAACGCATCAAAAAGAGCATAAAAACATGTAATTTCACCCATGTGGGCGACTATTTAAACATGAACTGCCGGATTAACTCTTTATGCTTGACGGGGAAAAATGAGCAAAAAAGTGTTGACAAGGGCCACACTAGATAGCTTTGCGGGCACTAAATAGCTTTTCCTGTTGCAAACCGCTGGTCTAAACCAAACAAGAAAAAATACCGTCATCAACAGACCAGTAGGTTGCTTCGTATCAGTGGTTTCTTTTACAAAGTGTTTTTATGAAGCAAACTTGCTATACACTTCGGTAACTAAAAAATGACTGCCAACAGATATCGGATTTATCAGTTTGTCCTAAGTTTTCATCGAATACCAGAATGCAGAAAACACTTGAAAATAATAATCCCTGTATAATTCCAGGTTGTATATACAGCATTGGTGGCTTTGTACCAGGTCATCACACCAACCAAGTAGAAAGATTTGACCCAACATCAACTTGGTCATTTGTTGCATCCATGAATGAAGCAAAGTACTTTGTCGCAGCTGTTGAAAATGAAGGAAAAATATATGTTCTAGGTAGGTTTGTTGCTAAAAATGTACGAGGACTCAAGAAAAAAATATATTTTGAGGTGCCCATAATAATATTTAGTTTTGACCGTGCTCCAAGATATCAAATGCAATGCCATTATGTTTAAGCATCGTCATGCACTACTAATATTCCATTAATGTTATCCTGCAAGATCGCATTGTTATATTGTTATGAGACAAATCATGTTCAAATGTTTGTATACCTAAATATTTACACGAATGCAACGGTCAATCCGATTGCCGTGTAAACTGTAAACTCATAACTACTTACCGTACTGTTGCGTCTTTCTTACGAGAAATATTGACTAGTTAGGGTTGAAATTCGGAGTGATATTCTGACATTCATACCGGGTCCCAAAATCTTAAGTTCAGGCTAGTTAAATTTTCCGCATTTTAATTATCACCTTGCAGTTTTTACCTGCCAACACGTTAGTTCACTATTCCCTCTTTATTCATTTATTGCTTGTGTAGGTGAAATTGTGAATAGATGGATATACATTGTTTTGTATCATTCAGACAAAATTGCAAGCAGACATTAACAAAGTGTTTATTTCATTCAGGTGGACAGATATACAATCACTTGACAACTGTTGAACGATATGATATTTCAACAAACGTGTGGTCTATGGTAACTCCCATGTTAACTGAACGTAGCTTGTTCAATGCTTTTGTGATTAATTCAAATATTTACGCAGTTGGAGGAAGGAACAGGTAGAGTTATTAAAATTTATTACAACATAGTGTCTTCTGTTTCAGGAGATTTTGTTCTGTTGTTGTACTTATTTGCAAAGAAATATTTGTTCTCCTGTATCCATCACTAATAGCGTAGGGCCAGTGTAGCCAGAGTCCATGTTGTCGACACTCACAGAAATATTTATATTTTTTGTGAATACATTCATAACTTTGGATCGATATTCACTGTTGGTTTGAGCTCAACTCTTTGTGCCGATAGAAGAATCAGTATATTCATATTGCTGACTAGGAATTTTGAATCAGAGTCTCCCACCTGTGGTATCTGATCATTTGTACATTTTTCATATATGATTGATTTAACATAAGAAATTGAAAACCTTTTACCTGAGTAGCCTAACAATCACTTCACGAACCATTAGCCTTGCAGAACTTGAATATCTTCTTTGTATTCTTCAGTTCGCCAGGAAGCATGGATAAGTTCGATTTCAAAAAGAATCAAAGGGAAATGATTGACATGAAGAACATGAATCTGAAGATAATGATGCAGTGAAGATTAATTTGAAGTGATTTGATTGTATATGACAGAGAACAGTTCCTTGTGTTACCATTGAAGGACATGCTAGTAGCTTATGTTTGCATTCTTTTTTATGAAATTGTATAAGATACTTGACATTTCATAGGTTCGTGTGTTACCACTGAGTGAATTTTGTATACTTCTATAATGAGCCCCTGCAGTACTTACTATAATTAATTCATATAGTTGTCTTAAATATAATTCACATATGGCATTGAGATATTCTTAGAACTGATGCAGAAGAAATTTATTTTGAATGGTTTGGTTCTATTCAACTCCCTATAATTGTTTGTATCATTTCTGAAAGAATTCTAATCATAACACTGATATGTAGTCAGAAAATTTACTCTTGGTTGATGAACATTCCGGCTGCTTTTCTCAACGGCTAAAAAACAGAGTTTATAAACCTTACATCAGCCACGACTCCACAGCCCTGATTTAGCTTGTTTATCATTCAAAGTTAATTTTTGGCAAATCGGAGTGGGATTCTATATCCTTGTTATGTGGAATTTGTCACCAATATCATAGGTCGTTGGAAGCGAGTGTTATATACAGTCAGTGGCCAGTAAAAATTAAGTTGATTTATTATTCCTATTCAGATTTTAATGCCATTCGATATTATCTGGGTATGAAATATTGCCTTGTGCATTCTTCAAGCGGTTTCTTATTCAATTGAATTCACTTATCATTTCCTAATTAAAATCCGTGAATGAATTGCAATTTATAAATTAGCAGATGCCTTTTCCGCACAATATAATATATTCAATATAGTTTTGGCCCGGCCAATATATATGGCCCGGCGGAAGCATTTCGAGTCGCCCGCGCTGAATTTCAGAGTTGAATAAAAAAAATTGAGTAAAACAATTTTTCGAGTGATGTAGTAGGCCTATTATTTCCCTGAAATGAGCTCTGCCAGCCCTTACAAACGAGCCGTGAATGTCATTTTGAATCGAAACCAACTGAGAGGAGATCGATACATAAAGGTGCCACCATTGCTATCCATGGTCTTTCACTACTCTACGTATATGATTTTATCGCAAAACAATCGAAGCCATTCTCAGATAGAGAATTCGTTAAGAAATGTATATTATGTATTGTTCGGATTGCCAATGTTTTACGTCCGGAAATAAAAGAGGTGTTTGCAAAAATAACCTTGTCACGACAGACAATAATTCGTCGTGTTAAGGAGCTTGGGAACTCTATTGCGGAAATTTTAATTACAAAAGCGGGAAAATTTTCATCGTTGGCGACTTGCGGGGAGTTAGTGGTCATATGAAATTACCGTGGAGCTCTATTAAGAGTACGACTAGAGGCATTAGTCTGTTAAAAGCTGCGATAAAATGATCAAGCGTCTTGGCTTGTCTTCGGCGAAACTTTCGGGAAGAACCCCTGGAGGCGCCGCGTCAATGTTTGGGAAACAGTTTATTGTGAAAGTTTGATGTGAGGGTATTGTTTGTTTTTTCATTAATCTGTAGTCAGTGTAGCTATACTAGACTATAGATTAATCAAACTCATAACTACCATGTCAAGTGGCCCGCGCAATTATTAGTGAACCACATGTGGCCCTTCGGCCAAAAAGGTTGGCCGACCCTGCTTTAAACAAACCTTATTCAGTGCTATCTGCAAAATACTTATACAATAAATTGCATTCATCTCTGTAAGTATGTATGTTGTGGTTATTAAAGTTTATTTCTGCTTCCAATATATTCGATGATGATTAATTTTTTTTTCATTTTCGCTGTATATTTTATCGCATATATGCAATCAATACTTTACTACCATGCATCTAACGCTAAATTCAATTCTTCACTTTTTATCTGTTTTGAAAATCCACTGCATGATCCGCCGCTCTGTCTTTTTAATCACATAGTTTGAATTGATTACGTTTGATGCATTCCAAATGTTTGAACTTCACATTGTGACAAACCTTTATTAAATAAACTAACGAATTAATTAATTTTTCCATTTACCAAATTCCACATCAATTCGGAGGATTGCTTTGGTTTTCAGCGAAAAGTTGTTTCTTCAGTCTCAAGTGGGAATTTATTGCTGTTGAACCTGGAAAAGACGATTGCACTTTAAAATGTACTTTATTGTGACAAAAAATAAAAAACATATTCATGGAGAAGGGGAATTCTAGATCACAAATTTTACTAATTACATTTCTGAAATTAAAATAAGTTTGTAATTTTTTTCAATTCTAAATTATATTTCTCCATTTCATGAGATATGTACATGTGGTAGACGGTTTCATGCCTCGATTTCTATTCCAATGATTGCATGATCTTTACAAGCTCGCAAATTAAATAAAATTGTAGCCTATTGATTCGAAACTTCACTGAAACTACCAAATAAACTCGGTTTTATAAAAACAAGCAATTGTTTATAACCAAGCTTGAAAATCTGTCCCAATGTAAAATGCGACTGTTCAATTTCAACTATTACATCGCTGTAATCTTATTGATTATAGCTAATAAATTCAATAAAAAGGAAGTCGATCTAGAAAACAAGCTGCCACAATAACGTATTCAATTACATACATAATATAGCAGGGATACGGCCTGTAATAAAATGTTCGATTATTTCCTAATCAAATATCGTGAAATGGCTCCTTATGAGAGTTGCCAATGAAATGAATATAATATATGCGATATATACAAGTAATCGCTGTTAATTTGAAAAACCATCGACTCCTATTTACATGAAGAAAAAAGTTCACATACGTCCGCCTTTAGGTTTGTTTATGACTGCATTTTAAAACTAATTTCGTTTACGCCCGCTTTTATTGACCCATGTCTGAGCAAAGTACTGGCCATCATTGGAATCCTATACAATCATGGCGGAACGTTGTGCGCCAGTAAACAGCTATGAGATACCGTGCAACTGAAGTTTTGAAAAACTTCTGTCATAAAAATTTATTTTTATTGGGCTACGCTAAAATACTTCATGATGCAAAGATGTAACAGTGATATTTTACAAATCAGGTGTGAACTCAAGGGACAAATATCGACGAGAACGGTGAAGAGACCAAACTTTCATTGATACGTTCCGAGTCATTGACATGAATAATAAGTCAAAATTTCATCAAAGTATTGTTTGGTTGCCGCATACCTGCCAATATTGCGCAAACAAAGGTCACCGGCGACCCTATTTGCATAAAAATTGGTCAAAATGATTTGTGCAGGCCACAACAAGGAAGTATAAACAAAGATGATTACGGTAGTTCGACCGAGAAGAGAAAATATATCAGGTGGTCGCACGCTTTTCTTCCACTAGGATAGGTTGGGATTAACATATTTATCCTGAGGGAGCGGAAAGCCGATAATAAGGCTTAACCATATGGCGAATCACGGCCTCTCGTACGGTTACCATTCCATGTCGGGTGTGGGATTAGTTAGTTACTTGTTTTCGGAAGTATGGACTTGGTGGTGGAGGAAGCCGCAACCGACAAGCGGTTACGTGAATCGCCCAACGACGGCGAGGAGTTCAGCAATCCTCTAATGCAGTGGTTCCTCAAACTTTTTAGAGTTGGACCCACTATTTTTTACCACAGCTTATGGCGACCCACCTAACTTTAATTTAATTTTCTTTTGTTTTTTTTATAACATAACACAGAACACATCAATGGCTAATCATCGCAAAACTACCTTCTTTCCTCGAAAAAAATGCCTGGCCTGTAAAATGAAGATAATAATTTGAAATTTGAAAATGATTTAAATTAAACCATACCTTTAAAAGAAATTTAAAATGTGTGCGAGAGGAAAGGTTCATTGACCTGAGGTAAGGTGAAGATGACACCACTATTCAAGATTGTGTGATGTCACATCACAATTATGATATTTGTCACTTGATTTTTGTAAAGGAAATACAAATAAAAACAATGGATGTCGGTTTTATATAATGTTTGGTAAAAAAAGACCTCTCTCAAAAAAACCATAGTGTTATTCTTTAAACGAAAATAAATCTAAATCTTGTCTAAATTTCGGGAAACACGGTAACAAGTGATGTTCAGTGTTCAAAACTGCTATGCGTAAAAAAGCCACATTGTAATTCTTTCCCAGATTATAATTTAAATTCAATTTTTTTTTTTTTAAGATTTACGTATTCGAGTCACCACCGATCCTAATAACCAGTATGATTAATCAAAGCATTCTACATCTATTCACGACCCACTAAATTCCTTTTGCGACCCACCAGTGGGTCGCGACCCATAGTTTGGGAACCGCTGCTAATGTAACTGCTGGTCGGCTAAGGCTTCCTCCACGATCGAGTCCATGCATTTAGAACAAATAGATGGCTATCAAATTTCATAACAGTAATCGTAAGACTGGTAATCGTAATATCACTAATATTATTGAGCCGTTTTAATTGAACTGCTTTCGTCTTCCACGAAAAAAAAATATTTGTTACCGTATGGCTATTATGAGCCAATAACCTCGACTAACTCATGAGCTATACAACTGGTACGAAGCAAATAATATTATATTTTAGGGGAAAATAAATAAATTGCAAGAAATATAAAGCTGGCAAAAATCGTATAAAAAATTGTTAATGGTGTTTTTAGACGGTTTTTCACTGTTTTTAAGCGTTTTAGCAGGGTTATTGGTGATTTTAGACGGTTTTTCACTGTTTTTGGCCGTTTAGCTGGGTTATTGGTGTTTTTAGACGGTTTTTCACTGTTTTTAGTTAAAGCGTTTTAGCAGGGTTATTGGTGATTTTAAACGGTTTTTCACTGTTTTTAATTAAACCAATAGTTGGAAATTATTTCCATACGCACGAACAATTATTTTCCCGTGTGGGATGAATTTTGAATGCATGAAAAAGTTCTGCTATTTTGTTATTATTAATAATCTATTATTATTATGACTCATTACTTATCGATCTTAAGATCGGTAAGTATATTGATAGGTATTTGTCTGTATGTCTGTGTGTCTGTTAGATGAACGCGATATCTCGCGATGCGAGATTGAATCTGCTCCAAATTTTGCATGTGCATTCATCTTATCTCGGACCAGAAATCTATTGATTTTGGGCGAATTATGTCGTATAATTAGCGAGTTATCAATCAATTATTGATATAGTGATCTAGATTTTTGTAAAGCGAAAGAATTTTGAGACCCGCCGAGTGTGTGTGTGCGATGCGCAGTGCGCAAGTTACAAGAGCGGATGAATCGAAACTGCAGTTTCTGTTTGGGGAATCCCCTAACTATCGATCGATAAGTCTTCGGTTTCCAACCGATATTCTTCGTTAGGTATATTGGCACTGGAATTCTCTTTGGCAAATAAAAAAATAATAATAACTCAGTGTCGCAGGTGTTTTTTTCGTTGAAGGCCGCTTTGTTACTTCAAATTGAGACTGCGTCTTACTTACAGACCTATGGTCTCTTTGAAGTTTGTAATACTCGCTTTGTACTCGTACAGTGTCCGGTACCGGTTACCGCCGGTACCGGTATGACCCCTTTACCTTTGTGGTGCATTGTTTGCATTTCAGCATAGTCCAATGGCAATTGTTCAGTTTGTAGAATTGTATAGGTACCGTACCGGTACGTAACCTGTATGTTGTACCTATGTATGTTATAAGTATAAGTTTATTTCGACTCCATAATCAGCACTAGACGATAAAAAATAGATAAAACAAAAATAAAAGTAACTGATTATAGAACCGGGAAAGCAAACAAAACCTAGAGTAAGGTTTGAAACGTACAGATTTTAGATGGAAAGGTATTGATTGATAGAAGAAGTAGTACGTGTTTGCTCACGTGTTCGCTTACGTGTTCGCTTTTAATTAATCATTTTATTTCGGCTCTCTGACCTAAAACAGAACAACACGAAAAATACCGAAAACAGACAACAAATACAGAAATACATGGAAGGCGAGAATAACGTAAATTAAAAAACGTACAAATACCCGCCCACCCACCAAAAAATAAAATAATACGACTATACAAAAAATATGGACACGATTCAAAATCGGGCAAAGCTTATAACTCAATTTAAAATGATAAAAAACACATAATTCTGTAATTGTTGGAATCCGTGGATAATTTACATGGAGTAAAAAAGTGTTGCGCTTGAAATAAAACAGCAAGGTTCAGTTAAATAAAATTAAATGTAATAGAATAATAACGATCTCCTCAGTCTCTGAACCTAATGATTTAAATGTTCGTATACGATTATGATAGCTGAGAAATCGCCAGGATTAACCTTGCAGTAAATATATATAATACAGCTGATCCTGAATGCTGTAAATTTTGGGGCTGGCAGTCTGGGATGCTGGGATGTTAATTCGTCTCGTGCAGACTTATATAACAGTATAATGGTACCGGTACCAAATTTTTTAGTATAGACAATTTTGCATGGAGAAGAAGAATTTAGAAATTTATGATAATAATATAATTTAAATGAAATTAGACTATAAGTATAATGATAATATTAGTATATTATATTTCGTATATTTTGATTTTCCTTACTAATGTAAAAACAGAAGAACCACATATTCTATTGAATTGAAATTTGGAAAGTACAGTACTGAATGTTATTACTCTAGCATGATTGACAAAGGATAGAATTTACATATTTATTTCGGGGTAGGGGAATGCCACAGCTTCTCGTCCAGTTACCAGTTCATGTCGGGTACCGGTATGGGATTGATTAGTCAGTTTGTTTCAGATGCGTGGACTTAGTGGAGGAGAAAGTTGAACCAGAGTTATGTGAACCACCCTATTTTGACCGAATTATATATTTGCAAGTGCTTGTTCTAGTTTCACTGAATTTAACAAATCTCAAATTACAGAATTAAAATCTAATCGATTTTCCATACTACTGTTCTAAGCTATCAGCACTTATCCTTGTATTGAAAATATTTTCCTAAATTCGAGCTGTTAATTCTACTTAAAATTGTTGGGGGAATTGTTACCGATTCACAGACAGATTGAAGTTTTGAATCTGGTTTAGTTGGATTCTAACTATTGAGGCATGACTGGTCAGAATATTCTCATTCTAATTTAAAGGTGATTGTGCTGCTGTTTCTAACCTCTTGGTTTTTCATGTTAGGATAAGGTCAAATCACGGTAAAGTTACTAACATCAGAGGAATTATTACCAGTTTGAAGACTGATTTAAGTTTTGATTTTGGTCTAGAGTGATTCAACCCCAAAACTTGATGATAGTTATTGAGGCATGGCTGGCCAGAATATTCTAATCTTAATATATAAGGGATTGTGCTGCTATTTCTACGATATTAACCTTTTGGTTTTTCATGTTAGGTCAAATCTTAGTAAAGTTGTTTATAACTGAACAAATCCAAAATCCTTTTAATCATATAGGAATCCATCTCAGCCTGTTCGTTAACCTATGGGTAGCACGCTTGGGTCACTGAAAATAGGCTCAGGTCGCTTGTTTTTTTTTCAATAAAAGCTTAGTAAAAATTGCCGGCTAGCCTCTTCCATTTTCTAGTAACTTTCATTTTCTAGTAGATATCATTGTTTAGTTTATATATAGTATTTAGGTGTTATTCATTAGTAGATGTCGTTTATTAGATGTTGTTCATTCATGTGAGCATATATAAGATATTACAAATATTTTTTTTATATTGGGAACTACTGTATTAGAGTATGCTTAGCCTATCGTTTTTCCTATGCAATTGTAGGCAGAAACACTGTACGTTCTGTTGAGAATGGGACAAGTTAATTTAGGCAGGTTTCATTTCTTGGTGTCATTGCGACTCATATTTATTCATTTCACTGTTATTTATGAACTCTGTTATTATTACTTTTACAAGACATTGTGACTCGAATGTGAATTTCGAATGACCTGTGACTCGACTTGAAACGCGACTTCTTCTCGACACTGGGTTACATATTTGGGAATGGGAATCATTGAAGAATGACTGGTCAGAATAATCCCAATACTTATGTGTCAGAGTGCTGTTGCCGCAACTTTCTAGTTTCCCATGTTGTCTTAGGTCAAATCGTAAGTTGAACAGTTCAGAGTTTTATGTTTGTCCTAAGTATGATACAAATTTAACCTGAAGACTGTTTTCTACTTTTCAGAATCTAATCTTTAAAATGTGATAATGCTAGCTTTGGTGATATTTCGTATTCTTAATTTTATTGCTGCAAGTTTCTTCATTTTGTCAGCATTTGTACAATACAATGACCCAGATCCTGAGCTATGGATTCCAGCATATCTGGCTCCTGCTATCATTTCTGGATTAATTGGTTTTAAGCCTTCACTATCTGAATCAAAATTCATAAAAGTTTTTGAATTTGTATATATTTTCTTTGGAACTATTTTATCTGCGTATTTGTTTCATCAAAACTACCAGAATAATTTCATCCACTGGGTGGTGCATGATGAAGTTGGGAGGGAGTTTGGCGGACTTGTGATTGTTATTTTCTGGTTTATTTTTATGCACGAAACATCACATTTATCTGTGAAGAATTGGTTATTGTCGGTTTTTATTTGGATTCCGATTGCGATGTGGATTTATCTTTATAACAATCAGGAATATCGTCAACTTTGGCCTCAACATTGCAAGACTGCTCTTTATCCAGAAAGGACAGATAATAGTTATTCTCAGAGAGAGGAAAGCTGATAAGATAGCTGAACCATAACCACCGGGAGAGGGAGGGAAGCTGAGAAGACGTCTACTGATACTATTTTTTATTATGAGAAAATTTTTTCAAAGCAAGGTCATGCACACAAAGTCAAAGCAAAAGGGGTGTTTTTTTGATATTTTACAGACGGCCACTGGAGTGTCAAGAGCAGTTGACATGGTAAAGAATTATAGAGGTTAATTAGGTTTTAGTGAATCCCGAATGACACAGGGCTTGAAGGAGCTCAGGTCAATATAACTAGAAAAACAGTTGATAAATTGGAGTGTACTAATACTGATGTCCGACAGGTTACCATAAATCTGCCACTACTTTAGAAAATATATTCAAATGTCCTATAAACCAGCATGGTTCCAAAAGCAGGGTCTGAAAAGTCAGTAAATCATAATGAAGCATTTGATGGAACATTTTACTACTTGATTTTTAGGATAGAATAGGATTTACATATTTATTCCTTTATGAAAGTCAGTAATATGGCTCAATCATATGGACCAGAGCGTCTGGTCTGGTTACCAGTTCATGTCGAGTGTGGGATTAGTCAGCCAGTTATTCATTTTCAGATGCATGAACTTGATGATGGATGAAGGCAAAACTGACCAGTGGTTAATGTTACGTGAACCACCATACGACCGTGAGGAGTTCAGCAATCCTCTCGCACATAATTATCCCTCACAAAGGTTTCGTACCTGCGCACTTGTATTCTGAACACCTATGACAAATTCCACATGGCTATTTATAACTGTTTTATTCCTGTCATATTTAGCTTTGAATTACAGAGTCAATAGTTAGAAATATCAGTAAAATGCCTCTCGAAATTAAAGTGAAGACTAATGGACATGCAAATAGGATTTTACAAGACTTGAACAGGTGAATGTGAGACAGGGATATCTAAAATGATGGGGTTGAAGCCCAACTCGGCAAACTATGAAACCGTCCTGTTTGGTAATTCAATCTGGCCCGCCTGATGCTGCCACAACCAAACTAAATCCAAACAAACAAATTTCGTTGTTTCAGCTAAATAAAAGCTCAAGGTTTCGGGGTTGTATTGCCATTCTTTGGGAGAAATTCTGCCATGTATTTCATGCCTGTAGTTTTACTAATATTCTTCAGTTCTTTATTATTACTGAAATATGTATTATGTATGTAAATCGGGAGTGCGACATGGTCCTGACCAGAGATGGCCATTTCCGAATACTAAACTATTCCGAATACATTCTAAAATGATGTTTTCAAATCTGGAATACAGAATACATTCTAAAATCAAAAATAACACAGATAATTCATTCATGTATTCAGATAATTGTGTGTATTTTCTGAGAGTAATAAAATTTATTGGCAATGCAGGCAACAACAATCTAAAATTCATTATGCCTTTAAAAATTCTCACATTTAAGCCTAGAGTTTTCTACTACCTACCAGTATATTTGTATATTAATATATGTGAACCGTATTGTTATTATGTGTAACATATTGTTGTGTTTGAAATTAGAAATAAATTAGTAGAGGATAGATGACCACCACTGCCTGAAATTCCCATTGCCGCCTGTAACACCCACCGCGATTCCGCGCTCGTTAAAAGAGCCGTCATTCCAGCGTATAATATTCAATCCATGACAACTACGATATTCTAAAATATCTTTATATATTAATTTAATGTGTCCAACGTGACTCGCGGTTGCTTCTTCTTACCTCAAAAAAAAAAAATTCTTTTTCAGTCCACGGCGATCTGTGACCTAAAATTACGAGATAAACTGCCAGATGTATTTAATTTTATTAATACGTATTTTTGCAATCTTGCCAACTCGTTATTGCCGTTACAAAAATCTCAAATAATGATATAAAATCCTGTTAAGTGTAGAGTATAATTCATTTCATACAATAAATATACATATAAAGTTTAGCAGTTGAATAAAAAAATATATATCGCCGCGATTATGCCACCTGTTAAAAGAGTCGAATTTTACAACAAACAATACAAAAACGAATATATTTTTTTCTGTTGTGCAAAGTAATGAATTCGTGACCGATACGGGCATATTTAAAATGTCTTGCTTTATTAATTTAATTGTCTTCAATTTAACCTGCGGTTGCGTCGACAAGATAAAATCTTCACCACTCTTATATACCATTGCAATTCGCGGTCATAGAAATAAAAACGTGTGGTAAACTGCCCGATTAAATAATGTTTTGATCCGTAAATTGCAAATGTACTTGTTAACAGTGACTCCGCTCAATCGAAATGCTGCCACTCTGATTATTTTTAGATAAAACCGTTCGAACAATCCATAAATATGCTGTAACATCTCAAAGTAAAATTTATTTCATCACAATAAAATTGATTGAATATACTTTAGATTAATTATATTATATACATCCTCACAACCCGGGAAAAAGTCGCGTTTCAAACCTTGTATTGAGTTAACACGAAAATATTAGAGGCAATTTAAAGTAATGGATAATCTGTTTCTAAACGCCGACCAAACATAATGTGTGCTAGAGGCACACGAAATTTTGCGATTTTCACTGCCCAGAAAAGCGTTTTTTAAATTTTCGCGGGCCTCAATAAAACTTATATTGTTTACGGTTTTGTTTTCAGTATTTTAAATTGCCGCTTTTCAATCAAAAAGTTGCGTTGTCTTTAAAAACTCGCCGCCGATGACATATTTACCAGATTTACAATTCCATGCGCGTACAAAAATAAAATAATTGTCATCGTTATCGTGGAACGAATTTGTGGAAAATTTTCGTTTCAGAGAAAATAACACAAAAGTAAAGGCGTTCACGGCCTAAATAACACGTTACGCTGATGAGTGATGAAAACAATCACGCGCAAGTTTCCATCGAGAATGTTTTCATTCAACGGAAATGTGTTGAAAGCAGCGTCGAAAATGTGTGACGTCACACAAATATCCGATATTCTTATGAACGCTAATTCCGATATTCGAATGACGAGATATTCGAATACATTCGAATTGGCCATCCCTGGGCATGACACTAGCTTAATCGCCTTGAAGCTTTAGCATGTGCTACTCCACAACAAGCCTCATGAGCCATGAGCCTCTTGGACAAGAACAAGAGTCCATTTTTGACAAACTCAGATATAAACTATACTTTCATTCTTACCGTATATCCTTGCATATAAGCCGATCCCCTAAAAACACCCTTAAAGCAGGGAATTTATAAAAATTCGCATATAATCCAACACTACAAATCGTAGAAGGCCATACGCACCTATCACAACCAGGGATGTTCAATTTGACTTTAATATTCAATATGGCTATTCGCTACCTTCAGAATATCGTTTTTAGTGGAAATTGATATCGCGCACACATCCTAGTGCCCTCCGTCCACGTTTTGATTGAAAACATTTTTCAACTATGACATATTCAAATAAGTAAACAAATAGCTCGTGGAGCCCCTAAGTTTCTCATTCAGAGCCATGGGCACTTTGAGAACCTATGTTCTAGTGTACATATTTATCGGGTGGTTAAACGTCTTCTTTGCAAACATGACTCTAGCTCAGGGGTGGGTAAGGTTTTTAAACCAGGGGCCAAAAATTTTACCTACCGAGACTGGCGGGTCAAGTAAGTGTGACTTCCATTTTATGAACAATGTTTGCAGTGTTACAAACGCAAAATTGGAAAACAATAAGCCTCGTGCAAAAACTAAATTTATTTCGAACAATTCATTGAGCAATTTTTAGGTAAAACATCAAAATTTGGTTTCTGTTTGATTGTGGCAGCATCAGGCTGGCCAGATTGAATTACCCAACGCGCTGTAGTTTTCTTATGCCAGCTCTAGCTAATCAGTCAGAATATAGGAGCAGCTATTATGTTGTTGCAAAGTTCATTCTGGTTTGGGATATGACTTATCTATCTATAAGATATCCTTGGTTATGTGGGTGTGAGTTGTAACCCGAGACCCAGTGTTCACTCCAAGAAAATTATGTGCATTTCTCACAATCCAGAAATTAAAAAAGTCAAATCTTTCCTAACTGTTTTAATAACATTATATTATTGAAATCTTGCATGCTGCAAAGTTTCTGATTTTTTGTTTGGAGATAAAGTCAACTAAAATGAACATGCAACTCCGGTTTCTGGTGTTCACTTTGAAAAATTATGAGTAGCAGAAAAACTGAAATTCTGTTTTCTGGTTTGATTTACCAAAAAAAATTTGGTTTCTTAGGAGTGCATGCTGCGTCACAAGCCAAAAAATAAAGTGCAAACGTCTGGTTACTAGTTTAATTTAATGAAACTTGAGTTTCTGGTGCTCACTCTAAGAAAATTCTGTTGTGTAAAGGGACTGAAGCCTATGGGCAGGCGTATATTCACTTGGCTAACACAGACAATCCTCGAACTCGTAATAGAACTAAAATGAGGAAAATAGGAATAAAATTATGGCCTAACTCTAACCTGGTACACAAACTTTTTGTTATAACTTATTTTAAACAGAGTAGGTACTCTATTATTTCCACTTCTCTCATACCTTTGCTTTATGATAGGATAGGATTTACATATTTATCCCGGTGGAGTGGAAAGCCGATAAGACGGCTTATCCATATGGCGAACCACGGCCTCTCGTCCAGTTACCATTCCACGTTGGGTATGGGATTAGTTATATTGTTTGTTTTTTCGGAGGCATGGACTTGGTGGTGGAGGAAGCCGTAACCGACCAGCGGTTACGTGAACCACCCAACGACGGCGTGGAGCACATAACCATCCCTGCATGGGATTCGAACCTGCGAACCCACGCAGAGTAATTAGAGGTGCGGTGGCGAGCGTATTCCTAACGCTTAGCCTGTTGAGCCACACCGCCGCGCCGGTCGGGGCAATCATAAATTCCTAAAAAAATACGGCCCAAAAATTCTACCACTATTATTAGCAGATGTTATAAGATTTGTATACCCTGGCTGCTAGTTCCCACCATCCAATTCCTCAACACGACTGGGCGCAAATAAAATCTGTCACTATTATCACCGGATGTCATATCCAGCCCGAATGTCATAAGATCTATTTAACCTGAATTTGCCACGTTTGTGTAGCCCTTTTTTCTATATGTCATAAAACCATTGTAAAAATATGACTTCTGACTGCAACAGTTTTGAATTTTTTGGTCAACCACCAAGGTATCACTGTTGTTGTATAGTCAGAATTGACAACGGTGATATCACTTATCTGTATAATCATGTACACATACTTATTCCCTACTTATCAGAGCTGGGTCCATGTAGCCACAGTGTTTTTTTTTGTGGATGGAGGTGGGAAATGGAGCTGAAGCCTGAGCTACCAGGAAATTAGTGGCTCCAACTTTTAACCATCTAATTTTTTTTCCAGACTCATAATTTTTTCATACCTCTACAAATAACTTCATACAAATAAAATCCGCAGGCATCCTATAATTTTTTCAATTTTGATTTTCTTGTAAGAAATTGCAGTTTCAATTTTACAATCTAAAAGTCCCTATAACACACATTTAACTCTCGCATAACTGTATCTGGATTAATGTGTCATGATAGTGCTCATACCAAAAAAACATCAGTTACTAATCTCAGAAGCGAAAAATAAACCAGCAGACCTTGAGTCACATTTGTAAATATTGTAGCTTCGTAATTAGAGCTAGAACCATAGTGATTTCAAACCAGCACCCCAGCGGCGCCCAGCCCTGTATTAAAACTTGAAAATTCACACAAGGATTTCCTGTGTGGAATAGAAAACACATTTAGTGCAATGCTGATTTAAAATTTAATTTTGCAGAAGCAGAAAGGAAACTCGAGATCATTGTGATTTCATGATCATAGCTGGCTCTGAAGAAATCCCAGTTCATAAGAATATTATATCTGTAGGATCTGATTATTTCAAAGCAATGCTGGCTCATAATGTAAGTTGTGTTTATATTTCGTTATGTGTTTTCTCAGCCATAAACTGATTGGGTTAGCTAACTCTTTCAAAGTTGGTGCTGTTACCCTTGTTAATGTGGTTTTAATCGTTGGTATTGTCACACATCAGAATGCTGAGACAGAGTCTGGTAAAGTGGAAATGAAAGAAGTTGATCCATTATCCTTGCAACAATGCATAGAATATATTTACACTGGTGAATTGTCTACCACTGATGCAAATGCTGAATCTTTGATATATGTGGCTGAATTACTACAGTTGAAAGGTGATTATTTAAAATAGATCTTGCTTCTGGATTGTACCAAAAGTCACTTATTCCTCTGTGATTTAAATTAACTGTACAATCTCCCTGCAAATGGGGCTATTTGGTTTTCGAGTGCCTGCATTTCTTTTGTTATCCTGGCCAGTTTCTCATTGCCCAGTTGCCATTTTTCACTGAATACAGACATGTTTATTTCTGATCTAATTCAGTTAGTTTGTCATGTCACTATTTATCAATTTCCAAGTCAAACAAGGTTACTTTTACGTAAATGAAAAAAATTTGTTTCAACGCTCGACTTTTATTTATGTGATTCGATGATTGCAATTAAAAGTTTCGGTAATCTAGGATGCTTTGCACAGAAGTTATGTTCTCTCTAGAACTTACATGGGCAAACTACGGTCCGCGGGGCAAATCTGGCCTGTTGGGTAATTCAATCTGACCCGCCTGATCCTGCCAGAATCAAACTAAATGATAATAGCTCAAGGAATTTGTTGAGATTGCGATTAAATTTAGTTTTGACACGAGGCCTAGTTGCTTTCCACTTTTGCTTTTGAAACACTGTAAATATTGCTCATAAAATGTAAGTTTTTACGTCACACTTACATGGCCCGCCAGTCTAAATTGGCAAAATTTTTGGCACCCGGTCAAAAAATCTAGCCCACCTCTGCTCTAGAATATGTCCCAAACGGCATGGATTCTGTTTTTTTTTTCGGTTCACCCTGTATTAATCCACTACATCACAAGGAAAGGCTACCAAATAGCAATATGTAAGAAGTTTGTTTTATTATAACAGATGTCTGTGGAGGCATCGTTGATTCACTTGAAGAAAATCTCGAATCATCTGCGGAATCATTCTTTGTGACAAAAAGAATCGCAAACCTGTACAATTACAAAGAATTGATGGAAAAATGCGAAAAGTTCATGCTAGATAAATTTGAAGAAATTGCTGTTCTTGATGAGTTCAAGGAAATAGAGGAAAAGGAATTTGTTAGATTGATCAAATCACAAGAAAACAAGGTATTTTTAGTGTTTTCTTAAGTTTGTTTCACATTTCACTCTGAAGTTGACTCTATTTAGTAACCACTTATACAGTGGTTCGAGGCTTTGGTGCTTAACATACCTGGATCGCCACTCATTCGTACGAAATTACCTGGCTTGGAAGAGCGCACTGTATTTCTATCTTATTTCTCACTCCGGTTGTGATGATAAGATTGGACTGAACAAATAGGTTCTTACCCTTGAAATCCTGGCAATATTCAAGCAAGGAATTTAAGCATCCTAATGTCTTAGATTACAGCATAAATCCTTAGTGTTTTTTTCTGTAAATTATTAGATACCAGTCAATTTTAATGTTTCACATATTCTGTATTCCTTCCAGGCATCAGAGAGTGTCAAGCTAAAAGGTTTGATATCTTGGATAAAATATGAGCAAAGAAATCGCAAAAAACTTCTGAAAAAATTGGACAACTACGTTGATTTGCATAAAGTACCGGTGACTTATAGAAGATTCCTTGTTGAAAACGAGGTCTGGTATTTTTCAAATTGATGATATTTTGAAACTATTTATTTTTGCAACATGTTAATGATTGTAAATATGTCATTTGGATTTTATCTGACTAATAAACAGGGCCGTGGGATCGGAGTTTGGAATATTGTATTTTGCTGTATTTTCAAACTGAAAGCCAGAGCAACATTTTAGTTAAAAAATCTCGCATTTGCCAAAGATTCTTTTTTGTATAAATTTGGTTTTCTCAAAGTTCGGAGCTTGAGTGTTTCAAGTTCTTCAACCTAGGGCCGCGGTAAACTATTCCCAGACCTACTATTCCCGTGACATAAATTTCCTTCTCCTGCATCATTTAGTATTCATTATTTACACATAACATACTGTACTCTGTTTGTTTCAGCCAATGGTAAAGTCTTGTCCTGAATGCTCTCACACTCTACTCATATCTGTGATGGACAGCTTAAACGTTGGTGCTTCAGATGTTCACTCTGCTGAGAATATAAAACAACAAGGAAAAGAAGCAAGTAAGTTGAATTAAGATGTAGAAAATATAGAATACCATTTGTCATCTGAAACTCAGAAACTTACTCATTTGGGGATAGGTTCTGGTTCGAACGATGTTATTTTTGCTTTTCCTTTCTGATACCAACTTTATTTTTTACAGTTGCTGTGTTTGATTATAATTCAAAGAGCCTACAATGCTTTGATCCTCGGAATAGTTCTTGGACAAAAATGTGGGTTAGTATTTGACAACCTTCAACTCTTGTATCCCTGTCTAATCGTACTGTACACAGAAAATATCATTCATTAGTTTCCATTATTACTTCAGATGATCGAAAAAAATGCTCAAAGCTTGTGTTTTTATGCGATTGGATTGCAGGATATGGTTGTGGTAGTTCCACGTATTGTATTAATGCGTTACTTATTTTATTTCAACTGTTCTTGGCCATCTTATCAGCTTTTGATTTTCCTTTTCTCGGGATAAATTTAACATCAGATACCTGACTTGTACGTATGTAATATAGGATTTACATATTTATCCTAAGGAAGAGGAAAGCCGATAAGACGGCTTAATCATATGGCGAACCATGGCGTCTTGTCCGTTTACCGGTCCATGTCGGGCATGGGATTAGTTTTTTGCAAGCATTGACTGGATGGTGGAGGAAGCCGTAACCGACCAGTGGTAACGTGAACCACCCTACATCGGACATGAGTACAGCAATTCTCCTGCACATAACCATCCTGTCATGGAATTTTAACCAGCGACCCCACGCAGGGTAATCAGAGATGAGGTGAAGATCGTATTCCTAACGCTTGGCATGAAGTGCCATCTGTGAACAAGGCCTTTTTAGGACGAATATTTGAATGGGATTAGATTCTCTCATCTCGCCACATCCATTCATCTGTATCTACATTTGACAACGATTTCTTCAATGCAATATTATTTATTGAAATTTTCCAGAACACGCCTGTATCAGGAGATTATTTTTCTGCTGTGGCACTTGGTGACTACATTTATGTTCTCGAGAGAGATCAATCTGTTTGTCGACTTAAATACTCAGATCTTGAAGCTACTTGGGAGAGAATGAATGATATGATGCATGACCATGGGGAGTGTCCTCCTATTACTGTTTTGTCTGGTAAGAATTGCTTCAAAAATTTTTTGCTAAACATTATCTTGGACTAGTAATTGAGGTTTTTAAATAGCTTGTTGCTGTCTGTTTGGAGTGAAGTTACCTCAAGAATTCTTAGTACTGGTCTGTTTAAGAATTTATTGAAACACATATTTTAATAGCATTTGGTATCCTATTCCAGTTCAGCCTTGTATTGTAACTATATCACTTCATTGTGGGTGACCCAAAATTCTTCTGAGAGCTTTGTGCACAAAATACTGATAATTTCATTCTGATTTGTTAAACTTGTCACTTAATCAAAGTGTACAAATACAAATTATATTTTCATATTAACACCATTGAAGAATTATAACACAATCTATCTGTGTAAGAAATCGTTGTTGTTTCATAAAATCATAAATTTGAGTTCAGGCAAAATAAGGGTAAATGCCAAGACAAATAATGCCAAAATATTTAGGATTGAGTTACCTTGCTAAAACATGCAGATCCGAAAGGACCTGAGTTTATTATACAATGCACTAACACTCCTGTATTAAGATCAGTAGTTTATTTGTGTTTGTATATATCCCATGAAAAGTTTTTCTTATTTTTGGTTAATGTTTTGTCTTCCATTGCTATTGTGTTATCTATTATTATGACATGATTCATATTCGTATAAATACCACGAGTACCGTTTGCTTTGCCTTAAAACAACTAGTTCTTTACTTTATCTTTTATTATTTTTCAAGTATCAGTTGCTTTCTACCATAAGTCTGAGGTATGAATTGTTTACAGGAAACATCTACGTTGTTGGTCATTTCAATGGTCACTCGAAATCAGTTGAAAAGTTCGATCCATTAAGCAACAAATGGGAAAAAGTGAAAGACAAAAGTCTCAGCAGTTGTTATTCAACAGCACTGGGTGCTAGAGGTTAGAAGGTGTTGTTTAATAAATGTCATTTACGTTGAACTGGTTCAAAACAGGCAGGCCGGCATACAATAGGGCTGTGGGTCACAGATATTTAATCGATGTTTGTATCTATAAGAAACTTGCTGCTGCATCTTATCTTGCAAATCTTATAAGCTTCAGTTGGTGTTGTGTAAGTTTTGGGCTTTATTCACGAAGCACTTCTATCAGGGACTTCTAGACTCTTTTTGGCATTCGATTTTATGAAATTCGTGTACAAAACATCCATATGCATTACCCAAAAACGTTTAGGACGATGCAGCAAATTATCAAAGAGTTTAGTGCGATACCACTCGGATAGAATTATATTTTTCAGTCGACTTCCAAATACACTGACCCCCTTCCACCCTGTCCTGTTGTTATTTCAGACTTCTTTACTTAAGATTTAAAAGATTGTTCTCTCAACAGCATTGTAGGCGAGAAACTAATAAATTCAAAGTAGCATATAGTTTTTGTACGCTCAAAACAGTCCGCAGTGCCTTTTGGTTCATGCACTTAAGAAAGGGAACGCTGTAACAGGATATTGCGAGAAAAAACAAATCAATTATATTGTTTTTTCAGAAACGATGTCTCAGCCATAGGTTCATAACGGTATACAGGGGTGAACGCGTACATCCAAGTATGGGATTTTTGATATTTACAATACTGATCCGAAAATTATAATTTTGAATTTGAGAGTTTGCAGGCCTGGTTGGCTTTACATTATGATAGTTTACTTAATGTTAAATTTAATTAGAGCCGGTTTTAATAATTTTTATCAATTATATATATATATGCATTTTTTTTATTTCATTCATGCGTCGACGAGTCATCGAAAAAATGCGGCGAAAGTGACCCGCGGGTCAGTGGTTCGCCATCCCTGCAATCCCTTCCAAATTGGAATTGCCGTTGGGCCATATAACCAACTTCAGAAATCTAGCTGGACCAATAAATGCTCTGCTTTACAGTAATAAAGGCATCGGACAAAACGGCGAAGTATTTAACACATTAAAAAGAGAGCGTAAAAACATGTAATTTTACCCATGTGGGCAATTATTTAAACATTAACTGTCGGATTCAACTCTTTATGCTTGATGGGGAAAAATCTAAGTGTTGACAAGGGCCACACTAGATAGCTTTGCGGGCCCTAAATAGCTTTGCCTGTTGCAAACCGCTGGTCTAAACCAAACAAGAAAAAAATACCGTTTTTAACAGACCAGTGGGTTGTTTCATATCAGTGGTTGCTTTTACAAAGTGTTTTTTTTTAAACAAACTTGCGATACACTTTGGTAACTAAAAAATGACTGCCAACAGATATCGGATTTATCAGTTTGTCCTAAGTTTTCATCGAATACCAGAATGCAGAAAACACTTGGAAGTAATATTCCCTGTTTAATTCCAGGTTGTATATACAGCATTGGTGGGTCAGTATCATATCACTACACCAACCAAGTAGAAAGATTTGACCCAACATCATCAACTTGGTCATTTGTTGCATCCATGAATGAAGCAAAAGGATGGGTCGCAGCTGTTGAAAATGAAGGAAAAATATATGTTCTAGGCAGGTTTGTGTTTGTTGCTGAAAATGTACGAGGACTCAAGAAAAAAAATATATTTAGAGGTGCCCATAATAATATTCAGTTTTACATAAAATAGCAATTAACCAGAATATTTAAATGACCGTACTTCAAGATATCAAATGCAATGCCAACATGTAAGCATCGTCATGAACTGCTAATATTCCATTAATGTTCTTCTGCAAGATTGCAGAATTAAATTGTCATGTGACAAATCATGTTCAAATGTTTGTGTACCTATATATTTACACGAATGCAAAGGTCAATCCGATAGCCGTGTAAACTGCAAACTCATAAATACATTTGGTAATGTTTCGCCCTTCTTACTAGAGACGGCTGTAACGACGTATATGTAGTTGAAATTTGGATTGATATTCAGACATACTGAACAAGTTCCAAAATCTTCAGTTCAGGCTAGTAAAATTTTCCGCTTTATATTCATCACCTTGCAGTTGTTACCTGCCATCATGTTAGTTCACTATTCCATTTTTATTCATTTATTGCTTTGTCTTGTGTAGGTGAGATTGTCAAAAGATGGATAAACATTGTTTTGTATCATTTTGGCTAAATTGTATGCAGATGTTAACAAACTGTTTATTTTATTCAGGTGGATGGGCAAATTCAGGTGGACGGGCATCCAGTCACTTGTCAACTGTTGTACAATATGATATTTCAACAAACGTGTGGTCCACGGTAACTCCCATGTTAACGAAGCGGAGCTGGTTCAGTGCTTTTGTGATTGATTCAAATATTTACGCAGTTGGAGGAAGGAACAGGTAGAGTTATTGAAATTTATTACAACATGGTAGGCACTAGGGCAGGGGTTCCGAAGCTTTTCTCAGGACGACCCCAAAGACAACTTTCAAGTGTCCAGTGCGACCCCAGGTCAATATATATTTTTTCCATGTAACTTTAGAGCTCTTTCACTGGACTTTTGAGTTTGGTCGTGTGGTGGTAATAAGTAGAATAAGCTAAAACATTTAAACTTTTGATTTTAATTAAAAATACCGAAATTACAAAAAAAAAGTTTTAAAATTGAAAATTTCTTTTATTGGGAATGGTCACTGTTTAATTTTAATCAGTTTCCTGTATCTGTGGATGTTTAATGTCAGGCAGCATACCAAAGAATTTTTCAAGTTAATGTTTGTTATGCGGCTCCGACAATCACTTTTAATAAACTTTTACCATACCTCAGCGACCCCACCGACACCATGACCTGTTTGCGACCCTACCTACTTATCACTCTGATCTAATTTGGGTTCGCGACACGGGGCACCCATGCACTAGGGTCTTCTGTTTTGGAGATTTTGTTCTGAAATACTTATTCCCAAAGAAATATTTGTTCCCCTGTATTCATCACTATAAGTGTTGGGCCAATCTAGTGTCTATATTGTTGATGCTCACAGAAATAAACTGAAATTTTTATATTTTTGTGAATATATTCATAACTTTGGATAGATAATCGCTTTTGGTTTGAGCTTATTGTGCGGATAGAAGAAGCAGTATAATCATATTGCTGACTATGAAGTTTGAATCAGAGTCTGCCACCTGCGGTAACCGGTCATTTTTGCTTTTTTTGTATTTTGATTTACTGTAGAATTTGAAAAATCTATTTTCAATGAGTAGCCTAACAACCACTTTACAAACCATTTGTCTTGCAGAACTGAAATAATCTTCTCTGTATATTTTTCAGTTCACCAGGAAGCATGGAAAAGTTTGATTTCAAGAAAGTTCAATGGGAGATGATTGACACGAAGAACATGAATCTGGCGATACTCGATGCAGTAAAAATTAATTTGAAGTGATTTGATTGTATATGACAGAGAACACAGTTCCTTGTGTTACCATTCAAGGACATACTATTAGTTTATGTTTGTATTCTTACTATTATGGAATTGTATGATAGATATTTGACATTTAATAGGTGCTCGTGTTACCACTGAGTAAATTTTTTAAACTTCTATAATGATTTCTTGCATTACTTACCGTAAATAATTTAAATAGTTTTCTTAAATGTAATTACTCAATGACATTGCCTAGAAAACTTCAACTCACTGGACATAGCTATGTTTACTACTGATGTGAAGTAATTTTTTTAAATGATTTGTTTGTATAAAATACCCAATCTTTGTTTGTAGCATTTTTCTATGTGAATTCCGATTATGACAGTGTGTAGTCGGACAGAATTGATGCCCATATAAAAAAGATTGTTGGTTGATGGACATTCTGACTCCTGCTCTCAACGACAGGAAAACAGAGTTTATAAATCTTACATTGGCCTCGACTCCTCAGCCCTGATTTGGCTTGCCTATCATTTAAAGTTAATTTTTGGCAAATTGGAGTGGGATTCTATATCCTTGTTATGCAAAATTTGTCACCAATATCATAGGTCATTGGAAGCGAGTGTTATATATAGCCAGTGGCCAGTAAAAATCAAATTGATTTATTATTCCTATTCAGTTTTTAAGGCAATTCGATATTATCTGGGTATGATATATTGTCTTGTGCATTCTTCAAGCGGTTTCTTCTTCAATTGAATTCACTTATCATTTCCTAATCAAAATCCGTGAATGAATTGCAATTTATAAATTAGCAGATGCCTTTTACTGCATAATATAATATATTCAATATAGTTTTACTTTAAACAAACCTTTTTCAATGCTATCTGCAAAATACTTATATAATAAGTTGCATTCATCTCTGTATGTATGAATGTTGTGGTTTAAAATATTTTCATCTTTGCTGTATATTTTATCGCATATATGCAATTAATACTTTACTACCATGCATCTAACGCTGAATTCAATTTTTCATTTTTTAACTGATTTGAAAATCTGCCGGTTGGTATTTTCTATCACATATTTTGAATTGATTCTGTTTGATTCACTGCATTCCAAATGTTCAAAGCTTACTTTGTGAGAGAACTTTGTTGAATAAACTAACGAATTTAATAATTTGTTCAATTTGTTTTGGAGGATTATTTGGTTTTCAGCGAAAATTTGTTTCTTTGGTATCAAGTAGGAATTTATTGCTGTTGTACTTGGGAAAGACGATTGCTCTTAAAAAAATCTTGTTATTACGACCAAAATTAAAAACATATTCACGAAAAAAGCGGAATTCCGAATCAAAAATTTCACAAACTATTCACGTTTCCGAGATTAAAATAAGTTTCTAATATTTTTCAATTTCAAATTCTATTTCTCCCATTTCATGAAATCTGTACATGTGGTGGACGGGTTCATACCTCGATTTCTACCCCGATGATTGCTTTATCTTTAAAGAGCTCGCAAAATTGAAATGACATTTCAGCTTCCACTGTTTCATTCTCGAAGCCGTTTTCGAAACTTCACTGAAAACTAACAAATAAACCGGAAATTAGTAGAACAAGTAAATGCTAGAACCAAGCTTGAAAATCTATCCAAATGTACAATGCGACTGGTCAATTATTACATCAATCAATCAATTATTACATCGCCGTTATCTTATTGCTGAATAATTAAAGCTAATGAAGTCAATAACAAGGAAGTCGATCCAAAAAACAAGCTGCCACAATAACATATCCAATTACATACATAATATAGCTGGAATATGGCATATCAAATAAAATGTTCGAACACCCCCAATCAAATATCATGGAAGAGCTCATTATGAAAATCGTTAATAAATATAGTATGTTATTGTGACAAAAAGTAAAACATATTTATGAAAATGCGGGATTCTGGATCAAAAATTTTACTATTTACTTTTCTGAACTTTCTAATATTTTTCAATTCTATTTTTCCCATTTCATGACATGTGGGTTTATTGATGATTGCTTGATCTTTGCTAAACTCACAAAATCAAAATAATATTTTAACTTCGTCTTTTTTATTCTCGGGATCGTTTTTCGAATCTACCAAATAAACTCGAATTAGCGAAACTAGTAAGTATTTACAACAATAATTGAAAGTTCCAATGTGAAATGTGACTGGTCAATTTCAACTATTACATCGCAGAAGTCATATTGCTTATTGGTTCTAGCTAATGAATTCAATAAAAAGGAAGTCGATCTCGAAAACAAGCTGCCACAATAACATATTCAAATACATACATAATATAGCAGGGATACCGCCTGTAATAAAATGTTGGATCATTTTCTAATCAAATATCGTGAAATGACTTCTTATGAGAGTTGCCAATGAAATAAATATAATATATGCGATATATACAAGTAATTGCTGTTACTTTGAAAAACCATGCGACTCCTATTTACATGGTGAAAGAAGTTCACATACGTCCGTCTTTTGGTTTGTTTACGTCTGAATTTTAAAACTATTTCGTTTACGTCCGCTTCTTATTGTCCCATATCTGAGTAATGTACTGGCCATCATTAAAATCATATACAGTACAATTATGATGGAGCGTTGTGTGCCAGTAAACAGCTATGAGATACCGTGCAGCTGAAGCTTTTAAAAAACTTGTGGCATAAATTTTTTTTTTATTGGGCTTCGCTAAAATACTTCATGATGCGAAGACGTAACAGTGATGATTACAAATCAGGTGTGAACTCAAGCGACAAATATCGACGAGAACGGTGAAGAAACCGAACTTTCATTGATACGTTTCGAATCATTGATATAAATTATGAGTTGAAATTTCATCCAAGTGGTTGTTTGGTTGACACAAGTTGCCGCATACCTGCCACAGAATGCGCAAACAAACGTCAACGCCAACCCTATTTGCATAAAAATTAGACAAAAATGACTTATGCAGATCTCAACAAGGAAGTATAAACAAAGAGGATTAGTTCCACCGAGAAGCGAGAATATTTTAGGCGTTTGCACTATTTTCTCCCACTACCAAAAGTTTGTCAGAGAGAGGGAGAGAGTTTATTTCCACAAACGTAACTGCTGGTCCGCTACGGCCCCCTCCGCGATTGAGTCCAGTCATTTGGAGCAAATAGATGGCTATCTAATTTCTAACAGAGGCGGACTGGTAATCGTAAGATCACTCGTATTATTGAGCCGTTTAAACGGCTTTCGTCTTCGACGGATAAAAATATTTGTCATGAGTCAATAACCGCGACTAACCCATGAGCGTTGACGCACCATAATAAAACACATACAACTGGTAGGAAGCAAACAATATATTTTGAGGGAAAATAAATAAATTGCAATGAATATACAACTGACAAAAACCGTATGCAAATTTGTTAAACCAATAAATTATTTCCATACGCACGAACAGTTATTTTCCCGTGTAGGATGAATTTTGAATGCATGAAAAAATTCTGCTATTTTGTTATTTTTATAATATATTGTTATTATAACTCATTATATAACTCGGTGTTGAAGGTGTTGTTTTCCAAAATAAAAAAATTGACTATAATTGGCTTAATTAAAAAATAATTCCATATTGGCTCTGGAATTTAATTTGGCAAAAAAAAAAAAAAAGTTGCAGGTGTTGGGTTCGTTGAGGGCCGCTTTGCTACTTCAAATTAAGACCGTGTCTTACTTATGGTCTCTTTAAAGTTTGTAATACTTGCTTTGTACTGTACTGTATGACCCCTTTACCATTGGGGTGCATTGTTTGCGCATTCTAGCATAGTCCAATCGCAATTCTGCAATTGTTCAGTACCGGTACTGGTACAGTACAGTACAGAACTGGTTCGGTACGGTACCTAACTTACCTGTATGGAACGAAACAACACAAAAAATACTAAGCTATCAGCTTTTATCCTTGTATAGAAAATCCCTTTTTTAAATTCGAGCCATTAATTCTACTCAAAATTGTCGGGAGAATTATTACTGATTCACAGACAGATTAAAATTTTGAATCTGGTTTACTGGTTTGATTCTAACTCAGCTAATTATGATGTTTATTGAGGCATTACTGGCCAGAATATTCTCATCTCAATTTATGAGCGATTGTGCTGCTATTTCTAGCTTTTTGTTTTGTCATGTTAGGTCAAGGTCAGGTCATGGTAAAGTTGACTAATACTAATACTGAGATCCACAATCCTTGTTCTAACACAGTAACATAGAAATTCACCTCAGTGCAAAACTTTTTATCTTTTTTCAACCTGTGGGTCTGGGTTGACTGTTTTGTTTACGGTCTTTGTCATAAACTGGGTCACCTGAAAATCATCTTGTGTCACTTGTATTTTTCAACAAAAACTTGGTAAAAATTTCCGATTTCATTGCCAGTAGATTTTATTGTTTATTTTATATTAAGTATTAGAGTGTTGCTCATTAGTAAAGAGACTCTGTCAAGTACGGGAGGGGTAACCATGGGTAGCGAACAGCATAGCACAGACCAAAGTGAATATCACCTTGGCACAGTGACAGCAGGCTGGCCTGGCTGAGTACAGTCATACTGGAAAGCCGACGACGTTTTAGGTACCAGATTTTAGGGTGCACGTTCTGGTGGTGTACCTAACAAGACAGTTATTAGGTAATACATTTGGAACTATGAGTAATGTCTTGAAACATTTTCTTAATATGGAACCAGTTTCTACTGCACTTCAATTCGGCACTGTGACATGGTTACCAGGACTTGAGTCATTAGAAAAATTATAAAATCGGAATAGTACATTCCAATTCTAGAAAGACGAAGAACAAAGAATAAACAGGTAAAACATTCATTCTAGATTGTGGACTAAGAAGTCCTGAGAGTAACATTTAAACCAAGCTAACGTTACACATTCAGCATGCTCGTGCCAACAAATATAGACACCAGATGAGAAAAATAAAATAATAATTCAATCAATACAGTTTCTAGTTTATCAGGCTTTTTGGTCAAGTGAAGTTTATTTGAGCCAAGGTTTTTATGGTTTTACAGGTAAAATGGTTTGTCCCAAGTAATGATATATAACTTACGCCTGTTTTCTATTTTTCAGAATCTAATCTTTAAAATGTGATTAATGCTTAGCTTTATGTGATATTTCGTATTCTCAATTTCATTGCTGCAAGGTTTCTTCATTTTGTCAGCATTTGTACAATACAATGACCCAGATCCTGAGCTTATGGATTCCAGTATATCTGGCTCCTGCTATCATTTCTGGATTAATTGGTTTTAAGCCGTCACTATCTTGAATCAAAATTTATAAAAGTTTTTGACTTTGGATATATTTTCTTTGGAACTATTTTATCTGCGTATTGTTGCATCAAAACTATCAGGATAATTTCATCCACTGGGTGGTGCATTGAATGAAGGGGGGAGGGAGTTTGGCGGACTTGTTTTGTTATATTTTGCGATATTTTTATGCACGAAACATCACATTATCTGTGAAGAATTGGTTATCGTCGGGTTTTTATTTGGATTCCGATTGCAATGTGGTTTATGTTTATAACAATCAGGAATATCGTGAACTTTGGCCTCAACATTGCCAGACTGCTCTTTATCCAGAAAGTTATCTTCCAAGAGAGGAAAGCTGATAAGACAACTTGACAATTTTTGTTATAAGAAAATTTCTCTAAGTAAGGTCATGCAGACGAAGTCAAAAGCAAAACAGGTCTTTTTAGATAAGTTACAGGCGACCACAGAAGTGTCAAGAGCTGTTGACATGGTAAAGATTTATATTAATCAACTAGGTTTTAGTGAATACTGAATGACACAAGGCATGAAGGAGCTCAATATAACTAGAAAAACAGTTGATAAATTGGAGTGTACTAATACTGACGTCCGACAGGTTATCATAAATCTGCCACTACTTTAGAAAATATATTCAAATGTCCTATAAACCAGCATGGTACCAAAAGCCGGGTCTGAAAAGTCAGTAAATCATAATGAAGCATTTGATTGAACATTTTACTACTTGATTTTTAGGATAGAATAGGATTTACATATTTATTCACTTATGAAAGTCAGTGATATGGCTCAATCATATGGACCAGAGCGTCTAGTCTGGTTACCAGTCCATGTCGGGTGTGGGATTAGTCAGCTGGTTATTCATTTTCAGATGCATGAACTTGATGGTGGATGAAGGCAAAACCGACCAGTGGTTAATGTTACGTGAACCACCCTACGGCCGTGAGGAGTCCAGCGATCCTCTCGTACATAATTATCCCTCACAAAGGATTCGAACCTGCGCTCTTGTGCAAGGTAATCGAAGGTGCAGTGGCGGGCATATTCCCAATATTAAGCCTGATGCGATACATTGTCCTGTTCTCTTTTAATTTAATTTTATGACAAAAAGTAAGACTTTAGTTTGAGAGAAATTAGCTATACATTTTAAATTGTATTCTGAACACCTATGACAAATTCTACATGGCTATTTATAACTGTTTTATTCCTGTCATATTTAGCTTTGAATTACAGAGCCAATAGTTAGAAATATCAGTAAAATGCCTCTCGAAATTAAAGTGAAGACTAATGGACATGCAAATAGGATTTTACAAGACTTGAACAGGTGAGTGTGAGACAGGGATATCTAAAATGATGGGATTAAAGCCTATCTCAGGCAAACTATGTGACGCTGTCCGAAACCGGCCTGTTTGGTAATTCAATCTGATCTGACAGATTTAGGATTGCGCAATAATATTCAATTATTCGGTTCGATTCGGCAAAAATATTCGATTCGAATCAAAAAATTATTCGATTTTAGACAGCCCTAGTCATGACAATAGCTTAATCGCCTTGAAGCTCCCATCGCACATAAGTCAACACTACCAATCGTAGTAGGCCATACGCACCTATCACAACCAGGGATGTTCATTTGACTTTATTAATATTCAATATGGCTATTCGCTACCTTCAGAATATCGTTTTTGGTGAAAATTGATATCGCGCACACATCCCAGCGCCCCACGTCCACGTTTTGATTGAAAACATTTTTCGATTATGACTCATTTTAACAAGTAAACAAATAGCACATGGAGCCCCTAGGTTTCCCTTTCAGAGCCATGGGCACTTTGAGAACCTATGTTCTAGTGAACATATTTATCGGGTGGTTTCACGTCTTCTTTGCAAACATGACTCTAGCTCAGGGGTGGGTGAGGCTTTTAAACCAGGGGCCAAAAATTTTACTTACCAAGACTGGCGGGCCAAGTGTGACTTCCATTTTATGAACAATGTTTGCAGTGTTACAAACGCAAAATTGGAAAACAATAAGCCTCGAGCCAAAACAAAATTTATTTCAAACAAATCCTTGAGCTATTTTTTTTAGCTAAAACATCAAATTTGGTTTCTGTTTGATTGCGGCAGCATCAGGCTGGCTAGATGGAATTACCCAACAGGCTGTAGTTTTTCTATGCCAGCTCTAGCTAATCAGTCACGGATATAGGAGCAGCTATTATGTTCTTGCAAGGTTCGTTCTGGTTTGAGATATGACTTATCTATCTATAAGACATCCTGGGTTAAGTGGGTGTGAGTTGTCACCCGAGACCCAGTGTTCACTTCAGGAAAATTAGGAGTGTGTGCGTTTCTCACAAGCCAGAAATTGAAAAAGTCAAAACTTTACTAACATTGGCGCTCCAGAAGTATGTGTACCAATATGGAGGTAACTAATTTTGTTCGCCTACTTTACATCAAGTTGTGTAAAGGGACTGAAACCTATGGGCAGGGGTATATTCACTTGGCTAACACAGACAATCCCTGAACTTGTAATAGAACTAAAATAAGGAAAATCTGAATAAAATTATGGCCTAACCCTAACCTGGTACCGTACACACACTTTTTGTTATAACTTATTTTAAACAGCAAATGTGTTCTATTATTTATACTTCTCTCATACCTTTGCTCTATGATATCGGGGCTATCATTAATTCCTAAAAATTAAGGTCTAGAAATGGTATTACTTTATTAGCAGATGTCCTAAGATTTGTTTACCCTGGCTGCTGGTTCCCACCACCCAATTTCCTAACAGGACTGAGCGCAAACACAATCTGTCACTATTATCACCGAATGTCATATCCAGCCTGAATGTCATAAGATCTATTTAACCTGTTTTTTACATTTGCATAGCCTTTTTTTCTACATATCATAAAACCATTGTAAAAAGATGACTGCTGACTGAATGATATCTTTTACTCCAATTGTATATTTTTCTATTTTTTTTTGGCAGACATTTCAGTGTGAGTAGTTTTGCTCTAGAAATTAAACAAAAAGTACGTCTTTGCTTGCCATTATGACCAATCAAAATTCCCTAAATTTCATGCTATATGCTTACTATATGGTTCGTCATCTCACGGTACTCCCGTAGTATGTAAACCAAGATGGCGGACACCAGAACGTAGTATGTGTACCAGGTTAGGGTTAGGCCATAATTTCAGTTACAAATACTACGGTAGTCACTTGGTTAGTCCTTGCGTTCGTAATATAACTTAATAAAGCATAAATTATGACCTAACCCTAACTTGGTATACATACTACATCCGCCATCTTGGTTCAAATATTACTGGATCGCCCATCTCACTCGTCAGCAGTGTTCACTATTAGCGCACTTTTTTGCGAAAAGTGAGAAGCACTTTCGCACTGTTTTGCAGGGACTGCGAAATAGCACTTTTTTGGATTTTGAAGGGCAAAAATTCAAATTTGACAAATCTTTTCGTGCGTGTATGGTGTTGACAAATAAGTGGCTTGCTAGTACATTGTAACCCAATTTTGCATTACACAACGATGTTTGCTGGAATTCTGATCTATGTGGTGCAGACAAGGGAAATAAAGCTTTTGTATTAACGGCAAAATTCTTGTTCATAGTATGATTATTATACAAGCGCGCCCATTCCCTTCTCCAGCAAAAACGCCCGGCGTCGTCGGCCAGATGTTGGAATACAACGTAGTGGGTTTCTTTGGACGAAAGTGTTCATGTGACTATCGATCGATGAATTGTGACCAAAGTGCACTATTTTCTAGTGCAAGTTTGACATGTCTTCGTTCCATTCTTAGCGAATTTATTGGAGCCATTCAGAAAGTTCTGATACCCGTAGGGATGAGCAATATAGAAAGCTCAGGATTCAAATCCTTGCCGACTTACTGGCGATCTCGATTGCAACTATCTCAAATTTTTGTAATTCCTGAAACATTCTGTATTTTAAATTAAATGACTTTGCGAGGGCTTAGAGTTCTCCCGGAAAATGATGTATACCATGCAGGCGTTAGAAGATAGATAAAACATTATTTGCGATTAATACTTTTAATGACGCCCCAATTCCGAAAATGCAAAGTTATATCGCAAAAATTCGTTTTGTTACATTTGAAATAAAATGTTATTTGCGGTTAATTTTGATCACATTTCACTTTTCACGACATCCCGTTTCGAAAATACAAAATTGCGAAAATGCGATTTGTTACATTTGAAATAAAACATTATTTACGGTAATTTAGAAGATCACGTTTTACTTTTCACGACATCCTGTTTCTAAAATACAAAGTTATATCGCGAAAATGCGTTTTGTTACATTTGAAATAAAACATTATTTACGGTTAATTTAGATCACATTTCACTTTTCCAACATCCCGTTTCGAAAATACAAACTTACATCGCGAAAATGCGTTTTGTTACATTTAAAATAAAACATTATTTACTGTTGATTTAGATCACATTTCACTTTTCCAACATCTCGTTTCGAAAATACAGAGTTATATCGCGAAAATGCGTTTTGTTACATTTAAAATAAAACATTATTTACCGTTAAGTTAGATCACATTTTACTTTTCACGACATCCGATTTCGAAAATACAAAGTTATATCCTGAAAATGCGTTTTGTTACATACAAAATAAAACATTATTCGAGATTAATTTAGATCAAATTTTACTTTCCACGACACCGCGTTTCCGAAAATACAAAGTTATATTTAATTCAAGTTGCCGATGAATCTGTTCCTATCTTTCAAGCTCGACATACGTTTGGTCGAGTGTCGGGCGGTATTTTGGTCAACGATAAATTAAAAAAGTTGCCACAAATGGTTTGTATAACGATAATAAGTCGTGTCTGCAGAAAATAAACATGGTAACATACTTGATTATAATTGATATTCGATAAATTTATTTACACAAATATTTAACGCGCCCTACCAAGTGCGGCCATATAAATTGCATTTTCTCGGAATGGACTGCGTGTTTTTGGCGCTTTCACATTAATAATAATTTAATGTTTTTTCAATTAAAATACAAAGGGTACATTCACAATTTTGCTTTTTCAAAGTTGTAATCCATAAATATGAAGGGAGAAATCTCACATTTGGATAACAATAAAAATAGAATGGAGCTCGGTATTCTGGATTCGACATTCACTTTTCAGTCGACGAACCCTTCAATAATAACGATAAATTGTCGATTGTGATCAAAGAAAAGCCGTTACGTGTTGTCTTCCAATCTACCTTCCAATCTACAAGAGGTTTCTAAACTTGACAAACTCGGGACGTAATTACTATTAAAAATACCTGTAATGATGCACGAAAAAACGATTCGGTTTTATTGAAACACATACACAAGAGTTGTACATTCTATGCACAAATAGCCGATGTTGTATGTGATATTTGTGCACATGAACGATTATATATCGCGACTGAATGTCTGATATCTGAGAATGCGTATCGTACGTCTTTTTCAATATTCAACGTTTCATGAGGTCGAATAAAAAATATTTGTCAAATGGATTGGTATTTCGTGACACACTCCGAATCATGTCGTTGTGTTTCGTGTACCTTCGCAAAAGAAAACTCTTTGGTGGCATCGTCTCTATTAGTGTAATTGTAATATATGGAAACGTCGCAGGTGACTTTGGAATGCGAATATTACATACTAGGTATGCAGCATTACAGAGAGTGCTATCTATGAATGCTGAACGTACATGGCATTCCTGAAAAATTTGCCACTATATGATGTTTTCTATCCGATTTGAACTAACTCCCACACAAACCAAGGCACGCCGACATTTAATACTTGTCTTCGCGTAAGCTCTGAAATAGTATAATATTTATGTGAATTAGAAATTAGGTCAAGCTAGCTATAGGAAATGGGGAGGATTTTCAAAGTAGTCTTACCTCAACCTATCTCCTAAAACAGGGGAGGATCTTGCATAATATTTCGGAGGGAACATAGGTCAACCTTTTTCTTTAAAACAGCGGGTGGCGACTTTCAAAGTGATTTAAAATGACAAATTAATAATTATCCGATTACGGTTAGGGATAAATTAAAAAGTTTATTATCAGCGCAATCTCCATTTCTAACCCTAATTGGATAATTACTATTTTTATTTGGGTGGTGGCGGGGGATGTTATTTTGCAGGGGCTTTGTACAAATGATCCACCACATAACTAATATGGATTCCAACCTTTATGTATCAATTGTTGTCTGTTAGATGGAAGGCGTAACTCAAATGTGAAAGCCTTTGCTGTTCACGCGAGATGGCATCCAACACGGGTGATTGATTGCATGAAAGTTTTGTACGCGAATTCACATATTTTAAACAAGGATTTAAACGAAACTCTGTTATCGTAAAGGCTCCTCTTTAATTCATAATATCAACCGAAGGAGCGCTTGTTCGAGTATCTATGCTGTTTTAAATGAGTTAAAACAAAAGCTAGGGCATCTAACTTGTTAAAATCGGCAAAAGCCCTTTCGCACTTTTTTTTGGACTGCGAAGCACTTTCGCACTCATAATTCGCTTATAGTTAACACTGCTCGTCAGCACGCTTGGGTGTTCGAGCGCCGCAACAGTTGTGAATGTTTTGGTCAACCACCAAGGTATTCGCTATTCGATTAAGATCTACAGGTTTTGAAAACTAACCTAAAACTAGCAGAATAGTCTAATTGAATCATCACTGTGTACTTCAACATCAATTCCAGCATATAAGTCAATCATCTATAACAACATGGCTTCGCAGCCCAAGCAATGCCTGACCAGGAGTCTCCCGGATCCTGGCCTTTCACCAATTGGCCCCTTAACGCAACAACAGGAGGGGCAAGCTAACTTCCAGATGAATCTCCAGGAGGCAATACAGAGAAATATAGTAGAAAAAAATTACCATCTTTAATTGCCAAATGCCTTGCCGGAAACTTCAACTCCGCGAACTTCACCTCTGAATACCTGCCTATGAGTCCTGGGCTAAAAGAATGTATGGAGGACCAAATGGTGTCTCTAAAAGAAATAAAACAAGATCTAGCTTCTATTAAAGAATCTCAAAGTTTTCAATCAACAAAATATGATGAGATTATTGCCAAGCAAAAAATAACAGATGACAAACTTATGCTCTATGGCAAAAAAATAAGAGATCTAGAAGAGTTGGTCTATGACTTGGAGGACGAATTATACTATGCCACAGAAAAAATTGAGGAACAAGAGCGCCGATCTAGATTGGATAATCTAGAATTTCATGGCATCGCACCTAATGAAAATGAGGACACCGACAAATTGATAACAGAAATTGGAAAGATCATCCACGTGGACATCAAACCATCTGACATCTCTGTAACACATCGTTGTCCAACGCGAAATTCCAACATCCATAAACCGATTGTCGCAAAATTTACCAATCGCAAAATCAGAGCTAAAATTCTCAAAAATCGTCACTTGATCAAAACCGCTACCAATTCAACATCCATAAGGAACCTATCTAAAGCATTTGTTGTTGAGAATTTGACCGACAAAAACAAGAACTTATTTTACAAAGCGAAAATTCTCAAAAGACAATGTGGTTACGCCTTCCTATGGACATCAAATGGCAAAGTGCTGATAAAAAAGAACAAAGACACTAACACTTTATCCATAACTGAAGATGAAGATCTTGATAAAATAAGATGAGTCTATTTAATTTTTTACTGCCATATCCTAGTAAATTATTCTATCATGTTATTGGTTTAAATAACTTCAGTCCCCATTGGAATAGCCCATCTAATGACTTTGCCCCCCTCGCCTCAACCAACCTAATGTTATCTAATTCGAACCCATTAGCATTCCTCATCTATGAGTGATCCTTATCCTACCTGGGAATCAACCAATTTTCATCCCGAAATTCCTTATTCTATTGCAAGTCGATACCTTGAAATATCCAATATCAATAGAGTAACTTCAAGTTTTCTAGCAACAGACTTTATTATATTGCACCATAACATCAGATCTTTGGCAAAATATGCCGATAATCTAGTTGAGCTAATTTCAAATTTTTGTATTCCACCTCAAATTATTGCTCTAAGCGAGACTAGGATCATGAGTGAAACTGCTGTTGTCAATATTGATATCTCTGGTTACACTTTCATTCATGCTCCCTCCTCTACTCGCGCAGGCGGTGTTGGTTTTTATATTAGGGACAATCTAAACTTTCATTTATGCACTGACTTCAGCCTTTGCCTCCCAAACTGTGAGGACTTGTGGATCGAACTCAAATATTTCCAACCAACCTCAAAAATTCAAAATCTTGTTGTCGGTGTAATATATAGACATCCAAAAAAAATATCCATCATTCACCACAGCAATGTCTTGTTTATTTGAGAAGCTGGCGATGGCTAAAAAGCAATTTATTATATTAGGCGACTTTAATATAAATCTTTTTAATTCTTGTGACAATCCTACTACCAAGTATCTGGATATGCTAATGTCCAATTTCATATGTCCACTTATCACCAAACCAACCAGAGTGACCTCAACCTCCCACACATTAATTGACCACATCTACACTAATATCATAGATTCCCGCACTTCGTCATTTATTTTGCTCAGTGATCTCACCGACCACTTTCCCATAATGTGCACAATACCAGCAACTAATAGTAACGTTAAAACAAACACTCGCATGAAACGGGACATGACTAAATTTTGTGCTGACTCGTTCAGGCTAGAAGTTGAGTCAATGTGTAATAATTATACTAGTGTTATATTATCTGAAGTAAACTTCAATAGCTCATTTGATACTTTTCTTAGTCACTTCAAGTGGTTAATCAATAAGCATGCCCCATTAAGACCATTTTCGCGTAGAGAAAAAAATTTTATTCCAAACCTTGGATTACTAAAGGAATTCGTAATTCCATTAAACATAAGAACAAGATGTTCAAAAGTAAGTTCCTGAAGGGAAATTTATCCCAGCGTCTCCACTTTAAAAAATATAAAAATATTTTGACACATTTGCAGAGGAGATCAAAACAAATGTATTACCATAACATCCTAGAGAACAACAGAGGCGATGTTAAACGCACTTGGAAAACTATAAATGACATCATCAAAGTAAGGTCCAATGATGAAACCACTATCTCGGAACTGAAGCTTGAAAATGGTACCATAGTCTCAGACCCTGTCGCGATATCCGTTGAATTTAATAAATTTTTTTCATCCGTAGGAAAGAGACTTGCCGATAATGTCCCACACAGTACGAAATCTTTCAAAGCCTTTTTGGGTGCTCCTACACAGAATTCGTTTTTTCTGGAGCCATCAACACCTTAGAAGTTCACCAAGTAATAATGAACCTGAAAAAAGGCAAAGCAGTTGGGCATGATAATATTCCTTCTTTTTTCTTAAAATTAGTCGCAGACAGCATATCCCCAGCTTTGAGTCATTTCTTTAATCTATCATTTAGTTTAGGAATTTTTCCCTCCGCTCTGAAGATTGCTAGGGTAATACCCATCTTCAAAAGTGGCAACAAAAATAATCCTTCAAATTATAGGCCAATTTCAATTCTACCCTGTATCGGCATCGTCCTGGAAAAATTAGTCTATAAAAGAATGCTCAACTTCTGTAACAAATTCAATCTGATCGACAAATGCCAATTCGGATTTCAATCCAATCACTCGACTTCCCATGCCATCCTAGATCTTATTTCATTTATCTATGAAAAAATTGATAAAGGGGAGTCTGTCTGTTGTGCATTCCTGGATTTAAAGAAGGCCTTTGACACAGTTGATCATCAAATTCTTGTCCAAAAGTTGATACACTGTGGTTTTAGAGGTAACGCATGCAAACTATTATGTAATTACCTGAGTGGTCGATCACAGTTTGTTGAAGTAGGATGTCATAGGTCTCCGATGTTGCCCATCCACTGTGGAATTGTCCAAGGTTCGGTCATTGGACCATTGGCTTTCTTACTTTTCATAAATGATTTGTCGAACTGTTCGAATCTTTTAACAAAACTCTTCGCCGATGACGCTTGCTTGCTTGCCAGTGCCAAAGATTCAACCACGCTCCAAAATACTATGAACACTGAAATAGATAAAATAATTGAGTGGATGTTATGCAACAAACTCACTGTGAACGTAAAAAAATCTAAAGTCATGCTATTCAGTCCTAAATCAATTAAAAAACATTCCAACATGTTAATCAAAATCAGGGGGGTTGCTTTGGAAGTTGTTCAATCCTTTAAATATCTCGGGCTCTATATAGATAGTAACTTAAAATGGAACACTCATATTACCGAGATGCACAAGAAATTGTCAAGGTCTGTTGGGATTTTGGGAAAACTTAGGCATTATGTGCAGGATGCTACCCTGCGAACCATTTATTTTGCTCTTTTTCAATCCCACATCCAATATGCTATAACTGCATGGGGCTCTGCAACACAAACCAACATTCACAAATTGGAGGTCTTACAGAATAAAGCTGTTAGAACTCTCTCCAGAGCGTCTATTCGTACAAACTTAAACACCCTTTACCATAAAACCAGGGTGTTGAAACTATCCGACATTTATACTCTAGAGATTGCCAAAGTTATGCACCAATTTCAGAATAATTACTTGCCCACAGCGTTCGACAATTATTTTGTTTCGCTTACCTCTGTGCATGAACACAACACACGCTCTTCGACCAAATCCAATCTTTTTGTACCTCGCTTTTCGCTGAGCAAATCTCAAAATTCCCTGAAATACAAAGGCGTAATAATTTGGAATAACATTCCCCAAAGTTTACGTGACTCCACATATGCTACTTTCAAAATAAAATATAAAAAATTCATGCTTTCATCCTACCTGTCTTTCTCCAGCACATCTGTTTGATGTGCTTACTGACTTTCCCTCGGCACTGCCAGCAGAATACTTGACTAGGTCCACAACCTCCCAGAGTCGACAGTACCTGTAATAAGTGAATCTGAATGTTTCATGTAAATATTTAAGTTGCTTCTTTATTATCATCTACTTCCATAGTGCATGCTCTGCACTATATTATACTGTATGGCCATTTGTCATACAATGGTAATTCAATTTTGCTCATAGCCTAATCGTATAGTGTTAGCAGTATCTTTCAACAGTTCTACACTCATGATCCTTGATATTGGTCTCTCACCAAATACAATTTAATAACTATCTCGTATATATTTTTGTAAAAAGCTATCATATTTACCACTTTATTATTATTGTGCTTTGTTGCATTTTCGAAATTTGTATATATATAGCACTGTTGATACTCAGTGCTGCAGTGGTTATTTCATCCATCTGTTCATACACATATCGTGTTCATTCTATATTCTCAACGATTCCAAGCGGTATGCTTACTAATTTACAACGCTATTTATTGTTACCCCCATCTACTTTGTTGAGTTAACCTGTTTTTCACAGATTAGAATAATTTTTATCTGTAATGTATTAATGACGATTCGACTTACCCCAGCACTTGCAATCTTCTTGCACCCCAGCACTTGCAATCTTATTTGAACTCTTGGCAAACATTTATAACTATGATTACGCCGTGTTATCGGCATAATATCCCTACCGGGATATATTTAAAATCTGTTTAAATAACTATCAATTCCATAACGCTGCGATATCTGTTCGGTATCCTGTCATCGCACTGTACTGCATTCCTGCTGCCGTTCCCATAGTTACTCGCACATATGTGCTTGAAGTCGTTTTTGGTTTTGCTTTTCTGTGTTTCGAGCGTCTCTTGGATTCAGGTCGTCTCGATTTTTCACTTCTTTATATTCTTTTATTTATTGTTTGACTTTTTTCATTGTTTTATGATTCATTTATTAGACTTTAGCTCAGGTGTCGCCGCTCGATAACCAATTTTGGTTTTCGCGACTCCTTTCACCTCGAATTATCCGTTTTTGCTTCCTTTTACATTCCGTATGCATTTAGTGTATTTCATGTGTGGTGAAAAAATAAACTACTGATTACTGATTACTGTTGTTGTATAGTCAGAATTGGCAACGGTGATATCGCTTATCTCTATGATCATGTACACATACTCATTCCCTACTAATCAGAGCTGGGTCCATGTAGCTTGTTAAAGGGACGTCTTTTCAGCGTATAATGATTATTCTTGTCGCGTGAAATATTCAATCCCTGATAACTACAAAATTCTAAAATGTCTTTATATATTAATTTAATTGTGTCTAAAATGTCTTTATATATTAATTTAATTGTGTCCATCGTAACTCGCGGTTGCTTCTTCTTACGTCAAAATTAAAACATTAGTTCTCTGAAATGCCATGGCGATCGGTGGACATAAAAATATGAGATAAACGGTGTATTTAATTTGAATACGTATTTTTGGAATCTTTCCAACTCGTTATCGGCGTTAAAAAAATCTCAATAACTGATATAAAATCTCGAAAAGTACAATTTTATTTCGTACAATGAAAATGCATATGAAGTATATCGTTAAATCAAAATTACATATTCATCGCCGCGATTACGCCACTTGAAAAGCCGACGTTTACAACGAAAAATGATTTTTCTGTTGTGCAAAGTAATCAATTCGTGACCGATAAGGGCATATTTAAAATGTCTTGCTTTATTAATTTAATTGTCTTCAATTTAACCAGCGTTTGCGTCGACAAAATAATACAATTTTTTACAATTCACAATTTTAAAATACCTCGGCCATTTGCAGACATAAAAATTTGTGGTAACTGCCCGTCGCCTATTATATATTGTTTCGATCCGTATTTTTTCTATTTTGCAAATTCGACAAATTTGAGATGTGCTTGTAACATTGACTCCGGATTAATTATCTTATATATCATCACAAACCGGGAAAAAAATCGCGTTTTCAACCTTGTTTAATGATAACACGAAAATTTTCTACGACAATTATAAAGTAATGGATGAATAGCAAATCCCACCCACAATTAACCGTGTTTCGATTTTAGTGACGGTATGTTCCTAAACGGCGACCAAACATATTGTGCGCCGTAGGCACACGAAATTTTGCGATTTTGCGACTAGAAAGCGTTTTTAGACTGTCGCGGGACTCAACAAAACTTATATTTTTTTTGCGGTTTTATTTTCAGTATTTTATAATGTCGCTTTTCAATGAAATTTAGATCGCGGTTTTACTCCTTTTGTCTTTAGAACTTCGCCACCGATGAACGTATAATAACTCACGAATTCACAATTCCATGCAAAGTACAAAAATAAAATAATTATCATGTTTATCGTGGCACAAATTTATGATTTAGAAAGAATAAAAACCGACGTAAGGGCGTTTACGGCCTAAATAACACGCTGATGAAAACATGGGCGATTTTAGCAGAAGGCAATTGCACGCTTTTTCAGTTTTCACATTTCCGTGCGAGTACAAAAATAAAATAATTATCATTGTTCCCGCGGCACAAATTTGTGATTTAAAGAGAATAAACACCAATGTGAAGGGCGTTCACGGCATAAATTAGACGCCGCGTTGATGAAAACGAACGGCGATTTTAGCAGAAGGCAATTGCACGTGTTATCGGCAACTATTTCCCTTTCAGAAAATTCAAAGGGGGGGTGGGTTCGACCCCCCCCTGGCTGCGTCACTGCATGTAGCCACAGTGTTTTTTTGTAGATGGAGGTGGGAAACGGAGCTGAAGCCTGTGCTACCAGAAAATTAGTGGCTCCAACTTTTAACCATCTAATTCTTTTTCCAGACTTATAAAACTTCATACAAATAAAATCTGTAGGCATCCTATAATTTTTTCAATTTCGATTTTCTTGTATGAAATTGAAGTTTTAATTTTACAATCTAAAAGTCCCTATAACACAGATTTAACTCTCGCATAACTGTATCTGGATTAATGTGTCATGTAGTGCCCATACCCAAAAAACAGCAGACCAGCAGATGAGTAAACCAGCAGACCTTGAGTCACATTTGATATATTGTAGATCCGGAATTAGAGCTAGAACCATAGTGATTTCAAATCAGCTTCCCAGCCCTGTATTAAGACTTGAAAATTCACACAAGAATTTCCTGTGCGGAATAGAAAACACATTTAGTGCAATGCTGATTTAAAATTTAATTTTGCAGAAGCAGAAAGGAAACTCGAGATCATTGTGATTTCATGATCATAGCTGGCTCTGAAGAAATCCCAGTTCATAAGAATATTATATCTGTAGGATCTGATTATTTCAAAGCAATGCTGGCTCATAATGTAAGTTGTGTTTATACATTGTTGATGTTTATGTGATATCTCAATGGTTAACTGTTTGAGTTAACTCTTTTACAGTTGGTACTGTTACCCTTGTTAATGTGGTTTTAATCCTTGGTATTATCACACTTCAGAATGCTGAGACAGCGTCTGGTAAAGTGGAAATGAAAGAAGTTGATCCATTATCCCTGCAACAATGCATAGAATATATTTACACTGGTGAATTGTCTACTACTGATGAAAATGCTGAATCTTTGATGTTTGTGGCTGAATTACTACAGTTGAAAGGTGATGATATAAAATAGATCTTTCTTTCAGATTGTACCGAGGTTCACTCAATACCTCGTGATTCAAATCAATTAGACAATCTCCCACAAATGGATCTATTTGGTGAACATGGGCCTGAATTTCTATTGTTATTCTGGCTAGTTTTTTACTGAACAGAAAACCTGTTGGTTTATTATCTTAATTAATCTGCCATATCATTATTTCTTAACTTTCATTCCAAGTTCAACATGGTGACCCAAGGCAAACAGAATTTATGAATCACCTTCACGAAAATGAGGAAAATTCAATTAATAATTGCACTTTGCTCGAGTATGATTGCTCCCAAAAGTTTTGGTAATCTAAGATGCTTTGCGCAAAAGTTATGATTCAAATGACCTGAGTTCTGTTTTTTTGGCCACTTTGTAATCATTCCTCTACATTGCAAGGAAAGGTTCCGAAATAACTAAGAAAAGCCAAAAGCTCTGGGGGGCAAATCAAAATAGATGTTTGATTGTTCATTGATAAATGTTTGAATATATATATAACTTCATGCATGTTTTTTTTTTTTGAACAGATGTCTGTGAAAGCATCGTTGATTCACTCGAAGAAAATCTCGAATCGTCTTCGGAATCATTTTTTGCGACAAAAAGAATCGCAAACCTGTACAATTACAAAGAATTGATGGAAAAATGCGAGAAGTTCATGCTGGATAAATTTGAAGAAATTGCAGTTCTTGATGAGTTCAAGGAAATAGAGGAAAAGGGATTTGTTGGATTGATCAAATCACAAAAAAACAAGGTATTTGCAGTGTTTTGTTTCAAATCTTCATTTTGAAAAGACTTTATAGAAGTAGTCACTCATTTGGACACTGAAGGTTTTAGATTCTCAAGGTTTTAGATTCTTTTCATGATACAAGCAGCCACTCAACCTTCTGACTTGGTGGAACGCACTGCTTTGCTGTATAGCAGGGGTGGCCATCACGTCGATCACCACGTCTCGAGTAGTCGATCGCGTGCCTGATGTTGTGTGAATTTAATGACATGCCCCCAAAAGTTACCTCTAAACCAGTTTCATGCAGAGCCTGTTGTGTTTCTCATAACAGTAAGAATACGGTACTGCACATGCGCAAAATACAGTACATTTTACATCCATGGTATTTGAGTCTGGGCAAGCCTAATAGAGCATATTATTTCGCAACAAATGCAAGTTTCGCCGCCAAGTTTAGAAATGAACGTGGCAATTACTTATATTTGGCGTGGCATAAACATTTTTGCATATGCCATTCCTGACACTCACCTGGCTCCGTCATCCAAATTTTATGTTACTTCGACCTTACAATCACGCCAAACAGCTTGCCAGACTACGACCGCCTGAATATGGCATCTTCGCCAACCATCACGAACTCACTTACGCCAGCAATCTTTCTCATATCGGAAACGTGTGACGAGAAAACAAGAGACATAGTATGCTCGATTTTAGGTGATCGTGTGCGCGTCTTGGATGAGGTTGGTCTAATTTAGGGGGCCTTATTACGTTGCTTTGATGTCATAGCGACGTAATTTTTGAATGACATAATCTGTTGGGGTCTGGGAAACACATATGCAAAAATGGTTGTGCCACGCCAGCTAGAAGTACTTAATTTGTGTTATGAACATGGCCCGAATATTCTATATTGAATATTCTTGATGTTCTGTATCTTTCTAGGCATCAGAGAGTGTGAAGCTGAAGGCTTTGATATCTTGGATAAAACATGAGCAAAAAAATCGCAAAAAACTTCTGAAGAAATTGAACAACTACATTGATTTGCATAAAGTACCAGTGACTTATAGAAGATTCCTTGTTGAAAACGAGGTCGGTTATTTTCGAATTGATATTTTTAAACCATTTATTTTTGCATCTTGCAATCTTTTCATTTAAACTTTGACTTTGAATACATTATTAAGAATTATCTTACAAAAGACCAGGGCTCATACTTTGGCAAGTTTTAATATTGCAACTTATTTTTAAATTACCAAGAGTCTAAGTCCGAGTCAACTTTTTTTTTCGGAGTTGGAATTCCAGTCTTGAAAAAGTCTCTCCTTGTGCCAGAATTTTGTGACCTATTCTTGCTTTTTTTGGTGGTTGAGTGAATGTTTGAATTTTCTTAAAAAATAGTAAAATATTCCTAAATTCCAGATAAAAAAAATTTCTCATATCATTTAATATTTGTGGGACGACATAACACCTTTCGGTTGTTTCAGCCAATGGTAAAGTCATGTATTGAATGCTATCAAGCTCTTTGCATCTCTGTGATGGACAGCTTGAACGTAAGTGCTTCAGATGTTCCTTCTGCTGAGAATATAAGACAAGGAGGAAAAGAAGCAAGTAAGTTGAATTGAGATGTAGACAGTATAGAAAAACATGTCATCTGAAACTTAGAAACTTACCCAACTGTGAATTGGTTCCAATTCGAACGATTTTATAGTTTGTTTTTTTTGCTTTTTATTTCTGATACAAAGTTTATATTTTACAGTTGCATTGTTTGATTATAATTCGAAGAGCCTTCAATGCTTTGATTCTCGGAATAATTCTTGGACAAAAATGCAGGTTGGTATTTGACAACCTTCAACTTGGTTATATCGATCTAATCGTATTATACATGGAAAATTACTCCAGATGATAGAAATGAATGCTCAAAGCTTGTGTTTTTCTGCGATTGGATTGCAAGATATGGTTGTGGTAGTTCCACATATTATAGTAATAATGCGTTATCTATTTTATTTCGACTGTGCTCGGCCAGCTTTTGATTTTCCTTTTCTTGGGATAAATTTAAAGTCAGATACCTGACTTGTACGTATGTAATATAGGATTTACATATTTATTCCAAGGAAGAGGAAAGCCGATAAGACGGCTTAATCATATGGCTAACCATGGCGCCTTGTCCGTTTACTGGTCCATGTCGGGCATGGGGTTAGTTTTTTGTAAGCATTGACTGGATGGTGGAGGAATAATAAATAAAGTGAACCACCCTACATCGGCCATGAGTCCAACAATCATCCTGCACATAACCATCCAGTCATGAATTTTCAACCTGCGAACCCATGCAGGGTTATTAGAGATGAAGAGATGAGGTGGAGAATGTATTCCTAACGCTTGGCATGGAGTGCCATCTGTGAACCAGACCTTTTTAGGACGAATATTCGAATGGGATTAGATTCTCTCATCCCGCCACACCCAATCATCCGTATCTACATTTGACAACGATTTCTTCAATACAATATTGTTTATTGAAATTTTCTAGAACATGCCTGGATCAGGAGAATATTTTTCTGCTGTGGCTCTTGGTGACTACATTTATGTTCTCATGAGAGATAAATCTGTTCATCGACTGAAATACTCAGATCGTGAAGTTACTTGGGAGAGAATGAATGATATGATGTATAGCCATGGGAGATTGCCACCTGTTGCTGTTTTGTCTGGTAAGAATTGCTTCAAAAATTCCTTTGCCCAACAATATCTTGTTACCTTCGCCTCAAGACTAGTAATTGAGTTTTTTAAATATCCTGTTGCTGTTTTATTAGGTGAGAAGTTGCCTCAAGAATTCTTAGTACTGGTCTGTTTAGGAATTTAATGAAAAACATATTTTAGGAGCATTTGGTACCTAATTCCAGTTCAGCCTTGTATTGTTACTATATCACTTCATTGTGGGTGACCCAAAATTCTTCTGAGCGCTTTGTGCACAAAATACTGATAATTTTTTTCTGATTTGTAAAACTTGTCATTTAATCAAAGTGTACAAATACAAATTATATTTTCATATTAACACCATTGAAGAATTATAACACAATCTATTTGTGTAAGAAATAGTAGTTGTTTTGTAAGATCATATATTTGAGTTCAGGAAAATATATACAAAAATTGCAAAAATAGTTAGGATTGAGTTACTTTGCTAAAACACACAGATCCGGAATTGAACGACCAAAGGACTTGAGTTGATTATACAACACATTAACACTCCTGTTTTAAGATTAGTAGTTTATTTGTGTTTGAATATATCCCATGAAAACTTTTTCTTATTTTTGGTTAATGTTTTGTCTTCCATTTCTAATGTCTTATCTATTACTATGACACAATTTATATTTGTATAAATAGCGCGAAAATCGTTTGATTTGCCTTAAGACAAATAGTACCTTACTTTATCTTCTATTATTTTTCAAGTATCATTTGCTTTCTACCATTGGTCTGTGATATGAATTGTTTACAGGAAACCTATACGTTGTTGGTCATTCCGATGGTCACACAAAATCAGTTGAAAAGTTCGAGCCATCAAGCAACAAATGGGAAAAAGTAAAAGACAAAAATCTCAGCAGTTATTGTTCAACAGCACTGGGTGCTGGAGGTTAGAAGGTGTTGTGTAATAAATAAATTGTTACTTCCGAAATATGTGAATCAAGATAACGGACACCGGAACGTAGTATGTGTACCAGGTTGGGTTAGGCCATAATTTCAGGTACAAATACTTGGATAGTCCTCGAACTCGTAATAGAACTAAAATATGGAAAATTGGACTAAATTACGACCTAACTGTAACCTGTTACACATACTAAGTTTCGGTGTCCGCCATCGTAGTTCACATACTTCGGGAGTGCCAAAAAAATGTCATATACATTGAACTGGCTCGAAACAGGCAGTCATACAACAGGGTTATAAATGGAATTGTCGCTGGACCATATAACCAACTTGATAAATCTAGCTGGACCAATAAATGCTCTGCTTTACAGTAATAAAGGCATCGGACAAAACGGCGAAGTATTTAACGCATTAAAAAGAGCATAAAAACATGTAATTTTACCCATGTGGGCGACTTTTTAAACATAAACTGTCGGATTAGCTCTTTATGCGCGTGATGGGGAAAAATCTGATGGGCGCGTGATGGGCCACACTAGATAGCTTTGCGGACACTAAATAGCTTTGCCTGTTGCAAACCCCCTGGTCTAAGCCAAACAAGAAAAAATTCCGTTTTTAACAGACGAGTAGGTCGTTTCGTATCAGTGGTTGCCTTCACAAAATGTTTTTTGAAACAAACTTGCAATACACTTACGGTAAATAAAAAATGACTGCCAACAGATATCGGATTTATCAGTTTGTCCTAAGTTTTCATCGAATACCAGAATGCAGAAAACACTTGAAAGAATAATCCTTGTTTAATTCCAGGTTGTATATACAGCATTGGTGGCTATGTATCAAGTCATCAAACCAACCAAGTAGAAAGATTTGACCCAACATCATCAACTTGGTCATTTGTTGCATCCATGAATGAGGCAAAGGAATTTGTCGCAGCTGTTGAAAATGAAGGAAATATATATGTTCTAGGTAGGTTGGTGTTTGTTGCTAAAAATGTACGAACCTCAAGAAAAAATATATTTAGAGGTGCCCATAATAATATTTAGTTTTACATAAAATAGCAATTAACCAGAAAATTTCAATGACTGTACTTCAAGATATCAAATGCAATGCAAACATGTTAAAGCATCGTCATGAACTACTAATATTCCATTCATTTTCTTCTGCAAGATCGCAGAATTATATTGTGATGTGACAAATCATGTTCAAATGTTTGTATAATTATATATTTACGAATGCAAAGGTCAATCCGATTGCCGTGCAACTTGTAAACTCATGAATATATTTGGTACTATTGCGCCCTTCTTACTAGAAATATTAACCAGTTAGTGTTTGGAATTAGGAGTGATATTCAGACATTCTGAACAGGTTTCAAAATCTTCAGTTCAGGCTAGTTCAATTTTCTGCGGTATATTTGTAATGTTGCAGTGGTTACCTGCTATCATGTTAGTTCATTTTTCCCTCTTTATTTATTTATTGCTTTGTCTTGTGTAGGTGAGATTGTCAAAAGATGGACAAACATTGTTTTGTATCGTTTTGGCAAAATTGCAAGCAGATTTTAACAAACTGTTTATTTCATTCAGGTGGATGGACAAACGATGACTTGACAACTGTTGAACGATATGATATTTCAACAAACGTGTGGTCTATGGTAACTCCCATGTTAACTGAACGTAGCTTGTTCAAAGCTTTTGTTATTGACTCAAATATTTACGCTGTTGGAGGAAGGAACAGGTAGAGTTATTGGAATTTATTACAACATGGTAGGCACTAGGGCAGAGGTTCCCAAGCTTTTCTCAGGACGAACCCAAAGACAACTTTCAAGTGTCCAGTGCGACCCCAGGTCAATATATATAATTTTTATGTAACTTTAGAGATTCTGTCACTGGATTTTTGAGTTTGGTCATGTGGTGGTATCAAGTAAAATAAGCTAAAACATTTAAACTTTCGATTTTAATTAAAAATACCGGAATTACGAAAAAAAAAATTTTAAAATTGAAAATTTCTTTCATTGGGAATGGTCACTGTTTAATTTTAATCAATTTTCTGTATCTGGGGATGTATGATGTCAGGCAGCATACCAAAGAATTTTCCAAGGTAAGGCTTGTTATGCGACTCCGATAATGACTTTTAATAAACTTTTACCATACCTCAGCGACCCCACCGACCCTGTGACCTGTTTACGACCCTACCTACTTATCACTCCGATCCAATTTGGGGTCGCGACACGGGGCACCCCTGCACTAGGGTCTTCTGTTTTGGAGATTTTGTTCTGAAATACTTATTCCCAAAGAAATATTTGTTCCCCTGTATTCATCACTATAAGTGTTGGGCCGATCTAGTGTCTATATTGTCGATGCTCATATTAATAAACTGAAATCTTTATATTTTTGTGAATATATATATTCATAACTTTGGATAGATAATCGCTTTTGGTTTGAGCTCTTTGTGCGGATACAAGAAGCAGTATAATCATATTGCTGACTATGAAGTTTGAATCAGAGTCTGCCACCTGCGGTAACCGGTCATTTTTACTTTTTTCGTATCTTGAGTCACTATAGAATTTAAAATTCTATTTTCAATGAGTAGCCTAACAACCACTTTACAAACCATTTGTCTTGTAGAACTGAAATAATCTTCTTTGTTTCATTCAGTTCACCGGGAAGCATGGAGAAGTTTGATTTCAAGAAGAATCAATGGGAGATGATTGACATGAAGAACATGAATCTTGCGATACTCGATGCAGTGAAGATTAATTTGAAGTGATTTGATTGTATATAACAGAGAACAGTTCCTTGTGTTACCATTTAAGGACATACTAGTAGTTTATGTTTGTAATCTTACTATTATGAAATTGTATGATAGATATTTGACATTTAATAGGTGCTCGTGTTACCACTGAGTAAATTTTTTAAACTTCTATAATGATTTCTTGCATTACTTACCGTAAATAATTTATATAGTTTTCTTAAATGTAATTACTCAATGACATTGCCTAAAAAACTTCAACTCACTGGACATAGCTATGTTTACTACCGATGTGAAGAATTTTTGTTTAAATGATTTGTTTGTATAAAATAGCAGTTGTTTGTAGCATTTTTTTATGTGAATTCCGATTATGACAGTGTGTAGTCGGACAGAATTGACGCCCATATAAAAAAAGATTGTTGGTTGATGGACATTCTGACTCCTGCTCTCAACGACAGGAAAACAGAGTTTATAAATCTTACATTGGCCTCGACTCCTCAGCCCTGATTTGGCTTGCTTATCATTTAAAGTTAATTTTTAGCAAATTGGAGTGGGATTCTATATCCTTGTTATGTAAAATTTGTCACCAAATATCATAGGTCATTGGAAGCGAGTGTTATATATAGCCAGTGGCCAGTAAAAATTAAATTGATTTATTAATTTCTATTCAGTTTTTAATGCCATTCGATATTATCTGGGTATGAAATATTGCCTTGTGCATTCTTCAAGCGGTTTCTTCTTCAATTAAATTCACTTATCATTTCTTAATCAAAATCCGTGAATGAATTGCAATTTATAAATTAGCAGATGCCTTTTCCGCACAATATAATATATTCAATATAGTTTTACTTTAAACAAACCTTTTTCAGTGCTATCTGCAAAATACTTATACAATAAATTGCATTCATCTTGTATGTATGTTGTTAAAGTTTATTTCTGCTTTCAATATATTCGATGATGATTATTTTTTTTTCATCTTTGCTGTATATTTTATCGCTTATATGCAATCAATACTTTACTACCATGCATCTATCGCTGAATTCAATTCTTCACTTTTTATCTGTTTTGAAAATCCGCCGCTCTGTCTTTTTAATCACATAGTTTGAATTGATTACGTTTGATGCATTCCAAATGTTTGAACTTTACATTGTGACAAACCTAACCTTTATTAAATAAACTAACGAATTAATTAATTTGTCCATTGTAGTGTCTATCTTCAATGTTTTTTTATCTTGCTAAGCTTTCCCCAAGGCAACACACGATATGAGGCTTTTACTGCTACAATTCAGTATGCACAAAAGTAACTGATACAACTTAATAAACAGCGAATAACACCTTACAATAGAACCAGCACGAGCCACGCCGTCAATGTCCTTCTGCTCCCCTTGACATATCCTTGCGCATTTATATCGCGCAGGACTAAATCAATCATGCAATTCATGACCATCAAACCATGAACACTACATCCCTCCTTTTGTTACGAGTAGATGGTAAACTAGACTACTAATTTCATTACAAAAGTCTTTAAATCTGGAAGGCAGTTTTCGTTCTCGCCTTGGACGCTCATAAGGCTGAGTAATTGATTCCTCCGAATTTGGCCTGGTCGCGTTTGGAGCAATTTGCGACTCTGTGGCTTTATTGTCAATTTCATTCTGGGCGTATTTCTTTACAAATGTTGAATTGCGACGAAATTCTTTTCCATTTTCATCTCTGACTGTGACTTCCCCTCCTTCCTTCTTGACGACTTCACACGGAAATTTATTGAAGTTTGTCGACATCTTGTCAACTTTCTCTTGCTTAACGAGCACCGAATCTCCGACCTCAACATCTTGTAAAATTTATCTTCTGTTGTAATCGGAGTACAATTTCCCTTGTAGCTTTTTCTCCAGTCTCTGTCTCGGTGTTCTTCGCCGATTATGTTGTATTTTGGTCCGATTTCTGGAAGCTTTGTTCTCATCTCTCGACCAAACATCAAATAATATGGCGATACTCCCGTCGTTAAGTAGAAATTTGTTTAATTCAGATTTCCAATCTTTACCTTCTACTTGGGCTATTCGTATGGCTTTCATTAAACTTCGGTTTTGTCTCTCCACCTCGCCGCTCGCTTGTGGCCACAATGGAGTAGTAGATTTATGTTGAACTCCATGTTCGTCTAAAAATGATTTGAATTCATTAGATACAAGCTGTGGTGCATTGTCAGTTCTTAACGTAAGTGGAATTCCGTAACGTGAAAATATGGTGCTCAACGCTTCAATTATTTTCTTACTTGTTGTCGACCGCACAATTACAATTTCATAAAAACGACTGTAGTACAATTACCATTATGTTATCACCAGAAGGCAAAGGTCCTAAAACATCGGCAAAACAATCTATCCAAGGTCCACTGGGTGGTCGTGTTCGCGTCATTGGTCCAGGCGGACTATACGAACTTGTTACCTGACATCCATTACATTTCCGTTCAGCATCACGATCAATGTTTGGCCACCACACTTTACTTCGAAGTCGATTTTTGGTCTTCACAATTCCTTGGTGTCCTTCATGTGCAAGCTCTAGAACACGTTTTCTGAGTATCTGTGGAATTACAATTCTCGTACCACGTAAAATTAATTGACCATAAATACAAAGTTCATTCTTCACATGCAAAAATGAATTACCACACTTTGACCAATTCTGTGATTTAATGCAATCTCTCACAATTTGCAATTCAGGGTCTTTAGCAGATGCCTGCTCAATTTCATGTGGCGTCAAAGCAATCGGGCAACTACTTTGCACAACCATTTAACCAGATTTACAAGTTAAATCTTTCACATGCCCACACTATAGCTAAAGCTTCCTTTTCCGTCTGGCTATATCGTCTTTCTACGTCTGACATTGTCCTCGAAGCATACGAAATTACTCTCCAAATTCCGTCTTGCAATTGGGTTAAAGCGGATCCTAGTCCTGTCGGTGAAGCATTTGCAATTATTCTTGTCCTGCAGTCAGATCTGAAATAAGCTAATGTGTTTGCATTAGTTAATGAACGTTTCAATCTTTCGAATGAATTTTCACACTGCTTATCCCAATCAAATTTAGAATTTTTCTTAGTCAATGCACGTAAAGGCGCTGCAATCGAAGAAAGGTTTGGTATAAACTTTGCACAATATTGAACAAGACCCATAAAAGATTTTACTTCTCTGGCATCTTTTGGTCGTCGTGCATTTCTTACTGACGCCACCTTTTCCTCACAAGGATCAATACCTTGACATGTGAGCTTATGACCAAAAAACTTAATCTCAGGAAGTCGAAATTGACATTTCATACCATTCAGCGTTAGACCGGCTTTGTCCAACTTATCAAGAACATCAAATAATCTTTCATCATGTTCCTTCACATTCCGCCCATGGATAGTGATGTCGTCCGCTATGTTTGCGACACCCCGACAGTTCTTCACAACGTCTCTGATTATTTGCTGATACTTTTCTGGTGCAGATGATAAACCAAACATAGTCTTTTGTATCTAAAAATTCCATTATTAGTTACGAACGTTGTGATATATCGGCATTTCTCATCAAGCAATATTTGATGAAACCCCCATTTCAGATCGAACTTCGAAAATACGGCGCTTCCGCTCAAGTCGTGGAGTAAGTCTTCAACAGTCGGTATAGGTTGCCTTTCACGGAGTATGGCTTGGTTAGCTCGGCGCATGACAACACAAATTCTAATATCTCCATCCTTTTTATGATCTACAGTTAAAGGCGAAATCCAGGTACTTGGACCTTCAGGCGCTTTTTCGATTATGTCTGCTTTCAGAATTTCATCTATTTTTGCATCTACTTTGTCTCGCAACGCATTTGGTATACGGCGCAGAGGTTGAGCAATTGGTTTAACAGTTTGGTCAATATTCAAAGTCAATTTGTAATCTTTTAAAAGGCCAATTCCTTCAAACAATTTTCCATACTTGAAAAATATATCAGAATTTGAAGTATCAATAGTTTTGGAACTCACTGCATTCACGGGCCCCACTCTTAATACATTAAGTTTTGTTGCAGCTTCTTTTCCTAACAAAGTTTGACAATTGCCTTTGACAACAACAAAATCAGTCCGACATTTACTTTCATTATTCAGAACGAAAACATTAGCAGTAAACGTACCTAAGACCTGAAGTGGTTTAGTACTTCCATAAGCGTAGAGTGATGGTATCGAGCATTTTCTCGAATTACACACAATTCTCTCACTCTAGAGAGAATAAATGTCGTTCAAAAGGAATATTGGATTTCGGAGTAAAATATTCATCAAGTAAATTTAAAGTTTCGGTAAATGTTTTCTCTTCATCGAGTCCCGCTAAAGTATAAAAAATATCTTGTACCTTTACACCAGCGGTGAACAAAAGCAAAGCTTTCTTGGAGCTATCTTCCGTCGTTCCCTTGGCCGTCAAATATAATTTAAATGAACGTCTCCAACGTTGCCACCATTGGGAAATACCGTGCGGGTCTCCATCGGAATCAAATGGTTGCATGGTTCCAATGTTATTCTGCATGATCTTGGATGGCTATATTCCTGCTATATAGAATAGATCTGTTTCAATCAAAAAAGTTACCAACGATTTCCTTTATCGTCCAAGTCCAGCAGGTCTTCGCCAATTGTAATTCGATATCTTCCAATATCCTCGTCGCCAGTTGTAGTGTCTCGCCTCTATCTTCAATGTTCTTTATCTTGCTAAGCTTTCCCCAAGGCAACACACGATATTTGCACACAAAATAAGAGGCTTTTACTGCTACAATTCAGTATGCACAAAAGTAACTGATACAACTTAATAAACAGCGAATAACACCTTACAATAGAACCAGCACCAGCCACGCCGTCAATGTCCTTCTGCTCCCCTTGACATGTATCCTTGCGCATTTATATCGCGCAGGACTAAATCAATCAAGCAATTCATGACCATCGGACCATGAACACGACATCCATTTCTCAAATTCCACGTAAATTTGGAGGATTGCTTTGGTTTTCAGCGAAAATTTGTTTCGTTAGTTTCAAGTGGGAATTTATTGCTGTTGAACCTGGAAAAGACGATTGCACTTTAAAATGTACGTTATTGTGACAAAAAATAAAAACCTATTCATGGAGAAGGGAAATTCTAGATCAAAAATTTTACTAAATTTGTAATATTTTTCAATTTTAAATTATATTTCTCCCATTTCATGAGAGATGTACACGTGGTAGACGGTTTCATGCCTCGATTTCTATTCCGATGATTGCATGATCTTTACAAGCTCGCAAATTAAAATAAAATTGTAGCCTAGTGTTTCGAAACTTCACTGAAACTACCAAATAAACTCGGTTTTAGAAAAACAAGCAATTGTTTATAACCAAGCTTGAAAATCTGTCCCAATGTGAAATGCGACTGTTCAATTTCAACTATTACATCGCTGTAATCTTATTGATAGCTAATGAGTTCAATAAAAAGGAAGTCGATCTAGAAAAAAAGCTGACGCAATAACATATTCAATTACATACATAATATAGCAGGGATACGGCCTGTAATAAAATGTTGGATCATTTTCTAATCAAATATCGTGAAATGACTTCTTATGAGAGTTGCCAATGAAATGAATATAATATATGCGATATATACAAGTAATCGCTGTTAATTTGAAAAACCATGCGACTCCTATTTACATGGATAAAGAAGTTCACATACGTCCGCCTTTCGGTTTGTTTACGACTGCATTTTAAAACTAATTTCGTTTACGCCCGCTTTTATTGGCCCATGTCTGAGCAAAGTACTGGCCATCATTGAAACCCTATACAATCATGGCGGAACGTTGTGCGGCAGTAAACAGCTATGAGATACCGTGCAACTGAAGTTTTGAAAAACTTCTGTCATAAAAATTTATTTTTATTGGGCTACGCTAAAATACTTCATGATGCAAAGACGTAACAGTGATATTTTACAAATCAGGTGTGAACTCAAGGGACAAATATCGACGAGAACGGTGAAGAGACCAAACTTTCATTGATACGTTCCGAGTCATTGACATAGGATAGGATAGAATTTACATATTTATCCCGGGGGAGAGGAAAGCCGATAAGACGGCTTATTCATATGGCGAACCACGGCCTCTCGTCCGGTTACCATTCCAAGTCGGGTATGGGATTAGTTTTTACTGTATTGTTTGTTTTCGGAAGCATGGACTTGGTGGTGGAGGAAGCCGTAACCGACCAGCGGTTACGTGAACCAATCAACGACGGCGAGGAGTCCAGCAATCCTCTCGCACATAACCATCCCTGCATGGGATTCGAACCTGCGAACCCACGCAGAGTAATTAGAGATGCGGTGGCGAGCGTATTCCTAACGCTTAGCCCGTTGAGCCACACCGCCCCGCCATATAAATAATAAGTCAAAATTTCATCAAAGTATTGTTTGGTTGCCGCATACCTGCCAATATTGCGCAAACAAAGGTCACCGTCGACCCCATTTGCATTAAAATTGGTCAAAAATGATTTGTGCAGGCCACAACAAGGAAGTATAAACAAAGATGATTACGGTAGTTCGACCGAGAAGAGAAAATATATCAGGTGGTCGCACGCTTTTCTTCCACTAGGATAGGTTGGGATTAACATATTTATCCTGAGGGAGCGGAAAGCCGATAATAGGGCTTAACCATATGGCGAACCACGGCCTCTCGTACGGTTACCATTCCATGTCGGGTGTGGGATTAGTTAGTTACTTGTTTTCGGAAGTATGGACTTGGTGGTGGAGGAAGCCGCAACCGACAAGCGGTTACGTGAATCGCCCAACGACGGCGAGGAGTTCAGCAATCCTCTAATGCAGGGGTTCTCAAACTTTTGGTGTTGCGGAGCCCTTGAAAAGATTAACTATTATTCACGGAGCCCCAAATGAAATGTTAAAATTGTTACTTTTCTATTAATATTCCTGAGTAAAATTAAAAGTACTTTACTTAATTTGAATGCTAAACCTTTTTTAATAGGGTTAATACAAGTCATAAATAAATCTAAATTTCAAAGATAAATTATGTATACTAAAACTGTAAATTTGACACTTGATAAACATATTAATAAATTATGGACCGAATCTTTACCCTTTCGACATTTTCAGAAGACTTACAAAGCCGCTGATAACGTGCGCTAATGTATTTTGTTACATTCGCCGATGGTTCTCCTCAGCATGGCATGTTTTTAACATCTTTACGTCGGTGTTTATTCTCCCTAAATCAAAAATTTCCGTCGGCACGTACATGTATTGTTTCACAATGACGACGATAATTGCTTTTTTGTTCTCGTGGGGAATTATGAGTTCAATGTGAAAAACATGTTACCATATCGTCACGCTAATAACCGAATTGCGTAAGTCATTTTGGCGATTTTGAGTTTTTTTTTATAAAATAGGTATTTATGTGATGCTGCGCACCTGTCTGTTAACTCAGATTTTATATTAAGAATTCCGAAACCCATAAAAATGAAGATTTAGTATGACATGCACATTTGTGCAATTGTTTCCTCATAATGAATTATCATTGTTACCGCAGGACTATTTTGACGTCACGAAGGCAAAATAACCTCGGCGAAGTATTTACGAGTTTTTGCATCTCGGATTCTAGCTTAGCGCGTATTAATTTAAATTTATACTACAGTATAGGAAGGCGTGCACTTGTGATATTCACTGTCCGAGTCCAATTCACCTTGGTTGGCTTATATATTGGGTGCATTGCTGTTTTATTCTTTATATTTAATCTTAGTCTTTTTTCGGTGGGTGTGCGGAACGTTTTATATTGATGAAATATATATTTTTAAACATAAAAAATATTGAAATTAAAACTGATTAGCTATTTTGGGGATTAGACATTGTAGATACTGAGAATTACATTCGTTTTTGGAATGTTTAGTTTTCAGGACTGGTGCATATAGTAAAGTTGCAAAATTGCGTATGTGCCCAAGTCATAAACACATTTCTGCTTAAGTCACAGTGCGCCTTTATGGCGTCACTTAACTGCGTCATACAAATTAACTTAAATCCGGCTACGATCAAAAAATTGAACCATGGCAAATTATTGACTCTCAATGGCATAACAATATCATTAGGAGGTTTTTTACGTTTTTATCAAAACTGCTAAAATGACTTACGCAATTCGGTTATTAGCGTGATGATATTATAGTCATCGGCGACAAAACGCTAAAAATAATTTAATAAAGAGGTAAATTCGAACTCAAATTTCTTGATTGAAAAAACGATATTCTGAAATAATAAAACTTAAAATGAAAGATCACACTATAAATTTTATTTCAGCAGTCTCACGTCAGATCAAAAACGCTTTTATATAGGCATTGGAAATCACAAAATTTGGTGTTATGTTAGGTTTTCTCTGGTGATTCATCGTAGTAACTGCGAAATCGTAACACAGTCAATTGTGCGCGCGATGTACCTTTTTTTCATTCTGAAACCACCGACGGAGCCGCATGCAATAAATTAATTTCAATCGTTCGTATTTTGCCGAGACCTTGTGATTTTTTAAACGGCGATTAAAATATCAATTATTATCTTGCTTAAAAATAATCTCGAGTGCAAAAGAACAAATGAAGTTTGACAAATCCCAAGATCGCAAAAATACGACTCCAATTTATTTATAGTTGGCAGTTTATCACGTATTTTATGTTATTTTAGAATAGTAATCCTTTATTTTAGTAATCCTAATAGTAATCTCGAATCAATATTATAAATAATTTCATTTTTTAATTTCGCCTCTTTGCCATATTTCGAGCTATATATTGTTTCAGATATTATTAAAAGCTGTTATTGCTTCTTTGAACTGTTACAAAATTAGCCAAGTCAATATTTTGAAAAGTAATCGAATAGCTCGCGGAGCCCCTGGGTTTCTCTCGCGGAGCCCTGGGGCTCCGTACGGAGCACTTTGAGAACCTATGCTCTAATGCAGTGGTTCCCAAACTTTTTAGAGTTGGGACCCACTATTTTTTACCACAGCTTATGGCGACCCACCTAACTTTAATTTAATTTTTTTTTTTTTTTTTTTATAACATAACACAGAACACATCAATGGCTAATCATCGCAAAACTACCTTCTTTCCTCGAAAAAAATGCCTGGCCTGAAAATAAGATAATAATTTGAAATTTGAAAATGATTTAAATTAAACCATACCATTAAAAGAAATTTAAAATGTGTGCGAGAGGAAAGGTTCATTGACCTGAGGTAAGGTGAAGATGACACCACTATTCAAGATTGTGTGACGTGACAATCACAATTGATATTTGTCACTTGATTTTTGTAACTTGATTTTTGTAAAGGAAATACAAATAAAAATAATGGATGTCGGTTTTTATATAAAGTTTAGTAAAAAAAAAGACCTCTTCCAAAAAAACATAGTGTTATTCTTCAAAAAAAATCTAAATCCTGTCTAAATTTCGGGGAAACACGGTAACAAGTGATGTCCAGTGTTCAAAACTGCTATGCGTAAAAAAGCCACATGGTCATTCTTTCCCAGATTATAATTTAAATTCAATTTATTTATTTATTTTTTATTTTTTTTTTGAAGATTTACGTATTCGAGTCACTACCGATCCTAATAACCAGTATGATTAATCAAAGCCTTCTACATCCTATCGCGACCCACTAAGATTCCTTTTGCGACCCATAGTTTGGGAACCGCTGCTAATGTAGCTGCTGGTCGGCTAAGGCTTCCTCCACGATCGAGTCCATGCATTTAGAACAAAAAGATGGCTATCAAATTTCATAACAGTAATCGTAAGACTGGTAATCGTAATATCACTAATATTATTGAGCCGTTTTAATTGAACGGCTTTCGTCTTCCGCGAAAAAAAATTTGTTACCGTATAGCTATTATGAGCCAATAACCTCGACTAGCCCATGAGCTTTGTCGCACTATAATAAAATTCATACAACTGGTACGAAGCAAATAATATTATATTTTAGGGGAAAATAAATAAATTGCAAGAAATATACAGCTGGCAAAGAGCGTATAAAAAATTGTTAAACTGATAGTTGGAAATTATTTCCATACGCACGAACAATTATTTTCCCGTGTGGGATCAATTTTGAATGTATTATTAATCTATTATTATTATGACTCATTAGGTATATTGGCACTGGAATTCTCTTTGGCAAATAAAAAAATAATAATAACTCAGTGTCGCAGGTGTTTTTTTCGTTGAAGGCCGCTTTGTTACTTCAAATTGAGACTGCGTCTTACTTACAGACCTATGGTCTCTTTGAAGTTTGTAATACTCGCTTTGTACTCGTACCGGTGTCCGGTACCGGTTACCGCCGGTATGACCCCTTTACCTTTGTGGTGCATTGTGTGCATTTTAGCATAGTCCAATGGCAATTGTTCAGTTTGTAGGATTTTATAGGTACCGTACCGGTACGTAACCTGTATGTTTTATGTGTGTTTCAATTAATCATTTTATTTCGGCTCTCTGACCTAAAACGGAACAACACAAAAAGTACCGAAAACAGACAACAAATACCTGGAAAGCGAGAACAACGTAAATTAAAGAACGTACAAATACGGGGTCTGGTATAGTTTAGTACCACATGCACTTTAGGTTGGCCTGGCTTAACAATTTTTGCATATGTCTGTATGTCAATCCTAATCCCCACCTGACTACGTCACTGAAAAATTATGTCATTTCGACGTCACAGTGGCGTAATAAGGCCCACCAAAGTATGCGGATGGTCGTCCAAAACGTGCATACGATCTCCCAAAAATCGAGTAAGGTATTTCTCTCGTTTTCTCGTCACAACGATCACAATAGGAGAGATATCGCCGGCTTGAGCGAGTTTGGTATCAATCGGCGGCGCAAATGCCATTTCGGGCCATCGTAATTATACTTTCGCAAGCCTTATGACATGATGGTGACGTCGTAGTGACGTAATTTTTGGATCACATAGGCAGGTGGGGGTTAGGAATAGCATATGCAAAATTCGTTATGCTACACCCACTGGAAGTACTTGTGGTACTAAACTACACTAGACCCCAAATACGCGCCCACCCACCAAAAAATAAAATAATACGAGTATACAAAAAATATGGACACGATTCAAAATCCGACAATGCTTATAACTCAATGTAAAATGATAAAAGACAAATAATTCTGTAATTGCTGGAATCCGTGGATAATTTACATGGAGTAAAAAAGTGTTGCGCTTGGAATAAAACAGCCTTAATTCAGTTAGATAAAGTTTAATGTAATAGAATCCTAACGACCTCCTCAGTCTCTGATTGATGAAAACCTAATTATTCAAATGTTCATATACGATTATGATAGCTGAGCAATCGCCAGGATTACCTAACCTTGCAGTAAATATATATAAATACAGCTGATCCTGAATGCTGTAAATTCTGGGTCTGGGATGTTAATTCGTCTCATAAAGACTTATATAACAGTATAATGGTACCGGTACCAAATTTTTTAGTATAGACAATTTTGCATGCAGAAGAAGAATTTAGAAATGTAAATGAAATTGATATAGACTATAAGTATAATGATAATATTAGTATATTATATTTGTAAACAGAAGTACGGTACCAAGTATTTAATTAAATTGAAATTTGGAAAGTACTCGTACTGAATGTTATTACTATAGCATGATTGACAAAGGATAGAATTTATATATTTATTTCGAGGAGAGGAGAGCCGATTGCAAGCCACAGCTTCTCGTCCAGTTACCAGTTCATGTCGGTACCGGTATGGAATTGATTAGCCAGTTTGTTTCAGATGTGTGGACTTGTTGGAGGAGGAAGTTGAACCAGAGTTATGTGTACCACCCTATTCTGACCGAATTGTATATTTGCAATTGCTTGTTCAAGTTTCACTGAATTTAACAAATCTCAAATTACAGAATTAAAATAGAGTCGATATTCTATACTAAGCTATAAGCTTTCATTCCTGTATAGAAAATATTTTCCTAAATTCAAGCTGTTTATGCTACTTACCGTAAACTTGTCGCAAGAATTATTACTGATTCACAGACAAATTAGAATTTTGAATCTGGTTTAGTTTGATTCTAAGTCAGCTAGTTATGACGACTATTGAGGCATGACTGGCCAGAATATTCTCATCTCAATTTATGAGCGATTGTGCTGCTAGCTTTTTGTTTTCTCATGTTAGGTCAAGTCATGGTGAAGTTGACTAATACTGAAGTCCACAATCCTTGTTCTAACACAGTAAAATAGAAATTCACCTCAGTGCAAAACTTTTTATCTTTTTTCAACCCGTGGGTCTGGGTCGACTGTTTTGGGTTTTGTTTACGGTCTTTGTCGTAAACTGGGTTGTCGGAAAATCATCTTGTGTCACCTGTTTTTTTCAACAAAAACAAAATATGTGTACCAATATGGAGGTACCGGTAACTAATTTTGATTACCTAACATAGACATTCCGCGAACTCGTAATAGAACTAAAATAAGGAAAATTAGAATAAAATTATGGCCTAACCCTAACCTGGTACACATACTACGGGAGTACCGTATTTTTAAGGTGAAAAAGGCCATTTAAAAGTGATTGTTTTATATTAGTCATTCGATTTTGCGGCCAAAAAAACACTACCTGGCGCTATTATAAAATTTATTTTTTTAAAAATTGAGGTTGTTTGGAAAAAGGTTGGGAAACACTGTATTAGAGCATGCTTACAATATATTGTTTTTCCCATGTAATTGTAGGTAGAAACTAGGGATGGGCAATGTAGAATAATTTACTATTCTAGAATATTCTAGAATAGTTAAATCGAATCCAGAATACCGAATCCTATTCTATTTTCATACTTATTCAAATAGTGGGAATTTCTACATTGCTGGATTTAGATGGTAAAAAATTGCAAATGTATTACTTACTATAAATGTGTTATCTATTTGGAAATGTCCTGAACATTGGATTTCATTTGATACTAAACGGGCAGTTCCCAGGACAATAAAATTTAGGAATTTTACAATATTTTTTGCCTTCAATTGTTCCAAATGTATGTAATTCCTAAATACTAATAAATACTGATATGCTAAATTAAGACACGCTTTGCACACTTTAATAGTAAGCGGCTAAATACAAAATAGACATGAAACGGTAAATCATTATTAATGTAAGTCTGCCGAGTATACTAAAACATACCCGCTGAGAATTAATTAGATGCTGAACCAGCGTGTGGCCACTGCAACCTATGCGCTGTTGTAAAATATTATATTTAACCACTATCAATTAAGATCAACCTTTTATTCTGTGAGAGCAAGACACGTAAAACCAAGTTCCCGTAAACGCTATTTCGTACTTAGTTATTAGGTAATAACATCTGAAGACGAACTCATTTCAGAACTCACCCAGACTTGGCCCTACTCAAATTCAATACGTCACTATCTTCGCCAGATGCGGCAACTTTTTTCAAAATTTATTGGCGCAAAATACTACAGACACTCGATCAAACGTGCGTCTATCTTGAACGATAGAAATGTTAGCATTAATCATTATCTACCCAGACTTAGCCCTACTCAAATTCAATACGTCACTATCTTCGCCAGATGCGGCAACTTTTTTTCAAAATTTATCGGCGACAAAATACTACAGACACTCGATCAAACGTGCGTCTATCTTGAACGATAGAAATGTTATCATTAATCATTATCTACCCAGACTTAGCCCTACTCAAATTCAATACGTCACTATCTTCGCCAGATGCGGCAACTTTTTTCAAAATTTATCGGCGACTAAAATACTACAGACACACCATCAAACGTGCGTCTATCTTGAACGATAGAAACGGACCGAAAAATATGCAATCTTTTGAGAGTGAAATTTAAATGTGACAGTTGTTCGCGTTTTGCGATATAACTTTGTATTTCGGAAAATGGTATAATAAAATTATTCGTAAATTATATTTGATCTAAGTTAATGGCGAGTAATGTTATAACATTTAACGCCTGGCTTTTGGTTTACGTGCATCATTTTTTTGGGAAAACTCTTAGGTCGCGAAAAATCATTTAATTTACAATGGGGCAAGGCACGTCTGTAAACAATTAAAGATTGTTGCATTCAGATTATCGGAATATCACCAGTAAGTCGGCACAAATAACGCTAGCTAGATAGCAAAGAAGGAAAACGCCAAAATGGTGCAATAACGAGTCCTTGCCATGAGGTTGTATTACCGACTTCTTGTCCTGAATATGCCGATTGAAATGACAGTGTTTGATGTTTACCGATTTACGGGTTCTTGGCGAGCAGACGCAAGTTTAATTAAACGAGAAAGATTCCCACGCGAGAAAAACGCTCGTCTTTAATTGATAAATTAGAAACCCGAAATTGACGCTTGGCGCCGGAGAGGCGGAAACCGAATCCTGTTATCGGATCTCGTTGGATTCGAATACTTTGGGATTCGAATCCTCCGGATTCGGTATTCTATATTGCCCATCCCTAGTAGAAACTCTGTACTTTCTGCTGAGAATAGGACAAGTTAATTTGAGCAGGTTTCATGTCTCACTCATATTTATCCATTTCACGGTTGTTTATGAAATCTGTTATTATGACTTGACAAGTTAATTTGAGCAGGTTTCATGTCTCACTCATATTTATCCATTTCACGGTTGTTTATGAAATCTGTTATTATGACTTGGACTCGACTTGTGACTCTGGACGTTAGCGACTCAGGGACCCTCGACTTGGTAGTACAGTGACTTGACTTGCAACTCGACATTCAGAGACTTCAGAATTCTACCCAACACTGTTATTTACATGTTTTGGAATTGGAATCATTGAGGCGTGAGGTCAGGATAATCCTAATGCAAACGTCAAAGTGCGGTTGCTGCTACTTACTAGGTTGTGTTTTAGGTCAAATTGTACTAAAGTTGACTAGACTGAAAGTGTTATGGTTCATCACGTAAGATACCATATTTCCTGGCAAATAAGTCTACCCGTCAAATAAGACAAAGCCTATTTTTAGCACTAAAAATAGAGTTGTTCCATATAGCTCTCCAATGAGACGGGGCTGAAAAATTGATTCTCTGTTGGTCAGTTAAGTACTAATATGTATCAATAATTTTATATGGTTAGAACCAGGTAGAATAATACTCACAGCATTAATTCTTAATAATAAAAGGGTAATTTCAATCATTTTGACCAACCCATTATCTGGAACGCTGAAATAACCTGTGAATATAGTGTGAAAACTTTGATAAGTACTGCGTTATACATGTACAAATTATTAACACCTGTGTTTTCGCTCTGGTGTGTTTTTCCCTGATTCCGCAAAATGGGAGGGTCATAAATCAATCCACTTTAATTCATGGCAGCCATTTTCTTTTTGAAGTACCAAGCATGAACAGTGAGTGCTTCATCGCACCGGCCACGTTTTTAAAAAGGAATAAGACAAACAACTGCTGGCAGTGCAAAAATTTTGATTGGCAGACAGTTTGGTGATACATTATAAAATATATGAAACTTACGCAAATCATGTTTGAGAAGACTTGTGAAAAATAAGCCCATCCCGGGAAAATAATAAATGAGCATACCCGCCCAATAAGACGAACCCCCCAAAATCAGGCCAAAAATTTGGGCCCAGAAAATCTACTCAATAGCTGGGAAATATGTTTACTTAATATGATGCCAATTTGACCTGAAGACTGTTTTCTATTTTTCAGAAGTTAATCTTCAAAATGTAATAATGCTCGCTTTAGTGATATTTCGTATTCTCAATTTCATTGCTGCAAGTTTCTTTATTTTGTCAGCATTTGTACAATACAATGACCCAGATCCTGAGCTATGGATTCCAGTATATCTGGCTCCTGCTATCATTTCTGGATTAATTGGTTTTAAGCCGTCACTATCTGAATCAAAATTTATAAAAGTTTTTGACTTTGGATATATTTTCACTGGAACGATTTTATCTGCGTATTTGTTCCATCAAAACTATCAGGATAATTTCATCCACTGGGTGGTGCATGATGAAGTGGGGAGGGAGTTTGGCGGACTTGTGATCGTTATATTTTGGATTATTTTTATGCACGAAACATCACATTCATCTGTGAAGAATTGGTTATCGTCGGTTTTTATATGGATTCCGATTGCAAAGTGGATTTATGTTTATAACAATCAGGAATATCGTGAACTTTGGCCTCAACATTGCCAGACTGCTCTTTATCCAGAAAGTTATCCTTCAAGAGAGGAAAGCTGATAAGACAACTTGACAATTTTTGTTATAAGAAAATTTTTTCAAGTAAGGTTATGCACACGAAGTCAAAAGCAAAAGAGGTCTTTTTAGATAAGTTACAGGCGACCACAGAAGTGTCAAGAGCTGTTGACATGGTAAAGATTTATATTAATTAACTAGGTTTTAGTAAATACCAAATGACACAAGGCATGAAGGAGCTCAATATAACTAGAGAAACAGTTGATAAATTGGAGTGTACTAATACTGACGTCCGACAGGTTACCATAAATCTGCCACTACTTTAGAAAATATATTCAAATGTTCTATAAACCAGCATGGTTCCAAAAGCAGGGTCTGAAAAGTCAGTAAATCATACTGAAGCATTTGATTGAACATTTTACTACTTGATTTTTAGGTTAGAATAGGATTTACATATTTATTCTCTTATGAAAGTCAATAATATGGCTCAATCAATGGACCACAGCGTCTAGTCTGGTTACCAGTCTATGTCGGGTGTGGGATTAGTTATCTAGTTATTCATTTTCAGATGCATGAACTTGATGGTGGATGAAGGCAAAACCAACCAGTGGTTAATGTTACGTGAACCACCCTACGGCCGTGAGGAGTCCAGCAATCCTCTCGCACATAATTATCCCTCACAGAGGATTCGAACCTGCGCTCTTGCGCAAGGTAATCAAAGGTGCGGTGGCGGGCATATTCCCAATATTAAGCCTGATGCGATACATTGTCCTGTTCTCTTTTAATTTAATTTTATGACAAAAAGTAAGACTTTAGTTTGAGAAAAATTAGCTATACTTTTTAAATTGTATTCTGAACACCTATGACAAATTCTACATGGCTATTTATAACTGTTTTATTCCTGTCATATTTAGCTTTGAATTACAGAGTCAATAGTTAGAAATATCAGTGAAATGCCTCTCGAAATTAAAGTGAAGACTAATGGACATGCAAATAGGATTTTACAAGACTTGAACAGGTGAGTGTGAGACAGGGATATCTAAAATGATGGGGTTAAAGCCTAACTCGGGCAAACTACGTGACGCTGTCCGAAACCGGCCTGTTCAGTAATTCAATCTGGCCCGCCTGATGCTGCCACAACCAAACAAACAAATTTCCTTGTTTCAGCTAAAAAAAAGCTCAAGGGTTCGGGGTTGTATTGTCATTCTTTAGGAGGAATTCTGCCATGTATTTCATACCTGTAGTTTTACAAATATTCTTCAGTTCTTTATTATTACTGAAATATGTATTATGTATGTAAATCGGGAGTGCGACATGGTCATGACACTAGCTTAATCGCCTTAATCGCTTAATCGCCTTAATCGCTTAATCGCCTTCCATCGCTTTAGCATGTGCTACTCCACAACAAGCCTCATGAGCCATGAGCCTCTTGGACATATCCTCGCATATAAGCTGTTCCCCTAAAAAGAAAATAAAAATTCGCATAAAACGTCCCATTTAAACGTCTTCTTTGCAAACATGACTCTAACTCAGGGGTGGGTAAGGTTTTTAAATCAGGGGCCAAAAATTGTACCTACTAAGACTGGCGGGCCAAGTAAGTGTGACTTCCATTTTATGAACAATGTTTGCAGTGTTACAAATGTAAAATTGGAAAACAATAAGCCTCGAGCCAAAACTATATTTATCCGCAATTTCAAACCAATTCTTTGAGCCAAATCTTAGCTAAAACATCAAAATTTGGTTTCTGTTTGATTGTGGCAGCATCAGGCTGGCCAGATGGAATTACCCAACGGGCCGTAGTTTTCCTATGTCAGCTCTAGCTAATCAGCCACGGATATAGGAGCAGATATTATGTTGTTGCAAGGTCATTCTGATTTGAGATATGACTTATCTATCTATAAGACATCCTGGGGTTAAGTGGGTGTGAGTTGTCACCCGAGACCCAGTGTTCACTTCAAGAAAATTATGAGTGTGTGCGTTTCTCACAATCCAGAAACTAAAAAAGTCAAATCTTTCCTAACTGTTAAATTATGAGTAGCCAAAAAACTGAAATTCTGGTTTAATTTACCAAAAAAAATTGGGTTTCTTAGGAATGCGTGCTGCGTCACAAGCCCAAAAATAAAATGCAAACGTCTGGTTACTAGTTTAATTTAATGAAACTCAAGTTTCTGGTGCTCACTCTAAAAAAATTCTGTTGTGTAAAGGAACTGAAGCCTATGGGCAGGCGTATACTCGCTTGGCTAACACAGACAATCCCCGAACTCGTAATAGAACTGAAATGAGGAAAATCGGAATAAAATTATGGCCTAACTCTAACCTGGTAAACAAACTTTTTGTTATAACTTATTTTAAACAGCATAGGTACTCTGTTATTTCCACTTCTCTCATACCTTTGCTTTATGATATCGGGACAATCATAAATTCTTAAAAAATAAGGTCCAAAAATTTTACCACTATTATTAGCAGATGTCTTAAGATTTGTGTAACCTGGCTGCTAGTTCCCCCCACCCCTTTTCTTAACACGACTGAGCGCAAATAAAATCTGTCACTATTATCACGGGATGTCATATCCAGCCTGAATGTCATAAGATCTATTTAACCTGAATTTGCCACATTTGTGTAGCCTTTTTTTCTACATGTCACAAAACAATTGTAAAAATATGACTGCTGACCGAATGATATATTTTACTCAAATTGTATATTTTCCCATTTTTTTTTGGTACAGACATTTCGGTGTGAGTAGTTTTGTTCTAGAAATTTGAACAAAAAGTATATCTTTGCTTGCCATTTCGACCAATCAAAATTCCCTAAAATTTTATGCTATATGCTTATCAAATTGGTTGCCCTAGAGCCATGACAATCAATCAGAAATGACGTAACGTCCCCAACAAGATCTTACGACATAAATATATACAGTTCGTTCCAATCAAAGCTCTGCACAGGCAGACACTGTTATTTAAGAAGTTATTTAAGAAGACACTGTTATTTAAGTTACTTTATTTTGAAAAGCTCGGATTATATACTTGCGCATCGCTCTCTTGTCGAATGGTAAAGAGGCAGCTGAGATGCGCGGTTTGAGTGACGTCATCTCACGGTACTCCCGTAGTATGTAAACCAAGATGGTGGACCACGGAACGTAGTATGTGTACCAGGTTAGGGTTAGGCCATAATTTCAGTTACAAATACTACGGAAGTCACTTGGTTAGTCCCCGAGTTCGTAGTAGAACTGGAATAAAATTATGGCCTAAACCTAACTTGGTACACATACTGCGTCTGCCATCTTGGTTCACATATTACTGGATCGCCCATCTCACTCGTCGGCACGCTTGGGTGTTCGAGCGCCGCCACAGTTTTGAATTTTTTAGGTCAACCACTGAGGTATCACTGTTGTTGTGTAGTCAGAATTGGCGAAAGTGATATCGCTTATCTCTATGATTATGTACACATACTTATTCCCTACTAATCAGAGCTGGGTCCATGTAGCCACAGTGTTTTTTTTGTGGATGGAGGTGGGAAATGGAGCTGAAGCCTGAGATACCAGAAAATTAGTGGCTCCAACTTTTAACCATCTAATTCTTTTTCTAGACTTATAATTTTTTCATACCTCATACAAATAACTTCATACAAATAAAATCAGTAGGCATCTTATAATTTTTTCAATTTTGATTTTCTTGTATGAAATTGAAGTTTCAATTTTACAATATAAAAGTCCCTATAACACAGATTTAACTCTCGCATAACTGTATCTGGATTAATGTGTCATGTAGTGCTCATACCAAAAAAACAGCAGACCAGCAGATGAGTAAACCAGCAGACCTTGAGTCACATTTGATATATTGTAGCTTCGGAATTAGAGCTAGAACCATAGTGATTTCAAATCAGCTCCTCATCCCTGTATTAAAACTTGAAAATTCACACAAGGATTTCCTGTGCGAAATAGAAAACACATTTAGTGCAATGCTGATTTAAAATTTAATTTTGCAGAAGCAGAAAGGAAACTCGAGATCATTGTGATTTCATGATCATAGCTGGCTCTGAAGAAATCCCAGTTCATAAGAATATTATATCTGTAGGATCTGATTATTTCAAAGCAATGCTGGCTCATAATGTAAGTTGTGTTTATGTGTTATCTCAGCCATAAACTGTTTGAGTTAGCTAACTCTTTCACAGTTAGTACTGTTACCCTTGTTAATGTATTTTAATCATTGGTATTATCACACTTCAGAATGCTGAGACAGCGTCTGGTAAAGTAGAAATGAAAGAGGTTGATCCATTATCCCTGCAAGAATGCATAGAATATATTTACACTGGTGAATTATCTACTACTGATGAAAATGCTGAATCTTTGATGTTTGTGGCTGAATTACTACAGTTGAAAGGTGAGGATTCAAAATAGATCTTTCTTCTGGGTTGTACCAAAAGTCACTTATTCCTCTGTGATTTAAATTAACTAGACAATCCCACTGCAAATGGAGATATTTGGTTTGCGAGCGCCTGCATTTCTTTTGTTATACTGGCAAGTTTCTCATTGACCCCAGTTGCCATTTTTAATGAATACAGACATGTCTATTTCTGATTTAATTCTGTTAATTTGTCATGTCACTATTTATCAATTTTCAAGTCAAACAAGGTTACTTTTACGTAAATGAAAAAATTTTATTTCAACGTTCGACTTCTATTTATGTGATTCGATGATTGCAATTAAAACTTATGTTCTCTCTAGAACTTACATGGGCAAACTACGGCCCACGGGGCAAATCTGGCCTGTTGGGTAATTCAATCTGACCCGCCTGATCCTGCCAGAATCAAACTAAAACCAAATTTTTAAGTTTTGGCTAATAATAGCTCAAGGAATTTGTTGAGATTGCGATTAAATTTAGTTTCGACACGGGGCTTATTGTATTCCACTTTTGCTTTTGTAACACTGTAAATATTGCTCATAAAATGTAAGTTTACGTCACAATTACATGGCCCGCCAGTCTAAATTGGCAAAATGTTTGGCACCCAGTCAAAAAATCTTGCCCACCTCTGCTCTAGAATATGTCCCAATCGGCATGGATTCTGTTTTTTTTTTCGGTTTACCTTGTATTAATCCAATACATCACAAGGAAAGGCTACCAAATAACAATATGTATAACAGTTTGTTTTATTATAACAGATGTCTGTGGAGGCATCGTTGATTTACTTGAAGAAAATCTCGAATCATCTGCAGAATCATTCTTTGCGACAAAAAGAATCGCAAACCTGTACAATTACAAAGAATTGATGGAAAAATGCGAAAAGTTCATGCTGGATAAATTTGAAGAAATTTCTGTTCTTGATGAGTTCAAGGGAATAGAGGAAAAGGAGTTTGTTAGATTGATCAAGTCACAAGATAACAAGGTATTTTTAGTGTTTTGTTAGGTTTGTTTCACTCCTTCATTCTGAACGAGACTTTATACAAGTAGTCACTCACTTCATTGGGGGAAGGTTTTAAGTTCAGGCTGACCAAAGTAAACTTTCCATGATACAAGCAGCCACTCAATCATAAGAAACTACCTGGCTTAACCACCTCGGTTAAGCTGATAGGAGTGGCCTTCCTGCCCTTGAATGCCTGGTTTAGCCTGCTAGCCACTAGTTTTTTTAATTAAATAAATATTCAAGCAAGGACTTCCAATACATTACTACATGAATGCTGGACATTTGTCAATTCAATAGTCTAATTAATAGATACAACCGAATATTCCCATGTTCTATATTTTTTCTAGGCATTAGAGAGTGTCAAGCTAGAGGCGTTGGTATCTTGGATAAAACATGAGCAAAGAAATCGCACGAAACTTCTGAAGAAATTGAACAACTACATTGATTTGCATAAAGTACCGGTGACTTATAGAAGATTCCTTGTTGAAAACGAGGTCGGCTACTTTAAAATTTACATATCGAAACCATTCCTTTCTACTAGGATATTTGAATATACTATTGGAATGTTAGTTGACTAATATTGACGAGCGCTGTCGGGTCGGCGTTGTGGATATCTTTATTTTCGAATTACCAGGACTCAGAGGTCATGATTCGAAGCCGGAGTTGAAATCTTTATATCTTGATGCCGGAAAATCAGCCTTATATTGTCGATGATCAGAGTCAAAATTTCAGAATAAAACTCAAAAGAACGTTAAGTTACTTCAGTATTCACAGCGCTCAGTTTAAGAAAGATAGCATAGGCAAAGCGAATGTTTTTGTTTTTTAAATATGTTTTTTTGTTTTAAGTTTGCAGGTGAAGACAAGACCAAATTTTCTTTAACCCGGAGTAGTTTTTAAATGTGTTTAGGATCGAGTGTATACTCCACAGTCTTACTGATGATTTGTCTACGTTATTCTATATTTTTGCGAAATCAATTTCCTTTTCTTATATCATTCAACATTCAATGGAATAACATAACACACTTTGGTTGTTACAGCCAATGGTAAAGTCATGCCATGAATGTTCTCACGCTCTACTAATATCTGTGTTGGACAGCTTGAACGTTGGTGCTTCAAATGTTCACTCTGCTGCAAATATAAAGCAAGAAGAAAAGGAGGCAAGTAAGTTGAATTAAGAAGTAGACAATACAGAATGCCATTTGTTACCTAGAACTTAGAAACTAACCTAATTATGGATTGGTTAATTAGTGTGTATTATGGAGTTTACAAAATAAACGATCTATATACCTGTCTGGACCTGAATCGAACGATGCTATAGTTGTTGTCTTTGCTTTTCATTTCTGATACCAACTTTATTTTTTACAGTTGCAGTGTTTGATCGTAATTCAAAGAGCCTGCAATGCTTTGACCCTCAGAATAATACTTGGACAAAAATGCAGGTTGGAATTTGGCAACCGTCAACTCGGTATCTCAGTCTAATCGTATTATACATAGAAAATATCATTCATTAGTCTTCATTATTACTCCAGATGATAAAATAAATGCTCCAAGCTTGTGTTTTTATGCGATTGGATTGCAAGATATGGTTGTGGTAGTTCCACATATTTTATTAATGTGTTACTTATTTATTTCGACTGTTCTTGGCCATCTTATCAGCTCTTGATTTTCCCTTTCTTGGGATAAATTTAAAGTCAGATACCTGACTTGTACGTATGTAATATAGGATGTACATATTTATCCCAAGAAAGAGAAAAGACAATAAGACGGCTTAATCATGGCGCCTTGTCCGTTTACCGGTCAATGTCTGGCATGGGATTAGTTTTGTTTGCAAGCATTGACTGGATGGTGGAGGAAGCCGTAACCAACCGCGGTAACGTGAACCACCCTACATCGGCCATGAGTCCAACAATCCTTCTGCACATAACCATCCAGTAATGGATTTTTAACCTGCGACTGCGCAGGGTAATCAGAGATGAGGTGGAGAGCGTATTCCTAACGCTTGGCATGAAGTGCCATCTGTGAACAAGGCATTTTTAGGACGAATATTCGAATGGGATTAGATTCTCTCATCCCGATTGACAACGATTTCTTCAATACAATATTGTTTATTGAAATTTTCCAGAACATGCCTGGATCAGGAACTGACTTTTCTGCTGTGGCTCTTGGTGACTACATTTATGTTCTCATGATTGATCAATCTGTCCATCGGCTGAAATACTCAGATCATGAAGCTACTTGGGAGAGAATGAATGATATGATGTATAAACATGGGCAGTGTCCTCCTATTACTGTTTTGTCTGGTAAGAATTGCTTCAAAAATCTTTTGCTAAACATTATCTTGGACTAGTAATTGAGTTTTTCAAATATCTTGTTGCTGTCTGTTTGAAGTGAAGTTACCTCAAGAATTCTTAGTACTGGTCTGTATAAGAATTTAATGAAAAACACATTTTAATAGCATTTGGTATCTAATTCCAGTTCAGCCTTGTATTGTAACTATATCACTTCATTGTGGGTGACCCAAAATTCTTCTGAGCGCTTTGTGCATAAAATACTGATAATTTTATTCTGATTCGCAAAACTTCACTTAATCAAAGTGTTCAAATACAATTATATTTTCATATTACCACCATTGAAGAATTATAACACAATCTATCTGTGTAAGAAATCGTTGTTGTTTCATAAGATCATATATTGCATACATATATAAAAATTGCCGAAATAATTAGGATTGAGTTACCTTGCTAAAACACACAGATCCGGACTTGAAAGACCAAAGGACTCGAGTTTATTATACAATACTCGAACACTCCTGTTTTAAGATTACTAGTTACATGTTTGAATATATCCCATAAAGATTTATTTTTTAAGTGAATGTTTTGTCATTGTGTTATCTATTATTATGACATCATATGTTCTTTACTTTATCTTCTATTATTTTACAAGTATCATTTGCTTTCTATCATTGGTCTGAAATATAAATTGTTTACAGGAAACCTATACGTTGTTGGTCATTTAGATGATAACTCAAAATCAGTTGAAAAGTTCGATCCATCAAGCAACAAATGGGAAAAAGTAAAAGACAAAAATCTCAGCAGTCGTTTTTCAACAGCGCTGGGTGCTAGAGGTTAGAAGGTGTTGTTTAATAAATGTCATTTACGTTGAACTGGCTCGAAACAGGCAGTCATACGATAGGATAATAAATGGAATTGTCGCTGGACCATATAACCAACTTAAGAAATCTAGCTGAACCAATAAATGCTCTGTTTTACAGTAATAAAGGCATCGGACAAAACGGCGAAGTATTTAACACATTAAAAGGAGCCCATGTGGGCGACTATTTAAACATATACTGTCGGATTAACTCTTTATGCTTGATGGGGGAAAATCTAAGTGTGGACGAGGGCCACACTAGATAGCTTTGCGGTCACTAAATAGCTTTGCCTGTTGCAAACCGCTGGTCTAAACCAAACAGGAAAAATACCGTCTTTAACAGACCAGTAGGTTGTTTCGTATCCGTGGTTGCTTTTACAAAGTGTTCTTATGAAGCAAACTTGCTATACACTTCGGTAACTAAAAAATGACTGCCAACAGATGTCCCTAATTTGTCCCTAATTTTCATCGAATACCAGAATGCAGAAAACACTTGAAAGTAATAATCCCTGTTTAATTCCAGGTTGTATATACAGCATTGGTGGGTCGGTACCATATCACTACACCAACCAAGTAGAAAGATTTGACCCAACATCATCAACTTGGTCATTTGTTGCATCCATGAATGAAGCAAAAGGCGATGCCGCAGCTGTTGAAAATGAAGGGAATATATATGTTCTAGGTAGGTTGGTGTTTGTTGCTAAAATGTACGAGGACTCAAGAAAAAAATATATTTAGAGGTGCCCATAATAATATTTAGTTTTACATAAAATAGCAATTGACCAGAATATTTAAATGATCGTGCTTCAAGATATCAAATGCAATGCCAACATGTAAGCATCGTCATCAACTACTAATATTCCAAACATGTTATTCTGCAAGATTGCAGAATTATATTGTTATGTGACGAATCATGTTCAAATGTTTGTGTACCTATATATTACACGAATGCAAAGGTCAATCCAATTGCCGTGTAAACTGTAAACTCATAAATACATTTGGTAATGTTTCGCCCTTCTTACTAGAGATGGCTGCAAGGACGTATATGTAGTTGAAATTTGATTGATATTCAGACATACTGAACAAGTTCCAAAATCTTCAGTTCAGGCTAGTAAAATTTTCCGCATTATATTCATCACCTTGCAGTTGTTACCTGCCATCATGTTAGTTCACTATTCCATTTTTATTCATTTATTGCTTTGTCTTGTGTAGCTGAGATTGTCAAAAGATGGATAAACATTGTTTTGTATCATTTTAGCAAAATTGCAAGCAGATATAAACAAACTGTTTATATTATTCAGGTGGATATGCGAACAATCACTTGAAAACTGTTGAACGATATGATATTTCAACAAACTTGTGGTCCATGGTAACTCCCATGTTAACGAAGCGGAGCTGGTTTTGTGCTTTTGTGATTGATTCAGATATTTACGCAGTTGGAGGAAGGAACAGGTAGAGTTATTGAAATTTATTACAACATGGTAGGCACTAGGGCAGGGGTTCCAAGCTTTTCTCAGGACGACCCCAAAGACAACTTTCAAGTGTCCAGTGCGACCCCAGGTCAATATATATTTTTTCCATGTAACTTTAGAGCTCTTTCACTGGACTTTTGAGTTTGGTCGTGTGGTGGTAATAAGTAAAATAAGCTAAAACATTTAAACTTTTGATTTTAATTAAAAATACCGAAATAACAAAAAAAAAGTTTTAAAATTGAAAATTTCTTTTATTGGGAATGGTCACTGTTTAATTTTAATCAGTTTCCTGTATCTGGGGATGTATGATGTCAGGCAGCATACCAAAGAATTTTTCAAGTTTATGTTTGTTATGCGGCTGCGATAATCACTTTTAATGAACTTTTACCATACCTCAGCGACCCCACCGACACCATGACCTGTTTGCGACCCTACCTTCTTATCACTCCGATCCAATTTGGGGTCGCGACACGGGGCACCCCTGCACTAGGGTCTTCTGTTTTGGAGATTTTGTTCTGAAATACTTATTCCCAAAGAAATATTTGTTCCCCTGTATTCATCACTATAAGTGTTGGGCCAATCTAGTGTCTATATTGTCGATGCTCACAGAAATAAACTGAAATCTCTATATTTTTCATAACTTTGGATAGATAATCTCTTTTGGTTTGAGCTCTTTGTGCGGATAGAAGAAGCAGTATAATCATATATATATATATATATATATATATCACTATGAAGTTTGAATCAGTGTCTGCCACCTGCGGTAACCGGTCATTTTTACTTTTTTCGTATCTTGAGTTACTGTAGAATTTAAAAATCTATTTTCAATGAGTAGCCTAACAACCACTTTACAAACCATTTGTCTTGTAGAACTGAAATAATCTTCTCTGTATTTTTCAGTTCACCAGGAAGCATGGAGAAGTTTGATTTCAAGAAGAATCAATGGGAGATGATTGACATGAAGAACATGGATCTGGCGATACTCGATGCAGTGAATATGAATTTGAAGTGATTTGATTGTATATGACAGAGAACAGTTCCTTGTGTTACCATTCAAGGACATACTAGTAGATTATGTTTGTATTCTTACTATTATGGAATTGTATGATAGATATTTGACATTTAATATGTGCTCGTGTTACCACTGAGTAAATTTTTTAAACTTCTATAATGATTTCTTGCATTACTTACCGTAATTAATTCATATAGTTTTCTTAAATGTAATTACTCAATGACATTGCCTAGAAAACGTCAACTCACTGGACATAGCTATGTTTACTACTGATGTGAAGAAATTTTTTTAAATGATTTGTTTGTATTAAATAGCCTAGTTTGTTTGTAGCATTTTTTTTATGTGAATTCCGATTATGACAGTGTGTAGTCGGACAGAATTGATGCCCATATAAAAAAAGATTGTTGGTTGATGGACATTCTGACTCCTGCTCTCAACGACAGGAAAACAGAGTTTATAAATCTTACATTGGCCTCGACTCCTCAGCCCTGATTTAGCTTGCTTATCATTTAAAGTTAATTTTTGGCAAATTGGAGTGGGATTCTATATCCTTGTTATGTAAAATTTGTCACCAAATATCATAGATCATTGGAAGCGAGTGTTATATATATGGCCATTGGCCAGTAAAAATTGAATTGATTTATTGATTTCTATTCAGTTTTTAATGCCATTCGATATTATCTGGGTATGAAATATGGCCTTGTGCATTCTTCAAACGGTTTCTTATTCAATTGAATTCACCTATCATTTCTTAAATCAAAATCCGTGAATGAATTGCAATTTATAAATTAGCAGATGCCTTTTCCGCACAATATAATATATTCAATATAGTTTTACTTTAAACAAACCTTTTCCAGCGCTATCTGCAAAATACTTATACAATAAATTGCATTCATCTTTGTATAGATGTTGTTGTTATTAAAGTTTATTTCTGCTTCCAATATATTCGATGATGATTATTTTTTTTTCATCTTTGCTGTATATTTTATCGCATAAATGCAATCAATACTTTACTACCATGCATCTAACGCTGAATTCAATTCTTCACTTTTTATCTGTTTTGAAAATCCACTGCATGATCACATAGTTTGAATTGATTACGTTTGATGCATTCCAAATGTTTGAACTTTACATTGTAACAAACCTTTATTAAATAAACTAACGAATTAATTAATTTGTCCATTTCTCAAATTCTACGTCAATTTTGAGGATTGCTTTGGTTTTCAGAGAAAATTTGCTTCTTTAGTTTCAAGTGGGAATTTATTGCTGTTGAACCTGGAAAAGACGATTGCACTTTAAAATGTACTTTATTGTGACAAAAAATAAAAACCTATTCATGGAGAAGGGAAATTCTAGATCAAAAATTTTACTAATTACATTTCTGAAATTAAAATAAATTTGTAATATTTTTCAATTTTAAATTATATTTCTCCCATTTCATGAGATATGTACATGTGGTAGACGGTTTCATGCCTCGATTTCTATTCCGATGATTGCATGATCTTTACAAGCTCGCAAATTAAAATAAAATTGTAGCCTAGTGTTTCGAAACTTCACTGAAACTACCAAATAAACTCGGTTTTAGAAAAACAAGCAATTGTTTATGACCAAGCTTGAAAATCTGTCCCAATGTAAAATGCGACTGTTCAATTTCAACTATTACATCGCTGTAATCTTATTGATTATAGCTATAAAAAGGAAGTCGATCTAGAAAACAAGCTGCAGCAATAACATATTCAATTACATACATAATATAGCAGAGATGCGGCCTGTAATAAAATGTTGGATCATTTTCTAATCAAATATCGTGAAATGACTTCTTATGAGAGTTGCCAATGAAATAAATATAATATATGCGATATATACAAGTAATCGCTGTTAATTTGAAAAACCATGCGACTCCTATTTACATGGAGAAAAAAGTTCACATACGTCCGCTTTTCGGTTTGTTTACGACTGCATTTTAAAACTAATTTCGTCTACGCTTTTTATTGGCCCATGTATGAGTAAAGTACTGGCCATCATTGAAATCCTATACAATCATGGCGGAACGTTGTGCGCCAGTAAACAGCTATGAGATACCGTGCAACTGAAGTTCTGAAAAACTTCTGTCATAAAAATTTCTTTTTATTGGGCTACGCTAAAATACTTCATGATGCAAAGACGTAACAGTGATATTTTACAAATCAAGTGTGAACTCAAGGGACAAATATCGGCGAGAACGGTGAAGAGACCGAATTTTCATTGATACGTTCCGAGTCATTGACATAAATAATAAGTCAAAATTTCATCGAAGTATTGTTTGGTTGTCGCATACCTGCCAATAATGCGCAAACTAAGGTCACTGTCAACCCTATTTGCATAAAAATTGGTCAAAAATTATTTGTGCAGGCCACAACAAGGAAGTATAAACAAAGATGATTACGGTAGTTCGACCGAGAAGAGAAAATATTTCAGGTGGTCGCACGCTTTTCTTTCACTAGGACAGGTTGGGATTAACATATTTATCCTTGGGGAGCGGAAATCCGATAATAGGGCTTAACCATATGGCGAACCACGGCCTCTCGCACGGTTACCATTTCATGTCGGATGTTGGATTAGTTAGTTATTTGTTTTCGGAAGTATGGACTTGGTGGTGGAGGAATCCGCAACCGACAAGCGGTTACGTTAATCGCCCAACGACGGCGATTTTCATAAGTTGGTATACAGACCCTAGGGTTTATGATATGACACATTATTTAGATAACTTCAGCTTGTGACATAGAATATTTCCGAAAAACTCACTCAGGGTTTATGATAATGGGACCTGGACGAAACTACTTTTAACCACCAAAAGCTTCGCTAAAAACACCGCAAGTTTGTCACGTAACCGCTTTGTAAATGATGGCTCAGCCGTCATTTTATTTATTGCCCTTTGTCGCCTCATTGTGGTACTTTAGATTGTTGCGCAAGTTTGTCTCGTGGTTGCGCCATTTTCAGGATTTTGTTGAACAGGCTGACAGGGTTTGTGCTTCTCTGATTTGGTCTAATATATTATTCTTTTTCCATACAGTTAAGATTGTTTAAATGTTAAATATTGAAGTACCTGCTTGTTTGTGATATTATTAGCCGAAAAAATCGGTAAGTCATATTTTATGTGAAGATATTTCTGTATTTAGGAATTCATTTGCTGAGTGTTCCTACTTGCTTAATATATGATTTTCATTCCAAATTCATATTAGTATAGAATAAGTAAAACACTGTGTGGACAAGTTATTGTATGCTCTTTATTCATAAGTTATTCATGCCTTCTTTATCGTGTGATCAAGTACCGGTAGCCTATACTGTATTTTGCCAATGTCTCTGGTATTTTTAGATCATCACTGTTGTGTTTTGCTTATAAGTTTTACTCTTATTTTAATTGCAGTTTAAACACTTCTTCAATTCATTGAGACTTTATATTGGAACATTTCATCAGTCCACTGAGACACTATTTTGGAACGCTTCATAACATCTAAGTTATTTCATTTGGTCATCTTTGAACACGATTTGGAAGTAACATCAAAACATTGTGTTGGACAGTTTCTTGGGGTTTCCAGGTTTCGGTGAGTGCAGCAGTGAGTTAAACGACGGTTATACCTACACGGCGGAACATACGACTGCGAGTCTGCGACAAAAGGGTTAAATAGACTGTTAGATTCGTAGCATCGTGAACAGCGGCCGTAATAGTAAACGATTTTGTCGATTGCTAACCAAGTTAGTAAACGATTTGGCTTTACTGACCAAGTTAGTAAACAATTTTACACTATTGCAAACAAGTTGGTAAAAGATTTCAAGATCTACTAAGCAAGTCAGTAGAACAATATCAGAATATTGATGATCAATAAACATGTTATTGTAATTTTGCGAAACTTCACCCTATCAGTGAATACAAGATATTTGTACCAAGAAAAGGGAATATACATTATTAATCATGGCTACAGCAAGATCTACAAATGCAAGTGATGACGTGGACTCTAATTCTGGTAATGATATGAGAGAAAATCCCAGAAGGTCTGAACGTAGCAGAACACTTACAGAAAAAGGACAAGAATATCAAGTTAAAATGCTTCTGGAAAGGTGTAAGTCGAAATTTGAATTGTTTTCAAAAATAAGAATGAAGCTCCTGAAAAGTATTGATGATGGTGTCTCATTGCGTACTATAAAAGACGATTTGAAAACCTTCGAATTATGTTTTCATGGCTATCGTACAGCACATAAGGAGTATGTAGCATTGTTAGTTGATGCCAAGGCTATTAATGAAGAAAATGATATTTTCATAAATGCTCAACATTTGTTTGAAGAATTTCGTGCTAAAGCGATTGAAGAAATTAGAAGCATCGAGACTGATAAAGATGTCAGTTCTGTACATACCAGTCTTTCAAGATATTCTCATAGATCTTATTCTTCATCATCGAGTTCATCTGTGGCGTTTAGGCTGGCTGAAATAGCTGCCAAGAAAGCCTCATTACAAGCAGAAGCTAGTTTTGCTGAAACTGAAGTAAAAATTGCACAAGAGGAGGCAAAATTGAAATCAGAATTAGCACAAACAGAAGCAAAACTCAAAGCTGAAGCTGTAAGGCTACAAGCAAACGTACAACAAGCTGAAATACAATTACAAGCTGACAAGAGAAGACTGAATCTGCAAAAGGAAATTGCTAAAGCAGAAGCAGAAGAGAATATTTTTGCTCAAATTGATTGTGAAAATGATAGCTTTAGTAGACGTGATGTGACACATTTTGCACCGAACGAACCTTTTGTAGTAAGTCCGCATCAATTCTATACTGCTGAACAAACTGCTTTAACGAATGAAAATTTGGTACTGGCACCTGAAAATACAGCTGTACCATTTGTTACAAATCATATGAATGCAAATCCTGCTTATTCGAACACTGCTGAAAACGAAGTTTCAAATCCATTGAATTTGTCTACTGCACCACAAAACCCATCGGCAGATGGCGCTAGTAGTTCAGAAATTAAAAGACTAGTTGAAACAGTTGTTGATATTCAACAAAGGGCTTCATTGCCAAATGAAGAACCAGAAGTTTTTGATGGTGATTTATTGAAATTTCCTATATGGCTTGGAGATTTTGAAGATCTTATTGAAAGAAATGTTCGAAACCCTAACAGGCGTCTTCGTTATCTTTTGAAGTATACGACTGGAGATGCAAGAAAGGCTATTGAAGGTTTCATGGGCATAGATGATGAAAACGCATATAATGAAGCAAAAGCGACACTAATGGAGTGGTATGGCGACTCGGCTACAATATCCAGAGCTTACAAGCAAAAGACTGAAGCAATGGCCTATCATACCTATGAATGATGGCGGAAAAGGAATGCGTGAGTTTTGTCATTTTCTTACTAGTTGTAAGCTATTGGTAAAAAATTCTACGTTACTGAAGAAATTGGATGATGAAGACTTAATCCAAGTTCTTGTTTTGAAATTGCCAAAGTCGGCAAGAGATAGATGGTCGTCAAATGCATGTGAATATCACAGAAAACATGGAAGCTTTCCACCATTTTCTGAATTCTGTGATCATGTCAAGAAAATATCAAAAGTAACTACACTTCCTCTGTATGGAACTGGAGTACTTGATGAACTTGTGGCTAACAATAAGAAAGCTGCAAATGTACCCGTTAGAAGAAGGACTTATAATAGAGGTTCTCACTCGTACTCTATTGATGCAAGCGAAGAAGTTCACAGTTCTCGACAAACAGCTAAGTCGAAAACTACCCATTTCTCAGATTCGTGTGTGTGTTGTAAAGGATCACATGATCTGAATGATTGTACAGCTTTTCTCAAGAAATCTTACAATGACCGAATCGAATTTATCAAGTCAAATGGCATATGTTTTGCATGTCTAAGAAAAGGTCATCGTTCGAAAGGATGCACCAAAAGAAAGACTTGCAAAACTTGTGGTAAAGGTCACCCTACTGCCATACATTCAGAAGAATTCGTTCGCAAGGTCAAGACGAAGATAGATTCAAATGAAGAAAATAGTTTAACGAATGCTGATTGTAAGAAAAGTATAATCTGTCATGCATCAGAAGCTCGAGAAGTTATTCGAACTACAAGGATTGTACCAATACAAATACTTTGTGCTAATCGACCAAGCAAGAAATTAAAAGTTTATGCAATTTTAGATGAACAATCTGATACCACATTCATTTCGGATGATGTCAGACGAAGCTTGAAATCAAATGGATTTAAGGTGAGATTGAACCTTTCTACAATGACCAGTTCGACTGTGGTGGATTCATACAAAATTATGGGCTTGCAAATTTTAGGTTGTAATGGCCACAAGATAGATTTGCCTCCATGTTACACAAGAGATTCCATCCCAGTAAATCGTAATCAAATTATAGACAAGAGGGTTCTGAACAAGTATACAAAGTTCCAAGATATTCTAGATGAAATCCCGGACTGTGATCCTAATATTGATATTGGTATACTCATTGGCACTGATTGTATGCAAGCATTGCGTCCGTTGCAAATTATATCAGATGCCGACACAGAAAGTTATGCTATCAAAACAGCATTAGGATGGGGAGTTGTTGGAATGATTGATGCAGTATGTGTTGGTGGATATGCTACCAAAACTTGTAACAAAGTGATATCACATGACCTGTATGCACCTGATATCATTTCTCCTCAATTTGTACCTATAAATCAAGTTAAAGAAGTCATTAACCCTTGCATGATTTTGAGAAGTTTTGAACAAGATTTCATTGAATGCATGCACAAGAATAATATCAAAAAGCAAGAAATTGATGGTACATCGAACAAACCTATTTCTATCGAAGATCGTAGATTTTTGCAGAAGTGTCAATCAAGTATTCACAGGACACAGGATGGTCATTATGAGATGTCTCTCCCTTTTCGAAACAAAGAAGTGAAGCTTTCAAACAACAAGCAATTAGCTCTCAGATGCTTACAAGGAATTAAGAAGCGTTTTGAGAAAGATGAAAGGTTTAAAGAGCTTTATTGTGCATTCATGAAAGATGCAATTGAAAAGGGATATGCTGAGAGAATGTCCGATGGTGACAATGGTAATCATGGATATGTATGGTATATTCCACATCATGGAGTGTTTCATCCTTGTAAGCCAAACAAGATCAGAGTTGTATTTAATTGTAGTTCTGAATTTGAAGGTCAAAGTTTAAATGGGCATTTGCTACAAGGACCAGATCTTACCAACTCACTGATATCAGTACTTGCTCGATTTCGTGAAAGGGAAATTGCGTTTATGGCAGACATCGAATCAATGTTTTATCAAGTTCGAATTAACGAAGAAGACAGAGATTTTGTCAGATTTCTGTGGTGGGACAATGGAGATTGCACGAAAAAACCTAGTTGTTACAGGATGCGAGTCATGGTGTTTGGTTCTACGTCGAGTCCATCGTGCTGTAATTTTGTCCTCAAGAAGACTGCAGATGACTATGAAAAGGAATTTGGTGAAGAAGCAGCTCAATTCTTGAGAAAGAATTTCTACGTTGATGATGGTTTAAAGTCAGTTGATAGTGTTGAAGAAGCAACATCGTTGATCAAAGCAAGTAAGAAAATGTGTGCTAAAGGTGGTTTCAATTTGACAAAATTTGTGTCTAATAATAATGAAGTTTTACAAGCTGTTGATGAGAATGATCGCTCGACAAAGTTCAAGAATTTAGATCTTGGAAGTAACCCAATACCAGTTGAAAGAGCACTGGGTGTTCAATGGTGTATTGTGGATGACAGTTTCACTTTTCGTATTACTCTGAAAGATCGTCCTTTCACAAGGCGTGGAATTCTGTCAACAGTATGTTCAATCTATGATCCGTTCGGATTTATTGCTCCTGTTATCTTAGAAGGAAAACGCATTCTTCAGGAGTTGTGTCGTGATAAGTGCAAATGGGATGAACCCGTTCCAGATAATTTGAAACCAAGATGGGAGCGATGGAGAAATGATCTTCATCATCTTGCCGAATTAAAAATTCGACGATGTTTCAAGCCAAGTAATTTTGGTGAAATCAAGGAAACTGAATTACATCACTTTAGTGATGCCTCGACTCGTGGATATGGCCAGTGCACCTATTTAAGACTGACCAATCAGAAAAATCAAATTCATTGTTCATTCGTGATGGAAAGTCTAGAGTAGCACCATTGAAACCTATCACGATACCTCGATTGGAATTGACTGCGGCACTTGTATCTGTTCGGGTTGGAGTCATGTTGAGACAAGAATTGAATTTTGTCAACATCAAGGAAACATATTGGACAGACAGTAAAGTTGTTCTTGGTTATGTTTCAAATGATTCTCGTCGATTTCACATATATGTGGCAAACCGTGTTCAAGAGATTCGTGATCATAGTGAGCCAAATCAATGGTTTTATGTGGATACAAAGAACAACCCCAGCTGATGATGCCTCAAGAGGTTTGTGTCCAAAAGATCTACTGACCAAACATGATCGATATCTAAAGGGACCTGATTTTCTGTGGAAACCACTTACAGTGGAAAAAGAGTTTTCACATGAATTCGAAGAGCTTGATGCTTCGGATCCAGAAATACGTAATTCTGTGACATTTTTGACTGAAGTAAAAGAGCAATCCTTCCCAAGTCTTTTGGAGAGATTGTCAATGTTTTCAAGTTTATACAAAGCTCAGAGATTTGTTGTCATTTTATGCCGATGGCTGAAAATTCTTCAAAATCGTAGAAACAAGAATTTGACTTCATCTTTTGATTCAATAACTGTACAAGAGATGGAAGATGCTAAGAAGATAATTTTAAAACTTATGCAGTGTCAAGTGTATCCAGATGAAATCGAAATATTGAACAAACCTAAGAAATTCGATACTGTAAAGAAATCTTCATCATTATTCAAGCTTGATCCATGTATAAGATCTGATGGATTGTTGAGAATTGGGGGGAAGATTGAAAGATTCAAGTTTGCCTGAAGAATTGAAGCATCCTGTCATATTGCCCAAGTCTCATCATATTACAACTCTGATAATCAAGCATTATCATGAAGTCGTGAAACATCAAGGACGTGGAATCACACTCAATGAAATAAGATCTGCTGGATTTTGGATAGTTTCTGGCATTGCTGCTGTCTCAAGTTTCATACATCACTGCACAAAATGTAGGAGACTTAGAGGAACATTTCAAGAACAGAAAATGGCTGATTTACCAAAAGACAGAATGGATGATAGTCCATGTTTTTCATTTTGTGCTACAGATTTATTTGGCCCCTTCATTATCAAAGAAAGGAGAAAAGAACTCAAGAGATATGGAGTTTATTTACATGTATGGCATCGCGTGCTGTTCGTGTTGAAATCGCCCCAAGTTTAGAAACCGACAGCTTTATAAATGCTCTAAGAAGATTTATTTGCAGAAATGGGCCAATCAGACAACTGAGATGTGACCGCGGAACCAACATGGTTGGAGCATCAAGAGAATTAAAAGAGGGTCTACAGGCAATGAATCATTCAAAAATTCAAGAAGTTTTACTTCGAGAAAATTGTGATTATTTCCCATTCAAGTTCAATGTCAGCGCTGCAAGTTATCAGGGTGGTGTTTGGGAACGTCAAATTCGTAGTGTTAGAGCAGTTCTTTCATCCATCCTGGAAAAGAATGGAAGGCAACTAGATGAGGATTCTCTTCGCACTCTGATGGCAGAGGCTGAAGCAGTTGTCAATGGACGTCCTCTAGTTGTGGATAACTTGTCATGTCCTGATTCACCACTGCCTCTGACGCCTAATCATTTGTTGACTGCGAAGACAAGACTTGTATTACCACCACCAGGTGTATTTGGAAGGGAAGATTTGTACTCGCGTAAAAGATGGAGGAGAGTACAGCATTTAGCCAATGAATTTTGGATTCGATTTCGTAAAGAATATTTACAATCACTCCAAGTTCGTCAAAAGTGGAACAAAGTTCAACGTGACCTCAAAATTGGTGATATTGTCATAGTCGTTGACGAAAATACACCAAGAAATCAGTGGAAGATGGCAAGAATTGTTGATGTCTATCCCGATGCAGATGGTCATGTTCGAAGAGTTCGAGTTCACATAGGAGATTCAACACTCGATGAGAGAGGAAAGCGTATAAAGGATGTTCTCTTTCTTGATCGTCCAATCCAAAAGTTGATTCTTTTCTTGGAGAGTGGAGATACGGGAGAAGATTCCCGACGAGGGAGCCAGAAATAGACATTGTGAAATTGTAATTTTATTTTAGTATAGAAATAGCATTTCTAGGGGAGCCATGTAAATGATGGCTCAGCCGTCATTTTATTTATTGCCCTTTGTCGCCTCATTGTGGTACTTTAGATTGTTGCGCAAGTTTGTCTCGTGGTTGCGCCATTTTCAGGATTTTGTTGAACAGGCTGACAGGGTTTGTGCTTCTCTGATTTGGTCTAATATATTATTCTTTTTCCATACAGTTAAGATTGTTTAAATGTTAAATATTGAAGTACCTGCTTGTTTGTGATATTATTAGCCGAAAAAATCGGTAAGTCATATTTTATGTGAAGATATTTCTGTATTTAGGAATTCATTTGCTGAGTGTTCCTACTTGCTTAATATATGATTTTCATTCCAAATTCATATTAGTATAGAATAAGTAAAACACTGTGTGGACAAGTTATTGTATGCTCTTTATTCATAAGTTATTCATGCCTTCTTTATCGTGTGATCAAGTACCGGTAGCCTATACTGTATTTTGCCAATGTCTCTGGTATTTTTAGATCATCACTGTTGTGTTTTGCTTATAAGTTTTACTCTTATTTTAATTGCAGTTTAAACACTTCTTCAATTCATTGAGACTTTATATTGGAACATTTCATCAGTCCACTGAGACACTATTTTGGAACGCTTCATAACATCTAAGTTATTTCATTTGGTCATCTTTGAACACGATTTGGAAGTAACATCAAAACATTGTGTTGGACAGTTTCTTGGGGTTTCCAGGTTTCGGTGAGTGCAGCAGTGAGTTAAACGACGGTTATACCTACACGGCGGAACATACGACTGCGAGTCTGCGACAAAAGGGTTAAATAGACTGTTAGATTCGTAGCATCGTGAACAGCGGCCGTAATACGCTTGTCGGCTAAGGCTTCCTCCACGATCGAGTACATGCATTTAGAATAAATAGATGGCTATCAAATTTCATAACAGTAATCGTAAGACTGCTAATCGTAATATCACTAATATTATTGAGCCGTTTTAATTGAACGGCTTTCGTCTTCCACGGAAAAAAATATTTGTTACCGTATGGCTATTATGAGCCAATAACCTAGACTAACCCATGAGCGTTGTCGCACTATAATAAAACTCATACAACTGGTACGAAGCAAACAATATTATATTTTGAGGGAGAATGATTAAATTGCAATAAATATACAGCTGGCAAAAAAAGGTATAAAAAATTGTCAAACCAATAGTTAGAAATTATTTCCATACGCACGAACAATTAATTTCCTGTGTAGGATGAATTTTGAATGCTCTAAAACAGTGGTTCTTAAACTGGGGGCGCGCCCCCCAAGGGGGGCGCGAGATGCTCTCAGGGGGGGCGCGAGAGATCACAAGATGGAATCGGAAATTTACATGTAACGGCTCCTGAAACGGTCTCCGCGTTCGTTAAAAATACCGGCTTTTTCGTGTTATAATAAATTTTTCTGTCTCGTAATAACTACAATAATTCAAGATGTCTCTCTATTTTAAGTCATTTGTGTTCAAGGTAACTCGCGGTTGCGGCGACTTACGACAAAATAAACTCATTACCTATCTAAAATACCACGCCAATCCGCGGACATAATAAAGTGTGATCAACTGCCCGATTATATTTAGTTTTTATATTTATTGCACTCGTTGTCGTCATTAGAAAGATCTGGTATAATATTCCAGAGAGTATATTTAATTTAGTACAATTAAAATACATGTAAAGTATATATATTAGTAGATGAAAAATACATATTCATCGAAACGAAACCCACGCTGTACGGCTTTTGAGTCAGTCCTCGAGATTACGCCAGTCGTTAAAAGAGCCGACTTTTTCAACGGATATGTAATGGTTTTTCTGTTGAATAAAATATTCAATCCATGATTGATATACTTATTTAAAATGGTTGCTTTATTTGTTTTGATTTTTATTCTTGCCAATTTCACCAATATGAGCTGTCCCTGCAACTCTTACTCCGCTCTATCGCAATGCCGACACTCGATTAATTCCAAGATATCACAGTTACAGATATTCCAGAGTCTGCGATCCCAAGGAGTAAAAATTTATATCAAGTCTGTGGTTTTAGAAAACTACTGGTGTGCCGCACGCACAAGGAATTTATGAGATTTTCAATGTCCAAGAAAGTGTTTTTAATCTGTCGCGGTCCACCCCAAAACAAAACTCATGGCGTTTTCCGTTTTATTTTTAGTAAATTTTAAGTTACGGGTTCACTTTTTTATTCTATCGTTAGCATCTCGTCGCTGATGATTATAATAAAAACTAACTCGTTTTCCTCAGAGGTGTTATGGTTCCATTCGAGAACAAAAAAAGTAATTATAATCGTCTTCGCGGCTCAAGAATATGTCGAGGGAAATTTCGGATTTAGGAAGAATAAACACCGAAATCAAGATTTTTAGGGCTTAAATAACACGCCACGCTGACGTAAACAATGGAGATTTGAACAAAATGCAATCGCAAACGCCTTAGCGACAACAATTGATTGAAATTTTACGTGTCTTATGTAAACGTTTAAGCAGAAAAAACATTAAAGCATAGGTTTATTGCTTGTTTAGTTTTACTTAATAATTAGATTGACTTTGCCAAGTATTGAAAACTGAGCGGAAAAACGAGAAAGTATGATGACCAACCACTATTTGGCTTTATACATACGACAGTGAATGGAGAAGATGTACTCCGAAGCGTTTTATGCCTAAACAATCTGAGCAATGACGCTATGAGACCAACACTCAGTTATAGCGCCATCCTAATATATAACAACTTGTCCATCACAAAAGCATTTTTTCAAAGCAAAAAGAGGGGGGGCGCGAAGTATGTAAAATTTTTCAAAGGGGGGCGCGGCTCAAAAAGTTTAAGAACCACTGCTCTAAAAAGTTCTGCTATTTTGTTATTATTATTAATCTATTGTTATTATGACTCATTAGGTATATTGGCACTGGATTTCTCTTTGACCAATAAAAAAATAATAATAACTCAGTGTCGCAGGTGTTGTCGCAGGCCGTTTTGTTACTTCAAATTGAGACTGCTTCTTACTTACAGACCTATGGTCTCTTTGAAGTTTGTAATACTCGCTTTGTACTCATACCGGTGTCCGGTACGGTACCAGTTCATGTCGGGTACCGGTATGGAATTGACTAGTCAGTTTGTTTCAGATGCGTGGACTCAGTGGAGGAGAAAGTTGAAGCAGCAGTTATTTGAACCACCCTATTCCTGTATTCCTGAAATAAATCTTTGCAATTGCTTGTTCTAGTTTCACTGAATTTAACAAATTTCAAATTACAGAATTAAAATCTAATCGATTTTCCATACTACTGTTCTAAGCTATCAGCACTTATCCTTGTATAGAAAATATTTTCCTAAATTCGAGCCATTAATTCTACTTAAAATTGTCGGGGGAATTGTTACCGATTCACAGACAGATTGAAGTTTTGAATCTGGTTTAGTTGGATTCTAACTATTGAGGCATGACTGGTCAGAATATTCTCATTCTAATTTAAAGGTGATTGTGCTGCTATTTCTAATTTCTTGGTTTTTCATGTTAGGATAAGGTCAAATCACGGTAAAGTTGACTAGCACTGAACAAGTCTGAAATCAGAGGAATTATTACCAGTTTGAAGACTGATTTAAGTTTTTATTTATGTCTAGTGTGATTCAACCCCAAAACTTGATGATAGTTATTGAGGCATGGCTGGCCAGAATATTCTAATCTTAATATATAAGGGATTGTGCTGCTATTTCTACGATATTAACCTTTTGGTTTTTTATGTTAGTTCAAGGTCAAATCTTAGTAAAGTTGTCTATAACTGAACAAATCCAAAATCCTTTAAATCATATAGGAATCCATCTCAGTCTGTTCGTTAATCTATGGGTAGCAGGCTTGGGTCACCTGAAAATCTGCTCGGGTCGCTTGTTTTTTTTTTCAATAAAAGCTTAGTAAAAATTGCCGGCTTGCCCCTTTCATTTTCTAGTAACTTCCATTTTCTAGTAGATATCATTGTTTAGTTTATATAAAGTATTTAGGTGTTATTCATTAGTAGATGTCGTTCATTAGATTTTGTTCATTCATGTGAGCATATCCTTGTGTTATAACATATTACAAATTTTTTTTTATATTGGGAACTACTGTATTAGAGTATGCTTAGCCTATCGGTTTTCCTGTAATTGTACGTTCTGTTGAGAATGGGACAAGTTAATTTAGGCAGGTTTCATTTCCTTGTGTCATTGCGACTCACATTTATCCATTTCACTGTTGTTTATGGAATTACTTTTACAAGGCATTGTGACTCGAATGACCTGTGACTCGACTTGAACCGCGACTTCTACTCGACATTGGTATTTACGTATTTGGTAATGGGAATCATTGAAGCATGACTGGTCAGAATAATCCCAATACTTATGTGTCAGAGTGCTGTTGCTGCAATTTTCTAGTTTCCCATGTTGTCTTTAGGTCAAACCGTAAGTTGAACAGTTCAGAGTTTTATGTTTGTCCTAAGTATGATACAAATTTAACCTGAAGACTGTTTTCTATTTTTCAGAATCTAATCTTTAAAATTTAATAATGCTAGCTTTTGTGATATTTCGTATTCTCAATTTCATTGCTGCAAGTTTCTTTATTTTGTCAGATCCTGAGCTATGGATTCCAGTATATCTGGCTCCTGCTATCATTTCTGGATTAATTGGTTTTAAGCCGTCGCTATCTGAATCAAAATTAATAAAAGTTTTTGACTTTGGATATATTTTTTTTGGAACTATTTTATCTGCCTATTTGTTCTATCAAAACTATCAGGATAATTTCATCCACTGGGTGGTGCATGATGAAGTGGGGAGGGAGTTTGGCGGACTTGTGATCGTTATATTTTGGATTATTTTTATGCACGAAACATCACATTTATCTGTGAAGAATTGGTTATTGTCGGTTTTTATTTGGATTCCGATTGCAATGTGGATTTATCTTTATAACAATCAGGAATATATATTGGTATTATAACTCATTATATAACTCAGTGTTGCAGGTGTTGTGTTCGTTGAGGGCCGCTTTGCTACTTCAAATGAAGACCATGTCTTACTTATGGTCTCTTTAAAGTTTGTAATACTCGCTTTGTACTGTACTGTATGACCCCTTTACCATTGGGGTGCATTGTAAGTATAAGTATTGTTTGCCTCCTAGCATAGTCCAATCGCAATTGTTCAGTTTGTAGAATTGAATAGGTAACGGCATGGTACCTACCTGTATGTTGTATGTATGTATGTTTCAATCAATCAATCATTTTATTTCGGCTCTCTGACGTAAAACGGAACAACACAAAAAGTAAACAGGCAACAAATAGTACGTGCTCACCCACCAAAAAATAAAATAAGAATAATACAAGTATACAAAAAAATATGTGGCTCATCGTGCTAAGCGTTTGGAATACGCTCGCCACCGCATCTCTAATTACTCTGCATGGGTTCGAATCCTATGCGGGATAGTTATGTGCAAGAGAATTGTTGGACTCCTCGCCGTCGTAGGGTGGTTCACGCAATCCCTGGTCGGTTACGACTTCCTCTACCATCAAGTCCATGCTTCCGAAAACAAATACCTAACTAATCCCATACCCGGCATGGAATGGTAACCGGATGAGAGGCCGTGGTTCGTCATATGGTTAAGCCGTCTTATTGACTTTCCTCTCCTCGGGATAAATTTGTAAATCCTATCCTATCCCATGGACACAATTCAAAATCGGGAAATGCTTTCAACTCAAATCAAAATGATAAGACACATAAATCTGTAATTGCTGGAATCCGTGGATAATTTACATGGAGTAAAAAAGTGTTGCGCTTGAAATGAAACAGCAAAATTCGAGTAGATAAAATTAAATGTAATAGACTCCTAGCGATCTCCTCCATCTCTGATTGATGAAACCTAATGATTCAAATATTCGTATACGATTATGATAGCTGAGAAATCTCCAGGAATATACAGATATATATAAATACAGCTGATCCCGAATTCTGGGTCTGGGATTTTTATTCGTCTCGTAAAGATTTATATAACAGTATAGTGGTACCGGTATCAAATTTTTTAGTATAGGCAATTTTGCATGCAGAAGAAGAATTTAGAAATTTGAATGAAATTGATATAGACTATAAGTATAATGATAATATTAGTATATTATATTTTGTATATTTTAATTTTTCTTACTACTGTAAAAACAGAAGAACTACATATTTGATTGAATTGAAATTTGGAAAGTACAGTACTGAATGTTATTACTCCTGTACTCTAGCATGATTGACAAAGGATAGAATTTATATATTTATTTCGGGGTAGAGGAGAGCCTATTGCAAGCCACAGCTTCTCGTCCAGTTACCAGTTCATGTCGGGTACCGGTATGAAATTGATTAGTCAGTTTGTTTCAGATGAGTGGACTTGGGTGAGGAGGAGGTTGAAGCAGAGTTATTTGAACCACCCTATTCCTGTATTCTGACCGAATTATATATTTGCAATTGCTTGTTCTAGTTTCACTGAATTTAACAAATTTCAAATTACAGAATTAAAATCTAATCAATATTCCATACTACTTTTCTAAGCTATCAGCACTTATCCTTGTATAGAAAATATTTTCCTAAATTCGAGCTGTTAATTCTACTTGAAATTGTCGGGGGAATTGTTACCGATTCACAGACAGATTGAAGTTTTGAATCTGGTTTAGTTGGATTCTAACTAATGAGGCATGACTGGTCAGAATATTCTCATTCTAATTTAAAGGTGATTGTGCTGCTATTTCTAACCTCTTGGTTTTTCATGTTAGGATAAGGTCAAATCACGGTAAAGTTGACTAGCACTGAACAAGTCTAAAATCAGAGGAATTATTACCAGTTTGAAGACTGATTTAAGTTTTTATTTCGGTCTAGTGTGATTCAACCCCAAAACTTGATGATAGTTATTGAGGCATGGCTGGCCAGAATATTCTAATCTTAATATATAAGGGATTGTGCTGCTATTTCTACGATATTAGCCTTTTGGTTTTTCATGTTAGGTCAAATCTTAGTAAAGTTGTCTATAACTGAACAAATCCAAAATCCTTTTAATCATATAGGAATCCATCTCAGTCTGTTCGTTAATCTATGGGTAGCAGGCTTAGGTCACCTGAAAATCAGCTCGGGTCGCTTGTTTTTTTTTCAATAAAAGCTTAGTAAAGATTGCCGGCTTGCCTCTTCAATTTTCTAGTAACTTCCATTTTCTAGTAGATATCATTGTTTAGTTTATATATAGTATTTAGGTGTTATTCATTAGTAGATGTCGTTTATTAGATGTTGTTCATTCATGTGAGCATATATAAGATATTACAAATATTTTTTTTATATCGGGAACTACTGTGTTAGAGTATGCTTAGCCTATCGTTTTTCCTATGCAATTGTAGGCAGAAACACTGTACGTTCTGTTGAGAATGGGACAAGGTAATTTAGGCAGGTTTCATTTCTTGGTGTCATTGCGACTCATATTTATTCATTTCACTGTTGTTTATGAACTCTGTTATTATAACTTTTACAAGACATTGTGACTCGAATGTGAATTTCGAATGACCTGTGACTCGACTTGAAACGCGACTTCTTCTCGACACTGGGTTACATATTTGGGAATGGGAATCATTGAAGAATGACTGGTCAGAATAATCCCAATACTTATGTGTCAGAGTGCTGTTGCCGCAATTTTCTAGTTTCCCATGTTGTCTTAGGTCAAATCGTAAGTTGAACAGTTCAGGGTTTTATGTTTGTCCTAAGTATGATACAAATTAAACCTGAAGACTGTTTTCTATTTTCAGAATCTAATCTTTAAAATTTATTAATGCTGGCTTTGGTGATATTTCGTATTCTCAATTTCATTGCTGCAAGTTTTTTCATTTTGTCAGCATTTGTACAATACAATGACCCACATCCTGAGCTATGGATTCCAGTATATCTGGCTCCTGCTATCATTTCTGGATTAATTGGTTTTAAGCCGTCGCTATCTGAATCAAAATTCATAAAAGTTTTTGACTTTGGATATATTTTCTTTGGAACTATTTTATCTGCCTATTTGTTCCATCAAAACTATCAGGACAATTTCATCCACTGGGTGGTGCATGATGAAGTGGGGAGGGAGTTTGGTGGACTTGTGATCGTTATATTTTGGATTATTTTTATGCACGAAACATCACATTTATCTGTGAAGAATTGGCTATCGTCGGTTTTTATATGGATTCCGATTGCAATGTGGATTTATGTTTATAACAATCAGGAATGTCGTGAACTTTGGCCTCAACATTGCCAGACTGCTCTTTATCCAGAAAGTTATCCTCCAAGAGAGGAAAGCTGATAAGACATTTTGACAATTTTTATCATAAGAAAATTTTACTAAGTAAGGTCATGCACACAAAGTCAAAAGCAAAAGAGGTATTTTTAGATAAATTACAGGCGACCACAGAAGTGTCAAGAGCTGTTGACATGGTAAAGATTCATATTGAATAACTAGGTTTTAGTAAATACCGAATGATACAAGGCTTGAAGGAGCTCAATATAACTAGAAAAACAGTTGATAAATTGGAATGTACTAATACTGACGTCCGACAGGTTATCATAAATCTGCCACTACTTTAGAAAATATATTCAAATGTCCCATAAACCAGCATGGTTCCAAAAGCAGGGTTTGAAAAGTCAGTAAATCATAATGAAGCATTTGATTGAACATTTTACTACTTGATTTTTAGGATAGAATAGGATTTACATATTTATTCCCTTATGAAAGTCAAATAATATGGTCAATCATATGGACCAGACCGTCTAGTCTGGTTACCGGTCCATGTCGGTAGAGCTAATATCTGAGGCCCGACCCGATCGACTTTTCGGGTCGGGTCGGGCCTGAAATGTTAATCATTACGTTCGGGCCGGTTCGGGCCTGAAATGCCAATCATTACGTTCGGGTCGGGCCTTAAATGTCAATCATTGCGTTGGGGTCGGGTCGGGCTTCTCTATCGCTTACTTTTTTTGAAAAAACTATGTTCATAAAAAAATATATACTTAAACTATGCGTGGATACTAAACAAAGGAATACTTGTTATAAAAGAAATAATTTGAATACAACAGAGAAGAAGCTGTAATGGACCTTTCCCCGACCTTTGACCCCCAAAAATATTTTTCTTATACTTTCCCATACGCAGCTCGGGTTGGGCCTGCAAATCTAGTTAATTGGTCGGGTCGGGTTTAATACCCACGGCCCCTGTCTGGTCGGGCCTGCGAATCCAGTTAATTAGTCGGGCTTGGGTCGAGTCGGGTTTAATACCCACAGGCCCAGGTCGGGTCGGGCTGGAAATTTTGGGCCCGATCTTACCTCTACATGTCGGATGTGGGATTAGTTATTCATTTTCAGATACATGAACTTGATGGTTAATGTCACATGAACCACCCTATGGCCGTGAGGAGTTCAGCAATCTTCTCGCACATAATTATCCCCCACAGAGGATTCGAACCTGCGCTCTTGCGCAAGGTAATCAAAGGTGCGGTGGCGGGCATATTCCCAATATTGAGCCTGATGCGATACATTGTCCTGTTCTCTTTTAATTTAATTTTATGACAAAAAGTAAGACTTTAGTTTGAGAGAAATTAGCTATACATTTTAAATTGTATTCTGAACACCTATGACAAATTCTACATGGCTATTTATAACTGTTTTATTCCTGTCATATTTAGCTTTGAATTACAGAGTCAATAGTTAGAAATATCTGTAAAATGCCTCTCGAAATTAAAGTGAAGACTAATGGACATGCAAATAGGATTTTACAAGACTTGAACAGGTGAGTGCGAGACAGGGATATCTAAAATGATCGGGTTAAAGCCTAACTTGGGCAAACTATGTGACGCGGTCCGAAACCGGCCTGTTTGGTAATTCATTCTGGCCCGCCTGATGCTGCCACAACCAAACTAAAACCAAACAAACAAATTTCGTTGTTTCAGTTAAAATAAAGCTCAAGGGTTCGGGGTTGTGTTGTCATTCTTTGGGAGAAATTCTGCCATGTATTTCATGCCTGTAGTTTCACTAATATTCTTCAGTTCTTTATTATTACTGAAATATGTATTATGTATGTAAATCGGGAGTGCGACATGGTCCTGACCAGGGATGGCCATTTCCGAATACTAAACTATTCCGAATACATTCTAAAATGATGTTTTCGAATCTGGAATACAGAATACATTCTAAAATCGAAAATAACACAGATAATTCATTCATGTATTCAGATAATTGTGTGTATTTTCTGAGAGTAATAAAATTTATTGGCAATGCAGGCAACAACAATCTAAAATTCATTATGCCTTTAAAAATTCTCACATTCAAGCCTAGAGTATTCTACTACCTACCAGTATATTTGTATATTAATATATGTGAACCGTATTGTTATTATGTGTAACATATTGTTGTGTTTGAAATTAGAAATAAATTAGTAGAGGATAGATGACCACCACTGCCTGAAATTCCCATTGCCGCCTGTAACACCCACCGCGATTCCGCGCTCGTTAAAAGAGCCGTCATTCCAGCGTATAATATTCAATCCATGACAACTACGATATTCTAAAATATCTTTATATATTAATTTAATGTGTCCAACGTGACTCGCGGTTGCTTCTTCTTACGTCAAAAAAAAAACATTACTATTCGGTCCACGGCAATCTGTGACCTAAAATTACGAGATAAACTGCTTGATGTATTTAATTTTAATATGTATTTTTGCAATCTTGCCAACTCGTTCTCGCCGTTAGAAAAATCTCAAATAATTATATATAATCCTGTTAAGTGTAGAGAATAATTCATTTCATACAATGAATATACATATAAAGTTTAGCAGTAAATTAAAAATACATATTCATCGCCGCGATTATGCCACCTGTTAAAAGAGTCGACTTTTACAACAAATAATATAACAATATATTTTTCTGTTGTGCAAAGTGATGAATTCGTGACCGACACGGACATATTTAAAATGTCTTGCTCTTATTAATTTAATTGTCTTCAATTTAACCTGCGGTTGCGTCGACAAAATAAAATCCTCACCACTCTTTTTATACCATTGCAATCCGCGGCCATAAAAATAAAAACGTGAGGTAAACTGTCCGATTAAATATTGTTTTTATCCGTATTTTGCGAATTCGGCAAATATTTAGATGTACTTGTTAACAGTGACTCCGCTCGATCGAAATGCTCAGAGTAAAATATCTCAGAGTAAAATTTATTTCATCACAATAAAATTGATTGAATATACTTTTAGATTAATTATATTATATACATCCTCACCAGGGAAAAAGTCGCGTTTCAAACCTTGTATCGTGTTAACCCGAAAATATTCGACGGCAATTTAAAGTAATGGATAATCAGGAAAATCCGCCCTCAATTAGTAACGATATGTTTCTAAACGCCGACCAAACATAATGTGTGCCAGAGGCACACGAAATTTTGCGATTTTCACTGCCTAGAAAAGCGTTTTTTAAATTTTCGCGGGCCTCAATAAAACTTATGTTGTTTACGGTTTTATTTTCAGTATTTTAAATTGCCGCTTCTCAATCAAAAAGTTGCGTTGTCTTTAGAAACTCGCCGCCGATAAACGTATTTACCAGATTCACAATTCCGTGCGCGTACAAAAATAATATAAATGTTATCGTTATCGTGGAACAAATTTGGGGAAAATTTTCGTTTTAGAGAAAATAACACAATCGTAAAGGCGTTTACGGGCCTAAATAACACGTTACGCTGATGAGTGATGAAAATAATCACGCGCAAGTTTCTATCGAGAATGTTTTCATTCAGCGGAAACGTCTTGAAAGCGGCGTCAAAAATGTGTGACGTCACACAAATATCCGATATTCTTATGAACGTGAATTCCGATATTCAAATGACGAGATATTCGAATACATTCGAATACTTTATTCGAATTGGCCATCCCTGATTGAAGCATGACTAGTCAGAATAATCCTAATACTAATGTCAAAGTGCTGTTGCTGCTAGTTTCTAGTTTATCAGGCTTTTGGTCAAGTGAAGTTTATTTGAGCCAAGGTTTTTATGGTTTTACAGGTAAAATGTTTGTCCCAAGTATGATATATAACTTGCAAATATAACTTACGCCTGTTTTCTATTTTTCAGAATCTAATCTTTAAAATGTGATAATGCTAGCTTTGGTGATATTTCGTATTCTCAATTTCATTGCTGCAAGTTTCTTCATTTTGTCAGCATTTGTACAATACAATGACCCAGATCCTGAGCTATGGATTCCCGTATATCTGGCTCCTGCTATCATTTCTGGATTAATTGGTTTTAGGCCTTCACTATCTGAATCAAAATTCATAAAAGTATTTGACTTTGGATATATTTTCTTTGGAACTATTTTATCTGCCCATTTGTTCCATCAAAACTATCAGGATAATTTCATCCACTGGGTGGTGCATGATGAAGTGGGGAGGGAGTTTGGCGGACTTGTGATCGTTATATTTTGGATTATTTTTATGCACGAAACATCACATTTATCTGTGAAGAATTGGTTATCGTCGGTTTTTATATGGATTCCGATTGCAATGTGGATTTATGTTTATACCAATCAGGAATATCGTGAACTTTGGCCTCAATATTGCCAGACTGCTCTTTATCCAGAAAGTTATCCTTCAAGAGGGGAAAGCTGATAAGGCAATTTGACAATTATTATTATAAGAAAATTTAGGTCTTTTAGGATTTAGGAAATTTAGGAAAGAAAAGAAAAGTAAGGTCATGCACACGAAGTCAAAAGCAAAAGAGGTCTTTTTAGATAAGTTACAGGCGACCACCGAAAGGTCAAAAGCTGTTGACATGCTAAAGATTTATATTGATTAACTAGGTTTTAGTAAATACCGAATGATACAAGGCTTGAAGGGGCTCAATATAACTAGAAAAAGAGTTGATAAATTGGAGTGTACTAATACCGACATCCGACAGGTTACCATAAATCTGCCACTACTTTAGAAAAGATATTCAAATGTCTTATATACCAGCATGGTCCCAAAAGCAGGATATGAGAAGTCGGTAAATCATAATGATTCGAGCATAAAGCATTTGATTGAACATTTTACTACTTGATTTTTGGGATAGAATAGGATTTACATATTTATTCCCTTATGAAAGTCATTTCCGTATGAAAGTCAGTAATATGGCTCAATCATAATATGGACCAGAGCGTCTAGCCATGTCGGGTGTGGGATTAGTTAGCCAGTTATTCATTTTCAGATGCATGAACTTGATGGTGGATGAAGGCAAAACCAACCAGTGGTTAATGTTACGTGAACCACCATACGGCCGTGAGGAGTCCAGCTATCCTCTCGCACATAATTATCCCTCACAGAGGATTCGAACCTGCGCACTTGCGCAAGGTAATCAAAGGTGCGGTGGCATGCATATTCCCATTTCCCAATATTAAGCCTGATGCGATACATTGTCCTGTTCTCTTTTAGTTTAATTTTATGACAAAAAGTAAGACTTTAGTTTGAGAGAAATTAGCTATACATTTTTAAATTGTATTCTGAACATCTATGACAAATTCTACATGGCTATTTATAACTGTTTTATTCTTGTCATTTATAGTTTCAAATTGCAGAGTCAATAGTTAGAAATATCAGTAAAATGCCTCTCGAAATTAAAGTAAAGACTAATGGACATGCAAATAGGATTTTACAAGACTTGAACAGGTGAGTGTGAGACAGGGATATCTAAAATGATGGAGTTAAAGCCTAACTCGGGCAAACTATGTGACGCTGTCCGAAACCGGCCTGTTTGGTAATTCAATCTGGCCCGCCTGATGCTGCCACAACCAAACTAAAACCAAACAAACAAATTTCGTTGTTTCAGCTAAAAAAAAGCTCAAGGGTTCGGGGTTGTATTGTCATTCTTTGGGAGGAATTCTGCCATGTATTTCATGCCTGTAGTTTTACTAATATTCTTCAGTTCTTCATTATTACTGAAATATGTATTATGTATGTAAATCGGGAGTGCGACATGGTCATGACACTAGCTTAATCGCCCTGAAGCTCTCATCGCTATCTATTTCTCCGATGTCTCCGGTATTAGTAAGGATTCATTAAAGGTTGAATTAGTAAAGTATTATTAAATGTGTAGTGAGGGAGGAATAAGAGTTCCAAAATAGGGAAGGGAGGGGGGGATTTTATGAAAAAGAATTCGGAACCACTGGGTTGAAGCCAGGGATGGCCAATATCGAATAGTTCACTATTTCGAATACATTCGAAATTATTTTTTTCGAATATGAAATTTCGAATACTTCGAAAATAAAATCCACTAATTGAAGCTCATCTAAATGTATGTAGGAATTTCCATATAATAAGCAATGGAATAACTGCTATCTACAAGTTAAACCTAGCTATATATTATCATTTATCAGGCATTTCATATTTGCAGATTATTGCAGTATATATTTTATATACCACGAGTCATGTTAACAGAATTAAATTAATACGGCAATAGTGGTATCGATGAAGGATTTGAATATTTGCGTAACACAAAAACATCTTAGTAAATCGCCCATACTTTTAAATATCAACCATTATCCAAATTATTTGCCAAAAAGTGGAATAAAGTATGAGTTATTTTTCCGACTTGTGACAACTTTTTCGTGAGTACAAAAATACGAATCAAAAATTAATTATATTCGGGAACTTTACCACACATTTTAAGTCCGCAGATCGCCGTTGTATGTTTGAGTAATAATACTTTTATTATTTTATAAATATGAAAATAGGAATCAAAAACTATTTATAATTGGGTAGTTTACCACACATTCTAAGTCCACAGATCGCCGTTGTATTTTGTAAATACGAAAATAGGAATCAAAAATTAATATTAATCGCGAGTTTGCCACACAATTTATGTCCACAGATTGCCGTGATATTGTGCCGAATATATTTAGTTTTTGATTCTTATTTTACGAAAAATTGTCACAAGACGGAAAAAGAATTTATACTTTATCCCGCTCTTGGGAACTAATTTGGATAATGGTTGCCATTGGTTTGTATTTAAAAGTATGGACTTTTTACTAGGATGATTTTGTGATGCGCGAAATATTCGAATCCATGACCGATACCACTATTTAAAATGCCTGACCGTGTTAATTTAATTCTATTATCATAACTCAAATGTTGGTAAATCGGGCAGTTTACCACACATTTTAAGGCCACAGATCGCCGTTGCATTTTAGAATTATAATAGTTTTATTATTTTGTAAATACGAATCCGAAATTAATTGTAATTGGGCAGTTTACCACGTATTTCATGTCCACAAATACCCGTGGTATTTGGTATTGATACTTCCATTATTTTATCAATATAAAAATGGGAATCAATATTTAATAATATCGGTCAGTTTACCACACATTTTATGTCCACAGATTGTCGATACAACCATGAGTTACATTGAACAGAATTAAATTAATACGGCATGACATTTTAAATGCTGGTACCAGTCATGGATTGGATTATTTTGCGCAACAAAAAATCATCCTGCTAAAGGATCGATACTTTTAACTATCGTTATCAGAATTATTTGCCAGAAATTATTTTCTAATAAATGACTTATTTTTCCAACTTGTGACAATTTATTGGATATCGTAACAATGACATCTATAAATACCGTATTTCCCGGCTAATAAGTCCACATGGCAAATAGGACGATGTCTATTTTTAGCACTCAAAAAAGTTTTTTTTCCATACAGGCCTCCAATAAGACGGGTTGAAAAATTGTGTCCCTGTTGTTCAGTTATGCTGATATGCAATAATAATTTTATATGTTTAGAACCGGATCATGTTAGTTTGGTAGAATCATACTTACAGAATTAACCATTTTTAACAATTGAGCGGTAAATTTAAGTTGTAAAACGGCAATCATTTTGGACAACCTATTAACCCGAATGTTGAAATAATTTTGGAATGTGATAAGTAATACACTGTACGTCCACGGGTTATTTCACAGCTGTGTTTTCCTGTCCCTGTCGTGTTCTGCTGAATCGGCAAAACGAAAGGGTCACAAATCACTTTATCTCGGTGACCATGTTTCTCTTTATTAAAGTAACGATAACCGGTCTGCGATTAAATATCATGATTGACAGACCCTAAGACCCAAATATAAGGTTACACAAATCATGCTTGAGAAGACTCATGTGAATAAAAACAGACCAAATAGAACTACATACTTTCTTATTTAGACGCCCCCCTAGAAAAGCGACTTATTGCCGGGAAATACGGTAATTGTCAATTTTTTTTCGACGTAATGGAAATGAATTTGTAAATTAAAAGCCTCGTAGACGAATGTCGGCAATGTCCACCCACGCAAACGTGCAAATGTGTCGCAACACTATGCGACGTACGGTCGCACAGAATATAAACAATCAATGTGCCGATCGTCATTACATTACGTGAGACAGCGTAAAAAGTCGTTTGAAGATTCCCATAAAACGAAACACCACGATTACGGCGAAAAGTGGCTACTATTCGGAATTATTCGAAAAACAGCCGAAAAGGTATTCGAATACTTTGATATTCGAATACATTCGAATATTCGATTCGTTTTGGACGACCCTGGTTGAAGCATTGGACATTACTGTATTGGTATTGCAAGTAACACAGTTTGGGTTCAAATCTCATTTGATATATCTAATTTTAATTATGGGAATGATTTAAAACTGTTTATATGAAAATTTTCTTGATTTGACATCTGATGGTGAGACAAACACTTCATTTATATAATACCTGATTTTGCTTCTAATACCTTACCATCAGTTCTTATATTTGTCACGTTTAATATAAACAAGCCAACAAACAAATGAGTAGATGCATTACTGTTGCCGGTCTTTTTACACTAAAATAATATGGTCATCGCGACTGGCACCATGTGCTTTTGCATGTGCTACTCCACAACAAGCCTCATGAGCCATGAGCCTCTTGGACAAGAACAAGGGTCCATTCTTGACAAACTCAGATATGAACTATTCTTTCATACTTACCATATATCCTCGCATATAAGTCGATCCCCTAAAATCACCCTTAAAGCGGGGAATTTATAAAAATTCGCATATAAGCCAACACTACATATCGTAGAAGGCCATACACACCTATCACAACCAGGGATGTTCAATTTGACTTTAATATTCAATATGGCTATTTGCTACCTTCAGAATATCGTTTTTAGTGGAAATTGATACCACGCACACATCCTAGCGCCCTCCGTCCATGTTTTGATTGGAAACATTTTTCGATCATGACATATTTTAACAAGTAAACAAATAGCTCATGGAGCCCCTAGGTTTTTCATTCAGAGCCATGGGCACTTTGAGAACCTATGTTCTAGTGAACATATTTATCGGGTGGTTTCACGTCTTCTTTGCAAACATGACTCTAGCTCAGGGGTGAGTAAGGCTTTTAAACCAGGGGCCAAAACTTTTACCTATCGAGACTGGTGGGCCAAGTAAGTGTGACTTCCATTTTACGAACAATGTTTGCAGTGTTACAAACGTAAAATTGGAAAACAATAAGCCTCGTGCCCAAATTTATCTGCAATTTCAACCAATTCTTTAAGTTATTTTTTAGCTAAAACATCAAAATTTGGTTACTGTTTGGTTGCGGCAGCATCAGGCTGGCTAGATGGAATTACCCAACAGGCTGTAGTTTTTCTATGCCAGCTCTAGCTAATCAGTCAGAATATAGGAGCAGCTAATATGTTGTTGCAAGGTTCATTCTGGTTTGGGATATGACTTATCTATCTATAAGACATCCTGGGTTATGTGGGTGTGAGTTGTCACCCGAGACCCAGTGTTCACTTCAAGAAAATTATTGAGTGTGTGCGTTTCTCACAAGCCAAAAATTAAAAAAGTCAAAACTTTCCTAACTGTTTTACTAACATTATATTAAAAAAATCTTGCATGCTGCAAAGTTTCTGATTTTATTGTTCAGAGGACATGCAACTCCGGTTTCTGGTGTTCACTCTAAAAAAATTATCAGTAGCAAGAAAAATCTGAAATTCTGTTTTCTGATTTAATTTAATAAAAAAACTTTGGTTACTTATGAGTGCGTGCTTTCCTCACAAGCCAAAAAGAAAGTGCAAACATCTTGTTTTTCTGGTGTTCACTCTAAAAAAATTCTGTTTTCTGGTTTATATTAAAAAAAAACTTTGGTTTCTGATGTTCACTCTAAGAAAATTGGGAGTACGTGCTTTCCTCACAAGCCAAAAAATAAACTGCAAATTTTCGGTTTAATCCAGAAGTTAAATAAATACACAGTGCAAGAAAATTGAGAGTGTGTATGTGCATTGCAAGGCAAGAAATAAACTGAAATTTTGATCAAATTTAAGAAAACTCTTGTTTCTGGTGTTCACTCTGAGAAAATTATGAGTCTGTGTTTCATGTGTTTGCTCTGAGAAAATTTAAAGCACAAGAATAAACTAATATTCTGAAAGCACAAGAATAAACTAATATTCTGGTTGAACTTGAACATTGCATAAGTGCCTAGGCGGTTTCCAAGTTAGGTATCTTTTTTGGCGCTCTAGAAGAATGTGTACCAATATGGAGGTAACTAATTTCGGGTTCTGGTATAGTTTAGTACCACATCCACTTCTAGTTGGCCTGGCTCAATAATTTTTGCATATGTCAATCCTAAACCCCACCTGACTACGTCACCGAAAAATTACGTCATTCCGACGTCACAGTGGCGTAATAAGGCCCACCGAAGTATGCGGATGGTCGTCCAAAACGCGTAGACGATCACTCGAAATCGAGCAAGCTATTTCTCTCGTTTTCTCGTTGCAACGATCACGATAGGAGAGAGATCGCCGGCTTTAGCAAGTTCGTTATCGGCAGCACAGATGCCATTTCGGGCGATCGTAATTATACTTTGACAATCCCTATGACGTGATGGTCTTAGTGACATAATTTTGGGATAGCATAGTCAGGTGAGGGTTAGGAATAACATATGCAAAAAGCGTAACTAAACTATACTAGACCCTGATTTTGTTCGCCTACTTTACATCAAGTTGTGTAAAGGGACTGAAGCCTATGGGCAGGGGTATATTTGCTTGGCTAACACAGACATTCCCCGAACTCGTAATAGAATCAATAAAAGGAAAATCTGAATAAAATTATGGCCTAACTCTAACCTGGCACACACACTTTTTGTTATAACTTATTTTAAACAGCATACGTGTTCTATTATTTATACCTCTCTCATACCTTTGCTCTATGATATCGGGGCTATCATTAATTCCTGAAAATTAAGGTCTAGAAAAGGTATTATTTTATTAGCAGATGTCATAAGATTAGTTTATCCTGGCTGATGGTTCCCGCCACCCAATTTCCTAACAGGACTGAGCGCAAACAAAATCTGTCACTATTATCACCGGATGTCATATCCAGCCTGAATGCATAAGATCTATTTAACCTGAATTTGCCACATTTGTGTAGCCTTTTTTTCTACATGTCACAAAACCATTGTAAAAATATGACTGCTGACTGAATGATATATTTTACTCAAATTGTATATTTTTCCATTTTTTTTTGGCACAGACATTCCGGTGTGAGTAGTTTTGTTTTAGAAATTTAAACAAAAAGTATATCTTTGCTTGCCATTTCGACCAATCAAAATTCCCTAAAGTTTTATGCTATATGCTTATCAAATTGGTTGCCCTAGAGCCATGACAATCGATCAGAAATGACGTACGTCCCCAACAAGATCTTACGACATAAATATATACAGTTCGTTCCAATCAAAGCTCTGCACAGGCAGACACTGTTATTTAAGAAGACACTGTTATTTAAGTTAATTTATTTTGAAAAGCTCGGATTATATACTTGCGCATCGCTCTCTTGTCGAATGGTAAAGAGGCAGCTGAGATGCGCGGTTCGACTGACGTCATCTCACGGTACTCCCGTAGTATGTAAACCAAGATGGTGGACAACGGAACGTAGTATGTGTACCAGGTTAGGGTTAGGCCATAATTTCAGTTACAAATACTACGGAAGTCACTTGGTTAGTCCCCGAGTTCGTAATAGAACTGGAATAAAATTATGGCCTAACCCTGACTTGGTACACATACTGCGTCTGCCATCTTGGTTCACATATTACTGGATCGCCCATCTCACTCGTCGGCACGCTTGGGTGTTCGGGCGCCGCCACAGTTTTGAATTTTTTAGGTCAACCACTGAGGTATCACTGTTGTTGTATAGTCAGAATTGGCGACGGTGATATCGCTTATCTCTATGATCATGTATGTATACATACTTATTCCCTACTAATCAGAGCTGGGTCCATGTAGCCACCGTGTTTTTTTGTGGATGGAGGTTGGAAATGGAGCTGAAGCCTGTGCTACCAGAAAATTAGTGGCTCCAACTTTTAACCATCTAATTCTTTTTCCAGACTTATAATTTTTTTATACCTCATACAAATAACTTCATACAAATAAAATCTGTAGGCATCTTATAATTTTTTCAATTTTGATTTTCTTGTAGGAAATTGAAGTTTCAATTTTACAATCTAAAAGTCCCTATAACACAGATTTAACTCTCACATAACTGTATTTGAATTAATGTGTGATGGTAGTGCTCAACAAAAAAAAACATCAATTACTTCAAAGCTCAGAAGCGAAAAATAAACCAGCAGAACTTGAGTCACATTTGATATATTGTAGCTCCGGAATTAGAGATAGAACCATAGTGATTTCAAATCAGCTTCTAAATCCTGTATTAAGACTTGACACAAGGATTTCCTGTGCGGAATAAAAAACACATTTGGTGCAATGCTGATTTAAAATTTAATTTTGCAGAAACAGAAAGGAAACTCGAGATCATTGTGATTTCATTATCATAGCTGGCTCTGAAGAAATCCCAGTTCATAAGAATATTATATCTGTAGCATCTGATTATTTCAAAGCAATGCTGGCTCATAATGTAAGTTGTGTTTATTCGTGTTTATGTGTTATCTCAGCCATAAACTGTTTGAGTTAGCTAACTCTCTCACAGTTAGTACTGTTACCCTTGTTAATGTGGGTTTAATCATTGGTATTATCACGCTTCAGAATGCTGAGACAGCGTCTGGTAAAGTGGAAATGAAGGAAGTTGATCCATTATCCCTGCAACAATGCATAGAATACATTTACACTGGTGAATTGTCTACTACTGATGAAAATGCTGAATCTTTGATGTTTGTGGCTGAATTACTACAGTTGAAAGGTGATGATATAAAATAGATCTTTCTTTCAGATTGTACCGAGGTTCACTCAATACCTCGTGATTCAAATCAACTAGACAATCTCCCACAAATGGATTTATTTGTTGTACATGGGCCTGAATTTCTATTGTTATTCTGGCTAGTTTTTTACTGAACAGAAAACCTTTTTTTTTTTTTATCTTATTCAGCTTGGTAATTAATCTGCCATATCATTATTTCTTAACTTTCATTCCAAGTTCAACATGGTGACCCGAGGCAAACAGAATTTATGAATCACCTTCACGAAAATGAGGGAAAATTCAATTAATAATTGCACTTTGCTCGAGTTTGCTTGGTAATCTAAGATGCTTTGCGCAAAAGTTATGATTCAAATGACCTACCTGAGTTCTGTTTTTTCTGGCCACCTTGTAATCATTCCTCTACATTTCAAGGAAAGGTTCCGAAATAACTAAGAAATGCCAAAAGCTCTGGGGGGCAAATCAAAATAGATGTTTGATTGTTCATTGATAAATGTTTGAATATATATATAACTTCATGTATGTTTTTTTTGAACAGATGTCTGTGAAAGCATCGTTGATTCACTCGAAGAAAATCTCGAATCGTCTTCGGAATCATTCTTTGCGACAAAAAGAATCGCAAACCTGTACAATTACAAAGAATTGATTGAAAAATGCGAGAAGTTCATGCTGGATAAATTTGAAGAAATTGTAGTTCTTGATGAGTTCAAGGAAATAGAGGAAAAGGGATTTGTTGGATTGATCAAATCACAAGAAAACAAGGTATTTGCAGTGTTTTGTTTCAAATCTTCATTTTGAAAATACTTTATACAAGTAGTCACTCATTCGGACAAGGTTTTAGATTCTCAAGGTTTTAAATTCTTTTCATGATACAAGCAGCCACTCAACCTTCTAACTTGGTGGAACGCACTGCTTTACTGTATAGCAGGGGGTTGCCAACAAATCGATCGCCACGTCTCGAGTAGTCGATCGCGTCTGATGTTGTGTGAATTTAATAACATGCCCCCAAAAGTTACCTCTAACCAGTTTCATGCAGCGCCTGTTATGTTTCTTATAACAGTAATATATATGGTACTGCACATGCGCAAAATACAGTACATTTTACATCCATGGTATTTGAGTCTGGGCAAGCCTAATAGAGCATATTATTTCGCAACAAATGCAAGTTTCGCCTCTGCCAAGGTTTAGAAATGAACGTGGCAATTACTTATATTTGGCGTGGCATAAACATTTTTGCATATGCCATTCCTGACACTCACCTGGCTCCGTCATCCAAATTTTTATGTTACTTCGACCTTACAATCACGCCAAACAGCTTGCCAGACTACGACCGCCTGATATGTCATCTTCGCCAACCATCACGAACTCACTTACGCCAGCAATCTTTCTCATATCGGAAACGGTGTGACGAGAAAACAAGAGACATAGTATGCTCGATTTTAAGTGATCGTGTGCGCGTCTTGGATGAGGGTTGGTCTAATTTAGGGGGCCTTATTACGTTGCTTTGATGTCATAGCGACGTAATTTTTGAATGACATAATCTGTTGGGGTCTGGGAAACACATATGCAAAAATGGTTGTGCCACGCCAGCTAGAAGTACTTAACTTATGTTATGAACATGGCCCGAATATTTTATATTGAATATTCTTGATGTTCTGTATTCTTTCTAGGCATCAGAGAGTGTTAAGCTAAAGGCGTTGATATCTTGGATAAAACATGAGCAAAGAAATCGCAAAAAACTTCTGAAGAAATTGAGCACCTACATTGATTTGCATAAAGTACCGGTGACTTATAGAAGATTCCTTGTTGAAAACGAGGTTGGTTATTTTTGAATTGATATTTTTAAACTTTTTATTTTTGCATCTTGCAATCTTTCATGTAAACTTTGACTTTGAATACATTATTAAGAATTATCTTGCAAAAGACCAGGGCTCATACTCTGGCAAGTTTTAATAATGCAACTTATTCTTAAATTACCAAGAGTCAAAGTCCGAGTCAACTTTTTTTTTCGGAGTTGGAATTCCAGTCTTGAAAAAGACTCTCCTTGTGCCAGAATTTTGTGACCTATTCTTGCTTTTTTCGGTGATTGAGTGAATGTTTGAATTTTCTTAAAAAAAAGTAAATTATTTCTAGATTCCAGATAAAAAAAAATTCTCATATCTTTTACTATTTATGGGATGACATAAACACCTTTCGGTTGTTCCAGCCAATGGTAAAGTCATGTATTGAATGCTATCAAGCCCTCTGCATCTCTGTGATGGATAGCTTGAACGTTGGTGCTTCCGATGTTCCTTCTGCTGAGAATATAAGACAAGGAGAAAAAGAAGCAAGTAAGTTGAATTAAGATGTAGACAGTATAGAATAACATGTCATCTGAAACTTAGAAACTTACCCAACTGTGGATTGGTTCCAATTCGAACGATTTTATAGTTTGTTGTCTTTGCTTTTTATTTCTGATACAAAGTTTATATTTTACAGTTGCATTGTTTGATTATATTTCGAAGAGCCTTCAATGCTTTAATCCTCGGAATAATACTTGAACGAAAATGCAGGTTGGTATTTGACAACCTTCAACTCAGGTATAGCAGTCTAATCGTTCTGTACATCGAAAATATCATTCATTAGTTTCCATTCTTACTCCAGATGATAAAAATAAATGCTCAAAGCTTGTGTTTTTCTGCGATTGGATTGCAAGATATGGTTGTGGTAGTTCCACATATTTTTTGCAAGCATTGACTGGATGGTGGAGGAAGCCGTAACCGACCAGTGGTAACGTGAACCACCCTACATCGGCCATGAGTCCAGCAATTCTCCTGCATATAACCATTCTGTCATGGATTTTTAACCTGCGACCCCACGCAGGGTAATCAGAGATGAGGTGGAGAGCGTATTACTAACGCTTGGACAAGGCCTTTTTTACATTTGACAACGATTTCTTCAAGGCAATATTGTTTATTGAAATTTTCCAGAACATGCCTGGATCAGGAACTGACTTTTCTGCTGTGGCTCTTAGTGACTACATTTATGTTCTCATGATTGATCGATCTGTTCATCGGCTGAAATACTCAGATCGTGAAGCTACTTGGGAGAGAATGAAACATATGATGTATGATCATGGGCGGTGTCCTCCTGTTGCTGTTTTGTCTGGTAAGAATTGCTTCAAAAATTCTTTTGCTAAATAATATCTTGTTACCTCTGCCAAACGGCTAGTAATTGAGTTTTTCAAATATCTGTTGCTGTCTTGTTCGGAGTGAAGTTACGTCAAGAATTCTTAGTACTGGTCTGTTTGAGCATTTAATGAAAAACATATTTAAAGATCATTGGGTATCTAATTCCAGTTCAGTTCAGCCTTGTATTGTAACTATATCCCTTCATTGTGGGTGACCCAAAATTCTTCTGAGCGCTTTGTGCACAAAATACTGATAATTTTATTCTGATTCGTAAAACTTGTCACTTAATGAAAATGTACAAACACAAATTATATTTTCATATTAACACCATTGAAGAATTATAACACAATCTATCTGTGTAAGAAATAGTTGTTGTTTCATAAGATCATAATGTTTGAGTTCAGGCAAACCCAGGGTAAATGCCAAGACAAATATTGCCAAAAGAATTAGGTTTGAATTACTTTGCTAAAACATGCAGATCCGAATTGAAAGACCAAACGATTTGAGTTTATTATACAATACACTAACACTCCTGTTTTAGGATCAGTAGTTTATTTGTGTTTGTATATATCCCATGAAACTTTTTCTTATTTTAAGCTAATGTTTTGTCTTCCATTGCTATTGTGTTATCTATTATTATGACATGATTTATATTTGTATAAATACCACGAGTTTGCTTTGCCTTAAGATAGTTCTTCACTTCATCTTCTATTATTTTTCCAAGTATCATTTGCTTTTTATCATTGGTCTGTAATATATATATTGTTTACAGGAAACATATATGTTGTTGGTGAATTCGATGAGTACTCAAAATCAGTTGAAAAGTTCGAGCCATCAAGCAACAAATGGGAAAAAGTAAAAGACAAAAATCTCAGCAGTTATTCTTCAACAGCACTGGGTGCTGGAGGTTAGAAGATGTTGTCTAATAAATAAATGGGTACTCCCGAAATATGTGGATCAAGATGGCGGACACCGGAACGTAGTATGTGTGCCAGATTGGGTTAGGCCATAATTTCAGGTACAAATACTTGGATAGCCACCGCATATCTGATTACCTATCGTGGGATCGCAGGTTCGAATTCCATGCAGGGATGATCATGTGCGAGAGAATTGCTGGACTCCTCGCCGCCGTAGGGTGGTTCACGTAACCGCTGGTCGGTTACGGCTTCCTCCACCATCAAGTCAAGTCCATGCTTCCGAAAACAAATAATTAAAACTAATCCCATAACGGTACCCGACATGGACTGGTAACCGGACGAGAAGCCGTGGTTCGCCATATGATTAAGCCGTCTTATCGACTTTACTCTCCTCCGGGATAAATATGTAAATCCTATCCTGTGTCCTCGAATAATAGAACTAAAATAGGGAAAATTGGAATAAATTATGGCCTAACCGTAACCTGGTACACATACTAAGTTCCGGTGTCCGCCATCGTGGTTCACATACTTCGGGAGCGCCAATAAATGTCATATACATTGAACTGGCTCGAAACAGGCAGTCATGCAATAGGTAATAAATGGAATTGTCGCTGGGCCATATAACCAACTTCAGAAATCTAGCTGGACCAATAAATGTTCTGCTTTACAGTAAGTAATAAAGCCATCGGGCAAAACGGCAAAGTATTTAACACATTAAAAAAAGCATAAAAACATGTAATTTTACTCATGTGAGCGACTTTTTAAACATATACTGTCGGATCAACTCTTGATGGGGAAAAATCTGTTGACAGGGCCACACTAGATAGCTTTGCGGACACCAAATAGCTTTGCCTGTTGTCTAAACCAAACAAGAAAAAATACCGTCTTCAACAGACCAGTAGGTCGTTGCGTATCAGTGGTTGCTTTCACAAAGTGTTTTTTTTGCAGCAAGCTTGCAATACACTTACGGTAAATAAAAAATGACTGCCAACAGATATCGGATTTATCAGTTTGTCCTAAGTTTTCATCGAATACCAGAATGCAGAAAACACTTGAAAATAATAATCCTTGTATAATTCTAGGTTGTATATACAGCATTGGTGGAGTAGTATCAGGTCATTGGACCAACCAAGTAGAAAGATTTGACCCCACATCATCAACTTGGTCTTTTGTTGCATCCATGAATGAAGCAAAAGGATGGGTCGCAGCTGTTGAAAATGAAGGAAAAATATATGTTCTAGGTCGGTTGGTGCATGTTGCTAAAAATGTAGGAAACTCGAGAAAAAATATTTAGTTTTACTTAAAATAGCAATTAACCAGAATATTTCTATGACTGAGATTCAAGATATCAAATGCAGTGCCATTATGTTCAAACATCGTCATGAACTACTAATATTCCATTAATGTTATTCTGCAAGATCGCAGAATTATATTGTTATGTGACAAGTCATGTTCAAATGTTGGTATACCTATAAATTTACACGAATGCAAGTTGAAGTGTAAATTGTAAACTCATAAATACATTTGGTAATGTTTCGCCCTGTTGAAATTTGGTTGTTGAAATTTGGAGTGACATTCAGACATACTGAACAAGTTCCAAAATCTTTAGTTCAGGCTAGTAAAATTTTCCGCATTATATTCATCACCTTGCAGTTGTTACCTGCCATCATGTTAGTTCACTATTTCATTTTTATTCATTTATTGCTTTGTCTTGTGTAGGTGAGATTGTCAAAAGATGGATAAACATTGTTTTGTATCATTTTGGCAAAATTGCAAGCAGAGTTTAACTAACTGTTCATTTTATTCAGGCGGAGAGAATAACGGTAACTTGACAACTGTTGAACGATATGATATTCCAACAAACGTGTGGTCCATGGTAACTCCCATGTTAACTGAACGTAGCTGGTTTAGTGCTTTTGTGATTGATTCAAATATTTATGCAGTTGGAGGAATGTATAGGTAAGATTATTGAAATTTATTACAACATGGTAGGCACTAGGGCAGGGGTTCCCAAGCTTTTCTCAGGACGACCCCAAAGACAACTTTTTAAGTGTCCAGTGCGACCCCAGGACATGTATATTTTCTCCATGTAACTTTAGAGCTCCTTTCACTGGACTTTTGAGTCTGGTCGTGTGGTGGTATTAAGTAAAATAAGCTAAAACATTTAAACTTTTGATTTTAATTAAAAATACCAAAATTACAAAAAAAAATTGACAGCTTACAAATTGACATTCTTTGGTATGCTGTCAGGCAGCATACCAAAGAATTTTTCAAGTTAATGTTTGTTATGCGGCTGCGATAATCACTTTTAATAAACTTTTACCATACCTCAGTGACCCCACCGACACCATGACCTGTTTGCGACTCTACCTACTTATCACTCCGATCCAATTTGGGTTCGCGCCCCCTCGTTTGGGCACCCCTGCACTAGGGTCTCCTGTTTTGGAGATTTTGTTCTGAAATACTTATTCCCAAAGAAATATTTGTTCCCCTGTATTCATCACTATAGGTGTTGTACCAATTCAGTGTCTATATTGTCGATGCTCACAGAAATAAACTGAAATATTCATATTTTCGTGAATATATTCATAACTCTGGATAGATAATCGCTTCTGGTTTGAGCTCTTTGTGCGGATAGAAGAAGCAGTATAATCACATTGCTGACTAGTAATTTTTAATCAGAGTCTCCCACCTGCGGTCATTCGTACTTCTTTTATATAAGGTCGAGTCAATATAGAATTTGAAAATCTTTTTTTCCTGAGTAGCCTAACAACCATTTCACAAATTATTTGTCTTGTAGAACTGAAATAATCTTCTCTGTATGTTTTACAGTTCACCGGGAAGCATGGAGAAGTTTGATTTCAAGAAGAATCGATGGGAGATGATTGACATGAAGAACCAGAATCTGAAGATACTCGGTGCAGTGAAGATTAATTTGAAGTGATTTGATTGTTTATAACAGAGAACAGTTCCTTGTGTTACCATTTAAGGACATACTAGTAGTTTATGTTTGTAATCTTACTATTATGAAATTGTATGATAGATATTTGACATTTAATAGGTGCTCGTGTTACCACTGAGTAAATTTTTTAAACTTCTATAATGATTTCTTGCATTACTTACCGTAAATAATTTATATAGTTTTCTTAAATGTAATTACTCAATGACATTGCCTAAAAAACTTCAACTCACTGGACATAGCTATGTTTACTACTGATGTGAAGAATTTTTTTTAAATGATTTGTTTGTGTTATTAAATAACCTATATATGTTTGTAGCATTTTTTTTTATGTGAATTCCGATTATGACAGTGTGTAGTCGGACAGAATCGATGCCCATATAAAAAACGATTGTTGGTTGATGGACATTCTGACTCCTGCTCTCAACGACAGGAAAACAGAGTTTATAAATCTTACATTGGCCTCGACTCCTCAGCCCTGATTTAGATTGCTTATCATTTAAAGTTAGTTTTTGGCAAATTAGAATGGGATTCTAAATCCTTGTTATGTGGAATTTGTCACCGATGTCATATGTCATTGGAAGCGAGTGTTATATATAGCAAGTGGCCAGTGAAAATTAAATTGATTTATTATTTCTATTCAGTTTTTAATGCCATTCGATATTATCTGGGTATGAAATATTGTCTTGTGCATTCTTCAAGCGATTTCTTTATCAATTGAATTTACTCATCATTTTGTAATTAAAAACAGTGAAGTGACCAAATTAGCAGATGCCTTTACTGCATAATATAATATATTCATTATAGTTTTCCTTCAAACAAACCTTTGCTAGTGCTATCTGCATAATACTTATATATTAAGTTGCATTCACGCCGTATGTATGTTGAGGTTTAAAATAATTTCGTCTTTGCTGTATATTTTATCGCATATATGCAATTAATACTTTACTACCATGCAGCTAACGCTGAATTCAATTCTTCATTTTTTACCTGATTTGAAAATCTGCCGGTTGGTATTTTTTATCACATATTTTGAATTTTTCTGTTTGATTCACTGCATTCCAAATGTTCAAAGCTTGCTTTGTGAGAGAACTTTGTTAAATAAACTAACGAATTTATTAATTTGTCCATGTCTTTTTGGAGGATTGCTTTGGTTTTCATCGAAAATTTGTTTCTTTGGTATCAAGTAGGAATTTATTGCTGTTGTACTTGGAAAAGACGATTGCACTTTAAAAAAAACTTGTTATTACGACCAAAATTAAAAACATATTCACGAAGAAGCGGAATCCCGAATCTAAAATTTTACAAACCATTTACTTTTCCGAGATTAAAAAAGTTTCTAAAATTTTTCAAATTCTATTTCTCCCATTTCATGAAGTCTGTACATGTGGTAGACGGATTCATTCGTCGATTTCTACCCCGATGATTGCTTTATCTTTAAAAAGCTCGCAAAATTGAAATGACATTTTAGCTTCCACTGTTTCGTTCTCGAGGCCGTTTTCGAAACCTCACTGAAAACTACCAAATAACTTGAAATTAGGGTAACCATGCTTGAAAATCTGCCCCAATGTGAGATGCGATTGGTCAATTTCAACTATTACATCCATCGTCGTAATCTTATTGTTTATTGATTCTAGCAAATGAATTCAATAACCAGGAAGTCAATCTGGAAAACAAGCTGCCACAATAACATTCAATTACATACATAATATACCGTATATGCTCGTTTTACCACCCGATTGATTAAGGGCTCGTTTGAATAGCCGCCCGTGTGAACAGAACATAAAAATAATACCTGCCCGATGTAAAAGCTGATTTTTCAGTGGTAGAGAACAATAGGAAATAAGAAGCGCTTTTGTCACAACGCTGTCGGATTTTAAGCACTGGTTGGTAGATAACACTCGCGCCTTAGGCGTCTAATTACATTAGGTGCGGTGCGTAGAAAAATTTAGAGAATTGCTCTTAAGACGTGAATAATTTGCGTTTGACGTGAATAAATTGACATGGGAAAGGGATTAAAGTGGTTAAATATTTGTCTTCAGAGATACCGTAATTTTTGTGTATAATTTTACTTTACAAAACAAACAAATACGTAGCTGGAATATGGCATATCAAATAAAACAAGAGAGCTACGCCCAAATATATGGACACGTCTGTTCGCAGTACAGTACGGTGTACCGTACCGTCAGATCACAGTCTACAAATATATTCACACCAAGCGAAGCAGTACAGTAGGACACAAAATGGCGTCCGATGCCCGCAGAACGTTTAATGACGTCATAGCAAACAAAAAAAAATCTCACGGAGGTAACAGAAATATTTAAAATGAATATAAGTAATAGCCTTCTTAGGAAAAATTTTATCTTCAACCACTGAAAAAATCAAAGCAATTGGTCCAGTATTCGAAGAGAAAAGCGGTTTAATATTTCCACTAGGTGTGTTATTCTGTGCCAAATAACAACAAGAACAACATAATATTGAAACGATCGTTATGTCCGCTACGTGTCCAATAAAATGTTCGAACATCCCAAATCAAATATCGTGGAAGAGCTCATTATGAAAATCGTCTATAAATATAGTATGTTATTGTGACAAAAAGTAAAACATATTTATGAGAATGCGAAATTCTAGATCAAAAATTTTACTATTTACTTTTCTGAAATTAAAATAACTTTCCAATAATTTTCAGTTTTAAATTCTATTTCTCCCATTTCATGACATGTGGGTTTAATGCCCGATGATTGCTTGATCTTTGCTAAACTCCCAAAATCAAAATAATATTTAACTTCGTCTTTTTTATTCTCGGGATCGTTTTTCGAATCTACCAAATAAACTCGAATTAGCGAAACTAGTAAGTATTTACAACCATAATTGAAAGTTCCAATGTGAAATGTGACTGGTCAAGTTCTACTATTACATCGCCGGAATCTTATTTCCTATTGATAATAGCTAATGAATTCAATAAAAAGGAAGTCGATCTAGAAAACAAGCTGCCGCAATAACATATTCAAGTACATACATAATATATATAGCAGGGATACGGCCTGTAATAAAATTTTCGATCATTCCCTAATCAATTATCGTGGCTACTTATGAATATTGTGAATGAAATAAATATAATATATGCAATATATACAAGTAATTGCTGTTAATTTGAAAAACCATGCGGCTGCTATTTACATGGAGAAAGAAGTTCACATACGTCCGTCTTTTGGTTTGTTTACGTCAGAATTTTAAAACTATTTCGTTTACGTCTGCTTCTTATTGTCCCATATCTGAGTAATGTACTGACCATCATTAAAATCATATACAGTACAATTATGATGGAGCGTTGTGCGCCAGTAAACAGCTATGAGATACCGTGCAGCTGAAGCTTTAAAAAACTTGTGGCATAAATTTTTTTTTTATTGGGCTTCGCTAAAATACTTCATGATGCGAAGACGTAACAGTGATGATTACAAATCAAGTGTGAACTCAAGCGACAAATATCGACGAGAACGGTGAAGAAACCGAACTTTCATTGATACGTTTCGAATCATTGATATAAATTATGAGTTGAAATTTCATCCAAGTGGTTGTTTGGTTGACACAAGTTGCCGCATACCTGCCACAGAATGCGCAAACAAACGTCAACGTCAACCCTATTTGCATAAAAATTAGACAAAAATGACTTATGCAGATCTCAACAAGGAGGTATAAACAAAGAGGATTAGTTCCACCGAGAAGCGAGAATATTTTAGGCGTTTGCACCATTTTCTCCCACTACCAAAAGTTTGTCAGAGAGAGGGAGAGAGTTTATTTCCACAAACGTAACTACTGGTCCGCTACGGCCCCCTCCGCGATTGAGTCCAGTCATTTGGAGCAAATAGATGGCTATCTAATTTCTAACAGAGACGGACTGGTAATCGTAAGATCACTCATATTATTGAGCCGTTTAAACGGCTTTCGTCTTCGACGGATAAAAATATTTGTCATGAGTCAATAACCGCGACTAACCCATGAGCGTTGACGCACCATAATAAAACACATACAACTGGTATGAAGCAAACAATATATTTTAAGGAAAAATAAATAAATTGCAATGAATATACAACTGACAAAAACCGTATGCAAATTTGTTAAACCAATAAATTATTTCCATACGCACGAACAGTTATTTTCCCGTGTAGGATGAATTTTGAATGCATGAAAAAATTCTGCTATTTTGTTATTTTTATAATATATTGTTATTGTAACTCATTATATAACTCAGTGTTGAAGGTGTTGTTTTCCAAAATAAAAAAATTGACTATAATTGGCCTCATTAAAAAATAATTCCATATTGGCTCTGGAATTTAATTTGGCAAAAAAAAAAAAAAAAGATGCAGGTGTTGGGTTCGTTGAGGGCCGCTTTGCTACTTCAAATTAAGACCGTGTCTTACTTATGGTCTCTTTAAAGTTTGTAATACTTGCTTTGTACTGTACTGTATGACCCCTTTACCATTGGGGTGCATTGTTTGCGCATTCTAGCATAGTCCAATCGCAATTCTGCAATTGTTCAGTACTGGTACAGTACAGTACAGAACTGGTTCGGTACCGTACCTAACTTACCTGTATGGAACGAAACAACACAAAAAATACTAAGCTATCACCCTTATCCTTGTATAGAAAATCCTTTTTTTAAATTCGAGCCATTAATTCTACTCAAAATTGTCGGGAGAATTATTACTAATTTACAGACAGATTAAAATTTTGAATCTGGTTTACTGGTTTGATTCTAACTCAGCTAGTTATGATGTTTATTGAGGCATTACTGGCCAGAATATTCTCATCTCAATTTATGAGCGATTGTGCTGCTAGCTTTTTGTATTCTCATGTTAGGTCAAGTCATGGTAAAGTTGACTAGAACTGAATGAGTCCACAATCCTTGTTCTAACACTGTAACATAGAAATTCACCTCAGTGCAAAACTTTTTGTCTTTTTTCAACCTGTGGGTCTGGGTCGACTGTTTTGGGTTTTGTTTACGGTCTTTGTCATAAACTGAGTTGTCGGAAAATCATCTTGTGTCACCTGTTTTTTTCAACAAAAACAAAGTATGTGTACCAATATGGAGCAATTATTTTTTAAAAAATTGAGGTGGTTTGGAAAAAGGTTGGGAACCACTGTATTAGAGTATGCCTAGAATATATTGTTTTTCCCATGTAATTGTAGGTAGAAACTCTGTACTTTCCCCTGAGAATAGGACATGTTAGTTTGAGCAGGTTTCATGTCTTGGTGTCAATGTGATTCATATTTATCCATTTCACGGTTGTTTATGAAATCTGTTATTACCGTAAAAGCAGGTAACTTCGGATGATTTCACTATATTATGAACAATTTCTCCGCCGTTTATTGTTCAATTGAAGCCAAACTTGGAATATAATACATTGAAGCCTTTCTCTTCACGATAAACTCGGTTTCATATCAGTCAATACCTTTTTTCATTCAAATTATTGACTTTATTTGTCTGCAGATCTGTATTCCAAATGTTTCTAACTTCGGATGGCCACTTTTCGCTTTGCGTCACTTCGTCGTGAGAGAGAAATGTCTGCGTGATCAGTGACGCGTTATAACGTCGCTGCGTAGAACTTACGATGCCGTGATCCGTTTTGCGTGTCGCACACTGACGTTCATCTATGACGGCCGTTTTATTTTTTTCCGATTGTTAATTCTTTCGGGTCGGCGGACATTGAAGTTTTATATATCTGGTCAATGACATTAGCAGCATGCTTAATGTCATTGATCTGGTTTTTTCGTGCGTTTACGTCGGCAACAGCTCTTGAAGACAAGGACTGATTTCAAAACCCAAATTAATTTTATTCTGATTTTTATCTTATGTGTTGGCTTTGATCTTATCACTGTTTGTATATTATTAATCGTTCGAGTTTAAAGCGACACCGGGATGGAGATATTTATGAAGACGATGATTGACGTTCTTATGCTTTGCACCTGCGATTGCACGAATCCTGAATTTTTATTTATAATAATAATTGAATAAATCGGCCGTTATGCATTTATACTTGTCATAAGGCTTTTGGTCCTAATTATATATAACTATTTCCCTCAAGTTTTAACGTTTTTTTTTGGACAAAACAATAACCGGACGGTTATTATAGCTAAAATCGTTACCGACTAACTCACAATTTTATCTACGGAATTTGCAAACACAGCACTTTACTCGACGATTTTGACAGTGTCACGCCATAATTATTACCGCTAAAATGCTTCAAAATACAACGCATGTAATAATTTATGATAATTTTGCCCAGCGCTATTTCTGACATTTCGCAAAACTAAACCATTTACTTCTGACTATTCTTAATTTCATGAAAGTGCTAGATGTTGCTAATATGATCGTTTTAATACAAAACAAAAATGAGACAACATGGGACAAATGAAAATAAAAAAACAGACGAATAAACTAAGTCGTAAAAATGGAAGTGGAAAACCAATTTTAATACGAAGCAAAAATGAAACGAATGAAAATAATAATAAAACGAATGATGAATTACGATAGGTAGTAAAAAATGGCAGTGGAAATGGAAAACAATATGGAACGGTGTAGCTTGTGGCTCGTGTTCATAATTCAGATATAATGTATTCACAGGCAGATAGACAAAGTCAAATGACATGAAACGGATAAAAACGCCAAATAGAAACTTTGATACTCTTTTCTTCATTTTGCGACCTGCTACTGAGTGCACCTGAGTTTCATGCTCACCTGTGCAACATTCTATTTCTACGCTTAAGATATTATCATCGTAAACATACATACCTTATCATTGTGATAGTATAGATACGCGTAACTGGCTGTTCATTAGCCTTACGTATCAACAACATCTATACGTTCGGAGAATGAATGCAAAAATATTAACGCACAAATTTGATGTGCAATAAACGGATTCACAATGTCTAAACAGCATATGACTGGGGCTATAATGAAGTTTTTGTAGGATTTGGTGACTAGGATCAGGTAGGAGCTTTCACTTTATATTTAACTACACGTGGCGCCACATAGTCTGGCGTTCAAATGTCGCAGCGAGCTACGCAATGTGACGTCGGCGTTAAATGGAGCGAAATTGAATCACGTTGTTGACGTCACGTTCAGCGTAAGCCTCGTAACGTCGATATTTTGACGAAATTTTTAAATCAAAATAATATATTGTACTTGAATCGCACACGACATCTCGTGATCACTGTAATTTTCCTTGTACATTGTGTATGCCCTCTAGCGATTGACGGTCTTTTAGTGAAGTTAGCGTCGACAGAATTCGCTATGTTAGCCGCTTAAAAACAAGGTGTCAATTTTTGGATAAAATGTGATTTTTTGTGTCAAAAAATAAATAAGATTAGGCGATTGAATATGATAACAGATTTAGATATATAAGGACTCTCTATAGAAACTGCCAGAAGCAAAATATGACGTAATTTAGTCAAGATATAAACGATTGAAAATTTCATCCGAAGTTACAAACCATCCGAAGTTACCTGCGTTTACGGTATGACTTGGACTCGACTTGTGACTCTGGACGTTAGCGACTCAGGGACACAAATTGTGACTCGACTTGGTAGTACAGTGACTTGACTTGCAACTCGACATTCAGAGACTTCGGAATTCTACCCAACACTGTTATTTGCATGTTTTGGAATTGGAATCATTGAGGCGTGAGGTCAGGTTTATCCTAATGTAAACGTCAAAATGCGGTTGCTGCTACCCACTAGTTTGTGTTTTAGGTCAAATTGTACTACAGTTGACTAGACTGAAAGTGTTATGGTTTATCACGTAAGATACCATATTTCCTGGCAAATAAGTCTACCCGAGAATACGCTCGCCACCGCACCTCTAACTACTCTGCGTGGGTTCGCAGGTTCGAATCCCATGCAGGGATGGTTATGTGCGAGAGGATTGCTGGACTCCTCGCCGTCGTTGGGTGGTTCACGTAACCGCTGGTCGGTTACGGCTTCCTCCACCACCAAGTCCATGCTTCCGAAAACAAACAATACAGTAAAACTAATCCCATACCCGACTTGAAATGGTAACCGGACGAGAGGCCGTGGTTCGCCATATGGATAAGCCGTCTTATCGGCTTTCCTCTCCCCCGGGATAAATATGTAAATCCTACCCGTCAAATAAGACAAAGCCTATTTTTAGCACTAAAAAATAGCCTTTTTCCATATAGCTCTCCAATGAGACGGGGCTGAAAAATTGATTCTCTGTTGGTCAGTTAAGTACTAATATGTATCAATAATTTTATATGGTTAGTACCAGGTCATGTTTGTTTCAGGTAGAATAATACTCACAGTATTAATTCTTAATAATAAAAGGGTAATTTCAATCATTTTGACCAACCCATTATCTGGAACGCTGAAATAACCTGTGAATATAGTGTGAAAACTTTGATAAGTACTGCGTTATACATCTACAAATTATTAACACCTGTGTTTTCGCTCTGATGTGTTTTTCCCCGATTCCGCAAAATGGAAGGGTCATAAATCAATCCACTTTAATTCATGGCAGCCATTTTCTTTTTGAAGTACCAAGCATAAACAGTGAGTGCTTCATCGCACCGGCCACGTTTTTAAAAGGAATAAGACAAACAACTGCTGGCAATACAAAAATTTTGATTGGCAGACAGTTTGGCGATACATTATAAAATATATGAAACTTACGCAATTCATGTTTGAGAAGACTTGTGAAAAATAAGCCTATCACGGGAAAAAAATAAATGAGCATACCCGCCCAATAAGACGAACCCCCCAAAATCAGGCCAAAAATTTGGGCCCAGAAAATCTACTCAATAGCTGGGAAATATGTTTACTTAATATGATGCCAATTTGACCTGAAGACTGTTTTCCATTTTTCAGAATCTAATCTTTAAAATGTGATAATGCTAGCTTTGGTGATATTTCGTATTCTCAATTTCATTGCTGCAAGTTTCTTTATTTTGTCAGCATTTGTGCAATACAATGACCCAGATCCTGAGCTATAGATTCCAATATATCTGGCTCCTGCTATCATTTCTGAATTAATTGGTTTTAAGTCGTCACTATCTGAATCAAAATTCATAAAAGTTTTCGACTTTGGATATATTTTCTTTGGAACTATTTTATCTGCGTTTTTTATACATCAAAACTATCAGGATAATTTCATCCACTGGGTGGTGCATGATGAAGTGGGGGCGTTGTTTGGCGGACTTGTTATTGTTATATTTTGGATTATTTTTATGCACGAAACATCACATTTATCTGTGAAGAATTGGCTATCGTCGGTTTTTATATGGATTCCGATTGCAATGTGGATTTATGTTTATAACAATCAGGAATATCGTGAACTTTGGCCTCAACATTGCCAGACTGCTCGTTATCTAGAAAGTACAGATAATAGTTATTTACAGGGAAAGGAAAGCTCATCATACTACCTAATCATGTTGTTGAAAACAGCTGTAAATTATAATTTCGCATTAACTGAAGTTCTAGAAAATAAATTTTTTCTTGTCTGGTATAAACAGATTAGAGCTTAGTGCCAAATGAACAGTGTCAAGTACCTAATGTCAATGTCAGATTGATCATCTGAAGGGGTTTTCAGTAAATTTTGGCAGGCTACGACTTTCTATGATATCCATGTTTGAAACATAAAACTCGGTATTCTGATTAGCTCATGGTTAGCTTTGGACATATCTGACAAGTAACAGGGTAAATGATATTTGATTGTGATGCAAATCCAGCAGTCTTATTAGCTTTCCGCTCACAAAGATGATTGTGAAATCTTTATGTTAACTATGATGAAAGTTAGCCATTCTTTGTGTTTCTAAAGACTGTTATTTTACTATCGCCTTAAAATTTGAACATATTTCTGAATGATATATAAACTTTTCTGAACCACAAAGTTGGATAAGATTATTTGGGTCATGATTTTCAGTCGCTTTAGCAGTTGTCTCTTATTAATACTATATAAATACATGTTTAGGGTTCTCTATGACTAACAACTGCAGTATACGAATGCCAGTAGTTTACCGATATATCTCTGTAGTTAATATTTCCAAATTATCATTAAATGACTCTCAAAGCAACTGAATATTAAACTCATAACTTAGACCGGCATCGTAGTCTGATAGTGTAAGCGTTTCTGAAGCATTTTTTCTATTGATCTACTTGATTAGGCTACTAAATAATTCCCTTCACCGTGTGTAATGATTGATTTGTGCTTGAAAATTTATTTGAACTGGCCATACATATCACATCCATATTAGATTGTATTTTTAATACACACAACGAATTCTATACATCTATTTATAACTGTTTTATTCCTATCATATTTAGCTTTGAATTACAGAGTCATTAGTTAGCCTTAGAAATATCAGTAAAATGCCTCTTGAAATTAAAGTGAAGACTAATGGACATGCAAATAGGATTTTACAAGACTTGAACAGGTGAGTGTGTGGCAGGGATGTCTAAAACAATGCGGTTAAACCCTAACTTATGTCACGCAGGCCGAATCCGGCCTGTTTGGTAATTCAATCTGGCCCGCCTGATGCTGCTACAACCAAACTAAAGCCAAATTTCTCTGTTTCAGCTAAAAAAAAGCTTAAGGAAAGGCTAATTGTTTTTCATTTTTTATACTGTAAATATTATTCATAAAACATAACTTTTTACGTCACACTTACATGCCACGCCAGTCTAGGTCGGCAAAATGGTACCTGGCCCAAATAACCAAAGGGTGGAGATGGTTTATGGGGAGAAAATTCTTTCCAGGTTGTATTGTCATTCTTAGGGAGAAATTCTGCTTTGTATTTTCTGTAGTATAATTAATATTCTTTAGCTCTTTATTATTACTATAATATGTATTTATGAACACATTATAAACTATTTAAACATTAAACATAACTGTGTTGGCATCGCAGGTGACACATGTCGGATTCAAATCCCATGCCCCCACCTCTCCCAATGTGGAATAAATTGGGTAGGCAATGCTGAACTGAGAAAGTTGCTCGCCTGTACGGTAGTCCTCTCATTGCGACTGGCATCTTGTGATGGCTTTTGCTTCTGCTGCTCCACGAATACGGCCCATTACCATTACATTACCCCTTGACAAGGGCCCCGTTTTGACAAACTATTTTGTCCTACTATTTTCAATGTGTATTAATTTATAATCTATAAATTTCACATTACCTGAGTTGGGATATATTCCTTAATTCAATGTTCACGAATATCATTTTTTGGAATTGTAATCCCTGTTGTTTAGTTGGTTAAAAGCGGGGTTTCGCAAATACGGGTTGGGTTGCGAAACCCTCCTCTCTGGGTCACAAAACAATTTAAATTTGCTATAAATAAAAGCATCCCGTCTGTCTAGCGTATTTATGTACTACAACTTTACAAACTTATAATTATAATTATGGATGTTTCCGCGAGCATCGACTTGCTTATTTACTGCTGTAACATTGGCCAATCAGCATAAGGGCAAAATTTGACGTAACAATAAATGTTAATTAAGCAGCTTTTCATGGTTGTGAATGTTACTTCCTTTTCGCGCTTTTGCGTGCTGTTTGTTAGTTTTTAGTTGTGTTTTGGTAAATATAAGTCTAAATCGACTAACTCAATGATCATTTTGTCTTCGTACGAGTTTTATTTTAATTGCAGTGATCAAAAACTAGTAGGGATGGGATTCGAGTCGAATCCAGGCATTTTTTGGAATCGGATTCGATTTCTAGTCCACGTCATTTTTACCGAGTCTATAATCAATTCTGTTTTTACTAATTTACGCCTATGTTTGTACTTTTACCTCTATAAATTTCACTACATACCTTGACTAGTTGAAATTCAAGGTTATATATGTAACAATATCACTCGTGTGTATTATAAACACTTCTGATAAAAACGACGACAGATATCCAGATAATATAACGCAAGTTAAAAACTATTGATAGCTTATAACAATGATGCGCCAGTCGCCTTCAAACTATCTATCATTTTTGGTATACATTTGGTACACAATAAAATATGTGTTAGCGCAATATTTTTGAGTTTTCGATTCGCGTAAATAAATATGAAATATGTTCAGGATCAACCCAAGGGGGAATCTCATCAATACCTCTTTTAAATTGAGTTTATTATGTATAGTCCTTTCTCTAAAAAGGGAGCAATGGAAAGCATGGAGCGTTTTAGAACGTTTACATGAACTACTAAATTGCAAGCATTATATTGACGACAGGTGGCATCTCTCTCCATTTGCGTACGCGACATAGTAAATTTAAGGCTAGAAATATCTGGAATTATGGGGAAGCATTGCAGTCAAAAGCTTTTTATTTTTCATATTGACATGTAAGAATTTCTAAATAGCCGCCTGACTTGACGCAGGGTGGTGGGCTAGAAATCCAATTCACAGCCAAGGCGCACATTGACCCACGTTCACGTTTGTATCATGGCCGCCAAAAACGAAGTAAAAATATATTTTTAAATTGATTCAACAGCTATCTGCGGAACCATTAGGCCAAAAATATTAGCTATGACGTATGTTTGTGAGCGGACGATGCTGTAGTATGGTCAAAAACGTGTTTTTCTACTTTTACATTGTAACGTCACGGACTCGGAGGATTCGATTCGAGTCCTTGACCTATTACTCGGATTCGTCGAATCTCTGTAATGCCGGACTCGTCCCATCCCTAAAAACTAGTCTATAAATAGTTTTGATAGACTAGGCTGAATTTTTCTACTGGTACATTTAAATGAAAGGTCGTTGAATGTTTTGAATTAAAATGTATGGCATCGTCTTGGCGCAAATTATTGCCGACTGAATTTTAATTGTGTTTCAGGATAAGTTATTTTCTGTTTGTTGGTTTCTAAACTTTACAAACTTGGGTAGCAATTACTATTAATGTGAGATTTGTGCATATGAACGATTGAATATCGCGGCTGGATGTCCGATATCTGAGGATGCGTACTTCTCTTTCAACATCAATTTTTAGGGTATCAGCGTTCATGTGGTCGAATAAAAATTATTTATCAAATGGATTGGTATTTCGAGACACTCTCAAATTTATTTGGGATCCACTATCATATCATTTGTTTATTTTTATATTCATGTTTTTTTCAAGAATCACCCTCGTTATATATCGTGTACCTTCGCAAAAGAAAACTCTTTGATGTCATTGTTCCTATTAGTGTAATTGAAATATATGGAAACCTCACAGTGTGGCGTTGTGATGCGAATATTTGATACTAGGTCAGCAGCATTACAAAGAGTGCTATTTATGAATGCTGAAAGTATATGGCATTACTAAACATTTTGCCAATATATAATGTTTTCTGCCCGATTTGAACTAACTCGCACGCAAACCAAGGCATGTCGACATTTAAAAATTACTTGTCTTTGGGTAAGCTCTGAAATATTATAATGTAAAAGAGAAATAATATTAACCGTAGGAGCGCTTTTTCGAGTATCTATGTCGTTTTAAATGGGTTATATGAAAGGCTAGGGCACCTACCTTGTTAAAATCGGCAAAAGCACTTTCACACTTTTTTTTTCGACTGCGAAGCACTTTCGCACTCATAAATAGCATAGAGTTAACACTGCTGTGAGATATAATGGTTAACATTCTCAAATTTCAATTCACAACCTATCACAAATTCCCTGGCGTGTAAAATGGATTTCGCTTGCATGCATTTTCAAGGAGCACTAGTGTACTCGGCCAACAAGTCCAGTCTGGTTCACATGTATCAGTTTAAATAAAATTACATTGGCCCCGTCTTCGAAGCTTCATTGTTTTGCATAAGAGCTATGTTCCTCCTCCGGCTCCATATCCAATTGAGTTTTTAAGTGTGGCCACTACATTGAAATATCTGCCCAAATGCAGTTTATTAGAAACAGGAACTAAATATATAAATTCATCTTAAAACGTTTAAATTAATATTATGAATTAAAATTTGTGAGCTGAAGCCTTAGAATACTAGATTTTTCTGGAAGCCATATGCCGTCACCAAAAGAGCCATATATGGCTCGCGAGCCATGGGTTCCCGACCTATAAAAAAGAAAATACATGGTTGCTATATGGCGGTAAAGACGCTAGCCATCGGGCCCGTTATTACCCTGCGTGGGTTTGCAGGTTCGAATCCAAGCCGGGGATATCTATGTGCGAGAAGATTGCTGAACTTCTCGCTGCCGTAGTGTGGTGCATGTAACCGCTGCAGCTTCTTCCACCATCAAGTCCATGCATCCGAAAATAAATAAATAAATGGCTACCTAATCCCATACCAGATATGGACTGGTAACCTGACGAGAGACCGTGGTCGCCATATGGTTAAGTCGTCTTACCGGTTTCCCTCTCACCTGGGATTAATATGTAAATCCTTTCCTGGTCGAGGCTGAATAGATGCATTTCCCATCATTCTTTTGAGACTTACCGTACACATTCATGACGGAAGTCTCATTATGAACTGAAATAGCAATATAGGAGCCCTGACATCTGACAAAAACAACAAAAATTTTACAAAACAATTTATAGGCGCATGTGCGGTTACCTTTCAAACCGGTCCTGTAAAAAGACAAAAATGTGGCAATACCTGTTTACGCATGTTCCGTTGAACCTTGATACCATGATTGATATGACATTTTTGATAACAGTGACTAACAGTTGAGGTTGCTTGAAACTAACTACCTTTCCTTGCTCTCTATGCCTTTGCGCAGGTGGATCCGTATGCGTCTTACGCAAGGATGCTGTAGCAAGAGTGTAAATGGCTATTCTATTCAATTCAAAAGTCTTGCTGCACACGAACACAAATATATTTCTGTAACGTTTCGTCTGACCGAGGTCAGACTTCTTCAGACAAGCATTTTACAACTATAACAAGAAACGCAATTTCATGCACATAAATGTTGGTTTCAAATGTTGGGTCTGTTTGCGATAGAGAGATATAAATAAAATTGAGACAGTGCCAGAACAATAGGAAAGCTAAATTTGATTTAAAATCAATAGATACCCCACAGTGTAGTGAGTGACAATTAAAAAGAAAATTAAACAATTTCATCTGTTATCCCATAACTCCGACTGTGGTATCGCCTAAGTTCATTTAAGGGTCATGGCTGCAATGTAAGGAAATGACTTAAACCGCGAAATAGAAATCATGCGTGAAACTAACTACCTTTCCTTGCTCTCTATGCCTTTGCGCAGGTCAGACGAAACGTTACAGAAATATATTTGTGTTCGTGTGCAGCAAGACTCTTGAATTGAATTTGATAACAGTGACAGAATTTTTTAACCTTTCCTCTGTTTGCACAGTTATAAAGTGAGGAATGGCGACGGTTGAATATCTTTATGATCATGTGCCCATAATTATCCCCTACTAAACAGGACTGGGGAGATGGGCCCATGTATCCACAATCTTTTGTTGTAGATGGGGGTGGGAACTTGGCTGCAGGAAATTTAGTGTCTCTAGCTTCAAACAATCTGATTATTTTTCCAGATTTTGGTTTTTCTCATACTTCATACAAATAATATGATCTATCCCTATTCAGCTCATTTTTTTTCAATATTTAATTTATCATATTAAAACTTTCAATTAAGTACGTATAATTAAAAGTTTATATTACAATTTGAAATCCTCAACACAGATTTAACTCTCGCATAACTGTATCTGAGCTAATGTGTCATGGTAATGGTCATACCATAAAAGAACATCAATGGTTTTGCAGCCCAAAAGCGAAATAGGAAATGCAGGGTCAGAGCTAGAGTCATTGTTTGAACAGACTGTATCTCCCTAAATACCGCTAAAACGACAGTGATTTCAAACCAGCTTCACAGCCCCATTTTAAAACTTGAAAATTCACACAAGGATTTCCTGTGCGGAATAGAAAACACATTTAGTGCAATGCTGATTTAAAATTTCCTTTTGCAGAAGCAGAAAGGAAACTCGAGATCATTGTGATTTCATGATCATAGCTGGCTCTGAAGAAATCCCAGTTCATAAGAATATTATATCTGTAGGATCTGATTATTTCAAAGCAATGCTGGCTCATAATGTAAATTTTGCTTATTCATGTTTATGTGATATCTCAACCATTAACTTTTCAAGTTACTCTCTCACAGTTAGTACTGTTACCCTTGTTTATTAATGTTTCATGTGATATCTCACCATTAACTGTTTGAGTTAACTACCTCTTTCACAGTTGGTAATGTTACCCACCCTTGTTAATGTGATTTTAATCATTGGTATTATCATACTTCAGAATGCTGAGACAGCGTCTGGTAAAGTGGAAATGAAGGAAGTTGATCCATTATCCCTGCAACAATGCATAGAATATATTTACACTGGTGAATTGTCTACTACTAATGAAAATGCTGAATCTTTGATGTACGTGGCTGAATTACTACAGTTGAAAGGTGATGATATAAAGTTGATCCTTCTTCTGGACTGTACAGAGATTCACTCAATCCTCTGTGATTGAAAATACCGAGACAATCTCCCACAAATAAAGCTATTTGGTTTGCTTGGGCCTGAATTTCTATAGTTGTCCTGGCCAGTTTCTCATTGAAAGGAACCCTGTTTGTTTCTGATTTTATTCAGCTTGTTAATTAATCTGTAATATCTGTTATTAAGTTTCATTCATGCCAACCACTAAAAAAAAACAGAAGCCATATATCACTGAAATCATTCACCAAAATTTATTTAATACTTGAGCTTTGTTCATGTATGATTGGTACCCAAAAGTTTTAGTAATCCAGGATGCTTCGTATGTTCTCTCTAAAAATATGTCTTAATTTAATATGAGTTCTGTTTTGAAAATTTGTAAAAGGTGTGAGGGCTGGGAATTTGTGTGGAACAAATCAAAATGGATGTGTGCTTGCCCATAGATAAATGTATACTTACATATAATATATATGTTTGCTTTATGATAACAGATGTCTGTGAAGGCATCGTTGATTCACTTGAAGAAAATCTCGAATCATCTGCAGAATCATTCTTTGTGACAAAAAGAATCGCAAACCTGCACAATTACAAAGAATTGATGGAAAAATGCGAGAAGTTCATGCTGGATAAATTTGAAGAAATTGCGGTTCTTGATGAGTTCAAGGGAATAGAGGAAAAGGAGTTTGTTAGATTGATCAAGTCACAAGAAAACAAGGTATTTGCAGTGTTTTGTTTCAAACCTTCATTTTGAAAAGACTTTATACAAGTAGTCACTAATTTCATTGGGAGGAAGGTTTTGAGTTCAGGCTGACCTAAATAACTTTCCATGATACAAGCAGCCACTCAATCATAAGAAACTACCTGGCTTAACCACCTCGGTCAATCTGATAGGAGTGGCCTTCCTGCCCTGGAATGCCTGGTGTAGCCTGCTAGCCACTAGTTTTTTTAATTAAATAAATATTCAAGCAAGGTCTTCCAATACAATACATGAATGCTGGGCATTTGTCAATTCAGTAGTCTAATTAATAGATACAACTAAATATTCCCATGTTCTGCATTCTTTCTAGGCGTCTGAGAGTGTCAAGCTAGAGGCGTTGATATCTTGGATAAAACATGAGCAAAGAAATCGCAAAAAACTTCTGAAGAAATTGAACAACTACATTGATTTGCATATAGTACCGGTGACTTATAGAAGATTCCTTGTTGAAAACGAGGTCGGCTACTTTATAATTTACATATTAAAACCATTCCCTTTTACTGGGATATTTGAATATACTATTGGGATGTTAGTTGACCAATATTGACGAGCGCTGTGGGGTCGGCGTTGTGGATATCTTTATTTTCAAATTACCAGGGGTCATGATTCAAAGCTGGAGTTGAAATCTCTATATCTTGATGCCGGAAAATCAGCTTTATATTGTCGATGATCGGAGTCAAAATTTCAGAATAAAACTCAAAAGAACGTTAAGTTACCTCAGTATTCACAGCGCTCAGTTTAAGAAAGATAGAGCATAGGCAAAGCGAATGTTTTTGTTTTTAAAATATGTTTTTTTGTTTTAAGTTTGCAGGTGGAAACAAGCCTAATTTTCTTTAACCTGGAGTAGTTTTTAAATGGGTTTAGGATCGAGTGTATACTCCACAGTCTTACTAATGATTTGTCTACATCATTCTATATTTCTGCGAAATCAATTTCCTTTTCTTATATTATTCAACATTCAATGGAATAACATAACACACTTTGGTTGTTACAGCCAATGGTAAAGTCATGCCATGAATGTTCTCATGCTTTACTAATATCTGTGATGGACAGCTTGAACGTTGGTGCTTCAAATGTTCACTCTGCTGCAAATATAAAACAAGAAGAAAAGGAGGCAAGTAAGTTGAATTAAGAAGTAGACAATACAGAATGCAATTTGTCACCTAGAACTTAGAAACTAACCTAACTATGGATTGGTTAATTAGTGTGTACTATGGGGTTTACAAAAGAAACGATCCATATACCTGTCTGGACCTGAATCGAACGATGCTATAGTTGTTGTCTTTGCTTTTCATTTCTGATACCAACTTTATTTTTTGCAGTTGCAGTGTTTGATCGTAATTCAAAGAGCCTGCAATGCTTTGATCCTCGGAATAATGCTTGGACGAAAATGCAGGTTAGTATTTGACAACCGTCAACTAGGGTATCTCAGTCTAATCGTATTATACATAGAAAATATCATTCATTAGTCTTCATTATTACTCCAGATGATAAAATAAATGCTCAAAGCTTGTGTTTTTATGCGATTGGATTGCAAGATACGGTTGTGGTAGTTCCACATATGGTATTAATGCGTTACTTATTTTATTTCGACTGTTCTTGGACATCTTATCAGCTTTTCATTTTCCCTTTCTCGGGATAAATTTAAAGTCAGATAACTGACTTGTACGTTTGTAATATAGGATTTACATATTTATCCCAAAGAAGACGAAAGCCAATAAGACGGCTTAATCATATGGCTAACCATGGCGCCTTGTCTGTTTACCGGTCTATGTCGGGCATGGGATTAGTTTTGTTTGCAAGCATTGACTGGATGGTGGAGGAAGCCGTAACCGACCAGTGGTAACATGAACCACCCTACATCGGCCATGAGTCCAGCAATTCTCCTGCACATAACCATCCTGTCATGGATTTTTAACCGACGACCCCACGCAGGGTAATCAGAGATGAGGTGGAGGGCGTATTCCTAACGCTTGGCATGAAGTGCCATCCGTGGACAAGGCATTTTTAGGACGAATATTCGAATGGGATTAGATTCCCTCATCCCGCCACACCCATTCATCCGTATCTACATTTGACAACGATTTCTTCAATGCAATATTGTTTATTGAAATTTTCCAGAACTTGCCTGGATCAGGGGATTATTTTTCTGCTGTGGCTCTTTATGACTGCATTTATGTTCTCATGAAAGATCAATCTGTTCATCGACTGAAATACTCAGATCATGTAGCTACTTGGGAGAGAATGAAAGATATGATGTATAGTCATGGGAATTGTCCTCCTGTTGCTGTTTTGTCTGGTAAGAATTTGATCCAAAACTTCTTTTGCTAAACATTATCTTGTTACCTCTGCCAAACGGCTAGTAATTGAGTTTTTCAAATATCTTGTTGCTGTCTGTTTGAAGTGAAGTTACCTCAAGAATTCTTAGTACTGGTCTGTTTAAGAATTAAATAAAAAACATATTTTAAAAGCATATGGTATCTAATTCCAGTTCAGCCTTGTATTGTAACTATATCACTTCATTGTGGGTGACCCAAAATTCTTCTGAGTGCTTTGTGTACAAAAAACTGATAATTTTTTTCTGATTTGTAAAACTTGTCACTTAATCAAAGTGTACAAATACAAATTATATTTTCATATTCACACCATTGAAGAATTATAACACAATCTATTTGTGTAAGAAATAGTAGTTGTTTTGTAAGATCATATATTTGAGTTCAGGAAAATAAATACAAAAATTGCAAAAATAGGATTGAAATTAGGATTGAGTTACTTTGCTAAAACACACAGATCCGGAATTGAACGACCAAAGGACTTAAGTTGATTATACAATACACTAACACTCCTGTTTTAAGATTAGTAGTTTATTTGTGTTTGTATATATCCCATGAAAACTTTTTTTTATTTTTGGTTAATGTTTTGTCTTCCATTTCTATTGTCTCATCTATTATTATGACATGATTTATATTTGTATAAATACCACGAGTTTGCTTTGCCTTAAGACAAATAGTTCTTTACTTTATCTTCTATTATTTTTCAAGTTATCATTTGCTTTCTATCATTGTTCTGTGATATGAATTGTTTACAGGAAACCTCTACGTTGTTGGTTTTTTCAATAGTTACTCAAAATCAGTTGAAAAGTTCGATCCATCAAGCAACAAATGGGAAAAAGTAAAAGACAAAAATCTCAACTATGCAAATTCAACAGCACTGGGTGCTAGAGGTTAGAGGGTGTTGTCTTATAAATAAATGGATACTCCCGAAGTATGTGAACCAAGATGGTGGACACCGGAACGTAGTATGTGTACCAGGTTGGGTTAGGCCATAATTTCAAGTACAAATACTTGGATAGCCACCGCATCTCTGATTACCTCTCGTGTGATCGCAGGTTCGAATTCCATGCGGGGATGATCATGTGCGAGAGAATTGCTGGACTCCTCGCCGCCGTAGGGTGGTTCACGTAACCGCTGGTCGGTTATGGCTTCCTCCACCATCAAGCCCATGCTTCCGAAAACAAATAATTAAAACTAATCCCATAACGGTACCCGACATGGACTGGTAACCGGACGAGAAGCCGTGGTTCGCCACATGATTAAGCCGTCTTATTGGTTTTCCTCTCCTCCGGGATAAATATGTAAATCCTATCCTATGTCCTCGAATGATAGAACTAAAATAGGGAAAATTGGAATGAATTATGGCCTAACCGTAACCTGGTACACATACTAAGTTCCGGTGTCCGCCATCGTGGTTCACATACTTCGGGAGCGCCACTAAATGTCATATACATTGAACTGGCTCGAAACAGGCAGTCATACAACAGGGTAATAAATGGAATTGTCGCTGGGCCATATAACCAACTTCAGAAATCTAGCTGGACCAATAAATGCTCTGCTTTACTGTAATACGGGCATCGGACAAAACGGCGAAGTATTTAACACATCAAAAAAAAGCATAAAAACATGTAATTTTACTCATGTGAGCGACTTTTTAAGCATAAACTGTCGGATTAGCTCTTTATGCGCGTGATGGGGAAAAATCTGAGTGTTGACAAGGGCCACACTAGATAGCTTTGCGGACATTAAATAGCTTTGCCTGTTGCAAACCCCCTTGTCTAAGCCAAACATGAAAAAATACCGTTTTTAACAGACCAGTAGGTCGTTTCGTATCAGTGGTTGCCTTCACAAAATGTTTTTTGAAGCAAACTTGCAATACACTTACGGTAAATAAAAAATGACTGCCAACAGATATCAGATTTATCAGTTTGTCCTAAGTTTTCATCGAATACCAGAATGCAGAAAACACTTGAAAGTAATAATCCTTGTATAATTCCAGGTTGTATATACAGCATTGGTGGAAAGGTATCAGGTCGTTACACCAACCAAGTAGAAAGATTTGACCCAACATCATCAACTTGGTCATTTGTTGCATCCTTGAATGAAGCAAAGGGATTGGTCGCAGCTGTTGAAAATGAAGGAAAAATATATGTTCTAGGTAGGTGGGTGTTTGTTGCTAAAAATGTACGAAACTCGAGAAAAAATATTTAGTTTTACTTAAAATAGCAATTAACCAGAAAATTTCAATGACCGTGCTTCAGAGTATCAAATGCAATGCCATTTTGTTTAAGCATCGTCATGAACTACTAATATTCCATTCATTTTCTTCTGCAAGGTCGCAGAATTATATTGTTTTGTGACAAATCATGTTCAAATGTTTGTATACCTATATATTTACACGAATGCAAAGGTCAATCCAATTGCCGTGTAACTTGTAAACTCATAAATATATTTGGTACTATTGCGCCCTTCTTACTAGAAATATTAACCAGTTAGTGTTTGGAATTAGGAGTGATATTCAGACATTCTGAACAGGTTTCAAAATCTTCAGTTCAGGCTAGTTCAATTTTCTGCAGTATATTTGTAACGTTGCAGTGGTTACCTGCTATCATGTTAGTTCACTTTTCCCTCTTTATTTATTTATTGCTTTGTCTTGTGTAGGTGAGATTGTCAAAAGATGGACAAACATTGTTTTGTATCATTTTGGCAAAATTGCAAGCAGATTTTAACAAACTGTTTATTTATTTCAGGTGGATGGACAAACGATCACTTGACAACTGTTGAACGATATGATATTTCAACAAACGTGTGGTCCACGGTAACTCCCATGTCAACTAAACGTAGCTGGTTCAAAGCTTTTGTTATTGACTCAAATATTTACGCAGTTGGAGGAAGGAACAGGTAGAGTTATTGGAATTTATTACAATATGGTAGGCACTAGGGCAGGGGTTCCCAAGCTTTTCTCAGGACGACCCCAAAGACAACTTTCAAGTGTCCAGTGCGACCCCAGGTCAATATATATAATTTTTATGTAACTTTAGAGATTCTGTCACTGGATTTTTGAGTTTGGTCATGTGGTGGTATCAAGTAAAATAAGCTAAAACATTTAAACTTTCGATTTTAATTAAAAATACCGGAATTACGGAAAAAAAAAATTTTAAATTAAAAAATCTCTGTCATTGGGAGTGGTCACTGTTTAATTTAATCAATTTTCTGTATCTGGGGATGTATGATGTCAGGCAGCGTACCAAAGAATTTTCCAAGGTAATGTTTGTTATGCGACTCCGATAATCACTTTTAATAAACTTTTACCATACCTCAGCGACCCCACCGACACCATGACCTGTTTGCGACTCTACCTACTTATCACTCCGATCCAATTTGGGGTCGCGACACCCCTGCACTAGGGTCTTCTGTTTTGGAGATTTTGTTCTGAAATACTTATTCCCAAAGAAATATTTGTTACCCTGTATTCATCACTATAAGTGTTGTACCAATCTAGTGTCCATATTGTCGATGCTCACAGAAATAAACTGAAATCTTTATATTTTTGTGAATATATTCATAACTTTGGATAGATAATCGCTTTTGGTTTGAGCTCTTTGTGCGGATAGAAGAAGCAGTATAATCATATTGCTGACTATGAAGTTTGAATCAGAGTCTGCCACCTGCGGTAACCGGTCATTTTTACTTTTTTCGTGTCTTTAGTTACTGTAGAATTTAAAAATCTATTTTCAATGAGTAGCCTAACAACCACTTCACAAACCATTTGTCTTGCAGAACTGAAATAATCTTCTCTATATTTTTCAGTTCACCAGGAAGCATGGAAAAGTTTGATTTCAAGAAGAATCAATGGGAGATGATTGACATGAAGAACATGAATCTGTTATACTCGATGCAGTGAAGATTAATTTGAAGTGATTTGATTGTATATGACAGAGAATAGTCCTTGTTACCATTTAAGGACATGCTAGTAGTTTATGTTTGTATTCTTACTATTATGGAATTGTATGATAGATATTTGACATTTAATAGGTGCTCGTGTTACCACTGAGTAAATTTTTTAAACTTCTATAATGATTTCTTGCATTACTTATCCGTAATTAATTTATATAGTTTTCTTAAATGTAATTACTCAATGACATTGCCTAAAAAACTTCAACTCACTGGACATAGCTATGTTTACTACTGATGTGAAGAATTTTTTTTAAATGATTTGTTTGTGTTATTAAATACCCTATATTTGTTTGTAGCATTTTTTTATGTGAATTCCGATTATGACAGTGTGTAGTCGGACAGAATCGATGCCCATATAAAAAACGATTGTTGGTTGATGGACATTCTGACTCCTGCTCTCAACGACAGGAAAACAGAGTTTATAAATCTTACATTGGCCTCGACTCCTCAGCCCTGATTTGGCTTGCCTATCATTTAAAGTTAATTTTTGGCGAATGGAGTGGGATTCTATATCCTTGTTATGTAAAATTTGTCACCAAATATCATAGGTCATTGGAAGCGAGTGTTATATATAGCCAGTGGCCAGTAAAAATTAAATTGATTTATTATTTCTATTCAGTTTTCAATGCCATTCGATATTATCTGGGTATGATATATTGTCTTGTGCATTCTTCAAGCGGTTTCTTCATCAATTGAATTCACTTATCATTTTGTAATTAAAAACAGTGAATGACATGCAATTTATAAATTAGCAGATGCCTTTTACTGCATAATATAATATATTCAATATAGTTTTCCTTAAAACAAACCTTTTTTAGTGCTATCTGCAAAATACTTACATAATAAGTTGCATTCACGCCGTATGTATGTTGTGGTTTAAAATAATTTCATCTTTGCTGTATATTTTATCGTACATATGCAATCAATACTTTACTACCATGCTTCTTCATTTACTACCATGCTTCTTCATTTTTTTAACTGATTTGAAAATTTGCTGGTTAGTATTTTTTATCACATATTTTAAATTAATTCTGTTTGATTCACTGCATTCCAAATGTTCAAAGCTTACTTTGTGTGAGAACTTTGTTAAATAAACTAACGAATTTATTAATTTGTCCATTTCTTTTTGGAGGATTGCTTTGGTTTTCAGCAAAAATTTGTTTCTTTGGTATCAAGTAGGAATTTATTGCTGTTGTACTTGGAAAAGACGATTGCACTTTAAAAAAAACTTGTTATTACGACCAAAATTAAAAACATATTCACGAAGAAGCGGAATTCCAAATCAAAAATTTTACAAACTATTTACTTTTCCGAGATTAAAATAAGTTTGTAATATTTTTCAATTTCAAATTGTATTTCTCCCATTTCATGAAATCTGTACATGTGTTAGAGAGAGAGAGATTTATTGCCACAAACGTAAAGTACTGGCCGTCATTAAAATCATATACAATTATGGTGGAGCGCTGTCCACCAGTAAACAGCTAAGAGATACCGTGCAACTAAAGCTTATGAAAAACTTGTGGCATAAATTCCTTTTTGTTGAGCTACGCTAAAATACTTCATGATGCGAAGACGTAATAGTGATGATTACAAATCAAGTGTGAACTCAAGCGACAAATATCATTGAATCATTGATATAAAATTATGAGTCAAAATTTCCTTTAAGTGGTTGTTTGGTTGACACAAGTTGCCGCATACCCGCCAAACAATGCGCAAACAAAGGTCACCGTCAACCCTATTTGCATAAAAATTAGTCAAAATGACTTATGCAGGTCTCAACAAGGAAGTATAAACAAAGATGATTAGTTCCACCGAGAAGCGAGAATATTTTAGGTGTTCGCGCAATTTTCTCCCACTACCGAAAGTTTGTCAGAGAGAGAGAGAGAGTTTTTATTTCCACAAACGTAACTACTGTTCCGCTACGGCTTCCTCCGCGATTGAGTCCAAGTATTTAGAGCAAATAGATGGCTAACTAATTTCTAACAGAGGCGGACTGGTAATCGTAAGATCTTCTTCTTCATGTACCAGGTCTGTTACAGACATCGGCGATCATGGCCTTCCATTCCAATCTGTTGTTAGTTCTCCTGATGAGTTCATTGTTGGCGGATTCTTTCTTCGTTACGTAATTATTCAGGCTGTCGGTGTGTTTTGTGCGTTGTCTTCTCTTACTTTTGGTACCACAAATCTTTCCACACAGTATTTGCTTTTCTATCCCATTTGCTCTGTTTATGTGCCCAAAAAATTGTAGTTGTCTTTTCCTGATGGTTTTAATTAGGGATCTTTTGTACCGGCCTTTTCCATTACTTCCTCGTTTGACATTTTTTCCATCCACGATATTCTCATAATTCGTCTGATATACCACATTTCTGATGCTTCGTAAGATCACTCGTATTATTGAGCCGTTTAAACTGCTTTCGTCTTCCACGGATAAAAATATTTGTTATGAGTCAATAACCTCGACTAACCCATGGGCGTTGACGCACCATAATAAAACACATACAACTGGTATAAAGCAAACAATATATTTTACGGGAAAATAAATATATTGCAATAAATATACAAATGGCAAAAACCGTATGAAAAATTGTTTAAACCAATAGTTATAAATTATCTCCATACGCACGAACAATTATTTTCCCGTGTAGGATGAATTTTGAATGCATGAGAAGGTTCTGTTATTTTGTTATTATTAATCTACTGTTATTAGGATAGGATAGGATAGGATTTACATATTTATCCCGGGGGAGAGGAAAGCCGATAAGACGGCTTATCCATATGGCGAACCACGGCCTCTCGTCCGGTTACCATTCCAAGTCGGGTATGGGATTATTTTTACTGTATTGTTTGTTTTCGGAAGCATGGACTTGGTGGTGGAGGAAGCCGTAACCGACCAGCGGTTACGTGAACCATCCAACGACGGCGAGGAGTCCAGCAATCCTCTCGCACATAACCATCTCTGCATGGGATTCGAACCTGCGAACCCACGCAGAGTAATTAGAGGTGCGGTGGCGAGCGTATTCCTAACGCTTAGCCCGTTGAGCCACACCGCCGCGCGTGTGTTGCAGTGTTGCAAATCCGATTTGGCAATGGATTTGAATTTGGCGACAAAAAAAAAAAAAAAAAGTGTCGCAGGTGTTGTGTTCGTTGAGGGCCGCTTTGCTACTTCAAATGAAGACCGTGTCTTACCGTACTTATGGTCTCTTCAAAGTTTGTAATACTCGCTTTGTACTGTACTGTATGACCCCTTTACCATTGGAGTGCATTGTTTGCATTCTAGCATAGTCCACTCGCAATTGTTCAGTTTGTAGAATTGAATAGGTAACGGTGCGGTACCTACCTGTATGTTGTATGCATGTACGGTACCGGTATGTATGTTTCAATCAATCAATCATTTTATTTCGGCTCTCTGACGTAAAACGGAACAACACAAAAAGTAAACAGGCAACAAATAGTACGTGCTCACCCACCAAAAAATAAAATAAGAATAATACAAGTATACAAAAAAATATGTGGCTCATCGTGCTAAGCGTTTGGAATACGCTCGCCACCGCATCTCTAATTACTCTGCATGGGTTCGCAGGTTCGAATCCTTTGCGGGATAGTTATGTGCAAGAGAATTGCTGGACTCCTCGCCGTAGTAGGGTGGTTCACGTAATCCCTGGTCTGTTACGGCTTCCTCTACCATCAAGTCCATGCTTCCGAAAACAAATAACTAACTAATCCCATACCCGGCATGGAATGGTAACCGCACGAGAGGCCGTGGTTCGTCATATGGTTAAGCCGTCTTATCGACTTTTCTCTCCTCGGGATAAATTTGTAAATCCTATCCTATCCTATGGACACGATTCAAAATCGGGCAATGCTTATAACTCAATAAAAACACATAATTCTGTAATTGCTGGAATCCGTGGATAATTTACATGGAGTAAAAAAGTGTTGCGCTTGATATAAAACAGCAAAATTCGGGTAGATAAAATTAAATGTAATAGACTCCTAGCGATCTCCTCCATCTCTGATTGATGAAAACCTAATGATTCAAATACGATTATGATAGCTGAGAAATCTCCAGGAATATACAGATATATATAAATACAGCTGATCCCGAATTCTGGGTCTGGGATGTTTATTCGTCTTGTAAAGATTTATATAACAGTATAGTGGTACCGGTATCAAATTTTTTAGTATAGGCAATTTTGCATGCAGAAGAAGAATTTAGAAATTTCAATGAAATTGATATAGACTATAATGTAGTATAATGATAATATTAGTATATTATATTTTGTATATTTTAATTTTTCTTACTACTGTAAAAACAGAAAAACCACATATTTGATTGAATTGAAATTTGGAAAGTACAGTACTGAATGTTATTACTCTAGCATGATTGACAAAGGATAGAATTTATATATTTATTTCGGGGTAGAGGAGAGCCGATTGCAAGCCGCAGCTTCTCGACCAGTTACCGGTTCATGTCGGGTACCGGTATGGAATTGATTAGTCAGTTTGTTTCAGATGCGTGGACTTAGTGGAGGAGAAAGTTGAAGCAGCAGTTATTTGAACCAACCTATTCCTGTATTCTGACCGAAATATATATTTGCAATTGCTAGTTTCACTGAATTTAACAAATTTCAAATTACAGAATTAAAATATATTCAATATTCCATACTACTGTTCTAAGCTATCAGCTTTTATCCTTGTATAGAAAATTATTCCCAAATTCAAGCTGTTTATTCTACTTAAAATTGTCGGGGGAATTGTTACCTATTCACAGACAAATTGAAGTTTTGAATCTGATTTACCGTATTTTCTCGAAATTACGCCTATCTCGCGAATAAGCCGACTCCCTAATACCAGCTTCAAAATAGTGAATTTATAAAAATTCGCATATACGCCGTTTCTACAAATCGTAATGGAAGACAGCACTTTGCGGATTACTGCAATAAATTTGGTTATTTTTCGCAAGTCTTCTCAAACATGATTTGTGTAAGCTTCATATATGGGCTGATATATTTTATAATGAATGCCAAAGCGTCTGCCGATTATTTAATTGACTTTGTATACCAGCTGTTATTTGTGTTAATCCTTTAAAAACAAAAACGTGGGAAGCACTTCCTGCCAGATATCGGCACTTCAGAAAGAAAACGCTACCACGAGATAACGTAATTGATTTATGACCCTTCCGTTTTGCTGATTCAGGAAAAAAACGGAAAACACAGCTGTTGCCTAACCCATGGACGTACAGCAATATTTATCACACCATATTCATATGTTATTTCAACTTTTCAGTTAAATGGTTGTTCAAAATAATTGAAATTACAGTTTTATTGTTAAGAATTAATGCTGTGACTGTGAGTATTATTCTACCTGATTCTTACTTGTAAATTTATGTTAATAACGTCTATATTGCTTTTCAATGCGCGTTTGTATTAATGAAGGAATAAAGGGATCAGCATAAAACAATTTCTTTCAAATCGAATGTTGTATTAACACATTCTTATAAATCGCTGATTCGGAAGTTGCTATTAAAAAGATTTTCAAACGTCGTAGAATGAATGTCGTTTTGTGACATATTTACAAGCTCCACTATTTCGATGTTGCTCCGTACTGCGATTTGAATAATTTTATTTATCATTTAATTTTAAATATTGTGTCATCACCTCAACAGCGTAAGCGATGTCATGCATATGTAACGGTAAATATTTCAATTATAACGGAGATAAGAGTCTTTATCAGCGCAACTGAAAAGGATAACATATCGTAAAGGTGATCAAAATGAGGGCGCCGTTACTTGCGTTGTACCGCGATAGTGCACTAAATGATAACCACGAAACGCTGGCCGTAAATCGACGCCAATCAGACTGTACAAGCGTCACGTGTTTAACAACCAATCACAGACTGTACGAGCCATCAGCTGTATGATGAGACAATCACACCGGCACAAGCGATTGTGTGTGTGCGTTCTTTATCGTGAGAACTTAACTCTTTCCGTGCGGTGGGCACGTATACGTACCCACGACAAAACTCGCTAGATTGCGGTGGGTACGTTGATGTACTCCACTGTTTTATTTAGCAATCGGTCGCAAACTGTTGGTCTAGTTTTTCCAGGTTTTAGTCTATTGATAAGAAGTCTTCTTCGAGATTAACATAAGCGACGGTAAATCTCGTGTTCGTTTACCATGGGAATTTTATTTGCGGCGGAACGAGGGAGAGTTTTGGAAATTTATGCAAATTTCGGTGTTTTTTGGGTGGTAATAGAAGACATATTATCCCTTCCATCTACCAAAGTATTTTGAGTTAGATAACGAAATTGCTACAGCAATATTATGCTATTGTTTGCCAACCAAGAAGCGTTAACAGTAAAGGATTTAGCGAATATTTCTATTTTTTATCACGGTTTGAAGTTTCAACACCCAAGAAAAAAAAAATCCTTTTTTCTATCCGGTTTGTGACTCAGGCCACCCCTTTTAAAAAAATATTTTTTTTAAATCGCCAATTGCCAGCTCTTTAAATAAGCTTTCCAACGAGCCGTCAGTGGGCAGCAGAGGATCATTAGTTTTTCGTTAGTCGATCGATTAGTTGTGGGGGTACAAATGCATAAAGTCGGCGTAGCAAATACGATTATTTAATAAAAAATAAAAATAGCACGGAAAGGGTTAAGAGCGGTTTGAAGCTTTTGGAATTACCGGCAAGTTAGCTTAATGTCAATCTCGTTGCGTGATCAAAGTCATGCGCAAATGAGTCGATTTTTTTATGCAATCTGAGTTATGCGAGTATAAGCCGCCCCCTTAGTTTGGCAACTTTTTTTTTGTGTTTTAAACTCGGCGTATGTGCGAAAATATACGGTATATCACTTCATTGTGGGTGACCCACAATTCTTCTGAACGTTTTGTGCACAAAATACTGATAACTTTATTCTGATTTGCAAAACTTGTCACTTAATCAAAGTTTAAAAATACAATTTACATTTCCATATTAACACCATTGAAGAATTATAACACAATCCATCTGTGTAAGAAATAGTGGTTGTTTCGCAATATATTTTTTGAGTTCAGGCAAAACAAGGCCAAGACAAAAGTTGTCAAAATAGTTAGGATTGAGTTACTTTGCTAAAACACGCAGATCCGGAATTGAAAGACCAATGGATTTGAGTTGATTATACAACACACTAACACTCCTGTTTTAAGATTAGTGGTTTATTTGTGTTTATATAAATCCCATGAAAATTTTTTCTTATTTTTTGTTAATGTTTTGTTTTCCATTGCTAATGTCCTATATATTATTATGACATGGTTTATATTAGTATAAATGCCACGAGTACCATTTTTTGCCTTAAGGCGCATAGTTCTTTACTTTATCTTCTATTATTTTTCAAGTATCATTTGCTTTCTACCATATGTCTTAGATATGAATTTCTTACAGGAAACCTCTACGTTGTTGATTCTTCCGATAATTTCTCAAAATCAGTTGAAAAGTTCGATCCATCAAGTAACAAATGGGAAAAAGTAAAAGACAAAAATCTCAACAGTGGTTATTCAACAGCACTGGGTGCTAGAGGTTAGAAGGTGTCTTATAAATAAAGGGGTACTCCCGAAGTATGTGTACCAGGTTAGAATTAGGCCATAATTTCAGGTACAAATACATGACTAGTCCCCGAACTCGTAATAGAACTAAAATAAGGAAAATTGGAATAAATTATGGCCTAACTGTATGTAACCTGGTACACATACTAAGTTCCGGGGCCCGCCATCGTAGTTCACATACTTCGGGAGCGCCAATAAATGTCATTTACATTGAACTGGATCGAAACAGGCAGTCACATAATAGGGTAATAAATGGAATTGTCGCTGGGCCATATAAACAACTTCAAAAATCTAGCTGGAACGATAAATGCTCAGCTTTACAGTAATATAGGCATCGGACGAAACGGTGAAAGTATTTAACGCATCAAAAAGAGCATAAAAACATGTAATTTTACCCATGTGGGCGACTATTTAAACATATACTGTCGGATTCAACAGCACTGGGTGCTAGAGGTTCGAAGTTGCGTTGGAGTGGCTCGAAACAGGCAGTCATACAATAGGGTAATAACTGGAATTGTCGCTGGGCCATATAACCAACTTCTCTGCTTCACAGTAATAGAGGCACCGGTCATAACAGCGAAGTATCAAACGCATTAAAAAGAGCATAAAAACATGTAATTTCGCTGATGTGAGCGGCTTTTTAAACATATACTGTCGGATCAACTCTTGATGGGGATAAATCTGAGTGTTGACATGGGCAACAATGGATAACGTTGCGGACGCTAAATAGCTTTGTCTGTTGTCAACCCCTGGTCTGAACCAAACAGGAAAAAATTCCGTTTTTCACTGACCAGTAGGTCGTTTTGTATCAGTGGTTGCTTTGTTTTTTGAAACAAACTTGCAATACACTTCCGGTAAATATAAAATGACTGCCAACAGATATCGGATTTATCAGGTTGTCCCAAGTTTTCATGGAATACCAGAATGCAGAAAACACTTGAAAGTAATAATCCTTGTATGATTCCAGGTTGTATATACAGCATTGGTGGCTATATATCAGGTCGTTCAACCAACCAAGTAGAAAGATTTGACCCAACATCATCAACTTGGTCATTTGTTGCATCCATGTATGAAGCAAAAAACGATGTTGCAGCCGTTGAAAATGAAGGAAAAATATATGTTCTAGGTAGGTTGGTGTTTGTTGCTAAAAATGTACAAGGACTCAAGAAAAAATATATTTAGTTTTACATAAAAAAAAGCAATTAACCAGAATATTTCAATGACTGTGCTTCAAGGTATCAAAGGCAATGCCAACATGTAAGCATCGTCATGAACTACTAATATTCCAAACATGTTATTCTGCAAAATCGCAGAATTATATTGTGATGTGACAAATCATGTTCAAATGTTTGTATACCTATATACTTACACGAATGCAAAGGTCAATCCAATAGCCGTGTAAACTGTAAACTCATAAATACATTTGGTAATGTTACTAGAGACGGCTGTAACGACGTATATGTAGTTGAAATTTAGAGTGATTATCAGACATACTGAACAAGTTCCAAAATCTTCAGTTCAGGCTAGTAAAATTTTCCGCATTATATTCATCACCTTGCAGTTGTTACCTGCCATCATGTTAGTTCACTATTCCATTTTTATTCATGTATTGCCTTGTCTTGTGTAGGTGAGATTGTCAAAAGTTGGATAAACATTGTTTTGTATCATTTTGGCAAAATTGCAAGCAGATATAAACAAACTGTTTATTTTTGTTCAGGTGGATATGCGAACAATCACTTGACAACTGTTGAACGATATGATATTTCAACGAACGTGTGGTCCACGGTAACTCCCATGTTAACGAAGCGAAGCTGGTTTAGTGCTTTTGTGATTGATTGAAATATTTACGCAATTGGAGGAAGGAACAGGTAGAGTTATTGAGATTTATTACAACATGGTAGGCACTAGGGCAGGAGTTCCCAAGCTTTTCTCAGGACGACCCCAAAGACAACTTTCAAGTGTCCAGTGCGACCCCAGGTCAATATATATAATTTACATGTAACTTTAGAGATTCTGTCACTGGACTTTTGAGTTTTGTCATGTGGTGGTATCAAGTAAAAGAAGCTAAAACATTTAAACTTTCGATTTTAATTAAAAATACCGAAATTACGAAAAAAAAAAAAGTTTTAAAATTAAAAAATCTCTGTCATTGGGAGTGGTCACTGTTTAATTTAATCAATTTTCTGTATCTGGGGATGTATGATGTCAGGCAGCGTACCAAAGAATTTTCCAAGGTAATGTTTGTTATGCGACTCCGATAATCACTTTTAATAAACTTTTACCATACCTCAGCGACCCCACCGACACCATGACCTGTTTGCGACTCTACCTACTTATCACTCCGATCCAATTTGGGGTCGCGACACCCCTGCACTAGGGTCTTCTGTTTTGGAGATTTTGTTCTGAAATACTTATTCCCAAAGAAATATTTGTTACCCTGTATTCATCACTATAAGTGTTGTACCAATCTAGTGTCCATATTGTCGATGCTCACAGAAATAAACTGAAATCTTTATATTTTTGTGAATATATTCATAACTTTGGATAGATAATCGCTTTTGGTTTGAGCTCTTTGTGCGGATAGAAGAAGCAGTATAATCATATTGCTGACTATGAAGTTTGAATCAGAGTCTGCCACCTGCGGTAACCGGTCATTTTTACTTTTTTCGTGTCTTTAGTTACTGTAGAATTTAAAAATCTATTTTCAAGAGTAGCCTAACAACCACTTCACAAACCATTTGTCTTGCAGAACTGAAATAATCTTCTCTATATTTTTCAGTTCACCAGGAAGCATGGAAAAGTTTGATTTCAAGAAAGATCAATGGGAGATGATTGACATGAAGAACATGAATCTGTTTATACTCGATGCAGTGAAGATTAATTTGAAGTGATTTGATTGTATATGACAGATAATAGTCAGTAACCATTTAAGGACATGCTAGGAGATTATGTTTGTATTCTTACTATTATGGAATTGTATGATAGATATTTGACATTTAATAGGTGCTCGTGTTACTACTGAGTAAATTTTTTAAACTTCTATAATGATTTCTTGCATTACTTTCCGTGATTAATTTATATCGTTTTCTTAAATGTAATTACTCAATGACATTGCCTAAAAAACTTCAACTCACTGGACATAGCTATGTTTACTACCGATGTGAAGAATTTTTTTTAAATGATTTGTTTGTGTTATCAAATACCCTATATTTGTTTGTAGCATTTTTTTTTATGTGAATTCCGATTATGACAGTGTGTAGTCGGACAGAATCGATGCCCATATAAAAAACGATTGTTGGTTGATGGACATTCTGACTCCTGCTCTCAACGACAGGAAAACAGAGTTTATAAATCTTACATTGGCCTCGACTCCTCAGCCCTGATTTGGCTTGCCTATCATTTAAAGTTAATTTTTGGCGAATGGAGTGGGATTCTATATCCTTGATATGTGAAATTTGTCACCAATATCATAGGTCATTGGAAGCGAGTGTTATATATAGCCAGTGGCCAGTAAAAATTAAATTGATTTATTATTTCTATTCAGTTTTTGAGGCAATTCGATATTATCTGGGTATGATATATTGTCTTGTGCATTCTTCAAGCGGTTTCTTCATCAATTGAATTCACTTATCATTTTGTAATTAAAAACAGTGAATAACATGCAATTTATAAATTAGCAGATGCCTTTTACTGCATAATATAATATATTCAATGTAGTTTTCCTTAAAACAAACCTTTTTTAGTGCTATCTGCAAAATACTTACATAATAAGTTGCATTCACGCCGTATGTATGTTGTGGTTTAAAATAATTTCATCTTTGCTGTATATTTTATCGTACATATGCAATCAATACTTTACTACCATGCTTCTTCATTTACTACCATGCTTCTTCATTTACTACCATGCTTCTTCATTTTTTAACTGATTTGAAAATTTGCTGGTTAGTATTTTTTATCACATATTTTAAATTAATTCTGTTTGATTCACTGCATTCCAAATGTTCAAAGCTTACTTTGTGTGAGAACTTTGTTAAATAAACTAACGAATTTATTAATTTGTCCATTTCTTTTTGGAGGATTGCTTTGGTTTTCAGCAAAAATTTGTTTCTTTGGTATCAAGTAGGAATTTATTGCTGTTGTACTTGGAAAAGACGATTGCACTTTAAAAAAAACTTGTTATTACGACCAAAATTAAAAACATATTCACGAAGAAGCGGAATTCCAAATCAAAAATTTTACAAACTATTTACTTTTCCGAGATTAAAATAAGTTTGTAGTATTTTTCAATTTCAAATTGTATTTCTCCCATTTCATGAAATCTGTACATGTGTTAGAGAGAGAGAGATTTATTGCCACAAACGTAAAGTACTGGCCGTCATTAAAATCATATACAATTATGGTGGAGCGCTGTCCACCAGTAAACAGCTAAGAGATACCGTGCAACTAAAGCTTATGAAAAACTTGTGGCATAAATTCCTTTTTGTTGAGCTACGCTAAAATACTTCATGATGCGAAGACGTAATAGTGATGATTACAAATCAAGTGTGAACTCAAGCGACAAATATCATTGAATCATTGATATAAAATTATGAGTCAAAATTTCCTTTAAGTGGTTGTTTGGTTGACACAAGTTGCCGCATACCCGCCAAACAATGCGCAAACAAAGGTCACCATCAACCCTATTTGCATAAAAATTAGTCAAAATGACTTATGCAGGTCTCAACAAGGAAGTATAAACAAAGATGATTAGTTCCACCGAGAAGCGAGAATATTTTAGGTGTTCGCGCAATTTTCTCCCACTACCGAAAGTTTGTCAGAGAGAGAGAGAGAGTTTTTATTTCCACAAACGTAACTACTGTTCCGCTACGGCTTCCTCCGCGATTGAGTCCAAGTATTTAGAGCAAATAGATGGCTAACTAATTTCTAACAGAGGCGGACTGGTAATCGTAAGATCTTCTTCTTCATGTACCAGGTCTGTTACAGACATCGGCGATCATGGCCTTCCATTCCAATCTGTTGTTAGTTCTCCTGATGAGTTCATTGTTGGCGGATTCTTTCTTCGTTACGTAATTATTCAGGCTGTCGGTGTGTTTTGTGCGTTGTCTTCTCTTACTTTTGGTACCACAAATCTTTCCACACAGTATTTGCTTTTCTATCCCATTTGCTCTGTTTATGTGCCCAAAAAAATGTAGTCGTCTTTTCCTGATGGTTTTAATTAGGGATCTTTTGTACCGGCCTTTTCCATTACTTCCTCGTTTGACATTTTTTCCATCCACGATATTCTCATAATTCGTCTGATATACCACATTTCTGATGCTTCGTAAGATCACTCGTATTATTGAGCCGTTTAAACTGCTTTCGTCTTCCACGGATAAAAATATTTGTTATGAGTCAATAACCTCGACTAACCCATGGGCGTTGACGCACCATAATAAAACACATACAACTGGTATAAAGCAAACAATATATTTTACGGGAAAATAAATATATTGCAATAAATATACAAATGGCAAAAACCGTATGAAAAATTGTTTAAACCAATAGTTATAAATTATCTCCATACGCACGAACAATTATTTTCCCGTGTAGGATGAATTTTGAATGCATGAGAAGGTTCTGTTATTTTGTTATTATTAATCTATTGTTATTATAACTCAGTGTTGCAGGTTGCAAATCCGATTTGGCAATGGATTTGAATTTGGCAAAAAAAAAAAAAAAAAATTATCCCCATACGCACGAACAATTATTTTCCCGTGTAGGATGAATTTTGAATGCATGAGAAGGTTCTGTTATTTTGTTATTATTAATCTACTGTTATTAGGATAGGATAGGATAGGATTTACATATTTATCCCGGGGGAGAGGAAAGCCGATAAGACGGCTTATCCATATGGCGAACCACGGCCTCTCGTCCGGTTACCATTCCAAGTCGGGTATGGGATTATTTTTACTGTATTGTTTGTTTTCGGAAGCATGGACTTGGTGGTGGAGGAAGCCGTAACCGACCAGCGGTTACGTGAACCATCCAACGACGGCGAGGAGTCCAGCAATCCTCTCGCACATAACCATCTCTGCATGGGATTCGAACCTGCGAACCCACGCAGAGTAATTAGAGGTGCGGTGGCGAGCGTATTCCTAACGCTTAGCCCGTTGAGCCACACCGCCGCGCGTGTGTTGCAGTGTTGCAAATCCGATTTGGCAATGGATTTGAATTTGGCGACAAAAAAAAAAAAAAAAAGTGTCGCAGGTGTTGTGTTCGTTGAGGGCCGCTTTGCTACTTCAAATGAAGACCGTGTCTTACCGTACTTATGGTCTCTTCAAAGTTTGTAATACTCGCTTTGTACTGTACTGTATGACCCCTTTACCATTGGAGTGCATTGTTTGCATTCTAGCATAGTCCACTCGCAATTGTTCAGTTTGTAGAATTGAATAGGTAACGGTGCGGTACCTACCTGTATGTTGTATGCATGTACGGTACCGGTATGTATGTTTCAATCAATCAATCATTTTATTTCGGCTCTCTGACGTAAAACGGAACAACACAAAAAGTAAACAGGCAACAAATAGTACGTGCTCACCCACCAAAAAATAAAATAAGAATAATACAAGTATACAAAAAATATGTGGCTCATCGTGCTAAGCGTTTGGAATACGCTCGCCACCGCATCTCTAATTACTCTGCATGGGTTCGCAGGTTCGAATCCTTTGCGGGATAATTATGTACAAGAGAATTGCTGGACTCCTCGCCGTAGTAGGGTGGTTCACGTAATCCCTGGTCTGTTACGGCTTCCTCTACCATCAAGTCCATGCTTCCGAAAACAAATAACTAACTAATCCCATACCCGGCATGGAATGGTAACCGCACGAGAGGCCGTGGTTCGTCATATGGTTAAGCCGTCTTATCGACTTTTCTCTCCTCGGGATAAATTTGTAAATCCTATCCTATCCTATGGACACGATTCAAAATCGGGCAATGCTTATAACTCAATAAAAACACATAATTCTGTAATTGCTGGAATCCGTGGATAATTTACATGGAGTAAAAAAGTGTTGCGCTTGATATAAAACAGCAAAATTCGGGTAGATAAAATTAAATGTAATAGACTCCTAGCGATCTCCTCCATCTCTGATTGATGAAAACCTAATGATTCAAATACGATTATGATAGCTGAGAAATCTCCAGGAATATACAGATATATATAAATACAGCTGATCCCGAATTCTGGGTCTGGGATGTTTATTCGTCTTGTAAAGATTTATATAACAGTATAGTGGTACCGGTATCAAATTTTTTAGTATAGGCAATTTTGCATGCAGAAGAAGAATTTAGAAATTTCAATGAAATTGATATAGACTATAATGTAGTATAATGATAATATTAGTATATTATATTTTGTATATTTTAATTTTTCTTACTACTGTAAAAACAGAAAAACCACATATTTGATTGAATTGAAATTTGGAAAGTACAGTACTGAATGTTATTACTCTAGCATGATTGACAAAGGATAGAATTTATATATTTATTTCGGGGTAGAGGAGAGCCGATTGCAAGCCGCAGCTTCTCGACCAGTTACCGGTTCATGTCGGGTACCGGTATGGAATTGATTAGTCAGTTTGTTTCAGATGCGTGGACTTAGTGGAGGAGAAAGTTGAAGCAGCAGTTATTTGAACCAACCTATTCCTGTATTCTGACCGAAATATATATTTGCAATTGCTAGTTTCACTGAATTTAACAAATTTCAAATTACAGAATTAAAATATATTCAATATTCCATACTACTGTTCTAAGCTATCAGCTTTTATCCTTGTATAGAAAATTATTCCCAAATTCAAGCTGTTTATTCTACTTAAAATTGTCGGGGGAATTGTTACCTATTCACAGACAAATTGAAGTTTTGAATCTGATTTACCGTATTTTCTCGAAATTACGCCTATCTCGCGAATAAGCCGACTCCCTAATACCAGCTTCAAAATAGTGAATTTATAAAAATTCGCATATACGCCGTTTCTACAAATCGTAATGGAAGACAGCACTTTGCGGATTACTGCAATAAATTTGGTTATTTTTCGCAAGTCTTCTCAAACATGATTTGTGTAAGCTTCATATATGGGCTGATATATTTTATAATGAATGCCAAAGCGTCTGCCGATTATTTAATTGACTTTGTATACCAGCTGTTATTTGTGTTAATCCTTTAAAAACAAAAACGTGGGAAGCACTTCCTGCCAGATATCGGCACTTCAGAAAGAAAACGCTACCACGAGATAACGTAATTGATTTATGACCCTTCCGTTTTGCTGATTCAGGAAAAAAACGGAAAACACAGCTGTTGCCTAACCCATGGACGTACAGCAATATTTATCACACCATATTCATATGTTATTTCAACTTTTCAGTTAAATGGTTGTTCAAAATAATTGAAATTACAGTTTTATTGTTAAGAATTAATGCTGTGACTGTGAGTATTATTCTACCTGATTCTTACTTGTAAATTTATGTTAATAACGTCTATATTGCTTTTCAATGCGCGGTGATTTGTATTAATGAAGGGATAAAACAGAAGGGATCAGCATAAAACAATTTCTTTTAAATCGAATGTTGTATTAACACATTCTTATAAATCGCTGATTCGGAAGTTGCTATTAAAAGGATTTTCAAATGTCGTAGAATGAATGTCGTTTTGTGACATATTTACAAGCTCCATTATTTCGATGTTGCTCCGTAATGCGATTTGAATAATTTTATTTATCATTTAATTTTAAATATTGTGTCATCACCTCAACAGCGTAAGCGATGTCATGCATATGTAACGGTAAATATTTCAATTATAACGGAGATAAGAGTCTTTATCAGCGCAACTGAAAAGGATAACATATCGTAAAGGTGATCAAAATGAGGGCGCCGTTACTTGCGTTGTACCGCGATAGTGCACTAAATGATAACGTTTCACCACGAAACGCTGGCCGTAAATCGACGCCAATCAGACTGTACAAGCGTCACGTGTTTAACAACCAATCACAGACTGTACGAGCCATCAGCTGTATGATGAGACAATCACACCGGCACAAGCGATTGTGTGTGTGGTTCTTTATCGTGAGAACTTAGTGCGGTTTGAAGCTTTTGGAATTACCGGCAAGTTAGCTAAATGTCAATCTCGTTGCGTGATCAAAGTCATGCGCGAGTGAGTCGATTTTTTTTATGAAATCTGAGTTATGCGAGTATAAGCCGCCCCCTTAGTCCGGCAACTTTTTTTTTGTGTTTTAAACTCGGCGTATGTGCGAAAATATACGGTAGTTGGATTCTAACACAGCTTGGTATGACGATTATTGAGGCATGTCTGGCCAGAATATTCTCATCTCAATTTATGAGCGATTGTGCTGCTATTTCTAGCTATTTGTTTTGTTATGTTAGGTCAAGTCATGGTAAAGTTGACTAATACTGAATAAGACCACAATCCTTGTTCTAACACAGTAACATAGAAATTCAGCTCAGTGCAAATCGTTTTGTCTTTTTTCAACCTGTGGTCTGGGTCGACTGTTTTGGGTTTTGTTTACGGTCTTTGTCATAAACTGGGTTGCCTGAAAATCATCTTGTGTCATTTGTTTTTTTCAACAAAAATTGGTAAAAATTCCCGATTTCATTGCTAGTAGACTTTATTGTTGATTTTATATCAAGTATTATAGTGTTGCTCATTAGTAACTGTTTATGTGGTATCATAGCATAAAAACTTGGCAGTATCTATTTTGCTTAAGTGAAGCCACGCCACGATGTTAGAAACTCCCTGATTACAATCAGGCAGATGTGGATTTGATTTGTAAATATTATCTTTTGTACTAAGGTGACTTGGTGCTCCAGAGGTATGTGTACCAATATGGAAGTAACTAATTTTGTTTGCTTACTTTACATTAAGTTGTGTAAAGAGACTGAAGCCTATGGGCAAGGTATATTCACTTGGCTAATAATGACGGTACCGAACTCGTAATAGGGAAACAAAAATAAGGAAATTTGGAATAAAAATATGGCTTAACCCTAACCTGGTACACATACTACGGAAGTACCGGAATTTCTAGGTAAAAAAAGGCCATTCAAAAATAATTGTTTCACACAGTTTTTCAATTTTGCGACTGAAAAACACTACATTGCGCTTCTATGTGAGCATATCCTTGGGTCGTGAAATATCACAAAATTTATTTTTTAAAGAAATTGAGGTGGTTTGAAAAAAAAGTTGGGAAACTTCGTATTAGAGCAATATATTGTTTTTCTCATGGAATTGTAGGCAAAAACTCTGTATGTTCTGCTGAGAATGGGACAAGTTAATGTAAGAAGGTTTCATTTCTTGGTGTCTTTGCGACTCATATTTATCCATTTCACTGTTGTTTATGAAATCTCTCATTATTACTTTACCTCCATATTGTGACTCCCCTTATACTTGGGGTTAAAAATTTGCTGCGACTAAGATTTGACTTTAAATTTTAAGTGACCTGTGGCTCGACTTCAGACTCGGCATTTAGAGACTTCTGCTCAACACTGTTATTTACATGGGAATCATTAAAGCATGACTGGTCAGAATAATCCTAATACTAATGTCAAAGTGCTGTTGCTGCTAGTTTCTAGTTTATCAGGCATTTGGTCAAGTGAAGTTTATTTGAGCCAAGGTTTTTATGGTTTTACAGGTAAAATGTTTGTCCCAAGTATGATATATCTTACAAATATAACTTACGCCTGTTTTCTATTTTTCAGAATCTAATTTTTAAAATGTGATAATGCTCGCTTTGGTGATATTTCGTATCCTCAATTTTATTGCTGCAAGTTTCTTTAATTTGTCAGCATTTGTACAATACAATGACCCAGATCCTGAGCTATGGATTCCAGTATATCTGGCTCCTGCTATCATTTCTGGATTAATTTGTTTTAGGCCTTCACTATCTGAATCAAAATTAATAAAAGTTTTTGACTTTGAATATATTTTCTTTGGAACTATTTTATCTGCGTATTTGTTTCATCAAAACTACCAGAATAATTTCATCCACTGGGTGGTGCATGATGAAGTGGGGAGGGAGTTTGGCGGACTTGTTATCGTTATATTTCGGATTATTTTTATGCACGAAACATCACATTTATCTGTGAAGAATTGGTTATTGTCGGTTTTTATAAGGATTCCGATTGCAATGTGGATTTATGTTTATAACAATCAGGAATATCGTGAACTTTGGCCTCAACATTGCCAGACTGCTCTTTATCCAGAAAGTTATCCTCCAAGAGAGGAAAGCTGATAAGACAATTTGACAATTTTCATTATAAGAAAATTTCTCTAAGTAAGGTCATGCACACAAAGTCAAAAGCAAAAGAGGTATTTTTAGATAAATTACAGGCGACCACAGAAGTGTCAAGAGCTGTTGACATGGTAAAGATTTATATTGAATAACTAGGTTTTAGTAAATACCGAATGACACAAGGCTTGAAGGAGCTCAATATAACTAGAAAAACAGTTGATAAATTGGAGTGTACTAATACTGACGTCCGACAGGTTACCATAAATCTGCCAATACTTTAGAAAATATATTCAAATGTCCTATAAACCAGCATGGTCCCAAAAGTCGGGTCTGAAAAGTCAGTAAATCATTATGAAGCATTTGATTGAACATTTTACTACTTGATTTTAAGGATAGAATGGGATTTACATATTTATTCTTTTATGAAAGTCAGTAATATGGCTCAATCATATGGACCAGAGCGTCTAGTCTGGTTACCAGTCCACGTCGGGTGTGGGAATAGTTAGCCAGTTATTCATTTTCAGATGCATGAACTTGATGGTGGATGAAGTCAAAACCGACGAGTGATTAATGTTACGTGAACCACCCTACGGCCGTGAGGAGTCCAGCAATCCTCTCGCACATAACTATCCCTCACATTGTGATACATTGTGATACATTGTCCTGTTCTCTTTTAATTTAATTTTATGACAAAAAGTTAGACTTTAGTTTGAGAGAAATTAGCTATACATTTTAAATTGTATTCTGAACACCTTTGACAAATTCTACATGGCTATTTATAACTGTTTTATTCCTGTCATATTTAGCTTTGAATTACAGAGTCAATAGTTAGAAATATCAGTAAAATGCCGCTCGAAATCAAAGTGAAGACTAATGAACATGCAAATAGGATTTTACAAGACTTGAACAGGTGAGTGCGAGACAGGGATATCTAAAATGATGGGGTTAAAGCCTAACTCGGGCAAACTATGTGATGCTGTCCGAAACCGGCCTGTTTGGTAATTCAATCTGGCCCGCCTGATGCTGACACAACCAAACTAAAACCAAACAAACAAATTTCGTTGTTTCAGCTAAAAAAAGCTCAAGGGTTCGGGGTTGTATTTGTCATTCTTTGGGAGGAATTTTGCCATGTATTTAATGCCTGTAGTTTTACTACTATTCTTCAGTTCCGTATTATTACTGAAATATGTAGTATGAACGTAAATCGAGAGTGCGACATGGTCATGACACTAGCTTAATCGCCTTGAAGCTCCCATCGCTCGCTATTTCTCCAAGGTCTCCGGTATTAGTAAGGATTCATTAAAGATTGAATTAGTAAAGTATTATTAAATGTGTAGCGAGGGAGGAATAGGAGTTCCAAAATAGGAAAAGGGGGGGGGGGGGGCTGGGGGATTTAATGAAAAAGATTTGGAACCACTGGGTTAAAGCATTGGACATTACTGTATTGGCATTGCAGGTAACACAGTTTGGGTTCAAATCTCATTTGATATCTCAAATTTTAATTTCGGGAATGATTTAAACTGTTTATACGAGAATTTTCTTGATTTGACATCTGATGGTGAGACAAACACTTCATTCATATATTACCTGATTTTGCTTGTAAGACCTTACCATCAGTTCTTATATTTGCCACGTTTAATATTAAAAAGCCAACAAACAAATGAGTAGATGCATTACTGTTAAAGAAATGATCAAATGCGGTTCCTTTTACACTAAAATAAAACCGTCATCGCGACTGGCATCATGTGATGGCTTTTGCATGTGCTATTCCACGACAAGCCTCATGAGCCATGAGCCTCTTGGACAAGAACAAGGGTCCATTCTTGAAAAACTCAGATATAAACTATTCTTTCATACTTACCATATATCCTCGAATATAAGTCGATCCCCTAAAAACACCCTTAAAGCGGGGAATTTATAAAAATTCGCATATAAGCCAACACTACAAATTGTAGAAGGCCATACGCACCTATCACAGCCAGAGATGTTCAATTTGACTTTAATATTCGATATGGCTATTCGCTACCTTCAGCATATCGTTTTTAGTGAAAATTGATATCGCCCACACATCCTAGCGCCCTCCGTCCACGTTTTGATTGAAATCATTATTCGATTATGACTTATTTTAATAAGTGAACAAATAGCTCGTGGAGCCCCTAGGTTTCTCATTCAGAGCCATGGGCACTTTTAGAACCTATGTTCTAGTGAACATATTTATCGGGTGGTTTCACGCAGGCGCGCAGCCAGGATTTTCAGAAGGGGTGGGTTTCATAATCATAAATTCCCATTGCGGTCTGTAATAGTCTTCGCATTACGCGCTCGTTAAAGGGACGTCTTTTCAGCGTATAATGATTATTCTTGTTGCGTGAAATATTCAATCAAATTCAATTCAAATATTCAAACTACAAAATTCTAAAATGTCTTTATATATTAGTTCAATTGTGTCCAACGTAACTCGCTGTTGCTTCTTCTAACGTCAAAATTAAAACATTAGTTCTCTGGAATGCCACAGCGATCGGTGGACATAAAAATATGAGATAAATGGTGTATTTAATTTTAATACGTATTTTTGGAATCTTGCCAACTCGTTATCGCCGTTAGAAAAATCTCAATAACTGATATAAAATCCCGAAAAGTACAATTTTATTTCGTACAATGAAAATGCATATGAAGTATATCGTTAAATCAAAAATACATATTCATCGCCGCGATTACGCCACTTGTTAAAAGCTCTGACGTTTACAACGAAAAATGATTTTTCTGTTTTGCAAAGTAATCAATTCGTGACCGATAAGGGCCTATTTAAAATGTCTTGCTTTATTAATTTAATTGTCTTCAATTTAACCAGTCTTTGCAATTCACAATTCACAATTTTTTACAATTCACAATTTTAAAATACCTCGGCCATTTGCCGACATAAAAATAATAATTTGTGGTAACTGCTCGTCGCCTATCATATATTGTTTTGATCCGTATTTTTCTTATTTTGCAAATTCGACAAATTTGAGATGTGCTTGTAACATTGACTCCGTTCAATAGCAATGCTGACACTCCGATTATTTTTAAAGATAAAACCTCCTGAAAAATCCGTAAATCTGCTGTAAATTCTCATGGAGTAAAATTCATTTCAGTACAATAAAAATTGATGGATATACTTCGGATTAATTATCTTATATATCATCACAAAACCGGGAAAAAAATCGCGTTTTCAACCTTGTTTAATGATAACACAAAAATTTTCTACGACAATTTTAAAGTAATGGATAAAAGGCAAATCCCACCCACAATTAACCGTGTTTCGATTTTAGTGACGGTAATGTTCCTAAACGGCGACCAAACATAATGTGCGCCGTAGGCACACGAAACTTTGCGATTTTGCGACTAGAAAAGCGTTTTTAGACTGTCGCGGGACTCAACAAAACTTAAATTGTTTACGGTTTTATTTTCAGTATTTTAAAATGCCGCTTTTCAATCAAATTTAGATCGCGGTTTTACTCCTTTTGTCTTTAGAACCTCGCCTTCGATGAACGTATAATAACTCCCGAATTCACAATTCCGTGCAAAGTACAAAAATAAAATAATTATCATGTTTATCGAGGCACAAATTTATGATTTAGAAAGAATAAAAACCGACGTAAGGGCGTTTACGGCCTAAATAACACTCTGATGAAAACATGGGTGATTTTAGCAGAAGGCAATTGCACGCTTTTCAGTTTTCACATTTCCGTGCGGGTACAAAAGTAAAATAATTATCATTGTTCCCGCGGCACAAATTTGTGATTAAAAAGAGAATAAACACCAGTGTAAAGGGCGTTCACGTCATAAATAACATGCCGCGTTGATGAAATCGAACGGCGATTTCAGCAGAAGGCAATTGCACGTGTTATCGGCAATTTTTCTCTTTTCAGAAAATTCAAAGGGGGGGGGGGGGGGTTTAGACCCTGAACCCCCCCCTGGCTGCGCCACTGGTTTCACGGCTTCTTTACAAACATGACTCTAGCTCAGGGGTGAGTAAGGTTTTTAAACCAGGGGCCAATAATTTTACCTACCGAGACTGGCGGGTCAAGTAAGTGTGACTTACATTTTATGAACCATGTTTGCAGTGTTACAAGCGCAAAATTGGAAAACATCAAGCCTCGTGCCAAAACTATATTTATCTGCAATTTCAAACCAATTCCTTGAGCCATTTTTTAGCTAAAACATCAAAATTTGGTTTCTGTTTGATTGTGGCAGCATCAGGCTGGCCAGATTGAATTACCCAACAGGCCGTAGTTTTCCTATGCCAGCTCTAGCTAATCAGCCATGGATATAGGAGCAGCTCTTATGTTCTTGCAAGGTTCCTCTGGTATGAGATATGACTTATCTATCTATAAGACATCCTGGGTTAAGTTGTGGGTGTGAGTTGTCACCCGAGACCCAGTGTTCACTCTAAGAAAATTATGTGCACAATCCAGAAACTAAAAAAGTCAAATCTTTCCTAACTGTTTTAATATCATTATATTATTGAAATCTTGCATGCTGCAAAGTTTCTGATTTTATTGTTTGGAGATAAAGTCAATTAAAATTAACATGCAACTCCGGTTTCTGGTGTTCACTCTAAAAAATTATGAGTAGCAAAAAAACTGAAATTCTGTTTTCTGGTTTGATTTACCAAAAAAAATTTGGTTTTTCAGGAGTGCGTGCTGCCTCACAAGCAGTGTTAACTCTAAGCAAATTATGAGTGCGAAAGTGCTTCGCAGTCCAAAAAAAAAGTGCGAAAGTGCTTTTGCCGATTTTAACAAGTTAGGTGCCCTAGCCTTTCATATAACCCATTTAAAACGGCATAGATACTCGAAAAAGCGCTCCTCCGGTTAATATTATGAATTAAAGAGAAGCCTTTTCGTTAACCGAGTTCCCTTTAAGCGAATTCATGTTTAATTAAAACAAGCGAATTCATCGGCAACGAAATGACATCTGCTAACACCTGCCGCGAACAAAACTTTCATGCAATGTATCACGGTGTCAGTTGCTTACTCGCGTTAACAGCAAAGACTTTCACATTTGTTACTCCTTCCATCTAACAGACAGGAGGCCGGCTGGAAACCATATTAGTTACAGGGTGGATCGTTTGTACAAATCCGGTGCAAAATAATCCCCCCCCCCCAAATATAAATAGCAATCAACTAATTAGGGTTAGGTGCGCTGGAAATTCAACTTTTCGATTCATCCCCAAACCCAATCTGATAATTATTAATTTGTGATTTTGAACCACTTTGAAAGTCGCCACCCGCTGTTTTAAAAGATAGGTTAACCTACGTTCCCTCCGAAATATTACGCAGGATACTCCCCTGTTTTAGGAGATAGGTTGACCTACTTTCCTTTCAAACTTTTTTCTCCGAAATATTACACAAGATCACTTTGAAAATCCTCCCGTTTCGTGAGCTAGCCTGACCTAATTTCTCATTTACATTTATATTATACTATTTCAGAGCTTACCCAAAGACAAGTAATTTTTAAATGTCCACATGCCTTGGTTTGCGTGCGAGTTGTTTAAATCAGGCAGAAAACATCATATATTGGCAAAATGTTTAGTAATGTCATGTACTTTCAGCATTCATAAATAGCACTCTTTGTAATGCTGCTGACCTAGTATCAAATATTCGCATCACAACGCCACTTGCGAGGTTTCCATATATTTCAATTACAGTACACTAATAGGAACGATGACATCAAAGAGTTTTCTTTTGCGAAGGTACACTAAATATAACGAGGGTGATTCTTGAGAAAAACATGAATATAAAAAATAAACGAATGATATGATAATGGATCCCAAATAATTTTGAGAGTGTCTCGAAATACCAAGCCATTTGATAAATAATTTTTATTCGACCACATGCACAAATCTCACATTAATAGTAATTGCTACCCAAGTTTGTAAAGTTTAGAAACCAACAAACAGAAAATAACTAACCTAAAACACAATTAAAATTCAGGCGGCAATAAATTCGTCGCCAAGACGATGCCATACAAAACAAAAAAGATTTGGTCGCGAGAGTTATGTGAGATGACTGCCGTTGTTTTTTAAGCAGAATGTAAAAAAATTTATAATTAATAAAGGGGAGTTACGACGCCCTTTACACATCTGTGTATTAAACTTCCCTGGTAGGGTACTTTGGTAAGTACTATTATTATTGTACCTATACACCTGTTGGAGTATTTCGGACAATTTCGAATTTAAAATAAATGAAAACCAGACATATAATAAAGACGCAAAAGTTAAAATGAACATTTATTGAAAAAGTTATTATTTAAGAAAGACAACATGATCGTACAATTCCGCCAAAACTTCGATGTTCGCAAGTGAGATGATAAATAAATACTTCCCTGTATTCGATCAATTAACTTTAGCGTATCGTTGTTCTGCCAACAAACAGCTGGGGTGCAAAATATTTCCGTCCTGTGATATGCTCACAAATATTCTCGATATTAATATCATGCCCTCGCGTATGTACTTTCTATTAGCTCTTAGTGATCCCTTCCATCCTTGGCCAAGTCATGTTTCGAATATGTGAACATTTTATTCGACCATACATGGCCCGCGGGATGTTAAAATTGTAAACAAATTGTTGTTGAAAATTATTATTAATTTGAGAGCGCCAAAAACATACAGTCCAAATACCGATGCGACTGCAAATTAATATGGTCGCAATTGGTGTGGCGCGTTTATTAATAGTGTAATATAAATTAAACGAATATCAATTATAACCAAGCCTAGTCAGCGTGTTTATTTTCTTGTGGGCAGAATCGTAAAATTACCATCTTGAGACAAATTCACTTCTATTATAAAATCTTAATTTCAGTTATTATCAGTTATACAAATAACGTGTGCAACTTTTTGATTTATCGTCGATCAAAAAAACCGTCCCACACTCGTCAAACGTGTGTCGAGCTTGAACGACAAGGAACAGATTCATCGACGAACTTAATTAGGGAAAATATGTATTTTATTGGAATGCAAAATAAATATAAACAAAATGCATTTTTGTGATATAACTTTGTATTTCGGAAACGGGTTGCCGTGAAAGGTAAAATTTGATCTAAATTAATTGCCAAAAATGTTTTATTTTAATGTAACAAAACACATTTTGCGATATAACCTTGTATTTTCGAAAACGGGTGTCCTGAAAAGTAAAATATGATCTAAATTAATCGCAAAAATGTTTTATTTTAAATGTAACAAAACACATTTTCGCGATATAACCTTGTATTTTCGGAAAGGGTGTCGTGAAAAGCAAAATATGATCTAAATTAATCGCAAAAATGTTTTTTTTTAAATGTAACAAAACATTT